>JAUMJL010000049.1:0-1277907 GCA_033558185.1 Dromococcyx pavoninus
GTAAAGTTAGATCCTTAGCTTACACCATGTAAGGTTCAACATCATCAGGTTTGTTTTAAAAGGGACTAAAGTCTAAGTGTTGCTTTCTGTTAAGACTGAAATATAAAAGATACCATTGCAGGCATGGCTTTTACTGATTCCTTTTCTCTCCCACAAAAGGTTAATGTAATTTGTCTTGCCTCTTGCTGCAAGTTCTGATTCCTTTACAGTCACATAAGTGTGTTCTGTTCTTGAAATGTAAGCTCTGGCTTTCCACTTTGTGCCAAATAGAGCCTTACACGCTTTGCTATAATTATATGTTCATCTGTTGTGAATATCTGTGCTACTGCCTTTCACCTGAAGTCTTAGTCTGACTGCAGTATCACTCTCAAAAGTTTAGAGACTGCTCTTTGCATTGGGAGTTGCAAATGTACCAGCAACTGGAGGGCACCTGGTTGTTACAGCATTACACTTTGCAACTTGAATTACTCTTTTAACAGGACAAAGTTGCAAATGACAGCACTGAGAGAGTTTCTATGCTTCCCTCCTTTGGCAGTGACCTTGGAATAGCGTTGTACTGTTGACTTCCTTAGCCTGAGTAAGAGAAAAGAGGCTATCACCAGAACCGATTTCCAGTGTTCAGTGGTGTAATAAAGCATTGCACAGATTCTATCTGCCTCTACCATATTTCCCAGTTGTGCTGCTCTATGTGGGAAGGGGAGGAGGTGGCTGAGGGAAGGGACTATGTGTGGGTACGGACACCTTGCTCATTTCTGAGTTGCAGGGGGCACGCTGGAAGAGGTGAAAGGGAAATCTGCTGCCTTTTGGAGCAGACCAGCAGCTTTTGCGCTTTGCTGAAATGTCAGTGTTTGTGTCGACAAACCGTGGGTGAGAATTGGGTGCTGTCTTTGGGTTTCAGAGTCCTGTCCCCAAGGCTCTCCTTGTAAGATCTCGGCCTTAAATTAACACAAGCTGGGGAGCAGAAAATGCAGGCCGTGGGAAGTGTCTTGGAAGAAACCTGCAGGGGTGAAGCTGAAAAGAGGTAACAGTGCTGGACTTAGTATGAAATAGTTTTGCAGAGTTGAGGTGTGCTATGACCAAAACTAAGTATGTGGGGGGTGTGAGTACATGTATGAGGTAAAAATATTTGCAGCCTTGTTAGTTACATGCAGACTTAAGGCACATTTTCTTATTTGATGCTTTGAGGAGTTTGTTTTAATTACACTGTAGAGAACTCATTTGTTAAAGTTGGCTAGGGCAGTAATGAAAACTTGAATAATTAAAGGGTGGGAAACGTGGAGTAAGTAAAGATGACTGGAACCTCAGTAACTGGAACCTCAGTAACTGGAAAAAAATACATTCATTATTAACTGGAAAGGTTGGTCAAGTCTCTTTAAGAACTCAAGAACAAAGGCACTTTTGCTGATCAGAGTGATGCCCTGTCTGCCAGTTTTTCCTCTCAGCCAATTTAGCTAAGCAAGACTGAATGTAATAATGTGCTTTAAATCTTGTATAAATAACTGCTTTAAATGCAAGATGTAAAGATATTCATGGTAACATAATGAAAGAGAATGCTTCCAGAAATATTTGAAAGTTTTTCTAACAGGTACCGCGATTTGATGTTCTTGGTAGCACTCAAGATTGCACAGAACAGCAATGTGGAAGCTTATCTTGTAACAAATTTCCTATACCTCATCGCTTACTTGACTCCATGAGGATTTTGGCAGAACATTTAATTTTGTATCCTTTGCCTGGAAGTGAATTTGACAATGTATTTTCAGATCTCATACATATTTTATATTACTATCTCGTAAGCTATTTTCTTTTACACATAGTGTTTGGGATTTATTCTTGAGTAAAACATCTTTCCTTTTCTCTCTCCTTTGCATGAAGACTCGACACAGAGAGTGGAAACTATTAGTACATTTTGTATTGTGCTGCACAGGACTGCAGTGTAGGCACAATGCACTTATATTAAGGTTTTAATGATGTAAAAGGCGTAAATTCCTGGTATCTATTTGAATACTGACACTCAATGTTTATCTAACTCATTTAGAAAAAAAAAAATCTGTGCCATAAGTGGAAGTAATTTTATGGCATTCTCCCAGTTAATTTATTGTTCTGGTCCACTCTTCATATATGAGTTTTTTGAGACATTTGTGATTGTTCTGGATGTTGTTCTTTGACATCAGTTATCTGAGGCTTCCTTGCGGATGTGTCTGGTGTCTGCTGCCTTTTCTGTCCTGGGCCCCAGTCTTCCTGTAAGCTTAAGAAAATCAGCAATGTGCTGTCCTTCAGTTCTCCAGTCCCAATTTTTTTCCAATTATCTGAACCCCCCTCATCTTGTAGTAGGAAGAGTGTCAGGCAGTGTGGCCAGCTTTGGGCTTGTGGTTAGCTCTGTGATTGCTTCCAGAAGCGCTGGCACTAAGCTAACTAGCTTGGCTGAAACTTTAGTGTTTCCGCCCTGTTTTCTCCAGAAGTCCCATTTTTGAATTCCCAGGAACGTAAGCCAGCCCTGCTGGGCTGGATGCAGCAGAGGGCAAACGCTGCTTGTTTGCTTGTGGTCTGCCTGAACCTCCAGAGTGGTAAGTGGGTGTCCTGCCCACTGGGAACAACTATTATGCTGCTTGGCAGAGATGGCCTTCAGGCTATGATTGTGCAAAGGCGGCAACTGTTTATGGGAAAGGCAAGAGAGGCCTCTGGAAACAAGAATGCTGACAAAAGACAGCAATGGCACAATGTTTCCCAGAGGAGGCCCATAAAATAAAGAAGTCAAATGCAAGATGGAATTGAACTTTGATTTCCTTTTCCTGTCAGTGATATAAAGGTAACAAATTGTTTTGCCATGAAATTGTTTAAGTACTTGATTGTTTTCCTCCAGGAACTGCCTCTTTTCCTCTCTTGTGCATATGTGCTTTCGACACATTGCCTGACTTATTTTTGTAATTGCTATGGAGCTTTTCTGGGAGTTTTTCCTTAGAGTTCAGTGATCTTTCAACCTGGTGTTGCAGCTACTGGGTTTCTAGTAGAATAAGAGAGCTCTCCACATTGCAGCCGGGTCTGCATGGCAGTGGTGAGAACAGGAAAGTGCAGGAGAAGAGGGCAAGTCACTATGAGATGGGCTGGGGCGGATTACAGCTCTGGGAAAAACTGGCAGGAGGCAACAACCGCAAAAGGACTGCAATGCAAATGGACCGTGAGCAGAGGGTTTTTGTTGGCCCCTCTGTGTTGCTTCCCTAATTTCACAATAATCTATATAAATTTTATATCCTGCAAAAGCTATGCTGGACCCCGCCTGTAGCTGCAGATGCTGGGTTTATGTGGCTACTTTAACTGTACTGTTTCCAGGAGGACAGCATTCAATCCTTAGATACCAACAATCTTGGCAAAGCAGCTGGTTTTGGACAGATGATTAAGAGAGGCTTTGCTGTATTGTATTATTAACTGGGATATGCTGCTATGATGTTATGAGCTAATATCTGAAGCTCTAGAGCAGTGCAGTGATGGACTTTATTTGTGCAGCTCACTGCTGGTCAGATAAAATATTTAGTGGCACTAAATTTTAGCTCTGTAGTGTGTGCATCATTTGCCACAGAAGTACTGAGAGGGTTTTTTGTGTCTGCAAGTTGAATTCCTCAGGTAAAAGCTGTAAAGAGCCAGCATCACCTTGCTGACTTGTTATGATCCTGTACTGGGATCTACAACTTTGAACCAAGACTGTTACATTTCCTGGGGGTGGTGTGGTGTGGTCATTCCGGTCCTCATTCCTATTGGTCACAGGCAAAATGAGGAGGGCCAGTGGGAGATGCTATGGGAGACAAAGGGTGCGTATGTCAAACTGAATTCCCTGTTGCTGAATTTGTCTTGGTGTTAGTCCTCTCTGGCAACACAGGTAGAGGAAACATTGCCTCCCACAGTATGGAATAGCCTAATGGTCTTAGAAAAGCGTTTACATAGTAAAATGTTAGGCCAAGTTCAATGTTGTCTTTGACCAGGGGATTCCAAGTTGATATCTCCCTTCTCTGCATGTTTACGCAGATATTCAGCAGAGCCCCCAAGTATTTACCTGTTCTCTCAGGTGGGGACTGGGTTTATTCTGTCTGGGCCAGTGACTTCAAAGTTTTGCTGAAGGATCTCACAATCTCAGCTGCATGGCAGGGGTTTACTTTAAATATAATAGAGTCATAGAATCATGGAATCATAGAATGGTTTGGGTTGGAAGGGACTGAAAGATCATCTAGTTCCAATGCCCCTGTCATGGGCAGGGACACCTTTCATCAGACCAGGCTGCCCAAGGGCCCATCCAACCTGGCACTGAACACTTCCAGGACATGTAAAATAGGACACGCATAGTGCCAGTCTCTTGGCAAATGGGAAATGAGAGATTAAAACACCTGAACAGGGGAAAGTCACATGTGTTCTGGGTGGGTGCAGCCATCACTGGGCTACTCTGTGAACAGTGGACAGCAGTGAAAGAACTATGGCCTTCTGCAGCATCAGTGGTGGCTTCTGCCACCTGGGGTTATGTGTCCTTCCAGTGCGCTTGCTGGTTCTTTGAGGGCTGGAACTGATACTTCTTCCAGGTCTGTGTGAGACTCCCTGTCACTCTAGGAACATAGAAGACTTAAAGAGTGAAACTTGGCTTATAAGCCCATGCTTTTCATCTGAGGGCTCTGCATTAGACTTGTAGTGGGAGAGCTGAGGCTGGTTTTGACCTCAGCAGTACAGCCAGCCCCTGTCCCTATCCTGAGAGATGCCAGCACTTGTTAGGGGTGTGGGGTAAGGAGCTGGGAGCACTAAGAGGTTTAGTTTAGCCTTCTGCTTTTAATCTGATGCTGCAAGTTTATCCAAACTATTTTGAAAAGTTAGCCTATTAAGTTCCTTTCTAGGTGTGGAAGCCTTTTTGTAGAGCTGACGTCCAAGTAAAGTGCCTGGAGCTCTGCTGAAGGCAAGATGTGTAAGGTGAGTAAAACCTATCTTCCCCTTCTCTTCATGCAATTGCGTCCAGAGAGAGCAAGAGCTAATTTCTTTCAGCTGTCATTGGCTAATAGGTTTTCAGGAAAAGCCTGTTCTTCATTCATTATTACAGAAATGAGGAGTCAGTGCAATAAATAAAGTCCCCACCCCAACCTCCTGAGTAATTTATCTATTTTGCCTGCAAATTCAATACACTTAGATGTGGTTGATCAGCCATTTCCAAACTGAAGTTATAGCCTACATGGAGGCTGGCTTTACTTGAAGAACTCCCAAATTTCATATGCTGAGTTTTCCCAGCCCAGTGATTGCCTCAAGCCATCTGACCTGCTGCTTGCACCTTGCAGTGAGAAAAGCGGGAGGCAGATTTCCGACGTTGTGTGTTACTTCCTCTCTACTAGATATAAAACCGATGAGCCTAAATCTTGGACCAGCCTAGTGGGATTTGTGGCACTATTTAATTTTATTTTGCTATCCCTATAGGCTGAAATGATACCCCAGACCCACTCATCTCTGAACATGTGAGGGTCTCAATATCTAAATATGCCTTGGATGCCCCAGGCCTGTCTCTAATTAGGAATGGTTTGTTGGAATGATGACTGCTAGATTACGACTGGATCATTCTAGATGTTTCTTACTGAAATAGTAGAAGAACAATTAAAAAAAGCCCCATCACCACCTTATTGATGAGTCTGTAGTATGTCCAGGAAGGATGTGCAAGTCCAGAGACTGAACTGTCTTAAGTTCTTCCATATCTGTCTTTAAATGACTTCAAGGGGCTGATAATGATATATTAAAAGCATGAGGCTCATGCTTCAGAGTGTAATTTGCTCACCAAGCACCGAGGAACTTGACTGTCTGGAAGATTATTCTGCAACAGGTCATTAAAGGGATTTTATTACTTTAGGCTTTTCTTAGTAGCCTTTTCTTAGGCACTTTTTATAAATTAGGTTTGAAATAAGCCAGCTATGGCTTTTTCCAAAGCTGCAGAGGCTCAGAGACTGCAGAGCGTGGGCGTTAACTTCAGTGTAGGTAAGCAAATTGCTATTTGCAATTTTTGTGCCATATATAATCCTGAAGGTCAATATGTTAAACTACATTTGTGCTTCAGTGAAGCAGAAAAACTGCCACTAGAGGGTGATGTTAATACAAAAAGAAAAAAAGTCGTTGCGGAATCGGCTTCTTTCCAGGGTAATTTTTAATCTCCTGCATGTTTATAAACATGGGATGGATTTTACTGCTCCAGTTAAAGTTGTTTGAGTCTTGTTGGCTTTTTTCCTGCCGGGTGATTTATGTAATTCTCTTTCAACTGTAAACAGCAATAGCAGGTATCCAGTTTCATACCTTAATGTATATATGAATACTAAAATGATGGTTTTTCATCTTCTTTGTGAGCGACTTGTTTATTGAATTGCAAAAAAAGCCTGTAAAAAGCTTTTTATGATTTTTCTGTTGAAAACTACCTATTCATTTATAATTGCATTCCATTTCAGAAAAGATGCGGGTGGTTTTTCCCTTCTTCCTTCCTCCTTTTTCCTTCCTGACAGTGGGAGAACTAAATTATTTTTTTACCAAGGCAATGCAGTGTGACTGAATGACTGATAAAGTCCATTTAAGGAGTGTCAGACCAGGGTTTAAGCCTAATGTAAAGTAAGAGAGGTTTGATAGTCTAATGTGGAAAAAGATACTGTGGTATATAACTGTGTATATGGTATAATCATATGTCATATGGGTTTTATATGTATGTATGTTACATACATGTGTTATGTATATACTTTTTACATGTTTATATATATATGTATGTATGGTGTTTATATATGTGTTATATATACACCATACCAGCCCCGAGCAGTGGAAACTGAGGTGCAGAAACAGGGTGGTGCAGGAACTGGGTGACTCAGGCACTGTGGCTGATGCTGCTGTGTTGCTTGGGTCATCACAAGCCCTACAAGATGCTGTCTGTGCATCCCCACCACTGCTCTTTGGGGTTGAAATTGGGAAGTTTCACTGATGCCCCAGCCGGCATCAACCCCAAGGAGAAGCTGTGGGAGACAGAGGAGAGGTGTGAGAAATGGAGGGGAAGTGGAGGGGATAGAAGGGCAGAGGCAGCAGCAGGAACCTTGCCCTCTCCCACCTGTCCTCTGAGAGGAGAACAAGCTAATTTCACGGCACTTTCAGCATGATTGATACACACAAGGTGCCCCCAGGCCGTGAGAAGGGGACCCCTGCCACAAACAGCTCTAAATCTGCTGCATCCTTCTGTGCTGGCCACCACACTCGTGCACTGCACTCGTGCACCACCCGTGCTTCACCCTCTGCTCCCAGGCTGGGTCAATACGCAGTAATAATTGTATTTATTTTTCCTTGTTGGAAGATAGCTGGATGAAAGGCGTTATCTAGCCACAAACTTTTGGGCTTTTATGTGATCTGAAAAGCATTATTGTGTGTTTTACACCACACACGATGGCAAATCTTCCAGGGAGACAGTGGCCCGGCCTGAGCTGGCATATTAAGATGACAATCGCATGGGTTTTGGTGGTGCGCAGTAAACACATTCTTTCGCCATGATGATGTTAAATCGTGGCTTTTCAGGGGACAGGATGGTGCCTTTGAACTGATATTGCGTCTGCGTGCGTGGGATGCAAATGCAGTGTGTAAAGCCACCCTGTGGTGCACTGGTTTAATAGAACAGATTTTCAATGACTCATCGAGAAGATGAAAATTCTTTACTCACATTTAATCTTAGCCTGATAAATTACTTGAGGGGAAAGAAAGCATGAGTAAAACGCAAGAACTTAGTGCTCTGCATTGGTTTTAGAGAACCCACAGCGGTGAGGAACTTGGCCAGAGGTGTGGGGCAGGAAAACATGGATAGAGGTTGGATCAAACTGCAAAGACGGGTTGGGGTGGGACCAGCTGCAGGGCAGAGCCGGGCACCTGGCCGCAGTGATTATTCCTCCTCATGGGCACATTGGCCACTGTGCCTGTGGTTAAAAACTAACGATATTCAGCTGGTTACTATGGCAATGATGTAGCATGAGTTGTCATGGCAATGAATTGGAATTTTTCATCACGTTCCTACAGGAGGGTGATGGATGCCCTTTTGAGGGGCTCTGAACTTGACCGTTTGCCTTGTATCTTTTTCCTTAGCAGAAACACTTGCACCCACTGCAGTTGGTGAATTTACCTGTCCTTCCAGTACCGTTACCTAGCTCTCTGCATCCCAATGTTAAATTTTGCTTTCACATTTAGAAAGTGAAGGACAGCTCTGGTGAGCCATAAGTTGCTAAGCCTAACCCAACTACATGCATTATTATACAACGTGTGTTAATAAAGTAGACTTCTGCTAGTGTGGCTGTTTCCAGACACATCCTTAATCTTCTGGGTGCTCTTCACCTCTGTATCTGCCCATAATACAATTCAACAGGACATTAGATGCCTATTTGAAAACATAATTTTAAACTGAAGTAAATTTACTTCAAATACTCCCTTTTAGTGCAGAATAATAAATGTTCTGCCTTCAAAATGCATGCATTTTTATTTAAATTCCCTTTGGTTTCTTTTCTGACTCAGGCTTTAAGAGCAATACATAATATTTTTCCCTTACTCATGAGCTATGCATCAGTTCCTCCTTGTCAGGGCTTTATTTCATGTGGATCATCAATGGGACAAGTTTGCAGCAAATTATATTGCTTTCAATGGCTCTTTCCTTAGGAGAACTCCTATTTTACCCCTGTAGAAATCAAGAGCGTACCTATCAACTATGTTTTTTCAATTATGCAAGAAAGTCAACCCCTAGAGTGCAGGGTATATCCAACTATTTGATTTTATAAGGAGAAGAATCTCTTATCAGCTTGACTCACAATGATGACTGTTTTTTAAAAAAAAACCCAAAGAAAACATCAGGCTCATAATCTACTTTTAAAAGTTCCTAAACCCTTCATTGCATTTACCTTTCTGTGCTAAACCATATGCCTGAAAGTGGAGCCTGGAAAATAGCATTAGTGGTGTTTCACAACAAGGTGTGTGTTCTGCTTTTATAATCTGTTACTTGCAAGCACCAGGGAGTCTGGGAAATGGAAAATATGGATTTGGGCTATGCAACTGAATAGCACTGATATTTTATAATTGACTTCAATATTTTATTTTGTTTTGTTCTTTCCAACAGGTAAGTCCTGGATGTACCAGCAGAACTGTATTTATTGCCAGGGAGCATAGGAACAGTACTGCCTCAGAAACGTCTTGGGATTTGGACCTGTACGGTGCTGGATTTGAATCTGGGTTATGCTTGAGGCTGCTTAGCTTTGGATTTAGGAAAGCAATCGCAGTGAGATGTTTTAAATCCTTTTTGCTTTAAAACCCTCTGATTGCTGTGTGCTTCAGCATACAACTAATGTGAGGAGCTCCTGACAGCTACACATGCTGGAGTGCTTGTTCCAGTTCCTCTAAGCGAAGTCCAGCTCTTACAGCATTACTGTTGACATCTGCAAAAGATAGTTTCTTTTTTTTTTCCCTTGTTCACAGCTTTATAATTACTCCCATAAATGATGTTCAACTCATTGACCTAAGAAAGTAAGTTTTCAGAAACTCACTGGGCTGTGTGATACCCATGTACTAATTTAGGCAAAAAAAAAATGTAGCCTCTGGGTTAGGTAAACTCTCAGCTGTGAGTTGCTGGAAAGCAGTAAGCTATGACCATGTGCTGGTTCTGTTTTTCCAAACTTCCCTGGGTATATCCAGGATCCCTGTTAGAGGTAAGGTACAGAGCTACCTGTAGCTACAGGTTTACATGTAGCTAAACCTAGCGCGGCCTTTCTTGGTTAGCTTCTTAATACAGGCTTCTCAGAGTCATTAGTTTTACAAGAAGCTGTGTAAAATATTGGGAAAATGCTGCTTCATCTCATTAAAGATCTTGCAGATGTGACACCTCAGCTGTGTCATCTCCCTATCATTTGTTGCTTTTCATAAAAATAATCTGTTCTTTTACTTGCTTGAATCTTTCAAGCGCTGGACTTAAATCTAGAGCTTCCTTAGGCTGTCGCTTTAACACAAAAAAATAATTGCTATGTGGGAGGCCTGTGCAGTGCCCATCTTGCTCTTCAGGTGTTGCATGAACCCTGGAAGCCATCCAAACCCTCCCCAGAGCGTCCTTGCTCTCCACTAGATTCTGCTCAATCTACTTTTGTTTGGGTTAATGCGAGTCCTCGGTCATGGGGCATTTATAAATAAATGAAGTATGAAAGACTTCATAGGATCTTTATTTGGATATTTATTCAGGCATAAACTGTGATGGGAATCCAGCTGGGTCCCAGATCAGGTGATGCCAGCGAATGAAGATTTGTTAACTGCATTATTGTTCTGCAGGTATATTGTTGTGAGTGATTTTTGGCAAGCGACTTCAAGAAATCTCATAGCACAGTGATTTTTCTTCTTTCTTATCAGTCTTTCTGATGATAAAAGAAAACTGGCTTTTGAAATCATGAATAACTCTGGCATTACACTAGTACAGATTAGAAGATTTATGCCCAGACTTGTTGAGTACGCCCTCCTGTCTCCCTCCCAAATGAAAGACACACTATCTGTCACTGTATCTTGGGAGAGGTGAATTTAACTGTGTTCAGCTGCTGAAAAACTTCAAAGCTCACTGAGATGAAGGATACTGTTTGAAGTTGCACCAGTAACTTCTTACAGCAGAGGCTGCTCGCAGGATTACAGGATGCACAAGGCCACTACCAAGTAAATTTGGGGGTTATGAGCACTGAGGGAACTTTTCAATGATGTTCAACTAACTCTATAAGATACAGTCAAAACTTTCATCTTTTGGGAAAGAGTTTATTTGCAGGACAGCCGTGGTTCAGAAACTTGTTCTCTTGCTAGAAGGAGGGTTTATGAAGTTCCTGCAAGTATTTTAATAGGAACCTCTGATGAGTGAGTGTTTGCCCTAGAAATTTTTCTAAGACGTTCAACAAACTATTACAGTTAGTAGATGAGTGGAGTCAATTTTAAACAGCAGTAAAACTTCTCTGATATGTACATCACTGCTTCTTTTCGTGGCAAAGTGTGTTAATGAGATGTCGCAGTGTGCTACAGAGAACTACCAAAAGAAATTGGCCTTGTGGCCCAGTGTTTTTCTTCCTGTGAACAAAATCAAACAACAGATGACATGCTATTAATGCTATTCCATGACTGTACTGCAGAATGGTGCTTGCTAAAATGCAAAGAAAGTCCAGGAGGGAGGAGAATTTGTGTTCACGTGAAGGTAACCGGGCTGCTCGTGAACTAGTTTTGATGGTGTAAAACACATGTGCTGCATCAAAGAGGATTTGAACTTGTGGCACTGTCACCTTCAACCTTTCTAAGTATATAAATGTATATCAAAAAAACACCTGAAGAATGTTATCTCTGTTTGATGGGTATGCTGGCTGAGGAAAGATGTCAAAGTTCTTTGCCAAAGCCTAGAGAGAAGGAAATCTGTCTTCCAGGTTTAGGTGTCGGGGTGTGAAAACAGTTTGTGTGTTCATGTGCGTGTGTAGTGGAGACTTGAAAGAGAAATCAAGAACTATCGATCTTATCCTTGCAGAGATCCAAACGTAATTGGTTGCACAATAAATGGGAGAAGTGAAAAATGATGCTGTAGCAATTTAATCAAGTGGCTGCTAAAAAAATTTATATGGGGATTATTTCTCTATAAAACATTTTGAGCTCACCAAGGGATGTTTGATGTTAACAGATTCATTTAAAAGAAAGTGTCAAAAGTGGTAATGTTTGTGAAAAGCCAGTGGCTGCAGGACTTTTATGAACTATGAATGATTAACAGCTGGAGTTTAGAAGACCGTGAATTTCCATCTCTTTCCATGGTGTTTGTGACCCAAAGGAAAAGGGTAGGTAAGAACTGAGACTTTTGAGTTTGGGGTGAGTGTTATGAAAACCTCAGTTTATATGACTTATATTTCACTGGATGAGCTCCTCAGGAACCTGCTAAGCAGAGGGTGGCGTGTGCTGCTGGAGGAAGGGAGAGCAGTCGTGTTTCCATGTCCTCAGATCACTGAGCTGAAATCTCTAAATAAGACACATGGCTGCTAAAGTTTTCATCTGTCTCTCTCAAATAAAAGGTCTGACTCTGAACTTGAGTAAAACCTTACTCAAAAATTTTCTTCATGTTCTTAAATATTGCTATTTTAAAGAATTTACTCACATGCATCCTGGCTTGGAATTTGGTGTTTCCCTGTGTGCCCTGGGGTGCTTCTATGCACAAGAGGGCTACGACATCCCAAGCTCTTTGCCAGAACTGACCAGTAATTTTCTTGTAAGTCATCCCATCAGGAAATGCTGCTTCGTGAAACCCAGGATATTTCCTGAAGACGTATTTCATAGCAATATTTTATTCTAAAAAGAGCAGAAAAATATGTTGCAATAAATAAATTTTATAAGGATGAAAAAAATTGCAGCAAAGCATTTCATTTAAAAAAATAATTTAGGGACAAGTTACAGGGATACTTTCATCCATTTTTGTTATGGAAAATATTTTTAAGCTGGTAGAATTTGCTGTGAAAGGGAGAATCCTGTTACAAGCCAGCTTTGTTTCCTCTCTCTGTGCTGCTTAGTGTTTTGGTTTATGTCTTGTATTAACGAGGTGTTCAGCTGTGCAAGAAATAATGTTTTCTCAGTTTGTGGTTGACCTTTTGATTGCTTAAACTTATTTGCTGTATGAGATCTTTACAGCCCAGCCTTCTGTAATTTATAACTTAAGTATATAATAGGTTCATAAAGATGCAATGTCGAGTTAACATCTTATATATAGAATGAGAGATGCAGTTGTTAAGTCTTGAGTCTCCTGAAGGACGACAGGATCCACTTGGTTGCTATTTGAATCTGGAAGAGTGGGTGTCATGTCAAATAACTAGTCAGATTTAAGCAAAAACCAGTGAGGGGCTGTTGGGCAGTTTGGGTTGGGCCTTTTAGAAGGGTTTTCCTTTATAAAAATCAAAATAGTGTATTGGGAAAACCAATAGGCTGGGCCCTTTGTTTTCATATTGGTTAACTTGCTAGGGTGAACTGTTTCTTGCAAGGTGGGTCAAACGTCAGTGCTCCTGCCATGGAATACAACATTCAGCTTTCCCTAAAAGGTAAGCCCTACAAGACAGCCACACAAATTGGGAGCAACTGTTATGAATTGAACCATGAAATTTTAATATCTGGATACCCTGAGGTGCAAGCTAAACCTTAAAATAAATTACTTTATATTTCATACTCTGGATGGGGCATGCAATGATAAACAGAAGGAACTGAAGTTTCCAAAGGACTCTCTGCTTTGGGCTAAAGAGGGCAGTTTTACAAATAATCATCCTGGAGACAGGTTTGTACCAGATCTCTGCGTGGAGAAATCATCTGATGGTGCCTCTCGTTGTCTCCCCATGCCTGATGTCTCACCTCCTGCTTGGTCAAGACTTCTTGCTTGGCCCTGCTGGCCTGCTGCTCTGTGAACGGTCACTTGTGCCTCCAATGACAAGGTAACAGACACAAAAACTTTTGGTTAGGAAGCTTGACAAGGAATTGAAGCATCACTTTTTACCTAAATTACAGTGATTTTTTTGTTGTTGTTCCTCACTGATCTTTTAAGCGTTGAAGTGTCAGAGAAAACAGGGCTTGAAGTGTCCTGCAACCTCCCCCAGCCTGTGCTGCTTCCTTCCTACTGTCATGACAAGGAGAAGACCTTGCTGCAAAATACCTCCTGGCATGTTGGGTGCACAAGAGTGAGTTAGACCTGATTCGTTGCTTCTTTGGTTGAATTGTTTTAGCAAAAGATGTAAAACTCATTTAGAAAGAGTGTATTTCCACGGACAAACCTGATGACTTTGGTAAAAGATTTTGTTTCCCCTTTCATAGGAGCTGGAATAATCTCCTTGGAAGGAAATGCGGAGAAATCAGCAGAAGAGGGTGAGGGTGAGGGCAGGGTGGGAGCAGGCAGGAGGGAGCATAGGATGGGCATCCAGCAGGGTCCCTGCCCAGGTGCCATTGGACGTGCAGTGGCTTTCCTGTATTGCTGCACCAAATGGCCAAGTCTCATGGAAAGTGAATGAGTTTTGGCTGCAAGATTGGGCAAGTTTTGGGCTACCATGCTAGAAAGTGACTTCTCCCTTGCTTCCCCCAAACTCTCTCTTTCCTTTGTTTTTCTCTGAGAGGAGACTTGGTGATTAAAGAGGAAAAATCCTAAACCTCATTGGAATAAACCAGCATCTACAAAGAGATGGCTTTTAGAGTGTTTGGCTTTACCAGCTGAAAGAAATGTGTCTTGGTTTCAGTGCACTTTCTATGCAGATACAGTTCATTTTTTTAAATTTTGCATTGATAACGTACTGGTTGTAGTGCTGTATTTTCTTTTTGCTCAGGTGTTATCCTGCAAGATACAGCTTATATTGGTCTCTTTCTCTCTCTTTTTAACATTTTCTCTAGAGAGAGGCAGAGCTGCTAAAAATAATAGTAGGGCAGCCAGCAACAGGTAGGTACCCATTTTATTGAATGCTGTAGCAGCAAGGCAGAGGAGAGAAGTCCTGGCTGGGTAATTGATGGTGTCAGCTTCCCTTCTCGACTCTGACATATTTTTACCAACCTAACACAGTAATCGGTCTTGCTGTCCTCGTTTACAAATCTTTCTGACTGTTCTAAGATCATCCCATGCTGAGGTCCTTTCCTGGAAACGAAGCTGGGAAGGGGCTGCCTGGTGCCTCTTTGCCAGGCTTGTGGCTGCACAGCCTGCAGAGGTAACAGGCCCAAATTACAAATGCCCAGGGAGAGAAGAGTATTGATGTCCCTTCAGTGCTGTTGTGACAGAAGTTATGAACAAAACAGATTGTCCCTGACTATTATTAAGGACTCTGAAAGCAACACTGAAAAATATTAATGCCTGTAATCTTAATAGCAAAGTGGGTTATATTTCCTTTTGTGGAATTGCAGCACCTCTTTCTGGGATGATTTCTGCCACATACAAATGTGGTTTTCCTACCTGACGTGTTTTTATTCGTTACTTCCTTTAATCAGCTGAGACATGACTGCTCCTAGTGCTTTCCACAGGTGGGTATCCTGGATCTAGGGGAAACCTGAGCCACCACAGGCATTGGAGATGTTCGTGTTGGCTTTAGCAAAGAGAGCAAAGAGCCTCAAAGATGACATCTGAACCTCAGTAGCTTCATAGGGATCACATATTTTGCCTGTTTTCTTCCAGCCTTCCTCCAGGTGAACAAGGTGTGGGCTGACTCCATCATTTGAGCACTGCTTTACTTGGACCATGCCACACAGGATTTGTACCACGTTAGGGGAGATGTGTAGATTTGATTGCTCTCATGCATATTCCCACTCAGGTTAGCAGAGGGAGAAAATGTCTACTGATGTCACTATGATCAGAGCTGTTGTTGGGGTGAACTCCAGTGGGCCAGGATAGAGCTGCCACCGAGCATAGATACCCTCGAACAGGCTTCCTTGCTCAGCTGGCAAGCAGGGTGGCTGGCAGCTGCTGGGAAATTTGTAAGGCCTTGAGACAGAACTATTTATTTTTTCACCAAAAATAGAAATATTGGGAAAATGTTAAATTAACTGCAGGATCTATCTTCTCATCAATTTTATTTAACTAAGAAATTTTATTTAACTAAGAATGACATCCACATCAGGCATAACTGTGTTGTTCTATAGCTAGCATTGCTAATAGGTCTCTGGAAAAACTGAGCTTACTTTAGAGCAATAATAAATATACCTGATATTGGTGATGGAACAGTTATGCTCACAAAAATTGCATTTAAATACTTGAGACTGCTGGTGCACCTCTAGAATAGGAAAAAGTAAAAACAGTGGGACAGCAAGACTGATGACTTGTGAGCAGAAAAATCAAGTTATTTCTACAGAGGTCGAATCAGAGACCCAATAGTACAATGCAGGTACAGGAGAAACTTAGGTTTCAATAGCAAAGCTCATAAATCAGCTGCTGCTTCACTGAACATATACATTTTCATGTGCACACCTCATGGATGTACACAGATACGAATGACATTTAGACCTACAGTGCATAAGAAATGTTATAATTCTTTATTATTATTATCCCTATTATTATTATTATCCTGTTATTATTTATTATTATAAACTTCTAGTATTTGACAAAGTAAGACCATTTGTAATACTGGGAAAATTTCAAAAGGCTGAGGTGTAATGACAGCATCAAAGCAAACATTGCCCAAGGTGATTGCTCAGGTTGTGTTGGAGTGCTTGCCCTAAACACTTCTGTTAGGTGTCTCCCAAAGGTTCCTCATATTGTTGTCCTATTTTGGGGGAGAAAAAAGGAAAAACTGCATTGTTGTTGGGTTTTTGGCTCTCCTGGCCTCTGGATCCCTCACTGCAGCTTCCTCAAACCCCAGCCAAGGGGAGCTAAGGACATCTCAGTGCCTAGCATTGTGCTGTTAGCATGGTCTTGGGTTTCTCCTGGACTCCCTTCAATACCCAAACACCCCATGAGCAGCAAAGCCCCCAGAGCACACAGCTGTGCTGCTGGCTACCCCAGGGGCTGGCTGGGGGAAGCTGGGCAGGACCTGCAGTGCTGCCAGCCTGGGAGTGCAGGACAGGGCTGGTCCTGTGGGTGTCTGAAAATGCGGTCCCTCCAATGTCCCCCATGCTGCTGCCCACCACTGTGTTCCCCTCTCACCTGCTGCTCAGCCATGTGAGGAGGGAGGCCTTTTCCCCAAAAAAGACTGCTTGACTGTGGTTTGTTAACCAGAAATAAAACACAAAGCAGGAATTTTGCAGTGTGCCTGGATCTATGCTTTTCAGTAATGATGTGTGCACGTATACTTTTTTTTTTCATTTTGGAAGGGAAACAGAGGAGAATTTGGACTTACCCATGGGATTTGGCAACCTCAGACCAGCCACATTTCAGTCCCTGATTGTTACCCTGTAGATGAACTGATTTTGTTCAGAATAACCTTGATTTAGCCATAAAATAAGACTTGTGATGTGTATGACATATTAAGAAAAGGTCTTGACACTAGGTCTGAAATGTTCTTGGAGAAGTGTTCAGGAAAAAAACATTTAAAGAGTTGAGAAAACCATTCCAATGAAGTTCAGCTTAAATCTGCAAGTATGGGTGGATAATCCTGTTGTGTTCACCTTGATGCTGGTTGCCAGGATTGCTGATGTCCTGCTGTAACGGTCATCTCTGAAAACACTGTAGGTAGGGAAAATACCAATTAAAATATGTGTTGCACTGAGTCATTTTTACAGTACACAGCAGTCCTTGGTCAAAGTTGGGAAGGATTTGGGGTATTTTCTGTCTTTAGCACACTGAAATTCACCATTCATGCTATTTCGTCGCAATTAAGAAGTCACTGTTAGAAAAGCAACCACTTCTGTGATGGTCATATTTCCCTCCAGAGCAGTGCTGGTCCCAATGATTTGTCTCTCCCAGAGGGTAATTCATTCATACATATGTAAACCACTGTTTTATGTTGTTTGGTCAGTGTTTATAGATGTCAGTGTACGCTGCTGAAAATGAATGTGACAGATATTAAGGGAGAAATCAATGTGCTCCACGGAAATAAGAACAGACAGGGTTTGGGTTTGGCTTACCCTGCCACTATACTGAGTGCAGCTGCTATTGATTTCAATCCTGCAAGTGTCTGACCTCTTTTGTACAGCACAACTTGTCTATCTTCATATTTTACAGCTGGATTTGGTTTGCCTTGTTCTTCACACTCTTATTCCATTACTACGCTACTTGGAAAAAAAAAAATCAATGCAGTTTGTTAATTGAAAAAAAAAGAAAAGAACCCCAACCTCCAACCCTGGACCAAAAAGATGCGCCCAGTGACCAGAGTGGCCCTGACCTTGTTGGGAGATGGCAGCAGCACAACTGGGGATGCACTGTCCCTGTGCACGTGTGGGACACAGACTCCACTGACTGCAGTTAGGTGAAAAAAACTATATTGCTGCATTTTTTAATGTGCATGTGGTTGTTAAGACAGGCAGGAGAAAAAGCAATTCAGCTGGACACAGTTTATGTGATTTAGTGCTATTCAACACCTCAGCAGCATCAGATTCTGCATGTTGCTTTCCAGATTGTGGGCCTGCCAGCTCTCACCATATCTGTCATGAGTGGGAAGGTAAGGAAATGCATTGTTATTTTCTCCCTTAAGTCTGGCTCGGGACCACCACACAAGTCTGATTCTGCTGTCTGGCTGTGACGGTGCCATCAGCTGGCCTGGTCCTTGGCGTGATTTTTCTGCTTTCCTTTCCACCAGTTTTGGCCTTGTTGATCAACAGGATGGCTGGATGGGAGAAACTGAAACACTGTGTTAGGGTTACAGTCAGGGACAGAGGAGAGAGAGGCGGTGGGAGGGAGATGTGGTATCCGGTGGAGCAGTGCTGTGGCTACAGTGGAGAATGTGAGTGGTACCTCCAGGTCATAAAGATGTTGGTGTCATGGCCCCTCCAGCAGGAGAAGTTGCTTATGCAGGGTCTGCCAGAGCTGCAGTGCTGCCAGAGGCCAGTGCTGTGAACTGCATGATCTGCAAATGCCCTTGAAGAAAACAGCAAGGCAGTAGCTGCAGTTACAGTGCCACATCTAAACTGGTGGTTGTGGTTCACTTTTTTTTTTAACAGTAATTGGGTTGTGTTATTGAACTGGATTTTAAGGTACTAAATTGTTGATCTATTTGGCTTTTCGTATATTATAGTTTATTCCCTCCCTCCCCCAAGAGGCAAGTTCATGGAAAAAGCAATATTCCTTCCTACGAGAATAGTGCTTTCATCCTGTACTATCACTAGCTAATAAATATTTCAGCTGGTTTCAGTTGTTGTCCAGGCGTCAGTACCATTCAGACCAACGTAAAGGCTCATCCTATGGGGTAGAAGTGATTGGACAGAGTGTCTGTGGATACTTCTGAGCAGGTTAAGTCTTCGTGAGCCTCACAGTAAGTAACAACCCATGTGTCTCTAGCAAGGAGAATTTAAAACCTGGGCTGAAGTCCCTGCTATTTCCTTGTGCTGGCTGAGGAGGCATCTGTGCAGGCCAGGGCAGTGCTACGTCCTGCAGGTGGTGTAAACCAGCAATTTTCAGTGGTGTCCTGAGAGCAAACTGCCATTGCTACTCATTTTCTGTTCTGTTAATACCTTTTTCAGCAAAACAACCCATCATCCCTTTGCTTTTGTGAGTGCCAGTAAAGTCAGTTTTTCCCTAGACACCTGCCAAAACCTTTGGCTGTCTCCATGAGAAGCCAGGGTTTTTTTCCACTACAAAACCTGGAAGCAAGCTAAGAAGTCAGTGCAGTGCAACCCCGAAACTTCACGTTACACAATAGGAGGAGACCCCTCTGCTTGTGTTTTCTCATTTATTTCAAAACAGATTAAAAGCCACCACAGAAGCCTCTCTCCTCACCAGCCTATGGGCTAATTATGGAAATTGGGTTACATGTCCCCTGGGCTGTACAAGACGTTGAATGCAGAATGACCTTTGCTGTCCCCTCCTGCATGTCTTTGTCGGCTTTTGTGCAGTAGGGGGACAAGAAGAAATACCCGAAGTAGGTCACTGGACATTGCAATACAAAGGCTGCTGCCACAGGCTGATCAATAGCCCACTAATGAACAGTTGCATTACGATGGCTTTCCCAGCACAAAGATTGGAAGCCCTACTCTGAGCTGGGGTGGCCCGCAGAGCCCGACATCCGGCCCCTTATTCCCCTCTGGGCAGAAGGTGTTCCTTTACCACAACCAGACATGACTTTAGAACCAGCCCCTTCAACTGTGGCTCTAGCCCCTTAGTATTTTTTCAGGCAAGGATTGGAACTGGATTTCCAAGTAGCTCTTCTCCCCCTAAACCCACGTAAGCTGGGCGGCATGGCAGGCCTGTCTGAGCAGTTGCAGTCCAAGTCCAGGAATCATCCTCGGCAGCACTCAAGCTGCAGCTGAAGGTCTCTCATGCACTGATTGGCCTGACCCTGACAGCCCCCCCCCCCCCCCCCCCCCCCCCCCCGGTTTCTGGAGCCAGCTGCAGAGGGGGTGTGTTGCCACCATTATTCCAACATAAGGTCAGTGAAGTTAACTTCCACCTGTGGCACTTCCTCACCCCACCCAGCATGATGGCGGCGCATTCTCTACTGTAACAAATGCCCCCAGGTTGACTTCTTTTATTGTTTTCCCCTCTGGGACCATGTTTTTTTGAAATGTGGAAGAGAGCGAGTGCTTTCCCCTCCCCATTTTTGCTGCAGGGAGCAGGAGGATGGCGGCAGGGTGCTGGCCAAGTGTGCAGTGGGCTCCTGCAGCCACCACTTAGTAGGAGGCTTCAGGTACATAGGGATCTGGGTGGGCTTATGGGGACGGTGCTCTTAATGTCAGATAGGAGCTCTTAATGTCAGATAGGAGCCAGGACAGTGATGGGACCTGATGCATGGTGGGATGTGGGTGCCTGAGGGGGGATGCTGATTGTTTTCTCTTCCCGGAGAAAGTAAAAGTGGATTTGCAATCCACATGAGAAGATGCGGTGACTTACCCAGCAAAAGTACACGAACAGACAGAACTATCTTCTTTATTATAAAGATACACTATGAGGAACAAACCTGAATGTATACTGAAGCTTGTAATGGTACATGCCAAAAAATGTACAGTACTATACATAAAAGTGCATTGTCACAACAGATAAACAGTACATTTCTCTTCCAGAACCGTGAAAATTCCAGGTTTTCATTTGTTCTTCAAGAGTGGAAGGAATGCAATGGGAATGCAGCCATACACAAACAGGGAAGGATGCAATGGAAATGCAACAGTACAAGAGCAAGGCTAAAGCTCCTCTAAAATTTAAAGGCACTTTCACATGTACATACTACAGATGTACATTGACACAATTAGGTAACAGTCAACAAGCAGGAAGCTACCAGTACTGCAATTTATCCAACTTGACAGTAAAGGACAATACTGACTGGATTAGGTGTGCAGGAGTTACCCTTTAGTACGCCTGTAGTTGTAGCAGTCTTTCCTGTTACATATCCACTTACTATACTTTTAAGTATCTAGAATAACCATCAAACTACACATTTAACTGTGTGAATGCACTAAGTGGATGCATTCACTAAATGCACTGTTTCTAATATTTTCTTTTGCTAAACAATTTCTAATATAAGCATTATGGAGTCCAGTACAGTTATTTAAACATACAAAATTCCCTATGCAATTTAAAGATACAGGTATCCATCTCAATAATGCCAGGTGGGTTAATTTTAAAATGCTAGACTAAAACTGCAAGTAAATGAAAGCTGAAATTCCAGTTTGTTCCACTGATTCTAGTAAAGTGGGGAACTACTTGACGATATCTCTGGTCCCAACTAAGACCCTGTAGGCCAGCACTGGTCTGCAGCTGGGGCTGCCCCGGCACAGGCTCTCGCCCAGGCATCAGGGCTTAGGCAGTAGAGTTGAGAGGGCCGAAGGGTCACTGACTGATGCTGCACAGTCGGCTGTGGTGGATTAAGACTTTGCCTCTAACCCAGATGCGTGAAGTCTGCAGCTGGATTGAGATGGGTTTGAGACTACCAGGAGTAGTTCGGCTCTCAGAAGCGGTTCATGGGGTAGTTTTCACACCTGGGGCTTTGCATTACCTATTGCCAGGATGTAAACCAGAGCAGGAATAAGTTGCTCTTAAACAACAACAAGAAATTCCTCCTGTCACCTCAGTAACTACACCTATCAAATTTTGTCATTCTTTAGGTATAGCAGCCAATAACACCTTCAAGCTTTTCAATGGTGAGATCTTAAATAATATATGGAAAGACAGCTCTTACTCAAAGCCAGTTGTACTCCTGTGGGTGCACCACAATGGATTTTCTTCCCCTCCCCCCCCATCTTCACTGAAACTTAATTTATGGATTGGATGTTGGGAAATATATTGACAGAACTAGTATTATGGGTTACTGTGGCAATGTGCAAAACATCTGTACATTTAGTTCACACCTAACAAAGTTTTACAACAAAGCGCTAAGCAAAGTTGACAGTCTTCACTCACACAGACATAAGGTACTCATTTCTGTCATTGAAAAAAAAGGGAAGCTGGGGGAATGTGGTTATGGAAAACTTTAGTTGGCTTGAATCTAGGCAGTAGAAGCTCAGCTGTCTGTCCTGTGAGTGACCCCTGCATCGCTGGCAGGAGGGCGTCCCTCTTTCGAGTCCCTGTCTTGCTGCTGTCAGCATAACCGAGGAAGTGTGCAGAGCTAGGCTAGGTCAGCTCAAAACTCTGACTGTTACAGCTCAAACTGTGTCTTTAATTGGACACAGCAATAAAGTCAATGGGATACTTTGCTGAATTACTGTGTAGTTGATCCTTTTAATCGCCTATCAGCCAGCCTAATGGACCAACAGGTTCACGTACTCCCCAGAGCCTGGCTCGCTCAACTATGATCTTCAAATGAATTTAGCTTTGTGAAAAATGTGGTGTCAGGGAATGAAGGTCTAGCTTCATGGGAAAATGTATATTGTTACAGAGGACAGCAAAAGGAGTTTCTGGAGATACGCTTTAGCTATGACCTGGAATGCTACTTTTTATCGGTGAGAGCAATGTGATCTCCAGATCCATCCAGCTCTTGTCTCTTGTGAGACTGCCAACAAGAAAGCTAAAACTCAGTGGCAATTGTGAGAGTTGTGAGGGCTCAGTGGCTTTTTTTTTTTTGGAGTGTCTTAAATAAGAAAGGTGGCCTGAGATGACTTAGACATTCCACACAGACACTTAATCCTCACATGCTAGATTTCAGCTCTTACTAACCTGCTTGAGATTTGCTTTGGTGACTCAGAAATGAGAGGTCCCACCTCTCCTGACCCCCCCCCGCCCCTTAGTTTTGTGCAGAATCTGTTATTACACAGCTACAGTAAAACTGTGAAGTATGGTACAACGTGGCAAGCTGTTTGTGATCTGTGTTGGTTTTATTACAAATGGTGCAGCATCAAGTTTTCAAGTAAGTCTGTGTTTGTTTTTCAAAATGATGCACAATTGTCCAGTTTTTCTTTTAATTGAAACCATACAAAATACAAATGCCCATGTTAATGTAGCTACTTTCAGACAATACATTCAAAGAACACTGAAAAAACAAAGCCTCTATCCAGTTACAAACATGAACAAATGGTGTTATGGCGCCCTGACTTCTATCATTAATCTATCCCTTTCCTCAGCATGTCCCAGCAGGGCACTGTGGGTGGCTGAGCTGTCTACATTGTGCAAGATTTGTCAGCTGGACCCTGGGAAGGAGGGGAAGGCCCTATGCTAGGATTTGTTTTTGGAAGAACAATAGGTTTTGGCCTAAGAGCAGGAGGTTTCAGCTGCACTCCCATTCTAGGGGCGACCATGGGTTTGAAAGTACTCATGGTGTCACTGGAAGAACTAGTGCTACGGCGGATCTGAGGCTCAGAGCTCCTTAAAACAACACTGTGGAGAGGGCTGAGTGACTCCGTGGAGGTGGCGGGGGTGGGGGTGTTTTTCATTTGTTCCAAGGTGTCCAACACGACATCGGGTGCGTGCTTCGCCGAGCTCTGCCGCTCCAGCTCACGGAGCTCGTTCAGCGCTGTGTTCATCGTCTCCTCGATGTCCTGGGTCAGAGCACAGAGAGAGTGGCACGTCATTGGAACTGCTACTGAACACAAAGCACTGGAGGAGCAGGGGGAGTGGGTGAAAAATGCATGAGTTGATTTGCCAACCATCCTCACTTTAATGAGTATTATAGTGCTAAAGCCCATTTCCACCAGACTTATTTGAAAGACATTACAATTGACAATTTGGTACCTTCGGCTGGACATTACAAATATTTCACCTGTTCACATGAGAGAGTCAAAATTCAGCTAAAAGTAATTAAAAAATCAACTAAACTAAATTCTGTCAGTCACTTTATTAAGTGATGGTCAGGACAATGGATATTTCCTTAGCAGCATTTTTAACTGTGAAGATCTCTTGGGTACTGACAGCTGTCAAGATTTTAGTCCATTTGCTACCTCTGAGCTGACTGCTCTCCTCACCTCGTGCCCCAGGTGTTCAGGATCTGTATTCCCTCACAGGGATAACAAACCAGGTTTTGGAAGGAAATAAAGCTTGTGTGTCTATCAGCTCTTCTCTCCTCCTGTTTTTCCAAATTAAATTTTAAGCAGAAAAGCCTGCAAGATATTATTCAGTGAACTTATCTAAGAAATTATTTATTTCATTAGGATTTATGGCACAAGTGCTAAAAGAATGCAGCGAGACACGTTTACAATTTTTCAGTGGTACTGAGATACAACTGAGGTTAAATATTTGGTGTTCCCTGCTTGCTCATGGTGATTTTCATGCAGTTTAATCAAAGTCTGGGTTCTCTCGCTGCCAAATGATCAGTAGCCTATGCATCAAAAAAACCAGCTTAAACCAAACAACACTGTGTGTGGTTCCAGGAGAGTAAACAACTTAGAGTAAAATAAAACAGTAACAACAATTACATGTTCTAACTCTCTAATACATACTTCAGCTTTCTGACCCAAGCATGACAGTCCCTTCTATCCCTTGTGAGAAGCATCACCAGCACATTAAATTTTAAAACACGAGTGCCAGTGTTGTTGTAAAATGCTTCTGCAATCATATTGTACCCTCAGGGTGCCCCTAGTAATCATGTTAGACTACCTAGACAAAATATGAGTTCTGAAGACAGCAGTTATCTATATTTGCTCAAGAGCTGTTACCAGCTTTGTACAACAGAACAATTTGATGATTGGGGTGCTGCCTATTCCATCCTTCTCACCTCTTCACTGCCAGGAATGAGCCTCGTGAGTGCCCACACAATGACAAGATGACCCATGATTTATTTACATCTTGCACATCATGTTCTTGGACACAACCACAAGCATCAAATCAATATACAGTATGAACTATATGAAAACCAGGTAAAATCCACAAGAGCCGGGAATGTAAATCTGTGTTTTGAATGGCAGTGGTTGCTACTAGCCAGTCAGAGCACTTTTCTGCAAAGCACGACACTGAGAAATAACTGAACACTCATTACATGCAAGTTAGAATAAGCCAGCCTTCCTCAGAGCACACAGATTTACGTAGCTGCTGTAATCAAATACTACCCCAGTGTTCTGGGTGGCAGAGGCAATTTCATTACGGTGTAGTAAGGAATAATTTCTTTTTATTGCTACTCCATTGTCTGTCCCCCCTTGTGCTTCTCTTATCCAGGATCCCTTAATGCATCTTCTTTCACACATACTCTGTTTAAAAAGCTAGGCAGGATCTTCTCCTGCACCGAAACTCCTACCGGTGTACGTGCTCTGCACTATGCTATTCACCGAGCCTTGCTCCTCAGAAAACCAGGGAGTGACATCAAATAAAGAAGACACAAACCTGAGCTATTGACTCTGGGTCCAGTGGTTTATGGTCATTGAAACCTGTGTACTGACCAGATGATGTAGATCTTCTAATTGGAGGGCTATCAATCTTCTTCAGAGAATCGTGCCTACTGATATTAGTGAGACTGCCGTGTCCAGGTCTACGTCTCCTTTCAGGGCTGTCGGCATTGAGGTTGCGATTTTGAAGAAGGGCTCTGGGACTGCAGTGAGTTGCCAGGCTGGGGGAACCTAGCTCCAAGGATGAGCTGGACAGAGGGTGAGGTGGGTGTACTGGGCAGTGACCGTCACTGCTCCTGCCAGGGCGTCTTAGAGGAGGTGGAGGTTCTGATCTCTTTCTTTGCCTGCACCAATAAAGAAGTGGTTATAGGACAAGCTGTGGTGACACACCATGAGCACGTGGAGAAGTAATTGCTGTGTTACCTGAGCTGTGAGCACTACTACTGGAAACGCTATGCTCAAGCTTACCTTCCTAAATAGACATCAGAGTGACGGTCCGTGGGGGAGTTCATGTCCTTTGAAGATGACTTGTCCTCAGTTATGGGTCCGCTGCTGGCCTCACTGTCTGCTTTTTGGCTCAGCGTATCTGAGAAAGTATCATCCCTGAACAGAACACACATGGGGAGATGAGAAGTCAGTGAATTAAGTGTGATAGACAGGATCTTGGCACTCCCAGATTTTAATCCTCTTAACAAAAGCAGGCATGTAATAAAGCATTACAGCCCCTCCAAGTCTCCAAAAATTGTTTATAATCCTTCTGTTTACTGAGCTCCCTACACTTTGACTGTAACCTTTCTGCAAACAAGAACTTTGTCTTCCTTGGCAAAGCACAAGCTTAATACCGCAAAAGAAGAGTTCAGGGCTGCATTTCTCCAGCTCTTGCTATTCTGAAGTTAAATGTCAGCAATAGCTACAAAGAGATAGCCAAATTAAAATAGGTGCAGCAGCATCCGTCTCTTAATGTACTGAGAACACATCCTAAACAAAGTCGTTTAGCCTAGTAGAAGCTTTTGATTAAGAGCTGTCGATCCAGGCCGATGAAGACAGAGGCATCCTGCACAGAAGGCTAATGTTTAATCTATCTGAGCTTTCAAACCACTCTCCTGTTTGGAAATCACTTCGTTAATTGCTTCAGCATGTTTTTCCAGCCCACCAAGAAGCTAGTGACACCAGACACTGCTTACATATCCTGCACCACTATGTACTGATGAGGGACAAGGCCATCGATTCCGTTGTGTCTTCCTTCCCACCAGTCTTCAGATGCTCGGTGATAGAGCAGAAGGGAAGCTCCTTTCTTGAAAGAGAGTTCACGTGCAGATCTTCCAACGTAGTCAAACTTGGCTATAGCTTCTATGGGCTCACACTCTGTGTAGGGAAGGAAGAAGAACAGATACCAGATTCCATACCAGCTTATCTGCTCGTTTTGATTTTGTAAAACCCATTGGCTGCATTTTTTCAGTGCTCATTCTTATTGAGCAGAGCTGACAGAAACCAAGGTCAGCTAAGGCAGACTTTAGGCAGTAGTTATAACATGTCCCTTTCAAAGAAACATGATCAATCTGTGCCCCAAGTGTGAAACATCTCGGCTGCCTCACAAGCTGCAGACAACATAACAGCACACTCAAATATTACAATAGCTGCTGCTGGGAGAGAAGCCTCTGCTCCTGCTGCAAGGGCTCCTTCATGGCTGGGGAAGAGAGATGGAGGCCAGGCAATGAAGACCTCCAAACCTACAATAAAAAAACCCAGAAGAACAACCAGAGGTCTGAGGAAGCAGTGTGATAAAGGAAAATCAAATGAGAGCCTTTAATATTTGCAGTGGCAAGGAAGAAATACAGGATTCCCGTCTGCTTGAGTAGGGATGCTCTGCCTAACCGGGTAAGAGATTTCTGTCTTTTATGTGATGAGTGTGCAGACCTAGTGAAAACCTAGTGTGTTATGCAACATCGAAGCCTAGAGATTTAATCTGTTTCCTTAACACCCTCTTTGAGTGAAGCAGATGGCTCTAGACCACCTAAGGATGACTCCTCTGCAGGGGAAGTCCCTGAGTGGCCTGAAGTTGACAAAGGCAGCTCTGCCTACTCCAACATAGAATCACAGAATGGTTTGGGTTGGAAGGGACCTTAAAGACCATCCAATTCTCACCCCCCTACCATGGGCAGGGACACCTCCCATAGATCAGGTTGCTCAAAACCTCAACTAACCTGGCCTTGAACACTTTCAGGGATAGGGCATCCCCAGCTTCTCTGAGCAACCTGTGCCTCACCACCTTCACAGTGAAGAATTCTTCCCTGTATCTAATCTAAATCTACTGGCCTTCAGTTTAAAGTCATTCCCACTTGTCCTGTCACTACATGCCTTTGCAAAAAGTTCCTCTCCAGCTTTCCTGTAGGCACCCTTTAGCTACTGGAAGGCTGATGTAAAAGTCTCCCTGGAGCCTTCTCTTCTCCAGGCTGAACAAGCCCAACTCTCTCAGCCTGTCTTCATAGAGGTGCTCCAACCCTCTGATCATCTTCACGCCCTTCCTCTGGACTTGCCCTAACAGATCCATGTCCTTGTTACACTGGATGCCCCAGAGTTGAATGCAGTACTCCAGGTGGGGTCTGCGGGGAAAGCTGGTATTTTCTGCAGTCAAACATTGGTTACAGCACTCCTGGCTAATCTTCTGTCAGTACGCTGGTAAATTCAAGGCTTACACTGGTAACAGACTCCATCCTGGCACCTATGCTTGGGTTGGAAATCTACTAATGTCAGTGAAGGGCCTCTGCTGAATGTTTGCCTGCAGGCATCTTAGGATCTGTGAGCAGACACCAGTGAAACAGCTGTGATTTTAAAAGCCTCTACTCTCTTCTACACAAAAGCAAAAGCACCTGATCTCAAACAGATTAAAATTTATCACTACAGTCCCAAAACATAAAGAAAAACCTGAAAAATACAGGTTTCAAAATCACACACTTTGTTGACTCCAATAACTCAGAGTCCCTGAAATGACAAATTTCTTTACATAATTAGAGTAACATTCAGATGGAAATTAACATCTGGGCTAATGACTAGCATAGCAACTTTCTGTCTTGTGCATATTAAAATCACTGGGGTTGTAATTCCCCAAAGAACCAGACTGGTAATAAAAGCCACTGTCCCTCTATGACAAAATTTGCGCAGGAATATCTTTTTAAAATTAACTTCTTCCTGCAGCAGGCAAAGATTATGATAGCACCTTTATTGAGGTTATAGTTTGCAGCTGTTTTTTTAATAATCTGCCCAGCCTGCAGACAGCTGTCTTGTGGTTTGCTGCTTCCGCAGTCATGCTAAGAGCTTCTGTCACTGACAAACTGTAGGGTGTTTAGGAGTGACAAATTCAGAAAATTCCCAGAGATGGCATCCACTGGTATGGGGAATTCACTGTTAAAATTGCAAAAGTAATGTACACTGGCAGAAATTACTTTGATTATATAAACACAAATAAGAATCCAGGAATAGCAGCATTAATTCCTGAAAATGCATCACTACTGGATGGCTCTCTGGGAGGCATTCCCTGGTAGGTGGGGGGTGATAGGTTTCTTGGTTTTATGTTTTTAGGCAAAGAAAATATAAAGATGACATTGAAAATGGGGAATTCTTGAAACGGGATTCTTGAAAATGGAGAAAATAATGCTGATCTATGTATTAGTGATATATTCTAATATACAATCTTGTTTTCTTTTCTAGATATTCTATCTACAGTATATCTCTAACAGAAAGTACAGATGTGACAAAGTGACTATAGGCATGGAAAAACACTATCACCAAATGAATAGGAATAAAATTAAACATGTCTGGTTATCTTGCATCTTATTTAAGAGGGCAATATTCAAACAAATGGCAATAACATAACACTGACAAAAGAAATCCGTTTTTATGCATATAATGCATGTTGCTTGTGGAATTCATTATAAGAAGGTGTAACTGGGATCAGATAGGATTGAAAAGATGTTTGTGTGAACACACTCTTCTCAGATTGCAGGTGAGAAGAGCGGGTTAAACATTCAGAAGCAAAAGCTCCCAGGTTTCAGCAAGCCAGTCACTCACTAACAGGTAATACTTTAAAATGCAGAAAAACCCAACCAAGCCAATAAACCTTTACAGTAAGAAAATCCAAAATTTTCTGTATTTTCCTTTGACATTCTCTGAAGTTAACTGACAACGGTCATGGACACTGGACTGATTGATAATCCCTACCCTGATTAGCTATGGGATTCCACGTTTCTCTGCTAATTTCAATGGACCATATAGTATCCCACATTTGAGTATAGAGGTCTTTTATTTACAATTTAAAGGACTAAACTAGAACTAGTTCTATCTCCCTCAGTGGAATTACACTAATCTAAGTGTGGTGCATGGTGGGAATCTGGTTTTTGTATCCTTCTATTGCTTGCAAGACTCACAAACGCTTGCAGCGCTCTGAAGGAAGTTGTCCCACTGGAACCAGATGTATGAATTGGTAATGCACCCATAATGGATGTGACTTTTGAAACATGTTTGTTAGATCGCCTGGGTAAGAAATCCCACTTACTCAGGGAGGAGTGCCCAGTAGATCTCACACAGTTTCTCAATAGAACTAAAACCAAGTTCAGATAGATTTTGCTGTTCTGAAAGGGGCATTTTCTTTGCTTGAATGTTGTTTTTACATGAAGAGAACTTCTGTGCAGCAAACAGTACTGAGACTGTACTTACTTAAATAGTAATTCACCTGGTTGCAGGTCAGGGCCTTAACAGTTAAAACCAAAGTACCATGGCAGCTACTCCTAGAAATAAATGCATTTTGAAAAGCTAAGCCATTTAATATCAAGGTTACTGAATGACAGAGAAGTGTTTCCAGAAAAGCAAAGACGATGAAAGCTAAATTTGGTATCTGTAACTCAGATTCTGTGTGGTACTGAATGTCTAACAGTAAAATTGACAGCTTGGAGGGAAATGTAATTGCACTACTCTGTCCACTCCTGGGGGCATTCACCTACAATAGCAAGAAGAATTTGAAGACATACATGATCTCACTAGCTATCATCTCTTGTGACTCAGGCATTCATATGGAAGTGGAAAATTAGGACAAACTGAAGAACTGTTGGAAAAGCTTTAGGGATTCTGTTAATCATCCATCTCTGTTCTCACTTTTTTACTTATGACCCTCAAAGTTTGTTATGATTACTGCCATTGTTCAATGACACATTATGTTACAGTGTGCTTAAAAATCAATGTTTGACGCCAAGTAGAGCTGTCCAGATCCAACAGCTTGGGAGAACAGAAAGAGCAGAGGAAACATAAGGGCTAATTTTAATTTTGAGATTGGAGTGCCAGATGTAGTACTGACCTCCCTACAGAGGTGATGGCACTGAAGTGGCACTGTGTTGCCCTAAGCATCTCAGGGCACAAAGAGATAAGGAAAAGAGAGAGCATCTCCTGCACTTTTTTTTTGGGAAGGTTGTTGCTGTGCTCTTCAGTTCTCCCAGATGTACCCTGGCTGTTGGGAACAGAGTATGTTCTCAAGCTCCCTGGGAAGATGCTATCTCCTGGTGTGTTTACCTGCACCCCATCAGAGAATAGCAGCTTTGCAATTTCAAAGTCCTCTCCTCAGGATAGCATTTCTCAGACAATTCTCAACAGGCTGGGGAACAGCAAAAGCAAAGAAATGGTGCAAGTTGTTGACAGAACAGAGTTTGGCAAACTGTTGATCACAGCATGCATTACAGAAAAGCAGGAAAATCATTGTGTTGGGGATACAACAATAACTTACAGCCATACATATCCTCGTAACTTTTTCTTCTAGTAGAATGATCACCTCAATTTTTACCCTAAGTTTATGAGATATCTATGACTGGTATGATATTAATTTAATGCATGTTTTCCCAGGAGAAACCCTTCAGTTTAACTTCTTCAGGAAATTCTCTCTTATTTCCCTTGAAAACAAACCTAGTCACCCTCTTCCATACTCCTCCAACAAGAATAAAAAAATCCCCAGCAAACTGAAGGTAAAGGAAATATGATACAAGCTGCTTGAGCAAAACACGAACAATATCCTTTGAATCTTTACCGTAGAGGCACTTTCAGGTAAAGGTTTTTCTCCAGCAAAATTACAGGTAGATATTTTTGTGCTTCAGCTTGAGTACAAATGTTCTGAACTTCACAAATTAAATTTCATTTCCAGATTTAGGAGACAGAAAAAAACTTATGTGTTTTCCTTAACAAGGCTACCATCAGCACATTTAAAAAATACTGAAAACACCACAGTAAAAAGCATCTCCTTCTCTTTCCCTCTTCCCTTTCCAGTGATCAACAGAAATACATGAACACCAGCAACTTCAGCAAAAAAGATAATTTATATGCTTAAAATGAAGCACTTCTAAAGTACTTATATGCTCAATTATAATTTCCAGCCTTCTTATCCCCAAGCTTTCAGATTTTACTCAGCAGACATAATTTATTTGTTAATTTTTAAAAAGTCCCATTGTTTTCTAAAATGTAATGAAACATTCCTAGCGCTACTGAGCCAGCCACTATAGATGGGTTTATTCTAGTAGGCACAGAGAGATTCGCTTGTAGTTTAACTTTATACAGCAAGTAATTCTTGCAACAACAACAATAACTGAAGTAGAAAAACAAATCCTTTAGCTTTTTATCACAGACTCTGGATTATCTTTCAATAACTCTGTAATTTCTATGGAGTCAGCTTCTTGGTCTAGAGTATGTATACAACATTTTAGCATAACATGAACCAGATTTTCAACATGCAATTAAAATTATATTTATAGAATCTGCTTCTTCCATCTCCTAACACAGGGAAATACATAAGTACAACGTGTCTGATCAATACAGCAACTACGTTGTGTCTCTGTTTCTCTCTCTCCACGTACAACTGGCAGGTATGCATCCAGCTTACAATCAATGAATCAATCAAATTAAACCCCCAAAATACTCCAGACTCTTCAGTGGAAAGTTTTTTTTTTTTTGTCCACCACAGGTCAATCAGTGGCTCTCACAAAGTTCAGTAAGTAAATTGAAAAATTCTCACCTACTCTCATATTTGGTACCAAGAATATTTTATAAAAGTAATTGTCCAAAGGACAAACAAATGAATGTACAGCCAAAGAGATGGTGAATGCATTTAATTTAAGGCCTGTAAACTATATTAGAAAAATGTGCTATTATAGTGGAAAGCTGTCTCCATGGAGAAAAATGGGTTAGAGCTTGCAGGCTGGGAACTGAAGGCCAGCACTGTTTTGTATGCGATCCAGGCTTGCTAATCTTTACCTTTGCAACCATATTTCCTTAGATTACAAATATCTTTGTGCTAACAATTATTTCACTGTAAACACAAATGTCTGCTTCCTTTCATCACTGACTTAATTAAAAAGCTGTGATGGGGCAACTAGAATTAAATTGCTGGCCTATCATCTGGTGAACAAAAAGCCACATCTTGAGCAGTTAAATCTTTTAACAGAACTCTGTCCTGTTGACAGCTCTTCTCTTCAGGGTTTGAGACAAACCCTGACCATTGGTTTGAGACAAACCAATGACACAGTTGTAAGACAGGTAGCACCACAACAGGAATGTAAAACTGGTATTCTAGCAACAGAATTGTGGGGTAGGGCCCAGGATTACTGAGGCACAGGTGACGCACTATTCAGTGTTATGGACCTGCTCCTCTGGATCCTGCCACGTTTTACCCCTTCCTAGGAATGTTCTTTAAATAACTGCATTTGAAAAGATGCTCTTCTTTTCCATGTGCCCTCAGGCCTTTATCAGTTTGGTCAAAGGGCCTCAGAGTTGGCCGAAGTATATTGAACTGGTATGTCACCTGCATTTTACTACTTCATTTGTGCTCTGAATGACAGACAGACTTTTTCAGCTTCCACTATTGTTTCATACCTCCTGTAGAAGAACGAGCTCGTATAAAGCATAGCTATACTGTCTTGGGAAAAAAAAAGTGCAATTATGAGTTGGTTTACACCACTTAGCAGAGCTGTGTTGTAGAAAGATGGTGGCTTTAGCTCTGCAGAGCTGATCAAAAGGAACTCACACACAGGCTACCTTGTAAAACTCAGTATTCCCTGTTGTGCGTGCAGGCATGGGTATACACTCCAGGCAGAAGATTAACATTGACTTCTCTCCTATCCTCAGTCTTCCCCCTCTTCTGTGATGCCTGCCCACCCAACTGTCCCTCCTCTCCAAACAGTTGCACTGACAGACTCTGCCTACCCCTCCTCTCTGCAGGAAAGGGGAACAGACAGGCAATCTGTCACTGACTGCTTGTCTACGTGACAAAGCAGACGGGTATAGCTAGAGTGGAACTACTGTTTACTTTGTTCTGTGTTCAATGGGACCAGTAGCCAGGTTTCCTATAGATACACCTTCCTGTTCCCCTTCCCTATGGCAATTGTCCCAGCTCCTAACTAGTATCCCTTATGACATCCTTTTTTTTAAAAAAAAAAAATCATTTTCTGCTGTAGCTCTTTTCCTCCCCTTTCCCCGCACTCTGTCCTCTGTCTCTTCCTCTTCCTCCTTCCACACATCCTCCGAGATGGGCAAGGGGCAGCTTTTGTTTCTGCTGGTGCTAAGTGTACATGTGTCGGTTCCTTTGTCTATGTTGCCCACTGGCCAGATATGCAGCTTTTCTCTACAGGGAGCGTTAACCTGAATCCTTCACTTCTAACTGGCTACTTGTTATCAGGAATATGGTAGTTATTTAACAATTTTGACACCTCTTTCCATCTGTTACATTTACTTGAAACTGGGCAGAAGTTACTTGGAGGGACATCTGAAAGATGGTCCAACTGAAATATGTCACGGTCAAATATACCTTTAGGAGACCTGGCTAAAAAGAACTGATATAATAGAGATGCATCAAATTTTTCATGGATATCTATCATACCCAGAACTGTCAGAGCATACATGATGAATATTTACGGCACATGACTATTTTTCAGAAGTTTCACTGTAGGGGGTACACACAAGTTTTTCAGTAGTTATAAATCCTTTAGATGGAAGAGCTTTTAAATTCATGTCAAAATAGAGCCCACTGAATGGCAAATATCCTTTAGTTGAAATATTTAAACACACACTTTTGGTAAGTTTAGCTTTTGCAGACATAAGATAAAGAGTTACTAAAAATGTAACACTATATCAGAAAATAATATGTGCTGACTGAAAGAGTTTCTCTCTTGCCCTTCCTGTGACTGGACAAATCAGGAGAGAAAAAGGAAACAGCTGGTCAAACACAGACGAATCAAAGTGAAAAAGCACACAGAGATTAAAGATGCCGGCTTTGCTACAGAACACCAGGACTGAAATCCCCTTCTTTCAAATAAGACACAATTAAGAAAGGAAGACAGTTTCCTGCATGGAACACCTGTAAAATTTATTCCTGTCAAAGGCACAGTAATGTAACAGACGTACCATCTTCACTGGTGTGGGGCTCTGTACTAGCATCCTGGTCCACTTCCTCTAATGTACCATGTTCACTGTATGGGCTGTCACTGAAGGGAAACAAAAGGTCAAGCAGAGAGAAACCACAGCATGAAAAGGATGTTTCAGCGGGCATTAAACCCCAGTCCCTTTCTTCCTGTGCCCACTGGGGGTAACTGATATCTACCACACATATAAAAAATACTCCACCCCCATGTTATTATTTAAAGTTTTTCTTATAAAGTTATGTGCAACGTGATTCTCATAACATGCTACAAATACACAATTACTGGAAGTCTACACACCTCTTCCTCAAACATCTTCAGTTATTAAGAAGTTCCCAGAACCTTTGAATATTTTCATTTATAAAAAGTGTGTGTGTGTTGCTAAGAGAGGAAAGAAGCAGGTGGAAGGCATCATAAGCTGAAATTTGTTAAGCTGGTTCACAGCCAGAGAGCCAGTTTCCTACCTGGTTGTGTGCTCTGCATAGTATACCTGGAATTCTGGCTATGTCTGGCTGAACACAAGGGTAGCTTCCTCCACAAAATGTCGTAGGTGACCTTATCATAATTGCCTTTGTTTCATGGCTTTTTACAGCTAACACTTTCCTATGTGAACATAAATGCTCTTCTCACTTATCTTCGCACTTACTATTGTGTGTGTGAAATTCATTCTGTATCACAGGAGTTATCCAGACAACCAGCCTAATGATTTTGTTAAGAAAATAGAAGAGTAATATTCTGACTTACCAGTAGTCATCTCCAGCCATGCATTTCTCGTACACTGGGCCATCAAGTTCCTTAGCATCTGGAAAAATAGCCTCATGATGGATGATAATAGTTTTGATTATCTCATTCACATGTGCCTGACAAGACACCTGGTCTTGTATGTCTGGAACAGGCATCAGGGTTGGTCCAAAACAAATAGCCAGGTTGTATGGATCCATCATGTTTTCATCACTGTACTGTGAAAGGCTGTTAGAAGAGAAAAATCAAGAATAATTGACTTTCACTGTGACTAACCTTATTCTGAAAACTGGAGAAACTTTATTTTTCATCATAACTTAGAGATTTCCTGTTCTCCTTGACATTTAATCCCACATACTGCAATTAACAAAAAAAAAGAGATTTCTTTAATATGCCACTCACATTATAAAGTGAGTTTATAGCACATATATGCACGTAGATGTATGTGTTTCTACACTATTCTGTTTGGTGTACACTGACTTAATGGGTTAATGTAAAATGCATCAACTATTGCTGCTTCTAGCTCATCAGTGCTTATCCTTAGAGGCTCAGGTGGATTGGATCCAAAGTGGATCATGCTTATCACTTCTCATCAGTCCCTGATGTATCTCTTTCATCACCCAGCCATATAACTTAGGCAATCTGAATTATTTTCTGGGGGTGGCTAAGTTCCTGGATCTTGCAAAGGCTCTTGTGACTTCTGCTTTCTGTTTTTGCCATACAAGAAAATCCCCGAGCACCCTGCCTTCTGCCCACAATCTACCACAGGGAGCTGATTTTGGAAGCAATCAAACAAAATGCCTTGATTGTTCTATTAACCAACTTTTGTAGCTCTCCTTTCCTCCATAAAATTCAATGTTACCATTTTCAAATTTGATCTTGGATTAAAAGTTGCTCTTTATTTTATTGTTTAAAAGCATTGGCATTTCTAGTGGAAATGCTGGCTTTTGAGTGGTTCTGTGCAGGGCCAGTGAAACAGAACCTGAAGCATTGGGATGCCCTTTACCTCAATGTTGTTCTGCACTCTGAAACAGCATATGAATTAGTCTGTCTGGTTTTGTTAAATACAGATCATATTCCCTTTAGAAAGAGAATTTTATAGAGTGTACAAACAATACAAACTGAAGAGGCAAAAATTCTAAATTACTTCCTTCATAACTAGCTTGTAAAGTCAGTCATGCTTTCCTCTTTCTTACACCATGATTTGTTATATCCTGTGTGTTTATCAGAGACATCTTGTTCTATGGATTTATGAAGTGGTTCGGCCTCTCTATGTGTGCAAGAATGTGTAAAAATATAATCATTGTGAATGGCCTAAACAACAGGAGGCTGTGCACACCCAGCCAGCTTAAAGACAATGCCACACTGTGGGGGACAGCAGATATGCTAAAAAGCAGGGTCATGGTTTTGAAGGTCTTTGACAAATGGCAAAATGGATGAACAGCATTTTCATCAAGTTCAACAAGGATGAACGCAAAGGCCTGCCAGCGGAGTGAAATAATCCAATGTGTTACTACAGCCTGGAACTGACTGTTAGGTATCAGCTCCCAAGGAAAAGCACTGGGAAAAGCACTTCTTGGACAAGAAGCTGGATGTGATTCAGCAGTGTGTCTTACAGCAATGAAAGCTTATCACATATGATTTTGTATTAGGAAGAACAAAACCAGCAGGTCAAGGGAATTTATTATTCCCCTTCTACTTGGTGCTCATGAAGTCAAGACAAAATCTTGAGCAACTTGATCTAACTTTAGAAGCTTTGAGCAGGGTGCTGGACCAGGTAAGGCCAAGCCATGAATTTTGATGACTTCATGTGGCCAAGCAGGCCCAACTGCATATGCAAAAAGCAGAATGGGATTTGCAGAAAGTCAAATGATGGCAATGTTTTTCCTGTGGATGCACGAGGAGCAGTTTGGAGGCATATGAGATTTAGCCTGCTTTCTGAACTGCATTCCTGTGGAGAGCACAGATGTAGCTGACATGACCATGTAACAAGTACAGCCTCTTACAACTCTGGCCAATCCTTATGTCTAAGGAGAGGAGAAGCTGTGATATAAACCTATGACACATTTACACAGTGTCACTACAAAGGGATGAATTCATGTTTTCAATGAATGGTTATTTTAATAAACTTTAGATCTCTGCCTCTCTTTTAAATGTTGCTTGAAAGTGGTTCAGAAATTACTGTAAGAAAGGAAATGGGAACAGCTGTGAATACAGGGATGCACACACAATCTGGCTGAAGACCCTGTTTCTATATGAACAGACAGGATGGATGAAATGGGGAAGGTCACAAAGGCAGAATGAATCAGCAGAGGACAAGCAGGAAAAAAAGAGGAAAAGAGCAATAGGAAAACAGATATAATAGGAACCAGACAATACAGCAGAAGAAAAAGAAAAGCTACAATCAGGGCAAAGTGCACAAAAAGCAAAATTTGCACTGAAAATAGTGGTGTCAGTAAAACCAGTGAGGGCTGTGAAGGACTGGAAGGAAACAGGTAGTTTGTAGTGCCTGTGGTCGCTTCAACATGCTGTTTATTTTTCCCCATCAGGAGATCACAATCAGCTTGAGATATGGAAAAAAATCTACTTTTAAGTTACGTAAATTATTTTCAATGTAGTTACAGTATTTGTTAATATTTTTATACACTTATTTTGTTATCATCTTTAAAGCTGTAGCCTTCACTCTCTATTTCAGACAACACTTTAATCTGTCTTATTACAACCCTGCTCAGTTTTGGACAAGTGGAATTTTACTTTGAATGAAAACTGGTGCTTTCCTTCTATTTTCACCACCAATTAGAAGACCATCTTTTGTGTTAAATGGAGCTTGACTGTAAACTCTACATAGAGCATGAGTAAATACAAAGAACTTGAATACCAGTAGAGGAAGGTAGATAAGGATCCAGTACCTTGGGGAATGATAAAACACTTACTGATTGAGGAAGGCGAAGAGGTATCTCATCACTATAAGAACAGACCTGGGTAAAGTAAGAAGGAGTTTGCGGATGTGAAGAGCCCTCTCATAGAGATTGTCTATTCCTGCAAACAGAAGAAAGTATTTTAAGCTCCCTTTTGTATGATGGTCTAAAGTAGCATTCAGTCAGTTCATTCCATGTCCCTAGCCAGTATCTTCTCATTTTGGCCTATTACAAAACCAAGACCTAACAGCCCTTCTCCCTCTCATTAAATCCACACAATTTAAAAGTAACCTCTTAAAACATAAGAAGTCACAAATCTTAAAACATGTGAAGTCAAACTCTGTATCACCTGCTAAGCTAGACAGCTCAAAAAACCACAATATCAGTACATAAATCCAAGGAACCAAGGAGAGATATTTGCCATCAGTTTCAAATACAGATTTATTCTCCTTATTTGAATGTTCATCTCAGATATAATATTCTAATCACCGAGCTTCTCTAATGAGTTTTCTAATCAAATGTACAGCTATAGTTCTCTTAATGGCAAAACAGTAGAAAAGTCTTATGTTTTACAATGGGCAAGCGACAAACACACATTGCACATATTTTCCCAAAAGATTTTACAGCAGTCCACCAAACTTCTTCTGAAGAGGGCGAAACAAGGTCAGCTTAATAAAAGCATCATTTCCTAATATCTTATAACAAGCATGCATTTTCATCTGTGTTGGTCAGAAGGATTATATGGCTCCAAGTGGAGTAGTGATGGGATAAAAGGATAAATTGTTTTTCAAAATAAGTAACATCTCAATTTTTTACTCAATGACACTGTCAGAAACAACCTAATATTTCAGTAATGCTTTTTATGTCAACCAAGAAAGAATGCTACAATTAACAATATTGAGGGGAAATCTTAGCAGACAACATAAGAAATACTGTCCACTGGCACTGAAATAGATAGTCAAAAATCTGGAAGTGAGAAACAGGAGCTGATTCCAATAGCTGAAAAGCCATTTGTACCACAAAGCATGACACTTAACGGCACACATTTAAAACAATTACTTACATAAAAACATGCTAACTGTAAACAGAGTTCCTGGCATTTATTTGTGCTCTTTGGTATCACTATTTCTACCAATTTCTACAAATCCAAGCATTTATTTGTAGACGCAAAACATGTGTTGACTTACTTTTCTAGTAGTTGGTATTCTAGTAGTTGGTATTCTGTAACCTAGTACTTGGTTCCTAGTAGTTGGTATTCTGTAACCAAGAACTAAGCATAAGCAGAGCATGTTGGCAGCAAGACTTCTTACTTTGTTAGGAAATGCCAAGGTAGGAAACTAAGCGGGACAACCGGTTCCCACATCCATATTTAGGGGAGATCCCAAAGGCTCAGCACCACTAGCATCTTGGGGAACAGAAGATTTTGGGGTGGGGTGAAGCTTGACTCCTTGGGAGTTTCTGCAGAAGGAGAACAGCCCACCACTGCTTGCATGAAGGAAGCCCATTTGGACTGAGGTACTTACCATGGAACCAAAACCTGAAACTCCTGCAGGAAGTAAAATCCTGTTCCCTAGCAGAGCAACTGAAGGCTGGAATGGTGTCCATGGTGAGGTACCACTGACTGCCACAGAGGTGGCAGGAAAAAGGACTGCTGACAAGTTGTATCATTTATAACCTAATGAGTCACACTGAAGCCAAACCGAAAATCAATTCAAGACCTTACACTTTCTCTAGTGGAGCAGAGGACTCAAATTTTATGTTTCTGTTAAACCTGACTGCATGAATCAAGAAGAAATATTCCTGATCACTGGTTAACCGGAGTCCATGGCAGGGACATGTTAAGCCTGAGAGCTGCACACACAGCGAAGATCCGTAGAGCAACCACAACTCTTCTCTCCCTTTTGAGGCCATACCATACCTTGGAGGTGCCGACGCTATGGTACCCTCACTGCTGCAGTGTAGTGCCCCACTGCTGTTTGCACAGCCCACAGACACCAGTTTTAGTGCAAGGCTTCTCCTCACGTAAACTAAGCAACTCTCCAAAACTAAGTGGAAGGACCCTGACTGTATCTTCATTTCCAGATCTTCCAACAAAAGCAGCTGCTGTTACAGCTAGTGGTGCTGTATGTGAGTCTCCAGCTCAGCTGACCTCTCCCCTGTGTCTGAATCTCTGAACACAGAGTTGTAGGTCTGGGTGGTTTTGAGCCTGTGTGCGTGTGCACATGTGGATTTTCTATGGAGTGGGGCTAAGTCAGGAAGGTCCAAAGGCACTTTGGTTACATCATCCAGCACTCCCACCTCAGCAGCACTGGTGTGTGGTGCTGTGGCACAGGTCCTCTCCAGCATTTCCACCCTGAGTGGTAGACGTGGAAAGCTGGAGGGAAGTTGTGACACAGCACCAGGACCTGTCTTCTGCATTAAAGTCTTTCCTGGCTAATGCCTTGTGCTGCAGATCCCTCTCTTCCAGCCAGCTCTGGAGATTTGCCCTGGACAAGGTTCAGTCATGGCTGAACTCAATCACAGAAGAGAAATGCACTGGCTGGGCTCCTACATGGGTCCAGAGGCTCCTTCCAGCAGTGTGCTGTCTATCTGGATGCAATAGCTCTGTCTAAACCAGTAAGCTAAACCAGGATGGGGCACAGTAGCTATCACATGCTTCAAAGTGGCTGTGGTCTGTGCCAACTACATTCTTCCAAACAATTCCTAGTCATGGTCCACAGCATGCATGGGCCAGGAACCAGCTCCTGTAGGCAGCATGGACATGACAGAGTAAGCACAGAGAGTCTGGTTGTATGGTCCTGTGTTGAGCTATCCCAGCTGCCCTGTTATGAGTGTGATCAGTACTAATTACCATCAAGTCACCTCCATACTGAAGCAGTTGTAAGTTATCCGTGCTGGAATGAGGTGTGTGTATTTCCAATATCTTCCTGGTAACCCAGTCTCAGTTTCCATGAAAGCCCTTTTATTGAAAATCCAAACTACTGCCAAGCAGTAAATTCGTGTGCCTTCCATGTAATTTCAAAAGGCTTTTTTTTTTTTTTCTCAGTACTGATTTGGTTTAAAGGAAACAGGTCATAATGTTATGAATTTGCGCACTGCTTTTACACGTGGAGCCGAATTTCATAGTTGCTGGCATGTATGCGATGCGTGAGCGTTTGGATACATGGGAAAGAAGGAATGGATACAGAGTGATCTTTCTGCACCCAGGCAGAAAGAATTTGCAGATCTGCTTCTTCCAGTGCAGGTGGAAGAGAAATCATTGCTTTGCCTCCAGTGGCTTTGCTGAAGAGAACCTTGGGGCAGAGTGGCCATCCAGGCTACAAGCCAGCTGCTGCAAGAAACCACTGGCAATCCCAGCTCTGCAAAAGCTGGCTGTGTCTCCCCTCTCACAGCACTTCTGTTGGAGGCCCTCGTTACATTACTCTGATTTTCAGGAACTGTAATTAGCCCTACCTCAGTGCCCAGTGAGGTATAACCCATTTCTCAGCTAAGAAAACTGAAATGCTGATACTACATGACTTGTCCTAGTAATGCAATTAGCTGCTGAGCAGAAATAGAAATCAGGGGATTTGAAAACTGGTTCATTACTCTAATGATACGATGAGACTCACATTCCCAAACACAAGCAACACGACAAGCCTCTGGCAGGGCCAAGCATGCTGAGAGCTAAAATGATTTTTCTAACTGTGGAGCAGAGGGAGAAAAGGGAGATCTGTGTGAAGGACATACGAATATCACTCACAAATCAAGACTACCATCAGGTAAATATCACAAACAGAAATGGTTCCTAGTTCCTAGTTCTCAGACCAGACCAAAACTTTTGGAGCTTTGGTCTAACACACCTGCCTTCCAGATCATCTCAGTCACAGGGGCCAAACGCACAAGCATGAGAGTTTCCTGCCAGCCAGACAAGAAGGTGTTTGGTGTTTGGTGTGGGACACTGTGCTCCTTTCAAACTGGAGCTGCAGTGCAGCCCAGAGCACAGGAGACATTTATAGGGTGAAACAAGAGAAGGGGAAGAGGCCAGCTTCTGGGGCTTCATGACCATAGCTCTCCGTGGAACAGCTGGGCACCTGTGCCCAGAACTATTAATATATTTTTATTAGACAATAATGGAGCAAAGCACCTTAATAATACAAGTAGCTTGGTTTTCTGTGTTATCCATAAATTTATCTAGGCTTCTAAGCATGAGAGGTGTTTGGGATCAAGGAACTGCCACCAACTACTACAGAGAGCTTAGAGGTCTCTTCAGAGGTCATATAAGTCTACAGTCTCAGCCTTTGACTTCACTTCTATCACCTCTGAGACACCTGTCCAACCTGTTCATAAAATCCTCCAAAGAGACAGATAGCCTCTAAAAGAAAATCTGCTGGAGTGCAATCTTGCATTGATCTTGGAAAATATTTGTTTATTGATTTCCCATGGACCTCCTCTGCAAACATGCTTTGTCCTTGAACTGGATGAATGAATCTAGCTGAGACTAATGCCATTGCATAAATGAAAAAAATTATTTATCAGCTAGCTGTCTCTTTGTCAGCCACAGGCTAAGGACAAGTTCTCAGTAGCATAAGACAGGCATAAACCCCAGCTACTCAACCCTTAAAAGGGGTGATCTTCGGCCTCCAAAACCACTGGAACCTGTTCTAGAAACACAGTGTCACCTCTGCAGAGACCACAGAATCAATGAATGACCAGTCTTCTCTTCCATGAGAAACCCCCCACATTTTAACCACCTGGTGACTCACAATGAGGTTTTTGCAAAAGCAGACTCTAAAGTGAAACAGATCAAAAGTGAACAATCTGTCTCAGAAGAGTAAAGGAAACCTGAGATGGGAGAAAACACAATAACACAAGCCCCCAAATACAGATAAAACAAAACTAAATTACAAATGAAGACAGAGACAAATTCATTCTAAATAGCATTAAGCAGATGTAAATTGAAGCTTAATTAAGCAATAATCCTGAAGTAGTAGAGCATGGCAAAGGCAATAAATATTCAAATATATAAATGAAGAGCTTTGGTGACGGAGAACAAAAGACTTTTGCAAGAGAGCAACTGCTGATGGTTCCGAAATATTCTGGGCCAACTGGACTTTATCACTTTGGATTAGTTAAAAATGCTACAACAGCACTGTACTTTTCCTGGTCTTGGTCCTATACATGGCCTCTCCTGCGCTGGTGGGTGAGATATGGTTATCCAATGAGGAGAATATTCAGCCTGGGAGCAGTCAGGGCTCATTAACATGAGCTCTGGATTGTGTATCTTCTACCACCTTCTGCTGTCAGACAGCCTCCATGGGCCAATCTCAGTAGCAGCTAAAGAACTGTAAACATTTGACAGACGGAAGATATTATTGATCCGAACATATGGAAGGAAAACTCTGGTGTCGGCAACGAATTGTGCAAGCTAAGCATATTTCACAGGCAAGGGTGGCACAAGGGAAGAAGGAAGCAAACAATGGTAATGAAAGATACCTGTCTCCTTCAGTACCACTGTTTTGTTAAAATCCAATATGATACCTCTTTGAGGGGGTCACTCACCACCTCCCCTTGGTGTGGCACTTACTAGTAAGAGAGTGAATAACAAATGCATATTTTACACACCTGCTGAACGTCAAATGGGATTGAGTTACATTTGCAGATGTAATTTTTACAGTCAATTTGCAGCTGACAAGTAATGTACATGAGTATATACTAGTGCTGAAGTTAACAATTTGTGCCTCTTTCCCCTTTGGTAGACGAGTCTAATCCAACACAAAGATGTGTATATATTAACTCAGCAATGCCACTTAAAGCTCTTTCAGATCTATTGAAGAAGGCATTACAAGAGGACAAACACAACAGTCTCCACTGTCATTTTTGGAAGGAAACAGTTGTAATTTTGTTGAAACTTCTTCAGGAAGAGTTGACAATCCAGAATACAGTTTTTCACTTTTTAAGTAACAGCCAATAGTCTGGAAAAGCAATAAAATAATTTCCTTTCATAACATTTATGGGTAAATGGGCACTGCTGGCAGCAAGGGAGATGAAATCAAAAAGAATTATAATGACTTGTGCAGAAGTTAAGAGGTCTGGGTAGTTGGCATGTGTCTGCTGCTGCATTGCATAGCTATGTACGTAAAACTGAACTGTAATTCACATATATAAGAACACACACCAGAAGAGGAACTGCAGTTTCCCAGCAGTGAAGGTGAATCACTGCCAGCTCCAAGCACAGATTCAGTACTCTTTGCCTCCATTCAACTCCTGTTACAAATATTTTGCTTGTGTTTGGCTCAACTTGTTTCTACAAAGAAAAGAAAAGAACTGCATTGCAACTCCCCAACCCCTCCCACCTCCCTTATTCTACTCTCTGGATTGCCGAGTGATGCTGGGAGAAAAAGTAGCCACTACTTTTGCTGAGAATGCAAAATTATGGCACATAATCAAATGGATTATTTATGTTCTGACCTACCTTTCATACTTGCTCTGGAGAAGTCATAATTTGGCCCAAATTTTATCTAAAACAGTTCATAAGCCCAAACAGAATAATATTGTTCTCATGAGTCTAATTAATATAAATTGCCCTAGAAGTCAGTCATTTTGCACTGTTTCCACTGTAATTGCAAAATGGAAAGCATTAAATCACAACGGTCTATTTCATTTTGAAATATATGCATAAATGCAAAGGAATTCCTCAGTGGCTGTACTGAGGAAAGGTTCATTTTGCAGCTGTAGCCTCAATTATGCTTGACATCCATAACTAAGTACTTCAGTTTCAAGGAGTTTTTCATTGGCAATGTTACATTTCCATATAAAATGTGTGACATTCTGCCCTTTTACAGTTTTATGTGAACATTAACTTGTTGAATTTGCTTTTTCCCTCCCCCCTTTTATAACAATTTCTGCCAATAATTAAAAAACACCACACTGACATTTATCTTGAAAAGCTATTTGAAAACAACTTAATGCTTATTCCGTTGCTCACTATTTATCAGATAGACAGTGAATGCAATATGAATTAAGTCTTTAAACTCTCTTAAATAAAAATGTGAAAACTTTCTGGACTTTGCATACCAATTGTGATCTAAAGAAGTTACATTAAAGTGTTCTCACAGAGGAAAGGGAGTCTGGCCCTGCTCCCTTTCATATGAAGACTGACATACTTAATATGTGAGGCCACATGAGCACAGAAAAAGAAACTAATATAAAGATAACAGGTTCAAAGTTTAAAGAGGGAGAAAAATTTTGCCTAGAATTCCTTTCTTTTTGCAAGATATACAAAGCATTAAGGCTGATAAGCAGCAATGGAAATCATCTCTGAGACAAGAGAGTTTTTGATAGTAGATGACACATAGGTGCTATTTAAACTAAATTGTAACAGGTAGTATATTCTGAAATTCTTGGGGTTTTTTTAAAAAAAAACAACCCAGCATCTTATTCTCTGGAAGCAGCAGACCACATAATTAAGCACACAGACAGCTGTAAAAACACTCCATCTTAGGCTTCTCAGATAATCAGAAGATGTAGTCACACTGTTCTCAGTGTGTAGTTCTGGGGCTGGCTGTGGGTGCAAGGCCACATTCAAAACCCCCACTGTGACAACACAAAGTAAATTCACCCCAATGTGCTCTAAGAGAAAATCCCTTTTGTCCTGTAGTGTTCCAAACTTACCTTTTCTCCCTCCACTGAAGGAAGGCACTGCTATGCCATTTCAGAGCATCCCTAAAGATAACCTTGTGGAAACCAAACCAAACAACAACAAAATCATCCTCCCATGGCTTCCTACAAAACCTGCCTGGAACAGATCTGGGAGTGCTACAACACATTGTCAGGAAGAAAATCCTCTGCTTTTTTCTGTAACAGTAACAGCAGACATCAAACCTAGCAAAACTACTCTGTCATTACACCTCATTTTGACAAGCTGCTGTAGAGATGGTAATCTAGACTTATGACAGCCTCAGAGAAAAGCCAGTCTAAACCAGAACCAGATAGCAACAACTCTTTACCAATAACTGTCCCATTTAAAAATGTGGCTGAGAAAAGCAGTGAGTTTGTTCCAGGCTATTGGCTGACACTGATTTCAGCTCTGCTGGATGGTATTATTATTTAATAAAAAAGGTTGTCAACTCCTTCACAAGAAAATAACCTGCGGCCTCCTACCTTGAACATGCAATAATTGGACACCCTCTAAGGAAACTGAGGCCTAAAGCTAGGGTTCTAGCATTCATCAAAGTTCTTAATAAAAAAGACTATTTGGGGATAACTGAATTGGATCTCTCTCACACAGTGACGCTTTGAGAGGTTGGTGAACTTCTCCTGCTGTGCACACACCACGTACATACGCTCAGTACACTGAACCTCTACCTCTTTTTCCAAACTCCCCATCTTGTCTTCAGAAGCTTCAGTGGTGAACAAAAACTCTTTGAAATCATCTAGGTTCCTCTTCTTGGAACACAATTAAAAGGTTCTTTTGAGCAAATATTTTTGCATCTCCTAAACACTCACTTGTATCACCTCTGTAAGCTGAATATTTGTTCTCGGTATTTTACAATTCTGTTTAAAGCTCTTCAGCACAGCGGAGTGCAATACCATCTCAACATGTAGGAACTACCATTCCTATTCTTCTTAATGCTTAGTCAAAATAAAAAAGTCATAAAGAGATCTAATGGGCAGAATCTGACAGCAGAAATTTTGAAAAGGAAATCTGGCACAAATGTTTAACGATGAAAGTGATTAATCACTTGAACAGCTTATCCAAGAATGTGGTACATTTTCTGTCAACTGAAGCCATTAAATCAATAAATTTTTCCAGCAGACATGCTTTAATTCACCCAGAAGTTATGGAAATCAGCACAAGATTATTAGGTAAAGTTCCATCATCCCTGTCATGCAGAAAATCACTCAGTCAAAATGATTCCTTTTCAGATTTCAGTATTCTATGACTTGCAGGCATTTTCCGGGCTGTGGCACCACAGTCAGCTATATCTGAAACCAGGCAGAACCATGGTTATGCTTCCTACAGAGATGAAGTCCCTCTCAGCAACCCCCATTGTGTCAGAATGTTAAACTGTGGTTTTGAGGTCCTTCAGGACTGCCCAATATCACTGAGTCTGCAGAAACCCCCACAAAAAACCAACCCACACAATATTGCACATCGATCTGGTCACAGCAATCCCGGTATTCGTAACTTCTGCTGAAGTACTGCAACCTTCCCTATCTGGGAAGGAAACCACATGTGTTGGCTTGCCCCAACAGGGAGCAGAAAAGCCCGTCTCCTGGCCAGCCCAGGACACTGCACACATCGCTCTCTGGTGCTGACTGCTGGGCTGAGACCCCTTAGTCAAAATAACACAGTTTGGAGAGAGCCTGCCCTAATTAATATATCCCCAAAGGACTGACCTTCATTACTTGTGAAACTGTCTCTCCCTCCATTCATTTGAAGGAGGCAAGTTACAAAGGCTAGTACCTCTGACCACTTCTAATGGACTCACAGGGAACAGCAAACCTAGGTTTGGCCTCACCCTCCTCAGCATCTGCAGGGATCTGTGAATTGGAAGAGGTTTTGTTCATGCCAGAGCAATTCACTCATCCACTGAGAACTTCCTAAATTACTAGAGCCTCTCTGTGTCTGGCTCCAAACACCAGCAGTGTACAGCCCCATGCAGTGCTCCTCCTGGGCATCCCATTACAGTGTGGTCATGCTTCTACGTTGGAAGGCAGACTGGGCTCTCCTGCAGACAGTGCTCAGCTGCTCCCTTCCATTCCCACACCGAAGGGTTTCCTGCCAGTTGGACTGGAGGTGTGAAGCTGAGTACAATAAAGGTCCAGAACCACACAATGCTGAGCAGTTAGTTACTTATTCACCAGCTCTGACACTAAGCTGTGGGGTATGAAAACTTTTGTGGAAAGTAATGTACTCTGTTTGCACAGTCATGACTTCATCCCCTTCTGTCTGCCTCAGTACACAGAGAAAAATAATGATGTGTTTAACTTTAACTATCTCTTGTATATCGAGAGATATTCTTCCTGTCCTATTAAACAAAGAGTTGTACTGTACATTAATCCCACTGGAAAAAGGGAACAACCACAGCTGCAAGTATGACTAATAACTGACCCAGACTGTTACAGATGGCAAACAAATTGTCTCAGAAAAATCTGTGAAGTTAGCTCTTTTTTTCAGGGTGCTACTGTAAATATGAAAGTAAAATTTTATTGAGAAAGAAATAGAGATTTCTACTTACTGACACAAGAAATAAGATCATTAAATCTTTCCTTAGGAAAGACAGGATTTTCCAGCCCTCGGAAATAGAGCTTCAGTACTCCAGCAACTGAGTTAATGTCATGGTTACTTTGGTCATCTGCCAAAGGATTTTCACCTTAAAAAGTAAATAAAGTGAATGAAACACACATGCAGGAGCATTCTTGCATGTAACATTTTTATAAGTGAGTGACATTTTTGGGGTTTTTTGTTTGTAGTGTGTGTGGGGTGGCAATGTAAGCATTCAAGTGAGATAATAAACATTGATTTAGAAATCCCAGGCTATGATTAAACTAAAAACAGAAGCCTAAATAAAGCTTCCTTTAAATTACATTATCGAGTGATCTCTTAGGGTCTGAACTTCCAACAAAATATTTATGGACATACTATGATTTACACTTAGTAAACTAAATAAGCCGAATGTTCATAATTGGATAGTGTTTCTCAGACTACTCTTTGGGAGCTTACATATAGCAAATCTGGTTAGATAACTCTTTGAATTGGAAAACAGTCTTCATTACGAAAAACTCAAACATTCAGGAAGATGTGCAACCTTTTTGTGAAAACATTGTATGAGAACTGAAAACCTAAAGACCACGACTGAACTATGTGTAATTTTAAAGACTTAGTTTTTATTTTGAAACACATTAAAATGTGTGTATCTTCCAGAATAACACTGCCTAGGAAAAGCAGTTAGCAATAAGGTAGATTTAAAACATGGAGAATAGGAGGATGTGGCTTCACTTAGCATGTAAAATCAGCTACTTCACCTATTTTGTCAAAGATAAGATCAGGTTTGGTAAGACATATAACTAATCCTAGGGAGAAAAATACTGTGTGTATTTTTGATGCTTTCAGTCACAAGACTTACTGCTCCAAGAATTTTCTCATTAGCAGATGATCTGCAAAAGGTTTTCCTTCAAATTAAAAAAAAATCTTCTAAAACCCAAGAAAAGACAATGTAAGATTTAAAAAAGTCATAACTAGCATTGTTTTAACACAATTAGGGGATCGCTGGATCCTGGCTTCCCAAGCAGAGCAATCCTACGCTGGGTGTTGCAAGCCACTCATGTTTGAAAAGCTGTTTTCATTTCCTGGTATCTTTCCCTTAATTCCTCCTCTGAGGCTGAAATTTCCATCAGGAATAAAAACAGTGGTTGAAAATGGAACAACCCTTTCACAACCTGTATTCTTATTGATTGTGATGTCACTTTGGCAGAGGGACCAGAAAGTCAAACACTCATCTTCCAGGGTTCTCAAATTACATTAAGTAGTGTCTTGAATCTAATTAAAACCCATAATCTTTCCTTTCTGGGGATCCTTAAAATAAAATATAGAGAAACTCTTATTTGCAGTTTATCGTTTACAAAAGACTAAAATTTACAGTTGATTCAATAGTCATACACCTTGTCTAAACAAAATGAAAACCAATCTCAAGCTCCTGGGATGTAACTGGGGAAAAACACATATATATCACCATTATACTTCATCTTTAAGCATATGACGGTGTGAAGTTCTAGGAGCAGTACACAAAGTGCACACAAATTACTTAACCAAGAAAGTAATTAGAATTTATAAAAAATTTAAATGCCAGATATTAAGGTGCTCAAATAAATGAAAATGCAATTACCTCTCTCAAATGAATTTTTAATATCATTGACTTCCACCTGGGAACCAGACACTCTAAAAATTCCCTGATGCTGAAGACCTGCAGCAAAAACGGGAGACAATGGTGAAAAATAAATCCAGTTTTTTAAAATACTTTTAATCTCTATTCTATAAACAAAGCTGTGGTGATAACTGCATTATGCAAAAGATACTCAATAAAGTCAGAGTAATAATGAAATCACATAGCATGTTTCAGAGCTTACCATATAAATTGATAAATCTGATACAGCTTTCCACAATGAGAGGAATGACTTGTCCTGAATCCTGGAGAAACAAGAGCAGAAAGAGTGAACTGCAGACAAGAAAAAGGAAACTCCCCTACTCTGGACTGAACGTGAAAATGCATTTTCTTGGTCAATCCAGATGGACATACAGTGCTGGCAAAAGAACAGGTAAGAAAACGTATCATTTCTAACAGAGTCCTATTCCCATTTAGAAAGGGAGGAAAGGGAATGGATGAAAAGAAAAGATTATGGTTCTTCATTAAAATCATTGAATTGGGAATTTCAGAGACTTCATTCTCTGCCTCTGCCACTGTACCTGGCTAACACTGTATGTGACATCTAAGCTCACACGTGGTTTAGATTTTTGAAGCAAAATGAGTTAAAGCAGTGAATTTGCCTTGAAAAAGTTTATTCTTAATAATAGTCATTCCTGATGAAGATGATCCCTCTGCATCCATTTAGCTCACCTTTCTTTTCCTAGTGGAGAAAGTCCTACACGGCCCTAATTACACAGGACTTAATACCTCAAGGTGGGTTTTATGTTTTAGTGGTTTTTTTGGATTTTTTTTTGTAAAAAGTGTTCATCACAAACAGTTAACAAAGCCTCTTCTGGACCTGCTGGACTGTCAGAAAAGTTCTTGGAGAAGAGCTACCAAATGACATTGCATGGGGTATATCAGGAGTCTCCCTCCTGACCTGAGCACTCCTGCTCTGCTGATTTGCTTGCCCTAACACAGGGCAGATGATGGCCTGGCATGTTGTTTTGGGCTGCTTTACCTAGCTGGTAGTACACTGGATGGTAAACTGCAGCCACTTGGAGCTGAGCATGTGGCTCAGCTGCCTCTTCTGCAGGCACAAAGGCATTGGGAAGGGAGGTCACAACCTAAACCTCCCCACCTGAAACTGGCAGAGCTCAGGAACCAAAGCTCCTGATCTCAGCCACGATACAGCAGCAGGTCTACAGCTACATCCTCAGTGAGGTAGAGGTGTCTCAATAAAGGAGAAAAAATGCTTGTGATGGAAGGGGGAGAAGATGACTACACATTAATTTTCAGTGAGTTATTTGTCTTTTTCTTTTAAACTGCTGATTTTCCAAAGGAACCATCACAGTCCTTCATCTGTGTGTTTTGGCATTTTCAAAAGTGGATGTTTTAACCCAAGCACATTAATGACTAGAAGTCAATAGATATCTATTAAAGACACAAATCATATGATTAAAAATTTAGAAAAGTTGGTGCTTACACTGGAAAAAATACTGTTTCTTAAATAATAGGTACCTTTGAAATTCTTGTCTTGGAAGCTATAATTTTTCTGTCCAAATGAATTTCAAATATGTAAGCGCTCAGAGAACTAATTAGTTTGAAAGTTTAATATAAAACCAGTCTGTATCACAAAAACATGAATTCAAAAGCACCCTGTAATTCAGAATACACATTGCCTTTTACAAACTAGTCCTTCATTTTCAGACTAAATTAGACTAATGGGAAGTTTATGAATTAAGCCCAAGTAGAAGAAAAGTCAACTACTAAAAAAAGTTTGAAAAATAACACACAGTGAAGCAATGAAACAATGCGCTTCCTGAGATAACCTAACCCTGGATCTTCTGCATGCTCCATGTAGTTTTAGTGGGGCTTACAAAAGACTGCACCGCAAATTATGCTATTAAATTGTGACTTGTTTGTTTTTAAACTTAAATCCTAGCAAAGACTAGCTAGCCAAGAATCAGTAATGTCTGGAAGAGCATAGTCTGTTTGAGTTGTGTCATGATTCAGTAACAGCTGAATAAAAAAAAAAAAACATGGGACAGGTCAGTTCTAAAACCAGGAATATTGTCGTCTTCACCAACACTGAGCAGCCCAGCCCTCCAAAAAGCAGAGCATTAGAAAAACATGCACAACATGCACCCATATCTCCTGTTAGTATACTGCTTCATGCAACGAATATAAAGCCTTGGAAAAGACAGTGTTTGCAGTAAGAAATCATAAAATAAAATTACTTTCATACCTGGTTTTGGAGAATTTGTTCAGAACCATGCACAACTTTGTAATGACGTAAATTCTTGAAATAATCTAAACTAACAGCTTGGGATCTAATGACAGGAAAATAACTTGAAGTAACAATCTGTGTTGGTGAAATGTCAAGAACCGTGACCCTACTGCTGCTGTGAATTTAATATGATGCGTGTAGTCATGAATGTACGTTTGGGACTAATTATCATTTATTATGAAGCAAAAATGTAACAAAGAGTAAGTTTGTGCAATATTGTATTTCACTAGCTGTAAACCTTTTGCACCTGTCAAAACCAGAAATTACATGGTCTTTGGGCAGGGACGCTTTCCTAGGCTAGCTCCCACACCGGCAAATCTGTCATAAGGCTACCAGCTTTCTTTTCCTCTTTCCCTTTCAAAGTCTAACTATGTAGGACTCTCTCTACCTGCAAGTAAGCCCTGCCACCTACACTACCACATGGCATGACCCTCTTCTCTGTGATGGAAAAAGTCAGGGTTGCATTTATCCTAATTTGCTCTGTGCTTCTCTAATCCTTTTGTTGTGGGAGTTTCTGCTTCTTTGCTTACTTTCATCCTTGAGCAAGAAACTGTTCATAATACTAATCTCTCCCATCATGTGACGATTTCCTGAAAGTCTTTGCACCTCACACCACCACCTGCATAACAGTAATAGTTTTCCCTATAGTTGTATTGAGGGTGGCTGAAAGCTCTGTTCAAAGACAGCTAAACTGTTCTGGTGCCACTGAGCATAGAATTTGTTCTTCGAAATTTTTGCTGCTAGCTATGCTGTGCAGGAAGGAAAAAAATCCCAGTAACATTCAAACCCAGTTCACAAAGTCAGGAATTTTTTCACTGCATTTATAAATGTATTGCTACATATTTTTGAAGATTTCTTTCCTTGAGCTCTGTCAGTTAATGTCCAGAGGCACTAATTGACTGTGAAGGGCAGATATTTCTTAATGAATAATGAAATATCCATCATTTAAGACTAGAGTCACTTCAGAGTAGTGCTCTGGTTCAGTTTTGCCTGCTTTTGTACTCATACACTCATTTCTTAATGCAAACTTTTCCCTCCATGTCTTTGAAAAAAGTAGTTTTGAGCCAGGCGTGAATGCAACCCGAGAGTGAGGCGGAGATGGTTCTCTTGTCACCAGAACTATACCTGATGTCTTGTGTGAGAGTTCCTTCGGCCTCGGCTAGAAGCATTATTAGAAATAAAAGTATGAGAAAGAAGAAGATAGTAAATACAGCAAAGATACAAGATCCAGAATAGTGGTGACCACAATTTCACACAATATAATAAATTCCTAAAGTCACAGGAAATCAAAAGCTGGATATCAAACCCAGGTTAATGCTGCTTCTCCACAGACTATGAATACTGAACGTAATGAAAATGGTAAGCAGGAAATTGTGCTAAGTCATGGCATGGACCACTACATCCTATCTCCTACATGATGCTAAGTTTCCTAATAAAACTAGGCTGCCAATACTATCCTTACTTGATTAACAAAATCATAGGGAGGCTGACGTGAGAAACTAATCTCCTCCTTTCCCTCTGACTTCAGGAAGTATTATATTGATCAACTGGGAAAGAAAAGAGCCCCAGGACAGACATAAACATAATGATCTGCCTCAGCTTACACAAGGCGGTGACCATTATTGTAAGAAGGGTTGAGATCAGCCACTGGGGCGGCTGGTGCCAGTACCTTGATGAATGATTCCAAATCACCATTAAACAACTTAGCACTAAACTGTGATTGGGGTCTGGGTTTCCTGTGTTTCTGGGGCTTAGGGGGAAGATTTGGAGGCCTAAGGAAAGGGAATATGATTACTGAGCGAGATAGATTAAAATCGCACAATAAAATCAATGTCTGTAAGCTCATGGCAAAACAACGGAACATTGTAAAGGGAGAAATAAACACAGTACTTATCAAATACAGATTTTCCATCAAATTTAAGTTTAACAGTGATTAAAAAGTGTAGAACTCCCCCATTAAAAACACATTACTCGTGGATAAATATTTACATTCTTTATGAATCCCTGCTTTGCAGTTTTACCATATACATTTCTTCCAAACACTGCACAATCAAAATGGCCTTTTTTGTTGCGGTCATGCATGAAATGTGCAGCAACCACCGGAATTCACCCTGCCAGTCACGGCAGAACACCAGGCCACTTGAAGCACCTCTTATCAAGCAGAAAAGTTGCTTCATGCTGGAGAAGCTCCAAACGCAAATTAAAGGTGTTCAGCACACTCCTAAGATGCTTCAAAACCAAACTGTCTGCGTTTTCAACTAGAGCCAAGAAGGATAAACAGCTTTAGCCTTCCACTCCAACCATCAACATCTTCACACGAGAAAAGAAACACCTTGCAAATTAGCTAAAGGGATTAAAACAATATAATCAACTTGAAACAAACAAACAAAAGCAGCATAAAGCAAAAATAAAGAAAAGGAAGAGCACACAAAACTTTGGTCTGCAAAATGTTTACCTAGTATGTTACACATGTGATGACTACAACTGAAAGGGATTACAGGAAATAAATATTGTTCTCTACGTCACAATTTATTTTGTGAATGTTAGGGCACTCTTCATGCCAACAGCTTCCCTAGTTCCCCTGCATCAGCAGTCCAACGTTTCTATGGGTTTCTGAGGAATCAGCAAAAAAATCAAATGTTTTAGGGGAAACAGTGAGGAATAATAATGCATAGAACACTAAGTGGTGGGACTTTGGTCTGTTTGGGTACTACCTCCTATTTTAAACTCATCTTTAAAGATATCCTCTTCCCTTCTACAATTTAACTTTGACCTTGAAGAACATTTTCATTTGCATGTCTTACTGTCTGGAAACAACTGAACCCTGGGGCAACATGCAGGTCCCAGCAGAGCAGGGGAACTGGTGCTAGGGAATAGATTGGCAGGTCCTGCTCCCTCAGAATTTCTTCCAGCTGTGAGAAGGCAGGAGGTAAGACGGCTTCAAGCTGCCTCTGCCCCTGTACTAATGAAAAATTATTGCCCAAATCCATCATCTTTGTTCGGCTGCTTACAGAGAAGTGAATTTAGGATGATGTGAGCCTGATGAGTCACCTGCTTTAGAGTCAAGAAAGAATACTTTTCTTATACGCTTGCTGACTTCCATGCCTTCCTTGTAGCATCTGGGGGCAGAGTTAAAGAGACAGCTCTCAAAATTAATGTCAGCAATTGGGAAGGGAAGAATGCTCTGATTTGTTACCACTTTTCCACTGGGGTCCTATAAGGACAGAAGTAAGTCCAGCTTTACAGACTTTTACTGGACCATGGAGTGGTGGGAGAAAGGCAAGTCTGAAGTCCGCAGAGATGTCCCCAGGAATATGGGGGCCAGGTTATACAAAACCAAGTGGTCCAGCAAAGGCAGTCACAGCTGGGTCCAAACTTCTTAGTTGGGAGGACAAAACATGGTGGGTTTTTTTTTTTTTTGGTTTTTTAAAAATTCAAAGATGAGGGGTGGTGGCAGGGCCATTCCTGTCCAGGAAGCAAAAAGGAGAAAGAGAAGGCACTGAGCAAGGATGTATTGCATGGAAAGGGAAGAGTGAGACCAGAAAGGTGGGTTGGATGTTCCTGCTGTCACCAGGATGGGAAGACTGGTGTCCCTAGCAGGGATACACACAGGTGGCAGCTGCAAATCCAAACAGTTGTCACTGCCCCCACAGTCTGATAGCCTGGAGGCTGCAACGTGCTCCTCTGTGTTTATGTCTGGAGGCAGCATTGCAGGTCTGACATTACACAACTTAAAAAGCACGTGCTGTGCAAAGCAGGGAAATCTAGTACTGCACCTCTTCTCTTCAGTGAGCATAAAGACTCATTTAAGTATCAAACATGTGGATGCTGGGGCAGGCAGGTATTCCTGTCCAGAGCTAGGGTATCAAAGATGCAGCCTGTCCCCTAAAATCATCTCTGCATCAGGTTCTTCTGAGCTCTGTATCTTGACCAAGTGAATTACAAACTGTAAAAAACATAGGGCCTGTACACAACTTAGGTAACAAAAGAAACAACAACGTTGTATACCCTTACAAACTTGTTCTAAAATGCGTAATTTCTAAGATGTTATTACATTTGTTACTCTAAATCAAGTGAAAAAAGATGTCTTACCTTGTTGTCATGTATTCAGCCCTGTGACCTAGAAAAGTTCAACAGGAAACAACCACTTGTAGGTTTTAGGTAGGTTTTTTTATATCTAAATTAAGCCTCTCAAATTACTTTTAACCCTAACTTTAGTGTTACCAGCACAAGATATATGATTATACAAACAGGGCAGTGCAGTTATCTGCCATTTCCACAGCTACATTTAAAATACAAACTTAACCTGTCTTATGGAAGAACTTTAAGAAGCCTTCCCATAGACTTGAAGAGTCACTTGATACAGTAAATAATTTGAAGTAAAACTCCAAACAAAGTCTATTGTTTGTGCTTAGGTGTTTTAGTGGCTCAATCAATATGGAAACAGAGCTGCATCAAGATTAGATTACATCTCCTCTTGTGCCTTGTCCCTAAACCTGTTCAGTGCTGCAAATACAGAGCTCCAGACACCAATGGCTTGCTACTGAAAGACTCTTTCCTCTCTTTTGTCTGTGTATTGCTCTTTTGTCTGGGTATAAAAAAATCTAACGCTACCACTGGGAAACACCACAGAGAACTGCGGAGAATTGTAAAGAAGCAAATATTGTATTCCAGAACGGTTCCTGGGTAACCTTTGCAGAACAACCAGCAAGTCAGGCATGCTCACCATGTCAACTCATGATAATGAAAAGCAAAATAATGAAACAGTAGGAAGGTCATGGTATGATAAGTTCCAATAGGCCTAGCTTTCCCAAAGGGAGATTGTGCCCTATTAATTTATTAAAATTCTTTTAACATGTCAGTATAATACCGGAAAAAGGAGAATCAACTGAATTAATTTATTTAGATTTTCAAAGTTTCTTCACAAGAGGTTACTGAAGTAACTAAATAGCCATGGATCGAGTGGTGAAATATTCTCATTGATCAAAAACTAGCAAAGAAAAGGGAAACTGAGTGGAATTAAATGGTCTTTTTTCATCACGACAAAAGTATAACAGTAATTTACTCAAGTCTTCCCATTAGGACCATTTACGTAATAGATAATACATTTATTAATGTCTTGGGCAATCACAGAAGCTAAGGATGTAGAATATTGTGCAGATGTCTGAAATACTTTTGTATCAAGTCCTGACAAAACTGTAAAGCCCTTCAGAGGAGTTTGACCGTGCTAGGGAACACAATGGCAAATGAAATTCAGTATTGACAGATTCAAGTAAGATATTAGGGAGGAAAGAATTAAAACACCTATGCAGCTAACAGAACTATAGGTAACTACACTGGCGTTGAAAATCACTCTGAGCATTACGTGGGCTACATCTAAGACTACTGCTCAGTTCAAAAGTGACACCAAAAAAGCCTATCAGCCTGCATAAAGAATGAAAATCAGTGATATGCAAAACATAATATTACGTGGCAATGTCCAGGTGCACCTGAAATACTGCACAGTATAGAAAACCCTAATCTGAACATATTTTTTGCAGTACCAGAGCAGCAGGTGCAATAGGGACATAGAAGATGGAACAAAGAATAAGCTCTGGGAAAAATATCTGGCATCAATAAGACATGTAAAGATTGTTGGTATGAGTAGTATGTAAAGATTGAGGGATGAGAGTGTGTAAAATTATGACAGGGAAAGTGTAAGCCAGGAACTTTTCTCTACTCATGTAACCAAGAGAAATTCATTAAGACAAAGAATCTCAATATCAAATGATAGCAAAATAAAAGATGTTACAAATCCCAGATCTGGGGGATTTTCAACATATCTCTGATATTTAAAAGATTAGAGTAGAAACTATCTGTGACACAGGGGCAATTTTTTTACAACTGCTTATTCTCTTTCTTTCATTTTCCTTTGCTTTGTTCAATAGACAGGTCTTGGGTCTGACTTAATACAAGTAGCAATGTCCTTTCTATGCTTAGTATCAATTTCATTCAAATATTTCTTATTTACTGTTCCAAATTTGTAGACACAGACTCAGCACAGAGCACTTCATCTATCTCCCTCGTGCAGATCATGAATATGTATCTACTGTGAAGTAGGGGAGCAGTTCACTTCCTACAAATTCACTTCTATACTAGCTACAGCAATAACACTCAATTCCACTATAATTCCATCCTTTCAATCATCACCATTCAAGGAATGTACAGAATCCAGGTCCTCCTTCCCAGGAATGTGCATTTTAATGCTGCACATGCCTCAGTAGAAAGGGGTATTTGAACTTTGTAACCTGTAAGAATGATGGCTTTTGCTCCAAATACCAGTTTTGAATGTAAATGTGAACATTTAGGGTACTAGTTTTACTTGCTGTGCTATGATGATGCGACAACTGTGTGCAAAAACACTGTGGGCAACACAGATTAACCACAGATTAACCAGCTGGTGGGTCGAAGGGAAGTCTTTAAACAGAACGGCCTGAGCATGCCCGAGCGTGGAATAATGGCCTAGAACCTGACAGCAATTTATCACTTAGGTCACCAGCTAAGAAGTTTTTCTTCAAATTTCCTTACATACAATTATTTTCAACATGCATTAGGCAACAGATTCTGTAGGGTCTTCTGTAGATGCTCATGCATTTTACTGGACTTCCAAATAACAAACATTCATTTTATTTTACCAAATACCTTTTCCGTGAGCCTTTGGAGGAAAATTTTCCTCTTTTTTTTGACTAACATCAGCTGCACTTGCTTTGTGTGAATAAGCTGCTCAACACATATTAAAACAACCCCAAACCTATTAAATGAAAACTTCCATGAGAAAGAACATAATGTAATTAGCTGTCTAAAATGAGGTACCATCTTCTACAGTCCAGCCTTGCAAGAAAACACTGTTTATTTCCTCCCCTCAACTCACTCACTCCCTGGACAAGGGCTTTGTTTGGGTCATAGCCACTGAGCTCTTAATAGCCCTTTAGGCACTTCCCCAACTGGATTTGTGGATCTGGGCTTTTGTATTAAAAGCAAGAAAAGATCTGATTAACAACAGATTTTTGGCAATAAAAAGAAGATGAATTGACACATCCTTTAGAGACACTCTTTAGAGAACAAGTTTCCTTTCTAAGGACTCTGAACTCTGAATTATAGTCTTTAATTTTCAGGAGATTTGCCGTGTAATTCACTTCTCAAGTCTGTAACACTCTGTGTGGCTGATCCTCCAAGCTTACAGTATGATTCTCCTTTTCCCTTTGTCCCATGAGGAAGCGCCTGTTCGGAGGCCTGGTAAGACACGGGCTGGGAACTGTGCATAGTGCCTGAATCATCACTGCCCTAATTCAGCTTTACTTCATTTGACTAAAGGCATCTGCTTGATGTGGTTTGTATTTTAAGATGTATATTTAAAAACCGTGAAGAGTTTTCAGTACAATGGATAATTATCTACTAGGATAGTTTGTAGTGCAATGATTTCTTTTTGTAACGTAACAATTTTATATGTAATAATGATTATCAACAGATTTAGAGCTATTCATTAAGTTTTAATTCATTCCAGTTCACAATATACAAAAACTGTGTAGAAACCCACCACTAAATTAAGTCTAGAAGAGTCTTAATACTGACATTAGTGAGGTCAGGGTCTCACTTTTTACCTTTCATAAAAGCTCCAAGGAGTTGCTAGGTTGCATGTCTATGTGTCAGGAAAGTTGCATTAATGATTCCAGTGTAAGAGATGTGTTCTGGATAATTTTATATGCTTAAAAAATATCACTCTCCTCCAACTCTTAAAAAACCACCAAGTCAACAGAAATCGCTGGGAAGCAGAAACAGTATATTTGTCACAGCTCTTAAATCACCCTGCACTGACTGTGTCATCTTTCCTCTCAGACATGAGATTTTACATTCAACAGTTCCATTTCCAAAACAGTGACTTGTCTAAATGTCTGCACAGTGGAAATAAGTATCGGCTGAAGAAATAAAATCAATTTATAGTGCGTAGCCTTATCACTGCTGGTAAAAATCAGATCTATGCTTACTGGACAATTAAGCTTTAAGTTTTGTAATTTTTTTCCTGCGTATCTTTGACATTTCAGAGAGTTCATTGTATAGTATGGAATTACATTTCAGTTTATTGTGTGATATTTACCTTCTCCAAGTGTTCTCTGCAGCAAGTCATGTTTTGCTTGAAGTTTTGTGATGAGATTACTACCTTCCAGATATTCTCTGAATTTCTGTAGAGATGCAGATCAATCTATTACTATATATGCGACATAAAGTCCAGGAACTTCTGCATAACGTTTACTTCAGGTGTTTGGTCTGTATCACATCAATGAGGAAGTAACCAACATACCATGAAATAGAATTGCTCAGTTTCCTGCTGGTTAGCTCTTCTTTTTGCAATACTAGGCTTACTCAGGTATGTCTCAGAGACTGTTGATTTCACAGACTCCGTTGAGCGGCTGTGCTGGAAACACTCTGACACATCGTAGTCTTCAATGGTGACCATATCCTGTATTGTCTGCAGGGTAGCCTCTGTTGTTTTCTTAACCTGGTGTTAAAAAGCACAATTTACCAAATGGGAAAACAAAAACGTACCAGAACAGGAGAGAAGGGAAGCACGCTCCCCCAAACAAACTGGTGCGTGAATCTGAAAAATTAGATGTATATAACAGATATCTATGTAACAGCAGAATGACATGATTAGGATTCCTATCCAGTTCTCAGTTTTACCACGGTACAATCTACCAACACGGATGTACTCTCGTGTTGACTGTACAGCACTCTCAAGAATTTCTTTCCTGAAATTACAATCAAAATGTGACATGATCTGATTATGGCCTAATCTGGGACAAAAGGCAATACGGATGATACACTGCTCTGAAGGGTCAGATCTCCCACGTGTGATCAATGTGTTAGATTGAATGTGTACATCCAAGATCTGGCTGCCAGAACACATTCTTCCAAGATAAAAACCTGTGACGCGGCCCTACTGAGTGCTACAGTGCAGATCACAGTTAAGTCGAGACTGCGGAAGTGGACTATACAGCTGGAGGAAGGGGTTGGAGAAAGAACAATTTACACCGGTGTCACAGCACTTCCTATGCTCTATAAGCTCATAAGCTTCCTATAAGCACAGCTGCCTATAGTGGAAACCAGGGCATGGAGACAGTGAAACGGGGGATGCAGTTTTTCCACAATGCAGCAAAGTAACTTACAGGATTCACAAGGATGTGACTGACTTCCCAATTCTGTTTTGGATAAGCCTCTAGTACAAAGTCAGCTTAACTGAAACTTGCACGTTTCTACATACTTCTCCAGTGCAGGCAAATATCCTTTTTGTGCCTTTGATTTCTTCACCTATACTCTCGCACTTCACTTTACAGAAAGAAATAATCACTCTCCTTCCTTTTGTCTTTTTTACATAAAGACACTTTCTGAAGTCAAGTGGGATTTTTAAAGACTACTGTACATGTCTCATGGACGTTAATACTTCATTCTAAGCATTCAGCATATAAGATAGCATGAGAAAGACCTGGAATCCTGCAAGCTTATCAAAAAACTACACCAAGAAATTAAATTATCCCTATGTTTTAATTTAGGAACAGATTCTCATTTAAACTGAGGGCCTCTAATGCTGCCTTAAATTGGATAAAGGTGCAATTTACACCTACTGGGAAGCCCTTCCCTACTCCAAGAGCAGAAGAAAAAGAACAGCATAACTTTTCTGTATTTTTTTTTAAAAAAAGCACTTTATTTTACTAGGTGAGATGATTCCTATCACAGGCATTCAGCACTAGTGCTTATAAATAGCTACAGCTGAGAGCACAAGAGATTTTGACTTGGCTACCACAAAAGACAGTTCAAATTGCTTTGTACTTAAGAAGCAGCAATTTAGGGACTGGACAGAGGGTGTTCACAGAAGATAATAACTGTGCGCAGTGGCTTTCTGCCACAAAACTTTAAAAATAAGAGCTCTAACAAGTCTTCTCTGAAGCATCTGCAAAACACAGAACTCAGTAATGTGAACGTAAGGACAGGTAGAAGATGAAGTTTTCAAACGTCTATAAAGCAGACAAGGACCCACCTTAGTGTATTTGCCAGTGTTTGATTTTTAAAATTAAAACCGTTCATACAGATTGAAGGCATTTCAGGGTCATTTACATGCTTTTGAGAAGGTAGGAAACACTGCAGCTTCCTGAAAATGGTGTTCAATTCATAGCCCACATAGACACAGATATTACCTCCTCATTTTCGATTTTGAGTGTGGCCAATCGTGACTGCAGTTGCTGATACCTAAGCATAAGCTCTGCTTGCACAGGTTGCTGGGCAGTGACTTGACAAACCTAGTAAAGAAAAAGAGCTGTAAGATGCAAGGAATGAAAAAAACAGTCAACAGCCTTTGGCTGCTGTCTTTAAAACTAGATGAATTCCTAACAAAGCCATTAAAATTTAATAAAGCAGGCAATGATGTGTCTATCTAAACTGAAAGCATTGCCATTAAAAGGCGTGGAACTACGTACAACATCCTATGACTACAGAGCACACCCTTGTTGTACGGCTGTTTTGTGTCACTTCTCTACCACACAGAAATGCAAACCCTGGAGTTACCTTCAAATAAAGATGTACACGGGCAATTCTGCATTCTGCTTTGCTACTTGGCCTTTGGCATAACAGAACAAGGCACAGCTGGGGTACCCTCTAAGCCTGAAATCTCCAGATGATAAAATAGGAGAGGAACATGGTGAAAAAGCTGCATTTCAACACGCATAATTTGAAGCAGCTTTGCAGCTGCTCTCAGATAGTAATCACAAGCTCTGTTCTGGGTGAGGCCAGTAGTGAAGACATATGGCTGCTACTTACACCAGTGCTGGGACAAGAACAGGTTGCCCAGCAAATCTACAGCAGTGTAATTATGAGTAATACAGAATACAGTAACACACAACGGGTTTTATTCGAGAATTCTGAAGAAGCTCAGGACAGAGCTGCCAATTTTGCAAAATGTTATTGCTGATCCACTTGCTTTTAGGTAGAAATAACAGCTTTTATCAAACTCTTTGTAAAAGAGGATAAATATCTAAATTGGTATATAGAAAGAGTCACTGTGAGGGTACTTGTTAGTATACAGACCTCATCACCCATATGAGACTGGAATTCAAACTTCATTGGTGGACAAAAAGCAGTGGGGTACATTTCCATGAATCTCTGCTTGTCACTTCGTGGCTCCAAACTGTCAACGGCATTTTCAATGATGTCTAAGCCCTCATGCCTGGAGGTTTCAAGGTTATACTCAGCAGAAAGGTATGTTCTCAGGGCTCTGTTCAGACTAGCGTGGTATCCAAGATCACAACACTAAAACCACAATAAGGGTAAAAGAAAATAAATCAAAAAGGAGGAACGTCATTCCAATACCCCAACCCACAAATTATCACTAAATTTCTGTCCTGAAATTCGTCTATCTTCAAAGCATTTTACAAAATACCTTGTAAATTAAAATACAATAGCAGTGTCAAGACAGTAAGTATTTAGTATCCTCATTCTATTGCAAAGATTAAAGGATAGTTTTAGAAAAGAGGTCAAATGTACAAGTATGGCAATACATTTGCATTTGTTTATCAGATACAGATGTGCAGTTATTGTATTTACACAGAAAAGGTCTGGGACTCACCACAAAAGTGGGCTTCTGAGTATTATTGTCATACATAAGCCTCAGATGATCTATTTAAACCCATCCTGATACAACTCCACCATCTAAATTAATGCTAGCACCAAACTGAAAATGAAGCAATTCCTGCTCATCATGTTTGTATCCAAACAAAAAACTTACAACTGCCTGTTGCATTAGTGACCCATCTAAGATGATTTTTGGTGCAATAAAATTGGCTTAACATCCTTTTCCTGATGGTGAAAATGTATTTACTGTAAACCGTCTATTTCCCACGTTCAGACAGAGCCAGCAAAGTACATCACGTTACTAAATGCAGAAAGTCACAATTTATGTCTTTTTTTCTACGGGTGAGAATAGCACTGGAGTGTAATTGAAACCTAATTGTTAGAACATAAAGCTGTGTTTGTTCTTGAATTTTAAATATCCTCAGTTTGCATTATTCATGATTAGTTAATATTTTAGAGGAACAGCTGAATATATTTTTAAAATGTCACAGCAGTAGTATATCAAATGTTTGTTTCCTTAATTTCCCCTGACATTACGCAGTAAACAATATCCTCAGCTTCTGCTTAGTGGGCTTCCATGTAATGGCAGGAGTATCACAAACCTCTCTGTCACCTCAGCAGTGGCCCATCAGTCTGCTAACAGTTGCATACAAAACAATGTTCTTTATACAAACAGGGCTTTTAGGCTTGGCACAGCCCAGGGTCAAACTGACCAAATGTCTGTTGGGAAGACAGTCTGCAACAGACAAAAATATCCAACACTCCCCATCTTACAGTGTGCCTACAGGAATCTGGTGCAGTTTCAGGTGTGATTTTTCCCAGTCAAAGGTCAGTGCCTGGCTAGGGCAGTCAGGGAGCACACTGCTTCAGGGCATCCCCCAGCCACCTGTCCTGGGTGCCCATCAACAGTTTAAAATCATCCTTCTCTGCAGCACTCACAAGTCAAGCAATGCAGTTGGGTAAAGATGCAATTTGAATTGAACCCACTGTAGACTATGTTTGTATGCAATACCTTCCTCACAGCTGTAACAAACCCTTAGCACTCATGGAATCATCTTCCCTTCCCTTTCTTCTCACTTATCTGAGAAATGAGAGAAATAGAGAGGGAGACACACAGCCAGACATTCACATGCATGGGAAAGAGTTTTCAACCTATTTATGATACCATACTTAAATCTCTGTGTAGAAGTGAGAGGAAACTCCTCATACCTTGCCTTAGGTGCACTAACAACTAGTGATCAAACCCTCTCTGAAATCTGACGACAGAGGGCTGTTTCATTTACAATAAAACTTCCAGAAAGATTTAAGTTTTCAGTCCTAGCGAGTACTACAGACAGTTACTGCAGACGGGGCAGTGACCATCCCAAAACCAGTTGTTGAACCATTTAAAAAAAATGGAAAACAGATATCATAATCAAATACACATAGGTTAACCTCTCTCTTTTGCACTCATGGAATAGAAATCTGTGTTGCACTTATTAAAACAGCCACTCAACTTTTATACTAAAGCACATCCATATTTCAAAGACCTCCAGCCTAAAAAATATTGTCTCTAAAAAGAATTGTCTCTTGGTTTTTTTCACTTGTTCTGTGTCAAAACAGATCTCATATTTAATTCACTATCTTGGATGAAAAAGACAGACTAAAAGTGCTGATAAGAAAGTGTTTCAGGACAGCTGTTTTATTTCATGTGCATTAGTTTCAGAGAGACCTTATAGAAGATTAAACTGAGAGAAAACGAAAAATAGAGGGCAATGCCAGGTTTAGCATGGTCATGTGTTATAAAACTACAGGCATCGTAAGCCTGAAGTTTGGCTCTAGAGGATTAATCCAAGTATTAATAGAAAGCTTATTGATTTACAGTTGAGCTGTGTGGGTTTCTGATGCAGCTTTTTTGGAAGCTGGAATACAAGATTGCAGTTTTTATGCTGTGACAGTACCAAGAATTTCATTGTTTAAACCTTAATCTACTCACTAACTATCACCATGGCTATCTTTTGTAGGTGATGACAACTGAACAGGGCACCAAATACGGCCTCTCAGCCAAGAACAATAATTCTTCAAGTGAAGCAGAGTATCCTGCCAGACGAAGGCATTTTCTTCTAAGGCCAAACACCAATGCCAGCAGAGCAAACAAGAATTATACCCAGCACCTGAACTAATGCCTTATCACCAGTGGCCCTTTGAATGGAATTTAAGATGCCTGAATTTGGAATTTAGCTTCAATGATTTAAGTAAAAATATAATTTGTGTGAGTAAAGTTATTTTTCAAAAGGAAAAATAAATAAACACTAAATAAATCACAACTCTTACTTCTTTCTTAGCTTTCTCCAAAATTTGTAGACAAAGATAATTTTAACTGGGGAATGGCTCTGTAACAATTATCAACTCATGGCAACTCTGAAAGAAGAGCATTGTTTTAATCTGCTAGTACTAGTGATGGTTTAGATAGTTGTCTGCAATGGAGGAGGCACTTTGGGTATTTGTTCATTACTAAGACTAAAAATTTAAGGTATTGCAACTAAAATGCTGCCCCCACCACATCTCATCTGATCAGACTTGGAAAAAAATCACCAACCCTTCTGGTATTGCAAGGCAGTACATATATAGGTACACACACATGTGATTTGTAGAAAGACTTGTGAAATTGAAGTGAGTAACAACACTGATAGTGGAAATAAATATGAATCTTTGAGGTTCTCTAATCAGCACACCAAGGCTACAGCCTGGATGGCTAATGAGCTCTGCTATCAGTCTATGGGTTAGAGATGAGATGTCAGTCGGTACAGCAAGACACAAAGATGAGAAATGAGAGAACAAAGTAACAGACTATAAGTTTTATTGCATTTCTGGATTCATAAAGACTTTTGGTTGGGCCAAGTGGAGGGAGATGAGTGATGCATTTGGGATGTGTGAAAAATTAATTTTGTAATTTGCATTTTATTCTTATTTGGAATTAAAACTGAAGCAGTCTCAAGAGCATTTACTGTCTTTATTGCACCCTGGAGTATATTTAGGCTTGAACAAAACAAACTGCAGTGCTTGGCACAGAGCTTCAATCAAAAAACCAAGCTGCTCTTCATTTAATTTCAGGAATAATAATAAAATTCTAATGCCAATGGAGAGAGAAATTCATTTAGAAAAGCCTTAACCTCCGAATAAGTCACTTTCTAATCATCCTGTTACATAGACATCAACATTGAAATCAAAGGGATCTGGCAGTACATATCATATTCATGAGAAGTTATGTAATAAAGATTCTGAGCTCCACACACTCTAGCCTGGTTTTAAACTTGGTTCTATAAATGATTAACAAAGAACCTTTACAGAATAAATTAAGTTCATAATAGCTAAATGTTCCCTAACTTCCTAACCATCCGAAGCATGCAGACTGCAATTAGAGATTCAGAAACTCTACTCTAAGAAAGACCAACACATGAATATTTTATTTATTCCAGCAGCGGATCAGACAGTCAAATTGTTTTGATCTCTATTTCCTAGCACTTATCTTCAGATCATATGAGCGCACCGTGTCTGAAAAAGGTCCCTACATTCCTCTTACACTCAGATAAATCTAATAAACTCAATTACATGGAAATCTTGAAGTAAATGAGTAACAGTATGTGCCATATGGACAGATGTTGGTATTAACAGTCAGATTAGCAAGGGGGTGTAGTCTGTTTCTTCTCTGAAACTCACAATCTAAAACAAAACTATACATGTTAGATAAAGCTTATTTAAGTTAGCTAAAAAGTAATTTTTGCTACTATTTACAGGATGGAAATAAAGAAAAAACTAACTCTGTTCTCTCCCTGAACAAGATTCTAATATATAGTCAGCAGAGAAGAAATATTCAACAGAAAATTCAAATTCCTCTGGTAAAGTATGCAGAGAACAGAAATAGAGATAATCAAATCTTTGCAAATGTTGGTCCCAAACCTCAGCTCACTAAATGCATTAAAACATCCAGCTATGACTCCAGCAATATTTTATCTTGCTTTTATCACAAGAGCTTAAGATGAACAACACATCATCATTTTAAGTCAGAAGCCCCAAATCTTGTTAATGAAATGAAGAGTTGAACAGTTCAGACTGAGTTCAGCTGAGGAACTGCAAGTTGGGATTTTCCACATGAGCCTCACAAATGGAAAATGCAGTGGCATCCAAATGAAAAAACTAATAAACCCACAACTCTCCCCAATCTTGTTAAAAAAAAATATTGAACAGTTCACTGCATTCCTTCATACATTTATCCCATTTTTATCAGAGATATTTTTCAATAACATAGGAAAACATCCAGTTTCATTTATGGGCAACACCAACAGCCTAAGTCCCTTCCAAGCTAACTGGAATTCAGACATAGAGGAGAAGTCATCCCCTGTACAGGGAAAGAGAGAGTTTAGGCAAGCACAGAAAGGCAGGCAGGGAGACAGGGACAGAGTAGTGATGGCAAAGAATGAAATCACCACCACTGCTCTGAAAGCTCTGAATCGTACCATGACATTAGTAGATTTACAAAATGAGACAGTGTGGATTGTTGCAACATATGGCCAGTGGGAAGCATATCTCACATTCCAATGATATAACCCCAAAACCTTGCCAAGACTCTTGCATTTACAAAGAGCGTTTCCTTTGTCAAGTAGTAAACACTGTCTAGATACCAGTGCTTTCACAGCATATGCTGATTAAATACAAAAGTCTGAAAGACACTTCATTTAAACAAGCTCACAACCAGATTAAATTGGCCCTGAAACAAATTCTGGTTGCACGTTTACAGCTTACTCTTACAAAACAGTAATGCCAAGGGTAGCTAGACTTTCCATTTAAATTCCTTAGGGAAGAGTGATTTCTAAAGCCCTTTGACCAAAAGAATGTTGTCTACATTGGTCCATGGCTTGAAAAAGGCCACACTAAGTAGGCATCATTTTCCTGAATTACTAAATATTGTAGAATGCACATTTCTATTAAAAACTGGCAGTTAGAAAGCTCTAGTGTTCATGGTTGTGTAAATAACTTTTCAAGCAGTAATTTCAAAGAGTGTTGTCTTTGTACATATGTGCAGAAGAGAGCTTCACTTCGCTTTTCCTTGCGATTCCTTGTGAAACTCCAGACCTGTGGTTTCTCCCCTCATCTTTAAATGCTACAACAACCTCAGTGGACATCGATGAAATGGGTAAAAATCAGGTGCATTCTCCAACCTGAGAAAGTTTTGACCAAGTAGAAACATGCACTGGAGACATTCACTGGGAAATGTGAACTCTGAAAGAGAAAGTGGGAGAGAAGACAAAACCAGCACCTTTCCAGCCTCTGAAGGGGGAACAGAGGGAAAGGAACCTTTCTTTCCTTCCAGAGCCAGGAAGAACTCATGAAGTCCACATTTATCAGATACACCCTAACTAGAAGCTAAAAATCCATCATCCTTTAAGCAGTACCAACAAAATCATGTATTAGGTAAAGACAGCTTCTCATTTGGGTGGTAAGCTAGCAGGTATGCTGCTTGTCCTTCATTTTCTGCCCTGATCATCTCTCTATTGGGATCCTGATGAACATTTTCATTGCCTGTGCAGGCCAGGTGGGTGCAAAAGGATGTACATGTGCATAGCTGTGGATTAGACAGGGACAATATACAGCAGAATAAACCAGAAGAAATCAGAAGAGAGAAGACGTGACTGTGAGTAGGAAAGAGGAAGAAAAGAGATGTTGAGATGGAGACAGTAAGAAATACTGAAAACATGAAAAAGATACATCACTATCTCTTACATGAAAGAAGCAACGAACAAAAAGGAGTAAAAGTTGAAAGGGAAAAGGAAAAGTTATAGTGAAATCAGGCAATATTCTATAAATTACAGGAAAACAGAAATGTTAAAGAAAATTGACTCAGCGTTTAGAAAACATAAAATAAAATACGTATATTCAGCTATTTTAGTCTGTTCATCTCAAGGCATTTTTCTGCTTCTCTATCAAGCCTTGCTTCTCCAGACAGCAGAAATGAGAAAACTCCTGTCAAAAGCTGCATTAATTTATACTTTATTACAAACTAGAGCTTAGCTGACTTATCTTTGTGATAAACATCCCACCAGAAATGACAGGTATGTGAATGTTATCTGTGACTGTAAGTAACGAATGCTATTGTTGCAGCAGAAATCATATTCAAATATTTAGCATTTCATATGGGCTACAGAGGTGTACCCACTGACTTATTTAACACTACATTGCTAGTGAATGAATATTATTTTGTGTTTGCTGCCTCCACATTTTCTGTATCAAATATATGGTCAGTTTACAAAAAGAGAAAGACACTATCAAGTGTGGGATTGTCCCTCCATCTCATCTAAAAATGTCACTAATACAGCTTCTGGAAATCAAATGCTAGTACCAGTCATTGTGAGGGTACAACCTCATTTTCCTAGGACGTTCTCACAGGAATAACTTAATGAAAATCAGTAACAATTCTGTTGGCAGTACATAGTACAGGATTGATTGTGTCTATTCTGCAAACTACATGAAATAAGAATAAAAAGCAGTGTATATTTGATTCAACGACTGACTGAAACGAAATGATTTTGAAGATGCAAAGGAAATGTCTTCTTTTCAGTTAAAGACCATTATTAGATGCCCACTTGAGAAGCTTATCTTGAGATATTTATTTGAGATATATATTGAGAAATATTTATACCCCAGAAATTCTTTTATTGTACAAAATGGAAATGTCTACCTTTTTTTGTGTTATCTTGTCATATTTTCTCTCACTACATAGGTAGAAAAAATACTGTTCTAATTTTAAAGGAATAGGTTCAGCATCTTATTGGCACTTTATTTTGTGAAATATAAAGCTGGAGGCAAAACCTCCTGATTATACCATACTACATTGTAAATGATAAGTGTATTGTAGGCAACTCATGTGACTAATCTACGTTCGTTGAAAACGCAAAAAAAAGTATTATTCCTGACAGAATAAACATAAAGACAAATGTGTCAATACTTACGTCAATTAAATCTGAAAGGTCATGAATGTAATACTTGAAAACAGAAGCATTGGTTGCTTCAAGGGTGAGCAGGTATTCATTACGGGCCTTAATAGATTTCAGCTTGTTTTCAGAATATTTTGCTTGACGCTAGGAAAAAGATTGTACATTAATGCATTTTAATTACTTCATTTTTGGTATGTAGTGAAACCGGTACCAATTTAAGTACACATTTCAATTAAAAAGAAAGAATCTTAGTTGCCAGCCTGCTACACATATAACAGATCTAATACAAAGTGATAATGTAGAATTTTGTTTCAAACGTGACAAACCATATAGTAAGAATTACACCAGGAATAAAGTATTCCCCTCTCTGAACTGCAATTAAGTTATCTATAACCCACTGCTAGTTATATGTACACTATTATAAGTATGCTATTATAAGTTCCTTGCTTAATTTTATTTCCGAGCCCGACTTCTCTGTCTAATACCATGCCAAAGAACAGCAGAAATGCACTGAATTTACTTCAAATGAAACTAAATAAAAGGACTATTTACTTTTTCCTTCATTTTTTCAATCTTTTTCACAGAGCTCCGTCTCTGGTGCCTTTCTTCGAGTCGAATATGAAAAACAGGGTCTCCTGATCTCCCAATTTGTTTTTCTTCTTGCTTCTCTGCCTCCTTTAGTTTGCTTTCTGCACTGATGCTCTCTGCATGATACATGTGGTATGTTTTCATGACCTGCAAAAGACAAGAGTCAAAAGAGAGTTAGGAGAGAATGAAAACACAAAGGTATCTACAGAAAAATCACAAAGTCTTTGAGTAAAATATTCTTATAAACATGGACCTTGGATAAGTTTCTTTGCCAACAGAGACTGAGGATTTGTGGTTGCATTTTTCTTTTCTGATGTGTTTACAGTATCCCAGTAGGGAGACTGTGAACCCATTGGCATCGTCAATATGCCTGACTGTCAATGAGGTCTTTGGATGATGTCCAAACTACCACTGTTCACCCTAAAGAAACAGGTATTTATAATATAAAACCCTCAATGTTCAGAGCACTTTACCAAGCACTATGAATAAAGAGAAAGAGGATGGAGAACTATTTGTAATATAAGTTGAAATATAAGTGTGTGAGACCATCTTTCATTCCGTCTCATTTCTGCTCAGAAGAGTCTTGCATCGCCGAAATATTCTGGTAAGCAATGGGGCAGCAAGTTATCAAAGATTTCATTCTAAAGTTGTGTAGAAAAATTTCTGGTGAATTTTTTTTCCATTGGTCTGATAGGAGAGAGCAAAATCCTTCCTGTCATTGAATAAAACCATGAAATAATGAGCAATAAAACTAAATCTATGTAAGTGCCACATCTATCTGCTTCTTCAGTGCTAAGTTAACAGGTTGGCTATGATCATCCAATGTTCGAAAGCAGGAGGACACCTTCAGCACTGTGGAAAGGGGAAGGAAGCAGAGGCAATGGGAAGCTTCTGTCTAAGAGCACATCCCTAGCTAGTTGGATGGCTGTCTGTGGCCTAGAAGGAAGTGGATCCCAACTGTGTAGCCAGCAGATTGGGTGCAACCTAAAACCAGATGAGAGCTGGAGAAGGAGCTGCCCGATAAATATGTTGTGAAGATGTTTTCTCCATAGCCCCCAGTTAATACCATTATCTTTCCCCTACACACACACTGGCTCTGCAGCCAAGAGAGCCTGGGCTGCCAGCCTGCAAATACATGCTTGCACAAAGAGGGAGAGGGACTGGTATAGCCCAGTCCTCCCTGTCTTCTCCAAGCAAGAAAAGCCTCAGCTTGAGTGCTACGCAGTGAGTAGCAAGCAACCATGAATCACATGCTTCTGCTGGGGAGGGCTGTCTCTGCCTCCTTCCACCTTCCCCAGTCTTTTTTTTGTTTGTTTGGTCGTTTTATTTTTGTTGCTGTCTTAAGTTTCAAGCAAAGAAGAAAGCATCCTCAGGCAGCCACTGGCCTCCTCTCTTCTTCACAGGGTGCCAGAGTGCCCTCTCCAGCAGTGCTATCTTTGGGCGGAGGCCATGCAGGCCACTCACACCTCCTCAGAAGGACGCAACCAAGGATGAATCAAATGGGCTGTTCCTCCTTCAGTAGAGCCTTGTGTGACAGACTAGTTTGGAGAAATACTGAAATATTCCCTATCAAGAGGAGTACTTTTAGTAACTGAGTAGTTAGGCCAGCCTAAGGAGCACCCATAGAGTGGCAACACTGAGGATGCTAAAGCTAGACAGTGCAAATTTGCTGCAGCATGGCTTAGCGTGGAACAACACAAACCAACTACAAGGCATGTCAGAAGATGGCTGAACAGATGCATAATTAAAGTCTTGTGCAACAGAAAGAAAAAAAGCTTTTAGAGAGCTGCATTTTTGCATAACCATGCATGTTATGCACATGTTATACGCCATAACTGTATGCCACTATTTAATACTGATATCATGCTGTTGATACAACTGAAATAGCAGTTGTATTAAAAATGAAACAGGCAACTCTTCACTAACTTCCTGTAGTAAGGTAAAACAGCTGGAGATGCCCATCAAAGTGACCTTGTTTTTATTTTTAAAAACATATGTTTACAGCTCTCTGCTAAAAAAAAACCAAACTGCCCAGAGCAGGGTCTAGTGTTATTGCTGCTCCTGCTATTTTATAGTACAGTCCCACCCCAAGGCCCGACCAGAGTGCAGAGCTCCCTGCCCAAGCACTGCCTATCCCCGCTGGGAACAGCTGCTGTCCCAGCAGCTCACTGTCTACATGGATGAGGCAAAAAAAATGAACATGAAACAAGCCGAACTGGGAAGAGAAGGCAAGCCTGCAGAGCCAAGATTTGCACGGTTCCCAGCTTATCCAAATGGTGTATTCAGCTCCCTATATCCTGCACTGTTACCAAAGGAATTTCTAAAGCTGTCAATAATCTGTATCTGGGGAGTCTAACTCATACAGCTACATGGAAAGTATTACCAAAAAGAAAAGAAAGGCACTTCTTATATAAATGATTTATAAAAAAAATCCGAGAAGCACAGAAAGTTATATGGCTCTATTAAAAATGATGGGAAAAGGAAATTAAAAACAAGGTTGTGCCCTTCTCTTCTGGCATTTGCAGCAGTCTTGCTTTTATTTTTTCATGTTTTGTTGTGTGTCAGCTCCAGAGACTTTTTAGTTGGAGGAACAAAGTTAACTCATGTGTCTTACCACCTAGGAAAGTTATTTTCTTTTGTACTCTCTCAGCTTTTTTGCCTGCAAAGACAGAACAATAATAATATCTCAGCATTTCCTAACAGCACATCTCAAAGGATCTGAATTAAGTGGTGAAGCAATGCTTTGTTCTGCTTGGCAAAAGCAGTAAGCACGGAAGTTTCTGAAGCGTTTTGCCTGACTGCCACATAGCCCAGTGGACTAGGCATAAACGTCCTTCCGCAGTGGCTCTGACATTTCAGCTTGCTTCCCCGTGCATCACTACCGGCTCTCAGCAAGAGGCTCAGCTGCCTCCACGCTGACTCTGCTAATCTCACATCACTGAAGAGTACTTCTTCCTCTCATTGCCTGCTTACAGCACGTGCTACCAAATCCTTGACTGAAAGTCAAGTTTTGTGTGAGTAGTGCATGGAGCTCATCATCTTTATTGGGAACCAAGACATCTACTTGAAATGCTCTCGCAACAAACTCAGTACAAGTTCTTGGTACAAATGATACTTAAGAGAACTAAAATTGAAAAATAAGCCTTCCCTTTGGCAGGGGTTGGACTGCAGTCAAGAGTGTCCTACCCGAGCCACAGTGGCTTAGAAATTAATAAAGACTATGTACAGAGCAGTGATTAGCCTGTGCATTTGACTTCTGTCCAGTTTCTTAAGCTGATAGCACTGCTTATCTCATGCACCAGTGACATCATTGTTTTGTAAGCCTCTGGGGAAAGCTGACAGCTCCAGCCGTTTTCATTTGTCAACGTTTTTTAAGAGCTGATATTGCAGCAACCAAACTTAACTTGAGAAAGCATTAGACAGACACATATAGAAAATAAATGGGAACAAGCTAGGGAGCTGGCTTCCAAGCATTTCAGTGCATGCTTCCTCAACAAATTAGCTTAGCATTTGCATGCTATGTTGTATATATGACTCTTCCCCTTAACATTATACCGTCTTGTCTCCCTGGAGTTTTGTCTACTGTTATGTACTGTAGAAGACAGTTTTAGTTTACTGTTATGTACTGTAGAAGACAGTAACAGCCTTGCCTAACTCTTGTAAATAGACCTACTGTATGAAGAGTTCTGGGATCCACAGATCTCTGATCTGTGAATATGTAATAGATCCATAGATCTTTATTCAAATAACAAATAATCCGATGGAATAAGCAATACCACTTCTCAAATGTACACTGAACTGTTGAACTGATAGACTACCCTGTGAGAGTATCCATCACTAAACTGACTTTAATTAGACCCCAAAGTGCTTATTGATCACCCATTAAACGTGCACTGAAAAGAGAGATCAAGGTTGTAATTTTGCAGATGCTGAACTGTCATCATGACATATGCTGCATTTCTCTGCTGTAATGAACAAGCATTGTTAAATGTAGACTACTCCTTTTCTAAAAATTACAGAGTGAGTTTATCTCCTATTAATTTAGCAGGTTTATTCTGCAGGTCCAGCAATGTAAAATATAGATTTCTTTCAGGTCACTAAGTGAGACTACAAGTAGATGAAAACTACCATGCCACCCAAACTACGTACTATCCCACTTGTAGGTGACAGACTGCTCACTGAGTGATATAAATGTCTTGTTTTGTGTGCCAAATTCTCAGCATCATTCATAAGAGCTCAGAAAGGAGGCTTAGGGCAGAAGATAGCACTTATCACAGGGAAGGGTACATTAGAGCAAATCCTTAGATAATTGTTTTATTTAAAACCACAAAAGTTATCTGGGCAAATTCATCAACAAGACAGTAATTAGTGCTGTACTTCTGTAGGCTATGAGAGGAACGTACATTATACTTATTTTATACTTTATACTTACATCATACTTATTTTCCAGAAAACTTAACTCAATGCACTAAGACAATGCTACAAAGATAAAATATATTGGAATTACCATCTGTTACCATGCGCTTTATTTTTTATAATAAAAATGCAAAATTAAGAGCTTTTTAATAGTGTTTCTCAGGAAACAGGCATTTAACAGAACAGTAGCCCACCCCTTTTGCAATTAGTATGAATTGTTTCAGAATTGTCTCTGCTAAGTCACGAGCTCTTATCAGAAGGTGGACTTGTAAGGGATTCATTAAATCAGGTTAGCTACTACTTTCCCCATGAAGTAAGTAAAACCTTATGCCAATTTTACTACGTCAGTGGCCTTTAGCAGCTAAGTGGGCCCAGTACTAGCTGTTTTCAGTATCCTGTTCACTTCCAAACTAACCTCTGATGTGGTTCCAGGAATTGTCACTGATATATTACTACCAATAGAGAATTACTGATTTTACCTTCTCAGATTTCTGGTGCGATATAGTAAATTGGACTTAGTTTTTCTATAGAGAGTTCAGATTATGTGTAATTTCAGCAAAGAAAAAAGAAAATCTGTCATCAACTACCCTGAGAAATTAAACAGTCGAGATTTTTAAAGAGCAAGATAGAACAATGGAAAATGCAAGTGGCACAGCAGCTCTGTCTTATTTAATATTAAACTGTTTGCTTTGGACTGTCCTTACTTTTTCATTTCCCTGAAAGCCTTACATTTGTATTGCTTGAGAAGAGTGTGATGCCAATAGGAGTAATTTGGAAAGCCAAGTGGGAAACATGATGTGCATTACTTTTCACTACCATCCACCCTCAACCATTTTACCAGAACAGCTCTGTATTTTTAGGAAACTTGCCACCTCATTGATCCCCCCCAACTCCTTTACAAGTTATTTATGAATATGCCCTCACTCCTAAATAAATCCAGCGGAGAACACCCTCCATTGTAAGAAAAGACTCTGCCTACCTTCTGTTTCCTACCTTAACCAATCACTCAGATGTGATTGTTACATTCCAGTATTTGATCTGATAATACAAGATACTTTAGCTTTCCAGAAAAATGGAAAATCAGTTTAACTGGAGAGTTCTCTCTGTTGCAAAAATGATCTATTGTAAAATGAATAATCTGTTGCCTCTTTAAATCAACATGTAAGAAGGTTTCTAAGTCTCTCACAAAAAAACCCTGAACCCAAAGCTCACAAAACCTGCAGCTTCCTGTTTGACCAAACTTCTTTCCTGCAATTGTCAGGAAGTAACCTCCACTCTGCGACCCCACACAACTAACTGGGCTCCTTTTTTCCCCAACACAACTCGCTCAAAAGGTATGCCTTGCTCTAGTTTCTACAGCTTATATCATTATGTAAAACATGGGACTAATTACTGATCAACATTGGCTGAAAGTGTAGTAAGGAGAGAAGTAAGAGGGGAATGCAGCAGCTGGGACGTTGCAGACCTGAAAATACTGACTGGCTGGCACAGCAAGGGAAAAGTCATGCATAATTAAAAGTACTCACCACTCATAAATTACTGAATTTGCAAAGATACAGACTGAAACTTAGCTACTCAACTGCTTCTAGCATGAGCGTTTGAGTTATAATTTAAGAACCAGGGCCTAGAATACTAAGAATTGAAAATATGGAGTATTAAAATCCATTTTCACTAACCATGTAACATGTAGAAACATGTAACCTAATCTGTAAGAAAATCCTCTCTATGTAAAAGATATGAAAAATGAAAAAGTAAAGTTTCCCTAACAAAATTCTGATTATTTCAGCAAAATAAGCTTGCTCTGCTTATAAGTTCTTAGAACATCTTCTGAAGCCTTGGTTTACCTGCTTCTGTTCTGACTTTTTCAACAATCCTGTACATGATGTGTAATGTTAACAGGGATGGCACAAGCCAAAGACAACAAAAGCTACACTACTCCCAGGGAGTAAACGAAGACCTATGGCCCAAATCTCCTATTTCCATGATAATTCCTAGTAATGAAAACAGGAAAAGGAATTAATTACATAAACTGTAAGTAAGGAGAAAGGTCTCTTATTGGTGTGCATTTTTGAATATCAGTAGGTATGTAATACTCCAAAGTGTCCAATTTTTTTCATATTTCATTGTAGTTCTGAGCTCTTCCATGTTAAATAAGAAGCCAAAATGTTTTCTAGTCTCTCTCTCTCAAAAGGCAGATGTTTAAACTTTCACAACTTAAAAACTATCTTTGAACAGGAAGTTTTTTTAATTCAAAAATCTTCATAACGCACTCTTTGTGGAAGGTGGCATGTCTCTTCAATTCATCAGTGGTTTCTTACTTTCTTCATAGAACAGTTTATTATTTGCAAAATCTACTGCACTTCTTATTGACTTGTTTGAGCTAAAACTGTCAAAACCAATGGACACAGCTCCCTAACTATGGCAGGTTTTAGATATGGCACTACGAACAAGTTAAAAAGGATTTTCTAAGGTGAAGCGTAAGACTAGATTTTCAGACATGGGTTCCAAAGTCACCTTTTTTCCTGTCACCTTCTATGATGCAGAAGACTAGGACATTCGATACAACACCGTCACTCGAAGAAAAGTCAGTAGTTATTCTGATACTTAGTAGGCTGCGTTAGAACTCATCCATTAAGAATATTTGGACAAAATCAGTAGCAACTCCTTTAAACATCGCATTTATTCTGGATCATTCTAGATAAACTGGGTTCAAGATACCTGGTGCTTGAGAATACTGAAAGCAGGTGTGACAGCTCAGGTCTGGCTGGCGTGCTACAGATGGGTAGGCAAAGCCCCTCATCATCTGGGTTTGAAACAAGCTTTTAATCCAGCTCCTGACCCCACAGAGTTAGGGAAATCCAGGCAAGTTATGTCTTAAACCCTGTCACTGGAGAGTGCAACATGTTTTCTTGAAAGAGTGACTGTGAGCTGCAGAACTACTGTGTGCCCGAATACATGTGCCTAAGGAACCCACTCCTCATGTGAGAAGTGCAAGGAATATCAAACAAAACATGCGATTTCTTTACACTGACTACACACCTGTGCCAAACGCTTATTACTATTTTAGCTTTTAGTGATATTAATTCTCTTCTCTCATTCTCTTCAACACACTTTTACACACAACTGTTTGGTTTTTATTTCTGGCCAGTGACCTTAATTTATAAATCTTTCTTTTAAGATAAGGAATAATGATAAGAAGTAAGCAGATTATTAAAACCTTCTCCATACACACCCTCAACTCATTAAAGCTCTGATACTCTCCCCTCACTCAAAGGCTTTAGAGGTATTTAAACTCCAATAAGACTTCACATTTTAACAATGAACTTACCACTCCTTTAAAAAAAAAAAACAGAGTCGAGTAACAGGGAGAAATTTCAGTATTAGTATATTGTTCACTGACTTGAAATTAATTGGCTTTCTTTTGGACTCAAATATTTATCTCACAACAGTAAGACGGATTTTTTTTTTCCTTTCCATAAATCATGGGGCAAAGAGGAAGATGAGTTTTTTTCGTAAGTGACTGAGAAACGTACCTCCCATATTTTAGAACTGTAGATACTTCTTTTGGTAAGACTGCTGTAATCTTTTTCTGTGAACAGTAAATGTCACACGGAATGAAAAACCTATGCATGAGGTTTCCATGTGTCTAGATATGTTTTTACCTTTATGTACCCAAGAACAGCTTTTACACAGATATGCTGATGATCACTCTAAAGATGAAATCAGTGGAATTGATGTTATTCTGCACCATATTGTCACTTTGCTAAGCATGGGCTGTATCTCGCTAAATATGAGCATCTACAGCTGACCAATTCCTTTGCAATCAAAGAAAAGCTGGACAATGGAGTTAACAGTGTAGATCATTTCATCTGAAGCAGATGCTTGTATCTGATCAGACAAAGGGGTCCGATCTCCCCATATTAGATTTCCAGTTACTACAAGTGGAACCCAGATGGCCAGCTAAGATATGGGTACCTACACACTGCAGATAACTGAAAATTAGGGCAAGTAAATTCCATCCCAAGAAACCATCCTGCAGAAGTAACCTAATTCAAATTGTGCACGTGCATTCTACTAACTTCAAAAAAACCTTCTAAGTTTACAAAAATCCTATATTCTGAGAAAGGAATTAGCACTCACTGGAAGCCATCACATGGAAGTTAATATTTGAATAAACCTGTAGCCCTGAGTGGGAAGATACAGCACAAGTGTTAAGAAAAAGACTGAAAATACCAGAAACCATTCCCGAAGATTTTCACCAGTAATTCAGCAAAGTATTTCAGCACATGCCTTGCTATTTTCCTACCCTGGAAGCATGAGAACTAATCCCGTGCCTCATCAGGCAATGGAGTTACGCAACTGATTAATTGAAACAACACTGTATCTTCAGGGCTTGCTCACCATGGAAGCCCCACTTGGGCAACGGCTCCTACAGTCCCTGATCCTCCGCAGCTGTGTGAATCGTCTGCAGCTATCACTGCTTTGCAGCAGCAGATCCCAGCATACTTAACTGACTACAGGCCTGAGCTAACAAGATTTTGGAGTATCATAGCCTTACAAAATCAGTGGTGATTACAGAAAAAATGCCTGAAGAAAAACTCTCAAAAAAAAAAAAAAAAAAAGTTGAGGTAGGTTTTAGGAATCTGTGTCCATAACTTCAAACCAAAGGAACCCAGACAGTGAGATGGGTCTAAATTTCTTTGGAACTTCTTTTTGCCTCCTAAGTTGTTCTCGAGGTCAAATATTCTTCAACCTATCCACTGATGCGTGCACAATTTTACCTAAGTCAAAATAAAAAGAGACATTATCCACGAAAGTAATGTTTGACTGAATCTCCCCCTGTGGGGAGCTGGTCTCTGATATCTTTCTAACCTTCCTTAACATCACAAATTGTTTCTTGATACAGATTCTTGTGGGTTTTTTTCCTGGATCCCAAATCTTGAGGAAAGTCAAGGCAGCAGTCTAGAGATAGTTACGAAGGGTACTGGAGCACTTCCAGACAGAAGGGAGAATTTAGTTGCACAACTTTCTCAATCATCAGGAATCAATAGAGTTTTGTAAGAGGTGCATGTCACCAGTTCCTCTTCACTGTATTGTTATGTTTTAAACACAGAGCAATGCTTGTTCTGTCCTTCCTCAGAACATAGTCCCTAATAAATATTTTGGGAAATGTTTTTTAGGCAGATAAGACCTCATCCGTTAGTAACAAGTTGTGTAGATGAGTTTCAAAGAGGAAAAGAAGCTCAGACCTACCTTCTCTCAGATTTTCTAACAGGTTTACAGCCACTTGCCAGAATGCTTAGACTGTTTTTCCTCTTGACCTCTCTGAATGTTATGGAAATCCTACACAACCCTCTATTTTTCTGGGTTTTTTTCAATATTTATTTATCCCAGCCAGGGAGAGGGGAGAGCACATAAGTTAATATTGACTGGTTTTTACTGACTGCAGTCCATGAGTCAAACCAAGCAAATGGCAGCATGGACAAAAACAAGGCAGAAAAGAAAGAAGCTTTGCTCTGGTAAGCTCCGAGTACAAATGCCTCATTAATAATCAAGAAAACTTATAATAAATAGGCTTAGCATAGTCTGGGGGGAAAAAGGGTTGAAAGTAAAGAGTAATCCTGAAAGCATTAGCATATGCATTGTAAACAAGTGAGTAGTCTTTCCAAAAGAGATAGTCTGGACTTGTGTAAAAAGACAAACATGAGCATCTCCACTGGGGGGTAACTTGCTAGATAAAAGGACACTTAAAGCTTACAGAAGAAGTCTGATATGGAATTTGTATAAGATAAGCTAAGTAAGTAACTTACCGTGTAAAGCTCGTTAAGAACTTTCATTAAGTCTTCATGAAGCTGAAATGCAATCTCTTTGCTCTGTAATTAAAAAGAAATAATTAGGAAAGGGCATGCAAAAACTGCAACGTACATTTGCTTCTTGATATTCATACTTATTGTTCATCCTAGCTAGTGAGGGCAATACTGCTCGCAAAGACACTCTTCTGACAGAATTACAGTGCACCAAAAACAATAATTCAGGGATGCAGAGGTAGACAGGCAACATCTTGACAGAAGACTTCTACAGGGAAACCCAGAACTAATTTGAGAGATTTTCCCATGAAGCATCAGGAAATTAAGTCCCAACAGAAAAGGTGCAGTTCAGGATTAATGTTATAAGTCATTTTAACGGAACAAACTGTGTACTGTTTTACAGCTGCTATGATATACACAAAAACTAAACCATGTGGAATGTGATATTCTAGAGGGACATCCCACACGATTTTACATCTAGAATAGTCTTTGTTTCTCAGCATATGCAACTATCTAAATATTTATGTGAGAAATAATTGTGGTTCCTCATTGAAAGAGATACCCAACTGCATAATATTACACAGAGTGGGCTGCTGAAACAGCTTTGTTTAGGTTTTCTGGATTCTGTCTTTATTTTCATTCTGACCCAGAAAAAAAAGAAATGCTTAGCATTAGTTAATAAAGAAAGCAAATATGCCAAAATAAGGGTATTTAATTGGAGCTTCATTCAAATATATTCCTTTGTTAGTTGTCCACTCCAGTTCAATCAGATGAAAATTGTGGCAACTCTGCAAGAGTTGAAGGCATTTGTACAACAAGCTTTGGAAAACAGCTATAGAATTGAGCTACGAGATTTGGCAAAAAGCCTGGCTATGTTTCTTCTATGATGGTCAGCACTGTAACATCCATGCTGGAAATGTCAGCTTTTATTTCTGTGAATAAATTGGTAACTAGCCAGGCTTCTAAAAACTCCAACTTCATGATAGATAATAGCCTTAGCTATGAAAAGTACTTTGTTTCTGCACAAAAGCCAAAGGAAAATCCTCAGGGATGACTCATCTCAAAAGCTGCTAACACATACTTGGCCATCACTAAAACACCTGCAGGAATAATGGTTTCTGAATGAGAATTTCCAGTGCAACACCCACATATGAAGAGGAACCACTTTACACATCCCACCCACTGCGTCTTCCAGGAGAATGAAACAGACACATACAGTAGCTGGAATAGAAAACACTGCATTTCTTTTTTCTCCTATTCTTATTGTCATATTCCTAACTCTGGGCAGTATTTTAAAGGACCTACCATATCACTTCATTCCTATCCTCACAGGCAAGATGACTGTTAATCGACAAGAAATTAGAAACATAAATTAAAAAACACTTCAGTGAAATTCTTGTATTCTCAAGAGCACTGGCTATAGTAGGTAAGGCACAGTGAGACAGATGCTCTGAAGCAGTTACACAGAACTACCATGAAACTCTTCCTATTGCATGTAATTTTCAAAGTCTGGTATTTTTTATGAGGTATACTCTACTACTGAAGTATCTAGAAAACAAGGGCGTACTACTTCCATTTCTTTGCTGGTATCAGATTATTTTCATCTAATATGAAGGACAAAAATTCACAGAGTGCTTGTAAAGAATTGGAAAAGGATTGCAGATTTGCAAGCTGCTGTAGGGAAACACACTATAAGCTTTAGCAAAAATTTTGAAATGCACCCTGCCTTTAAAAATCAGCAGTGCAGCTCTGACGCAGCTTATACATCTCAAAGCTCCAAGAAGTAGAGGCCACGTGTTTTCTCTTAGATAGCTGCTTCTATAGTGCTGAATACGAGTGGTCTGTTTTTTTTAGATCACTTTAGCAGAAAAACAACACAACACGCACATAAGGTTGTAGACATTAAGACTGGAAGATGAAAGCATATACATGGGAAAATACTGTAAATTAACTCCAGCCTCAAACAATTTATCCCTTTCAAGTGTTGGTCACTACCGTCTCAAAGCTGATGACAATTCAAGCCCTAAATACACCAATGTTGAGTCCAAGGCTGCTTGCTTTAACCCAGCAGTGCAAAAGTTTGTTGCAGAAAGTGAGACAGAAAACCCCAACTCAATCTTCTCTTCATCCTTTGCAGATTTTCTTGAAAGCAAAGCACACAACAGTTGACTGAAAGTCGCGCACTCCTTTCTGTTCTTCAGTTACACCTTAACACAGACACCAGATGAGTTAAGGATTAATGGAATGATCACTATTTTACTAGGACTCGTTTCTTCTCTTTGCTCCTTTAAAGCTTTGTCCAGCACTGAAGCACAAGCAGCCCAGCCCTCATGCCACCATGCACACATGATTTTTTCCAGGCAATACATTGATCAATAGTACATTTGAAGGTGAATGGAAGAGATCACAACAGAGGAAAGAGGGAGATGTTTTTCAGAAAGGACAACTGGCTCTAAAACAGGAAGCGAAAAGAGAGGAAGTGAGATGATTAGCAAGAAGAGTAAAAATTGGGAAGAGACAGCTAGCAATGTCACATGATCATGGATGAGTCATCCTTCCACCAGTTCATAGGGCGACTCCAACCTGTACAGGGTGCCTACAGTGATGGATAATATGTCAGTTGTTGCCTCTTTCAGATGAAAGATTTTGTAGGAATTGTCCAATAAAAATCAGAAAATTTGGTTAATCTTTGCAGTATAAAAGGGATTTATTCTCAAGAACCAGCGTATTTTACATTAGCATTTAAGATCAAGAAATACTGACTCCAGTGGCAAATGATACGGCTTTTAGTGTGTAATATATGGCACGTTAGAACACCAGATAAGAAGAGCATTTATTTTCAGTGGTTAATGGCTCTCCTATTTCTCTTTTATGCTACCTATTCCCTGCAGTAGTTTGGCATGTTTGAACAGTGTGCTCCCCTAGGAGCCTATCCTCAGGGTAGCCAAACAACAGAATGTAAGCTGGAGCACGCATTTTCCTGGAGATGAGTTGATAGCTCTAATCAGGCCATTAAAACCTGACAAACAGTCACTGAGGTGCCTCTTTATTCACTAGGTGCTGGAGAAACGTATTAGCATCTATTAACCAGAAGAACAAAGAGCATAATAAAAATGTTAGAGCACATGCAGACTCTTGCTAAAAATATTACATATGTTACTAACCTGGTTCCAAGCATTAAGAAACAATAGTGTATTTTTTTCACCTGATAGTAGTATAGATCATGCCAATGCAACAGATAAATAAGTGCGTACCTAAACCACCCTTTCAGTACGTGCTCCACTTTCAACATATTCCTGGTCCTACTGATATCAAGATTTACATTTATGGATTGATGTCTGAGAAAATTTTATTCCACATTAATACCTTTTCATTTAAATCTGTAAGAATTTCCCCATCCATTTCAGTTAGATCATAATTGGGCCCATAAACATTCCTCTTTTGTTTTTTTTTTTCAACTGAAATTTAAGAGTCAGTTCAGTTCTTCCTGGAACTCTTTAGTGTCTGTATTTAGCACACACAATGCTACTCTCAGTTACATCATTTAGGGAAAATATTCTGTGACTCTTGCTTTTAAAAGAGTCTACTGCTGGTCCCTGGGGAAAGCGATGTGCAAATCCTTCTTTTAAGGAGCTTTCATGAGCTGTGGTGTCACTGACATAACCAACTCACAGTAAAATTTTGCCCCAGATTTGCCAGACTAGAGCAACAAATAGCTCTGCTATACTTTTACACCTTTAAATGTTTGAGAAAATGATGCAAAAAATCTCTATATATGGCACAATCTTTATAACCTCAAGTAGATTTGGCAGGTAATCATATTCCTCATAAATAGCCAGATTATGGAACTAAAATATTTATTGTGCTTGGCTTCCCCAGCATCTTTTACTGTAAACACTGGAAGACATGTTCATCTTGGCTCGTTATAGTTTCTGTCCAAAGAAAATACATGTTTATAAATTATAAATATACAAATCTGCTTAAGGATTTTGTGGGTATGTGTTTATACAGTTGATTATTAATGCTGGGGTAACCAGAATCACTGCATGAAACGTTCTGCATAATACTTTTCCCTTCTGCTTGACATTTTTCCTTATTAGTTTATTCTTTAATTGTCCCCATGAGGCCATCTACCCCATCTGCCTGAAGAAACACACAAGCATGCAAGGTTTGAACTCTGCTACTTTATGTTTGTAATTTTATGTGCAGCATGAAGGCCAGGCATGAACAGCAATCTGTACTGCTTTTATATGCCAGCAAATAAAAAGAAGAAGAGCTTAAGTGCCTATCTGGAAGTACGAGGCCTGACATAATATCATTAAATGTCACAAAATCTCTGAACTAGTTCCTACCTTTGCCCTGCATTTAGTACATTTAAACAGATGCTGGTTCCTGATCCTTTGAAAAAAGAATGACAAAGAGCTCCCTGGAGGACAAAAATAACGAATATCTACATGTTAAGTGGGCCAGCCTAGACAGAAAAGCCATTTACAATCACTTACCTGAATACAATATATCCTGGCCCATCAGAACATGTAAGGTAGAACTGATGGGGATCATTTCAGCAAAGCAATGCAAGTGTTGAGACAGCTGTATAGATGCACACGAAAGGAAGAACCAGAATGAGGAAGAAGAGACAGGGAGACAAGGGCAAGGTACAAAGACCAAGTGGCACAGACATATCGTGTCACTGCATTTCATATAGACCAACACTGAGTAATGCACACACCTTTTACAAAAGGGCTAGAGAAAGGGGTTGCTACTGACTCCTGACTTTGTGCTGTATCCCATGTAGGAGCTATCAGCAGGAGAGGGAACAAAACAATACTCTATTGGTAAGCATGGCCAGGAAACAAGGAAACTGTTTGATCTTTTCATTACTACAACTCAAGCTGGAACCAATCTTAGGACAGCATGCAAACAGTATCCCTCTAGAAAAAGTTGGGTACACTTTATGGAAAAAATTCATTTAAGGACCTACATGCTCACCAGTGAGATGGAAAAAGCCAGGAAGTTTACCATTGAGAAGCAGAATGGGCAGCCTCATCCTCTCAGAATGAAACTGGGGGAGAAAAAAGAGGGAGCAGAAAGGGCCAAGAAGCTCAGAGTGACTTTGCTGTTGTCTCCCCATATCTTGCTTGTGAGCAATGGGGAAACCCACTCTGAGCCACTTTCCCTTTCTGCAACAGGAAGATTGAGGGTTCAGAGCAGAATGATGGAGATCTGCTCTGATCATGGATTTGGTATAGTTACTCTCCAGACTTGGAAGTGGAGCTAAAGCACCTTCAAAGATGCTGCAAGACCAAAGGAGAACTAAAATGAGATGATAATAGCGATGCATAACACTATTAGGTTAATAAACTGGAAGATACATAATTAAATGACCTAATTATTGAATATAGAAAAGGAACATTAGCTGGTATTTGGAAATTACTTAAATGTTAAATGCTCCTATGTGCAATGCTGTAGAGCCAATGGAGTACAGATATGTTACACAGATTTATTTCCTGCTCCTGACCACGGACTGCAGTAAGATATTATGCACGCACTTGTTAGTCTTTAGTTTTGAAATCATCGTATTATTACTGTTCTTATTATTTATATTTACTAATTATAAGAGAGAGAGTACATATTTTGCAGAACAGTATGATCACACTCCAGTGTCAAAGCATCTTCAGTATATGTTTTTTCTCTAATCTGAAATCTGTGATCAGCAAACAATTCCCATATGCTTTCATAGGGATGACACCCATTGAGACGGATTACATTTTTCTTCGATAGAATTTTATTCCAAATCCATTCTTTTGAAAAAGTAACCTACAGAAAATGACAGAAATTGGTAAATATTCTATATGAGATTTATAGTTGTACAAATTCCATGTCATTTTCTTTAGGAAAAATGTTGGATGTCATCTTTCTCATTTTGAATACACGTCCTCTTTGCTCCTGTGACCTCTTTCCTGCAAGGGGGATTGCAGTACAGGACACGTGTTTTGCACCTAATCTCTTCCCGTTGCATGGTGGACATCCATCAAGAAGTTTTGAGAGAGTCTGTAATGTACCTTAAGTTAGACTGCACATTCACATCTGACAGAAATTATCAGAGAATCACAGAATCATCTGGGTAGGAAGAGACCTTCAGGGACTGTTATGGTAGAAGCTGCCCATTTGGACTAAACACAGATGTAGACAGCTTATGTTCTTCATCAATAAAGCAGACAATTTGCTAACAGCTTCATCTCCGGGACAGGTCTTGGTTTTTTCTCTGTCCAATGATGTTCACCTCACTGTACAACTCCCTTCCCTTTTCACAGAAGAGAAACTGAAGCTTTATCATTCAACGTACAATCAGTTCTGCAGCTGGGAACTAACAGCAAATAAATCACTAGCACTCTGCAGCAAACACCATAAGTACTGTGCATGCTGGAACTCTGGAAATACCAGCCTTCTCCAACACGTACTGATTCCTAACAGACTGAAGTCCTAAAAACAAGTGCTCAAAAACAATACTGGTGAACAACCACTGCCATATTCAAGGCTGTGTGCTCGTGAAATTCGCTTACACCATGCCAAAGTGCTGCATGTCTTCCTGCCACTTTTCCCGTCACATTAGCCTGGCCCAGATCCCTTCACACAGCCTTTGGTGAACTCACTCTGCCTACTCTCCACCTCAGCAAACAGTCATTTGATGTGACACCGCCACGCTGAGTGTCAGCTGATGAAAGGTAGGACAGGGCTGTTGATGATATGGGCTCCACTAATGTGAGCTCCAGTTACACACAGCAAGACTCCCTCAATTTCCTTTCTTTTCTTTCCCCTGCAAAAGATTCAAGTGAGGAATAAAAAAGCAAGAGCAGCTGCTTACTCTTCTTCAACAAGCTGTGCTAGAGGACGAAAATTTGAAATGTTGCAAGTTCCTGGGCACAATATGGAGGAAAGAGAAGAGTCTGTCAGGAAGATGGGACGATATGCCTGCTGTTAATGCACTGGCAGTGTTCACATATTTTCCTCCTTCTGACAGGTAAGCTGCAGCCATCTCCATTAATAAGTTATGAATTAATAAATGACCCACACTTCTCCATGGAAAAGTTTATCTAGATATTTTTGTACAGTCCATCTAGAGAGATGGGAAGGAAAAGCAAGATTTCCAGTGCTAAAGAACTGAACTATGCTGAAAGAAAACAAGCTGGTCTACTAACGCACGCCTAGTAAAGAACAGATTTCTGAGATATGATATAAATAACTCAAAAACTATTCCATTTCTACTGGTCGAAGGAAGTCTGAGGTATCTCCACACAGACAGTATTTCAGAATGTTCAAATTGATTATCTCATTATCTTTTCAACTTCTATAGTGATCTTCCATATTAATAAGTTTAGTGGTTTGTTAACTACAGTTCTGTGGAACATGCTAAATGAACAGTCCATTGCTGTCACAGGTTTTAATGCATACCAATGAACTTGATTCATATCTTTACTTTTTTACTTCCAGGTACAAACTACGCGCTCCCTAAATGATGATTCTGCCTACCCTATTGCTGTCTATCTAGGATTGTGGTCAGGTATATTTGAAATTGGTTCCCTGTTTTGAAAACATTATTCTGGTACCTTTGCCATCATATAGTCATACAATTTACATGCTTTAAGCTTTACTCTTTTTGAACTCTATTTTTGTATGACGCTTGGCTAACACTGCAACTGACAGATGTGCATTTATAATCTATTTTTACTTTGGAACATTATAACGACGACTGCAAACACACTACATAGATCTCTAACTAAGGCTGCCTAGAATGCTTGCTTAGCACAAGAGAGATTTACACATTGTATGTGTTATGAAAACACATAATGAGCACATACAAGGACAAACACGTACAGAGACAATGCTTAAATGATCTAATAGAAGTAGTTACGTTATCACAACTGTTATGTCATTTAATATTGAAAAAGAAAGAAAATACATTTAGGAGAATTGCAGCATACGCTACCATCTTTATGCCAAGGCACTACAAGGCACTACGAGGCACACCCTTACTTTAGCGTGAATCTTTTTCTCTCATGTCAGAGTTCCAATGAAATACTGTTTTTACAAATAATTCATTAATAACGCATTACTATTTTGGGAGTCCTAAGCGAAAACTGTTTCCCTTCCGCCTGGGTAGGCAAGTATGCTTTTAAGAGAATAACAGGCTCTTTTCCCTGCCTTTTGGATATTTGCAATGCAGCTCTTAAGGTCACCAGCATATACAGCAAGTTCCCAGGCATTTCAGCACTAAGGATTTGCTCTGTGAGAACAGTCATGAAGAATTTATACGTGTGCTAAAACAGATTTTATGCTACGTGTGCTGAATCTTCTCCTCAAATGCTACCTATTAGGACACTTTTGCCTCCCTCACGCAACTTACAAGCTGGCTACAGGACTGCAGGAAAGGCATTACCTTCTTGAACATTCTGGTGGAGTCTTCGCTTATCTGCATGAACCGCATGATCACGTTGTTCAGGTAGATATCGCTCAATGTTGCATGGTCTTTGCTTTCTCTTCTCACTTGGTTCAGGAGCAAGTACCAGCAATTCACTGGCGACAAGAGGTTCTGGTCTTTCCTGGGGAGGAGATACACACATGTATTATGTACAGAAATGAAAAAGTTACATTATTAAAACAAACATCTCTCTAACATTCACAGTCATAGCTTGTTACGTAAAAATCGCTGCTTCTGAACAGTCAGTCAATCTGTTCATGGAATAACTCAGGTTAGGTAATCTTCATATCACTCTTTTAAGACATATTCTACAAATCCCATGAGGCATGGATACAAAAATATCAAAAAAGCATAAGAATTCAGAATACCACAAGCCACCGGAGAGTATAAAACAAATCTTGCCACAAGGCTTACGGTTGCTTACCGATGGAGTGCGTATAAATATTCAAAAACATTAATGGTCATTGCTGAAAGAGTAATGGTAATTAATTTTTTACATTATAAATAAACAAGCACTGCAAGTGCATCCCAAATCCTTCAACAGCGAAATTGCAGGTGTACCTGTTTCACTGCAACAGATTTCTGCAACTGCTGTAAAAGCAGAAGGAAATGTCACATGCATACATATTCTGTGACCAGCATTCATAAATTCACAGCACTCATAAATGCACTGCTACTGCCAGTCCCAGACCGTTCAATTACAAGACAAATAGCAGGACTGAACTTTTTCCTTGACAGACTTTTTGCATTGGAGGTCCACTCCAAGTTTCAAATATTGTAAAAAATGAAAACCAGATGACTTCTTGCTTCTTTTACATAAAGTAAAATAAAAATACATGTAGTTAAACAACTGTTTCACAGACAACGAAAACTATTTATAAAATTTGTCTTATGATTTTGTTGAAATTTAAATTTCAACATAGCCTTGCAACTAAGAGCTGTAGAAACTTGCTGCTCTTATTTTTTTTTTCTCCTGTGCAGCAATTGTCCTATAGTCAAAAGGATCAAGCACGTGAAGATGTGGTGACGAATTGAGGCAGAAACTCCTTAAACTCTTGATAAATCGTTCTAGTAATCAACTGTTCTTGCTGTTAGAAATACGCCCTTTAATTCCTCAGCTAATTGTCTACCTTCAGCTTTCACTCCCAGAATCAATGTAACAATAAGATTAACAGATAAAAGCCTTTTCTTAATCATCAGTGCTTTGCTTTGTTAAGAATCAGAAGTGAGCTAAAGAAACTTCCTCATTTTGTTTGAGATGGACACCTTAACAGTGTTACTCACAGAGAAAAGTTCAGGGTTTTATCAGCCAGGTCAGCCAACATGGGTACTCCTGAGGGGCCATGCTGATATTACTCGGTTCTCACTCCTTCTGCTTGTCCCAAAGCCAGCCCTACAGACCTTCCTGTCTGTTCTGTGGGGAATGATGGGAACAGTGTGGGGGACCACCAGTTAAAAGTGATTTTTTTTGCAGTATGTTCTCAAAGCAATCACAGAGTTGCAGAACAAAGCTGAGGGCAGGACTCCAGTCATGACCCCCGTGCACATCTGCCAGTCTGGATTTGATACATGTTTAAGAATGAGGAAAGCTGTACAAGGCAAAAAGATTTTGCCACAAGCTGAACAGAAGCCAGGGAGCTCTCTCTGAAGTGGTGACATACGCGCATGTTGGATATTTTAGGGAATCATTGAGTAACTTAGCTGAATTTTAAGAAACATATATTATTGCTCTTTGAACTATGCAAGCTGTATTTGGATTAATCTTTCCTTTGCCAGATGTGTTTGGAAAAGACTTTTCTCCTGGAAAAAAGCTGTCGGTGTATCTCTGGCACAGCACTGACTGGACATTGAAAAAAAGGTGCTTATTTTTCCGTTTTACAAACATAGATCATCGAATCTTGGCTACCTTCACCTGCAACGAGAACTGTTGCACTGCTAAACAGAAGCAGGAATTTTAAATGCGTCTCTGAAGCTGGGCTCAGCATAGCAGTACTCAAAACCAGCAGAAGCAAAGAGTGCCACCTCAGTGGCCAACACAGAGGGAAGGACAACTCTCTTACTTGTACTGCTGATGGTCCTTGGTACTTCTTGTTTTTGCCATGAACCTCTCTGCCAGTTTTTCCAAGTTTCGCGAATATTCCATCTCTATTTCCGACTTCTTGCGGAAGAAATCCTGCAGATCCTGAAGAAGCTGCACTCTCATTTCAGTCTGCTGCTCCAGGCATTTCTGCTGCTCGATGAGTTGAGCTCGGATCTCTAATGAAAGAAGCACATATCCACTCAGGTCAGTGAAAACAAATGAGAACTGAATGTTACCAAACAAAATTACAAACACTCCAGTGTATTTCGCCTGTCCAGCTACACCAGCTGGATCTAGGTTTCAAGTCTTGTGGTGGGATGCAGCAGTAGAGGGCAGCTCTCTCTTTTACCACCGCTCCCTTATGCCCCAAGCCATCGCATCCTCCCTCTCACTGTCTGTCTCACAAACAGCTATGGCAAGGGCTCAGGACTCTGCTGGGCTTATGTGAGCAGATGACCTGCCTTCCCCTTCCTCTCCCATCCTCTTCCTGGCATGAGAACAACATCTGGCTCAGAGCAATCTCCTCGCAGGAGGTGCTGTGCAACCATTTCAGCAGCAGCTCCTTCTGCCTCCCTCAAAAATGTCAAGTTAAACAAGCATCCTTTGGGCCGGGATCAGCCTGCTGACAGCCAGGTGGACTGTGCTGGTTGGTATCATCATGTACAGTATGGAAACAGCCTTGTGATAAACTCCAGAGGCATAGTCTTTTGCAACTATGCACAGATGTGCTTCTGCATTTGCCCTGTCTCTGCCAAGGAGGGAACTGGTGCACTTAAACATGCATTCACCAATATTTTACAGCAAACGTAGAGGAAAAAGTATGCCATATAGGATATGAGATAGCTATTCGAAAATATTCCCAAGGTTCTAGAGATTGAGGTGTATTTATTGATGTAAACAAAAATCAATCATTTATAAGAGAATATATGCTCACAGTGATCAACTACAGTAACCCATAAAAGCCTCCTGATTTCTTACCACTATATCATATGCTGTTTGCCATACACACAATTGCTATGTGGTAAGGTTTTTCTTTTAGGTGTTTTTTAAAGCACTTTTATTTCCTGAGTGCTAACCAGTTAATTATATTCTGGGATCATTTAGTCTGAAAACATCCCTCTGGTTCTTCTGAGTGACTGGTTCATTAGAATTTTGTCAGCTGCCCAGGTACACTGTAATGTAACATTGTGGAGAAAACACAGGAATAAACATTTTGCGACCATATATATATATCTTTTCTAAACAGTTTAATGCTATAAGGAGGACTTATCAATAGCAAAATAATATGCCAGAAGTTCACTTTTGTGAACTTTTACTTGATTCCTAATGATGTAACCATGATGTGGCTAAGATGTTGGAAACCTCAGATGCCTCACTGGTTTGAAATGGAAATGCACTGCTAACATCACAGGAAACTGCAAACCAGCAAAAATCTATCATCTGATGCAGCTAGGAACTAATGCATCCTTACTGATCTTAAACCAGGTATGAAGGCAGAGGTCCATGCTACTGGGATTTGAATGGATATACTGAAACAAAGTAGGATGAACACAGACAACTGTTAAGCCAATATATTTACTGCAGGAGGGAGACACTGCAGTGTTTTCTTCCAGATATCCTTTGAGCTACCAGCTGCTGTGTTAATCATTAATGAGACCATCCATTTCTATAGTCTGGGAGGTGAACCAAAAAATTTATGGTTTGGTTTCCATTTCATTTCAAATCAGTTCTTTAGAAAAGGATCATGCCTCCAGCAAGGATGAGCCACTGTAATACAACACTGTATCAGTGACACTCATATACAGAGAGGAGAAAATCACATTGGAGCTGGGAGGTTATTAACAGAAACAAAAAACCCAAGGTTGCTTTTTTTGTGGCGTCCACTACTTTTACTATTGCAACCATGGAAAATTCCTGTGCATAGGAAACCCGTTGTACAGACTTACTGATCATAAGTAGCAATTTTTGCCCATAAACTGGAGTTTTGACTAAGTCCAAATCCAGGCACGTGGTCCCTGTACTATGGCCATCTCCCTTTCCCACTGCAGATTTGCTATGAGTTACTCAAAAAGGAGAGCTCTGTACAGAGCAACTATGTTCTGATTATTTTGTAGGTCAGTGGATCTCACTGCTATAATTCTTCTTTTTCAGGCAAGCTTTTACCATAGCAACAGGAAAGCAAAAGATTTTAGAAAGAGGAATATATGAATAGAGATATTGGGAAACAACAAACAAGGGATGACAGATACAGTATGAGAAAATTGCATTAGCTTTCTGACGATGTCTAGATTTCCAGTGGGCAATAGTGGTTTCCTTCAAATTTGTATATTAGAAAATACAATTGAGGCACGATCCTGAAAGCTGATGGTGGCTGGAGGTGTCCAAACTCGGAGTAAGGTGGTAAATTTGGGATACACGGGAACTGTGGCTTTACGAAATTAAGTTTTACAATTTCTGGCTGTTTGGATCTTGGCAATAAGAAAGAACATGCTGGTTACAAAAGGATGAGCCTCCAGCCTCCCACTGAAGGAGAAAAAGAAGATATGCATCCCACTTGCACCGGCTGACCAGAGTCTGTCCAGAAAAGACTTCAGCATAGCAATTTTCCTTTCAGTCTTCGATGTCTTTTGTGCTTTTTAATCCTTCTTTTACTAACAATGCGAGTAATGCCACACTGGCAGGCTGAGGAGACAGCAACGAATAAGAATACAGGTCAGCAAATGTTGTGATTTTCACTTTCTGGTAAAAGAAAGCTGTGCATTTAAAAAAATCCAACACACCAAAAAACAAATGCCTAACAAAAAAACCCCAACAAACACTGGCATATCAACCAGCCAGCCTGAGCAGCTGCAAATCACAAAATCACAACTGTCCAAGTACTATTAACTAACACATACTGCTCACGACCTACTGCTACGGAAAAATGCACCAAGGCAACGCTATCTTCTTGTGGTTTCCCTAGGGCTACAAAGAGTATAATGGAATATGGTTGCACTGTGTTCAAAGTAATAAACACTCAATATGCTCAGAAGGTGCCAAGTTAAAAACTAGTAGAGCCCAAACTCCATAGATACAGAGACAGGTGCAGCAGGCAACAGAAGGGTGGCTGTCTTCACTCTACTTTGCTGACACATTTAAATTCAAAGTTGAACTGATACCAGCTGTAAGGGACAATGACATTGTCCTATTCTGCTCTGTAGGCTGACTGATGTCAAATGACTGCCAGGCTATTTTGCGCCAGGAATAGGAACATTTAAAACCTGGATGAATTAACACCTTCTCCTTCTCTGTATAGCAGATTTGAGGTATACTCACTGGTTTTCTAGCTAAGGGTTGGTTCAAAATTAATCCTATCCATTTACACTGCCGTTGGAACAGACTGAATTCGTATCAAGTGGAAAAAACACCCCATCCTTTGTCAAAGATTTGCACACAGGATTAAAGCAAGGAAGCAACTAATGTGATGGTAATAAAAGCAATAACCTCTGAGTAAATTTTTACTTCTAAAGATTTTCATATTAAAATTTATTTCAGTTATGCTCTCATTGACATCATCGTCTAGAATTACTACATTAAGTATAAAATTAGGTTTTGTTTGTGGCAGCCTTCAAGGCAGAACTCTAATCTTTCAACAAATCTTTCTTTTCTCCTGACAAGAGGTTAAATCGGTGCACTATGAAAAACAAAAGGAGACAAGATTATAACCATTTTGAGAGTTAAGTACAGAGTGGATGAAGCTGAACTACTGACATGACCCAAATCATAATCAGAAAAAAACTTGTCAAGGTTACCTCTTTGCATACAGTACAGTATTACAAATAATGACCAATATAGCACTGCAGTAATACACTGTGTTACCCTGGAGAAGATATGCGTAACCAGTTATAGGCCAGTGACCCACCTGAAGGTACTCATGGTGAGATATACTGCAATGTGACACACAACGATGACAGTAGCCACACACCAGCAAGGAAAAAAACTTGTCATCTTTGCTTCCACACACATACCAATGCACCAGGCTCCACCAAACACCCCAGATCGACACAGGAAACCCCCTTCAGACCTCAAAAGCTGGACACCTTGTAAATATGCAGTATTCAGCAAATGAACTCACTGCCAGACCAACACTTTGCATGTAGAGTGCCATCCTGCCGCAGTATTCTCTACTGCAACACCTGCATCCCTGTCCTGCAATGCTGCGGGGTTCCCATCACCCTGTGCTATGCTGTGCCTAGTCCTATCAACTCTCAGAGACCTTCCAGACCACCATCAACTCTCATTACAAACTCCCAACCAGAGCAACTCCAATGAATGCTGTCTGGTGCTGTTACATGTCTCCTGCGAGCTGCCTCCCACCCCAGCCACCCCAAGAGCTGTGGCAGCTTGCCTCCCTTAACTCCTGTTCAAGTGGAATCCACTTTTGTCCTCCCATAGGAGCCCGGACATGGATTTTGGTGTTTGCTGAAAGCTTTGAAAGATGCTGCAGAGCCAGACACCCCTCTCTGGTCAGCCCCTTGGCTGCACTGCAAGCCTCCCACCGCTGCCTCACCCTGCCCAGCACTGAGCTATATTTAAGTCATCATTACAAGACAAAAACTACACAGACACATGCATCAAGTAGTATTATGGGATAACAATACAAACAGCCCCAGGGCCCCATCCTGTGAATGATTATAAAAGCAAGCAGCTCATCAGAATTATTTGAGAGTACAAATAGGATCTCACGAGGTGTAGTTATGTTTACAGGTTTTAGCTGCTTGGTAATTTCAGACAAACCTGTATTACTGCCTATCTTTCTTTAAGTACCTCCATCACCAAAAAAATATTTTAGATTAGCTTTAAAACACTCAGAAATGTCTCATCAAAAGCACTGAGGATAATGTACGGTGTCTTAGATGTTGTATTTCCTAACCATTACAACTTTGTCATTTTTTTCTCCACTGAGCCATGAACACTCATATCCCTCGTTCTCACATTTATGATATCTAGATCATATTCAATAGGAAAAGATTCAGACCTTAAAATCAGTCTAGATACCATCTGGCGACCAACATGCGCTTGTAATTAAGCAGATATGAGAGCATTAATCATCTTGCAGTTCCTCCTTGAAGACACTTGAGTCTTGCATGACCCTCACTGTGCCCCAGTTACTTGGCTAAGAGTGGCTCATGTCTGAGGCTGCTGCTAGAAGCTGGAGTGCTGCACTGGGAGACTGATCTGTCCAGTTTCATCCCAGCCTTCTGCCTTTGTACAGATCTGCTTTCAGTTTCTGCGTTGAGATAGGCAGAGCTTTGGTCCAGCTGAATGCAGCTGGCCAACACCTGCAGTTTAGGTTTTGTTTCAGCAAAGTGCTTAGTTCCAGCCCACCAAGGACGCAGAGAAACCGCAGTAGGAATGACTGAGGGGGGCCTGGAGGTGACCCTGTACACAGTTAGTAGTCCTGAACACCACGTCATCTCTCGGATCAGTGCTCCCACACCTGCTGGGGATGTTAAAACTGCCTCTCAGCAGACAAGATGATGAGGGATATCAGCCCTGTAGTGGGTGCATTGGCCCAGCAGCTGATACTCCTCTCTGAGATAAAAAGCCTAAAAGTACTAGTGCTGGTTAAGCTTTTATTTCTCACAGCCATGGCTAGAAAGCTATCTAAATATTTCTATGACAAATGGTGAGGGAAGCTCTGTGGTCGGCAGGGAGTCTGGCTCACATTCTCTTCCAGGTCCTTGCTGCCATTTTCCCGGACCACAAGTACTTCAAAAGCCAGGAAATTCCACTAGCCTGACAGCTGATGAGAGATGCTGGGCTGAGGCTGCTGGAGAAATGCCTTTAAATAGATCATGAGCCTGTCCCACAAGATTAACTTTCTATGACAGACTAGTGGAAATCACTTCCCTGTGTTCAACATGCAAGTCAGAAAGGTGGCTGCATAGACAGTGATGTCCTTGAGCTTCTGAAGGCAGGACTTCTGCTGACTTTCTTCTACCCCCAGCCAATTACACTTAGGACATTGAGCATATAGCTTTATGCATGTTTCCACTGAGAGTGAAACTCTGCAATGCACACAGCAGCTCTAAATTTACTGTTTGGATTCATGCCATTTACAAGAATTTGTCTCAGACTTTTTGATTGTTTGGGGTTTTTTGTGAACGTGGTTGAGGTTGCCTTTGATAGAACACATTTCCAGACTGTAGTAGCCTGTGGAAATGGTTGGGGAGTAAGAATCATGCCTGGTATCTGAAAAGCTGTACAAAGGCTGTGTAATCTGAAGCCCCTGTTGACACCTGTCAAGCCCTTTAAAAACTGTTAAACCTCACTCATTCGAGCACTTTGGGACACTTAAGGATAAAAACAGTCCTTTGTGCAGCCATTAGGAGGGAAGTTTATGTAGAAACTATATGTGGGAGGAAGACAGTTGTTTACAGGTCCCGTGCTGAAACAAAGAGAACAGAGACAGAATGAATTTTCTCCTTGCAGCTGCAGACTTCATGCTACATATTCAACCAAATACTCTCCTACCTACTGCAGCCACAGAATGAGCAACACCATATCCCCAACCAGAACTGTGTAACTGGGGGGGGATCCCAGTAGATGGGATCCAAAAGCAGAGTCTGCATCAGACATTAGGGCATCTTCCACCTTCAAATTCCCCTTGAAATGGGAAGACATGTCTGGAAGACCAAGAAAACCTCTATACGTAGCTGAAGAAGTTTTTCTTCTGTTGTTCTTGGACTAAGGCCCTCCTGCTATTCACAGCCACAGCTGCTGGTCAGTTGGCTGCCTACAGTCCAAGCCTGAATGGAGGGCAGCGTGCCAGTTCACAACTTGGCAGGACACTTCTTGCCACAGTGCTACTGCCAAGCAACCGTGGGTTTAAGCAGGCAGTCTGCCTGCACAGCATTCTGAGTGCCACTCCTTCCACGGCAGCTGCTCTTTTGCACCCATAACTAAGTGCTGGCACTATGTCCTACCAAAACTTGCACACAGCATACTTTATCCTTCTGGTCACGGGAGATGGGACACTGAAGATAAAAACTTCTACCTCTTAGAGGAGAGAGAATATTTTTTTGTTTGACAGTAAAACCTCAGCTTATCCCAAAACCAAGGCCAACCAGAATAGAAGAGAGCAAAGTGCAAGATTCCTCCTCTGCCTCAATGGTCTGATGCAAGGTCTGTCACCAGCCTGATATCAGTCCTCACCTCCCGCTGTGGGAGCTGATGCTCTGCTGCAATCCGACTGCCCCACCTCCAGAGGAAAAAAATCGGCTCTGCAAACCACCAGTACACAAAAGAAGAGCAGAGAATCTACATCAAACAAGACCCCAGATACATTTAAGAAGAACAAAACAAAGCAGAAACTACCCCAACTGTGGCATTCATGGCAAAGGCCTGCAGGTTTAGAGAGGGAAGGAAAAAAAAAAAGCGAGATAGACAAGAAGTCTGTGAGCATCTCTGTCTGCCAAGCAGACAGGCGATCATGCAGTAGGTGTCTAAAAACCCATTTAGGCCATTTAAACTGTCAAGATCCATGTGACAACTTACTCTGAAGCTTCTGAAGGATTTAGACCATCCAGGTTTTTTCATGCTTGTTAAAAGATACCATGAGCCTTTCCTTGCAGACTTAAATTTTGGGCACATTAGAAAATTAAAAGGAAACTCAGCATGCCCAAAACTTTCTCCTCTTCTTACCAATGAGGAGTCTGACAGCAGAACAGAAAAACGACTCATGGCTCTCCTCTGAACAATTCTTTACAGCAATGTCTGAAATGTTGGATTGACAAGAGCACTCTACAAGAAAAAAACATACCCCTTCCTGGCCACAGATTTCTGTAAGTCTGTTATTTAATTCGGTTATCATAGACTGCCGTGATTGCGCTAATCGGCAGATGAAATGTATCCTTCCTGGTTATTTTCTCTGCACAAATAAATTCTTTCTTTCCAGAACACGGACTGTCTCTTAACTATTCAACAGAATTCACTCAGTACATGACCTATGCTATATCCTTGTTACATACTTGCTCTTCTGTATATAGATCGTAAAGTCTACATTTTAACTAGCACCTAAGGAAATGTTATTTTAGCTACACCACTTGGTAAAATAGAACGAAAGAACCTCTTCATTTCTAGAGCATTAAAAGCAGTTTTAGCATCCACTGACGGTGAAGATCACACCTCCTAGAAAATTCATGTCAGCAAAAGATCAAGACTTGTAAGCTAAATTCTGACCTCTCTGAAATCAATAGAGATTTGTCACTAACTTTGCTCATGCCTGGATTACTGTCTTTACTTAAACTGACAAGAAGCTTACGCTCATCCAGTGGACATACTGCTATCAAAGCAGGCCTCTTACGCCCAGGATACACAACCCTCGCAGGTCACCATGTCTCATACCAGAACTTCTGCAGACAAGCAGAAGGACTAACCCACAGAGGCAAAAGAAGTGTTTTCTGCCAGTTTTGCTCCATGGGTATTATCAGAGCAGGGAAGAGACAGGCAGGCATAGCCCAGACCACTCGTGTCAGTGCCATTAAAGATCAGTTGCAATCTCTTACAAAACCTTCCCAAAAGTTGGTTGCTATAAAAAAAGATCATTTCCCAGCAACAGCCTACACTGGTGAGTAAAATGCTACGTTCTCACCAGGAAGATGCACGAACTCTTTGGAGAGGTTGCCTATTTTGCACTGATGGCAGTGTGCAGGTGGCCGAGCTGGGGAGCGGCAGAGCCTGGCACGCAGGCAACAAGTACAAGACTGGGACTGCAAGAGAAACTCAGCCTTATGAACAGGATGATCTTTGGGAATCAGCAGAGCAACCTTTCTGAAGTCATACAGGTGGGAGGTTTTACCGCTCCCGAAACGCTGTATCTGGTTTACAAATCTAATCAATCTACAAAGTATCATTTTTCTGGTTGACTCTCAATCCTCTTGCACTTCATAGACAACTGCTGGCAAGTTTTATCTTTCCATATATATATCACATATTTGTATGCTTTCATTTCAAACCACCTAGAACTTAAAAAACCCCAAACTCCTTATTTTTGTAGAAATTCTCTACCTGTGAATTCACTATTTTAATGAAGAACTGATAAAACTTGCTTTTTTAAAAATTAGTATAATAATTTATCCTTGATTTGTGTTTTGTTGCTTTCCTTTTTAAAGTCCGAACAGAATTAAGGACAGAGTTACAATTTTTCCTACCCCTCAAGGCACTATTTATAGAGCTCACTACCTGTAGAAGGAAACAAGCAATATAAGATGAACCATCACTGAGCCTCCCCCAGTGTAAAATGACCACGGGAATATAAAGAAGCCAAGAAATGTATCTTAACAAAAATTCCCCCAAACAGTCTAATTTTAATTAAACTTCCAGGCCCAGTTGCCCCATCTCCATGGGTGTTTCTGAGCCCACAACCCTAACCTCCTCAGCTACTAGACGTGGTGGCCAACTGGCAATAGAGTCTCCTCACACGGTGGTGTGGCTCCTCTGAGAAGAGTGATGTACCTGTCAGACTACATGACAAATGGCAAGAAATGGAGAAGAAAAGGAGCACCACCTGGTAGTCTTAAAGTTGACGGTAAAATGTAAAAGCAGTGCCGGATGTACACAGGTTTACTGAGTCCGGGCTCATCATTGTCAATTTTGTATTAAAATGCAGGCAAGCTTGTTAAACAAACCCATTCCTATCATGGAGGACTTCTGGATGATCTTTTGTTTTCTATATGCAGCCGTATTTGGACACTGCTATATTAACTTTAGTCATTTCTCCCATAAGCAGCAGCAAAAAGGAGGAAATTTTAAGGCAGACAGAATATGCAGTAGTCCTTTCCTTTCCTATTTTAAATTGCACATTGGAGATGGTGTTCTGAGTGTGCAGAAGCTGCTGAAGCACTGGGGAATATCGAGTCCTGCCTGACACTGCTTAATTATCTCAAAGTGGCAGATTTAGGCCCACTTTTTTTTCACTCCTCTCTAGAACTCAAATTGTTTTAGTGTTTTCATTAGCTTTTTCCTCCTCTAATTAAATTTAGATGGTAAAAATATCCAAAACAGATTTCAGACTTTCATAATCGCTTAGACTTTTCAGAGTAACATGCAAGTGCTGGTGAGAAAATGAGATCTGTAGCAAAATCAAGTTCTCAGTTACCCTGAAAATAATTCAAGGTAACTCCACTCCTTCACTACCCTCATTCTAGATGTCCTTTCTGCCCTGTTACCCCAGCCTCCAAGAGTTTATTGGCTTGAAAGATGTAACCTGACAATTCAAAGAACATTTTACATCTTCCTGCCCTAGCTGAGATCAAGCAGAAACAAATAGCCAACTACTAGGTGCTGCACCAGTACTTCAACAAGCATCCTCACCATGGAGTCTGCGTGCTAAGCACAAAATATTTGGTAGCTGCATCTGGTTCTTCTAAGGTTTCTTCAAAGTGCAGAACACAGAATAAAGTATAAACACAAGTATGCAGTGGAAAATACATCAGTTTGTCACGATCAGAACAGTAATGAAAACTAATGATCTTAATCAGCTTCTTTACTTGTAAGCTGGGTGAAGCCAGGTTAAGCCCCTGCCCCGGCTGCTGCAAGACTGAGGATGGCACCAACTCTGGACAATGCAGCAGTGTCTGCTCCATCACAGATACCACAGCACCCGTTCACCGACGCCTCCCTAGGCTTGGTGCTGGCACACATCCTGCCATACAGATGAGAGCATTATTTCATTTTGTTAAGCTCTGCCACATTACAATCTTTCTTTCTTAATATCTCAGGTGGACAGCTGACTAGTGCAAATCTCTGAAGGCTTCTTCTATAAATTAAATGTTGGGAGATGTGTCTTTTCTTGACGAAAAATCAATTATTCTGATCCTCCAGCAGGTGCCATAGCTGTTAAGATGAGAGTTATGCTGGTAGCAGTGCAGAAACTCCTGAGCAGCAAGGCAAGCAGGAAAGTCATGAAATCTGTGCATCAATCAGATACTGCCTCCTCTGTATGTTGATGACTATCACCGTGATGAGACTCAGGAACTAATAACTCGAGAAAATGCCCTCCCTACATGCTGAGAAAATGATTCTCCATGCATAGCACATCTTTAGGAGGTCAGGAAAACATTTTTAGTACAACACACACCCCACTGCATGCCATAAATAAGAGCATATGTTTGACCCAGCCATGACTTTCAGTGACAGCTTTTTAAGTCCCAAGGTGAAGTCACAGTCCAGCTAAGGACAAAAAGGAAGCTGCAATTTGTATTCTGTGTGCCAGGATTTTACCCACATCCCTTTTCAGCCCAACTTGCCTAACATGCAGCTAAACACTTTCACCATTGCTCATTTATCTCTCACACACCTAAGATATGCAAATTTAACATACTGAGAACACAATTTAAGGTATTGAGCGCACTGAAGTCTTTATTGTAGAACAGTAACTTCGCACTTGTTTGCTGTGACAGGCCCATGATGCTTCTCTTCTTCACTGAGACAAACAGTTATGCCACTGTGATGCCTTCAATGTTAGTTTTAAAACCTTTTGTCCAAATCCCACGCTAACTGCTCAACTGAGTACATCCTTGAAGCTGCGTAAGGTGCTGTCTAGTCAACCAAGTGGGGCAAAAACGCTGTCTTGGGCAACACACCAGAGCTGCACAGTCTGGTTTAATCGTTGGCACACTTGTGGGCACAGTGTTGGCCCCTGCTCATAAGCATCCTCCTCACTGGCGCTGGCCGCGCAAGGTCCAGGGGACAGCGTGGACTAGGGACTGCCCCCATCATTTTCCATGGGTGAGGTGTACCTGTGGCATGGGGGACTGGAGCTTCTCCCTTACCCACTCAGTGATGAGCAAAGGATGTCTGCCACCCAATAAATCTTTGAACTAAATCGTATCACCATGCTACATACTCCTTGTACAGGTTTATCCATACAAACACAAGCCTCGCTGGGGAATATGTCTGTCAGATCAGACAGACCACAATCTGCACAATTTTTGAGTACAGACGTGACCTAAATCTGTGAAAAGAAAGTCCCAATGTGTGATTACTGGTCCTCTGACCATGACTATGATATTATCCAAAAATATATTTCAATGTCTTTTCTCTGTTTCACATAGCAAATAATACTGAATTCGACTCAATAGATGATTTAAGAAACAGGACAATGTCTCATTCCAGGAATGAAAAAGTTTTGTATGCCAAACTTTGAGCAGAAAAAGCTAGTATTTTTACTAATTAAACAAAACAATAACCTCTATTATGATGAAAGAACTTCTGTTTGTGGGAATCCTAAAATATGTAAAATGATAATCATCATGTTAGTTGATTATAACTATCAAACTATCAAAGTAGTAAAAGCCAAGTATTTTTATCTGTCACTAAGTTGATAAGATTGTATAAATTCTGACAAGCTTCAAACACATTTGTATAAACACCACTCTGATTTTGTAAAAGATGTAATTGCTATGTGAGAAAATAAAATAGCTACCTCAAAAGAAGATTTTCTGACAAGTGTGAACCCAATTACTCAGACCCCCAAATTCCACTAACAGCAGCTGGGACAAAACAAATCCTTCAGTATCACAGAGCAGATTCTTTGTTGCATCTTCCTGTTATGGGGAAGTATAAATTGGATTGTGGACAACATTTAATTAAATTTAGCTTCAGTTGTTACAGGTGGAGGAAAAACAAACCGCCTCTCCCCACCACCCGAGGTTCCTGCTAATAGGAATAGAGAAAAAAAAAAACATGGTGAGACTGTAGGTCTATGGAAGCAAAGACACCAAGAACCGCTGTAGGAAACAGATGTGCCACTTAGAGCACTTCCAGTGAAAGACCAAGGGACAAATCCTTCACATGTAACTTAGTTCAGCATTCTTTTCAAAAAAAAAAAAAGGCCATAAAATCCCTTATTATTGCCTGTGGTTTTAGCCTAGCTCCACTTGGAAGTAGACATTCTCATAGCAAAAGCCCTTCGGGAGCAAGTAAAAGAGAAGGGTTGCAATGGGCAGGGCAGGAGCAGTAGCTCTTAGGCACTTTCCATGTGTAAACTGAAATTGAACCTGAGCCACGTAATTTTCATGCGTATAAAGTGCCAGCTCTGAGAAGCACACCAGCAGCCTTAGCAGCTGGATGGCAAAGTGGTAACCTGCAGAAATAGTTACTCATTATTCTGACACTGATGGGCTAGAGTCAGACAGCAGCACTGGGGAAAGAGCTAAAATGAAAGGATAAACTAAAAAAGTCATGACGCGTGGACAGTACATACCCACGCAGCCTGGATGAACACTGGGATGCAGTGGCCAAATTGCTGACAAGAATTATCCCTTCCCCGTCCCTGAAAGTGGCTGCCGTGGCCAAAGGCTGCATAGCATCTCCAAAAAAGGGCAGAGGGTGCAGAGAAAGATGCCATAATGTTCTAGGTAAGCGAATCACTACTTCTGTATCGAATCAGTTACTGAAACTCTCATCAGAAATACTTATAAAACAAAAGTAGATATGAGAGGTAAGGAGAAACCAAGGCAGCTCCTGGAAAAGAAAACTGTACAGTGGCAAGCTACTAAAGTTACTTGAGCTTATCAACAGAGAGTGGATAACTGAAGCCCAGCTGACCTTCAAGTTTCAAGTTACCTGCAGTCTTTAGCCTAAAATTATTCTATACCCGTTTCATTTAAAATCTATCAACAAACTTTAAAGAGCACAAAACATCTAGTTAAAAATAATTTAACCTTTCCAGCTTCCGTAAATCCTGCATTTTGGCCACAGCTTCCTGCACCTAGTCTGTCAAAGTATAGATAGAGTGTTTACTCAAGGATCAGTCCTGTCCATCTGGATACACAATTTCACTTAGTGTTAATCTACAGCTTTACCGCTTTGGTGGTAATCTGTCATAATGCAAAAAATTGCGTAAAAGTCACGCAGAAATGAAGACTACATTTGAATGAAGTTCAGGTCATCCTAGTTGACTCCATACGTGCATCAAAGACATCCGAGAAGTCTAAAACTAGATTAGTCATGTCCAATCTGAAGATACCTGGAAGACCTCCTCTGCAGCTTCTCTATCCAACAATCACCATTTCACAACTACCTGCACTCTCCTCAGGACAGTCACCCATAACCCAGATTTTACCTCCAACTTAAGGTATATTCATGCAGTGCTGAACGAAGTGTCAAGCCCAGATGTGGGTGTAGGCAGTAACACAGCACACATCAAACACTAATGGTGAAGCCATGGCAGTCTTCAGTTGACTCACTACTACACAGGTGGCATTACCAGTTTGTGAGCATGTGTACAACCACTGTTCAGAGAGGTACAAGACTATTACTGCAGATTTTGTTCCACCTTCACACAGGGCTGGAAACGATCCTGGTGTTCCACACTGTATTGTTAAACACTACCCTACTGCAATAGCAAGGTCCAAATATATGAAGTCCAAGGGCAAGTTAAGAAATTCTAAACCTAGTAGTCTCACCAAAGAGTTTAGCAATATATTTTTATTTGTTTACACAGACTTTCAGGTTATGAGAAACAAGAGTAAATAGCCAAGAGATGCTGAGAAGGGGTTTGAATATAATTTGCTTTCATCTACTTTGAAGGAATAAACTGCTGATAGGAGGGGGAAAAAAAGAACTTCTAATATAGAATGGAAAGCAAAGACAGCGAGTGCTCAGATAGTGTTTTAAGCATCCTGTAAGTCAAGTCTGACCCACTGTTCCATGTAATGGTTCTTTCCTTGTCTGTTAAACCCAGTTTCATCCCAAATTAACATTGGTTTTGACCCATGAGAAAACAAATGAACTTCATGCATGAAGAAAGGTTGGGCAGAAAATCCAGATCCTGCTGCACATGAGCCCAGCTAATCTCACCAGGAACATCCTCTCCGTGCCTCCAAACAACAGTAAATTTCCACGGAGAACAACCAACCCCACCCAAACCTGTGCCAATCACCCTGAAACCATTTGCAAATATAACAGAAATCTACAGAGAAGTTACAACTAGACTTTTTTTTTTTAAAACCCTAGAGCCAGATTTACAAAACTGCTTGAGAGACAGGAGCTCGCAAAAGCCTCCTTTGGTCTGGGAGATCACCGAGCATGGCACCAGCCAGGCTGCTGAGCTCAGCCTCCTCCCCTCCACTATCGAGCCGAGTGTGGTGTTCCCACTTTCCATAGAGAGCATGCTCTAACCACACAGGTATACAGCACTTATGAAGGAGAGATTCAGAGCAGAAGAGCTGGTAGCTCAAATAGAAAAAGCTGGTTGTAAGCCAGCTTGCTAACAAAAAGTTTTCCAGTAGACCTACAAACAGGTCACACTTGAGCCAAACAAGCTGCTCGAGATCCCCAGAGTGGGCAGAAATGCCACCTAGAATTAGAGGAGTCTCCAACTGAAGCAATGCGAGGAGACGACGACAGGAGATCTGTCTCATGTCCTTTGAGTGAGAAGCACATCTGCAACAGCTTAACTGTTCTGAGTAATTATTTATGTCTTGAATCATCGTTAAGGCTAGATGTAAAAACTGCATCTTGATAAGAATGTACCAGACTTCATTTCAGGGTAGGAATCCTTGAAAAAGGATCCTTCCTCTCAAACAATCCTCTCATTGCCATCCTACCAAAGATGCTTCTCCCTTTGACCTGCCTCTGCCCCTGAGTTGGGAACACTGAGCTGGACAGCCTGCTTTCTCCTGGATGCTGCCTGCACCGGGTTCCCTCCTGTCAAGAGCACCATTGCCAGCACTGCAGATCCACCAGGATTGTGGAAGAAAAGCAAGGATGCTTTTAAAGTGTATCTCAACCAATGAGGCTGCATGGAGAGTGTAGGCAGAGGAAACTAAAAAAAAAATCTAAACAAATCAGGAAAGCCCTGAAGCATTCCTATTCAACAAAAGAGAACAAAGATATTCCAGTTCTCAGGCAACTAATGATTTTAATTAAAACTTCCCTCCTTGGCAGAGTTTCATTCTTTTCATTTATTAAAAGTTTGTAAAAAAGATGTAAACAAAAGCTCAAAACATTCTCATTTCCTCCAGAAGGGAAATTCTGATTATTTTTTTAATACGTCATTAGTCAATATAATTTATATAGAAATTTTACCATTTAAATCTCCAGTTAAAAATAATTAAACAGCTGCATCCAAAGGAATTTTTAGGGAAGAAATAAAAGGTTTCAGTGACATAACATCAGCGGATCCAGGAGAAGCAGCAACCTTGCAGAGGCTACATCTGGGAGGGGGATACCTGACAAACCTGTCAGCAACCTCACCAGTCCCAGACTTTTTCCAATTTGCACCTTCAGATCTATGCATTTGTTCAGCAAAATATAATAAGAAAAAATGCTGTCCTTGTTCCTTGTGCTGTCACTCAGCACGTACTCCATCAGCCCAGCATTGTGGCACGTCTCAGACACTTGGTCTCATTAGAAACCTGCGCTCGTTCACATCTCAGCTATGCAAGAGAACACACTGTCTGCCCAGCCACTGCTTGTATAATGCCAAATGGATCTGCCTCTGCTGCAAATGTATCCAAACCCACCTTGGTATGAGTTTCAGGTCTCCTTTCAGAAATATGTTTTTGGATGCCTTCTCTGTATTCCCCCCGCTCTACATGGATGTACCAACACCTTCTGCCATTACTCAAGAGCCTCTATTGATGCTCTCTAAATGCAGGGAGGTAGGGATAGCAAGAACCTTAAGTGCTTGGGGGCAAAAGTAAACCCTTTTATTATCTTTTTTACCCAGACACTAGACAGACACGTAAAACACACTGATTTGCAGGATGCTCCTCTCTATTTACCAAAATGTTTTACTTAGCAGGCATATGCTTCCTCTGTATTGCCCATATGTTTCAGTTTTTTTTAAAAAATAAGTTTGGAGGAGTGGAATCATTTGCTCCATTGCAGGCAGCATTTTATGAGAAACATTTGGAAGAGAGAAGAGGACAGAAAAAACCCCTACTTGATCAGAAGATTTTTAAACTTTTGGTTGAAAAATTCTTCTGTGAAAATACAAAACAGGGTTCTGCAACATTAAGAGCACTTCTTTTTAAAGCCTGTAGACATAAAGATCTTAATATGGATGAGCTACTTAAGACAAAATATAGTATAGGTCATGTCAGCACAGAAGGCTGTATCTTTCCTGCGTAAAAAGACAGAATACTGCACCCTCTTCAATACGAGACATCTTTTGTTAAGGATCTGGTCAAGGAAGCCATTTACAGCTTACAACAGCAGTTCTATTGGTCAAACAAATGGATGTGCAGTTGTGCTTATTCTTGTGTGGTTCATAATGGCGACCTTTCTATCAACAATGTCCATCTAAATCTCAGACCAGCGTCTGACAAACGCTGCACATACAGGAGCAATGTGTTTTTCATGCGGCATTAAGTATCCCGTGGCAGAATCCACATAGCAATACAGGAGCTGCCTGGTTGAGGGCGAAGACAGTATAAACACAACACCTGGGAAATAGGGATTTTATTCTCAGCTTTCACTAAATTCTCATGTGATCTTAGGAGAAGGTGTTTTATTGCCTTCCATGCCTGGATTCACAGTGGCCCTGCAACTTATTAATTCTTTTCAAAATTTTTTATACCCTCAATTTTTAAAGTTCTGGAGAAAAAGAAAAAAATAAAGTGGATTTTTTTGGTGTTTTTTTAATAATGGGATTGGCATCCCAGTACAACGCTGGATTGTTACAAAGAACCTAAACCAGGTAATGGCCTACTTTCATACTGGTTTTGTTTTTTTTAAAAAAGCACTTTTACATGAAGGAGTGTCATCTCAAGATGAAGCTGTCCAGGAATGGTCATTGTGAATAAAAGCAAAAAACTTCAGTTCTACAAGACTGCATATGGCCATGCTTTCTCCACCATGAGCCACTTAGTGTTCCCTGAAATCCAGCAGACTTCAGATAACAGCAGGGAAGCAAACCCAAGCTCTGACATTCAGACAAAGGAACAGAGGGGGAGGATAAGTCCACCTGTGTGTTCTGAAAGCAGGACCTAAGCGATTCTTTGAGGAAAGAAGTCATCCAGCAGAACAAAAGCCCAGCAGCCATCCTATCTACTTTCTACAGATACTTTCAAAAGCAGAACTGTTAGTAATATCATATCAAGTTTAGTGTTATGAGATAGGGGAAACCTTGTTGCCTATATTTGCACTTGTTAAATGACAATCTTTGCCTGATTTTTCCCTTTACACACTGCAGAGGTGCAACTTAAGCTGACCTAAGGTGGATCTAGAGCAGTGCATCTGCACTAACGTGTTATGCCCAGTCAGGGTGTTGATCTCACTAAAAATTAACAAGGTAAAAAAGATTATCTTGCATCTCTCACTGCAACCACACTGTGCCAAGCGTGAGAGGAAGGAGAAAGCAAGGACATATGACAGATGCTTAGAAGGCTATTTCAAACCAGACTGGTCAGGGGAGCTTAAGCGCAGATGAACTGAAGCTTTGGCTGATCTTTCATAGCCAATAAGCTGTGAGCTGCTGAGGAAATGTATGGATCCACCTTCCCATTCCTTCCTCCTCTCCCCCTCTTTCCTTCCAGCCCCTCCAGAGATAAGATGCATGTGGCCGCATGATCTGTCAGACCAAGGCCTGAATCCAACCAGAACAAAGAAAGCTGTAAGGGAATTGATGTTAAGGTTTGTCTTCCATCCATGCCAGTTCCGTTATAAGAGGGCTGCATTATCACTCTGACCTAGGAGAGCTTGTCATCCACCCTGCTTGTCTTTCAGCCACCGATTCAGTGCAGCAGCCGAGCACCACATGCTCTGGTCTGCTCCCCAGGAGAGCTGCTCCTCTCTCCATTGCTGACAGAGGGTATCCAGAAAAAATGGCCCCTTTCCAAAAAGGTTTGATGACTATAAACCACCAGATTCTGTATACTCCATTTTTGTATTGGTGAACTGATCAGTAGCACCTGAAACAGCAGGCAGCAGGCCCCCATGTCAGATAGCCAGGGAAAAGCAGAAAGAACAACCACACACAGGTGCAGCAGCACACAGACAAAAATTCACTTAAATTATTAACACGTGAGGTCACACGTCAGAAGAAAAGGGTCGAGAAAAGCCCTCTTTGCTCTGCATGATACACTGTCATCTGATCGTACGCTCTGCCCTTTCCCATAGCACCTGGCACAGGAGCTGCCTTACCTGTCAGCTGTGCATTAGGCACCCCAGTGAAGTACTTGCAAGGATAAATTTCCCTAAAAATGATGCTCTGGTAGCTTGGCAAGAGCAATAGCACTAATGCCAATGGTTCACTGTCTTCCAGTCCAAATCCTATAGCATGGGAGTGATTTCTCTTACTGTCAGCCGTAAAATATAATGGATATTGTCAAGCACTCGAGTAAAAATGCATGTGTAAAGCATTAACAAGAAGGATGATAAAGCTTCCTCCTTGATAAATGACACTCTTGCCTAAAGCCTGTAGACATCACATATTTCCCCTCATTTCCTGTGGAGGAATTTCCTTGTGGTTTTGTGGATCAGACGATCATTTAACACATTCACCTCACTACTGTGTCTGCAGTGGTACAAAGTGGCAATCCACAGGATGCTATGCCTCTAGCATCCATGTTTAGATATCCAAGACAGATACAGTGGTACGTGTGCTCAGACTAATTATTCCTCATTTAGCCAACTACAAAAGGAGTCCTCCTGCAGGGGACAGAGCAGGTGCAACACCCAGAGTGAATACCTCCTCCACCACCTTTGTGCAGGTTGCTAGTCCTGGAAACCTGTGACGGGGGACAGGTCAACCGGTGCTGAGAGTACATGGGAATATGAAATAATTGAATCGTGGAGGAAACTGGGGAGGAAACGGTCTGTCCTATAATTGCTTCTTCATGTGTGCATTAAGACTGAGGAATAGAGGTGTCAGGATGTTATTCACTTGTGAGGAAAAGGAAATACCTTATCCTGTAGGTCTGGTTATTTTTACTGGGGAGGAAGAAAAGTCTCCCATTACAGGAGTTGGCTTTCTGAAATGGTCAGTCTCAGAGAGGCAGGACATCGATCTACAGCATTGCTCAGGACTTCATCCTTTTGTGAGCGGCTAAATACAACATCAGCCTGTGCATCAATGCATGAAAGGGACAGATTTGCCAAGCAGGAGCTTGGCCAGGTCACCAGCTGGCTAATACACATATGCTAGACAGGGACACACACTGCTCCTTTCTGAAGAAGTAGAAACATGCCTCCTCGCTGTGCACCACAGCGCAACAGCTTGAGTCAACCTCTCCTGCACCAGCGGGATGCCTTTTGTAACTACAGCAACACTTCCCTTATTGCTACCAGTCTTTCCAACTCACTTTTTTCTCTGTTAGGAAGGCAGGATGCAATATATTTGATGTCCCAAGGTAACCATTTAAGTAAGGGTTCCACAGAAGGTATCCAGTGTGTACTATAGATCAGAGGCACTTAGTAAGGACTTCTAAATCCAGATGTTGGAATGCTAACACAGAAGAAGTTGTGAATGCTTACAAACATCCTAGCCAGGAAAAAGTGTAGTTAAGGCAATTAAATGAGGAACAAAACCAAACATCACTTTGTTCATAAAGATTTAAACCAAAACCAAATATATCAGAGAGGAAATGCTATGGCAAAAAAACATTCGTAAGCACAAAACAAGGATTTGTTTCAGGAGGAAAGGATTGTAATTATTATAAATGTCACATAAAATGCAATGGATAACTTACTTCCACAAACAAACGTATTTGACAGAATTCTACACCAAGCTGAATCTTGTGTTAATGTTCTCCAGGTGTAAGAGGACAGCTAGAAAACCACAGTAAGGACAAGTCCCTAACTATGGCAAAATGACAAGTTCTAATGGGGCGATAACCTTCCCAAACTGCCTCTCAAAGAGCTCAGATGGCCTGGCTTGATTTCCCGTATCATTTCCAACCTTAAAGGCATATGACCAACTTAAACTCAGCCAATCTCCAAACTACCAGAGGGTGTCATCAGGGCTAAGATATGACTTTAACTGCATGGGTTTTGTTTTGGGGTTTTTTTTTTGGTTTGTTTGTTTTCTGACATATTAAAAACATTCTTCTGTGTTCCAAAGACATCTTTCTTAAAAGCTCATTTTCAGTCCCTAATGCCTCCTTCCCCCTCATTGTCTCCTACTCAGCTTTCTTGGGCTACTGAGGATGGATAGAATGTGTCAGAAGGCTTATATATCTCACCTCTTCCTGCCTGCCTACTGCCAGGGAATGAAAAAGAGAGATGATATGCCCTCTTTCCTCTTGCTGTCACTATATGCTGAGCAGGAAAGAGTGTTTTTGCCACTCCATACACACTGCAGTAGGAGCGGAAAGGTGTTGAGATGATCGGAGTATCTTCCTTCCTTCTCCTGACCTTAACCAAATCGGGCACAAAGGACCTAAGAGGTACATAGATTATCATACATCTCATTGTCAGAGTTCACAATCAATTGCTCTCCTCCCTCAGCTGCTCCCTGACATCATGTCTCTATTCTGCTCTCCCAGACGGTTAACATGAGCTTCCAAGCTACAGGTGCTTGTCTGCCATGAGTCCCAGAAGCAGTTCTTATTAAATCAACATACAATTAATACCGCAGTGAAATTCTACACTGTCTTTACCAAAGCACTATATAAAGTGACGCATCTGTCCCACTGGAGGAAACAAGGGCACAGTATTGAAGAAATGGCTAAGTAGCGGGACAAGAAGCTATGGTTGAGAGCAGATTTCTGACACCAAAACCATGTCCTCCGGCCAGCTATAGGCTTGACCACAAAGCACACTGAAGGACACAATGACTGGCACTCATGGGTAAGGGAAATCCAGGAGGACTGAACAGTTCAGGTACAGAGAGAATATCAGACACGTTTACCTATGTCCTAGTACTTCTGAAATAGCTCATTTGAAAGCTCTGCTTCATATTTGCATATTAATAATTTCCTCCTGCTTCCTAAGGAAAACATTTTGTTCTAGGTGACAAGAATCCCATTTCTTGCATTCAAATATGCCGACATCTGTAGGATGAAGAGAGGAAATTGTGTGCAACACTGCCTTCAGCATGCAAAACAAACACGTGCGTAGTCACAAGCCATTTATCGTCCAAGTTCAAAAGCAGGAGAGCCCTACAGCTGTGTACATCTATCCAGCAGCTGGGGCTACAAGAGGAAATAAGTGCTACCGCTGAGGAGTGTGGAAGAGGTTCCATTATGGAAGGCAAAAAGCATAAAAACAATAAAGAAAGAAAAAAAAGAAAAGGAATGACACATCTAGACCACAGTTATGTAAGAATAACTGAACTATGAAAAGCTGCTGTAGATAGTCTGGCAACATTTCAACTAATCTACATTTACAGTATGACTTGCTTATTATTTGTAAATTTACTCATCTTTGAAGGCTCCAAAATGAAGTTGTAGCTATTCTGTATCATCTTGACTGTAAGTCTAAGATTCTAAATCCAGAAATTTAAATGGTGCTTTTGAATAGTAAGAAGTGGATTACCATTTTCTGTTTCCATGTGAAAAATGCCATCTGATCCAGAATGTAGTTGACGCATACAGTAGTAGATTAAAAGTAGTAGTTAAAGCCAATTCTGGCTTACAAATAAACTTTATTATTCAACTGTCCTCCTGAAACTTTCCACCTTGTTTGAAGAAACTCAGCACAGTGACTGCACTTTATAGAGTGGAGAACATATTCTGGAAAATCCCTAACTTAAAGTTCAAATCCTTAGACTCATAGAAATCAAGTCTTTTGTGACTCCGGATTAAAAGTGCCTCTAAGATGCAAGGTGACACTCTTACTGCTTCGCAAAAGGGAAGAACATATTTGCTTCAGAATTAAAAGGACATTTTTCTGACTACAAGCCTGCCTGCTGGCTTGCACTGTAGCAGGTAGCAGAGCTCCTGGGTTAGCTCCTAGGTCATTGTGCCTCTTAATAGCAAGGCCATTAGACAAAAATCTTCCTGTCCACTTACGTCCAAGTCCATTGAATCTTTACATCTTAAAACTCATCTGTATACAAAACAACCCCACTTTAGAAACAGCTTGTGTTTTTTTTTTTTTAAGAGATCTTCAGCTTAGGGCTGGTCAAAGCTCAGCAGAGTGTCAGAGCAACAGTCAAGGTGTTTGAAAAGACACTGGAATACATTTTCTCTTAGAAAATCTTGACCTCACTAAGCATAACATAGGAGAAGGCTGATTCAGTCAGAGCTTTTTAAAAGACATTATTAAAATATTCTGTTCTGATTTTAAATCTTTCAAATTTTATGTAGAATTTTGACCAACTGTACAAGGATCTTGTTCAATACGCTACAAGGGAGAACAGCCCAATCGTCCTGCAGTGTGGATATTAATTTCTACAGATGTTGATGTGATGAATAAGAAACAGAGAACATCCAGGATTTTGGACTCCTTTGTAGGAAAACTAACAGGATCAAGCTCTAATCTCAATTTTTAGAGGCATCAAGCTGAATAAATTTAATGTCTTTTATAAGTTACATCATCTACAGCTGCATGTGACATCGAAATCTATCAGTCTTAAACATCATTATAAGCGCACTTGCCTTAACCTGTACCTATGCAGAGCAAGGTAGCACTCCTCTAAATCTTTATAATTTCAAAAGGAGAAGAGTCACATTCACTCCAACTTCTGTTAAAGGAAGCTGCCCTGGATTTCCAGAAAGATAATTAATCCGATAAATTTCTTTGACCGTATAGCCTAGACACAAGGACATGAAGATTTACCTACAAATTTCTCCTTCTGAAACTAATAATGTTATTTGTCACTCAACTGAGACACTTCTTGTCCTTTCCTCTTCTCCCTCCACAGAAAAGGTGAAAGCTTTTTCATAAATTTTTCGCATCTAAATGTTGAGAAGCATCTGTGAATCCTCTGTGGTGAAAGCTATTATGTAATGCTCTGACAGATGCCTTCAGGAAAGGTGAAGCAAGAAAGTATTTACACTCGTTCAGAGGCATACGAGTTTTACTGATTTACAGTGTGTATAAACTAGATACTTTAGTATCTTTAGCCAACATACTTTCACATACCTAATTTCAGGGTGCTGAAAGCAACAGTGGCAGAAGTAAGACTGTTAACATGGAGTAGGTATTCTGATTTAGCTAATTATCAACATACAGCATTCCTAGGAGGCTGGCTAAGAGAAACTGTGATGGAAAACATCTAATTAAGACACTGAAGAACACCTATTTAACTATCAGTCAGCTAGGAAGAATTAAATGGCTAACCCTATCAGAAAAGAGAAGGTAATGGGTGGTACAACTGCTTTTCAGATAGGCTTGAAAGCAGTGGTCTGGTACTTAAGCTTCTGTCAGGTTCCCAGTGTACAGCAGATCTGGCTGGAAACCCTAAAGTGTGAAAGAAGCTCATTGTTTTCTATGATTTCTGTTTCTTTGGTTTTGCAATGCTCAAATCACATAGATGAAGTTCCAGAAGCTGCAATGTAAATTGGAAATATGTAAACTCAAAATAAAATGTCACCTGTGAATTCCTTTTTTTAACTGTAGCAGACATTTTGAGACCAGTAAGGCTACCCAACACTGACTGCTACAGCCAGCCCAAAAGTCCTGAGTGCCCAGTCACCCACAGGTACTTGGACAGTTGCAGGGAAGTGCTATGGAGTAGGCTGCAGTGGAACAATCCTATTTTAGGTCTTTTTCCAGGAAGTAAATGCTATGAAGGGCATCTGACAACCCTCAAAAGCAAAGCAAGGATTTTGATTAAAAAAACTTTGGGCCTTTTAACCCAGAAGAGTCCAAACTCTGCATTATCAGCATTTTACTGACAGCATTTCTGCTGGAGGATGAGCAAATCCTCTTGGTGGAACAATGCAATTAACCTGAGTGTAAAAAAATAAAAACTACTTTTCAGATCAAGAAAAGCAGGAATCAGTAAATGCAAACTTGCTGAAAGCCACCCATCTGGAGTGTGATGTCTGCTGGTGTGTAACTTATGTTCTACAATAATACACTTTCAAAAATTGAGATCTAATTTTATGCTGTTACTCTTGCATTGAGACTGTAACAGCTACATCAGAAACACAGTGCTCAGCAGGAAGAGAACCAGCTTTTCAATGAACTAATATTATAGCCAAAACTCAACCACCGCATTTCCTAGCAACTATTAAATATTCATATGCATTAATATACTGCACCTGGAAGCAACAATCTCAGCCCCAATCTAGAGAAAATTACATTTTTTCCAGTCAAGTGAAAATAACATACAGTCACTGCAACGATAACAGGTCTAATCATTTCCTTAGGCTGTCTCCATTCTCCGTATGTCAGCAGTGCATAATTCATAGGTGGTGCCATATGTTGTCTGAAGCAAGTGTCCCTATAAGTGTTTGTGGTTCTACTTAAGGCATATCTTCATAAATCATGTTATGATATATTTGACATTTAAAAAAACAAACAGGGAAAACAATTCAGTGAAACATAATCTGCTTAAAGTTTACCACTTAGCCATTTGTTGAACGTTCAAGTGATTAGCTCACTGAAGTACATCATTTTTTCAGCACACACAGACTGCTTCTGCTGGCATCAGTTTCAAAGGCAAGAAACAATTCAGCTGGCTCTCAAAATAAGGACTTAGTCCAGCAACTTCTTACACACACAGATAGCCTCTGCTTACTGCCCAGTGGCTGAGCACACAAACTAGGATTAGTCACTTGAGCAAACGATGGCAGGATTAGACTTTCCACTAGTTGCAGCCCAGCAGTAGAGAACCGCCTGCCCTGTACAACTTGTGTTTCCTGTTTTGTGACAGACTTTGCAGCTCTGATGGCTTTTCTGAACCCCAGCTGGCCTCTCTGCAGCATCTCAAATGAATGTTAGGACAAGCGAAGTTCAAAAGATAAGCAGCTGTGGAGCAAAGACAAGAGTATTGGTCAAATAACAGGATGACAAACAACAGGATCTCCCAAGAGAACGGTATTGTTCAGAGAGGGGAAGTAAATGGCAAAAACTATATGCAAGGGCAGAGGAAAGGAAAAAATAAAAGCGGAAGTGATGAAACCTGTTTGCTTCTGTCTCCTGATAGCTAATGAAAGATGAGCTAATGAGCACATCCCTCAGCTGTAACAGGAATAAAACCTCCCTCCTACAGACAGCTACGCATATTGTGAAAGCCTGCAGGAGCATCCTGTCTTTCAGACTGCAGACCCTCTGACCCATGTGGCGGAGGTCTACCCGCCAATTCAAAAGGTGCTAGAGAGAGGAGAGCAGGCAGACAGGCAGACAGACACAGCAGGATCTCATGGTACATGTTTCCTTGGGAAAACAGGTTAAAAATTTGAAGGATAAAGGAATACAAACAAGCACGTTCCTCTTATACTGAGAGAAACAAATTATCTCCTGAAGCTTTTAAAAGGGAAATGAGAACTGGCTGGAAAAGAGAGGCAAACCGGGATGCTTATGGCTAGCTTTGTGTATTTATTAACTCAATATTTTAAAACAGCTTCTCAAAATGTCAGCATAACTGTGTTAGTAAAATCTCAATATATTGAGGAAGACAGAAAAGCCAGCATGAACTTAAGCTCTGAAGTGAAGCACATTTTCTAAATCATAATTTATTTCTGATGTTCATAACAGTAGTGTCACCAAAACACTCTGGCAGTTACCGCAACAAAAGATTTCATGCATAATATAAAAATTGCTTACACATCCATGACCCTGTGAAGAGTCATACATTTCCAGCATGAATAACCCAAGCAGTCCTACCAGCACCAGCGAGACTACAGGCACTAACTGTGAAACATCAGCTCGCTCTTCAGATAGTCAATGACTTAGAAAAGCCAGATCCCCACAAAAATGAGAAGACCATGCTCCCCAACTGCAAGGAGGGGCTGTTCCAGACTGGAAACAGGAATATTTGGTTTCAACAGAACCATGTGTCAATATGATGCTATGAGAACAGAAAGGGCCAGATGTCCAGGTGCCCCCAGGTTGCACTATGTTTACATTTTTATATAAAAAGTCAATAAATAAACCAAGAATAATTACAATAGTAACGATATGATTTCTTTCCCTGCAAGTTTACCTTTAGGAAGCAGAAACTTTTCCATGCATTGGGATTTAGTTAATCTCAGATAGATCACCTAAGTCTCTCAGTTTTCAAGCATGCAGAAACACTTGTAAGTTCTGAGACAAGCAAATCAGAGACGCAGAGTCTTGCAAAAGGCATCACTGACAGGTCAGTACAAATTCACGCACAATTTCTTCAATATTTCAAGGATGATTGCAGTTCTTGCTGTGTTTTGATGCCTTTTTTGCAAAAAACACTATGAATTATTCTTAGATTAAAAATTTTAAGTTCAGAAAACAATGAAAACTAACGCCAAGACAAACATACAAGAATTAAGAGACCACTGTTCACTTAAGACACATTTTTCATCAATGAAACCAGATTAAGTTCTACTGCTGACTCTGTTGAAGTGGCTCCTCCTCACTTGTGGTTTACCTTCAAGCCTTGTAGAGACACAAGTTTAACTTGATAAGGTCTAGTAATACCCAGAATTAGTTCTTCCTCTGGCTAGTGACAGTACAACTGTCATTATCTTTCTTTTTCCTAAACACATAACAAGAAAGGAGATTCAGGATCACAGACATGAAGTCAACAGTTACCAACCAATAGTATCCTCTTTGAAACCTGCAAAAAGGCAGAATACACTTACCCTTGAATATTTACCCTCTAAGAAATGTAAGTCGAACTGTTTAAATTCATCACCTGTCATCAGCAACTGGAAAAAAATTCATACAAACAGCCCTGTTCCTGTGGTTACCATCTCATTTACGAGGAAGTAGCACAGCCACTGCCACATAAACGACAACTGCTGAATACAATCAGAGATATTAAAACTGGAAAAGGAAACAGACTCAATTATCTTCTAGATGTCACTTAGATTTTTATCAGGTAGGAGCTGACACTGCACAGGAAATACCTAACATACTTAAAAGGGTTTAGCTCTAATTGGAGAATCGTGAAGCCCATCACAGAAGCTTTAAGTATGGTGCTAGTTAACAGCATAGCAGTTTCCAATCCTTCTGTTGTGGTGGGCCACGCAGCCTTTAACAGCAGAAAAAGGTGAAACACTGTGGCCTCCACCGTATAGCAAGCTCAGTTACTCATGAGTCTGTAGAACATGTCATCTTCATCCATGACGCAGGTCACTTCCTCTGGGCACACTTGACTCTGGACACAAGTACATGCTCCTGCCATTAAACCCATACTTCCTCCCTGCTCAAGGATGGAGAGTTCCAGGAGGAAAACTGGACATGAACAGCCTGTTGCCATCAGAGTAGCTGCCTCCCAGCTGCCATTTTTCCCTGAGTGTCCTGCAGTTATGAGCAATCTCCATGAAAATGTGCTCCTTGGCACCTTCTTTCCTGAGGGATCAATGCTTCCTTTCCTTCTGTATCATGATGATATCTGCCAAAGTTCAGGCTGGATATTAAGAATAAGTTCTTCACTGAGAGGATGGTCAAGCACTGTAACATGCTCCTCCAGGAAGCTGTCGTGGCAATAAGCCTATTGATGGTCAAGAAGCATTTGGTAAATGCACTCAAGTATACAGTTTAAATTTTAGGTTGCCCTGTGTGGAGTCAGAAGTTAAGACTCGCTGACCCTTGTGGACCCCTTCCAGCTCAGGATATTCTCTGCTTCTATAAGTAGCAATGATGCATGAGGACCATCTTCATTTCTGTTACACAATGGAGACAGAGCTGATTGGTTGTACCAGAATAGGTAATCCAACCTGCACTATGTTCAGTGCTGGGTCCAGTCCTGTTCAATATCTTTATTAATGACCTGGACGAAGGGATCGAGTGCACCCTTAGCAAGTTTGCAGATGACACCAAGTTGGGTGGCAGTGTTGATCTGCTTGAAGGAAGGGAGGCCCTGCAAAGAGATCTGGACAGGCTGGATGGATGGGCTGAGACCAATGGGATGAGGTTTAACAAGACCAAATGCTGAGTCCATGCAGCGTTACAGACTTGGGAAAGAATGGCTGGAGAGCTGCCTGGAGAAGAATCTGGAGGTGTTGTTTGACAGTCGGCTGAATATGAGTCAGCAGTGTGCCCAGGTGGCCAAGAAGGCCAATGGCAACTTGGCCTGTACCAAAAACAGCGTGGCCAGCAGGACAAGGGAGGCGATTGTGCCCCTGTATTTGGCACTGGTGAGGCCACACCTCGAGTGCTGTGTGCAATTCTGGGCCCCTTAGTGTAAGAACAACATTGAGGTGTTGAAGCGCATCCAGAGAAGGGTGACAAGGCTGGTGAAGGGGTTGGAAAACAAGTCCTATGAGGAACGGCTGAGGGAACTGGGGTTGTTTAGTTTGGAGAAGAGGAGGTTGAGGGGAGACCTCACTGCTGTCTACGGCTGCCTGAAAGGGGGCTGTGGCAGAGCGAGTGTTGATTTCTTCTCTCAAGTGACAGGTGACAGGACAAGGGGAAATGGCCATAAATTGCGCCAGGGGAGGTTCAGACTTAATATTAGGAAGAATTTCTTTACTGAAAGGGTGGTCAGGCACTGGAACAGCTGCCCAGGGAGGTGGTTGAGTCACCATCCCTGGAGGTGTTTAAAAAAGGATAGGTGAGTTTTTGAGGGATATGGTTTAGCGGATGATGGGTATGGTTGGACCCGATGATCTCAAAGGCCTTTTCCAACCCAAGGATTCTATGCTTCTATGCTTCTATGCTTGTGGCTTGACTCTGAGAGTACAAGAGAATATACCATAGTGACCTCTTGAAGAAGATACAGGACTTCGTTGTACTGTACAACATGCCATCTGATATCTCATTTATTAAATTACAGACAAGAAGAGCTGGGGTTTCTTGATGCAAATCAGCAAGATGTTTTCCTAGAGGATGCTAATACTTACAGAAGAAGCTTGATTTCACTGGAAACCCCTGAAAGATTTATACTGTGTTTTGTTAATTAGTTCTGTTAATTGGAAAAAACGATAGCTCACCTGAATTGTCAGGTACCCTGTAAAGAACATCTTCGATGAGAGCACTTGCGGAGTGCATTGACACTGACAGTGATACTTGACTTCATTGTTTTAATGAGATTTGTGAATATTATTTAATAACCTAACTCCTTCCACATTAGAGGACTACAAACTCTTTTTCTTTCAAAGCAGTTTTTGAGTGTAAAAGGTTTGCCAGGATATTTCTGTTCAAGGTTAAGGTTCTGCAGTATCAAGTGCATATTTAGATAAGAAAGCTAAGTGTATTAAGTTTATTTCCATGGCACAAAAAAATACTAGCTGTCATATTCTTTTTCTTTTTGAAGATGTGCATGGTTTAATAATTGAAGTAGATACAATTATTTTATTCCTTAAGCATAAAAGTTCCCAAAAACCTCAGCTGAGAAGGAACCTCACCATGCTATATGACGTGCAAATACAGAATAATGCACAACATTCTCCCACAGTTTACTATTAACAGGATGACAAAGGAAGTACCATCCTTGTTTTACATTTTTCAGACCATACAGGAAAGCTGAAAAAGGAATCCCAGTCTGCAGAGATCTGATACAACAGACTTTACCACATCATGACTGGCTCCAACCATTGTCAGGATCAAGGTATGATCTCCTTTATCCTTTTTCCTCTTGTATTGCCAGCCCTCCCTTTTTTACCTTTTTTCTTTTAATTGTAGCCCACTAATGAGACACTTGTCATTTTGGAGTCAACAGTAGTTTACCTCAAGGTGTCCAAGTGCCTCATTAAGTTCTTCCTTTCTTACCACTAACATATCATACATTTCATTGTAGTTTTGTCATGTTCTGTTCTAGCTGCAGGTGTTCAAGCTTTTTTTCTTAGTAGCTTATTGTAATGAATTCTAATGTCCACTTTATTGGAAATGATGGAAACAGTTTGCTTTCAGAGGTGGGTCTTAAAAAATTCCAGTAAATGCACAGAGATCGCTTTTTGCTTTTTCAAACCCACAAGTATCACGTATTTTGCAATGTAGTTATAAAGAAAAACACACTGTGTTGTCTGAATCCAGCACACATCTTAGAAATGTCATGATACAACCACATTCTCCTCCTGGAGTAACAAACATTGATGTATCAGTGATTATACAAAAGATCAATGATATAAGCTGTGAAATAGAAGATATACAATAAAGCTATGAAAAGCTACTATGAAAAAATAGTTAAGGCATCACAACATAAGCCAGTTGTTGAGACTCCATAACTCAGCATTGTCTAATAGAGCAGTTGTTGTTTATTTTAATGCTGAAATTCAACAGGGCTGTAGGAGGAGCAAACATGGAAGCAACACAATTTAAGCGTATTTCTGAAATACAATGGGCCAAGCAGCTAGCTTCAAGGAACTAATTTCCTCTGTCTCCAGTTAGGTGCAAATCCTGCTTTGTAAGAGCTGGTGCAACCAGACCAAAGACTTACCCAGTAGGAAAAACAGCACCTTTGCTGCAGAGGATGGATGAGTTGCTAGGGGTTCCCCAAAGCATCAGCACTCCCAGAAACAAGGCAGCTAAGAGGGGAAGCTCCAAAGAAGGACCTGAGTTAGCTAAACTTTTAGTAAACATGCACTGCATTTAAACCATTTCACTGTTTTCAAAGCTAAAGCATATTTTGTACAGGTTTTGTTCTAAATCCAGTATGTCCTTGCCCTAATAAGAACAAAATTACACAGTCTAGGGAATAAATTAGGCTCGGGGAGGAAACCACACCATATAATTAGAGGACTGAAACTCAGGGTACTGCCTAAGAGTGGGAGAGTTGCATGCTTCCTCCCTGAGATACGAGGGTTCAAGATCTCCTATTCACAAAAGGCATTGCTGGAGCTGTCAGGAAGGCACAGGGCAGCTGCTGCTCACCCAGCAATCAAGGCATTGGCTACAGCAAGGTTTTTCAGGATGTGCTTTCTATGGCAGTCTCTGCAATGTACAGTCTCACCTGAGGCAAGCAAAATGAGCACACAACCTAAATAAAGCCCGCTACAAATACGTGTGGAGGTAAACCAAGTAGCAAGATTTTACTGTAAGATCACATGAAAAAAGCACTTGAAATAAAGCTTGTAAGTCCAAACAAAAACCATCTTCTCAGACTTGGGAACATACAAATCACCTATCGAATTAATTCAGTTAAGTAATTTATAATGGTTATGAATGATTCAATAAGGTGACATAGCCAGCCCAGTCCTTTTTAAATGCAGAAATACCATGTTGTTCACATTAAGAATCATGGCACTAAAGAATCAAATACTTAAAAGGTGAAGTTAATAAACCAACCCAATTCTTTCCATCTTGAGATTCCCTGCATCTTGTAACTCTGGCAAACAAATTGATGTCTTGGGAGCAAGTTGGTGAAATGAAAGATTTATTTTTCTATGTTCCATGAGAAGACTGTCACCTCACAGAACATAATTCCACCATCAGTATCAGTAAAAATAAAAAATATTTAAGTCATAAGCATTTCCTCCTGTTACTGAGAGCAAATAGCATATTATTACACAATTTTGTGTTCTTTTCAAAAGCATTTCGTTACAAAGCTAAAATATTAAATGCTACAGCATGTATTTCTCAACAAATGCCATGATATTTATTTGGGATACCATTACTAAAGGCATATTATAAGCATTTATAGAAGTCTCATAAAAAGTTATTTCCTACTCTTGTGTTTTGTAATTCCACTACGAATAGCCAAGGTGAACCAAACAATCGATCTTCCTCATTCAAATGCCAAAGCTTTACAAAGCTTTAAACTAGGCATGAGGGGGGAGGGGGGAGTAACTAGGCTCACCAAAGATGTTCCTGTGGAGGATGAGCCATCTCAAAGGGTGTCATCAGTAACCCAGCTGAAATGCATGTACACAAACGCACGCAGTATGGGAAACAAACAGGAGGAGCTTGAAGTCCTGGTCCAGCGGGAGAGCTATGACATAGTTGCTATCATAGTTGCTAGGGATGTCATATAACACAACTAGGATGGTGCCAGCAGCATCTGAAAGCCACAGAATTATGAGTTTTAAGGCCAAAGTTAGAGATAGTTTGCTAATTCAAAACTAAGACATCCCTTGTAAACAATGACAGCTTGTGAACTATTCTGATTTTGTTTTATACCAAAGAAAGATGAACGCTTTAGCAGTATAAGCATGCAGTCCAGTAGAAAATGCCATAAATACTTCATTCTTTAGTATCTTCCTTGCAACTGTAGGCATCAACAGGCATAGTTCCTCTTTCTCTCTAGTGTTACACCTTACCTGGATACTCGGCAACTGATAGAACACTATGATAATTGATCCAGTCTGTCATATTAAGAAAACATACTACTCTCCTTTGTTGTCTCCCCCTTCTTTGAATCGCCATCCCAAGGAGAGAAGATCCATTCCAGCCCTCCCAAGGACACAGCACAGGCTGTCACCTGGTCCTACACAGACTTCCATCCTCTTTGCAACTTTTCTACTTTTCCTGCACAAGCTCGCCTCTCCTGGCCAGGTCACCCCTCTGCAAAGCACCATGCCCCCACCAGAGTCGCGCTCTCCCTGTGACTTCTGTTGGCTTGGCTGGGCTGCAGCCAGCAGGGCCACTCAGCAACTGTTTCTCAGGTAAGGGGATCAAGAAGGCACCAGTCAAAGTGCATTGGCACTCAAATAGCACAGTCTGCCATCTCACAGCCCGAATTAAAGACCTTCTTAGCAAAAACTTGAATACAGCAGTCACTACAGTGATATCTGATTTACTCTAGAATTCAAAGGATGCCCCCACCCCAGAACATACCCCAGAGACTTTTCTACCCATTTTTTTGTACACAGAGCTCATCAGGTCACAGATCGGTGATGCCAGTTACAACACTAACAGCTGCCGTGTCTTTCCACTACCGCTAAGCTTCATCAATGCAAAGCCAGACTGACCAATCCAGGCTGCAGCCCAAAGAGACTCATTTGGAAATGTTACGTAAGAAATGAGCTGCTCTCCCGGCTGCTTCATTTTTGTTTATCCACACAAATTAAAAAGTGTGGTCATGCGTAAGTTAATCAATAGCAGAAAAAAGCTATCCCCACTTCTTACACCGGATGACCTATTTATTGCTCTCAATTCTAAAAGCAGCAATAAAAAAGCCACAAAACAGAAGATGTATCAGATGAATGGAGGATGGTGGCCGGCTGGACAGTGAGCCACGGCGTGACATCCACTGGTGAGCATTTCCCAGAACCCAAGCGTAAAACTGGCAAATGTTACAGATAAACCTTGAGCCAGCAACATACCTGAAGAACTTTTATAACAAAATAAAGTGAAATCCTGCAAAATAGAAAAAAAGGAGGCAAATAAGAGGCACAAAGAAGTAGATACAAAGGTACTCTCTTTTAATAAAGAACTGTAAGAAAAGAAAAACAAACAAAAAATCTCTTGACAGTGTCACCAGGGATGTCATATCCTCTATTTAAGTGCTTGTAAAGAAACAGGGCATTTGGATCCAGCAGTCAGATTTGCAGATTTGAAAAATTATGAAAAAGATGTCCTAGAATCTTCCAATTACACATTTGAATTTCCAATATCCTTTTTTTCTACTTAATATTTGTAAGAGTATAGTGAAATAGTACTCTCAATTTACAAGTTAGGAATAAACCAAACATAAACAACACGCCCTTCAGCATCTCTCCAAGCATTTTATGGTACCTGAAACAAAAACTTGTTGAGCTGCAGATGTTACCTAAAGTTTCACATTAAGCTCTGAAAAAACAATCAAACAAAAAAGGTAGCACTTGCAGGAGGCAACCACTTATAGATTAAAAAAGGAAGAAGAAGCTGCAAGCTATTAAACTGGGGACTCATGCCTAACATGTATTAAGTGTGTCCATCACAACAACTTTTCACAGCTATTTGGTATCCTGACAGCTTACTTTGAGATTTGAGATCATTGAGATGCCAGCCCCATGCCAGCCTTACATAACACTGTCTGTGTAACTTTTTTCAGCAATGAAGAATTACTTTATTACTTTGTTCTTCAGCCATTTAAATAAATGCTGAAATGCGGGGAGAGGGATTACTCAGTCCAAAGCCCAGTTAATCAAGATGAAATGTCTCCTGGTGTTCACATCTGACCTTAGAATTTTTCAGGATTTCACTAGTCTCCCTGGTGATAGTTGCTATGAGCACTTTCAGTGTGTGTCATGAGAAATACTTGAAAAGAAATTTTCAGTGCTTACACAGTCCTTCTAACCTTAGCTGTATTAACTTCTATCAGTCTTGTTACCTCTAAAAAATAAGTTGTAAAATGTTCTCATTTTTTCTTTTAATCCAAGACCAAGCACTGGACAGGGTTTGCCTCTGCCTGCCAGAATGAGCCATTTTAAAACCTTCCAAGACGAAAAGATTTTTTTCAAAACTTACCCTCCAGGGAACAGCCTTGAGAAGGTGATGGTATCTTGTCCTTTTGAAAAGCTTAAACCAGATCAAACACATCAGGGTGTGTTGTAAACTAAACTAAAGCCACAGGGCTATGTTATGTTCATCAGCTTCAAATATTTGGCCTAAAGAATCTCATCATATGTTATGCATCTGAACAAGTTGAATTACGCTGTTTGAGAGTGATTTTCTTTCCTTTTTAGTAATTTGAAAATATCAGCATTTTGAATGTTTTGAAACGTATAGGCCTCCAACCAACAAAATGCTTCTTTATAAACCTTAGAAAATAAAACTGGCTTGTTTAATGTTTGTTCCACAACACCAAGGCAGTAAGGTCCTGTTGCCAAAGTATTGCAGTATCCCACTTATGCACGGTAAGTTTTGTACAGTTAAATCTGATAGGTCAGAGCCAGACACCACAGTTAAATACAGCAACTAGCAACTCCTCCAGCCTTTTTGGTTTGTTTTATTTTTTAATATTCCAAAGAAAGTTCAAATTTGAAACTACACTCGTTTTATGTTTCTTGGTATAACACTAAAGAAAAATTAGTTGGTTATTAAAAAGAGTCAAGAATTCCAAGCAAACCAAAATTGGTTTGAACATCAGAAACTGCCACAACTTAGAATACACCAAAGATGAACTTTCAGGGGGCTTAGAAAGCATAATTAAGGCCATAATTTCCAAAAAACAGTAGGGTACAATTCCTCTGGAAGCAGCAGAAATGTAACCAGATGCAGCAGAATTATTAAACACCTGCTTAAAAGCTTTCTGGCAAAATTACGCCAAAATTTTATGCCAAATTCTATATCGAATGGCAAAGCTCAAGTTTTTCCTATGAAATACTGCTTTACACACATGAGATTTTGATATTTGTTGGAAGAGAGCCTGAAAGAACAAAACACTTCAAGCTGAAAATATCTGGATTCAAAATGAAATCGTAATTCTAGAGAGTCATAATTCAAGTGCTTTATACTTTCCACTACCATCTAATGGACAACTTCAACTGGACTACCCTTCCTTAAAAGGGGAATGAAAAGAAATCTTACAATTAGAAAATTCAGCTGATAGAGTACTTTTGAGGCAAAAGACTTCTGTATTACAATTCCGACAAGAAAACAAAATGGTAACTTGAATGTTTTCCCACTTTTAATCATTGACTAAAATACATGGGAAGATGCTAGTGCTGTCCTCAATCCAATAGGAAGGCATTCAGAAGACAGACCATGCCCTTCTCAGAGGTGCAGAGTGACAGAGGGAGAGCCAGTAGACACAGATTGCATGACAGGAAATTCTGATTAGCTGTAAGGAAAAAGTTTTCTCTTTGATGGTGGTCAAACAATGGGACAGGTTGCCTAGAGAGGCTGTGAAATCTCCATTCCTGAACATAGGCAGAGCTCAAGTGGGAACGGCCCCGGGCAACCTGTTCTAAGGGGCTGCTTAGAGCACACTGGACTAGATGGCCTCCAGAGATACCTCACAACCTAAATTATACCATGATTCCATACAAGCACTGAAAAGATAACCTGCATGTTCATCAGAAAAGTGAATGTACATGTTGTTCTTCACGTTCACGTACTTCTCAACAAATAATTCTGCTATACAATTACGGTTAAAGAAAACTTAACTGGACAGAGCTGTTCCTTGCATTGCAGACAGTCCCTGAGACAAGTAAGAATTTTTGTTCAAATGAACAAAATCATATGCTAAACCCATTTGGAAACATGAAAAATTGTTCTTAAACAAAAATACTCGCTATTGTTGTGCACACTTTGCCTGGATCAGGAAGACATCTAGACCTCCCTGAATGAATACAAAGAGTTCAGTAAAGGCAGTGACCGTTAACTATGCTCATTTGACATCCATCGGGGTAGATCAAGAGCTCTTTCAAATATTTTTAATATGACAAGGTCAACAGCCACTGATTTGTGCTGCTATATGCATTATCTTTTGGAAGCAGTGTCATCCAAAAATGCAAGCATGATCAGATAAGCCAAACAAAACTCAGGGAAAAAAATCTTTGCCTCTTGTCATATAACTTAATGCCTTGTGGGAATATAAGACAGTTTCAGGACACAGAACAAAAAATTCTTCAGGAATAAAAATGTCAAGATATTTATGTTTAAATGATATGTATTCTAAGTTTTATTGACATACTAGAAATATTAGCAAAACTACTTAATCGAAACCAAGTTAAAAAAAAGTTTAAAAGAAAACCCAGTTGCTCCCTGAAGACCTATCCCTAACAGGTCCAGAACCAGTTCCTTCACATTTCTATTATAAAGTAATATTTCCAGACAATTTGATGAAATGCTAACAACAATCAAAGAAAAGTCATTCTAAGCAACATGTTAAGCAAGTTACTTTCCCAAAGTACAGAAAGACTGAGAAAACCTACTCTTTTTGGAAAAAAAAAAAAGAAATTTAGCCTTTGAACTGGTGACTTTTTTCATAGGACAAGGCATCTCAAGTACTTGTTTTCATCCTTGAAACAAATATTCTCATCTTTGTAAGGCATTAAACACAGCAAGACAGATCTATATCCTATTCATAGGGCACAAAGGCATTTTTTTTCAATTGTTAATCAGAAGGTGTTTCCATCTACTTAACACCAAATTAATAGTTTCCTGAGAAAGACATTTCCATCGGTCACACATTTTTTACCTGTGAATTGCATTGCTTCATGTCCACAGGTTGCAGGAACCAAAGTTATCCATATGAAACTCAATGTATATAAACTCTACATAAGAATAGAAGAACAGCCATAACAACTCAGTTCAGAAGTCTGTGCAGCCCTGTATATTATCTTTAACAAAAGCCTGACTACAGAAAGAAACAGGAAATGCAGACTGTCTCCTCTACGTGTGATTTCAATCCCTGACCACTGGTGGCTGAAGAACTTGCAAGCTGGCCGTTGCTTCCCAGGTCAGAGATCACCGCCTTTCACACACAATGTCCAATGTTTCTAACAAGGGTTAATAACTGTCTGATTACTTCCAAATCCTGTGCATGCTCTGCACTCACAATCTCCAGAAAGAAAATTTTCCAGAACGTCACCATTTCAGTCACTCCTAGTCATCTTCTCCATAACCTTTACTATTTACTGACTTAAGTTACACCCAATTTCCCCTTTCCCTTCCCAGCAATTTCTTCCCAGGCTACCTGCAATTATCTTCACACCAAAGTGGTTCCATACTTGTGACTGCCGTTTGTACATTTTTAGTTATGTTACTTTCTTCCTGAGATAGAGTGACTAAAATCATATACAGCATTCAAGAAGTTCTGCACCATGGATTTATACAGTAGACACTTTCTGATACATAGCATGCTATTAACTTGGAACACTTCAAGACAATACATTAAACCATAGCCATGGTTTAGTAGCTTAATCCATGGTTTAATCCATAGCCTATTATGTATTTTACCCTTTCAGCTGATCCTTTAATATGCCTTTGATTGTTTCCTCATTTTTATCTACTTCCTTTCTGAAATATTATAGTGGGAAATGGGTTATTTTTTTGAGGCCGTTTCATTTTTTATGAGAAAGAAGAATTAAAATAGATTACTTGGTCTATTACAACTCTTCAGGATATAAATTGTGAATGCAGCCCTGAGACAAAAATCAGAATTTTTCTTGTGGGTTCTCCAAGAAAGTAATTTATACTTGACCTTTATTTCCATATCATACCTTTTGTGACTTCTCCCTTGCATAAGTAGAAGTAACTGAAGTCTCTGGTCATTATTTTCTAACATCACAACAATCCTCATCTTTCTCTGTATTTTGCATCTTTAACACCACTGTGTGTTTTAACTGCCAGCATATTTCAAGGATCATTTCTATATATTTGCTGAATTTCTATCCACATGGACTAAGCCATTTGTTGATACATTTGGCTTATTAATACTATCTAGTTTCATTTTCCTTAAAGCACAAAGCCATTATCCTAACAGTGTAACTTCCTTTTATTCTGACATATAAACTAATAATAGAACTACTGGGATATTCACTGTGAAAGTATCCTAACTGAAATGCAGACACTCTGATCCATCCATATTAGCTTGTAAGGGTTTGACATTTGTTGAGAAGCACTAGCAGACAGGGTCTTGGTTTGATTACCTGTTTTTACGAGTTCTGTTTAAATGAGACTGTGTTAGAGGGAACTTTGCAGTTTGTTTCTTGATACAACTTGATAACAGTTGTACCTGTTCTTCTCAGAAATTTTCTTATACTTTCTACCATAGAAGAGACATCATCCTAAAGTGCCCATTCAGTCACATTCATTTATTTTTCCAAGTCTTTAGGTTGGGAGAAGACTAGGTAGAGAAGCAAGAGTTACTTGCTCCAACACATTATCATGCAAATGCAGTTCTGCTGCTTCCAGCTCCCAGGATGAAGATATCTGCCTTGCACTGTGATACAGAAGAGGCTTTGCAGGCTGTATCTGAGGTTCAGAAACTGTTCCCTGCATTGAGTTACACACACCTCAGGCACTCACTTTGAGAGAGGACTCAAACTTCTAACTCTTCCTTGAAAGAAAGGCAGACCAAATAAGGTGATATGCAAAAGCCTGTTGAGAAGATTGGTCACCAAGTATGACACAGTCTCAGTTGAAGTTCTTCTGCCTGAAAGAAATGAGAGCCAGGCTCTTGCAAAACCTGAGATATGGACAAAAACTGAGAAGCCTCACTTCACGCTGCCCAACTTCAGATATTCATTGTCTCAAGAGATCAGGAGAAAACCCCCACAAGTAACTGCCTTCTAGTGATCACATTTAGTCTCTGGTAAACAAAAATAAATAGGTATGGGTCCCTCTTTATCAGTAAGAGGCTTGCAAGAAAATTCCCACTGAAAAGTGAGAGTTTCAAAAAGAAGTTGTTCTTTCTCCCTTTTGCTCAGATTCTCTAACTATTACACCATGGAAAGCTAAATGCTGCCAGATGGAAGGCAAGAAAAAGTTCTAAACTCAAAACAGGCTTTTGTCTGACAGTGAGGGCATTCTCATGAGGGAAAAGAACTATGAGACTGAGTCACTTCAGCTGTAGGCAATAATAACCATGCCCAACTCTGCCCCATCTTTGATTAGACACTAATTGCACTTCTGAACTAAAAACACTCAGAAAACTCGGAGAACTTTCATGAACTCTTGCAATGTGCAGAATGAATACAATAATTTAGCAAAGATCCAATCCTTCTCAAGTGCCAAGAACACTTCTTTATCTCCTATGATTTGATTCACAAAGCAAAGCCAGAGATTTTTGAAGAATGTCATTATAGTTTCACAGTTCTCATCAAAAATAGAGAACACACTTTCTACCCCATCTTTAACATGTTAAAAATAATAGTATGCAAAGGTATTTTAATATCAAGAGTTCATGTAAAATTCTGTTTGACCCAGAGACTACAATAGGAACCATCATCATTTTAAAGATGAGACTCTAAACAAGAGTCTTGAAAGACCAGATAAAAATAATTCAAGGCTAGAGGACATAAAAAGCCTACTAGAGGTCAATATATGAAAAGCAATTGAAATAGCTTCTGGTACTTCTGTTCTTCAAAGTTTTCTAAAAACTACGGTAGCTGTTCGATTGATGCAGCAAGAAACAACAGATAATGAAAAAAAACAAACAGTTGCGTAACAATATTTTATTTTCTTTTTCCAAGTTACCTCCAACTTCTTTTGTCTAGGGTAGCAGTGCCCTAGATACCCCTTCACTAGAGAAAAGTTTCCAGACAAGTAAGTGTTAAGCTCTACAGCTTATAGGCTTTCCTGTACCCAGATACAAAGCAGCCACATCAGGCGGTGCAGCGGGACGTACAACTGGAAGTTACCTGTAATTACGATATGGCCAAATGCAGGTATCTAGCATATATGTCTAGTCCTGTGGTAAGATGCATGTCCAGCATTGATGGGAGACCCTTAGCCTTTTGGTGGCAGAAGGGAAACAGATCCCCTGGGACAGAAGGAACCACAGCATTGTCTATGATGACTACTTGTGGTCTGCACCCTACCCTCTGCATGGTCCAAAAAAGAAGGTTAAAGATGCAGGCTGTGGACTCTGGGAATTATTTTGGTAAAACGACTACTCCCAAGTCAGAACACTTCTAGAAGAAAGTTTTGCATTTCTTTTAAACAAGCAACCTACCAGAAGGTGCAGTCCTTCCTGAATATGTATTAAGACTTCTCCAGGGAGCCCACGTGTACTTTGTGACTCCAGCTTGCCAAAGACATTTTGGCACTGCCAGGCATCAATTCTCTGAAGAGGTACAGGGAACATTTCACTCCATGTCATGGCTTCAAAATAACATCAGCAATCTGACCAGACAGCCAAATCTGGTTAATATCTGTGAACAGCTGCATCTACAGTTTGTTTTTTATCTAAGTGTGTGTAGGATCTTGCAGAATTTACTGGGGCATCCAATGGTAAAATTGGAACATGGTATAAGGAGGTGATCCTGATCTATTTAAACAAACCAAAACTAATGATGTTCTAGGCAGGTTAGCAATAGTTTTCATTTACAGCAGCAATAAGGATTAAGTAGAAATACAAAGAAAATATAAAGTATTAACCCAAAGAAGTCCTGAAATCCTTATCAGGTGCTTTCACATCAAAGATTTCCTCTTCAGTAGTACAACTTTTCCTAGTCTGCATGCGCAGAACAGACACATTATAGTGTATACATAAAAAGATTGTTTTCCTCATTTCATCTCTTATTCTACAAAATATTCTTCCATTTTAATACTAGCAATGTGTCCTTACTAATCTCTATATGTCAAAGTCAAGAATATTTTCTTATCTTCCATTTATCATACATAAGTATCTGCGCAAAAGAGAAATTCAGTTGCTAGTAGACCAATTCATGTTTATTGATCAATCTTTCTGTTCACAGCCAACAAGAAACAATCACCGCCACTACGGAGTAAAAGAAATGATTCTATATTTTCAAATGAAAAAGACTTAAAAAGTTTTAAATATTTACTGTCTTCTTTCCATTGTGTCTATTCTACTGACAAGTGTTTCTTTCCTTTGCAGATAACTATGCTACTGTATCTATCCCAGAAGGGCCTATGTGATAAACCCTTTAACAAGCAAGCAAGACAAATCACTGTCAGACTGGCTTCTTGGGCTTCCACCAAAATTTCTTTTGTCTTCAAACAAGTGAGGGGGAAAAATACAAAGAAAGATAAGCTGCAGTAATCTTCAGTATCTGCCCTTCAGCGTCTTCACAGCAGGCATTAATCATTATCACCCAATAGCAGTCTGTCTGATACCCAGAAAGGTCAGCACACATCCCACCTGCCCCTTTCATAGCCACTGGGCATGTAGTCTTCAGCAAGGACCCACACAGTGTCAGAAAGCGCCGATGCAGTGAGGTTACAGTATGATTCTCAAGTACTCCAGATCACTTTATTCACTGGTTTCAGGGTTACCACAAACATAATAAAAGACCACCATGTGCAATGAAAATGCCACCCTCATACGATAGATCTCATATATATGCACACATACATACACAAAAGCATGTCTGTATTTAAATTTAGTATCAGAAGGAAGTGTGGTTACTGTCTCTGAGCAACCAAAACGCCACACAGGAAGGCCATCACATTAATATGCAATCCAATGTTTCATTCACAACCTGTAGATGCAAAGGCATTCCTTGCAACTCATTGATTAAGCAACTCTGAAAAAAAGACCAGCAACTGGAGTAATGAGCACTGATGTCGTACTTGTATAAATTTAGTGCATGTGGTAAGCAGAAGTATTTCCCTTTAAGGCAGTAGGACACACACAGGCTTGTACAAGTCGTGTAGTTGCAGACACCTCTCTCCTGTTTTTATCAATTCCTGGACCTTATCTGATTGTTGCTAACAGCCAACTGTCACTTTAAAACTACTTTTACTTCCTTAAAGGCAGGTACAGAGCATAATTATCACATTATCTTAGCACATAGCTGCGAAATGTTACCTTAAAGTCAAACTATAATTCAGATAAGAGTATGCCAAGCTGTGCCTGCCACTGCTTGCAGAATTTCAAAACTGCCAGATGGAAGCCCAGGAGCCATAAATTTAAATGCGGGTTGCTTTTGTCCTCCTAGCACAGGTAAGTTTTAGTTAAATGGAAAGTTTCAGAAAATATAGCAAAAATGCACTAGGCAATTTCCTACAGACAAGGAAAAACCTGTCACTGAAATTCAACTGTTAAAGGGACTGGCAAGTAAAACAAATAGTAGGCTGAGATAAGCAGTGCACAACAGACCCGTGTAAAGTGGGTTTGAGTTTTGGTTGCACTGTGCAAATCCATAAACATCTTCCAGAAGAGGAATTTCACCTGATGAATACAAGTATAGTTCCTTTGGGGACCAAAAAAATAGGAAGCATGGAAGTGATGCCAAAACTAGCAACACCCTTGGAAGAACTGAGAAAACATTTTTCCTCTCAATGAAGAACTTCTAGGACTTAGCTTGAGTTGCCTAACTATTCCTGCTGGGCCAACACACTTTAACTGTCATGCTCCGACTAAACATTATATTCTACTATCCTTTTCCAGAGTACAATAAGCAGTATGAGATGAAAACCAAAGGTAAACAAAACTTCCTTTTGAGTAAAAACATAAAACACATCATTACCTCGATTTTCAAATGTTCTGCAAGATACACAGTATTTTTAAGTTGCTGACACTTTAAAAAACTCGCGATACCTTATGTTGAGTAAAAAAATATTTTTAAAAGCTATGCTACTTTTTCTCTATGCAACTGAAAATGTTTTATACTGAATTCAAAACAAAAAAAAGATCAAATTCACTCTTTAACTACCCAATTCCAGTAATAAGTAGAACTCTTGCACAAACAATTATCCAGGAAGTAGCTGGGGGTTGTGGCAATAGAGAAAGAGGAAAAACCCTACTGCATTTTGTCTAGAAGCACCTTTAAATTCTGCCTTATTTAACAGATCATCCAATTGAGTGGAAGTGTTCTGATCTACAAGTTCTATTTGCTTCTGCAAACTGTTTACATACCCATCTGTCTGTAGTGGCTCCAGGCCACTGTTCTACTCTTTCAAGATAAATACAGCACCAAAATATATGTAAAGTGGCATAGAAGGAAGTCCTCACATAAAATACACAAAAAAAATGCCTTAATAGTTTTTCTTTTATGATCTTTCTTTGACATTAATATATTTAATCAGTTAACTGAGACATACAAGATCCATGTATTCCCTCCTGACTTAAGTAAAAAACAAACTGCAGAGACATCACATAGAAACAGCTGATGCACCAGGTAGGAATGTGTAACTTGATAGCATTGTCAAGTGTGACCGTGCTAAAAAGCAAGCTGAGTCCATCCATATAAGCCTTTTGCATATATCATTCTTTGGCTCTCATGACACTGAGGACTGCAGGACCAGGCTATGAATACTCTGGAAGAAAATTACTAAGTACAGATACTCTATCAAGCTGAAGCACTGTAGGTGTGCCATAAGATGACTTTCTCCTCTTTGGAAGAAAAACTCTTTAGGATCATCATTGTCTCAGAATTGCTAGAGAGATGCAGAACCATTCCAGATGTAAGAAAACATCTAATTCTTAGGCAAAAAAAAATTTCCTGCAAATCCAAACAACACTCAAGCAATACTAATCACATCACTTGAATAAAAGTTAAAACCGTAGATGAATTAATCACTCTCTACTGTGAGCGCTGTGCCGAAGGAGAAGAGTTACACAGAGTACAGGCAAGCAACTTGAGTCAGTAAATACACTCTTATACTTATTCCAGGGTGACAACAGACTACAACATGGACTAAGAAAGAATAAAAATGTGTTAGCAACTTAAAGGCACTGAATTCAAGTCAAAAAGTACCAAAGAGTCTAAGGGTTCACCATCAAGACAGCATAGTCAGCACGCTGTTTGGTCAGCTTGGCTCTGGAGTAGAGTGACCTTGCATGGTCCCCCTACGCAATGTGAGGCTGCCTACCAGGTCACTTGCCATTAAACACAGCTAGGATGCAAGAAACGCAGGCTGTTAGCTCACTCTCTGAAGACGTACTGCAAACAGGGTGATTATTTTTTAAACAAGATTAAAAATATATGCACTCTGTCCTATCAAATTTGGTTGCATAACCCCAGACTTCACTGTGGTTATGGCAGGAAGCTCCTTTTCTACTAGTCAAAGCCAATGAAACACTACCAGAAAGATAATGCTGCAAATCAGCAGCAGACAGAAAAAACACTAGCTAAATAAAATTCCCAAAGTATTACAAAACGAAGTTTAATTTAATGAAAAAGAAATATTTTTAACCCTCTTCAGCAATGTTTTTAGAATCAAAATTCAATTGTTGTTCTGTCTTTCACAAGTTCATCAATAGCCTAGTTCATTCTGATTAGAGAAGAAAGCATGCTACCAAAAGACACTGAAGTCTAATGCAGTAATCTGTATTATTTTTTCCACTTTCAGTGAGGTGTGATTTTTAATTGTACAACTCTTAGGAGAGTATAAAAGTGTAATCAGGGGTGTGTGTAGGCTTCATTGTGCTGAAGGGAAACAATTTTGCCTTGCAGTCCTCTTGGCATCACAATGCATCCACTAGCAACTGCTGATTTCAGCTTTCAACAGGGACTACAGCCCTATCAATTCATGATGCTGACCTCTATTTTTCTGAATGAATTAAGAGGAAGAGAAAAACGTGGCTTCCACTGAGCTTCCATTCCAGCACAGGAAATCCTGTATGGTTAGATACAGTATGTGTCATGCTCAGAGGTTTCATTCTACTCCCCTTTAAAAGCCAACACGAGCAGCATGTCACAGGAAATTCTTCCTTATTTTCAGTAGTTCATAGGACAAGGCTTCTTTGGAAACAAGGTCAGCATGAATAGAACGTTGCTTCCTTATCGCTGCTGAGCAGCTGTGTTGAGGATGCAAGACACAACACTGCACCCTGTCCCTGAATACCTCTTTTCATAAACTTTATGCATATGCAACTCAAGCAGTTAGAAGTTTCTTTGTGCTATTTTATTCAGAGATTTCTGTATCACATGCTTTCAAAAATATTTCTTTAAAAATGCACTGAATAGCTTTTAGATTAAACACCTAAAGAAAAAAAATCAATAAAACCATCAAAATTCAGCTGCTTTTAAACAGACAGCACCACACAGCAAGATGGAGAAAGAAATTAGCTCTTTCTCGGGTCAAGGTGATGGAAGATGAATTTCAAGCACATAGGTCTGGTCACCTCTTCAGGAAGTATGGGGTCCAATTCCAGCCCCTGGTGTAATGTACCGCTTTCAAGGTATAACCGGAAGCGTCTTATTCTCTGCCACACCTCAGTTTTATGTAAAGCTCCAGCTGTAATTACTCTTAAACTTAATAAGCAACTTATGAAGGAATTACATGCTGAAAGAGTGAAAGCAAATTCCAGTTCTTCCTGATAAAAATAATTTGTAAATCATGCAAACAGTTTCCCCGTGCTTTATGCCAGAACGCAAAGTAATCAAATGACAACAGCAACCTAAGACAGCGAGACTACAGTCAGGTACAGTGATGAATAAGATGTTCTGATTTCCCTCAGGAGAATGCCTTGAAAGATTTGCATTGATAGTAACAGAAGTACCTGAAATATTTGCCTTTTTTTTTTTTGCATATTTTTGAAAAGAAGTGAAGGGATGGAAGGAAAGGAGCTTTAAATGTAGCAGCAGTTTTTCACACAGAACTATCTAACTGGTTAACCAATAGCAAACACCCTAAACCCACAGCAAGACCTTTAAAACTAAGACACTTAACTCCTCCATGGCCGGACAGACAAAGTGGGCAAGGTCCAGCCACCAAAGACAAATATATCACTTCAGTGCTTTGGCAAATGAGATGCAGAGCCTGCACGCTTGCTCTCACAGCTCAGACTGATTAAGAATTTAGGTGGAAGAGCTCAGAAGTGAGAGACTGCCAGCATTTCTCAGACAAAAAGGCTGTTATCTTCCAGAAGAGGTCCATGTACAACAAATATAAACTTATCATCAACAGGTTGGTCTTCCTAATTTTCTGGCTGTTGACTGCCCTCAGAAGTAGTTCATGAACTCCCAAGTGTCCTCACGCTGAAAGCTCTTATGTAACAACAGCCCCAAACTGATGAATTCTAGGATTAAGTATCCTCCTGCCAGGCTGGAATGCTAAGACATCCCCCAGGCTCCTCAACAGTATGAAAATTGTCTCGGTGAACACAGTTACTCGGGGTAGAATCTCTCCTTTTCATCTGAAGAAAACCCATAACGCAGGACAGGTCACTGGAAAGAGGTGTCTTGAAGACTACAATGATCAGCATATAGAACACTTAGAAGACGTTTTAATTCTGCCATAGAACATGATACCTAACTAAAGGTGATAGAGATGCTTGCAGCTGTATCATCAGGTAAGTTAAAAAGTCCTACACTGTTCTGGGTTTTGTGAACATCCAGAAGCCATTTTACAACCTACAAAAAAATAAAATTGCAATAGTCTGCTGTATGCGGAATCAAAGTTTATTTTACAAGTAGCTTCTAAAAGAAGTGGCATAGGATAAGAAAGTAACATTTTAAAACACTAGAACAGTAAGGAAGTGCACACAGAATTACTTTGGCATTAAAGGTGGCAAATGGCAGAATGTTCCTATGACACTGGGAAAATGTAAATGAGGTTAATTTTACAGCGTCAATAGCAACACATTGGCTTTGTCTTAAGGTGTGGAGCAGAAACTCCTCACAAAGGAGGAAGGTTTCTCTTCATATTTCTCAAAGCTTAAGCTTGCCCATTTTTATCAGGATGCTGCTGTTACCTTATACCTCAAAGCTCAATATAATTTATGTGACCAGCACATTATATTTAATACCTTAACTCCTGTGGGATAGCTAATAGGATAGATCTTTACTTGGAATGTCAGGCTAAATATAAAAAAAAGACAACACCACCACACAAACCACATGCGACCCCTTAGATCTTTAACAGTGTTTTTGGATTTACTGTTTCATCTGACTTACAGACGTATCTGAAACCAGACAAAGGTACAATTGGTCTGAATGTGCCAGGAACTACTCCCTCAGCAGCCCATACTGTACCCAAAGTTTTCCCTTTAGATTTATCTGTCCTTAGAAATTTGACTCCTGTGTATAAAACCAGAAAACAACGTCTTAAAATGAAACCCAACAACTACTTCTTGTGTTGGTGCAACTCATTGACACGTTAATCATATCCTCGGTTTGACTCTAGCTCATCTGATGGTGCAAGACCCTGATTTCTTTCTGCACATGAAGTTGAACTGAAGCTAAAGAGGGAGCTGAAGTGGTCTTTCTCTTCTGACAGCAACTATGGAAAATGTGAAGCAACTCATTTTCAGTGATACTCAAACTATAACAGTAATTAAACCTGATCAGTGCCTGACCTGTTCACCAATGGGCTGCTTATCTGTAGGTGGTAGGGTCCCAGAACACAGAACTGATGGAGTCATAACAGACCTTCCATGTACCAGGTAGGTGCAGGAGGTGCCAGGACTGGAACAGGGGTTTTTGAAATAGCTACAGCTCTTCCCAGAGCTTGCCCAGGCTGATTCCACTTTACAGTGGAGGGACCAAGCTCTAGCTCACATGACCCAAGTGTCACCACCAGCACTCTCTGACCCCAGTTTCTGCACAAGGCTTTCAATTTGTGAAAACTATACTGCTTGGCTCAAGTACATTTACTGCTTAGTCTATCAGCACCTGCTATATCAGAAACAATAGGGAAAAGCTTCTGCCTGAATCATATACAGCCTAATACAGCCTAAGCTACGGTGACATCAGGATAAATGCAGGCTAGCTATGAGAAAGGAAATGGCTAGCCTAGAAACCACCCCCCAAACAGGACACAGCTTCCAGGAAGTCACTATTGACAAACTCTAATCATTTACATTATACTTGTTTGGGGATTACTTGCATGTAGTATACTGTAAGGCAGGAAGGGGAGAAATAATACTAGAGCTGAGCTCAAGCAAGGCAGCAGAAAGCATGATTGCAAAAGCAAGAGGACATTGACTGAAGTCATTAAGAAGAATTAGTTTCTGAAGTGACCCAGCTTTAGGTCAGTGTCAAATTCCTTTTGGCTCTTTCAGAATCGTGAAAATCATCAATATTCATCTCCTTCTTGGCAAAAAGTTTCATTCTTTAAATTCCCCCGTTAACAGAATAATCCAGGCAGAAGAAAGTTGGAAGTTTCTTTCAGAATAGTCAGACTCATCCCTCTGCAAATGATTTTCATCTTATGGGAAATATACTCTTTTTTGGTTTCATCTTTGGCACAGAAGTTTTAATGCTAGTGACTGCAAGTTTAAATACATTACTGGGTTCATTACTTCTCACATGTGGAAATATACTCCTCTGTAACAGACACCTGCCTGGCTAAGACATTTCATGTAGCAACAGACTCTCAGGCCAGAGGAAGGGACAAAACAAACAAACAAAAAGTCATGTATGAGGTATGAAACTCCTGGCGCAACAGGCCACTCAGAAATTACAGAGAGCCTGGAGGGGGCTGAAAAATTCCACTATAACACAGGAGGCTAACCAATGGTCAGCTTCAGTGGGATAAGGGTGGTCAAGAAAAAAAACCCACAAACCCAAAAACCGAAACAACCCCACATCCTAATTATTAAAGCACAAATTCTAAACATTAAAGGGTGAATCATTCAGCTGGTCTCCATAGAGGCCTGATATTTCCTGTCCATGAAGAAGCACCCACTTCATCACTGTGGTCACCTGAATTTTAAGGGTTCCCTCATCAGCAGAAAACTGATCTGTCAGAGGCCACGAAGGATCCCATATCACAGGAATCGGCTTTATTGCGTTTTATTGTTCTTTCAGACAAGAACTGTTTTAATCTCACCAGAACCTTTGCCAGGCTGCTAAGAAACAGGCAGGTCATCTGTGGTGCAGAGGCCTTCATCCCTCCGTATCAGAAAAGGAGAAAAATCATAGCTAACACTTAGAAGCAATAGTTTTGTTTAAAGACAAAACAAAACAAAAAGCACATTCACATTGTCAATAAGGAGGATTTGGAAGACTTACTTACTAGCTCTAAAACCTTACATTTTTATAACATGAAGAATAAAATATCTGGTACTTGGTTGACTGAGTTACATAACTCAGGGAGACAACTGACTGAGCTCCTTCAGCCTATCTCAGGACACTTCAACATTTGAGGATTAAACACAAAAATGTAGCAATTAATGCCCCTGATGTTTTTAACAGTGTACAGCCAAAGAGATTTTCCTGTAATGGAATTATGAAACAGAAGCATGCCTTGTTTAGCATGTTAACAAGCTTGCATTTACTGCTGTCAGCATTAGACCTCCCAGCACAGCCATCATCCACATAATCAATGAAAATAGTTTGCAAAATGTCACCCTGATATTAGTCAGACAGTGTTATTCACCCAAGGAAAGATCTCTAAGTTTAGGAATAAGAGTAGCATTTTTCAGCATGGAAACTGGTTTGTCTACAGCCATTCTTTTCTTGCACAAAATTTCCAACAGTGCCAGCTCCGAGCAACAGTAGCCTCATTTATTGGCAGAAAAAAAAAAGGAGTCCCTTTGTACCATCAGTTTTGTGCCCTTTCAATAGCAGCTCCAGTGGTAGACGGGTGTGGACAATCGCAGTGACCATCTGGGACTACGAGACAGTTCGATAGCTGCAAGACTAACTTCGGTTCAACATTGCCACATCTTGCCCTGCTGAGTCTTTCATATGGCTTTGAAAAACTTAATGAAAATGGATACATTCAAGGCTAAATAAAAAGAGGTCTCAACCAGCTTGACCCTAGACCTAAACAAAGGAACTGTAACGCCAGCGCCATTGTAGCAACACGACAGATGTAGGTCGTGTTAGCTTTCATCTGTAGCTGTGACTGATAGCTTGCAATTTGCTGACAAGATGTATAGAGTTTCCATTTTCATCTGGTTCATACGCATGAATTTGGAGGGTTCAAATAAGATAGAAAGAGCTTTTTGAGTTTTTCTTTCAGTTGTTCACAAAGAAAATTCTTGCATAGACTATAGTCAATATTTCTTGTCCTAAATCCACCCTGCAGAATTTATTCTAGAATTATTAAATACAAGATGATTGGTTTAAAAAATTTACAGAGGAATAGAACTGCTTAACCAAAGAAGTTAATTCACAAGATCTTTACCATCAGTCCAGACTTTAATAGCTATATACTAGTATTTTCCTGATTGATTTCACAATGAAATCTAGGTTGTATTAAACTTAGTTAACTAGCTCCATAAATCCATCTAGTATAAGCACACGTTCGCAGCTGGCACAAGCTCACCGTGTGTTCCAGCCCATTTGGATCAAGGTGAGGAGTTGATTTTAAATTGGAGCTAGGGAAAACCAACCAAACAAAATCTCCTAATCTACACAGATGACTTGAAGAGTAGTCGCAGGAAGTTTTATAAGCAACACATTCTTCTCCATTCTTCCTGGACATAGCAGTTTTGGGAATTACCCAAGGGTGGCAAAGCCAGCTCATTTTAGAGCTGCCTTGGTATGACAAAATGTCTCCAGAAGAGCAACACAGAAAGTCATGAAGACATGAGAGCAAGGAGTTCCTAAGTTCCCCTGAATTTGTAGGCCATATCCTTTCTCTGTATCCCCTTGTGTGTCTAGGTGGGTGAGCAGAGGAAAAGTTGGCAGACCTTAAGTAAGTAGATACAGAAAGACATGAGGAAATTTTCCTGCGTTTTACTATGTTTCCTGTAGGTAGATTAAGTCATGCCACTTTGGAAAGACACCTCTTCTAGACTGAAGGTAAACTTCAAGAAAACTGTGAGAAGATTCAAACAATCTTTAACTGCTTGGGGTCCTGGAAAAAATATTTGCATTTCATTTCCAAAGAAATCATTTCTTAAAAGCGACAACATGAATTGAAACAAACACTACCCCCCATTTTTTTTCCACTGCTTGTCCAGAAGGCAGGGGAGTGGAGGAAGTAGAAATCTGCATGAAATGGCCAAGAAAGTTTTAGTAACTAAGACAAAGGAATATACCAAGTCATTTTACACATACAATGCACTTTCACTTCATTAAGCACGTAATTCCACCATCATATTTTAAGAACACCTGTATCCCAATTCTTCATAAGATGGTGGCAAAAGGACCTCTGGCCAACCTGCTGAGGAGAGCTTTTGAATTGGAATGACAGAGCAATGCAGAGAAGAGAGACCTTGTAATCAAGAAAACAGGGCTGAAGGAGGACCACCTCAAGTGTATGCATGGAAATAAGAAAGTATCTACAGGAACAGTATAATGGGGTAAGCTCACACCTATTCTGTGAAACCAGCATGACCACAGTATTTCTCTGACACGCTTCTACGCTAACAGTTGCAGTGTGGAGAACAAGCAGGAGGAATCAGATTTTTTATTTAAGTTGGAGTGCTACAATCTCACTGGGACCACAGAGACACAGCAGGATAGCTCACACAACTGGAGTACTACAACAGATATACGGTTCTTTGGGGAAGGACAGGACAGGGAGAAGAGTGAATTGTCTTTTACGTGAGAAAGTGGTGGGAACGCATGGAGCTCTGCCTTAGGATGGACAATGAGCCAGATGGAACAGTATGGATCACTATTAGTGCACAGACAAACATGCATAACACTGTGGTGGGCGTCTGCGAGAGGTGAACAGAGAGACAAGTGACACCAGAAGAGTACAGAGATACTGTCCAAGCGTGCAGGGACAAAGTTAGGAAGGCCAAAGTCTGTCTGGTGTTGCATTTGTCTATGGACATGAAGTGCAACAAGATCTTTATCAAGCTTATCAGCAACAAAATGAAAACTAGGGAAAAATGTGGGGTCTTAGTTGAATGGAGCACAGAACACAGTGACAAAGGACAGAGAAAATGCAGAGGTACTTGATGCCATTTCACTTTGGACTTTAGTAGCAAGACTTGCTTTCAGCAACCTCAGGTTCCTGAAACTAGTGGGAAAGTCAGGAGCAAGAAGGTACAAGAGGATTAGTCTAGAGAGCATTTATGCAAATGGGACATATGTTAAGTTCACTAGACCTTATGAAACACACCCATGAACGCTGAGAGAGCTGGTTAATGCCATTGCAAGGCTAATCTTCATTAACTTTGAAATCATAGCTATCGGGAGAGGTTCCTGAGGACTAGAAAAAAAGCAAATGCAATTCCTTTTCTCAAGCAGGAAAAGGAAGAAGATCCAGGGACTAGAAGTCAGCCAGTTCCACCCTGAACCCAGTGAAGGAGCAAGTAATTCTGGAAATAATTTCCAAAAGTATTAAAGAAAATAAAGTGATTTCAAGTAGTCTATATGTATTTATGACAGAAAAATCAGACTTGACCAACCTGACAGCCTTCTACAGTGAGATGATTCACTTGGCAGATGAAGGGAGAACAGCAGATGTTGTCTATTTTGACTTCAGTAGGCTTTCAGCACTGAACCCTACAAAATCCTCATGGAAACACTGGTAGAAGTATGGGTTAGATGAATAGACACTGAAGTGGACTGAAAATGGATTGAACTGTCAGTCTCAAAGGTTTGTGATCAGCAATATGAAGTCCAGCTGGAGGCCAGTCATCAGTAGCATGCCCCAGGGGCTGACACTTGGGCCAGTTCTTTGCTGATGGCCTGGATGATCGGTTAGAGAGCACTCTCAGCAAGTCCTCAGATGATACAAAACTGGGAAGAGCAGTTGATACACCATATGGTTGTGCAGACATTGAAAATTATATTAACAGTCTGGAGAAATGGACAGACAGGAACCTCAGGAAGTTTATCGAAGGGAAATGCGAAGTCCTGCACCTGTGAAGGAATAACCCCAGGCACCAGTACACAGTAAAGACTGGGAAGCAGCTTGGGGGGAAAAAAAAAAAAAGTCTTGAGGGACAGCATGAGTCTGTAATGGGCCCTTGTGGCAAAGAAGGCCAACAGCCTCCTGGGTTGCACTAGGAATGCGCTGCCAGCAGGTTGAGGGAGGTGATTTTTGTCTCTGTAGAGATGCATCAAAGATGACCAAAGCACTGAAGCATCTGACAGAGGGAGAAGCTAAGGGAGATGGGATTGTTGGGTTTGTTCATCTTGGAGAAGGCTCAAGGGGCACCTTAACATGTAAAAATATCTGATGGGGAACAGAGGAGAGGAACAGAGGAGAGGAGCCAGACTCTTTGCAGTGTGGCCCAGGAAAAGGACAAAAGGAAATTGGATAGTAATTGATACTCAGGGAAAAAAAAAAAGACCTTTTAAAATTTCCACTTTCAAGTTACTAGTATCTCTCTTCAGTGAGGTTACCATATCAGCTGAGGTTGTTCCAAAGGGAGAAAGGACAAAAACTTTATTCTGCAAATTACTTGTATGGGATGCAGCAAAGGGGATGCAAGATGCAGGTCAGGGCAGGAGATTTGAACAAGTTTCGATTACACTGTTACTGTGAAGTATCCTTTGCACCTCCACAAGTAAGATGCACTGTGTTCTGCACTTCAAATGGAGTTCACTGTTCAAATGGAGTTCCAATAAACTGGAATGCCATATTTCTACAGCAGCCCACAAAACAAAATATTGACCAATGAAGATCACATCAGTTATTTAACACAAAGGGCTTTGTGTCAAATAGGTCAAGAGGGCTTTCCTCTCCAAAAGCCTGACTACAAGTCCACTGAAGTCAACAGAGGTTTTGTGAATTTAGTGAGTTTTGATTAAGTCCTTTAAGGAGATATTAATGATTCTTATCTGGAAAGGAGTCTCTTGATAGGAAAGAGTAGGAGGCTGTAAGCTTTCAAGACACAGGTAATTAGGGAAATGGACTATCTTGAGCCACGTCTGAGAGCTCTTCTACCCAAACAAGTAGAATCAATCGTTTCCCAGACAACAGCGGTATTTTGTCATTGTTGGATTTGGCATTTAAACTGCAGAGGACAGGCATAGGACAGATGGCCAAAGCTTCGTCACAGCCATCTTTTTAAGGGGTTCCTTTAAAAAACTAATTTAAGACAGGCGATTACTCCATTGTCTCACTGAACGTAATAAGGCAGTAAACACTAGATAAGCCAGTGCAAAAGAAAACCAGCTTCAAATCTGTTAGGTTTCCTCTTACATGAATCTGTTTGGAAGAGGAGACTATAGTTTGTATTTTCATCAAAGGTCATTTCAGAGACAAATTAAGAAGCCCTTGAAGCAACTACATGTTATTCCTTAGGGGTCCCAGTTTTATAATTAATCGCTCACTGGTAATTTTCTGAGGCTGCACAGAAGTTTATTGACTTCAAGACCCTGGCAACACAGAGCAATGTAAACCCCAAAACAGAACAAAGAAGATTTATTGTCATTCTTCATTTTTAAAGGAAATACGGTCTTGTGTTTGGATCATACAAACTAAGCACAAAGAATAAGGGAAGAATGCAAGTACGATGCATGTACAGACCTATAATCAAAATATGGTAACAGTATCAAGACTGCTTTTAATTTTACATTGGAATAAAGATACTTCCCGTATGAAAAATTAAACTGAGCAAGAAATCTCAAAACTAAGCCATTGAATAAGTCGAAAAAATATGTCCTTGAAATAAGTTGACACAGATGCTCTAGGATGTGCAGAAGGGAAATCACATTTTAAGAGCTTCCTAAGTAAAAAATTACTGGTTTATTGTAAACTCAGAACTTAAGTTTGTAAACCGTTGTGCTTCTTCCAAACTTCCTCCATCCCATCCATTGTTTTATTATTTATCTGATTTAATGCAAGTTTCTTTTACACAAAGCAAAAAAACAAGAATGCAATTGAAACTCCTGTCCTAATTAAAGGTTTCTTTGTTCTATTATGAACCTTACTTGACTGCTCAATACTATTGCCCAGAAGAACAATACATATTTAAATCTCTAATGCCCGCAAGGGAAGAGAGCCCATTTGGAGCTCTGCAGTAGCTATAGCAAACTGGCCTGAGGACAAAACACTATTAAAAAATATGTATTAATCTAAACTTTCTTCCTGACTCTACACCCTGTACCCACTTATCTTTACGTTTCTAACATTTAGTACACTTAGTCACATGCAGTTTTCTCCCGTACCAGCTCATGAGGTCTGAACTGTGGAAAGGTGGAAGTAGAGACCATTAAGAGACAGAGTTACTCAGAATTAGGTACAGTGTCAGGACACACCACAGAAGCTGCACTCATGAGATTTTGCAAACAAATGGGACCTCCACAAACAGCTGCATTTCTCAGAGGCTCCAGCCCTGGTAATGAATGGCAAGACGCAGAGGACAGCACATTTCAAGCAGGCTATAGACTTTGCAGTCATATATGAAAGTGGCCAACAACCTCATCCCACTCAAAAGAAATGGAAAACTTACTTTTACAGTTCAGCCTTTTGCAGACAGCAGCCTGTAGCTGAGCTATTAATCCTGCAAAATGATAAAGAAGCACAATACCAAAGTCACTTGTAAATTCCATAGGTAAGAGCCACTGAACACGACAGCGTCAGACCTCTGAACATCATCTTATTAGAAGTATGCAGATGTCTGTTGAAATGGTGGTATTCTGTTCTGTTTGGTGGCATAACTCTATAACTACCTGAAAGGACGCTACAGTGAGGCAAGTGTTAGTCTCTTGTCCCAAGAAATGAGTGATAAAACAAGAAGAAATGGCCTCAAGTTGTGCCAGAGAGGTTTAGACTATTACTTCACTGGAAGGATTGTCAAGCACTGGCACAGGCTGCCTAGGGAAGTGGTTGAGTCTCCATCCCTGGAGATATTTACAAGATGTATAGATGTGGCACTTAAGGACATGGTTTAGTGGTGAACTTGGTAGTGTTAGTTTTACAGTTGGACTCTATGATCTTAAAGGTCTTCTCAACATAAATGATTTTATTATTCTATAATACAACATAAGAGGCTCCCAAAGGAGTCTTACAGCTCCTCATTCATCTCTTGACCAAGCATATTACCCTCACACAAATTCCAAGTATGATCATGATACAAGCAATTTGGCATTCAGTAACTGGACAACATCATTCACCACTCCCCAGTCATATAACATGGTGCACACATACCCTAATTATGCAACATGCATTTCAGGTCACAAGATGATAGCATATATAGTTACAAGAGCAGGAGGGGGACTAGGGCCATGAGAAAGTGGGGCAGAAAGCAAGACTTTGGTCACTAAACTTAAAAAAAAAAAATCATTGAGCTGACAGCTCGCCCCAAAATTCCACTTGGAGCAGCTCACTGGATGGAGATGATTCTGATTAACCCGGTCTGGTCTATGGTCCACAGGTTGGCTATGTTTGTTAAAGGCTACAGAGTATCATCATTATGCATACAGGGACTTAAAATTAAAATATCACTACTTTTTGGTTAGTGCTGTGTTTTATGCAGACACAGACACACATGATGTTCAGCAACTATTCTGTCATAAAAGTAGTTTTTCCATGACAATGTTTAGGGAAATAGCATGCCACATCTGGAAACCAATTCAGCAAACTTTGAAATGTGAACTCAAAGATTTTTAATAGTAACACAACTTTCCTTCATGAGGCAAAATTCATTCTCATCATTCAATCTTGAATGGAACCTTCACTCCATCAATATTGCAATTTCACAGCTAAACATATTAATAGGGTTATAAATATTCAGATTGTGTAATAAGGACAGTGAAAGCAGCCGATAAAATGCTGTTAACATTCATTTACAGCAGCTGGGACAGCCCTGCCAAATGTTGCTTTACATAACAGGTCGTGATGCTCTGACTGCATTAAGCTTTCTGATCACTTCCTTTATCTGCTACGATTTTGAACGCAATACGAGACTGCACAGACTAACCAATGGATTTAGAATCCCTTTCTAGCATACCAACATCTGAAAGCTTTAAAAGATTAAAATATCAAAAAAGCCTCATAGTTACTATGTTTGTGCTTTTGCATTTTATAGCACAGACATGAAAGTGACATTCACATCACTTATCTGCATTAGCTCTACAATTCAGTGCCTCCAATAAATTTTACAAGTTCTTTTTTAATTGTACCATACTTTAGTTAAGCTATATGCAAAAAAAGGAAAACATTCAGTAAATTGAAAACATTTCCACTACAGTTTTCACAAGGCATCTGGAGTACTACTGAAACATTCTATAACGTTTGCATAATGCTGTTCGCAACCTACATTAATTTTATCTTGAGAGTTGCATCTGAATCAAGTGACAGTTCTTGCTTTGCTTCAATGTATTCTGCCTTACATTTACTTTGTTTCAGCACAGTTTCTGCTATACTTAAGAAGTCAGGATTCCCAAAGCATGGGTCATATCCTACAAGCTCTCAGGCAAGCACTAGGCAGGCACGTGGACTTTGGGACTAGGTCAGAATGTTTTACTGTAAAAAACGATGACTCACAGTTTGATTCATTCATTTTGCATATTTCCATGCCAAAATTAAGCCCAATGCTGTAGACATTTATGGAGATTAGTAGCCCTAGGAAGGTTAAGAGCTCTGGTGAGATAAAAAAATTCATGTGTGTAAAGCAAACACGGGCTGTGCATAACAGGACACACACAGCAGCTACTATACTGCTTGTAAAAGCAATACCATTCATCCCTCCAGTCCTGCATTCATTATCAACTATTCAGAGCACTGAATACAGTACAAAGCCAAATGCATTAACTGACTGGGGGTCTCAAGCTTTTCCTGTAGCCAAGGCTCATGGGAGAGAGCTGACATGTCTATACACAACCACAGTTTCAGCAGCACATACCAGCTCTGGTTCCCACCATCCACGTGGGGCACTGCTTCGGCAAGGCTCACCTCACCACTTGGGAAACCACAAACTAAAGTAAAGGAGACTTGACTAATTACCAGATGTCAGTAAAAAAATCTTAGCCATTACAGGAAAAATAAAGTTTGCAAAGGGAAACACCAGTTTCACCAATACTCACTCGACTTTGTGAACTCTGCATCAAATTACAAGAAACTCACTACTTGGTTTCTGATTTGAGTAAGGCTACTTTCAGTCACTCTGAAGACTCTTGTCAGTGCATTCAATCACCTGAAATTAAGATCTCTTCACCTTAAGTGCTCTCATCCAAGTTAGAGCAGAGTCTTGTCCCAGACTTTGGAGAAGGAGAAACCAAAAATGTTGTGGTTTTTTTTTTTATTAAGTCAGGAATATTTGCACAAGAACTACAGAAGAGTTATGCCTTCCCAAGATCACAAACTCTTGGTATGAGATTCAAAAGGGTAATTCCAAGGTTATAAACACATTGTAATAGAAAAAGTGACCCATCTGGTCCTAATAACAGGTCTGAATCCCCACTGCTCTATACAACGCGCAAGCTGTAAATCTAAAATGCCCCAGAACATCTTGCACATAGACCTACAAGCAAGGCAGAGGTTCCTCAACTAGACATAGTTATCATAGCTAATCTTATGGTCTGACCTACTACTGATTCCTTATGAATTGTGAAAAAATAAAACACAGATATTATCCTTAAAAAAAGCATTTTGAATTATATTTACTTTCAGATACACTAACACAAGCAATGCTAAGGAAAAAAACCAAACCCACATAATGTAAATAGTATGTGCTCTGCAAAAACAGACTACATACAAACAATAAATTAGGGAACTAATATTTCTATTAAGTCTTCACATATATTCTATCTCCTTATTTTCAGTATCTTTAATAAGCTTATAAGCATCCTCTTATCCAGTAGGCACTCCTACTGATTCGGGAAATGCTAGCTATTAATTTAATATGATAGTAATTACAATTTTTTAAAAAAATAAGTAACCAAGTGAATAGCTAGATATAAACTGAGTGGGGTGCACGGCAGAACTAAGAAACAGCTGTTCTTTCCAACACAAAATACACCACTGCAAATTCAGAAACATACCTGAAAGGTCTTCCTAAATCCTCTTTTTAAATTAAGTTGAAAAGAATTTGGGCATTTCCATCATTTCCATCTTCTATTCTGATTCTGAGCTATGATACTTTGCATACAGCTGTTAAAACAACAGCTGAAGCAGGACCAGCAAAGAATAGGTACATTAATACATCCAAGTAAAGCCCAGTATTTACAAGTACCTGGGCTTTTTGAAGTACTCTGCTGCCCTCCAAAATAGTTCTACAAAACGAAATAACCTGATCAACTGACATGACTGATAAAAGAGTTCTTCAGCTTTCCTTCTTCTTACAGATATTATTCACCTCTAATCACTAAACCCCAAAACATTCCCTGTTATTTGACTAACAGCTGCAGGTTTGCCTCAGTAATATTTGTAGACCCACTCTCTTTCTTTCCTCCTTAAACATCAGTTGAGGTAATTTTTCCACACTCAAAACCCCCTCCCTATTCTTCATAGATATGAAATAAGTCAGGAATATTTGCAGAGTAAGTTTCTGATGGTTGCAATGAAAGCTTCCCCTCTAGATTAATAAGTATTCTTAATTTAGAATGGTCACACAAGCATGTCAATCCAACAGCCCTCTCCCTTTCCCGTTTCTTTAAAAAAGCAGTACAGCAGGAACACACACTTGCCGTAATACATAATGAGACCTCTATCTCTCAGGTGGCTGCTCTAACTACCAGGCAATGGATCCATAATCACCCTGTGAATAATTAATATCTATTAACTCTGTGAAAAAGCAGGACAGCTTCAACAAACGAGAAAACAGATAGACTTATCCCAGAATACTCTGGTCCCTGCCTATGGCAGGAGGGGTGGAACTGGATGATGTTTAATGTCCCTTCCAACCATTCTATGATTCCCTAGTTCTCAGAGCAATCACTTGCAATGTGGGAGAACTAGATTCAAGACTCGAAACTGGGTAAGATACAGGTAGCAAGGCGTGAAACCAGACTCCTCATGCAAATGCTCTGATCACTAGGAAGGATGCATTGATCAGATTCCTAACGCTGCAATACGTATTTCCGCATGGCTTAGCAAAAGAAGCTAACATTTTTATATCTTCTCTGGTGGCAACTCAGATGACATCAGCATGGATGGGGCTGGCACTTACCTCTTGCTTCTGTCAGCTGGAGGAAGGCAGTTCCTGGTCTATAAATAATGGAACTATGTTAGTGAGATGCTGTGTTCAAATTATAACTCCTGCAAACAGTCTGCAGAATAAACACGTAGGCCAGTATATGTAGTTGCATAAACACAGCCACAGACACCTCTGAAGTGAGACAGCAGTCAAAGGGGAACTAAACATGGCAGCTGAAAGGCAAACAGAGGAGTCATAGTTCTTTTATGGATTTAATCCCATGGGATATTTTTCACCCTAAGCCTCTTTGAGCCCATATGGAAGAGTGTGAAAACTGCTGTCGTAGCCTGAAAGTGCCTTCTCACAGGCCTGAGCAAAGACCTCCCTCATTACAGAGACACCATCCTGCAAACACTTGTGAACGACACAGAGCTGTACTGAACTGGCTGGTGGGCCACCAGCAAGGTGTGCATTTGGTATCTCATTGAACAGTGCCTCTGCCAATCCATCTTCTCTCGTCAGTAACCCATTACTTTGCTAGTTGGGCGGTACATATTGGAGGAATTACATTTTAGCTCCTATTTTCATTGATTTTGCCCTTCAGATAAGAAAAATAGAGGTTTCTTACTCAGCACTATCAAACCAGCTATCAGGAATTGTCCAGGAATATTTCCCAGAGATGTTCTGAAAGACCGGCAAAGGCTTCCAAGCAAATTTTACAGGCATTAGCCGTTTGGTCCTTAACAGTCAGTTAACCTTTCGCTTTCTCAGCCTCTAATGCAACATACACATGCTTCACCAGATTATTTTTAGAAATAAAAGGAGTTTCTGAAGGTAAAGACACTCCAGATTTCTGTCTGTAGGTACAGTCAGCTGAAGCCACCCATAATTCAGTACTCATTTCCCCTTGTTCTGCTACACTAGCAGGTAGAAGCAGTGTTGCAGTCCTGCGCAAATACAGACTTTTTGTTTTGTCCACATTTTCATATCTTTCTTTACTTAAAAGTGCCAGAGACATCTCCACAAGACCACATACCATGCCTCCCTAAGGCGCCTTCCTTTATACAGAACAGTTAGCATGCTAACGCATTAAAACTCTGGCAGATACTACCTGAAGCAGGAAAAAGGCTCAAAGGACTTTGGAAAAAAAACAATAAAACATTCAGCCCTTACACCCCATAACCTCTCAGATTCAACAGAAACCTAGAAAAGTAACATTTTATTCTATATTCCCTATTGATTGGTTCTGGCTTAAACAAGTTGGTTGACAGAAAGCTGTCTGCGTTCAGGTGAAGATCAGTAACATCAACCAGATAAAGAGAAAACGATGGTTCAAGATGTTCCTGGCTGCTTGTTTCTCAGTAAGGCCATACAATCCAGTTCGCAAGGGACAGTGTATTTCACCATCCTACTGGCAAAGTTAAAGACAGCAGTGTGAGTACTGCTGAAGCAGCACAGGATTTGACCCACAACAACATCATGGCATCAGAAGTGGCTGGCAATTAAAGGATTACAATACAGTCGATGATAATCCGATGAGCTCAGCTGCAGATGCACAGAGTGCTCATAGCAGGCTGCCGGGGGAGAAGCAATGCTGAGCGTGCACAACAGCACTCACTGTCTTGAGGCTCCTCTGCAACACCCTGGGAGGAGAGGAGGCCCTAATAAGTGGGCCTTGCTACCTGCACTGGGCATCTCCATGCCTTCTGCACAGGGGACCTTCTCTCACTTGCACTTGGTTGTGACTTCAGTGCACGGGTATAAGAGGAGATTAACGTTTCTGTTCTATTTTCTGTCATGGCATTGAGAATCTCACTAATTTTATGCACTGTTACATGCAAATTAGGAAGGCACAAATCCACGGAGGCAGCCTTGAAAAAGGAACATAATGCACACAACCCTATTGCACTGGGTCTTAATCTCAAGTAGTCTGTTGGGCAGCAAAGATAGTGTAGTTGTTAAGTTCTTAAACTTAAATCAAGTTCTTAAACATGTCAGTTATCCATTTGCAGCACTAGCCAAACAAACCAGCTTTCCATTACATGGCTGGTTCTTCATGGAGCTGATATTATTTATGCCAAGAATGCAGAAACACCTATTCGCCACATACATGAGGCACCTACGAACAAGAGTTTATACACTTTCATTTCTACTAATCATCAAATTAGTGTTTTGCAGGAGGAAGAGCATGCTGCGTCATCTAAACACTTAGAACAACCTTGGTATGTTAAGTACTCTATAATAAGGGTAAGAACTTTCTTTTTCATTTTAGTATACCTTTTGAATGCCTGCATAAATACTGCCAAAGAAATAAGAGTAACTTTATGCCTCCCAACTTGGTTGCAGTGTGTTTTGGTACAGAGGCTTGGATTACAGCACGCAAGGGTAACAATGGTTAGAGGCACTAGACAGGTGTCTGACTGAACTACCAGCAATATAAAACTTTAAGGAAAGGGACTGTTCGGATCATCAAGTCCAGCCTGCTGATACCACAGGCAATCCTATCTTACAATCTTTCGTAAAAGATTATTTGCTGGACAGTTGGCATCTTCTGAAAAAAAAAAAGTTAATGATGAAAGGCTGAAGTTGGATTTTTCAGCAGAAAAAGAACAGATCTTTTTGTTCTACAATATAAAGAAATGAATTAAGTGACTTGTAATCTTTTCAACTTCTCTATTACTTTCTAAAACAGTAACTTAATTGTTGAGTTAGAAAGTTTCGGTTTGCATGCCTGCTCACTTCGATACTGAATGAACAGTTATTTTACCTTACTTCTAATGCTTTAGATTGTTTATCCTCTCTTCTCTTAAAAGAGCACCAGGAGAAAAGCAGAGAATAGCAAGGCTTGAAAAAAGCGAGGTTGTTGAAAGAATGCAGCCATACAAGAGCTATCACTGAATCTTATTAGACTTTTGCTGTACTCTGTACTTTGTAAACATGAGCATATTCCTCTGATTTTTCAGGAAGCAGATACTCTGGAAGCAGCTAGAACAGCAGAGACTGGTTTCTTTTATCATATGAAACAATGTACACTGGAAAGTGAAAGGGGACCAGCACATCTCCTTATTTAGTTTAACACACAGTGAGAACAAAGCCAGAAGTGCATCATTCCACTTCTGATTCCTTGGAAGAAACAAGTCAAAGCAGCATACTGAAGACTCCTGACACAAGACAGAACCAGCAAGCTGCTTGCAGATCCTACACGTGGAGTAATTCAGGTGAGTGAGCACCAGGTCAGTTAAGGAGTCTGGAGAGTCTGTTTACATGATGCTACAGTAACCAGTTACATTTCCCACAACAGCTCATTACGTGAAGTGTTACAATCATTACTTCCTGGAAGTCATCATCTGGTAAGCCAGCTGCATTTGCTTTTTATTCCCAATATAGTTAACAAGAAATAGTACACCATAAGTGTTCTAATTATAGTTTTTGTAACTTCTATTTCACAATAAAAAGAATAATTTTGCCTAGTATATTTTGAGCATGTTTTGGTTGATATGCTAATAAAGCTCTCTCTGCCTGCTTGTCAGCACTTCTGCATCTGTAATGGCAAGTCTCAAGAGGCTGCAACTGAAACTCAAACAGGTTTTATCACCCAATAATAGATAACATAACAAAGTTAACAGGGATATTCTAACTAATGAATCAATGATAACACCTCTATGTAAGTTCTACTGAAACTTTTTCTAGAAAACTGATAGACAAAGACAAGCTTTTTCCCCCCTCTCACCACTCCAATTAAAAGCAAACCCCCAGATGCTATCATTGAAGTAGCTGCAGATCGAGTACCCACGCACCTTCAGAGGGACTTCATTAAAACCAGATTAACTGTACTGTTCTGTACTGGATAGAGTTAGAAATTAATGACACGGGTCATCCTTAACTCATTTTACAGATATGATTATCAGAGTCAAATAATAAAGCATATACTTTCTCCACAACATTTTCAGAGAACATTTAATGGCTTTGCTGGTGTTTATTCCCTAGAGATTTTTCTGACATAGGAAGCTGGGCTCTTTTCTTGCTCAAATGTTTCAAGTGAAAGACTATGAGGAATACCGTGCCTTCCTTCTTCCAACACCGACCTCATTAACATGCACCTAGAACAGGGATTATTTTATTGTGCCAACCATGAACTAATAAAAGTATTTTCTCCTTCTAGAGAAGACAAACTCTTCATCTTAATGTTCACACTCACTGACTTGCAGAGTAATACAAAGTCCTGGTCATCCCCACATACAAGCCAGTCCTTGAAAACAGAACATTAGATTTGCTTGGAGTTATTTCTAAAACTTGATTCATTTTCTATAAAGCAATTCTATCTCAATCTTGGGATTTATCAAAAAGTCATCTCCAGGTAAAAAACGTGTTTCCAGTGGGTTGCACAATGCAAGATTGAATACTGCATCTTGAAATTCATCCAGCATATGACTGAGAATCAGCGACATGAACGGGAGAAGGAAAGGGCTATTGAAGAGATTTTCCTTGTTCAGTTATTAAGCTGTAGCTAAGAGAAAATGGCTCGATTACTGGGCAAAGCAGAAGTAAAATGTAATACACCACCTTTAACCTACCAGGTGGCTATAACTGACTTGTGACACACTTCTGTGTCTACCAGAAGACATCTTGTACAAGCTGCAGAACACAGTAGATTCCTGAGGAAGCAGTGCCTCAGGAATACCGCTCCGATTACAACAGATCAAAGTGAATTGTTTGTCTTAGAGCATTCCCATAGGACCAAGTCACCATAAACTGCCTGAACAGCCTGCAGTTCTTCAGTTGTTTAAGCCTTGGAAACAAAGGAAAAAGAATAGTGATAACCAACTCCTTTGCTTTTGGTGCCAGATACAATCTTGGTAATGTAAAACACACAGAGCAAGCAGTCTTCCTGTGCAGACAGCTCTGCCTGTTACCCAGAAGACAGCCCCATGCTCTCAGCGAAGGCCCTCTGTACGTCGTACCAAGCATTTGCTACTGCGCGGCCCACTGGCCCATCCGCCTTCAATCACTGCCTCCTGTTCTCAGCTGCTGCTCTTCCTCTGCACGCACACATGCACAATCTCTTGCAGCTCAGGGTATTTGGCATGGTGCCTGGGAGTGGGGAAGGAAAAGGCACAAAGTAACTTCAGACAGAACAGGCTATTCATGCTCTGGGCTGGTCAGTCCAGGAGTTGCAAGGCAAGGTCAGCCAGCCTTGCCTTGGTGATGGCTGGCACTTGATCGGATCAGCCCAGCTGAGCAGAGAGCACAGGGGAAGTCCCAGGAAGGTCAGGTCAGTAGTGTGCAAGGTGGGAGACGCTGGCCACAGAGGAGATGCTGTGGTGAGACTAAATCCCAGATGAAGAAGAGGGGGCAGCACGCAGGCTGCAAGGAGCCCCAACATGTTTAGACTAATCACTCACACACAAAACAAACCCACATGCTACAAAGCCTATTTTGTTCTGTGAAATCTGAGCAGTAAGAGTAGATTAGACTCTAATAGGGATTAATACAAGTTAAGGTAGCACTCATTTCCACTATGTAGTCCAGAAAGGTTAGACATGGGATAATAACAGCTAGACGTAGCAGTGGCTTGAAAAAAAGCAAAAGGGAGAAGAAGCACAATTGACATCTGCCTGGCTCCATTTGTGCTCTCCTCCATGTCCAGCCCTGTCCAAAACAGAGATTAGACGTGCAGCACTGTCAAGGCATAGTCAATGATTTCTAACAGGCTGTATAATGGTCAGCAGGGGATTTCTTATCCAGTCTCAACAGTGCTGACCCACTATTTTTCCAGTGCTACCATCCATCACTGCTGAGTGACACGGAGATCAGTTTTCACAGAAGGCAAAACCTAACCCAAGCAAAGTTTGAAGCAGAAAATGAGATTAAATACAGATCCCATTGTGTCTTACCACAGCCATTTCAAAGCTATAAGTTTAATTTTATTAGCAACTAGGACTTCAGTTCATAAAAAAGTGACCAATAAAAGATAATGGCAGGAAATGAAATGAACCTTAGCATGATTTAGAGCAGCAGAACTGCATAGAAAGTACATTTGGAAAAGACAAAAAGGCCCCAAAGAAGTGATCATAAAAGGATCCAAACTGCTTCAGAATCAAAGGCAAATTAAAGCTTTTAGAGACTAAAAAAGTGCGGGTACACACAAAATGTACACATTAAGTATGCATTATGATTGCCATATTGAGAGAAAGAAACACTGGTCAGACAGTCCATTTATTGCTTGCCCTTTCCTGTGTGCTATAGCAATTAGAACTTTATTCACCTTTAAATTCAAGCAAAATAACAAATGTTGTTTGGCTGCATTGCTGGGAGACACCAACTGCAGTGTGTGTCAAACCAGGAAAAAAAATGGTTCCATTCATGACTTAACTATCTAAACCTACAGATACTTCCTCCAGCTGCATAGTTAACTACAAACTCGCTAGCATTTACATGGACAACTGAAGTTTGTACTCTGAAGTGAAAAATTAGAGAGCAGGAAGGAAGTACTGAGGGAAAAAGGTAAGAAACTAGCCTTCATTAGCCTATCTCTCAAACAACATGTAACTCCAACTGAAAAACAGCACAGAAAACATCCTTTCCGTACAAGACAACACTCATTGTGGTCAAGTTCTTTGATCAAAAAAATTTCAACTGAACCACACTTGATAAACTTGAACTTTGAAAATTGTTATCTACTCACCAGAATATTTTGAAAAAAATTGAGAATTCTAGCATCGTCCAAGGCACCAAATTCTTCATTATGAAGATTTTTTTCAAAATAGTCAAAAAACTTTACTAAAACATCAACCCAATTGGTATTTCAGAACTCAGCCTGTCCTCTGAGAGGCTTCCATTGTTGTTGTTTTAATTACAGATTGTTTCAATCTGGAGCAAGTTCACAAATGAGAATTTTCATTTTCCATAAAAATTAATTAGGCAATGTAACAGACTGCTAACAAATTGTTTCTGCTGGAAAACAGAAGTATTTTCTTCTAAAGAAAACCATGCAAATGTTGATCTTATGGAAGTGACTCCCTTCACAAAGTTGCTTTTAGATTTCCACTCAGTCACTTCCAACAGGGAAAGGAAGGTAGGAAAAGGAAGCATCTAAGTAGCTCTTACCTCAGTACTTTTCAGTTGAAGACACAGTTACATAAGAAGGCCAAGAGACCATTAAACTCCAAAGATCCTCAACAATTCAAACCATACAGAGCATTTCACTAAATAGGCAGGCCCAGTTACAAGAGTCAGCCACAAGTCTTAAGAAGGTAAATATGCCAATGTAACACTTGAATCACCTGAAAGCTATTGAGCAGCATCTCCAGTCCTCTGGTATTACTACAGGTTTCTTCAGAGGCATAACTTTCTGAAGTGAGCCAGGTATTCAAGATTTCACTAGTTCACCCTTTACCACACCTGAGATACACACGCAGATATCAGAGGATGCTTTAGTATTTCTTCACTACTCTGGATTGCTCAGTAACTTTATCAGATACCGCTTTACATTATCAGCAGTACGAACGGGCAGATGGTCCTCAGAATACAAAAGGCAGGATAATAATAGGCCACTACAGTCAACTGAGCTTTGAGTTAAGGAATGCTGTGTATAAATCTAGGTAGGGTCAAGTTAATACTCAACTCCTAACGATACCACCACTCTGTTGCTCATTTACACAGGTTTGCCTCCACTTTCTAGCTCCGGCCTCATCCCCCAACCCAGCTGCAACGCTGGCAGGAAACCTACCACTAAAGACTTCAAAAGACCTACAAAATCATCACATTCTTCAGAAAAAACACATACGCTTGATAGTTGGGATGATCAAGGATATTTTAAGAAGTTATTTTACTCAGTCATCCAATATAGTTTGCGGAAAATCTACAAAGTACATTGTGCACGCCATTTTAACAGTAATATAAATTGTTTCTCAGAACTGTCAAAATGTTCTTGAATAAACAAGTTCTCGATGCCTTTCCTAAAGCTTTTGAATTAGAAGTGAAACATTGCTGAGGAGTATGTGCTTCAGCAAAATTATTAAGTAACAAAGTCATACTGAAACTAAAGAACCAAGAGAGCTCACTTCCGACAAGAGTTGCAGAACCAAGCAATATTATCCACATGTCTCTGCATCTACACATTAGGGTGCCTGTCTCATCTTAACATCCTTACATCCCTCAAATAACGGGTAAGGCTATTCATCTAGACAGATCTAACTTTAGTATTGAGACATCCTCAAGAAATATCCTTCTGTTTTCTATATAATGTGCAGGGAAGTGAACACAGTTCCCTAACTGCTACAGCTGGGATAGTTCTTGACAGCCGTTAGCCTGAAGATCAGGGATTCTGAAAAAAAAAAGTGCAATAAGATGTTCTGCTCAACAAGTCAGAAGTACTTTGTCCACTTCAGCTTGAGAAACATTTGCAAGCTTTCCACTTTTCCTATATGACCCCCATGAAAGCAAGAGCCAAACTACTGATATTGATGGAAGTCCAAGCAGAAGACATCAGTCTACACCATCCAGGAACCAGGCAAACAATTAACATCTGTTACTGCTTCTTATTTGAGCAGTTAAGAGCAGAAAAAGCTATGTGAGGAATGGCACTGTTAAATCCTCATTTCCAAATAAGGCACCATATATACATTCTACTGGTCATGTACATTAGAGGCGCCTCTTTCTTCAGTACCAATATTCAGACATCTTACGACAGGATTTACAAAGGCACACACCAGTGGTACGGTTTCTGAATCACTAACACTGGTGTTCATCATGCTGAGCTCAATGTGATCTCATAACAACGCAAGGGATATATGTGGTGTTACGCTCCTTTGCGACCGCCTGTCCAGATGACATCAAATGGCCAGTTTGCTGCCAAACTGTCCACATCCTTCAGGCAATTAAACATGTCAGCAGTGAGAAATTAGCTAGTCACTGCAAACATCAGAAATCATAAGCAGCAAAAGCGTTTTGGCCACACCCTTTCTCCTATTCTAATACATAAAATTCCAGGTAGTATATAGTGACCTACATTTCCTGCAGTTATATTCACTTAAAAGTTACTTTAATGGCTAATTAGGACTAATTCGTTAGCCCTTGACCCCCAGGATAAGCAAGATTTTCAAGGTATAACACAATGGCATCATTATTTTGTTACAGCACCACTGAGCTAGCACTGAGCAGAATTATATCTTAATACAGATAGTTCTTGCCACCTGAATCACAATTGTAGTGATGTTGGTTGAAGAAAAAGAAGCTCTGGCTACAATTTCTAGCCCAGCATACTTTTTCAAACAGCTGCTAATCAACAATTCAAGCAAGGCAGTCGGGACCAGACACATCACAGATCATCCATCCCAAAGGAGCAAAAAGCAAGTCAAAATTCCTAATAAGCTGTGTTTACAAACGCCACCTCCCTCCCATGGAGGACCATGATACCAAGGAGTCAGGTTATTAGAGATGCTTGCTACCTTAATCTTTATTGTTTATGAAATGATCTGATACACGCTGCTGAAGGGCATAGTGTTTCTTCTTCATTATTCAAAAGAAAAGGACAGCTTATGTAGCAACCGGCTGCAGCCAATAAAGGCTGAGACCATAACAATTACGTTAGGAGGAGGCAAAGAACTGCCTGCACACTCTGCAGGAGCTTAAGGTCTTAAACATTTTTTCTGCTCAGTGACCAAGACAAATCACCATTTCCACAGAGGCAGAAGAACTGATCCTCCAAGCACCCAACGGCAGTGAACTCACCAATTATGTGAGAGCTGTCTCTGCCCTGCTCATGTCAAACAGACACTTGAAGCATGGCCTACCTGCCTGCTCAGAAAAGACCCCTCACTGCCCACCTAGTTGGGTGGTCTCTTATTTTAAGCCTAAATCCTTTCCTGGACCCAAAGAGACTTTCATTGGTGATGGGTATTTTTCTCAAAAAGTTAAGCTTAGAAAGGAAAAAAAACTCAAACCAAACCTTTTTCCTTTTAAGAGGAAAAAGAATAATGAAACCCCATGAATTGTTTTGAGAATTTGATCTCGCAATTATAGAAAGTTATCAAATCTTTGAACAGCTGAGGAGTGGTTCCTCCCACCCTGTTTCAGACACCTCGGTCTGAAGGTCTCCAGCCCTTGTCTGCATGGGGCACGAGGTCTCCTGAAGCCCATGGACCTGCATGGGGGCACACTCCATCTCCACGTATCACAGACCGCAGGGAGCGTCGAGCAGGGTCCACCCCACATACATAAAGAACACATCTACACCTTTTTAATAAACAAGAGTTCGAGTGCCACACAGCTTTCTGAATGCACGCTTTTCAAGTCTGCATCCACTCTCGAAGCTTGGATTTATTGCAATTTATATATTATGCAAATTATTGCCCAACAGCAGCAAGAGAAAAGGATGTGCACCAAGAGACCCACACCCCGCCGCCCATGCCGTTGCTTTCCCATCCTCTGTTCCACCCAGGACACCGGCAAATGGGAAAAAGCTATGTGAGGAGAGGAAACTAGATGCTCCGGTGGCTCAAGCCCGGGTCTGCCGGCGCTGCCCTTGGCACAACAGTTGGATGCAATACAGCCGGGCGACTCGAGGCTGAAACCCTTCCTGGGGTGGCTGAAAGGGCTCATTCAATACTCGAGGATAAATCCTGATCAGCCCTCGTCCACAGAGGAACTACAACCCCAAGGGGAGGGCGGGGGACACCGGCCATGTGCCTTAAGAAAGGGGCATGGCTTAACAGGATCCCTCGCTTTGTTGGGTTTTTTTAAGCCTAATCCGCTGGAGGAAGGGCCGGTGCCCCCGCTGCCCCTCGCACACACCGGGGCCGCTCGCAGCGGGAGGGAAGAGAGAGATGCATGGGGGGAGGGGGGAGAAGCAGCCACCACCCGCTCCCCGCTGTCCTCTCCCCGCTCACCTCCGCCCCGAAGTTGGGGCACTGCGAACTGCCCGCCCTACCAGACACACCCCGGAGGAAGGGGCTCATCCCGGGAGGCGCCCCCCGCTTACCTTTCACTTGACTTTCATACTCCGCTATGATCTCTTTGTCCTTTTTGAATCTGCTGGGGGTTGACATTATCCACTTGCTTCTTTCTGCTTCTCCCTCCTTTCTTCTCCTTGTTTTTAATTACGATTATTAATTCTGTATGTTTTTTCTCCCCTTTTCCTGGAAGGGCTCGCAAGCCGTATCAGCCGGGGAGGCGGCGATCAGAGTAGCCCCGGCGCGGGCACCATCGCCTCCCGGCTCCGCCGCCGGCAGCAGCAGCAGCAGCAGCGCGGGGCGCGGCGCAGGGCGGGGCGGCGGTGGAGCTGCCGCGGGGCACCGGCTCCCACTAAGCTTCCCGGCGGCTGCGCCCCACCATTGTTATCGGTCCTCCTCGCGCACCCGGGAAAAGGGGAAGGGAAGCAGGGAGAGCGCGGTAGGCGGGCGCTCGGGCTCCACGCCACAGGCACTGGTTACTCCCGCCTGGGTGGGGACTGGGAGCCCTGCCGTGAGCACCGCTGCGAGGCAGTGCCCGTCCCAAGCTCCGCAGCCCCAGCAGCAGCAGCGCGAAGGAGCCCGTCACAGCCCCGCAGCTCCAACAGAACCGCCCGTCCTAGCCCGTCCCAGCCCCAGCAGCGCAGAGCCTCCCTTCCCAACTCCGCAGCCCAAGCCTCAGTCCAGAGGAGCCTGTCCCGTCCCAGCCCAGCAGCAGCAGCCGCGTGGACCCTCCCGTCCCAGCCCCGCAGCCCGGGGCGACGCCTCCACCGCGCCCTGGAGAGGTGTCTCCTGGATTAAACTTCTCCCCGCCCTCTCGTCGTTCTCTCCTCCCTTCCTGGCTTCCCCGCCTGCCTCGCCGCCCGCCCGGCCCTCGCCCCGCCGCCCCCCCCCCCCCCCTCCGCCAGCAGCCGGGGCGGGAGCGCGGTCGCCACCGCCCACCGGGAGGCGGGAGGGAAGGCGCCGCCGTCCCCGCCCCGCGGCAGGCATATGGTGAGCGGGTGCCCTCAGGGGACTGGGGTGTGAGGCCGCGGGGTGGTGACAGAAAGCCGTTGGTTAAAGACCCGTGGAGCCGCCACCGCCGAGCCGCGGGGAGATCTCTTCTGAGGGTGTGAGGCATTGGCACAGTTTGCCCAGGGTAGCCGTGGATGCCTGTTCCCTAGAGATGTTCAGGGTGAGGCTGGATGGAGCCTTGAGCAGCCTGGTGTGGTGGGAGGTGTCCCTGCCCATAGCAGGGACGTTGTAACGGGATGATTTTTAAGGACCCTTCCAACCCAAACTTTTCGGTGATTCTATGACCCTGTTTTCCTCCTCTCGTTTCGGTGGAGACAAGGCATGGCTGTGCTGAGTGGGGCTGTTGATGTGGTGGCATGTCCAGGGACCAATCCGTAGGGACATGGTGGCACACAGGGGAGAGCCATGTTATAGAATCACAGAATGATCACCACCCTCATCATGATGAATTTCTTCTTAATGTCGAATCTAAATCTTTCACTTTCCAATGTAAAGCCATTCCCCCTGTTCCAATCACTACTTGCCTTTGTAAAAAGTCCCTCCCCAGCTTCCCTGTAGCTCCGTTCAGCTTCCTCCATCCTCTCCTGCCCGGTGTTCTCTTTTGGATGCAGCTTGCTCTTGAGGGCAGGACTGTCAGCACCCTGTGTGGGACACTCTGTGTCTCAGGGGGAAAACGAGGAAATAGGGTGGGAGGACATCCAAAATGCAGCTCCCTTGAAGTGCTGTCCCTGTCAGATGGTCAATGTCTGCATTAGGATCGGCTCCAATAGTGCAATAGTGCACAGCTCTCCCCATGAAGCCAGGGCTGTGAGAAGGGGAAGAAGGTAGTTCAGAAGCTCAGGAAGAGCTGGAGTTGGGAGTGTGGGGCAAGTTATAAGGCGGGAGAGATGGCCCAGATATGCCGTTGCTCCTGGGTGCCTCCAGCAGTGATGGGGGCAGCCTCCTTCTCGGCCTGCAGAGTTGGCACCTGGCTCAGTGCTTTGGGGCTGCAGAGGATGAGCTGGCTGCCAGCTCTGCAGGCAAGGATGAGGCCGTGCTTGCCAGGAGCTGAGCACAGTGGTTCACAGACACAGTAGCCACACTTCTCCTATGTCCAGGAGCATATGTCCAAAGCGGCGAACTAGTCACAAGGGGTTTCGAAAGGTAGCTGATATGTGATTAATGTGGTGAAGGTACCCAGAGATCCTATCCTGGATAGCTGGTCCTGATGCTGCCAGGACACAGCTCTTCAGGACAAACAAAATTGAATGGTGGGATCTTCTGCTGCTGGGAAAGTTGAAGTCATCTACCTAGTAATTTGACTGGATTTGAGCTTCAGTGCTATGGGGACCTGGCCTGTGGAGGGAGATGGCACAATTACTGTACTCATGCTACATTCTTCCTTGTGTTTATATTTAATTCTTATAAATGTGTTCCCTTAGCACTGCAGTCACTCACTTCCACACCTCTGCATTTCAGCAGTAGGTGTTTATCTGTCCTTTGCTGTTCATCTTTCAGTTTCATTAGGTACCGTGCTCTCCTCTGCTAAAGGAGCTAACAGGACTCCTGTTCTCTTTTCCCTGTTCATGTGTTGATCTATATAATATTATTATGTCTCTTCCTCTTGCCTTCCCAGCACAACCTCTTTGCAGTGCTGATCCCAATTCAGATTACCTAAAGCAATCTTAGTTCCCGAGGTTATTGTCTGAAGCCTATTTAACTCTAAACTGGAGGGTTGAATTACATCCTTTGAATAAGAAGCCCTGCCTCAAAAGAAGAGTCATCTTGGTAATCACACCCAACTCTGATTTTCATCTCAGTCTTGCCTCCTGGCTGTTGCAGTCCATTTGCTAGGCTGGGTCCAGGCTGATTTACAAGACAGTGAGCTGCATTCCAGGAGAACAACTGTTGAGGACAGAGAATGGTGGTCAAGTCCCCTTGTGCCCTGGGTGAGGCTATGAAGGTTGGCACCTCTGACCAGGCCAGTCTTTCTCCCTTGTTGAGGAGTTGTGAACCATGATCAAGATGTGGTGAGAGGTGTAGGCATGAAGTATCTACCTCCTTCTCCCCTGGGGGCTGAGGGACACAGCCCCCTCTTTCACCGAGCCTACGGGAAATACTGCTGAACATCCGTGCCTACACCACTCCTTCTCCCTGTGGTAGATGCTGTAGCCAAAGGATGGGCCAGGCTCCGCAGAGCCAGACTGGAGGCTGAAGAGGAAACATTTCTGTTCCTCTGCAAAGGCAATTTTCCGTGAAGATGCAGAAACCGTCTTCTTGCTCTGGAGATTAATCTCCCTGCATTCAGCTGCTTGGCTCAAAGCTGCTTGTCTGTGGCAAGACCCCTAACCAAAGATGGACATGTGTCCCTGCAGGCTTGAGCATGCTAGGCTCAGAGCTGCACAAATTCTGGGTTCCTGAGATAGGCTTGGCCTCCAGGACAATAAGGATTGAGCTGGCTGAGAAATCTGATTTCTGCCTTCCCCTCTTCCCGCCCCCCCGCCTCTCTTCCCGCCCTTCTTTAGGGATTGGCAAAGGATTGTGCATTATTACATGGGTGTAATCTTCTTTTAAGATGTTCGTGGCAGTTCAAGTCTCTGGACTCACTTCCACACTGATTTACACAGCCTGCAATCCCATTGCAAGGATCGCAAGTGCACAGGAACAGACTCTGCCTGGCCTCTGCAATGCCAGGTTTGAGGTGACTTACAGGACACTGAAGATTAGTACAGAAATCTCTGTCTTTTAAGACCTGTTCCCAAAGAGGTCCCCACAGACTTCCCATCAATTTCAAGAGCAGCAAGTGCTAGAGCTGTGGAGCAGTTGTGTTGTATGAACCCCTGTGCATCTGTGAATGGTGCTTGAAAATTCTCCTTTATCCACAGTGTTGTTTAGTGAACTCTAAACTATTGCATGTAGAGCATATCCAACTCTTGGCAGGGAGGATGCTATAGACATTAAAAAGTATTAGTATAAAGCTGATTGAGAGCACATATGTTGTTGAAAGAGGCAGAGCTGTATCAATAAAGCAGTGTAGGAGGGTACTGCAGCGCTACAATACTGGTGCAGGGTTTGTGGACCGTACCTCAGCGTATGGAGTTAGGTAATCTACTCCATCAGGGAATTGCAAGTCCTGAATTATGTATGATAAAACAGAGATGTGTTTATACAGAGAGCAGCTCCTGCAATGCTTCATACACTCAGTGCAAAAAGGGAATAACACAGGCATGACGGATTCTGCTTGCTTGAGAACTTCATTATTTCATTTCATTTACACAGCCTGATGAGCTGTGCAGTGTTTGCTTTCTTGTGCTGCTAATAAAAATAGACCATATAACTGATTGCTGGAATATCACCGAGCTGTTCTCTATGATCACATAATGAAAGACATCAACCTCCTTTAAACAACAAGCCCCTACACTAATTTTCTTTGGGCTGAAAAGAAGACAGAAACAATTCATCTTACTTTATAATTGCAGTCAATCAGTCATTTTACAGTTGGACAGTAAGTCTCTAAGTGAAAGAACCAGCTTTAATTGAAACAATGAAAGATTTGATTGTTATTGAAAAATCAGTAAGAGGCAGTATTCAAAGAGCTTGTTTAAATGTTTGTCACCGATAAGATGCATTTTTCTATAGAATCAAATCTATTTGCTTGGGAATTAGATTATTTTAGTAAATACAGTTGCTTATCTAAGATATAACACCAGCGAGGCTTTTTTTTCTTTGCCCTGCCCCCAATCAGTGCAGCACTTAATGCTGTTCTGTGCTTAAAAACTCCTGAGACATGGAGACAAAATCTGGGCTTATGCAGTTTGTCACAGGTTGCAGAAGAGGTGTGACTTCACCCTGGCTGATCTCATAGTGAGGGGTTCTAAAGCATTAATCTGGACCTTCATAGCAATGAAATTAGGATCACGAGCTGCCCCGGCTTCTGTAGTTTGGAAAAGATATTTCCATGACCTGAATTTCTCTGTGAGCCTAAGCTTTCACTAACTTTGTGTGTGTGTGTCTGTTTACAGCCCAATTGCCGTGTTCAAATGCATGTGATAACGCTGTCAGCATGAAATACATATGAATCCAGTGGGGAATTGTTCACATCACAGAAAAAAAACCTTGCAGGTGAAATCACTGACTTCAAGTGAAAGAGATCCTTCTCTCTCAGTAAGGTAAGGATTCAACCCTGGAGAGCTGATACAGTCTGGGAGATCAACAAGCATTGTATTTCTTCTAAAGTAAAAAGAAAAGCACCAGACACAAGTCTCCTCACATTAGTTTTGTTTCTATTTTGTTTGAAGAAATTAATGAGACTTAAAGCAGTAATTGGTATGTCAATATTTCGTCCTTTGGCTTTACAGTCATGAAGTGCAGTTTAATGTTCCCTTGTTAACATGTTCCTTTTGAGCAGTGCTAATAGGGCTAATGACATAACTAATATGTAGAAAGTGATGAGCTACTTTATGCCTTTTGCTGTTGTTAAGAATATTATCCTTTTTTATATGGTATTGCTCTTCACTTCCCAATTAGTAATTACAAGGAGAAATGAATTCTGAGTAATAACATTTTCACTTAATGAGAAGAGACTGAGGCAGTCTTGCCATTTTGAAGGAGAAAAGATACAGCAGTAATTGCATTCTCACTGCAGGGTTTGTGTTCTCTGTGGGGCAACTTTTGTCCTGTTGGTAACCTTTGAGACTCTGGTATTCCACTTCTCAATATAATGAGCTAAACGTCCAATTTGTAAGCTTCACACACCTAAATTTGGGCAACTGCATGTGCTTTACACTTGTCAGCTTACGCATTCTAGCATTATTCTGGATCTTTATCTTACTTCTTTAAATTTAACAGCTATATTGTCCAGAGAAGCACTAGGATGTTTTTTAATTTAGCTTTTCTTTCCAAGCCTGGTGAGGGAATGCTGGTGTGTTTGAGAGAACTCTTTCAAGTGAGCCTAAGGGGCCATGTTTGCGGTAATTCAAGTCTTTGATGAGCAGATGATTGGAACTCTGATAATTAGTTTTTGGTTGTAAATTTTCTGTTTACATTGTTTATGTTTCTTCCATCAGTTCTCAGCTTAAAATGAAATACTTCTGCTACTTCATTACTCCTGACCTTCTCTTTCAAATGGCTTTGAGTGGAGAGTGTTAAAAGTTGCCAAGAAGAAACTGTGCTTGAAGCAGCATCAGAAAATTAAGAACATTGTATTTTTAAAAATCTGTCCTATGTACTTCATCATGCTGCTGTTATCTGACTTTAACTAGAATACTTATATGAATAAGGCTGCTGGATTTTACCCTTGAAACTTTAGATAGGGGAATGCAACTCCTGGTCTTGCTATCCTTATATGGCCTTTCTGCACTATCCTGATTTTGCAGAATCTCAGCTTTTGGTCTGCTTCAATCCGTGCCAGTAGTTTAAAGGTTTCAGACCATGCTCATTTATCTCAAAAGGGCATTAATTTTGAAGTCCAGCAATGACACTTCGTCAGCCTTGTTCATTTTTGCAGAAACATCTAGCTCCTCTGCTTGTTCATTAGCGTGGGATAGAGGGATGGGAACAGCTGCAGCCTATCAGGCTAAAAAAGTGCCTTGCTATTGATGGTTTACCCAGCACGTTGCCATCCTCTAATTCAGTCCCTTGGCACACCCTCTGGCTGAGTCCTTGCCTGAGAGCGAGACATGTGTGGAGAGAAACAAGAGTGGAAAAAGAAAGGCTATTTCTGTAGCATTTTCTCTTTTGATTACTGACAGCAACAACATGCTGTTTCCCTGTGTTCTTTACTTCCCTCAGCTACTTTTGCCTTTACTGTTGCAAAAAGACAAACCAGAATTATGCAGAAGGGCTGTCTAATGCCTGAAGGTGATGGTACCTGGGCAAATAGAGGTAGGAAGGGGTACGTGCACCAAGCTGAGGCTGGAGAGACCTGGTATTTCTACATTTTGCTTGATGCTGGTTTAACATCACTCAAATCCCAGCTATTAGCACAGCCTGAGAGCTCTCCAGACTGAGCTGGGTGGTGATGGGTGGAATGGTTTCAAGGTGCAGAAGGAATTGAATCCAGACATTCCTCTTCTTGAGATACTGCTCCCTTGTATTAGATGGCATCACAATGTCCTTCTGCTACTGAGTTTGAAAGGGTTAACCCGAATACTGTTATTTTAATAAGACTTGATACTTCCGTGACTCTCTAAAGGGAATGTGATCCTTGCTGCAGTCTCCCTCTTAAAACTCTGTGTTAAACACCGAGCCCTGGGCAAGAGGGAGACTTCAGACATTTCTCTCCTTGGCTTTTCATACTGCCTGGGTGTGAGAATCTCTTCATGAAGCATGCAGGATTTGGGGTGAATTTTTGAGGTGCCTATGATTCCTCAGGCAATGCCCAAGCTCCTGCTGCAGAGGCGTGGACTTGCTGGGAGCCAGGAGGCAGGAGATGCTGTGTGTACGGATGGCCTTTACTGGACCTGATTTTCTGTCATATCCTCAGGTTTCAGGTATTCCTCTCTGCACACTTGGGCTGCTGGCTGTCATCAACGGGAGACACATGGTAGTTCAAAGATAAAATATAATGATCTTACCCTCACAACTGTGACTTCAAAGTAAATCTTTTAAGTGTTTATTCTGGTGTCCAAGAAGATGTGTCCCACATGGAAGAAAATCACTAAGGAGTTCAAGAGCAATTATTCCTTTCAATTTTTTTGGCATTTGTTTGCACTTTCCTTAGTGTTAACATCCTTTTTTTATAATTTCTGTTCAGCAGCCCAATGTCACGGTAATTGGGTGTGCAATATTGTAAACTGCACACAAATACTTGTCTCCAAGAGATAAGGTTTTTTATAGAGCCATCTCTCTCATACACAGACAAATAACTGAAAGCTTTCTGTTAACATCAACTGCTCCAAAAATTTGTTTTGATCAAAGACTTAATGTAGGTGACAGTACCTGTTTAAGGTAATCCATGGTTTTGAAAAGTGCAGAAGGCAAAAGATGTGCAGAAAAATCCTTCCTGGGTGCCTCCAGGGCAGTTTCCAGCTGAGGCTGTTGATGTATTTCAAATGTCACAGCTCCCTCCAGTGGGAAGATGCTGCAACGGACGACTGGAGGTTTCTGAGACACCAATCCAAAGCTTCCAAACTTCAAAGAGAAAATATTCAAAAAGCTTTTCTGCCCCTCGAACACAGTAGCTGATTTCCCTTTATCTCCTCACAATATAATAATATTTGAACCAAATATTTGTATAAAATCTGGGAAAATTAGCCTATAGATTTTCATACAGACTCAAACCAGTTATTTCCTGTTGACTATCATGGTGTTGAGTAGGGTGGTATGGCTTATGGAACCACAATGCCTGAGATGTACTAGGGTAAGGAAGATTTCCTATATTAACATCTTGCCAGTAAAATTTCCTGACATCAAAGAACTGCAACAAATACAACACAAAATAAATGTCATTCATTTGAACAAATGTCAATTGGTGTAGGTTTGCTTTCATAACACAGATTACTGGTATTTTTGAACCTCTACAGGATCTGATGCCTCCTTTTATGGGCTTTTAAGTGTGGCAGTGGATGAAGCCACATCCATGTTAATAACAAAGTCTCACCCAGACTAAGTAACAGATCCAGAATGAGAATGGATTATTTCTTTCCAAGAGCCTGAAAACACAGAAAAATTTTGGAGGGGAGAACTCCAATATTTGTAATTCTGGGTGTAATCTTTTCTGTGACTTTCATGTCCTAAAATCTTTGTGGCTTCTGGGGAGACGATGCTTTGTGACATATGCATTTTATATCTTAATTTTCCCAAATACAGTAAACCCCGCTATCCATATTAATAATTATTAGTTTGATAATTTAATATTATTAGATTGATAATTTGACATGAAAAGGAACTTAATTAGTAGAGTTTAATGCAGTTCCTTTACTGCTCCTTTCCAACCAGTTTCTGCTTGTATCATTGAGTATATTAAATAGTGATTCAAGCTATAGGTTTAAAAATGGGCTTGCAGCTGATGGATGGTGCTGGCAAACCAAGGAATAGACTCAGCATGATGGGTATAGCCAGGTGGTGGCTCAGCCTATGGGAATCCACATTAGGTACAATGGTATCAACATTTGGAGACACAACAACAGCACTACATAAATCATGTGCATTGTTATATGTTCTCAAGGTACACAAAATGTTGCCTGGCAACTATGTGTCTCCCAGCTCTGCAAACTGTTTTTAATTTTTTCCCTGTGATATCGCATGGTCACAAAATTAATAACACTGACTCTGCCTGATTGCTTTAAAAAAGATGTGTTAGAAAAATAAAGCTCCTTTCCCAACTACTGATATGCCTTGCATTAATCAAGCATTCTGTGCTTCTGCTGTTATTCTTAGGTACACATTGCAGTATTGCAATTATACAGAAGCTGTTTTCCTTGGTTATTTCAGGATTTATAGAGATTATAAAACATCCTTCACATAGTCAGGGGATGTTGCTCCTTTTTTGACTATCAGTTTGTGCTTGCATCTCAGTACTCACAGAGGCAAGAAATCGGGGCTATTTGCTCTCCTATGGTTTGAACATCTACCCTGTGTAAGAAAAGCCACTAATATGCAGACAGCCTTGTCCCATATCAGTAGTTTACAAAACGCCTCATCTGAATTTAAGTAAACTAAGCACACCTGAAAAATTAGATTCAATATATACTATATTCCCAGGTTTCCGTAAACTGTAGCAACTGCACTGTATCTTTAAAAGACTGAGAGTGGAACACGCTAATAAAACACTTCTAAAAATCACAGCTCTGGTGCACACTCTAATTCATGTCTACAGTGCAGCAGCCTCTGTGAAGATCCTAACATAGAGAATAAACTGTAAATCTCATGCATCTTTGCAGACCCGGCTTCAGCAGGGTCAATAATTCCCTACAGCACACTGGCCAGGACACTCTGCAGTGTGGGAGTTGCCTCTCTGCTCAATCCTGCTTTAATGGAGTGAATTAGGAGTAGCTCTCCTATTTTCGGAGTCAGTACTCTAACCAGAAGGTGAAAATGTGAATGACAGAAAGGCTGTCATGATTTCACCTCATCTCTGTTTTGTGGACTCCTGCTTGAGATCCTTAAGTACACTCTGATACCACATCTTGGGCTGGACCTCTTAAGGGACTTAAGAATTCCCTTCTTTTCTCTGTGGATTCCAATCAGTGTCAGGCATAAGGAGATGCTTAGTTGCTCATAGGTAAGAAAACCCAGGTGCATGTGGAAATTAAGCTACACAAGCTCTATGGGCAAGTATTCAATGAGGTTAGGTGCCTTCAGCATCAGTAGTGAGTTGCTGCAGAGTTCTTTGAATTGAAATCTTGCACCTAGGACTTCAGTTTTACCTTATTGCTATGTGTTATTGAAACCATAGCCTCTTGTTGTTGGTTTTGTTTTTCGGATATAGGCCCAAGGCACTATTGAGATTATGCTGTATTGATGTCTTTATACATAATTGCCTATTCAGAAACCTTCAATAAACAACTCAGTGCTGCATCATTCCTTCTAAGAAAATAGCTCTTGGAGGTCATCTAAGAGAGGGTGGCATTAATAGTACTCTCTCAGGTCATACGTAGATCCGCACAGCTTTTTCATTCTATTGTTACATGAGGACAAAGGCCAGATTTTCTGGGGTACTATAGCTCAGACTCAGAATTTTGAACACTAATTTCATGTTAGAATTTTTCCCCCACTTAGTTTTATGAAACACAAGAAATATGCTAAACTTACTATGAAGGTTAAACTGAACACTGGAACAGGTTGCCTGATGAGATTGTAGAGACTCTTCCCTGAAGATATTCAAAAGATGTCTGGACACAGTCCTGGGGAAACAGCTCTAGGTGGCCCTGCTTGAGCAGAGGGGTTGGACCAGATGACCTCCAAATGTCCTTTCGAACCTCAGCCATTCTGTGATTCTGTGAGACACATAGTGAAGGTAATCCAATCAGAAAACCCAATTAATATATGTCTCTCCCATCCCCCAAACCTTCTCATCTAATTTGAAAGCACCTAAAGAGAAAAAAAAACAACCTAATCTGAAAACTCAAATGCATGGCAATAGGATGTGACTCAGAAGTTGGCAAGTTCAGTCTGTGGAACAGAGTGAGGAGCCAGTTCTTAAATTTAGAGCCTTATGGACATCACCCAAGCAGTCCTGGTGAGCTGGGGGACCGCAGCTGATGCAACCCATCTGAGCAGTGAGGATAGAACCATCTGTAACAAGGACTGGTTTTGTTGGAGGGTTTCTTGCTTTGGTTTGAAGTTTTTAGACTGGGATGACTTTATATCTCTTTTCATAAAAAGAACTGTGAAGGACTGATGCAGGGTTATCAGTGTCCTTGAGATACATCACATTGGTCTGGTGTAAGATTTTAGTCCCTACAAAACAAGCACTGCAATGTTAAGTGCCAAATGCAGTTCACGTCCTTTTTATAGTGTGTGGGGAGAAGTGACTGCACAGAAAATCCTGTGTGCTGTGTGGGACCTACCTTGTGTGGCCCAGGAGACATGGGCATGGAGGTAAGCCAGGAATTCTTCCTCAGCTCTCCACTATGGGAGTGGGTGTCTTGGTCATATGAGGCATGTGGCTGCTGATACTTGCAGTTATTCCTTTAAAGAAAAGAGCATAGTCCAATCGTTTCCACTGGGTTAGAATACTCCCTTAGAAAGTCAACCTACCATAGACAGAGGAATTCACATCCATATCTCTTACTGCTTGAGAAAATGTCCTGCCCATTGGACTATAGGCAATTATGTCAAGGGAGGTAGTCTCTGCTCCACCCATTAACCTGTGTGGCTGTGCAGGTAAGATAATAAGATTTACTGAAGAACGAAGAGACAGAATCACAAGAGAAATAAAATGAGAGTAAGTTTTAGTCTACAGTCTGGTGAGAAAGCGAGGTGGGGGAGTCACATGGGCTCTATGTAGATATAGAGTAATGTGGAGATGAAGTAGAGAAGAGTTTCTCTGATTAAAAACATCTGCAGTGCTGAGTACTTGAAGGACTTTCAAAGTTTAATCTTGAAAATACATGGCCTGTTTTGTATCTGTAATCTTTTTGCAGCAGCTAAAGGGAAATTTGAAGTTACAGATGAGCTTTTTGTTATTTTGTAAAAATAAAAGCGCAGGCTCTTATCGGCCAGTCCTGCCTGCACTTCTCAGTTCTGGAAAATGGGTCACAGAGAGAATCTGCACTAATTAGGAAAAGTTGGCAAAGACAATCATTGCAAGTTGAAAATGTGTGCCAGATCCATTTACTTTCTCAGTTCATCTGGAGGTGGTGAAATGAACTGGTTTTGTACCAAAGCTGGACATACTGAACGGTATGACTCAGTCTGAGGAGCTGCAGGGAACAAGTCAGATCAAGTTCACTTTGCAGAGCTGCAGCTCTTGCCAACTCCTCAAGAACACCAGCCACTGCAGCTGCACCTTCACAAAACACCCCATGGCATATCAGCATTTATCCACGCAGGTAAACTTTCCTTTTCTTCTCAGGTCAAATTTTCTATTTGATGGATTTAAACTGCTACTTCCTTTGGCTGAATTGAGCGGAGGGCATCAGTGCTGGTGAGTCAGGTGATGGACTGTCCTTTAGGTACTTGGCATGCAACACAGAGTCCCGAGGCTTGTGTCAGGTGCCTCTGAAGTTTGTACAAGGTCAGGGGAACTAGAAAACTGATATGCAAGCAGGGCAGCATAATAGTAGCTCACAGGAAAAGGAGAGGGTGCGTGATGTCCTACCTCCAGAATTTTAGTGCCAGTATTAGTTGGTTTGTGATCCAGTATGAAATCCTCTCTTCTTCCCGTATCCCTTCTTCCCAAAGGCTGATCATGGCATACACATTTGTTTTAAAACTTGGCTGAAGGAAAAAGTGATGCCTTTGTTACTTGCTGGTGGAAGAACAAGATACTTTCCTTTCCTCCTGGTGGGATTGCTCTGCTGTGCAGGGAAGTATGCAGTATTCACTGATCCAGGGAGGGAGCAAGGAACCCTGAGAAGTATAATTCTGTAGCCTGATGACTCCCTCAGGGCAGTCAGTTGGAGTAGTAGAAACCTGGATATTGCTCCCAGATTCAAAATCTCTTTTCCTCTTCAGTAATCCAGTGCCTACTTATTGTGAATTCTGCAAATGGCAGCGGAAAATGAATCCACTGCTCTCCTCTTGTTGAGGGCAGTTGTAAGCCCCACACTGAGTGCCAGTACCTGTCCTTGGGAGCAGCTGGGTCCTGCCTGGAAGGTGGCACCTTGGTGCTGGGATGAGCAGCTTTTCATAGGCACCTCTATCTTCAGCTTTTTCTGCTGACTCACACCAAGTGACTGTCTACACTGTGCACAGAGCCTTTGGTTGCCCAGCAGAGATGCCCAACTATCTCTGTGCATTCAATATGAAGACAGGCTCCTGGACTCAGCTTCTGGACTTCAGCTCCAGACATCCAACATTAAGCCCTGCAGTGCCTAAGTTTGAACTCATGGTATCAATTTTAGACATTAGACTTTAGTTTCCTTCTTTCTCTTGCTAAGCAGCCTCTGTTTCTGGATCAGTTTAATTGCAGGTCCAGAACAGCAGTTTTGCTGCTCAGGTGAGTCTGATCCTCTGTGTGCCCAAAAACAGGAATGGAGGGGATTATTAAGTCAGGCAGACAAGTGTGTATGCACCAAGGTTAGCTATCTGGCCAGCTGTTTAGTGATATTTATATCACAGTTATGGAGACAGGCGTCTGAGGTCTGCTGGAGTCCTCTTCTAAGACAGGACTTTGTTCAGATTGGTATTTAGAGATAAACCATCTCTTTTCTCTGACTTTCATTAGTTTGCTAATGAAACACAGGAGTGATTCTTCTGTCTTTAGTGTTAAATATTTTACTTACCTTCTGCTAGAACAATGCCCTGGATAAATTGCCACGCAAAGCAGGTACCAACCAGGAAGAATAATTTGAATTGGTCTTTATGTGCATTTTCCAAAGCTGCTGAAATAATCTGGCATCATTTTACTGACTTCAAGAAGCTGTAGGATTCTCTATCTTGGTGAGCATCTGGATGATGTGAGAAGCTGCATTTCTTTTATTAACTTCCAGCATTATTTCATTATATGAATCATTCCAGTATGCAAAGCTGTCATGAAAATTTACAAGTCTAGGCACACAGTCCTACTTGTCCTATGTTTACTATGACTAAAAAAACTAATAACATCTTGCTCATATATGAAAAAAAAATTGTTTGCTGTGGGCAAACAGAATTTCAACCAGCTTTTCTTCCATTAGCTCTTCAAAATAGCCAGAGATAGTGAAAAAACTCTGTCGCTTTTCTTTTTAGCGGTTTGTATCTTAACTTGATATGAGTCAACCCAGAAATAGCCTGAAAGAGTGCTACAACTTACCTTGAACTGGCAAGAAAGTACTTTGATTTGATATTCCTTTTTAGAAAGGCATAAAATAAATCTGTAAGTAATGTTTAGGAAGCATTTTATCTAAGGTGGTTCTTTCACTGCCAGAAATCTCATTCCCATTGACCTTTATTTTAGCATGGCAACTGAAATTTTAATGTGAATGTGGAATAATTATTCTGAAAATGAACATTTCAAAGTTCATATATTGCACAGCTCAAACTGTGGATGTTTGTTGTGGTTGACTTTTGCCAAGGGAGTACAAAACTAATGCCTTTTACGGAAAGCAGGCTCAAAGGTGAGGAGAAAATTATGTTCTGGTGAGAATAGTTCTCTGCTTAATATTCTGTATTCTCTTTGCTGGGAAATATGTATTTTCCCCCTTCAGCTGTGCTGTCAGTAACTTGTTCAGTAAGATATTAAACCAGACATTAAACGGTAATCACAACATCCCAGCTGAACCTCACTATCAGAGCAGAACTTGGGGATTGCAGCATCCATGTGAGGTGGCTCTGCTGTGTCAGGGCTCTTGTTCCTTTCAGCTTCAATTCAGTTATATGAGACCTCATCTCATTCTCAGTTGCCGTGTCCTGTCACAACAACGTGATTTTCATGTTGCTCTTTGGAATTGTTCAAAGGTTTTCAAAGTCCAACTCTTATACATGGGCCAAAATGTACCTTCTCTTTCGTCTTATATTAAACTAAGACGTAAGCCGTTCAGATTCTTGATTTTCAAGATGGATTCCTGGTGAGTGAGATGAGACAAAATGAGAAGTGGGACACAAGCTGCTGTCTTACCAGCACAGCACTTTCTCACTGTGATATGGAGGTAAAGCTGTGTTACTTCTGGGATGCCCAGTAGGAGAAAGCAGGAGATCGCTCTGTTGCATCCCCCTTCTTTCCCCCTGACACTGCTCCATTCAGGAGCAGAGCCCAGGAGTGTGATTTCCACCACTCTTGGCATGGCACTCCATTCCATAGACAGAGGGAGTTCAATCCCCACTTTGCCACACCCCTAGGGCTCTTGCAATAGTCCTGTTGCCCTTAAACCTTCCTGCAACACTGTGTCCCCAACAATTTAACTTGTTCCCAAGGCAAAGTCCATCTCACTGTCTGTTTGGATTCCTGTCTGTAGCCTGACCTGCCATATCCCCAAAACCCTGCTACCTCAGCGCTGGGAGCCTGCATGAACCAGGGACAGGGCTCCTACATGTCTGCGAGCTGGAAGAGTGGAGAGCTGGATGCCAGACGGCTGGATTCCAGCTAGGAACACCAGGAGGTTCCATTGCATGAGCGGCCACCTCATAGATAAGGATGGGGGTGATAGTGATCAGAGTAGGCAAGTCATGGAAGCCCAGGTCTAAATACTGCTCTGTTTGCTCTTTTGCAGTGCCATGAAAAGTGGTTAAGTGATAAAAAATGGAAGAACTTTATTATAGAACCTTCAATTTTGTTCCATTTTTCAGTCCTCAAAAGGAAGAAACTAGAAGGGACTTTGGGAAGAAGGCAAAGAATAAGTAGTTGGTTGTACTGCTCAGGCACTCAGACTGAACCCAGGCAGGTGAGGCGTCAAATGGGAGGTAAGTTCACATTTTGAAAAATCTATTTTGCATAATATGTAACTGTAAAAGACATCTGATTCAGCATGATTACTAAATTTAATGAAGAAGACAACACATATGCTTTAAAGAAAGAACTCCTCAAGATATAAAAATAAATAAAAGGAGGCAACTTTGCCCATAGTCCTATAACAAAGTTGTTAAAGATCATTGCACGTCAAATTTAGTCCACTGTGCCCCGTAATTTTCTCAGGATGAGGGGTTATTTAAAGCTGTCTGATGATATAAAATTGAAGTGGAGGAGGAATAAAGTCTTGCAGTACCCTCTAGAGAAAGAGTCAACCATGACTGTTTCTGAATGGGTGATATTATGGGGTTTATGTACAGAAAAACTGCAAAGTCTTTAACATACTTTTGCATAAACCCACTGAAAATCTTCATCCACAAGGGTTTACTGACCTTTTTGAAAGGAATATTTATTATTTTCCTTACTTCTCTGTCATTCTTGGAGAACTTGTAATGAAGGAGCATGTAGGAGAGAAAGGTAACTTTATTCTCTGCCTCTGCAAGACCCTCATAAACAGCTTCAAAGCAAGATGAAAATGCTTTGTGCTCAGCTACCGATAAGTTTAGCACCACTGTGTTCAAAAAAATCCTTGATCCTTCTGCAAGTTAAGCTTTAGTTCACAGCAGGGGAACAAGTCTCATCTTATGTGGGTGTCACTAATTATGGCAAACACTCAATAAGCTCCTTTCTTGTAGATGACGTACCGTCAGGACAAATAAGATAAATTTCCTCACAGTACCAGGAAAGAAGAGACTGCTGTGCCTTAGCTAAAAGTTCATTAGGATATTGGTGTAGATTTTTTTAACTGAGCACACAGTGATATATGTGCTTTATCCCAGAATCTTTTGATATTGTCTTAACTTCCCTCTTCAGTGGGAGGAATTACAGAAAAAAAAAACCTTTGAGGAGATGGTCCAGATTAGACAAAGAACTGTTCCTCTTTGTCCCAAGAGCAGCTTCACTTTTCTCCTCTGCTGCCCTCCCCACTATGTATTTTCCCTTTTGATGTCTTTTTGCACCTCCAAAGGCACAGTTCTGCTACTTGTAGCCTCCAGGTATGTGATGATCCGAAGTCACCAGGTCTGGAAAGTCAGTTCAATCTCTCTTCTGACCCTTTCTGGCCCATATCTATCCCACCATGCACCTACCCCATCTTTCTCACTCACTGGGTGTTACAAGGGACCATTTTCCCTGGAAGGGCAGAAAGCATGTTCCACTTTCTAGGGCTGAATGAGGTCTCCTGCTACTCATACTGAGTTGCATCCATCACTACAGCAGCTACTATACCCACTTCCATGGTGCAGGACCAGTGAGTACGGAAACTCGTCTGTGTTGCTTTACCAGCCTGGCTAGTCTGTTGAGCAGAGGCTAAGCCAGCCCCACCAGGTACAAACCTGTAGAACTAGGTGTGTCCATCCTGCCACAGGGGCTAAATACACCTATGGGGTCAGTGCCACTCTCTGCTGGGCTACCTGAACTGCACAGAGGGCAGCAGCAGTTGTGTCTTTCAAGACCAAGACACAGAGTAAACAAAAGCATGGTAGGGAGTAGGGAGCTTCGGCCGACTGTGCACTGATGCTCTGACCTAAGATGACAAAGCAGACGTCCTTCAAGTGTCTGGCTGCAGATTACAGGCCTTGGGGCATGGCAGCTGAGGGTTTGCTCATCAGAGGCAGGGCAGGGTGCACACAGCTGGCTACATTTACCGAGAAATGATGGCACTAACCAGGTGGCTAAACCAAACTCTACATTTGAGGAACAGTTCAGAGAAAGCAAAAAAATCCTTTGAACATAAGGAGCAATGCAGGTACTTTGTATCTGCGGTACTTGCACAGCCCCTACCACGGCACCTCCTGAGCATCTGAAGGTCACTCTGTGCGGCTGTTCGTGCCAAGGCCTGGCAACAAGAGACAAGTTCTGCAATAACCCATTTAAGAACAGTGATTAGAGACGCAGAAGTCATGTCTTCAGTTTTAGTTAGTGTCAGGGGGACATCAAGCCATCACTGTGTGCTTTCTGTCTCGACTGAAGACCAGTCAGCCTGACTGTAACATCTTTGCCGTACACAAAGCTGAGTGTAGGTCAAATGATTTGTTGGCCTGTACTGCACCTGGCACAGGCAGGGCCAGCTGCATTCACACTGCATGAGGATACCTTGGGCCTATGCCAGTGTTTGGCTTTCCCTTCATGAAGAGCTTGGAGATAGGTCTTATCAGACTCATGTTGTATGCATATGAATAATGGCTTTATCATCACACATGCAGACTAACTCCCATTTCAGTTTCAAAAGATGCCATAACATGTCATGTAGCCATTTCCAGCTTGCTTTCTGGAACCTGAGCTCCTGGCAAGAAAATTAAGCTATTGCTCATGATGAACAGCCTGCACTGGGCTGCACAGGTGTGAATGTAAGTGCTGAGCAGGATCATCTCCTAACCATCTAAAAGTCAGGGCTGGAAGCCAGGATTTGGTAAACAAATTATTCCACCAGTTCTTTCGCAACTTCTAAATGACACAGATTCCCAACCTCATTTCCAATGGTTTTTCCAGAACTCCACTGATTCAGTTGACATATATTGCAATATGCTGTCTTCTGGTTTCCGTTGTCCATAAAGGATCATGAGCTTGAAAATGTTATCCTTCTTCAAGATCTTTTTTCCATGAATGGAGTTGTTTTCATTATACAAGAATGAAAATTTATTGAGGAAGAAAAGGAAGAACAGAGAGTCCTCCTCCCTTTTTAGATCACCTGGAGCAGCTTGCTCTCCAACGGTATCACCTTGTCCCTGATCTTGCAGAAGGCAATATAATCATTACCTAACAGATGTACAAGGAACAGGATGGAAGAATGCATTTTGAGTCAGCTTCAGAACTAATTGTCTGAAACAGTTAGGAAAACTGGCCCAGTGTTCAAGTTGTAGATGCTTCTTTCCTTGCTTCTTGGCAGGGCTTGTTTTGATCACCTAGCCTGAGCAAAGAACCGCATATGTTAATTAGGAACAAAATGTCATCTCACTAGAACAAAAAGTCATCTCATTAGAAACCCACCCGCCATGTTGAAAGTTGTGCCATGAAACAACTTTTGTGGCGTGAATGCAAATTTATCTGTCTTGAAAACAGAAGCTGAGAGAGAGCTGGCAGAGTTGAACAGCTCCAGCATGCCAGCCCAGGCCTGAATTAGCAGCATAGCTACTCAGTAAATCTAAGTTATGGGAAGCCCATGGCAGAACCACAAACTGTGGTTTCGCAGATTCTAAGGTGAGGCTCTCTCCACTATCCCAGGCTTCCAAACAGCTACCAGACTCTTCCCTGTGTTTGATTTGACCCTGTGCTTCTGAAACGAAAATATCTCCATAGCTAAAAGGCTTAAACTTCTTCTGCAAACATCAATTAAGGTTGGAGCTTTGCCCTTCGCTTCAGTAGGGCAGGTTTGGGCCCTCGAGCACTGAGCTGTGAGTGAGTGAACACGGTAATCTAAAAGCAACGTTCTCAGTCCTTGATATACCCAAGGCTGAAGGCCAAAGGCTTTTAAGCACCAAGGTGTGTCACTGCTAGATTACACATATCCTGTCATAATTTACAAAGGGTTTAGATTATTAGTCTCTGAAGAGTACACAACACAAGGAATATTTCTAAGATGAGGAAATCTACTGGATTTCTTCATTTAAATCACATATTTTATTATATAAATAAATAAATTATACAAATGTTTTATTAAATATTTTTAAAAGAAGCCCCATACAGCTGAAAAATAGTGACAGTAAACTGACTGACTTTTCAGCCAGCCTTTTTCTCTATCAAGATAAAACAGCAAGGTACCATGGTGGTTTCTCAGTGGCCTAGTGCAATATGTTCACCCTCCTGTAAGAACCACTGGTGAGCCAGAGGTGCTAAGGGAAGAGTTTCTTTCCTCCAGCTACCTACGCACAGTCTGCTGTCATCCATTCCTCAGGAGGGTTTGTTTTTTATCTCTGCAACTGAAATAACAAGCTTTTCTTGGGGGAATAGGGTACATTTTGCTGGTGGAAAGAAAATGCTTAATCTGAACACTAAGCAGCAGTTTCAGTACACAGGTAGGACTAGGCTCATTAGCTGAAGGAGAACAGAAACTGCAAGTAGCACAGAGGCCTACAGTAACCAGTAGAAAACAAGATTAAAAAAAAAAAAAAATTAGTGCTTTGTTAATTATACTATCACTAAGACATAAGAAAAGCTGCTGAACAGTGTTTCTACCAGAAAAGACAGAATCCTTTTTCTTCCACTTCAGTGTGACTTGACTTTTCCTCCCATGAATGTCATTTAAGAGACCCTGCTGAGCAACAATTGCATCTGAATGTACCACAGTACTAGCTGAAAGCTCACTTTCTTTATACCATTGTCAACATACTCCTGGTTATTTCAAACTGTCTCAACCTGGGTGTTTTATAAAAAACTTAGCTTTAATTTTTTCCTGTGACTGAATTGCAATAAAAATGCTTCAGGAAGTGCAGTTGATGAGAAATATATAATATGGCATTTTTACAAGAGTCAAGGCAGTATTTCTCATGGCACTTAACTGACTAATATAATACTTATGGTATCTTCTCAAAGAATGGTTCAAAATTTTCAGGCAAATAAAAGACCATTTGCAGTAATGACTAACTGATCTGGTCAACTGATAGACACAGGATCCTGTTTTGCTGGCAGAATAAAACCACAAACCCTACTAACCTTTCCAGGTCCTTTTGGTATTCATCTGTAACAGTAAAGCTCACATGTTGTTGATTTAATGGTATTCTATAAAATCTAGGAGTCTCAGTGCCAAAGCAGAATGATAACTACTTCATCCTCACAATGCTGAACCTACAACGACAGACTATAGTAACTTTTTTTCTAGGAAAACAAAAGAAGACAGCATTTCCAATATCTTATTTTAGTGCAATTAATGTTACTATTGTCAGAATCATAATTATTATTAATTAAGTATTGTTATTAAGCTATGCTAAAAGACTGCATAGTTTCTAAGTATTTGGTTACAGCTCTGGGAACCTGAAATTCTGTCTTGACTAAAAATAAAAAAAAATAAAGCCGTCGAAGGAAGATGAACCAATCTCCAGACAAGTGTAGGTTCTAGAGTGGCTTGACACCATGCCAGTTCCTCCTTTGTTTTTTGTAAAAATGCTGGCTCCTGCTCCCTGGGGGATACTTGTCAATAGATGTCTGGATGATAATTCCCTTTTTCAGTCTTACTTACGTGAAAACAATTCTCATTATATTTACCATGATATTCCATTCCATCTGGATGTTAGAAAAGACTGCTGATCTCTGTCTAAGTAACAAAGAGCTTATACAGAAAAATGTAAACTGACTGCCTCCTACTAAGGGCAAAGTGTATAAAGAAATTCAAACATTACAAGTAATTCATTTCTGAAGTTTAGCTCATAGTGTTTACAGTGAGAATACAAAGTTCTTGGGCATATGGCATCACCAGTAAATTATGATACTAGCCTACATTAATGCTCATAGCTATTAAGGCTGCGTTATTAAGAAAAAGCCACTATGCTCTTGCAGCCTGATCTGCTGCATTATACAGAGCACAAGATTTCAGGAATTAATGGCTGCTTCAGGTCCAATAGTTCAGACTGAAACAGGACATATTTTTCAGAAAAAAGAATCTTGGTTTAAATACTTCCAGTGCTGGAACCCCCACAAACCTAGACAGGAGGGCAATCACCAGAATCTAATCATTCTGCTCCACACCAAATGGGCTGTTTATGGCCAAAACACTGTCAGTGTAGCCTAAACAACTACTGCTTTTTTGTTGTTGTACAGTCCTTTCTTCTCTCCTTTTCAAGATGGTTTTGCAAGGCTGGAATCCTTGATGTTGGATGCAGGATTTTTCAAGCTGGCAAATAATCATTTATAATACTGAAGAATTTCAAGGATATTTAATTCTGGATTTATGAGTCTCCTGTTTAAATCACTTATACTGAAATCCCTCACAGTAATGCTGTGTTGTCGCCCTGCATGTTACAGACAGCTGTTTATGTGCTGGTTCTTGTGTTAATGAAGTGATATGATGCTCTGTGGCAAACATCAACTTGTGAGGCTCTTTCTGCATTCACAGAGCACCGATCCAGATGTAGCCATGGCAATTTATTTTCAAGCTGTTAGTGTCTCAAAGAGAAATGGTGACATGTTTGACACAGAGACTCCATTTTCCTTTTTACCCTCTCTGTATTTCTTTAGCAGGCTGCAAGCCATCGTTTTAATAGTCTAATTGTCTGAATCATCCTACAGGTTTGAAAAACACCAAGTAGGCAGAATTTATGTTCTTAAAGGAACAGCTCTTGCAACCAAATTCATTCTTTCCTTTGTATTCCTTGGCATCTACATCAGTTATTGTTCTTGACATCCTGAGTATAGATGAGTGCTCATTTTTTTCTTCTTTTTGTCAGGGTGCAATGGGGTCCGGGGCAGGGGAGTGAGGAGTAATCCTGGCACTGACTGTGCCTGCACCAGTTTCCGTCTCAAGGGGACTGATTATGGAAGAATTTAATCTTCCTCTGATAACAAGGGCGCAGAGGAAGCTTCAAAGTGGTCTCAGTATTCCTTGGCTTTCCCTGCTCCTCCAGCATCAGCACTGGCACACGGCCACCAGCGCAATCTTGCTTACTCAGCTAGAAATGCATTCGGCCCTGCCTTGGCTGGCCCTGGGAACCACTCAGCAGCCCCTTTCAACCTACTCATCCCTTATGGGATGTTTTTCTCTGCTCTTTGTAGCAGAACACATGCCCCAGGAGAGCTCTCCTGCTTGACTGGCAACTGCTGTTGGTCATGCCCCAACCACAACATCCAGCGCCGAAGTTACTACCTGAAGTTTCCATGCTGGGCATCCTGTGTGCATCTGACAACACAGATCCTGCGCTCTCCTCTCACCGTGGATGATTGTGTCCCACCTCATGAGCTTACCTGGTGAACACCACAGCCAGCTTCCAGCTTTATTGGGACACCCATCAGATCAGCTTCAGTCGGTTTGCTCAGTTCTTTCTAGTCCACTGTACAGATGTGTCATTATCTGTAAGAGCTTTCTGAAATAAACAGCTTGAATTTATTATGTAAATATGTATTAGATAAATGAGGTTTACACACAAATATGCATTGAAAGAGGATTTCCAGAAAAAGACACACAAATTTTCCTTTGAAAAACACCATAGCATAAAGTGCTATTTTCCACTGATGAAAAGGTATCATATGAAAACTGGCCTGGCTACACACCATTTTTCTAAATAGTCTCTATTTGCAGATTTTGGGGTAAAAAGAAACTCAAATCAACTGTATTTCTGCATACATAATTTAAACTAGCCTGTAACCACTGAAAAATATATTTTTTCTACTCATGCCACTTGAAAAAAGTCTGCAGTCCAAAATATAGTGGTTATGGGGATTTCCAAAACAAAAAGGATAATGCAAAAAATCCTCTCCTGCTATGTATTTCATGATCATTATAAAACCTATTCATAAAACAGTTCTGAAAATACTCTTCATGTTCTAGAGTGTTCCAGCAATAAGCCCCTTATCCGAGCTGACCACTGGTGGGATCACCTCGTGTTTCTGCTCCTTAGAAACACAGAGGAAGAGAACATTTTCTCCACTAGTTTGTAGAGTGCTCTTGATACCGTGGGCCTGAGTCTCATTAGCTTCTCAGGAGTTAAACATTAGTAAATGTGATCATCAAAGGAACATTACTGAAACAAACATTACTAAATTTTTTCAGCCACCTGTTGCTTTGAGGAAGGCATCGTGCTTATCAAAAAATAAGGGGCAAATTCAATACTTTTTAAGGATAAAACGACCTTTAGGAACACAAGGTGTTTCTGCAGTTGTCATGTGTCTGTGTATGATCTTACCAGAGTGTAATGATGCTTTGGCCAGTCATAGCTCCTCAGGGCATCCTAGGGGAAACTCTTCAGACAAAGCATGATGCAAGTGCTTTTCTGCATGTCCTCTTCCATTTCCATCCACAGGCAAGTTGCTGTTGGTGAAAGATCATGGATCTGAGATAGAGAATATGTTACCAGTGTGGAGACAGGGGAGATCTTGCTTTATAGAGGCAGCTCGTGCAGGTATGACCTGGGGATTAGGAGCTGAAGAGAGCTGAGCAAAAGAGAGCTTGCGAAATATTCTGCAGTTACACAGAACAGTAGTCCAGGGTGGCTAAGTGCTCTTTGTAATACTCTTCTACAGTACTGCAGTTTATTTCCTGTCAAGGCTAAAATGCTGGAATGAGGTGATGCCTCAGAACAGGCGATGCCAGCTCCCTGTCTTCTGAGGGTACTCCTGGAGAAGTACCACCCCCCTCCATTTACTTAGGGGCACAAAGAGGGGACTGAGAAGTTAACTCTAAATGCACTTCCTAAAATGGAGAACTCTTTTTGAGGAGTTGATACTGGTTATGTTGTTAGATAAACTAGATGTATTTCCCTGATTGTTCCTTTCTTAGCAAACGTAGCTCTTCTTGGAATAAAAAAGGTTCTACCAGAACCTTAGACCACCTAATTGTCTCAAACTTCCTTTAATTAGGGACTGAATGGTGCTTTTTTCATTGCTTAAATAAAAACTAGCTACAGCTCTGCTCTCTGCAGTCTGTGTTTATTCCATTTCTCCAGCACAAGAGTACTTTCTGTTGAAAAGCCTGGAGGGGGCAGGGAAATGGTGAGCAAGAGCTCATCTACTTCTAATGAAAGAAATTAAGTGTGACTTTTAAAAAGCAACCTCTGAAGATTTTTTTTCCTCATTCCTGATTCAGCTTTCAGCAGGAGAGGCACGAACCAGAATTACCAGCCAGAAGAAAAACAGGATCGACAAGCTGGGCTGACAAACAGGGCATGGAAACAGGAGAACAGCTGGCATCATTTTTGATCCTGTATTGCTTCCTCAGCTGCTCCCAGTGAAGGACATACAAGCATGTGGTGTCTACAGTGCTGTCCATGTGACAAACTGTCCATCTGTGCGATGTACCTGCTGATAATCTGGACTGATCAGTCTGAACGGGAGTCCACAAAGATCACATGCTGTGTAATGTCTGTTATAACTCTGTGTTTTTCCCAGTGTTGTTTGTCCTTCCTGTGGCTGCCAGGGATGTTTAAACAGTAATAGACTTACCGCTCGACCTGTGGTGCAGAAGTATTTCTTCGTGAACTGGGAGAAAACACGAGGTATTGCAACCAGCTAGTAATGCCTTGTCTGGGTCACTGAGCTTCTCTAAATGCCGTTATGTTCATTGCATCCTCAGTGTACTCAGTTCCCCATGAACAGCAAGAGACGACTTGGTAAGATGAGTCTTTTGCTATTACAATGAAAAGAGACATTTTGTGAATGATTCCCATAGAGCTTCTCACCAGAGCCTCTTGGCAATCACATCTGGCAGAGGTGAAATTCATGTGAAAGTTGCGTTGAAGCAAAAGCTCTTCAACTTTGTCTACCTGAAATGAGTAGCAGACAGCCATGAAGAGCCACTGATGAGCATTTAAGGAAAGAAGGATACTTGGGGAAAGTAGCCAGCAGAAGCTGTGGTACTGCAGGCGCTGGAATGGAGTTGATGTTCCACATAGCAGCCCCTGTGGTGCTGTGGTTGGATTTGCAACTAAAATTGTGTTGATACCACCAATGTTTTAGCTGATGCTGAGTGGTGCTCGCACAATGTTGATGCTGTCTCTTTTTCTCACTCTGCCCCATCTGCAGCATTGAGTAGACTGGTTAGTGGGTAAGAAACTGGGAGGAGACACAGTGGGGACATCTGACCCAAACTGTCCACAGGAATATTTCCTATGAGATTATGTCATGCTCAGCACTAAAAAATAGGGATTTTTTTTTTCTTCCAAAGCAGCCATTGCTCAGAGCCTGGCTGGGCATTGGTCTGCTTGTAGGAGGTGGTGAATGATTGCCATTCCATTAACTTGTTTTTTTCCTTCACTTATTAAACTGTTCTTATCTTGAGTTGTGAATGTTCTTGCTTTTACTCCTGCTGTTCTCTCTCCTGTCCTGTTGAGAGGCTCTGTGGATGCTTAGCTGCTGGCTATGGTCAACCCACAACAACTGTTCATGTCTGTGGTACTCTTATTGCAAAAATATCCGATAGTGCTATTGAGTACTTATCTGAGATATCGTTTGGCCTTTAGATGATTTGTATAGCTCAGCACTTTCTGATATCTTGATGCCGCGCATCACGTAGACTCTGGAGAATTTCAGTGAGCAGGATTGTGGGGATGATCAGAAGTACCCTGTTTGTCAGTCGTCCATCATGTACCACGGTCTACTTTCTGTGACAGTCTGTAATCAGAGATCACTTTATATTTGATAGGCCAAATTGCCTGCCACCTGGTCAGCAGATGATATGTTTTATTGACTTGCTGACCTGACTAGATTTCAACTGTGGTTCACATTCAGATGGCTTTCAGGTAACTTCTGATCTGTGGCTGGTAAAACAGTAAGGATTACCTGCCACTGTTTCTTCAGTCTCCTCTTGGCTACTTCTTTCAAGGATTCTTCACAATGCATCTACTGAAAATATGTATCGAGGATCATAAACGAATACAGAGTTATTTATGAGGATCAATTACAAAATCAATTATAGGTTATGCAATATTGATGGGTTGTTATTTGCTGTGATCTAAGGTGTTTCCCAAGGAGAGTGATTTGCTCTTATTTTTGCTCATTACACCAGTCTACAACAGCATCCACATGTTGAGGCAGTTGTTAGATCTTTGCTTTTTCCCTTATTCATGAATTTATTTTCTCTGTACAAGAAGTTCAACACATGGTAGAGAGCTCACCTTATTATTTTGCTGGACAACTCATCAGTCAAAGGGATGATTGCTTTGCACAGGTTAAAATGACCTAACTCAAAATGGATATAAAAATCTCACTAATAAAATGTCTTCTCCTAAAATTATGTCAATAACCACTGCTACAGCACAAAACTCATACAAAAGTTGTAGGCATCAGAAATTCCAGGTTCTGCTGTGCCTTAAAAATTAGAATAAACAGACCTTTTATGTCATCGACGATTTGATTTAGCTAACATTTTGAAAATGGCTTCATTCTTATTCTTACATTAATAATCACCATCATCAGTGGTTTTGAGGCCCAGAAATCAAAACAGTGTCTCTTTTAAGCTTACATTTGCTGTGCTTCAGATACTGTACAGTTTTCTGAAGTATTCGCAGTATTTTGTATGGGCAATTGTTATTAGTTTTGGCAATAGAATTATGAATCAGAATACTGTAAAAATAACAGACCTTCCCTTCTAGGCTTTTCAACAACTGTCCCTTCTTTCCCTGAAAGATTGCAGATGACAAGGAAAATCCAAACAGCAGGAAACTGAATCTCTCAGACAGAATGATTAGCATCAGAAATATATGCCAAAACCCAAGCTTAGTATTGAGCTTGGTGGGAATTCTGCAGTTTTCTAGCCAGTGCAGTTGGAGCTTATTTGGGATAACTCATATACTTCATATTTTTCTTGAGCTCCAAGTCATCAGTGCAGGTGGCCTGTGCTGTTCAGAAGGTTCACTGCTTGAAGAAATAACTCCTTTGTGGACCATTACATAGAGTTGTTTGTGAACAATCTTCTCCAAGGGGAATGGAATTACAGGGTTAGGTGATACAAAGGGCAGACCAGAACATGCACCAACTCAATATGTGAACTTGGCCACCTTTTTCACTTCCACTGCAGCTGAGCAGGCACGATGTGAGGTCTTTGGCTGCCCTGATAGCATCTTGTGTTATAGCTGCTTGTTCAACATCCCTAATGATTTGCAAAAGTATTGTCTCATGCACAACAAGTTTCTTGTCAGCAGGACAGAGGTTAAAATGAAAACCAAAATAGATTATGAAGTTTCTCCCTCATGACTTCTGTTCCTCTGTCAGTCTTGAAGGAGAATGAAGTGTCTCCATGTCCAAGGAGCAACGATTTGGCTCAGATCTATTTTCCAGATACAGTGATGGGAAGATGTTGGCAGAAGTTAGCTCTGGATGGTGAAATTGGCCTTCCTTAGGGACACTGGCTCACTTCTGAGACATTTGCTCTAGAGGGCATATATTATGGGGATGTCTAACGACATATCAGCACCAGGCGTGTGCAGTGATTTGGGATATTTTCTGCCTACCTGTACCTGTCTGAGTCTTTTCAGGTTAATATCAGAACGATATTTGGTGTTTCTTTAATGACCACCACTGGACAATAACATAAATATTGCCTATGGAACTACTGGGACCCCCCCCCCAGCATCCTTTAGTACGTCCTCACATTCTTGACTTGCACAGCCATTGTAATTACTGTAAGTGTTGAATTGGTAGCAAACTATAGATTTTATAACCTGCATCATTTCAGCATGCCAATAATATTGCAATATTGTTCTAGAGTAAAGAGAGATGTGCTGAAATTTTACACAGAATTCTCCTCTAATCCTTCTGAAGTTATGGTAGAAGAATATAAAAAATTAAATCAAAATTGTACATTAAAATATTATAAAAATTTTTGCTTCTATAGTCGCCAAAATCAAAGACAGCACTACAATTTAACTTGTAATTTTATCAGACACGTTCCTTCTCTTCTGCTTTGCTCATTAGGGGCTGGTCCTCATCTGAAATGCTCAAATTTTGTTCTCCAAATCATCCAGTCTTCAACAGACTTGAAAATGAGAGATCTCAGATCTTGCTTCTGCAAAACTGGAGTAGCAGACTTTTTATCACTGCCAGAACCCCTATGTCTCTGTGGTTGTCTTCAGTGCTTCTGATTGCACTCCACTTTTGCCACCATACAATATATTTATTGTTTAAATAAAATCCACTTGCTCAGAGATCTCAGCTCCCTTCAGAGCCTGTGTCTCTAGCTTTCAGGAATTCCAGAACAGAAGGTCAAGCCCGTCTGCAGTAAACCCTGGGAAAACCTACCCAAATACTCAGTGCCTCAGTTGCTGGCAGTCTTTTAGCTCTGACAAGAGGGCATTTACACTGCATTATTGAGTCGATTCACCGGTGACTCCTGAAAGAGTGGCATCCAGGATATACACTTAATGTTGGTAGTAAAGCTATCACACTGCCAAATTTCTTAGAGTGGATGAAGCCACTGTCTTGGGCAGTTCTTGAAGATATTCAGAGCAGATATTCAAAGCAGCTGCTGCTGCCCCCAGGTCCTCATTTCTCCCATGCTGCTGGAGACTCAGGTTTCTGTCCTTCTGCTCCTCCTTGAGCCTCATCTCCTAGTCCCATCCATGGAAAATGCAAGCTAAAGCCCACTACCAAAAAGGTCTCCAATACTCAAACTGCTGTTTGAATATGTGTGACAAATGAAAAAAAAAAAGAACGTGAAAAGTTCATATTTACTTCGGTACAGTTGTATTTGTTTCTTAGCAACTTGAATATTCCTTTGTCAAGTGCTGCTGCAAGTTCATAAGGTATACAGTGAGCACTCTCTCTTCTCCCTACTGAACTGTTGCAAGGCAGCCGTTTGCATTTTGTCATCTAACGCAACCTTCACATGAACATTATGAATGCTACATTAAGTAGCTGAAAAATCATTGACAAAGTTTTGGAAAGATTGATACTTCTTACACCGAGATAAGGTATATCAAAGTGACCTACAGTCATTCCAAGACTCTGGATCATAACAAAATTATGGCTTCCTTCAGTATCATCTGTTAGCCTCTACTTGTAGAAGAAGGTATCAAGATAGCCATGCTCATGAGCGTTCTTGGGGGGTGTGACTACACCATATGGCTTTGCAGTCTGAGGAACCAAAATTAGCCAAAGTCCTGAAGGAGAAGAGTCATCTCTAATGAGAGATCATAGCAATCAAGACACTGGAGAATGGAGTGTTATTGTTAGCTTGTGAATTCAGCAGTGGAAAGCTATGACACCTTGGCAAAACAATTTAATGTTGCATGAAGGAAGTTCAATCAATAACTGAAACATGCTGTTTAAAATCAACAGAGGAAAAGGGAGAGATTCATAGTTGCTATACACAGCAGAAATATCTTGTTGATTATAGGTACACAAGCAGTTCAAGGGTTTGGTTTAAGTATTAAACAGAAAAGCAGTGTGTCCAGTTGTCAGCTCTGTTTAAGAAAAATTATTTTTACTGTGTTTGTAAACCATATATAAAATTGCAATCAGGAAATACAAACCAAGAATAGAAGTTGCTGGGATACTGATAGCAAGGCACACTGAAACCCCTCACCTCTAAAAATGTTTAGTAGTCTAACACAAGGATTGCATATACGAATCTGTGTAACAATCTGAATCATCAACGTACTGACCAAACACCAGCAGATCCGTAGTTTCGCAGCAGCTGCATCCACGGGAAGTAGGAAAGACATTGCTATTCCACAAATAGGGAAACTGACAGAGAGGGAACTATGAAGCCAGAGCTAAACTCAGAAATTCATAAGCTGCTATTTAGATACAGCACTCCTACTGCTCTGTTTCTTTTTAGAATATTTATAAGCTAATTTTCATTAGCATTATTTAAGTTGATTACACATTTACATTGCCATTGGGGGAGGCATAGCCAGACTAGGAGCCAGTAGCAACCATGCTTGCTGGAGGGACTGCTGTGCATATTGTGCTGCTGCTCTGTCTGAGCTGCTCTGAGGGACTTGTGGACACACCACCACATTTGGAAGCATGAGGGACGTAGTGTTAAACCTTTCAGATTAACCTTATAGCCCTGCACTGGTTTGTGCTATATAGGTGTGGCATCTCTCCTGCATACCACACCAGAGGGACAGAGGTGTGCTCAGCTGGGCTCGGCCAGGGTACTTACATGGCATTATGCTTAGTGTTGCAGTGTGTTAGGTGTGTGATCTCTGCAGTGGAGTCGCTCGTACTGACTTGTATGCATCTAAGTTCCTGTAAAAGGGAATTGCTTTACAAGGAAGGGGGGGGGGTTGCAACAAGTGCCAGAAAACTGAAGTTTTATCTAGCACTTATCCTATGTGAAATATAAGAACATCTGGAAAAGAGACAGAAACTTAGGTGCCTGTTCTCTAGGTGAATGCCATAATCAATACATGCATGTTTGCTACCCCTGTGAATACTGGAAGGCTTTATGAAGAGTAAGATGGTTTTAAACGGAGAAAGGCCAAGTCCAGTCTATGCTGACACTTAGTGCAATTTTTATTCTGGGAGCTGTAACACGTGGGTTCAAGTTTTCACAGGTGGAGAAGGGAACTGAGCCCAATTCTCACACGTTTTGGGGAAATGCTTTCATCCCCAAACAGTGACATGAAAGAACACGCATAATCCCCTCCTTCCGAGGCACTGCTTTCTGAACAATACCAGTTGCCTTTTCTTTTTGAAAAATCAAGCCCAAGGGATGTGCATTAGGCATGCTGTGGGCATGTGGAATGGGCCCCCAGGGAAATGAATATAAAAATACATAGTCTGAGGAACAACATTTGGCTGGAGATAAGTGTGGGGTCATTCAGCCCTGACTAGACTGGAGAACTCAGGGATGTGTGGAGATGCAGAAATAGAGGGGTTTCCACTGGTGAGAGTGTGGGAACTCTGGAGTAACCAGAGTTGTATTTCTTGTTTGTAAACTCTTTACTGAAAATCAGTAGCAAACAAAGTGATCTTGTTTCACCATAAACACTGACAGCAGGGGGAATGTACATATTTATCTGTATGTGGGGAATGTGCAATTGAGAAACCAAAAAAGCAATAGTAGTAAGGACCTCTTTATGTTTCACAGCTCACCAGCAGGCCAAGCTGTCTAGCAGTACCTCAAAGGACTGGTCCTTTTGCCAGTTAATCTAAGCTGAACTGAACTGCCCTGCCCTAGGTTTTACACTGGATGAGAACACCCTCTGGTGGATTTGGCCCTTGGAAATTTATGTTGTGAGGAACTCAATTCAGAGCTCACAAGTCATGAGCCAATGTCTAAGACTTTGGTATCAAACACCAAAGGCTGTGTTCAGGTATCTGTAGTTACTTAAGTTTCAGTCAGGGAATGAAAATCATCCCTTGCTGTAAAATGGAAAGCAAAGAGATGCTTGAAGTTAGTCTCTTTTCTGCTCCTACAAGCACAATCCTTTCCACTAAACCTTTAATACAGACAGTTAAAAATCTTAAACAGCAGAGCATAAATGTTTCAGAAACAAGAACTTGCATGACGTAGCAGCCTGCAGAGAGAGATTCTGGCAGCACGCTGAGTAACAGCAAGAGCTTTGCTAAGGCAGAAATTCAACAAAAGCCTAATTACACTGAGATTGGGTACCTGGAGACAAGAAAACTATATCCCTACCAGACAGAAAGCAATTTGCTATAATCTGAAAATAACAATGTGAAAAGAGGGTCAGCTGGGTAAAAATCAGTTCACAGGGAGAAAAGAAGCAAAGAAAAGAGACACACAAGAAGAAACAATCAGTCTGATTAGGCAGCGGAAGGAAGGAAAGAAAATGGGTACAATATGGCATAACTTGCAGATTCCTGCTTATATGCTCATCAGATGGGATATTGTCTTCAGTTTTAGTCTTAGTAAGACTACTTAGTGTCACTGTAAAATAATCACGATACTCTACAACCATCAGGAAAGGGTTGCATTGACACAGATTTATAAATCAATATTAAATGGATAAACTGAGCCCTCCAGCAATAAGGAATATGCAATTAAAGACTGCATACCAGAGAGCACACATCACTGGCTGTCTTGAATCTATGCATTTGAAGGAATTGTGAAGCACATTTAAATTAACCAGTACCTTCCATTTCCCTTTAGGGGAACAGAGCTGTTCTTAATTTTCCATTTCCATATTCAGAGCTGAAGTCCACCGGGCTGCGTTTGTGTGAAAACAGACTATGTACTTTGCGTGTAGATAGTAGTAGATGGTAGCAGATGACAGAATATTGTCAAAAAACTTGCATAGTTTCTGATAAAATTATTTTTTTATGAATATAAAGAAAACTTCACGCTACACCTGAAGTAGCAATTGCCTAATTTACATTACTAGGAAACAAAGTGCTAAGGCTATCAAAATCTACTAAGTATTTTATCCTGAAGTTCAGTTCAGTTACTAAATTTGCTCAGGGCTATTGTAACAAGCCCGAATTTCAGTGAAACAGCACCTTTCCTAATATATATATGGTTTCACACATTTTGATCAATAAAAACTTTTTAAATAGTGATACAATCTGTCCTGAGTATGAGACATTGTCAAATTAACTTGGAGTATCACTTCTCCCGTGAAACTCCTGAACATCAAGCAAGGTCAAAACTCTGCTGCTATGTTCCACCATTACAGGGTAGATCTCACTGTTCAGATGGTTTAATTGATTCTAGCGTAGTGTGCTTTTGAAGGAACACCATGCTACAGAAAACATGATTAGTATGAGAAAGTGAAAGAAAAAAGTGAAAGAGAAAAGAAAAATAACCAGTTTTTATTCTAATTGCTGTCAGAGAGAATTTCGTTGGGTCTTTTGAGTTTCTTCAGACAGATACGGTTTACTCCGTCTTCTGTATCATAGGACCGTTTTCATGCCTCATACAAACCACCGAGATTTGTATGACTCTCCACTATGACAATGGAAATTTTTTTTCTTCCCCCCAGTCAAAAGTAGGAGTAAAGAGATTCAAAACAGACCTCCTTTGTGGTCATGTTTCTGACACAGCAGTGACAGCATTCCTGCTCCGCCCAAGTTGCACCAAAAGCTCAAATCTCAGTATTTCACATCCGAGAGCATTTTGTGTGTTAGCAGCGAGCACTGTAGTAGCCTCATTGATGACAAGGGTTGTCACAAATATAAAAAAGTAGTAAATAAGCAGACAACACAGCGCTAACTCTCTTAGACAGTTTTAACCTGCAACCATCTGTAGCACCATGCTGTGATTCTGCTTCCCTAGCATGCAGTCTGTGTGGTAATAAAAGCAGCAAAGTACACTCCTCCTTCACAGTTCTCCTTAACTACCTGTGCGAACACAGACAAAGATGTTTCAGCATCTCCTGTGTAAATATTACTTAGGGTGGATCTCTGCTCATGGCCAGGGACTACACTTACTTCTTCAGAAAATAATTCCATTGCAGAGGGAAAAATGTGAAAAGAAATGACATGTAGAAACTTCGTACTTTGGGTCCTGAACAAAACTCTGATACAGGAAACTTCAAATATGACATTTAACAGATTTATGCTGTTTGAATAAATTCATCTGAAGGAATCAGGCTAATTTCAGTCATTCAGAGATTAATTTTCCTTTATTTGCGGCCACCTGCACTACTCGCTGTCTTTCAATGGGTGTTGTCTTCATCTGGATCTTAATGAATGACTCATTTTTGATACATTTATTTTGCATCTCGTATCTTCTGCAATCTTCCATTTAATGGAAATTGTGTCTAATATTTAAGTTCAGTTCTGTTTGTTTTAAAAATCCATCCCAAGCTACAAATGATATATTCCTGAAGATGAAAAAAATGAAGATTATAGGAATGGTGAATGCTGTCACCTAAAAACCTGAAATTTTGCATTGTCAGATGGGAGTGTGGACAATATCAACTAGGAAGCAATTTGAGGATACTTACCTAAAAATAGCTTTCTATGATTAAGCTGGTGTAAGTCTGGCTGAGAGAATGAGTCGTTATTTCATGGCATCCCTGACAAAACACATCTGCATTGTGGGACTATAGATAAGAAACATCTTGTATTTCACTACAGCAGCATTCTTTGAGTTGCACTCAGGTCCCAAGGGTGTTCAGAGAATAAAATGTGAATAGCAAAGTGTGTGCTGCCAGGGTACTCAACACGATTAGGAGGCAGGAGATGTTACCGTACAAATCCGTGGCTGGGTGGCCAGCCTCTCAAAACTGGACAGTGACTTTTGGGTACTAAACTAGAGAAATCTTAAAAGCTTGTCTATTTTCAAAACGTGTAGCAGTTTCCTCTGAAGACTGAGGTCTCTTTATGGGACCTTGAGTCAGATACACTTAAAATACCAGCCACACTGAAACACCAGACCCCAGGGGAGTAAATGTTTCAGAGCCTGTTTTGAAATTATTTGCCTCACCATTTCACTTGGAGTGTGGTTTCAGTTCCCAGATGCATTTTCTCTTCAACACACTTTAAATTAAACACATCAGAAATTTAGGTAGGCATTAGTCTTTTTCTGAATAGCATTCTTGTTGGCCTTTGGATTTCACCTCTAGTGTCTTTTCAGCTTTTATGTTCTTTAAAACCAGAGTCGTATGGAGAGATTTTAACACTCATAGCAGAATTCCATGCTCAGATTTGTAGTAAAGGTGTGAAAAGAATTTATTCTGACAAGAAAAAAACCCATATCCATTTACTGGTTTTAATTGTTCAGAAGACACCGAAATCCTGAAATGTGACCCACCCAAACAGTTTAAATATCAGTTGGTAATGTGACCTTTTGTAAGCTTTATCAAGAGGATTACCAGTCATGATTTATGGATTGGTGAGTCGTAAGACACCTCTGCAAATCTTTGTAACTGCAGAAGCTGTTGGGATGAGAAGAGAGTTTAGAACCACTGTCACGTTTGCTGCACAGCATGGTTTTTATAGCAATGCACTGGAATGATCCCAGAAGAGCTTACTGTACAGACTATTTAACTTGTCTTTGTGGACTCAGAAAGAAAAAAAAAAACCAACAAAAAGTCCTGGGATCCAATGTAAACTCTACATCATCCTTTCAGGCACATTTCCATTAGGTCAGGGATTTTTTTTTGGTTGATTCATCAAACCCTTTGTATAGGATTCACAGTACTACATCAACATTAAATTTCTTCTTAGCTACTGGAAAATGGCAGTTTCAACATGCCTGATAGTAGTAATTTTCTTGGAAGCAACAGTTTCTTAGGGCACATTTGGAATTGCATTTGAAATGTTTCTATCTCTCCCAACATCCATCTTTATGAACACGCCAAAATAAGCATAATCTTGTTCAACCATCATTCATTTCTCTCATCCCAGTAGGAAGAATTCCTGGAAATATTTTAGGGCTCTAGCATAGAAGCTACTTCTGAGTTTGCTCAGCTCTTAGGGGTTATTACTAACATGCAAGTTTTGTCAAGGAGTAACAGGACTTTGTAACACTTTGACTTACCAAGTGTTTTGGTAAGGGCGGTAAGCCGAGAGAGAAACTGGTCATTTCAGCACATGGCAATCTTAATTCATGCTTAATAACTGATGAGAGAAAGGCTTCTATAAAACTCTTAGTTGTATCATTCCTTGGGTAAGTTACAGTCATTGAAAGAGAGCATCTAAAAACACCAGAAAACCTAAGTATTGAAATACACTATCACAATTTAAACGCCCAAGAACGTCCAAACAATCAGTACGCAGATCCTTTTCAACCCACTTCCTTATCTACAGGATTACCAACAGTTATAAAGACTGGTTACATTTCTTTGGAAACACACTGCTCTCTAGAATCCGATCTTTTCAATAGACTACACCATGAGTTCACAGCCACTCTTAATGGGTTCAGAATTATGCAGGAGAGATGGTTAAGCTAAACTGTGAGAAAGCTAAACTGAGATCTGTTTCTTCTTACAGCAAGGCAATACAGCTAAATGTGTGAAGTCTACACCACCAGGCAATACCTCTGATATTGAAACTGGTAGAGTTATCTATTCTGCATAAACACCTAAGTATAATATAAAATACTGCATAATTACTGTCTGTATAACCTTTGATGTTACAATTGGCATTCTTGACTCAAGACAGGCTCAGTTCTGTGCAGAACTCCCTCTCTGATGGAGACACTGTCTGCAGTTATGAGTGGCCTTAAGTCCCTGTTTCGTGCTGTGCAAACCCTTACTATACCATTCAGGCTCGAGACAGAGGGATAACTGCAAAACCAGAGCATCCATTCTCTTCTCAATATTAAACAACTGAATCGATTCTTCATCTTCTCACTCACACCAGATACCATCTATTCCCACCTGGACATGTCATGCAGGGGATAAACTATCTTTTTTTGCCAGTAGCTTAACTGCTTCCCTTCTTTTAAATCAGTTTCCTCTACTCCAATAAGACCGCATCTGTGATTTCTTGCACCCTCACTGTCTCCCTTCCCTTAGTTTCAACCTTGTTTGTCAAGGTCCCTTTTGTTACCTTGCATATCTCTGGATCCAAATAGGGCATGGAGTTGATGATTTTTCCAAATGAGAAAAATTAGGAAGTAAAACCTGGAGAACAGCAATCTCTCTCACAAGTTGTACAGTGGAGTAGGGAAATACTTAAAATAATAGCAGCCTGCCCAATGTGTTAGGAACCCTCTCTTGGCTCCAAGAGGTTTTGCTCTCTTTGCTCCCTTATCACTGGAAATAGGACACAGGAAAGAACTTCTAGTCCTAATTCATGTTGGACTGAAGCAGGTGAATTTGAAGCACCAAGAATTGGTTAAACACAGATAAAACACAAATTGCTTCCCTTTGAACTCCAAGAACAGGCAAGTAACTGTGATGTGAAATCCTGAAAAAACCTTGGTGCATGTCTTGCCCTCTCTTAAGGCATAATCACCATGAGTTTGGAAATAAACTCACACGTTTGCTTTAAAAAATGAACACATGAATAACAGCACCTGTCTTCTACTGATGACCAAGTAATACGCTGAGTTTTTTCACACTTTGACTTGCATACCATTAAAACCTTTTAGGAGCTGCAGGTTGTTTCGTAAGAATCTAGGCTGACTGGTAAAAACCTCTCTCTTAGCTGTAGTTGTAGTTTCTTAAAATTCTGCAGGAGTGCCAGGGGATCTGCTGACTACAGGTTGAAAAGCACTGCTCTAGATCATTGGTCTGCAGTTTTATAACTTGTGCAGAAAGATTCTACTAGAGGGAAATTACAGCAATGACACCACGATACTGCAGAAACTCAAGCTTCCTCTAACCCTGTAAGTGCTGTGCATTGTGGTGCAGATTGCTTCCTCAGATGCTCTGTACAGAAATTTATCATAAACTTGGTCTAACAAGGTCCACCTCTAAGCAGGGGTCATCAACTCGATGCTGAGTTGTGATAGTTGTACTTCCAATCTCAGCTGAATGGCGAACACCTCTATTGTACTGCAACTGCATGATGCTTCAGATAGAATGCATGGATGATAGTCATGGGAAATTCATGTTAAGACATTCAATTCAGATTGTTTGGATTTAGATTGTCTTCTGAGAGCATCTACTAAGCACATGGAATGCAACCTCCTAAAAATCCATGTGTTCTCAAACATTATTCCCAATCTAGAGAAAACACCATGACTACCATACACTGTTACCAAACTAAAACCCAGTGTTGTGGTATGTTTTGGGTCTGTTTGTTTTTTGGGGTATGTTTTTTTTTGTTTGCTTAGTTGTTTGGTTGGTTTTTTATGCAGAAAGGATGCAAAAAAAAGGAGGAAAAAATAAAAGTACACTTGTATGATACATACACCAGAACCAGACAACATGATTACACAAATGAATTAGTGAGAAGTACATCTGCACTAGCTTCTGAGTTCCTTCATGAGAATGAACCCATATAGCACACCAATATTTAAAGACAAAAACCGGTCATTAACACTCCCTTCAGTATGGCAATGCAGTGTATGCAGTAACATGGCTCAGCTGAACACAATGAAAACAATAGCACACACTCATCTCCGATGTACAAGAACAGTAAAAGAACCCCTTGGCTGCGTTTAACAAAACTGCTTGAAACTGTTTTACACGTAGTAACATGAATGTGCAGTATTATACTTCTGCCACCTCTTGAAGCTGACAAGTTATAGCAGATTTTAGGAAATCAGATAAGTTACAAGCAAATTAATGTTTTAAGGCCTGGTGTTCAGAATGTGCAGCTGTAATTGCAGGTAACGAATGCTTCCACAGCAGAACTTCAGAAAGTTATGTCCCAAAATTACACAGAAATGAATGAAAGCAATTTTGATATCTGAAATCAACAGGCAAACATATTGCTATACAATATTTCTAAGAAAGAGTTTTCTATTTTTACCTTGAAATACACATTTTGATTCCACAGTATTTAATTAGCTTTATGGCCACTTTCTTGGAAATGAAATGTCAATCAAGTAAAGACTTCACATTTTCACAAACAAGCACTCATCAAGATATATCTTAATGATTGTGCTAAACCTGGCAATTTTGCTATAATTATACTTTTCTTATTTAGTCTAGATAATAAATTACTCTGTACTATACAACTTCATTCTTCTCTCTTCTTCAAATACAACTGTTGTACTCATGTTGAATTTTAACAGGTTCACATGCTCAAAGATATTCTCCTAGAAAAGAATTTACCAGGTCACACATCAATATGGTAATTGTAAAAATAGCAATAAAATTGTTATCATCCTTACACACTATCATCTTGTTAAGTCAACATTCTCTGTGAAAACTGTTAAAGATTTAAGGCCAAACGTAGCTTTTGGCTAAGCTAGTGCAATTCTGTTGACCTTGAAAGGAATGCATCTGCCCTGTGAGATTTCTTTTACATAAAAACTTCCTTGGAAGATTCATGGAAATTAAGCTTTCAATCTATTCTATATTGTCAAAAAGGAAAATTTATCCTTTATCACTGGGCAAAAATGAATTTTCCAAAGCATTAATGAATTTCTGTCTCATTCGTGTTTTGAAGTGTTGATACCATTCTATAAGTTTTTTTCTCCTTTCAATCTTTTCTTGGAAGCTCATTTTTTTTTCTTTCTCTAGAACAGCAGGGAGCTCTTCCCACTTTTTAATAAAGATAAATGGAGCCCCCATGGTTTTTAACAATTGTAATGGAGCACTGTGGTACACTGATGAATTTCCGCAATCACCCGGTGTCATTACATCTTCTATAACAGGCAGAGACCCATATGAACAAGCTTCGTAAATTCTATAGCATTCTGTATTTATACCCACTGGGCACAATGTCAAGTCACTCTGCAGCAAGGCATCTTGATAGTTTTTGAAACTTTCATTTGTTTCCTGAGGATGCCACCTAGGAAAGCAAAGGGGTTGAAAATTAACAATTTTCCTGTGGGCACTGCAATTCAAAAATAGAGACATGCTTTAATTTCAATTATTTATAAAAGTGGAAATGCTGACAATGTAAAAAAATTATATAACCCACACAATCAATAGGCTTTTACTTTTAGTCTTAACCATTCCTACAGAGTCTTCTAAAAATTTATTGAAAATGTCTGTTGTTAAAATAGTCCTTTCAGGAAATTATTAATACTTAGAAACAGACATAGATGGAGAAACTCTATGGATTTTTTAATGATTTTTTTGGCCTCAAACACTTTACATCAGTAGACGTTTGTTCTACAAAAGCTGAAATGTAAAGCAAACCATCAACCTGCTCCCATCCACCTCAAGTGCCTCAGAACATCTGTGAGATAAGAGTTTATGCCTGAGATTGTTTGTCAGGGTAGCTGAGGTCTTCCTGAGCACTGCTGTGCCTGCTATCAAACATTTTACAGGTGTTCCTTGGCAAATGAAGAAAAGTGATAAGGACCTAATTCCTGTTGGTCATAAGATCTGTTCTACCTACTTGAAATAAAAGAGCCATGCCCTACAGATTAAATCCGCTTTCTTATATGGAACACAACAAAATACAGCTGTCTTTTTCTTTAAATGAGGCATTAATAGACACATGGTGCGAGACAAACATTTCTTCTTCCAACATAATCAAATGTATACAAGAAAATAAGAGATGATCTTTATATGTAGCATACATTGGAAATTTTTCTAAGTATTTAAAAATATGCTTTATGTAAAACATAGCAGCCATTACATTATGAAGGACTACATAGTCTCAGCAATGGTTTCTCCTTTAATGATGACTGGTTACTTTTATTTGTACTACTCTTTTACACTTAGGAAAGGATGTGATAATAATGAACTAGGCAAAAAAGTCTGAATATTTCCACAGAGTAAATCAAAGTCTTACTGTTCTCTGGCTGCAATCCAGCAAAGTTTATCAAGTCCATCCTGCTTCAGAACTTCCATCAGAGTTTCCCTAGAAGAGTTCTTATAAACTGTTCCTAAGAAATTACACAGATGTGATCTTGGATCATGTAGCATCGACCAGGTGGGTTCTACAACTGGAAAATTTCTGTAGCTGTAAAAGTGATGTATACATTAGACAATGATATGTCTTATGTCAAAGAAAAACATTTTGCCCAATTTCATCTTTCTGGCAGCACATTCTAAGACTAAAAACCACCTATTTGTTGTCAATCCACATCTATAACCAGACAGACCCACAAACAAACCAGCGCAAGTCCTGCCCTAAAAGCTGGTCTTTATTCTCTTCATCCTCACCACTCTCTTCAGAGACATTCCAGAATGCTTACGTGTTCTTTCGACATCAGAGACACATGTGCATTACAAAATGTCCTTGAGAAATGTGCTTTTTCAAAAGCTGCCGTTCTTGACACAACCATTAGTTTTCACTGAAACAGCCAGGTTGATGGTAATTACGGAGTTTAAGTCTCAGCTCCCTTAATCTCTGGGCATGCTTATCAACTTGAAAATACCACTGGTAGCCTCTCAAAGGAAAATCTCACTTTAATCTCGGTGGGCTTCATTGATCTAATCTTTTGGCTACTAAATAACTCATCGTACAGCTATTTAACTTGTCTGGTTGAACTCAACAAAGCCAATGCAAAGTCCTGGGATCTAACATAAACTGCATACCATCCTTCTAGACATGTTTTCACCATATCATGCATTTTTCCTTTTCTGACTGATTCCTCAAATCTACATCTTTGTTTTCCCTCTTCACTTGCAAAATCCGGCACACATGCCTATCTTCAACCACAATTTTTACAACTGTTGGTGTACAAGGGCTGAAAAGCCTGGTTCTGAACTGGGGTTGTGAAATGGAGGGATGAAAATGATGAAATGGAGGCGAAAGGGAGAACCTTATCACTGTCTACAATTGCCTGAAAGGAGGTTGTAGCAAAGTGGATGTTGGTCTCTTCTACCAAGTAACAGGCAATAGGACGAGAGGAAGTGGCCTCAAGTTCCACCAGAGGAGGTTTAAACTAGATATTGGGCAATATTACTTCACCGAAAGGGTTTTTGAGCACTGGCACAGGTTGCCCAGGGAAGTGGTTGAGTCATCATCTCTGGATGTATTTAAAATACGTGTAGACATGACACCTAGGGAAATGATTCAGTGATGGACTTGGAAGTGTTAGGTTTACTGTTGGACTCTATGATCTTAAAGTTCTTTTCCAAACTAATGATTCTGTCATTCTGACCCATCTTTCTCCACCCAGCTTTGCAACCCAGCTCACTGTTGTTGTAACTATTGTTGCTTTCTGTTATCTCTCACTTTAATTTTGGCATCTCAAAACTCAATTTCTTTTTGCTTAGGACTTCCAATGTCATCAACTCTGACACTATCAAGAATCCAGATTCAGTGTATTTCAATAGCACTATGAACAAGTTCAAGCTATGTATTAAGACTCCATACAGTTTGTAAACTATCTTATACAGGATACTGAATTCAAATTCAACACAAAATATGAAAAAAAAATCCTCTATCTTTTCATCTTATATTACCATGATAAGGAGCTAAAACACTATTAATTCTTCTTAATAAAGAGTAAACCGGAAAAAAAATATCACCTAAATGAACCTTTATCTACTCCACAGAAATAGTTTGAGATGTATGGGTAACAAAAATGTTTTTGTGAGTAAGCAGTTACACCAGTGTATGTTACTGTGATACTGGAACACATTCATTTGAAATAGGAGATGTACAATTTCTTTTTGAGAGCCACAACAGGGGTTAAAAGAACTACCACCAGTACCATCCCCTTCCCTTCCTAAACAAGCAGTATCTGGAACCTAATTACATAAATACCTTTTAAATCCCCATGTCACTGGCACATATAGCAGTTACGAGAAATCTCAAGAGCAAATCTACTGAAGAAAAAGTAAACAAACAGAAAACCCCACCAGACACAGGATCTTTTTTTTTAAAGCTCAATAAATCCTTGCATTCTTTTCCTCTGTTATCATTTTTATTGCTAAATGAAATTTCCAAAGATTCCAATGCTTGATTTAGAAAATCATGCATAGGATCACGTTCTACGATTTACTTACTATGACTGTTTTGGGTACTAGCAGTCAGATATATTTTCCATGCCTCATGCATAACAATTAAGTTTCAGTTGTAATTTGTGTCTACAGCACTTACGTTGCTACTCCTAAAGGCCACTGGAAAATATCCTCTTCATTTGCCAAGGCACAGTCATATGTAACAAAAAGTAGATTTACAAATCCTCCATGTCTTTTCAGGTACGGCTGAATCCATTCATTGTTGCACTGCTCATTGCCAAGCAGCACAACTGCTACGTGCTGTATTTTGTGAGTCTGAATTAGCGTTTGCGCGTAATGCAACCACTGAGTGGCGTAAGTGATCTTTGCTTTTTCTCTTCCATTCAGAACGAGCACAACATTTTCAGCTTCCACTGAGAAGTAGCCAGGAACTACAGATGGACCAGTGATGAAGCTGTAAAACACAAAACACAAACAGCAAACACCCTTAAGACAACTTATTGACCTTGATCCTCCAAACATCCTTACTACACAGTCCAGAGATTACTTTTTATTTCAATAAAGTAAATGAAATATACTGCAAAGTAACTGCAACTGTAACCATTTCTGTTGTTGGTACCTACAGCTTAACGTAGCCTTCATCTTTGTTCAGGAAAAAGGACAAGATTTATACTTAAATAAAAATGAGGTATTTTGTCAATAAATCAGAGCTACTACTATATTCAAACAACAAAATGTGGGTAAACCAACTTCAAAAAAAGGCTGTGCTTTGATGTACACTAAAGGTCAAACTTCCAGTAACAACCAATGAATACTGTGTTAGAAACAAGGGAAGCCCTCCCAAAAACCTGTATGAGTATACTAAAACAGGTATCATCAAGGGGGACAGTTAGCTGGCCTGGCAGGGCACTTTTCTCTGTCATCTGGGTTAAGTTAGGATCAAAACACCCACTGCGTCACCTGATACTGAGTAGAATCTATAGCACAAGAGGTACTTAAGTAAATGTAAAATTCTGTTGCTTGTGTGACCCAGGTCAAGCTTGAGGCTCTGATATAAGACAGTAAACAAAAACCTTTTAGGTAGAAAACTGCACTTCCACATCTTGCAAAACATATTTAACAGAGGAATTCCAATCATGTAGCAAAATCATTAAATCACTAATAACTTAAAAGTATCTGACAACAAACATTTATGGACTGCAATGAAACAAACCAGCATTTGCCAGCTCCTGCTCTTCCATTAACTAACAATTGTCTAAACTCAAAGGATTAGTGATTATACAGCTCGGGAAAGAGGGCAGGGGAAAAAAATACCCATACATTTTTTTTTTTTCAAGAATCAATGAAATGTTATTGCTTACATATGCTGCACTACTAGTGGTTTTTAGCTACCAGCAAAAGTTAATTTAGAATGAGCATGAGTTTCAACTAATTTATTATAGAACCACAATGACTTTTAACTCCTGAAGTGCTGAGATTGATAGCTAGTTTCAGTTCAAGTGCACACAGTGACAAAAAGAAAATTCACAGCAAAGGCTTTTGGTAAAAACTATTCTGATGATGCTACCTGAAGCAAACTTACCTGAGGCAAGCATATTCTAAACTTGAGTTAAGACAACATGCTGTTGGCTTGGTGGGAGTCGTATATTTTGGAGCCAAGATTCATGAAACTCGTGATTTGTGATTAAGACTTCTAACAGATTGAGTAAATCGGGTCAAGACTTAAATCCAATGTTTAACAGACAATGTGAAAAGATTCCACTCAGTTTAACAGACTGAGAAAAGAATCAATCACAAAATAATATAAAATGTTTGACAATCAAAATCCATTTTTAAAGCAAACAATGCTTCAAGTATAATCTTTCTTCATATAAAAAATTCTGCTTTGCAAATCAAGTAGTTAACCAGATGCTAGGTATCACAGATTGTTTTTGTTATAAATTAAAACAAATTATGGTTTTGATGCAATCCTACGTATGAATGAGTGAGGTCCCTTTTCCTTGAATAAAACAGAAAGCAATTAGCAGGAGATATCCTCTTGCCTCAGAACCTGATGCTTCTTTTCGTCAACTCTCAACCTCAAATCTCAGCTCTTAAGTCTGTTCGCATGGTTGCATTCCCCCTCCTCCTGAGGTCTCTTGGCTGTCCTCCCTCTTACCATTGGTTAAGTCTTTCCATATTTCTTTCAAATACACACATCTTCATAAAATGGCAGATAAAATGCTCTCTGGTGTTCTACTTTTTAATAGCAACATGTTTGGGCTAGAATTGGCTGATTTTATGTATTTCCATAAATAAATGTAACCATTCCTTGTGATAATTTTGAATGAGAAGTTGTGTGCATATTCCTCAGTTATCCAACCAGGATAAAGTATTTGCAACTGGTATTAAAATAACTGCAACTTTGAGGTAGACAAAATAATGCAACTGTGCATCTTATTGTGTTCTTAAACTTGCCAATACAGTTTGTTCCAGCTAACAAAATTGAAGTCAACATCATCCAACTACTACCTGAAATATGCTTTTCCTACTGTTTGGCTTCCTTCTCTCCACTGCGCAGTCACATCAGCTGGCTCAAGGTGCCCTCCAAATACATGTTGCCAAAGGTAAAGACCTACATAAATGAAGATATGATGGAAAAATTGAATGCATGGATCTTGCCTACTCTACACTCCTAGAAAATAAGAGAACAGTATTTCTGGGAAATGAAGAAACACAACAACATAAGAACTTGGGAAAGAAATGTCAGAGCATCTTATACAGAAAGGACATTGCTTCCCAAATGCCATATGGTTTTATTTCAGTTAAGGTGAATTTTTCACACATCAGCATTTAAAAAGCTTCTCTGGTGGTCAAAATATCAGTAGATGAAGATATATTACACTACCATTTCTGTTAGCATTTCTTTTTGATACACATAACAAATAAAAGCAAGCAAACGTTAATCAGCATTTTAAGGCTAAACACATCAAATTTCCGTGATGGAATGCATCACCATATAACGTACCAATGTCTCCTATAATGCTACATGAACGTTCAAATGAAGCTGGAATATTTACATTTTCATGAAAGCTAAATAAGAACAATGACAGGTCCTCAGCAGCAGTTAAAGAGCTTGAGGAGGACCTGGACTTCAATTTACGTACAGAAGAAACTCAGTGTCTTCTACAATAGAATTTCCAAGTTCATTGGTACTGCATTACCAAGTTCATCAGGAGTACTGCAGTACACAAAATGCTTTCGTTTTCAAACTTTATTTCACAAAGAGTGTGAAAAAAATAAATATTCTATTCTAGCCAACTAAGATGCCTGTCCTTGTGTTACTATTTTAAGTCAGCTGACATTCAAACAGTAACTGCGTTTCTCTGCCATCTGAGCCATTTTCTTTAACGGATGTGAAAAACAGCCTTGAAAAGAACTAATACAAAGAAACTGGAGTTTAACTATTTTTTTTATATTGGTACTGACATAGTATTGAGTAACAGCTACTACTTCCTTACCACTCTTCATGTACAGATATCCATATAACTTAGTCATATACATAAATGCTAGTCTTTAAAAAACAGCAGAGAAAAATACTATATTAGAATGGCTAAGTCATTAATAGACATTAATTACATCTGCTTACCAATTGCTGCTTTGCCCCAAACCTGTACTCGAAGACTGGTTTGGTCTCGACGAGATCTTGCATTTTTTATCATCTGAAGATTAGCTTCGTATCTCTGCTGAGAAGCAATCTGTTCATTTTTCTCATCCCCTTCCCATGGATTCCACTCTTCATTTCCAAAGGAAAAATGATCTAGGAAACCCAAAAGCATTAATTTGCACAAGAAGAGGACATTTACAAGCTGAGAAAACCAACAAATTATCCTAGGCTGCATCATAAGAAGTGTGTCCAGCAGGTGAAGGGAGATAATTCTCCCCCTCTACTCTACTGTTGTGACACCTGACCTGGAGTGTTGTGCCCAGTTCCGGAATCCCCAACATAAGAAGGATATGAAACTGTTGGAGCAGCTCCAAAGTAGGGCTATGAAAATGAACAGACAGCTGGAGCACCTCTGCTATCAGCTATGAGGACAAGCTGAGAGAAAACTCTGGGGAGACCTTATAGTGGCCTTCCGGTACCTGAAGGGGCCTACAGGAAAGCTGGGGAATTCAGCATTTAAAGTAGCTTTCCCCCCAAACCCAGCCCAGGGCCAGACACACCAACAGTTCCCCCCCCAGATACAAGAAATAGTTGCTGATACAAAAAGTAGACTGTTTTCATTTAAGCTAAAGTAAAGTTTCATCTAAGTAACTGTACTTTTTAAAAGTTAGACACAATGTCCCTGTGGTAGTGCGTTTTCTTATAGCGTGTTTTCTTTAAATACTGATTTCCAGATGCAGTTCAGAGAGAAATGATGACATCTGGTGTTAAGCACGGTCTTTGCTGAACAGATGTGTCTTGTTCTGTCACGATCTCTGTCTGCAGCCTTTCCCTATCTCCAATGCAAGGTCACAGCTGGTTCTAAAGCTCCAATTAGAGAGATCTGGCTGCTGTGAAGTTCGTAACAACGTTAAAATTAGTCCTTCGGAAGTAACACAACGTGCGTGAGATTTCTGGGAGAATTTATACTGATGCCTGTAGATGGGAAATACATTCTGTCTCCAGTCCTCTCGTTACACACGATCAATGGGGATCGTTCATCACGCGCTCAGCGCTGAAATTAGGGATCCTCTGAAACTCCCAAACCAGTCCCAGAGATTTCATCTGCCCCTTTTCCGTGTCCCACTCCCCGCCCGCCCAGCGCCTCCGGAAATGGCGGCCGGTAGTGGGAGGCCGAAGGAGCCCGGCCCCGCTGTGCCTCAGGACTGCCCCCAGGCCCCGCCCGCTGCTCTGCTCTGCCCCGAGCAGGGGCGCTGGGACTAACGAGCTGCTGCGGCATCTCCAGGCTTGGGACAACAACGCCCTGGCAGCCCCGGCTCCCCCGCAGGCGCTGCAGAGCCCCGCCGCCCCCGGCCCCGCCGCTGCTCTCACCTCGCGGGCCGCGGCGGTCGCGGGGCGGCGGTCGGGGCGCGGCGGAGCGGCGGGGTCGCAGGAATACGCTGTAGGCCGCGTACAGCGAGAAGAGGCCGTACGCGACGAGCAGGGCGGAGCAGAAGCGCCTCCGAGCGCCCCGCATCCCGCACGGCGCCGCGAGGGGGCGGTGGCGGTGGGAGGAGCCTCCGCTCGCTGTCGCGGGCGCCGTCCCTGCTGGAAAGGCTCGGAGCTGGAGAGAGTCGGAACGTGGCTTGAGCTGGACGGGACTTTGGGACACACAGAACCATAGACTTGCTGGGTGGGAAGACCTTTGAGATCAGCGGGTCCAACCGCACCTGTGCACTACTGAACACTCCCCGAGCGCCTCATCTGCCCCTCTGTTAAACACCTCATGGATGGGGACTCCACCACCTCCCTGGGCAGCTGTGCCAGTGCCTGACAGCCGTTTCGATGAAGAAGACTTTCCTGATGTCTGATCTGAACCTCCCCTGGCGCAGCTCGAGGCCATTTCTTCTGTCCTATCACCTGTTACTTGAGAGAAGAGACCAACACCCACCTCGCTACAACCTCCTTTCAGGCAGTTGTAGACAGTGACAAGGTCTCCCCTCAGCTTCCTCTTCTCTAGGCTGAACAACCACCCGTTCCCTCAGCTGCTTTTCCTAAGAGTTGTTCTCCAGACCCTTCAGCAGTTTCATTGCCCTTCTCTGGACACACTTCAGCACCTCAATGTCTTCCTTGTAGTGAGGAGTCCAAAACTGAACACAGGATTCAAATCAGATCACCCAGTTCCAAACCCCCTGACACGGGCTGGGACACCTCCCACCACACCAGGCTGCTCGAGGTCCTATGCAGCCTGGCCTTGAACGCCTCCAGGAAAGGGGGCATCCATGACTTCTGTGGGCAACCTGGTCCAATGTCTCACCATCCTCACAGTAAAACATTTCTTCCTAATATGTTATCTAAATCTCCCCTCTTTCAGCTGAAGAACATTACCCTTCGTCCTGTCACTGCAATCCCTGATAGAGAGCCCGTTCCCATCTTTCCTGTATGCCATGACCTGGCTCTGCCCCAACACCACCTTGAGCATTTCCATTATAGCCTCTGGGACATGGTGAATCCATGAGGACACTTGTCCCTCAGCAGCTTGGTGTCGTGAGCCAAGGGCTGAGATCTCCTGGCCACATCCTCCCACACTCCTGTTGGCATGGGGTATCCAGGTAGCGCCCAGAGCCTCCTGGGCTGCAGGCTCTAGGATATGTTCTTGTCCACCTTCTGATGGCTTCCAAAGGCTTTCAAAAATACAGAATTAATAGGCAGTGAAGATCATTTCAGGAGCACCAAACAAGTCAAAGATGTTGAACGTACATAAATACATGTCACCATTCAATATGTACAGTCCTGGTGTGGGCCAGAGCTGCTTGCCAGCCATGCCCAGTGGTTCAGTGCGACCGCGGGGGAAGCAAGCAGATGAATCAATATGATTGATAAAGCAAGCTTCATTTATTTTTCAGTTTTGCAAGCTTATATACTTTTGCACAGTGAGAATACAAGATCTAATTGGTTATACATTACTACATGTAACTATTTGATTTGCCCTTAAGCTAGGCCTCTAAGTTAGTTAGCAACAGCTGTTGTTAATGATTAAAGTTTCTAACTCCCTTCTAGCTTCTCTTATTGCATACTTTCCCACTGCTGCACTTTCAGTCCCCAGAAGTTGTTTCTATTCTCTGTGCAAGGTCAGGGTGTTATTGATGGCGTGCCATGTCTCAGAGTTCAAAGCACGTCCTCTTTTTCCCACTACACAGGCAACTGCTCACAAAGCTGCTTCAGGGACCCATTACCTTGATCTGAAAGCCATTCTCCAACAGTTCAGTGCCTTGGAGGGCATGGGCACAAGTCTAGTCCTGACCAGCAGCCACCTTCTGCGCTGAGCTGCAGGATGGTGCCATGTAACCAGGCTGTAAATGGATAGGTGAACAGCACTGTCAAGTCAGCAAGCTGGATTTTTAGGTTTATCTAGTGGACCTCTACTCCAATGCCAAATGTAACTTATTGCCTTAGCAGGCCTTCTGAAAAAGGCTTACAATCAACCCACTGCCCAATTCTAACTCTAATTTAATGATCTGTACACTCACTAAACTAGAAATCTAACCTTATGACCCACAGTGGCAACGTAAAAACAATGTAATTTTTTAAATATCATTGTGTAATTATTTCACAGAATAAATGCCTTGCCTTTCATTAAGAAAGGAGTTTATCAACATCAACGCGGGCAAAAGAAGCAGAGAGCTTATGATCTTAGTGACTTCCATGTTGTAAGTATTTTGTTAAATGTGAGTCAATTTTGTTGGTGATTTGGTAGGGTTATTTACATATTCGAGTTGAAAATTGTGATCTAGACCAGAAGTCTTTTCCTTCAGTTATGTTTTTGATTTAAAAATTTTCAGGAGTCTGGATTATTTTGCTGTCCCATGTTTTAGAGATACAATTTTTGGCTTCAGATGAAGCTGTAGTTTGTCATTTTCCCACCAGAGGGCACAAGACAGCGTTACCTCTTTGTAGGCAAAGTGAATAACTTGGGAAGAGGAGTCCGGATGATGAAGTAGACCAAGGTCTTGTTAAAAATTTATGATCTTTGCAAGGTCTGCTGGCATTTTTGGCACGAGACAGTGATAAGATATTTTTTTAAACATGAGGAAATAGTAGGTTAATTACTTCTAACCTAAAGTTTGAAAATGTTTACCAACAGCCTTTTAGGGAGAAAAGGTAAATTTCATGTACCAGCTACATATCATATTGCATCTTCTGTACTACCGTACTTCTATACTGGATTAATAACATAATATAATATAATATAATATAATATAATATAATATAATATAATATAATATAATATAATATAATATAATATAATATAATATAATATAATATAATATAATATAATATAATATAATATAATATAATATAATATAATATAATATAATATAATATAATATAATATAATATATAAAATAAAATAAAATCTTGGTATAAAATTTATCACACTGCTGTGTTGCCTGAACACAGAAGTTACTTAACAGTGTTAGAAATATAGTCAGGGGTTGATTACTTAAAATTTGGTGAGGAGTGTTAGCCAACAGCAGATGTTACAAGGTAGAAATTTTCCTAAAGTCATGGAATCATAGAAATAGACCTCAAGAGAGTCTCTAGTCCACCCCCCTGCTCAGAGTAAGATTTGCTACAGTAGGTTGCTCAGGGCTGCATCCAGTTGGATTTTTTAACATGTCAAAGGATGGAGACTCTGCAACCTCCCTGGGCAACCTATTGTAGTGTTCAATCACCTTCACAGTACAAAAGTGCTTCCTGATGTTCAGAGGGATCCTCCTGTTTGTGCCTGTTACCTCTTGTCCTGGCACTGGACTCGCTGAGCACTGCCTGTCTCAATCTTCTCTTTTCCCTCCTGTCAGGTACCTGTACACACTGGTAAGATCCTTTGATCCTTCTCTTCTTTAGGCTAAACAGCTCCAGCTCTTCCAGCCTCTCCTCAAATATCAGATGCTTCAATAGCTTCTTGACTAGCAACAACAGAATCTCAGTTAAATATGTTTAGTATCTAAAGACTACTTTGGTTATCACAACTTAGGTGACTATTATTTTTCTTTCTGCAAGTGTTTAGACACATGAAACTTGCTCTCAGTTACAGTAATGTTCACTTTAAGGTACCTTACACTGGAAACTTTGCAAAGGAGCTAGAGTGAGCTAACACTACACAAACTAGTAATTTCAAATGTAATTGGATATATAAATATGGAGTTGTGTGATGCTTAGTGCTAATTATTCCCTCTCTGCAAGGCTTCCATAAAATAAAACACAATACAGTTTAATTTCAGATAGCTTATATAAGACATCTTACATCTCAGAGGCCTGTCATTCTGGTAAACGATTTTTTCTTTCATTTGTTGCTAATCTTATACCTGTGAAATTTGGAGTTGATCCAGTGTTATCTCTGAAGGCTCCAGAAAGACCTGCTCACTGGGTTACAATTTCAGATTTTCTGCTAGCTGTGGAGGAACAGATTGTTCCTTCTTTATACTCTCTCTCTTTTTGTGTGTGTGTTAGTGTCTAGATTTTAGATTGTGAAGTCTGTCTTTTTCTTCTGAATGGGGGTGTCTCTGGTGCAAAACTCTTGCACTGAGTCCTTTTACTTCTATTGCAAAGAAACTTGCTCAGGAACAGTCCAAAAGGTCTGTTGCAGGTTCTCAGGAGCAGCTATGCCCTGCTGTCACTGGCCATGAATCTTTCGTTTTATATGTGTTTTTGAGAGAGACTGCTGTCCTCTGTAGGTGGTTGTTGACTTTCCAGTTTAGGTCATTTGATACAGGCAAGCTTTTAGGGACTTCGTAATGGGAGGTACCCCAAGTAGGGATCAGAAGTCTTAACAGTCAGCAGAGGGGTAAGTCGCTGGCCTCAGAAAGCAGTACTCCTCCTCCATGGCAAAGCTCTCATGAGCAAGCAGGTAAAAGTTGACAGTAGTACTTGTTCCATTTGACTTCATAGTCTGATTAAAATAATTATAGGGCTTTTTCATGTTTCTTCTAATAAGTTCTTCCACAGTATTTTCTAATGCATCATTATGATAATTTCTGATGGAGGCTTCTGGAAAAGACTTCTCAGATGGGAACTTGCTAGACAAAACACAAACGGCGCAGTAAGCGAACCTCTTCGTTGCCCATACCTCCCCAGGTGCTTCTGCACAATAGATACGAGGCTCTAGCTGTGGAGGACCAATCAGTGGACAATGTGGATGCTGATCCATGTACAGCAGAGGAGGGACCCAGACCAGAATGACACATACCCCCCATATTACTACAACCGCCACAAGGAAGAAAAGGCGAGTCGTAGTTGTAGGAGACTCCCTGCTGAGGGGAACGGAAGGTCCTATATGTCAAGCAGACCCTACCCATAGGGAAGTCTGCTCCCTCCCAGGAGCCTGGGTTAGGCATATCACTAGGAATCTCCCGAGTCTGGGACAGTCCGCAACTCTTATCCATTACTGCTCTTCCACGAGGGAGGTGATGAAGCTGCCGTACATAGCAGAGGGGTCATTAAAAGAGACTTGAGGGCCTTGGGACAGCTGGTGGGGAAATCTGTATAGGACAACCCCAAAATTCACACCGTGTGTCTGAGGGCGTTGTTCAAATGTTTCTCGAATATTGTCAGCCTTGGTGCCGTGACTGCTTCCCTGGGCAGCTGTTCCAGCGCTCCACCGCCCCCTGAATGAAGAAGCTCTTCCTAATATCGAACGTATCCCTCCCCTGGCACATCTTCCCGCCACTCCCTCGGGGCCTGTCATTGGTCGCCAGAGAGACGAGATCAGCGCCTGCTCCTCCTCCTCCCCTTGTGCGGAAGCAGTAAAGAGCTACGAGATCTCCCCTCAGCCTCCTCCAGGCTGACGAGGCCAAGCGACTTCGGCCGCGCCTCCCACGGCTCCCCCTCCAGCCCTTTCCCCAGCTCCGCGGGCCGGGCCGGGGCCGCCGGGGGGAGCCCCGCGCGGGGGGGGATGGCGGCTGGCGCGCGGCGGCGGCTGCTCCTGGCGGGGATAGGGGCGAAGGGGAACGAGCAGGCGGCGGCGGCGGTGGCGGGGTGGGGACGGAGCCGCGGGGCGGACGGCGAGACCGGTCCGTGCCCGCGTCGAGCGTCCCCCCGCGCCGTGCGCAGGGCGGTGCTGCAGTGCACGAACGCGGCGGAGTTGGTGGAGGTGGCCCTGCTGGTAATGCCAGAGGTGAGCCCGGATCCATGAGGGTGGAGACGAGACTCTTGGCCCTTTCCTGGAGGCTGCCGGGTCCGGAGCAGCTGCCTTTAGCACCCCTCGCCCCGGCCTCCCGTGGGGATGCTGGGGTGCTCCCTACCCCCTAAGAGTGCTCCCGACCCCTTGGGGTGCTCCCTAGTCCCTGGGGTGCTCCCGACGCCTTGGGGTGCTCCCCAGGTGAAGCCGTGCACAGGTGGGTTTGCGGTCTTTTTTGCCTTTGGTCAGGGTCTACAGGACGAGGAAAACGAGGAGAAGGCCCTGTCTGGGAGGGAAGTGGAGCAGGAGCTCCAGCCAACAGCAAAGGAAGCTCATGGAAGCCCAGCCAGCACAGCAGGAGGCAATGCCTGCAGTCCGGCTCTCCCATCCACTGCTGATGCTGGTGCCGGTGCCGATACAGAGAGGACAAGCTGGGAGGACTCTGAGGACGATGTTCTGAAATACATCAGGGAGATCTTTTTCAGGTAAGGCTGCCTCCTCTGCAACTCCCCAGGAGCAAAGGGGACAGTGGGGAAGGTGTCCTGAGAATGCGCTGATGATGGTAGGAAGGGGACCTGGAGTGGGCTGAGTAACTACAGTGGTGGTGGCCTGTGAAGGTGATAGGTGGGGAAAAGGAAGGTGCCACTTACTTCTCCCTCTCAGAATGTGCTGTGTTCACTGGGATTTGGCTCCAGACTGGGTTGTGTTAATTTCTGTTTGGCATCTCAGAGGATGGACAGATTATAGAGGACACTGGGGTTTCTGTGAGTGTCCCTTTGGTGGTGGGTCAGTGTTGGGACTGGAGGGGAGCAGGGAGTTGCTGGCCGTGGAAGGCTTTTGCTGACTCAGCAGAGCTGAGTAGCCGTGGTTCAGCCTTGGGACTCCCTTGTGCTTGCAGACCCTCTGTGACAGCTGCAATTGGGGCTGACATGCTGTCCCCACGGGATCTGATGCTGAATTTGCATCCAGGCTCAGGTAGGCCTCCCGTAGCCAAGGAGAACATGCGTGGGAGCCGACTGGCAGGGGCAGGGACCATCCTGAGGGGGCTGACCTGATGGCAATGTGCATGGGGGTCAAGGAAGGGATGAGGATGGTTGAGTGTCCTTTTCCTAGTCCTAGGTAGGGATGAACAAATCACATGAGGATGGGACAGGTGCAAGAGCCATTATTGAAATGAACAGTCAAACCAGCATCGCTAGCCACATCCCTACCAAGACTGCAAAAAGACTGAGAAGAAATTGAGCCTTGTATCTCCAAAGGGGATTGGGGGGAAGTGGACTTATCTGTGTGTGAGGTTACAGACATGAGATGGAGCAGTGCTGAGACACCGCACCTTGGCCTTTGGCAGCCGTGACCCTGCTTACCAAGGTCTGAGCTAGCTTTGTGGTGAGATGTCCTTGCACAAAACTGGTTGTTCTGGTGTCTCAAAGGCTACTGGAGTGCTGGGCTCAGCCCCATAGTATCAGCGGGGACATACCTGGAGTTCTGCACCAAAATCCTATGCTTCCTTGTGGAAATCCTCCTCATTAGGGCTCCATTCAGTGTTCAGCAAGTTGTTAGGCTGCCCCTGCAGGTGCTGTGCTGCTCCTGCTGGGGCTTCAACCTAATGAACTTAAGCAGACTCACTCCAGATACTATTTTGGCAGGTGAAGTATAAATGCTCCTGATGAAGAGAGTGTTTCCAGTGTACCTCTGGGGCTGCTGCCGCTGTGATGGCATTGTGAAGCCACAGGTCTTCAAAGGCATCCCTGAGTAGTCCATGAGGTGGAGAAGGAGCAGAGTCTCTTTGGGCAGCTCCAAGAAAGGAAGCCTGTTTGCTTCTCTGCCTGCCTGTACTTAGGCTAGATATGGCCAGAGGGCTGTGTCCACTTCTTATCTGTCCCCTTTACTGTCCTCTGGGTCAGGGTCAAAATTGCTGTTGCTTTGATGCTGTGCCCTAGGCCAAGGGGTGTGTTAGATGCCGCTATTCCCAGGAAGCTCATAAGCTTTGCAGTGAGTGTTGATGTCTGCTGCCTGCTCACTGCAGGAGCGCTGCACACAGCCAGAGCATGGCTGGACATGGGCCTTTGGACTAAGGATCAAATTCCTGCCCGTGAGTAAAGCTGTAGTGGGATTACTATTTTATATCAGTTTACGAATAGCTCTTGCCTCGTCTTCATTGTAAAATTCCATTGGGCAGAGCCTCCTCAGTGAGAGGGCTTTGACCCAGCTGTGTGTGCTTGGCCCAGCTGAGGTATATAGTGGTTGTGAGAATCTAGAGCAGTAGGAGTGCCTGAGTCCCAGGCAGCGCCAGGAAGCCCCCAGTGGAATCAGAGGGGTGAATCCACTGTGAGGTTTGGAAAAGGAATGTACTCAGGCCACCAAACAGCACTATTGTTTTCATGATGTGTATGATGAGGATCACCTGCCAGCCTTCTGTCTCCTCTGAGCATTTCACATGTGCAACAAAAAAGGTGTAGAAGATGCTGAATGCCCAGCAAGCATAGACACAAACCCTGGCTAGCACCATTCCTGATAGGCGGATGCCCATCACCTGCAGTTGCTTGTACTCCAGGCACTGCATCTCCCTGGCTGTTTCATTCCACAGGCAGAAGTTTTGAAAGCCAATGCATTTGTCAGGAAGGTTGACCAGGTTCCTGGCTTGCCACAGCAGTGCATGGAGCATCAAGGCCACGGTCCCGGCATCCTGGAGTAGGGTCAGCGTGCAGACCAGGTGCCCAGTGCACCTCTGTTGCAGCAGACCCATCCTGATGCCCACATGCTTTCCTGATACAATGGTAAAGCCTGCTGTGGGGACGCGTGCTGCAAAACATGCAGGGGGGAGCCCTTGGTTCTTGCATGCTATGGTACCCTTCCCAAGACGTGCTCTGAGCCTGTGTCACTGAGGTCTTGGGACTCCCCTTGCAAGTACAGCGGGAGCGTCTCGTTTGTACCTCTGACTGTGCTGTGCGTCTGTTTCTGGGTGCAAGGGGGTGCACTTTTGGTCACAGCAAAGGTGGCTGACAGATGTCCTGTGCGTGGACCAGCACTGGGAGGACAGTATGGCTCTCTTAGCCCCACCCATGCCCTTTGTCCCATGGTCTCACGTTGGACAAGAGAGGCATTTGTCAGCAAACTGCAGTGATAGCAGGGGCGCAAAACACTGCTCTCTGGTGAGGAGGGTGTTAAGAGCTATTCTGGGAAAATGCTTTTCTTTCAGTTCTGGTCAGACAAGGGCTTCCCTTGTGATCTTTGGACAACTGGGTGAAATGCAGGCAGGACCGAGTTTGAAGTGCAGGGCTTCCCCTGCCTCCCTGCCCCTGATCATAGCTCTGGGAGACATGATGGCATTGGTGCTACTTGTTTCCAACATCCCCATAGCCCCGAGACCCTTGCGTGCGTATACATTTCTGGGACAGCAGGACTGATCACCTGCAGCCCTACTCCCCTCTGAGGCTGGCAGACATGGTGTTTCGTTGTCCCAGTTGCCTGAGGACCGATGGCCCATACGGACAGGCAGTTGTCCTCCATGAAGAGGCACCCTGGACCCACCTACAGCTGCTTGCCCTCCTTTTAATCCTGTGATTGCCATCCTCCTTGCTCCTCGCTCAGACTGCCTGGCAAGCCAAACTCCTTGCTCCTGTCCCAGAAATATGTGACCTCTTGCAGGCTTCTACTTTGTGCTGAAAAAACAGGGAAGTTGCATCAGGAAGGGATATCCGTAGCTGCAGAGCCCTGTGACATTGCAGCACTGGCCACTCGAATCTGCACAGAGGTGCAAACACAGGGCAAAGAGCTCAGGGACCTTGGCTTGAGGCTCAGCCTCCAGCCTGAGGCTCTGCAAATAACCCCTTTCCTGCCTTTGCCAACACCTCAACACATAATACTACAGCCAACACAGGAATTAATTTTGGCAATGCCTCCAGGGCGGTATCGTATATGCTCCCATTTATTATTTCTGAAGAATTCCAGTCCCTGTTTACTCTCCTAAAGTCCAAGAAGACTGATCGTATCACAATTTATCCAGCCCATCTAAACAAGTATCCTATGTCCAGCTATCGAGTCGGGATGTTAACTACATGTTCTCCGTAAGATACAATACATTTCATGATTGTTATGCTATATTTTATTTGTTAATACAAAAGAAAACCAACCAACCAATCAAACACCCTCACCCCTCTCTAAACCCAGGAAAGCTATTTAAGTCCTCATGTAAATATCTGGTAGACTTTCTCAAGTCCATCCATTATGGCATCCATCAGATTTCTATTAATAATAGATGATAATAATCTGGCAAAAGTAGTGTAAGACTATACATGGAATTCCCCTCCCCCGAACAAAAAAGTTTACTGCAGTTAGAGTACACATAGGAGCATATTATTCAAGATCCAGGAAGGAAATGAGATAGTTTCTTAACTATCTTTACATATATACATGTGTGTGCTTATGCATGCATGTATATTGTAGGTTAATCTTCAAAATATATAAATGTGAAGTGGAAGGAGACAGTCTCACCATTACGAGCAGAACTGCTGGAAACTGATGTTCTTCATGGCTTCTTGGCTTGAAGAGATGTAACAATAAACTTTGGTAACAGCAACACCGGTATCGCCAAAATCCACCTATGAAAAATATATTAGGACTGTCATTAATCAAAACTTAGAAATTAATACTCCGTTACCATATTTTGCAGCAGTTGAAGATCACGTGAATCTGAAGACATGATCCCTATCTGCTATATATCTTTGTAGATGCTAGGCTTAGATATGTTTCAGGTTTTTACAGGCTTTTTGAGCAGTGATACAACTTCATCCAAGTAACAGGTAAAAACATAAGAGAAGGGAACACTTTCGTATGTATTCTGCTTCTGTTACAATGCTTACACATTGTAATCCAACATTTTTAAAAGATGATACCCATAAAGGAGTACCTGATTTTCACACATAACAAAAGAATTAAAACCAAATTCTCCTCGGAACCAGGATTAAATTGAATCAAGTTCCAAAACTAAAATGAAAGCTAAGTATCAAAAGGCAGCGCTGCCTATTTTGATGAATGGAGACTAAGATACTTAGAGGCATTACTTTGATTCTCAGGACTATTCTGCCTCTTAGGTTTTACAAAAAATCCCCAAACTTTTCAGCACATGTACCAATATATTCTTTTTTAAAGATAAGTTAAAAGGGAAGCTTCTCTATGCTTCTTGTACAACATCCAGTTGGTGTGATCAATAAGAAAAACTAAGGCTTAGATATCTATTATTTATACACCCGACTTACAAGCAGAGATGGTTCCTTCACGCATATGTATCTTGGCCTCCTGATATAGCTCATCACTCTCTTGTACCCCAACAGTTCCTTGACCTCTAAACCACATTGTATCTTTCTATAATTGTTATTATTTGTTTCTAACTTGAACACTTCATTATATCAATGTGAATTTCTAAACATACATGAACTGAACTCATGAGAAATATGCACAAGACTGAAAAATTAAAATGTTTTATAAATTTCTACACCAGAGCTCAGAATAAAAATTTTCTTCAGTTTGCAAAAAAATACATCCCTGTGATTTCTAGTCAAAGGCACTTTCAAAGAGAACAGTAGGCTCCCCAGTTCTCTGTAATATTTGAAGGAGGCACATTAATTTCATTAGTCAGTAGTTAACCTATACAAAAGGTATAATTAAAAAGGCTCTTACTTGATACGTTATGACTTGAAAAACAGAATTCCAAATCTCTCTTTGGTCATCCCAGTTCACAAAGTAACACTGCAGGTCTTTAGAAAAGAAACCACACTATTTAGGAAATAAAATCCTACTTCAAAAAATAGATTACTAGAAATCAGAAAATGGCAAGTGATTGATAGACTGCTAATAGAAAGAAACTGGAGAGTAAAAATTTCTCCTGCAGAGAGAAAGTGTCTCCCTTCCCATTTCTCTGCTAAGGAGAAGAAGTTGCATAGGATAAAGAATGGTAGAAATATTCCCCATCAATATGTTGATAACAACACTAGAAAACCAATGTGAATTCTTTTTCCTATATATGTTCTTCTCTGTGACAGAAGCCAGTCAGTCTGACCTCAGTGATGGGGAAGATTGTGGAGTGCATTATCCTGAGTGTCATCATGCAGCACCTACAGGAATACCGGGCAGTCAGGCCCAGTCAGGATGGGTTTGGGAAAGGCAGGTCCTGCTTAACTAGCCTCATCTCCTTCTATGACAAGGTGACCCACTTAGTGGCTCCAGGAAAGGCTGTGGATGTTGTCTACCTAGACTTTAGGTAGACAACCTTTGACACCATTTCTCACAGCATTCTACATGAGAAACTGGCTGCTCATGGCTTGCTGGCGTAGCTTTGCTGGGCCCAAATTGTTGTGGTGAATGCCTGGCCACAAGAGGTGTTTTGCATGGCTCAGTGTCAGGGCCAGTTTTGTTGAATATCTTTATCAACAATCTGGATGAGGGGATTGATCATACTTTCAGTAAGCATGCAGACAGGTTCAAGTTGGTTGAGAGTGTTGATCTGCTTGAGGTTAGAAAGGCTCCTCAGAGGGATATAGACTGGCTGGATTGATGGGCCTGAGCCAACTGAATGAGGTTAAACAAGGCCAAGTGTCGGGGCCTGCACCTGAATCACAACAACCCCATCCAACAATCCAGGCTTGGGAAAGAGTGGCTGAAAAGCTACTTGGCAGAAAAGGACCTGGGGGTGTTGGTCGTCAGGTGCTGAATAAGATCCAGCTGGGTGCCCAGGAAGGCTACCTGCATCCTGGTGTATCATTAGTAGTGTGGCCAGTAGGACTAGGCAAGAGACTGTACCTTTGTGTTCAATACTGGTGAGACCACTCCTCAGTTACTGTGTTCAGTTTTGTGCCCCTCACTACAGAAAGATCTGGAGGTGCTGGAGTGTGTCCAAAGACCCATTTAGTCTGTCAGTAAATTACCAGTCCCATGCTCCCCTGAAATTATTCCAATGCACATTCCATCTTTGTCGACAGGTGGAAGCAGAAAACTGGCTGACCCTGTCACATCTGTGTGAACTGGCACAGACTCAGTCTTCACCCATTGCCACACACAAAGCTCACGTTACAGCCAACATGCTTAAAGGGTTATTTCCAAACAAAATGATTCTACCATAACTACCTCAGAACCCATGGAGAAGTCCTCTTTATCATCACCATCATGTTCTTCCTCTCCTGCCGCTGTCAAGAAACCTGCAAAGGAGGTAAAAAGCGCAATGGTGCTGTGAGTGCTTATTTCACATTGCTTTTCCCCATCCACTTCACTCCAGAGAAGCTTACAAAGGGACCCATTTAGTCTCTCAGGAAACTACAGTTGCTGCACTGTGCTGAAATACCGTGCGCACGCTCTGTATTTGAATTCCTCTTGAAGAAGGACATTTGTTGACTCATTCCTTGGACTTTTATAATCCGTCTGTGTAATTTAGAAGAGATGCATGAGATCTGGCACGGTCTCCCTCGTGTCCTGTTGCCTCGCACAAAGCTCCTGCTTCAGCCAACGTGTGTAAAATGTTATGTGCTGGAAAGAAGAGAAAGGGGAAACAGAGCCAGTGTCTTGGGCATCTCTGTTGAGCAGGGCTTTTGGAAGGACCTAAGTACACCTGCCCAAGGTAGAGAGGAGCTCGGCAGGAGCAGCTGCACATCTGCACTGTAGGTCCTACGGGCAACCATTTGACACTGATGGGATCTGGAGGAGAGAGCTGTGTGGTGGAAAGTCAGGGATCCCTGAGGCACCAGACGTCTAGGTTTTCAGAGGACTGTAAGTGGTGGGAGGTTCTACTGCTTTAACTGTATGCTGAAAATCCAGCTCAAAGGCCAGCTCCTAGGAGCCCTGAGTCATTAGCTTGCCCTCATATTTTCACAGTCCTAACTGAGGATCTTGCCCGCAGCACTGGCATGTCAAGGACCCCGTTATGAGGTGTTGTGGAAGCAGCAGCAGAGGGAAACGAGACCAAAATCAGCTTTTTTTTTTTTTGTGTATGTGTGTTATCTCACAATCTGATGGCTCATGAAAATCTTCCTCTTTCTCTGATTCTTCTGCTGGGAAGATATACAAAGAGGTTAAGAAATGCAGTGCTGCTGTTAGTGTTTATTTCACTCTCTCTTTGCCTCTCCTTCAAGCCCTGTGTTGAAAAAGTGGCCTATCATTCTCCTACAGGCCACAGTAATTTGTCCCCATAGCCTTCTCCATGGTGAAGGATCGTAACTGCTTCAGTCAGTGCGCTCAAGGGAAGGGCAACAGCCACCCCAGAGCAGGAGGTCCCCATTATGAGTGGGTCTTCTGTGCCTCCCACAGAACAGACTTCAGTGATTTCAGGGCCCGCACTGTCCTCCAGTTGGTCAGCAATACTACACACAGAAAGGAAGGAAATGCGTCCAGTAAAAATACCCACACAATGAACACACTCTCTACTGGAAGAGCAACGGCCATTCATGAGCCATCCTACCCATACTAATAGCCAGCAGGGGGTAACACACACACAACTCACTGCACAACTAGAGCAGTGGAGACTAAAATACTCCTTAAAGGTATGTTCACGCTACAGGTGCCTATTCCAGTCCCTGGAGTAAGTCACCCCTGCTGGCTACAGTCTGATCTGATAAATCCCCTCTCTACTCTGCGGTCCAGCAACATCTAACTACAAGGCTTCTACCTCAGTGGGCTGCTATAGTGATGCTGCAGCAACTCTTCATGTCAAGCAGGGGTAATGTCCTGACTTTGAAAGACTTTAGGCATTCCCATGGTTAGTCTGAGGATCTGTGTTTAGAGAGCTCCTAAGTGGGATATCAAGGGACCAGGATAGATGGGGGGTTGCATTCCACTCACTGGAGGGCTTAATTACATTGCGTAGGTGTTATCTTCTGACACCCCTGGCAAAGGGTCAGTTGGGGCTCTAGAGAGATCGCTTTCAGATTCACTTCATAAGCAGAACTAAAATCAAAACCAAAATTCCCAGAAAAAAAAGAAAACTCTAAAAACATGCTCCAGATTAAGGCTGCTCTGCCAAATGGTGTGTTAGCACAACGCTGATAGTGTGCCTGAAGCCTGGAGAGAGGGAACGAACATCTTGTTTTGCTAGAGCAAATCCTCAAGCATGCTGTCTTCGTGAAGGGGTTTTTACTACAGGCACCCTTCTCTCCTGCTTCCCATTGATCCAGGGTGAGAGGGGCATGAGGGAGAAGCACTGAAGTGGAGAGGCAGTGACAAGAGGTGACAGGCATTGTTTTGTGGCATGACAAGGCATGCTTATAGGCAGACTGCAGTTCTTCCATTGCTAGGCTCCCTGCCCCAGGAGACTCCTGTGCCCAGGCACTGGTGCCTGCCTCCAGCAGGGCTGCCCAGCCACCCAGCACAGCAAAGGAGACCGTGTCTTGGCATCTGGGAGTCTCTGGAGGCTTCCTAAGTCTTTGGAGTCTGTGGAGTCTGTGTAAGGCCCTGTTTTTAACCCCAAACAGTCTCACACCAGACATGTCCAAGAAGCAGAGGGGATGGGATTACTAACAGCAACAGAAAGGCTGTGCTATCTATTTCTGTGAATACATGCCCTGCTCAAGCAAGCCTGGCAAGAGGAAAGGAGCTGTCTCCGCTTGGACGAAGGCGTGCTGAGCTCCACAGAAGAGTCACTAGAGGGACAGGGCTGGCAGAGTGGAGCAGGGCAGGACGCAACTCTATTGCTTCACTCAGTATGTGTGGATGTGTATTCAAATAGAGACATTTTCTTACCCTCGGTCCAAAACTATTGGTGTGCACCTGCCCACAACGCTTTGAGTCACATCCCAAAATTCAGAATAACTTTATTGGCCTTTGCGAAATTCTTGTTTTGTCTCAACTGTATCCTCTCCCAGCAAAAATGTTACCTCCTTCCACATCCCTGAAGCAGCTGTGTCAGTAATGACGTGGCAGCATGCAGATGCTGAAAATTGTTCTAAGTAAAAACTTTGTATTTTCGAATAGGTAACGCAGTCTAACTGAAATTAAAATAAACCATGCTTTGAGTTTTGTTTAGTTTTTACAAGTGAACGAGCAGTGAGTTCTAGTCTTTGTGCATTTGCTGAGGATAGAGAAAGTAGATTTTTAAGGCTGTGGATTCTTTCTAGTGTGTCATATTTTTCCCTCAAGGATAAAAGGCATAAACAAAGTAATTAATGTAAAGATGATTATTTCTCTGAGTTTCAGTGTTACTTTCTTGGAACAGGCTGACAAAGCACATAAATTTTAAAATGGAAAAGCTGTGAAAGTTTTCATGGTTTCATTGTCTGCTAATTGAAATTTAATTATATTTGTTCATAGTCTAATTTCACCCCATATGGTACTAAATGCTTGCAAGTGCCCTGCCTCTGCATTTGGACATGCTTAGTACTTCACTAAATAATCCTGATCTTTGATCCTTGTCAAGTCAGTGGGTTTAAATCAGACTTCTAGCGAATGAAGGTAATAAATCTCTAAATGAAGAAGCCACATTTTCATAGTAGAATGGCCACTTGAGAAAAGGACTACATTAGTAATGTTTTATGTTTCGTTAAAGTTAAGACGACAGCATTCCTTGACAAGCATTAAATTAAGGCATTTGGAAGTCTGATAGATAACAACACATAAATTTAAACAAAACTTTTTTTCAACAACACATAAATTTAAACAAAACTTTTTTTCAATTTGTCATTTAGCTGTTGCTACTTGTTGACTTTGCAGTAGAATTATTTTGTACTATATTTAGTGCATTTGCCCAGAGATTCGCCCTTCGTAAGTTCCATGTCTCTCCTCATTTCTGTGCTCCAGCTCCTTCATCACTTACCAAGGAATTCTAAAGAGAAACAATCTGTAAGACAAAAAGCAAAGTCTAACTTGTTTGTGCTGCTGCTGATAACTTTCAGAGCTTTATCTGACACTGATGCTATAGAATGCTAGCTTCAGAGCCTTACCTACATTTAGAGGTAGTTTATGTGACAACTCTGAATAAATTTTGTAATCATCTAGCAGCTGTCCACACACAAGCATGTTGAACTTGGTTAGCAGCCATTACACCTGTGTTATCTCTCCGTGGCCTTGTGTAAAGATACCTCAGAAGAAACAATGTGGCTGAACCTCTATTGTATTGTGCCTGATTAAAAAAAAAATGCTGATTGACAAGTTGACAGTAGTTTAACAGTAACATTTCGTAAACTGCATCTAATACTAAATCATTGATGCACTGCATCAGACACTTGCCATTGTTTGATTGGAATTTCTGCCTAAAAAATCACCACCACCAAACAAAACTCAGTTACTCAAGTGCCTTCTGATCTCTTTACTGCTCTGTAGCCATATCTGTTTTTTAAGGACTGAATGTGGTTTTCTCCACTTGAACTAGATCTGCATCCAAACTACCTTCAGTAAAGGCACTTGGTAACTGTGAAGCAGAACTGGATTTGAAATGACATTCTCATGATAAAAGATTCTAAGAAACTTCTGTAGTAATTGAGGAATAACAGCTAAATAAAATGTGTTTCCTTCTCATATTTAAGTGTAAAGAGAAAATGCACGAGAGGCTTATTAAATGAACATATAGATACTGCATCTGATAACATCAAAGCAATTCAATAGGATTTTAATTTAGGCATTTGACTGACTTTGTCTAAAAAAACCCCTGTTTTTTAAGTAATGTTGCCCTTGTTCCACAATATCTGAGAGGTTCACGCAGTTGTGGATTGCTCCACTGGGCTGTTCCCTCCAGCATACTGCCGATACATTACTATTTATATCATATCCTGAGAACACTGTACAGCAGGGCTGTCAAACTCATGGCTCTTGCTGCTCTCCTGCTCCTGCAGCATAACGCGCGTCACACGCTGCACACATGCCCAGCGCTGGCAGGAGCGCAGGGGCAAGGAGCTCGGCACTGCCACTGGATAGAAACAAGGTGCCAGGCCACATAAAACAAGGTGGAGGGACGGATTCAGCCCATAGGCCGTGAGTTTGGCACCCCTGCTGTGCAGGTAAAACACATAGGCACAGTTCCAAGCCTGAAGGCCTTCAATCTAAATGGGCCATATAGGATGAGTGGTATAATAAATTGCAGTTCTTTATGTGAACTACTAGTGATGTCTTTCAGCTCCAAAATTATACCCTTCATCCCCTTTGAACTGAAGACTCATTCAGTACTGTTCTCATCTTGTGGCAACACAACTCAGTCTGACTCTAATGGATAAGTGAAGCAACTGCTGTATATGGGTTTCACCGTCTTTAAAAAAATAGGTTTCTTTTTAAAAAACAGCATTCCTGGAAGTCACTTGTATGAAAATTTTTCTTATGGCTTACAGAAGGAGAGATAGAAATAAGACTTGAGCCTAAATTCTCTGAAAATCTCCCATTTGTATTCAGAAAGTCCTTGATTCAAGGGTTTGAGTGGACATGCAGTTGTTTGGTACAGTACTAAGTATCCTTGGGAAGAAAACTTAAGAACAAAAACTTTAAGCATCTTGCTTCATTACTTTGACAAAATAAGCCACTTGTGAATGCAGAACAAAAACTCCAAATACTTCATAAAGGTTTGCACTGACAAATGGGTCTTAAATTAAGACCAGGATATGCAGCATGCCCTGAGCTCTAATACAAAGAGCAACTATTTGAACATCTCAGGAAAGATCAAGGATGTGACAGAGAGAGAAGGAAAACAACATCAAAGATCATCTATGCTTCAGTTACCAGTTTGGCTCTTTTGCAATGAAGCTCTCTCTTCCACGAGGGGGCAATGAAGCTCTCTCTTCCACTCTTCTTGAGGAATGAACTTTCTCAAGAGTCAAAGACTCATAAACTTCAACTTTTCTTGCTTCATCTTGAAGATCTATTTCTTTGGAGTTCTTTAATATAAACATAAGCCATATTTTAAGTGCTTCATTAAAGCAAAACCTCTTCTGTTGTCTTTCTCTCTTGCTGCTGAAAGACGGTATGGAATAACAAACACAATTGGGACAAGTATTTCTCTATAGTAAGAGAGTTAGCTAGTCCCACCTGAACCAAACTGCTTTGGGAAAAATTCCATGAGCAGAAGTTCCTTGGTCTCCCTTCTTCAGACTCTTCCCTGGACTTGTTTCTGTGTGAAGAATAATGTTGTACCTGATTTGGCTTAAAAAGTATGCTATTATACTCAATTGAAGGGAAATCTAATTATTTCTTCTTAAAATAATTATTGCTTCAAATTCTAGTAAATTAACAAGTCTGCTTTTATTTCCCTGGTTTCAAGCAATTATGTAGTTTGCTTCTGCCAGTTTTATGTGTGAATTTAGTTAGTCCTAAAAGTGAGAAATAAGCTGCTGGCTGCAAAATGAGCACTGGAAAAGCAGCTTTACATTCCATTACCAATAGTTCTGCTTTGCCATGCTTCATCTTCTTCTATGCCTCTTCTGAGGGAACATGTCCAAAGTTATCTCATAGACTTTTATTTTGGCTGTCTCAGCTCTAATTTTAAAAGTTATTTCTTCAAGGCTGGAGTGGTTCCTTACCTTGAATGGTCTGTTAAACTCATTTGGTGGTTTCTGCCTACTTTGTAAGAAGGTTTGCGCTTTCCTGAAGAAGCCTATTGAAAACCCCAAATCCTGGCATTTAGTGTTTTCTTGTCTTAAAATGTCAGGTTGTAATAGGTAGTTCAGCAGTGCCTTCAGAAGCTGTGCCTTCCCCCAAGCAAGGGTGAGATCCTTCAAGAGAAGGGTGGCTGATATCTTTCACAGTTTTCTGATTTTCATCTGTCTGTGTAAATCACAATGCTCAGTTATCCATTCATATCTAGCTGTGATTTTGGAGTATGTGGGACAAAAGCAGATTACTGAAGGAAAGCGAAGCCTGCCTTGCCAGTATTCAGAGCTGTTGATCCTGCACTTTCTCTTACCACTGCTTTCACTGACAAATTATGATTAAGAGGCAAGAGAGAAGAGTAATCCTGCCAGGGTGACCTTTGGTTCTCTCTGCAGATTTACTGCTGAGCAGGCAGAGCTGTTGTGGGAGACAGAGAGAGAGTGTGTTTCACTTGTTTTCAATGTGACAATTTGACTCTTTCAGAGAAGCTTTTATTGTTGCCTAAAGTAATCTGCCCACATCAGAGAAACTGCACGAGGTCACTGTGAGTCCAATTTACTTCACTATTTAAATCACAATTAATTTCAAGTAATATATTTTATCTTTTCTGCTCCAGGTAGGAAAAACACTGGATGAAAACAAACACAATTACATCTGATTTTGCTAAGTCAGATCTGTTACCGTTAGGGGAAAAATCCAGGTTGCAACTTTGCATGTTCCTTTAAACGTTCTTCCTGAGCACAGTAAAAGGCAATTTTCTTGAAAAAGCCAGGGTTTCTCTTTCATTGTGCAGGACAAAATAACGTGCCAGTTAGAGAAAGGAGTTAAAGAAAAGCAGATACATAACTCTGGTATGTAATGTAGATTAGAATTTGACATTAAAGACCATTCTGCCAATGACAATTCAGTCATTCTGCCAATGACAATTCTCATAGTTATGCAAATAACCAAGCAGAGCAGCAATTATCTGCCTAGGATAATAGGGGTCTTTCCACCACTAACTATACATTTTAGTGAAGGTACCTGATGCCCCTGGAGGCGGTGGGTCCCCTCAGAATAATTTTAACAATCTCTGAGCATGAAAGATAAGTTTATTTAAATGTAGTCCTGGAACCTGGAATGATTAGTCTATTCCTTCATGAAAACAATCAAAAAGATACTTTGAAGTTTTTATAAAAAACATTCTGTAAATCATTCTTACAGAGCTTACAAGCTGATGGCAAAATACATACCAGTAACAACTGTTCTAGTAAAAGTTTGCATCACCTTGCCAGTTTTCTTTTCTCAGTGTCTCAGATCCTGTATGTTTCCATCCAATGGCCAGACTTTCTGTTACTGCAATGATTTTCCTGACTGGAAACCACAGCAGGACATTTTCCTGTAAGGGTGCAGGCCCAAGGAAGAAGCAGTGTTATTTTTAACATTTTCTCTCTAGTAATCACCATTCATAACTTACAACATACACTGTAAAAAGAGTGAGAAAACCCCTGATTGTTTTAAATCTGCCTTAATTTTTTACCAAAGGCAAAACCTGCACACACTGGTGCTTAATCATTCTTTGTATCATGTACAAGCATGCACTTCTCCATAAAAATTCCATAAGGTGTTTAATTCGCTATTGAAAAAATACTTATTTGCATACAATCACACCCTGCTGTGGTTTTAGATGTTTTCTGAGAAGACATTTTGAGCCTATTATCTTAACCTCACTGCCTTTCTACCCACATATAGACTAGCAGATATGTAAACCCTTTCATTTTTATTCAGGCCTGACTGCAATGAAGTTGAAATTGATTTGTTCTTCAAGCCTATAGGACTCAGTTTATTCTGTAACTATTGTTGGTGAATACACTGTCATTCAGCTGTTGAGCTCTAGCAGAGTCTGCATCTTACAAATAAAAGTTTTTATTACAGAGAAAACCAGTGATGAACAGTTTTGGTTATTTTTTTGTTGTCTGAATTGTTCATTCATGCCATGCATGCCAGATATTGAACAGAGGCAGTCAGTTACTGCCTATCTTATCTTTCAAACAACCCTATCTTATCTTTCAAAAATCTTAACCAAATACCAAGAAGCACTGACCCTAGATAGGGAAGTCAAGGTGAAGAGCATCTTTTTCACCAGATTTCTTGTTGGAACCAGGTTTGATCCAGATGCAGAGAATATGGACTTAAACAGACATGGCAGTATCGTAGGCGTACTCTTCTCTATCATTTAGTGTCCATCAAACCAATTAAATATCATTTGTTTAAAGAAGACATTGGAAGTTAAAACCAAAATCTGTAAGTGTGGACAACAGGACCACTTACTTCTCAAAGCAGGGCTGGTTCGAGTTGACTGCTTCTAGTCAGGCTTTGAGTATTTCCCAGAAAGGATGCCACAAGACCTCTCTGTGCAACTTGTTTCAGTATGTGACTGCCTTCATGATATAAATACATAAACAAATCTCTGTATCTAAGCAGGATTTACCATGTTCCAACATGTGTCCATTCCTTCTCAGTCTATCTTTGTGCAGCTCTGAGAAGAATCTGATTTGGTCTTCTGTGCAGACAACAGCAGTAGGATCTTCCCTTAGCCAACTCCTTAAGGCTGAACAACATCAGTTCTCTCAGTCTTCCACAATACATGATTTTTCCAGTCCCCCGGCCATCTTCATGTCTCTCTCCTGTACTAGCTGCAAAATGGCCATACTGTATCAGACTACAGACGTATGCCTAACTCACTTCTGATCTCAGGACTAAACAGTTAGGAAGAGAATATAAAGGACAGGTATAGCACAATCCTTCTTGATATATATTCAGAGCTTTTGGTAAACCAGCGGTTAGGGAAAACCTGAACCAAAAGCCACTGTATTCCATTCCTTTTACTAGCTGCCAACTCACCGCTTCCCTCTTATTCAATCCCATTTTGAAAGTAATGATAATTTTACCTTCCACATTTGTGTAAGCAGTTGCTTCATACTTTAGTTCTGCAGCACCTAAAAAAAGTGCTGGTTTAAACCTGCTGTCCATTATTTCCCCATGTGCCTACCTACTAGAAAAAGTGAATGACAGCTCCCTACCTTTCCTCCACAAGCTACCGTTTTATATAATTCAGTCCTCTTCTCTCATTCACACAAGCATTTTCACCTTTGTCTTTTTCAAACAGAAAAGTCCAAGTGTTGGTAGTCAGGCTTCAAACTGAAACCGTTCACCTTGTTTTATTATTATTCTCTGCCTTTACCTTCTTTCTGACCTGGGAAAGCAGAGCTTTACACTGCTCTCTGGGTGTGGCCACACCACTGATATACACAACAATGTTTCAGTGCTTTTCTGCTCCATTCTGTCTTCCTTTTCTAATAATTCCTGGTATTTTTGACTTGGAGCTGGAAATTAAGTTTTCAAAGATTACCTTTAGAGACTCTAAGAACTCCCAGAGCAATAACAGCATGTGTAGAACTTACCTCTAGGCACATATAATTAAGACTGATTTTGCCAGTATGTGTTACCTTACATTTAATAAGACTGAATTTCAACTTCTAGTTTAACACCCTTGCTGCCCAGCAGAACAAGATCCTTTCACAACTCCTTGCTGTCAGCTTCATACTCCACTACTGTAAGGGATTTTGCATCAGCAGCAAACTGCACTGCTTCCTTACTCACTCTCTTTCCAAGACCATTTCTCAGTATGCTAACTAGTGCAGGTCCCAGCATGAATCCCCAGAGGAGTCCTATTGTAACTCTCCCAGTGTAAAAAATGGCTATTTCTTGCTACTCCATTAATCCTTCTTTTTCAGCTAGTTAGTAATTCACAAGACAGCCTTTCTTACTAACCTATAACAGCTACTGTTCTTCAGCAGCACTGGTGAGGGACTCTGCCAAAAGCTCTTTTTAAATCAGCACAATGAATGTATCACCTTGATTTATCAGTTTGTTGTTTGTCAAAGAACTTCATAGTTACGACAAAGCTTCTCCATCTACAAAACCCTTGTTGATTTTTCCAGAGTCTGACGTATTTGTCTGTATGCTGAAGCTGCCCCTCGCCTCTCTGAGACTGATCTGCTTGTGTGACCTCAGACAAATCTTGGTGACTACACTGGTAAGAGGGCTCAGATGCTGAAAATGAACACTTACGATCCTTAAATCTAAAAGGACTATCTTCAAAATTCTCATCCAGTTGCTTTCCAGCTATGGAGGTACCTACAGTCCATAATTTTTTATTGCAGTGAGATTCACGAAACATCTCTGACAGCTTTAGTATATACTTCCCAGCAAGCTAATTCTGCTCCTAAAGGTCCATCCCAGACAGTCACAGCTAAACAATTTCAGTGGCTAAGATTAAGGAAGCTGCAATAAACATGCAAGGTTTATAGCACATCCTAAATGAAGAAAAATACTGATTTATATGTTCACAAATGGAAAACTAATCAAAACCCAGGTCCCTCCAAGCGGAGTTCTGGGGTTTCTAATCACTGAACTACAGGGAAAGATCAGGATAGTTTCTTCTGCCCCTTACATATTCATGTCCTGTATGAAAGGGTCCCTTTAGGCTTCTAACATGAAAGACTTCAGTGAATGGAACTCCAAGTAGAGCAAGCAGCTCCTTCCAACTCACGTTAGTTTTGAGGATGCCAAGAGACACACTTTTAAGTTTTGCAGCTGTACTTGGCTACCTGCTCAGCCTCTGCATTTGTCGTGCTTTAGTCCCCCCCAGCCAGGCCAGCAGCTAAACATGAGTAGCTGTGAACCCAATCCTCACACCTCAGGGAAAGGGAAATGAGAGAGAGACTTGTGAGTTGAACGCCAAAACTAAACCAGTTTTAATGAAACAATAATAATGAGGAAAATAATAATAATAACAAGAAAACAATAGAATTGATACAAATACATGAAATGGAACCCCTGATGTCCACAAGTCATTACTGATGCTGCAGAACAGGCATGGGATAAAGGTCCTGGGCTGGACTCAAAGGCACACAGGCGGTGAACTTAGGATCTGGATTCAGGAATGCACAGATCTGGAATAGTTGGACAGAAAGACAGACAGAGTTTTTTTACTGGACACCGGCCATTGAAGAAGAAGAGCTTGACCCTTGTGATCCCTCAGTTTTATACTCAGTATGACATATGGAATGGAATACACTGTTGATCAGTTTTGGGCCACCTGTCTTGTCCGCTCCTCTCTGCAGATGCAATCCTTCATTGTCTCTTTGACTTCTGGCATTCCACCAACTCAGGATGTCCTTGGCTTCCATAGTAATAAGTATAAGAAATGGCCTTTCTGCATAGTAATGCCCCGTCACTTTGGTGATAATCAGATATTTTAAGGGTTATCACTTCTGAAGACAGACACTGTCTGAAAAAACATGCAGTTAACTTTCAGAAAATGAAGTTACTTAGACAAGGCTTAGCTGAAAAGTTAAAAAATTAATTCTGCTTTAGCTCAAAGCAGAACAGCATTGAAACACCTCTGATGTAGCTGTCTTGACAAAATGGACTAATTGTCAATGTCCTGCTTAAGAACTTGCAGTGTGGATGTAACTTATCATTCCTGAACTAGCACTGTAATGGCTGAGGCAAAGGCACATAGTCCATCTGCCAGTTTTCCAATAGCAGTCATAATTCCTGCTTATGAGACACAATAGAGACAAGCCCAGCATCTTACAAGACTATTTGGCACTAAGTCCCAGTCTCCGTGACTTCTGTCACATACATGTCATTGCCCTTTCACAGTGAAAAGTTTAGTCAGCTTCTTGTTCAGAGTGGATTCCATGTGATCCTGTTCCTCCACTTCCGCCACACACAATAGGAAACCTGGATAGAGAGCTAGTTGTGAGTTCACCCAGCAGCAAGGCTCTTAGGTCGCAACAGCTACAAATATGAGCACTGCAGTACCAAGACCCTCTGTAGACCAAACCCACCCTCCTTTGTAAGAAAAATGAAACTATATTTCTCCTCTTGTGAAGGAAATAAAGAAATAAGGCCACTAGTGCTAATGAAGTATCAGCTAACACAATGACAAATGCCCTGAGAATACCTATGTAGCTATTCACTAAGTGAATATATAAATAAGGCAAAGGACACTTGCTGCACCAGAAATTTAAAATAACATGCTGTTTTCTCCCGCAAGAGTCATCTAGCCTGTATCTTGAAGGAGGAAGGGGCAAAATAGAAAAATGACATATGGCATTGGCAATGGCACACTTAATTCTATCCCACTTTGCACCCACAAGGGAGGTGCAATTACAGTTGCACAAGTTGCATATCTGACATTGTAACAAAGCTCTTTGAAAACTGTTTTGTACATAGCACATAGTCAAGTGTGCACAGTTCTAAGGCTCTGAAACTCTGAAATACAAAGACATGAAGTAAGGACAGAGCAGCAGTCTTCACTTGGAATTTCTTTGCTTTTTTTTCAGCTGAAGTCACGTCTTAAATGTTATGGCAAGACACTGTAGTTTTTTGCATTTAATTATATTTACTTCCCACTTCGTTATCACAGGCTGGTTGGAAACAGAGGCATATATTCTACAGTCAGCCTCCTGGGGAACAGCCAGCCAGAAGTGACAGCACCGGTGACAGGACAGGGTGACGGGGCCACTGTCTGTCTCCCTGCACCTTTGTGTACTTCAAGAGCAGAACGTATAGTTGAAATATCAAGGATCTGGATCAGTATCCATCTCCAAAATTATATCCATGCTTCATGCTGGGGTATAGACATCTCATACTAATCAGAAAAGATTTCCCCAATGTGAATACAACCTATACATGAAATGGGATAGTTCCAAATTTTTTAGGAAGAAGAAATGTAACTCCTATTCAAACTCGAGAAGTTTGTTGCCGTGAATCTCAGGACAACATGTGAAAGGAAACTGCAGAAATACAATGCAGAATCTGGCATTTTGTTCCACAAGATTCCCCTCTTTGTCAAACATAGGCATTAGCAAAGAATAATACCAAGTGACAGGACCGAGGTACAGGATTGGGCGACGGGACTGGGTGACAGGGCCAGGTGATGGGGCCTGGGGACAAGGTCATAGAATCACAGAATGGTTCAGGTTGGAAGGGACCTTAAAGATCACCCAGTTCCAACCCCTCTGCCATGAGCAGGGACACCTCCGGCCAGACCAGGCTCCTCAAAGCCCCATCCAGCCTGGCCTTGAACACTTCCAGGGAGGGGGAATCCATAGCTTCCCTGGGCAACCTGTGCCAGTGCCTCACCACCCTCATCATGAAGAATGTGTTCCTAACATCTAATCTGAATCTTCCCCCTTCCAATTTAAAACCATTCCCCCTCGTCCTGTCACTACTTGCCCTTGTAAAAAGTACCTCCCCAGCTTTCTTGTAGCCCCCTTCAGGTACTGGAAGGCCACTATAAGGTCTCCCCAGAGCCTTCTCCAGGCTGAACAGCCTGAACTCTCTCAGCCTGTCCTCATAGCAGAGGTGTTATAGCCCTCTGATCATCTTCGTAGCCCTCCTTTGGACCCACTAAAGCAGATCCATATCCTCCTTATGTTGGAGATTCCAGCACTGTACACAATACTCCAGGTGAGGTCTCATGAGAGTGGAGTAGAGGGGAAGAATCACCTCACTCGCCCTGCTGGTCACACTTCTTTTGATTCAGCCCAGAGCACAGTTGGCTTTCTGGGCTGCAAAAGCACACTGCCAGATCATGTTGAGCTTCTCATCAACCAGCGACCCCAAGTCCTTCTCTGCAGAGCTGCTCTTAATCATGGTGGATTGCTCTGACCTAGGTGTAGGGCCTTGCACTTGGTCTTGTTGGACCTCATGACGTTCACACAGCCCCACTTCTCCAGCTTGTCCAGGTCCCTCTGGATGACATCCTGTCCTTCTGGTGTGACCATTGACCCACTCAGCTCGGTGTCATCTGCCAACTTGCTGAGGGTGCACTCGGTCCCGCTGTCTATATCATCAATGAAAAACAGCACTGGTCCCAGTACGGAACCCTGGGGGACACCACTTGTCACGGGTCTCCATCTGGACATCGAGCCGTTGACCACTACCCTCTGGGTGCGACCATCCAACCAATTCCTCATCCACCGAACAGCCCACCCATCAACAGTCAGCACATCAGTGTTCCTCCTGAAAAACAGCTCCCCAGAAATGACAGCACCGCAGACAAAACACAGCGAAGGTACCAGCCCCGGCCACCGCCCCACGCCCCTCTCCCTCCCCTTGGCCCCGCCTTCGCGCCGCGCCCCCGCCCCTCGCGCAGCTTCCCTCGCCCTTCCCGCCGCTGCCCCCGGAAGGCGCTCGCGCCGCGCCCCGGAAGTTGTCGCGGGCAGAGCCCGGCCCAGCGCGCGGCCCTGTCGGGACCCGCGGGGCCGCCGTCTCCGCCCGTCGCAGGCGGCCCGGCCGGCGCGGGGCTCATGGCGGAGGTGGGTGCTGGTCTTCCCTGTCCCCCTCTGCCCCTGCTCGTGGAGGCGCCCAGCCGGGAGCGGGCGGCAGCGGAGGCTCCCGGCGCCGGGCCCGGTTCGCCCGTGGGCGGGAGCAGCCCCGCTCTCGTCCTGTGCCGTGGGAACCGGGCTGGGCCGTGCCTTGCGGCATGACGGACGCTTCCCTCGCGCGGGATGCGGAGTCTCGCTGAGGGGCGGAAGGAGCTGGGGGAGCGAGAAGGATGGAAGGTGGACTCGCTGATCCTTGTGGGTCTTCTCTGACTCGGGTCATTTTGTGAGTCTGGGGCCGGGCCGCGCGGGAGCGGGGCTGGGTGAGTTCAGAAGCCAAAGAGGAGCCGCCAAGAACTGTCCTGGCGTTGGCTCGCGGGATGCGAGGCCCTGCTGCCCGCCCGATCCGCCTGGCAGCTCCGTCTCATAGTGTGTGGGACCTGTCACCGCCCCCGACTCAGCTGCTGTCACACGCCTGGCGAGGCAAGTGGGTTTTCGGCTTCGCTTTGCCGAGCAAGTCCAGGGGCTTCCAAGGTGCGAGTCCTGAGGCTGACGGAGAGCTCCGCCGGCCGGTGGGTTGGGGCCGGCAGACAGAGCCTCTGAGGGGAAGGAAGTCCGCAGGTTTCTCACAGGGATACTTAGCGTTCTTTCTGTCCTCTGACATGTCCCTGTATGCGAGTGTAGCAAGGATAGACCTGAAGAGTCATGAAGGTCGAAAAGTGTCTCAGTACCCATTTGACCCGTTTGGCTCTGTTCTCTGTCTAAACTTAATATGCTTTCATTTTCCAGAAAATTTTCTGGTCTTCTCGGCCACTGCATCTTATTCAGCATTTATGCATAAGAAATAATAAGTATGATTAGAAATCATTAGGCAATTCGTTGGACTCTGAGTTGTAAATTGCGGTGTTATTGGAATGAAAACATACTGTAGAAATCAGGGTTGCTTCTAGTAAAGCGTTGAAAGTGCTGCCAACGGCTGTGGCGTGATATTATTTTTAACAGGTTTCTTATTTGTGATTTTTTAGAATAGTCTTTGATTTTTTTAGTTTTTTTTTTTTTTTACTTAAAGTGCTATTTGGCAAAGTGACATTTAGGGCACTGAGTAAAAAGTTTCCTGAAGTATTTTCTGTGTTTTTTTAATAGCGTTAATGTTAGCAGTAGTTCTGCGTTATGAATCTGTTATTAAATCTGCCCTGCTAGCTCTACAACATATTTGTATCCAGGGTTATGATAACCTGATTTTTCTAATATGCATTGCTGTATTAAAAGGGATTTGGTATGAAGACACATGGGTTCAGATCCAGTAAGCATCCTGTTGTCTTGATTTGCCAGGGCAGTTCGTTGCCTGTATTCTGAGTTACCAAGTGCATTTGAAAAGCACGCTTGTCTATGTGCACCTGCTTAAAAATAGACATGCATCAGTATGAATCACCATTTCAAGTCCAAAAACGGTTAACTCCATTCCAAATCAAAAGTGATTAAGAACATTATTCCTTGACTGAGATTGCCTGAGTTTATTTGCCTCTGTGACAAGAATGCTTTGAAAATGCTTGTTGAAACAGCGTACCAGCAGTAGCATGTATGTCCAGTTAAAGGGCTTTGCAGTGTTTTGCTCACTTTCCAGTTCAGTGTCTTGTCTTAAAGGTTGGTAGTGAGTTTTCAAAATAAACTGTTCTCAATTCTGTGTAATTCTAAGAGGCGGAGTAGTTTGGAACACTCTTTCATCATACGAGTAATTTTGTTACAGAGAACAGAGATTATCTTAAATTCTTGCAATATGCAGGTGGTAGTTTGTGGAAGGATCGATCTTTGTAAGAAAGGAGAGTTACAGAAACTGGACAGATACAAATACGACGCTTCAGAAGACTGGTTTGTGGATACATGAATTAGATCCTGCACCTCAGTTTTACAGTTCTTGAACTGTAGGGCTGATATGCTTTTTCTTTTGGATTGCTATTGATATGTTTCTTTTCTTTGTTAACTGGATGAACAGTAACAGATATATTTACTTGCCATGGAAATAACTCCCTGCTAAATCTAGTGATCCATTAATAAATTCTGTTGCTTGGAAGTTAGTAAGGTAACTGCTGACAGTCTGTCTGTACTCCTACGTATGATACTTCACAAAAATTATCTTGAAAGTAGCTATATCCATATTAATAGGGATCTGATTCTGAACTCATTGACATTAATTTTGTTCAGTTCTGTGACCACTGGGCCTTATAGTTTAAGCAAAGCAACTTTTGAATAGTAGATAAAATTCACTTCTGAGCAGAGGTTTGTAAGGCCACTTTTATCACCTGAATTATTGTTTAAATTCCTTGTAAATACTAAACTACAGTGAAGATAATACTTAACGTGACTGCACTGGTTTTGTTACGTGTGTGTTCTTCCTTATGGAAATATCTGAGGTGATTTAATCAGTGATATTTAAAAGGATCTGTGGTGAAGGTGTCATTAAGTTAGGGTAGCTAATGTACTGTCTTAATTTTTTTAACATCAAGAGTGAAATTGTTTAATATAGTGAACTGCTGCTTGTGCCTGAGCAGACTGTGGCTGCTTAGGTTTCTGAAAAAAAATGGGACAAGGTTTAATCTTAGGAACAAATTAATTAAAATAATTATGTTCAGCTGCTCTGGCGAGTTTAAATTTAAAATGTGGTGGTGTACGAGTGTGTTTCCACAGCATCACAAACTGATTAAAATTGGACCTTCTGCCTTACCAGGCTCCTTTCTTCTCTTTCTTCCTTGTGCCAGTAAGGATTGATCACTGGGAGCCGGTTCAGGAAGCTGAACTGGCTCAAAACTAGCAGCTTTTTTTTTTTACTTTGGTAGAGTTATTTTTTAATTGTCTCGGTGCCCTGAACTGTCTCACCCTGTAGTTGTGTGCTTGTGAGTGGCTGCGTGAGCAAAGAAGAAGGATCAGAGAGTGAGGCAAAGAGTGGCACTGCCTGGGTCTGAACTCGAGTCTGATTTGCAGGGCTCCAGCCTGCAACCTATGGCTTTGCATCGGCGCACAGCATGGACCAGCTCAGCCATTGAAAAACATAGTCCTGTTTGTTTCCACCCTGCTCTGCTGTTTCCTCCTTTGTGCGGGCAAATGCTTGTATGGTTATGTGGTGAACTGGGCTGAGGTTTGAACGAACTTGGGGGAGGGGAAGGGAGGGAAAGGTTAGGTTTGAGCTGGATCAGTTTGCTGCACAAACATTTGTGCTGGCACAAAGATGGGGGTGGAAGCAAGCAGTAAGGGGAGCAGGGTGTGTCTGTTTCTTTTGGTGACAGGGACATATTATGCCCATTTAAAGTATACTTGGTACCGGCCTAATTCAGTGAGGTTAAGCTCATACAGCATTGAGGGCTTGCATACACTGTTCAGTTATGGTTCATGGACGTATTTTACATCTAAGGCCGCTTAATCTGTGGCAGTGTGTCTCTGATTTCATTATGTACTTTGAAGGGAGTTTGAGAGAAGAATCTGGCCTTCTGTATAGTAACTTTTTTTAGTATTCTGTACCTATTTTTTCTTTTAGCGGTACTTAATGGGAAAACTATGAGCCTGTTCATAACTGCTGTTCATCCATCAAGTTGTTGAAACAATGAATTTGTTCAGCATGAAAGACAAAAATTGGAAAAGGTAGTGATTGGAGTGTCCACTGAGAAAACTGCAAGGTATTTTGCAGGAGTAAGTAGATTAAAGAAATCCAATCAAAATTATGAGGCTGACCCCAAGACATATGTTACAGCTTCTGACAGTTTCCTAGGAGGTAGTGTGTGACTTCTTAAGTAACTATTTAATAGTGAGTGGTTTTCAAAATCTGTTTTAAGGCTTTCAGGCTATCACAGAAGTTGTGTTTAATGTTTCAGTATATAGACAGGCATTGATTTTGTTATTTTTTTTTTCCCCAAGCATCTGTGAAGTTGTAGATACTGTATCTCCATCCGTATGTCTCTACGGCTGTGCCACAGATTACCATGCTTAATGATCCTTTCCACCAAAGAACCTGTATGCAATATTATGTGCTTTATGCATAATCAGCAGTTAAATGGACAGTGTAAGCTCAATCTGCCCTCACTGGTCAGTTAACTTTATTTTTTATGAAGCAGATTGGTGTGCTCTTACGGATTCACTCTGTTGCAAGTCTGTTGTTGTTGAGTGGCAACGAATAGCTGTGGGCAGTAGCTACTGGTAGAAGAGAGGACCTATCTGCAGCTTTTCAGTGATGTTTTGTGGAACAAGTGTAATGGGTTTTATTTTTGTCTCCTACTGAATAACATTTTTTGTCAAAGCTATTTGAGGAGCTGTTGGCTGAAAACTACTGTCCAGAGTTGTGTGATTTCATGGAGTATGTGCAGGTAATATTTTAGTTGTGTATAAGTTATAGAACAGCAGTCCTCATACAGGTCTTTGTATTTTCCACTCGTAAGCATTGTCTTTTCTTGTTCACCCTTTTATGCAATCAGTGTTAGAAGTGAACATTCTTTTTGAACTTCAACTGATGATAAACTGGTGTGTGGTGTTTTCTCATATAAGTATTTATGGATGTAAATGTGAGTGTGCGTGTAATGTATTCTCCAGGCATAATGTACTCTTCAACGCTTGTGGCAAGTTGGCAACAATCATGACAACCAATTTAATCTTTTTCTGGAGGCCCATCTTCCTGGAGCCATGTGATTCTCCAGAATTTCAGTCTTTCCCTCAGTCTTGAGATGACAACAGAAATGATTATCCCTTGGCTTTACTAAAAAGAGCTAACAACTTACTTTTCATGTTTATACCATAAAATTTCATGATTATGGCATGTTTAGGACTGACAGTATACCTTCTTTTCTAATTAGTGAAAATGCTGTTGTGATTACTGTTTCCTCCTCTTGTCTAAGAGTACTTTAATTTCATATCTTATTTGTTCTTCTTTTAAAATGCTTTAACATCCACATGTGGCATACTGAGATGAGAAGCTTTTTGCCACATGATCTGTACTTAGCCTGTCACTGACTTCTCAGGTGGTCCAGAGTAATCCCTGAACTTTTTCCCTGAATCACTGTGGACGAAGTAATGCTGATATCTGTGTTAGGGAATGTGTTCCTCTGAATTACCGCAAGTGTAAAATGGTTGTGATGTACGTTGTTTCTGTCGTAGCCAGCTGTGCTGGGTCGCACCGGTGTTTACTTCAGCTTCCAGAATCAGCCTCTTGATGTGCTACTTCTTCTCACAGAACTATTTTTGTGATGTAGAGGTTTAGATTCCATATTGGCTCTTGGTAGAAGCACCTCTATGTTGGTACTTTTCTGAACAGGGATTTAAAAAAAAAAAAAAAGATCCCAAATGAAGGATTTATTATAAAATGTGTATGTTACGGCAGAGGTATTCAAGTACTCCTTACCTTTTGGTTCTTGCTGGTATATATGTGTGTTACTATTCTGTTGAGGAAATGTGATTCAGAAATACTATATAAATTGTCTGTGCTGGTAATAAAAGCTGAGAACTCTAGGGCAATGGGCATATCTGAAATAGTGATGTTTTTTCTGGACTGTACTTCAAGCTTGGGACAAACTGAGGCAGCATGGTTTTAGTCTGGAGATAGGACTTCTTCCCCTTGGCTTTTCTTCGTAGTAATTTTGGTCCTGGCATGGTTGAGATGCTGCTGCTGCCATTTGTACAGGGCTGACTGTGACTGTTACTGTAAACCACTGATCTGCTACTGTGTGCTGACTCAATGGTGAAAAGTTGCTTTTGGTTTTCTGCCTTTTCAAGGGTAAAATAGACTCTATCCCGTATGGTGATACCTGGATCCCTGTGTTTCTAGTAGAAGAGACAGAATTTTCATTTGTCTCTTACTGGAACTGCAGTTTAAACCAGTGTGTTGACATGTCCACTATTTTCCTGTGGCTGCTGGCAAGGAAGTTAAACTGCGTAGTAGTTCTTATCTGCTGGGGTTACTTACCTTGACACAAATGAAGCATTTTATTAAATGCTTGGGACATGGATATTTGTCGTCTTGTGCATTAGTGTGACACCTGGCACAGTATGCAGGTGGGGACATGGCATTCTTACCATGATTTAGTCAGTAAAAGTGATTGCAGTAATGCCGTTAGTTTGTTATGTGAATGTTGGAAACCTACTGATCAGCACAATAATGGATGCATTTCTGAGATGGAATGTCTTCGTTTTATGACTTCTAAGATGCTTGAGAGGGTGGAGAGTTGACTGGTTCTGCTGTGCCTTAAGGCAGTGTGACATCTTTTTCCTAAATGGACATGTTGAAGCAGTAGCTTTAAAAGAGAAACTCTCACCATTTTTTAAAAAATTATTTTTCAGAAATGCAAACTCTGCTTTATATGTAAACTCCCAGCGAGAAATGAGCCATCCAGAACTGTGTTCCATCTTAGCAGCAATGTATCTTATGCTGAGCTTTTCTGAAATGACAGCAGTAGAGTTACACAACGAAGCAAAACAGACCTGACTGTGCAGCAGTTCTCCATCAGACATGTCTGAATTTTTCAATCTATTTATGAGTATCAACAAACAGTTTGTACATACTTTTGCCATACATTAAATGCTTCTATTTTCCTTTAATTTAGCTTAAAACTGGTAATGGAATTCCTGAGGTTTTGAAAGGAATAGCTCTTGGCAAGCCTAGAGTTTTGAAACCAAAGGCAAATTAAGATACCAAGCAAACATAGGGAGGGCTACTTCTTTGGGGAAGTTTTCTTCCATCATCCTAGACAGAGCTTGTTGTATTTATATTAAAGGAAAAAAAATAAATCTCTTTGAATTACTCTTTTAAACACAGTTGTTATTTTTCTTTTAAAAAAATCTTACTGGAACACGGGAACTTCTTTTTTTCTCCTTAGTGTCACTCCGCAAGTTTAACCTTTTCAGCCGTTAGAAGCAGGGGGTTTAATATTCCTTTCTTTGTAGCTGTCTGTATTTTTCAGCATTTCAAACATTGACTGAAGTGTGTAATTAGATTATTAGTTTCAGTTTAATTAAAATATGCTCTTGCTTTTAAACCACCACAACAATTGTAATTGAAAATGGTTGTCACTACTATGAATCTATCAGGTGGTACGATAATACAATGACTTATTTACATTTTCAAAGCTTAGTTGTGCTTTTTATAAAGCATATAGCAAAGCTGCTTGAGCTTTGTGGGAATTGGAGAAGATATTACGGAGGGCAACTTGCCTGTCTGTCACAACCTTGTCCCACTTCAGCATTTGTGGTACTTGCTTGTTGCAAGCGTCTTCCCTTTTTTTGTATCCTCTTCCCGCTAATCCTGAGGTGTACAGTGGTTCATGGAAGACTTGCATGCTGTCTCCTTTATTTAGATTATTTCGTGACTCTACGTGCCTTCGGTCCATCATTTCCTTGCAGTTTCTTGTTATCCTATTCCTTGCAGTTTCTTGTTATCCTATTCCTTGCAGTTTCTTGTTATCCTATTCCTTGCAGTTTCTTGTTATCCTATTCCTTGCAGTTTCTTGTTATCCTATTCCTTGCAGTTTCTTGTTATCCTATTCCTTGCAGTTTCTTGTTATCCTATTCCTTGCAGTTTCTTGTTATCCTATTCCTTGCAGTTTCTTGTTATCCTATTCCTTGCAGTTTCTTGTTATCCTATTCCTTGCAGTTTCTTGTTATCCTATTCCTTGCAGTTTCTTGTTATCCTATTCCTTGCAGTTTCTTGTTATCCTATTCCTTGCAGTTTCTTGTTATCCTATTCCTTGCAGTTTCTTGTTATCCTATTCCTTGCAGTTTCTTGTTATCCTATTCCTTGCAGTTTCTTGTTATCCTATTCCTTGCAGTTTCTTGTTATCCTATTCCTTGCAGTTTCTTGTTATCCTATTCCTTGCAGTTTCTTGTTATCCTATTCCTTGCAGTTTCTTGTTATCCTATTCCTTGCAGTTTCTTGTTATCCTATTCCTTGCATCTCTCTCAAACTTAATGCGTTTGCTCGCCATATGCGATGCTGCTGACAGCGTTACAATCCTCTCCGTGCAGGGCCGCTGCTTGGGAGTAGCCCTATTTTTTCCCCTCTTCTCCTTGAATCCCCAGTCATATTTTATTCATATCCTCCTTCCTTGTCCAAACAACGTTTTCAAGACCATGTTTTCTTTTTCTGTCTTTACAAATGAAGTTTAGGCCTGTATCTGTCATCTGGAGTACTACAAGTACCTCCTCCCTCCTCGCTTGATATTTCTGTCTCAGCAATCTGTTCAAGGTTCAGTTCGTAGGGTTTTTCAGTAGTCTGTGTGCCTGCTAGTTTCCGTCATCAAGCTAAAGCTCATTGTCTTTGAATTCAGAGATCTGCATCTCATGTTTCTGCATCATACTCCTCTTTTTAGTGCTACTCTCGCTCCTCAAATCTATTCTCCCCCCATGTTTACTTTACCTATGTTTCCTGTCATATTCTTCCCTTTGATTTAGGAAATTTTTGAGTGTAATTGTATGATATATATATATGTTAATGCTACTAGAGAAAATTATTTTTCTTTGTGGGTATTAAGAGTATCCTGTTGCCTCTGCTTATACAAATGAACTAAGTTCTTATCTACCAAAGCTGTCAGGGATGCGTGTTACCTTTGGATCTTTCTTATAGAGACCTGTGAAATGTGTGTTGCTGTATATCTTCCAAATCTGGTTCATTTGTCTGATGACTGTACTTTTTACTTAGGGGTAAGCAAAGAGCATTGGTGACATGCCTTAAACTCCATTGAGTACAGTGTCGATTGTGTGGACTTCTATGATCATTTTTGTTTTCAGTTAGTAAATATATTTTCTGCACTTGGTGGGTTTCTTTGGTGAGGCAAATCGGGAGTGATTTGTGGCTCATTTAAATGATATACAAATTTAATTAAACTGGCAATGAAAGTAGTATTGTGCCAGCTCCTATACTTGATTTATTGCAGAACTAAAGCTAATATTAACAGAGGCAATACCCTATTTTTTTTTCTAATTAGGGAAACAAAATTACTTAAATATTTTTCTTCATGTCTTGTGAAACTTCAGGTCACAAGGTTTTTGAGTCAGTGACTGGTAGCTTGTTTGCTATGTTTTGGTTTTTGTTTTGAGAAAGTTAAACTTTTAGGGCTCATTATTTGAATGTTTTTGACTGGTAATAGGAAAAGTTATGGTAGTTACATTAATACATTTTAATTTATAACTTGCTGTACCTGTCTTAGAAATATTTTAGGACAGCAGAATTAAATAATTGTTAATCTCTTCTGGGTCATGGCAAGTGCCTTGTGATTCATTGTCTTAAAATCAACTGATTAGACGTTCATGCACTGAAACTGAGAATGCAATGTGCATATTACTCATTAGTTTGTACAGCTGTAAATGTAAAAGGACTAGAGCAGTGGTAGATTTTAGGGTTATTCTGTTAAGTGTACAAATGTTAATGCTAAAGTAAACTGGACATTTCATATCGATCTGTACGTTTTTTGTGCAGCTAGACTGGATGTGGTCTTAAATTCTTAAATAATTTCTGGATGTGGTCTTAAATTCTTAAATAATTTCTGGATGTGGTCTTAAATTCTTAAATACTTTCTATTAACATTCCGAAAAGCATTTAATTGGCAAGTGTTTGGATGCCCTGTGTGAATGCCTGCTTTTTAAAATTTTTTTATACCTCTTTCTTCATTTACTGTATAAGTTTTAGGCAATGGTATTCAGTTCCTGGGAGTACTTCTCTGCACTTGGAGTTTTGCTGGGAAGGATACCATTATGTTAATCTTGGTTATTAAAAGGCATTTGGTTAAGACATTTTAGGACCTAAAAAGTAATGAACAAGCTAATGTGAAATACAGTGTTGTCCAATAAATTTTTCTCTAAACTTGACCTTTGTGGTATTTACTTAGTATTATTATAATAACATTGTTGTGCCTATATTTAGAGGAACTCTGAGTAATACATGCCAGTCAGTCAGTCCTGCAGCTCCAGAGTGCTCCATTCCTAAAAGCTGCTGAGCTAGAAAAGAATGTGTACAGGAAGGCAAAAAGGCAATGTGCTACATTAGGCTTTTACTTTTTCTGGTAAAAGAGGTGGGGAGAGCAATTTCAGCTTATCCTCTGAGTCTTCAGTTCTAGAGCAATGTGTGTGTTGTCTCAAAGGCACAACATATACCAGAAACTTAGATAAGCTACTAGTTTCTGTTTAAGTGTATATCATGACTGTTACTTTAAGATACTTATGGCCACTTAGGGTCTTGAAATATTTCTACTAGCAAAGAGCAACAAAGTGCTCTTCAAAATCTAAAGTTCAAGTTATTTGTATTGGATATTCTGTGCCTGCAGTGAATGTGGATCATCTGACCTTCACAAATGTGTTTTCTTTTAGTATTACTTTAGTCCATAAGTGTCAGTATGTTTGCTTAATAAATATTTTATTTCTTCCTGCTTCAGCATTCTTTTTCTGTTAGGTCCCTATAAGGTGGTCTGGTAGAGCACAACTTCATGTATGTCTGTTAAATTTAATTTTACGCTTTTTGAAGAGTTTATGTTAACATCAGCTGTAAAATAAAATTCTGTTTGTTAAATGGATGTAACTTAGTAATTATAAATAGTATGTTTTTTAAATAGTTTCATAAGAAAGCAAGAAGTAGTTTAAAGTTGTCCATAGTGTAAAATTAAAACTACCTTTCCAAATGTTAGATTGTGCCAATACCGTATCAGTTTAGCTTTTTTCTGTGAATTCTTCACTGCTGGTGTTAAAAGAAATCAATAACCCTTACTTATACTAAAGCCTGTCACCTGTCCTCCAAGGACACTTACTTATGCTGAAGCCTGTCTGCCCCCTCCGAGAACATAGGTACCTCCAATTTACACCTGGTGTCAGCTGTAAATATTTGTGTCGAGGTTTAAATACTTGAAGTGTTAAGGTTCACAGGTACAGGCGTGTAAAAAAATTAGTTGAGAAGCAGTTAAATTAAGTTTTATGTTCACATCTCACCTCTACTTCCTATACTCTTACCTATTGATAGGTGAATTGGAGCACTATTTTGAAGGGTTCTTTATTTAGATCCTGATTCATGTAAGGTTTTGCCTTGTATTTTGGTTTTCTTGTTGAACTATGTGTGACAAAACTTAGTAAAATACGTAGGAAGTATAAGGTTCAACTTAAGCATATGCTGGTCAGTTTGGAGCTTACTGGTTGTAAACTCTTTTTAGGAAGGATGATTTGTTTGTAGTTTGGATAGGAAGGTGTCTGAAGAGGAGGAAACCAGTTCAGCTGAGGCTTTGAGGACAGACTGAAGTACTGACTGCTAAGTAGTGTACTCCAGGGAAAGCTCTTAATAAAATGATTCAATGTTGACTACAATTAGATACTTTATACTAATAAGTAGTGAAGTTAACCAGCTGTTATGTGATCTGTCAAACTGCTCTTGCATTGATCATAAGATGACTGGCTATAGTGGTACCATCAGATTGTTTTGCTCTAGTGCTGACTTATACTGTGAGCAGTGCATTAAGGATGGTGCATTGGAGTCTTATGAAGTGTTCTATCATAAGCATAAGGTTTTTTATTGTGCATGGAATATGTAGGTTTAGGCTTTTGCATGAAAATCATTAAGTAATTGTTTCAACGTGCTACGCATTTAGTATGTAATTATTTTGAAATTGACAGCTTTTGATGAACTGCTATAGTGCTTGATTACACACAGCTCTAGAATTTTTTCAAGAAAATAAACATATTTGAAGTAAGACCTATTTTGTAATCCTACTATCAGATGTCAAAATGTCTAGAATAGGCAAATCACACAGGCTACTTTCCAGTGCCTCACATAAAAGTGTGTGACCTAGATGCATGTGGGTTTTGTTTTTTTTTGTTTGGAGTTATGCAAGTTAACATAGTGTTTATTGTTGATTAATAGCTAAAATTATTGGGGGAGGGAGTAGGGTGGCAAAGGGACAGTTAGTGTTCATTCTTTTATAGAAAGAAAATCTTCAGCTCTCTTCCATCACTTGGGTGCATTCAGCTTTATGTTCTGCTCCATCATTAGGGTGTAATGCTAGCATTCAGTTATGTCAAATTTTTGACAAACCCAGAAGCCGAAAAGAGTGTAAACTCTTGTATAATGAAATATATGACTTCCTTGTCAGCTACAGATGAATAAGTGAAATACTATTAATGAGGTTTACAAGTAGTTATATTTTAGGTTTAATCTGTATGAAATGTTATTTCTCAGGTGTGCTACACCAAGGAAATGTAGCTTCAAAAAGTCTTCTGTTTTTTTAAATTCAGAACAAACAAGGAAATATCACAGAAGAATGCTTGAGGTGATAGAATAATAAAGCCTAGCACTGAATGATGAAAAGTAGAAATATTTTCTATATGACTTTGAATAGTAAATATTGTGGACTGGGTGTAAGTGATTTGAGAGAGGTCTTGGTTTATGCTTATTGTAAAGACTTATGAATTAATTCCAATAGCAAACACAACTTCAGTGAAGTTAAATTATTGATTACCTTTAATTATGAATGGACTGTTCTGAGGTGGATAGTTATAGGAAATCTTGTAACTGCATAGGGGCATATAAAAAGAATATAAAGCTAGAAAGAATAAGGGGATGTTGTCTTTGAAATGCAAGTCTAGAGTTATGAATAAAATCTAACTAAAACTGTCACCAAAATGTTTGGTTAAGAAATTTTGCATGTTAATAGCTACTTGCCGAGTTACTGATAGACTAACCCTAATAACAAACTAGATTTAAACTTTCTTTGGATTTCAAATCTGTGTATGTGAAAGTATTGTTTTTATAGTGCGGGTTGAATCCGTAACCAGTATCGAATGGAAATATGGTAAAAAAAATAATCTCAAACTTGGAAGCTGAGCTTCTTTTGCTCTGTACTAAAATCCCATCACATATTCTCTCCAAACCAAGATACAGAGAAGAATAAAATTCCACTTTTTATTTTTTGTTAAATAGCGTGTAATTTGGAATTCAGGACTTTGGCTTTTTTTTTAGAAAAGTTTTTATAGATACATATTATTACTGAGACTTGAAATTTTTGTGCTATTGCAGAGACACAGTGAACAGACCATCCCCCCTTCCTCTAAATGTATTTTTATGTTGGTTGAGTGGCACAGTTATGCCCAGCTGCTTTACATGTGGGTGAAGCATTGACAGTTACGTTGGATGCCAGTAAGTTTTTTTTAACTCAAAAATAGTGACAGCATAGCTTGGGGCAGGCAGTGTACGTTTTTCTACAGTTTGCCTTGCACAATCATCTTGTACATGGATGATTAAAGTATTTGTAAATTGCTTTACTGTATGCCTTACAGTAATTTTTTGTTTGTTTGCTTTAAAAGGCCATGATGTGAACTGCAGCAATTCAACAGCTGATTCATGAGTAGTTCAGTGCTTGTCTCCTGAATGAGGTAGGGATTTTGTTGGGGAGCTGTCACCTTGTGCGAACAGTGAATTTATCCGCTGGCTCCTTGGTGATGGTGGTTGCTACTTCCCAGAACTTCATTTTATTTCTAAGAAAACCGTAAATGCTTCCCTATGAAACATCTGCATTCATGGGCATGCACTAGGCCTATGACTGATGTAGTGAATTGTACCAGTGAGTTATGTAGTGCACCGTGATTTTTTCATACAGATTTTATGCATCATTTATACATCTGGTTTAGTATTTTTTTTTAATGTTACTAGATGTGCTTTAAGGTTATGTGTCACTATTGATGGCCTCTGTCTATAGTAGTGGCTTGGCAGAGATTTTAAACACTTGTAAATGTTATTAAACTGCTCAAAAGTGTCAATAATAGGTGATTCTCATGGGAAACTCAAATGAGTCACGTGTGGCAACACAAGAGCAGTACACTTAGCTCTGAGGATCTTACAATTACTTCTTATTCCCTAGGCTATCTGATGGCCAGCAAGGAAACCGAGATGTGCTAGAGATTAATGAACTCTGCTATTGCTTCAGTACATAATGAGTTACCAAAATTATTGAAATTAACATACCCATACCAATTTGTTCTATCTAGTTTGGCCCTGGCAAATATAATAGATAAAATATATCACTTCAGTAGGCAGGAATTAATGCATTTTAGTTTGAATAATGTAGAAATTATACCATTGGGGCTAACTGATCTTTGTTGCTGCAATGTAGAGCTGTTAGCATAGAGAAAGTTAATGTGCTCATGATGCTGTTTGAGGTAGGCTAGTGTCTGCTGCAGAAAGATTTGTATCAATCTGAAGCACTGGACAGGCTTCAGAATTTGACAGCAGTCCTCCTTGCAGCATGCCACAGGCTTTCAGTTGCTGGCACAGCAGAAACAAGGGATGAATATAATATGGCTGTAGTTCCATAGCGTGTTATTTAAAAGTTTTCCAACTGATTGTTTTCCCTTCTGCACTACTGTTTGCTGTCCTCTCACTTGTGATACTCCCAGATGTGTATCAGGTGACTGAAATCATGTAAATTAAGTCTTCTCTCCTTCCCAATTAAATGACACCATTACACATGCTTTTGCATAATGTTCTTACTTCTCTAGTTATTTTCCAGAATACTTGTTAAGCAGTATTGACTTCTAAATGAAAACCAACAGTTTTCTCCTGCAGTAGTTCAGGTGGTGATGCACAGAAGTTGATCTGATAGTATTCAGATAGTCAACATGACTGAGTTGGAAATTATGCAGAAGCGTAAGGATATTAGGTTAATAATCTTTGAAATATTCAGGGTTAAATGATTTACTTGGAGTTGTAGAACAGTATCAAAGCATATCAAAGCATCTACACATATGTTTAGAATAAGCAAATTATTAATGTGTTGTAATGAGCTATTATAGAGTATACATCCAATATTGATGCAGAACTGGACCTCTAGAAGAGTGGAGTGTTTCACATAGGTGAGCAGCCTAAAGGTTGATGGGGTTAAACAGAAGTTGTAGGAGCTGGACAAGGTAAGGTAAGTTAGTGGATAAGCATAGGGAACTGAACAGGGATTGATAAAGAAAATAGGAAGAAGTATGACTTCTTGAATATTTTGAATTTTTGGAGCTTGATTTCATTATTACATGCAGAATATGAATTAGCGTTTTACTGTCTTAGTAATTATCATGTTTCTTAGTTCTAAATTACTTTCAAAATATCTGCGGTATTGTTAGGCAGGGATAAGTGGCTTATGTGCTTTTATTTTGGGATGTCTTCCAGTGTAGGCAAGAGGGTTGCAATACGTGGATGGAGTATCTGGGATTCAAGTACACTGTAAGTAGCATGATTATTTCACACTGCTTCTGCCTCAAACTTTTTTTCAGTTCCTCTCTATTCCTTTTTTAGAAAGTAGTGTAGCTTTTGCAGATTTTGTTGTTGGGTTGCAGTCTCTGTAAATTTGTTGACTACTTTATTGCTGAATGTAATGTGTTGCTTTGACAGAAGCTTGTGCTCTGTTTGCTTTTACTGTCTGAGACACACCATTTTCATTTGCTTTTATTTTTTTTTTGTATTTGTACAAAAGTACAGAGAGAAAGAATGGGAGTCATGGTTTATCTTGGATTATTCAAACTTACTTTGGAACATTATCACCAAAGGCCATTACGCTTAGTGATTATTATGTTTATGAAGTTGTTGTGTTTTCTCAAACCACAATTCTTGTAAAAGGATAATTAAGTTAAAGCTTGGACTGTTCTTCGCAGATTCTGTGCCAGTGCCAGAATATCTTCAGACAATATATAGTATCTCAGGTTAAAGTGATACCTTTGAAACAATGACTAGATAGTATACTAAGTTTTTAAATCATGCTGCTGTCCTTCTAGTTTGCTGAATATTGATTTTAAGGTGAAAGAAAACCATTTATCTCATACTACCATTAGGAAGAAAATATGAAATGTGCCACTTCATACAATGGTTTGAAGTTGATGGTCTTGCTCTAAATCTTCATGCTGTCTATGTTTGGGGAGGGGGGATGACACAGACAGCTCAACAAAACACTTGCTGTTTGCAGCTGTTGTTGCCAAACATTTTAGTAATCAGGTTTAGCAAATCACAAACTTCCAGAGATTTTATGCTGTTATATAAAGTATAACTTAATACAAAGTTGAATGCTTGAGTTGCAGTTTGTAAGGATGCCTGACAACATAGTTAACTTTTTGAAAAATGCTGAGAATGGTTTCCATCAGTCAGATGAAACAGCTTCAATGTCAGGAGCGTAATCTTAACTTGTACACCTAAATGAAATTTAGAATGCAAAAGTAAGTGGGCTTACTTCTTTTAAAAAAAGAAACCAAACCAACCAAAATCTGTACTGGCTAAATGGTCACTAGTCCTGTTCCTAAACATTTAGGAGCTCTTTGAAGCTGTGTTTGTGCAGAATTCTTGATGTTTTTACTGCCGTGTAAATAGAAGTTAGAAGTAGCAGTGTTATAAGTTGTAGCCAACATGCTGCTTCTGCAAGTCTAGATTTATAATAAGCCTTATAAATACTGTTCTTGATGTTGCGACTGAAATAATCTGCATTTCATAAAAATCCTACTTTTCTCAACTTTTTAACCAATTCCAGTATTTGCTTGAGATCCTACATCGCACACATAACTAACTTTATAGGAAGTTACCTTTGCATCAAATACACTGAAAGAAAGCAGTTTTGGAGGCTGCAGCCTGTGTTCTTGTTCCTTAGGTTTTCTATAGCTTTCTGTAAAAGTGCTATACTAGGTGAGTATTTTAGCAGATCCTTGCAGTATCTCTTTACATTATAATGAGGCTGTATTTTGATGACCGCTTTAAAATGGTCAAAGTGTACCCGTCAAAAAAGAGTAGTATGATTTCTCCTTAGGCTTGCTTCATAGTCCCACCTTCCTTTTGTTGGCACTAGTAATAACACAGCCTCCTAATCAGCGAGATTAGCGCAGTGGTTTGGATTGAAGCTTGGCTGGCTGAATAGAAGGTGAGCCAGAGCAGGATGGACCATGTCTTTCAGCTGTGTTCACCTTTAGATCAGCTGACGACAACACAGTATAGCACCCTCAGAAAGAAAAGCACAGCAGTTAAAATATTCCATCTCGCGATGACTGTTTAATTCACAGAAGGAAAACTTCACGCTGCTTGATAGCCATGCACCTATTTTCAATATATTACGTGAAACAGTATTCCTTGTTATAAATTGAATTTGCATTATCTCACAAACACAGGCTTGGTTTGAAAGGGGTGGGTTTGGTTTTGTTGCCTCATGTCCTCTCAGTTCCAGTAAGCTAACTTCTAGTAGAGAATTACAGATTTTTAAAGTAATGATTTATTTTTGACATTTTTCTCTGCTTCAGTGTCAACGTATAAAGAAGAGCAAGTTGAGTGGGGCATAGGCATGTAAATATTAATATTGAGTCATTTGGAATTTTTTTCCTACTCGGGGAAAGAAGTAGGAATTGGCTTTGTCAAAGTTTATGGAGTATTATTTAATCTGCAATATTTAGAGTGAGTGTTGCTCAACTGTTTTGATTATGTATATTCATTGATTAGGCTTTTTTTTAAAGGTGCGCAGTCATCTTAGTTATTCCCTTTATGTGACTAATATCAAATGCTGTAGTTAAATTATGTAGGTGCTAGTCATAATGAAAATAAGAAATTAATAGAATACAAGTGAATTTCTCCTGTAAATGTGGTTTTTGTTTTTGACATCATTCTCTCAGCCTCCCAGTCACACCTGTACTGCACAGACCTAAATATGGCTATTAGGACACAATTAAGGTAGTGTGGGTTTTTTTGTTTTTGAACTGTGAAAGAGAATATTTAAGAGAAACTCAGAACTTTTAAAAGTTAAGCTTTAATTGTGAGTACATGGTTATAAGTTTTCACAGTTCCAACTGTTTTGAAAGCTGTCTGTAATGGTAAAATCTTTGATGTAGAACTTGACCCATATTGACATGAGCACCTGCTTATGAGAGTAGAAAAAGCAACCATTTTCTTTAACCGTAATATTTCCTTTTCAATATAAATACCTGTTGCTACCTATAAAAGATCCTGTGCTTTTGTTTATGTCCAACCTTCCCCTGTTATGTCTACCTAGATTAGTGTTGCTTTGATTTACAAAATAAATTAAGGTGCAAAATTATTTGGGATTTCTCCTCACTGTTAAGTTCAGAATGATGGAAAGGTTTTTAATTATACGAAACTTAAATTCATAATGCTGACTTGTAGCTTTACTGCCTGTGAGGGGTACTCTTAGACGCAGCTGTTGACAGGACCTTTCTTCTCTTTTTTCCCTAGAAACATCCTATCTGTCCCCTTGAAGATAACAGAAACCCCAGATTTCTGGGCTTGCACTAAATCAGTAGCAAGTTTGTGATGTTAATAACATTATTAACATCTGGGTTTGCTATTCATATCGCTGTCGTTTTCTGGATAGACTAAATGAACAAGAACACTTGAATATTTTGAATTTGAAAGCATGAGTTTCAGGTAATTCAAGATGTGTTTTTTAAGCATGACTTGAAAAATACATATAAATCTTAATGGCATCCTTTAATGGTTTATATTTATCTTGCCCTTGTGTAAAATATTATTCTATTATGTCTATAGGTAAATTTCTGTGGGAGAACGCACGCAGAGTATCATCTACATGCCTGTGCTGTTGTTAATTTGTTTGATCATTTTTGGTGGTGATTTGAGGGGGTGTCTGTTAACTCAATGTGAGATGATAACCTTTTTAAGACCCCACAGATGTGTAAGAATTTTTTGAAAATCCTTGTTTATTTTTACAAGTTTCACTGGCAGCGATAGCAGTGAAGAGATAAAAGCACAGGCAGGCAGTTGGTGCCTTAAAGTTTCTGGAAAGCTTAAAGAGACCAGCAACCTACTTCAGAATTTGTGGAGCAAATACTATGTGTGTTGTGAGACCACATGTAAAATCCTTCCTGCTTAAAAACAGTCACACTGTGTGACTAGGGGGTTTTTGGGTGTAGTAAAGCTTTGAAAAGGAGAAAGTGTGCTCAGGAACTAGCTGTGTCTCTGTTACCATGCCTGTGGGTACAAACGATCATGTCCTTCTGCCTGTTTGCTGTGTAGCTTTGGTAAAGATTGACCTTTTTTGTATTAGAGACTGTTAACTTGGATAATTCTTTATATTTTGGGATGTTTCCTTGAATCAGTCAAGTGTACTTGCTGATGTGTTTCCAAAATGCACCAATATCCAAAATTACGAGCTTGTTGGGCCACTTGGGCAGATTGATAAGACTTTTTGTGCGTTTGGCAGAAATAAGTAGCACCATCCTAATGACTGTTTATTCATTGAAGTTCTCACCAGTTCTTTACGGTGTAATCCGTATTAATATATGCTCAACTTCATTTATCATGCAGTAACAGTTCTTTGAAATGTTTGATGGGTACATGTTCACTCTATATGAGTAAAGCTCTAAAATTGGAAAAGATTTTAATCTCAAATAATGGAGCCTCCTGTAGATGGACCTTTGGAGTCACTACTTGAAATACATTTCTGAGAAAAGAGTTCCTGTAGGAAAAGTAAACTACTTCGGCACAGCATGTCTTGAGAATGTCTTTATTTCAACACCAGTACTTTTTCTTCCCTTGACCCTTGCAGTGCTGCAGACAAAGGTTGTAAACAAAAATAAAAAAGTATATTTGTCAGCTCTTTGTGTTTGAGTGTGAGTAAGGTATAGCCAGAGCACCTTAGGAAGCTTTATATAAGTCAAGTTTACTGAGAAGTCCACTTTCCTCTTTCCAAGCCTGTACCTATCAGCTGTACATTTGGTGTCCTTACAGTTGTGGATTTGAAGGGTTATAAGCAGTACAATATCAAATAATATCTCTGTAAGTGTACAATTGCACATAAAACCTCATAACTTCTACTCAAATTAAGGGTGAAGTGCAAGGCACTTCAAGTGTATGGTAAGCAAAACGCTTTTTTAACGTAGTTGAAATAAGGCTGATCGTTGCCAGTTCTTGGACGGAGAATATATTCACTGCACAGGAACAGGCAAAAGCAACAAGATAGTTGTGCCATAAAACGGAGCTGCAGGTTTAGACTGGTAGAGGTGTTCCTGTCAAGGACTTGTGGCTGAACTTAAGAGTTTTTCATGTCTGTTACAGTGTGTGTAACGGTCAGCTGAAATTATATCTGTCTTGTGGTAGCTGCAGTAGAAATACTAGGGCAGTAATTACCAACTCTTTTTTAGAATTTATAGTATAAATTGGTATGGCAGGCATGCAAAATAAGAAAAAGGCAAGTATTACACAGTGATTGTAGATTGACAGCACTGGTGGTAGCAAGATCCTGAATGATGAGCTGAACAGGGAAAATGGAACGAGAATCAGATAGCTGAGATGAGGTATGGTGAGAGAAGGAGCAAGGAGTTGAGATGGAAGACAGAAGGAAAAGATCAAGCCAGTGTAGAAAGATGGTCAATGAGATGTACAGAGGATCTCCCAAGTGTCCTGGAAACCAAAGATCTCGGCCTTCACCTGCAGTACTTGCCTGGCTTCACCTGACTGACGACCTTCGCTGGACAGAATAGCTGGCAGTGTGGTGATTGATACTTATCACTCTGCTGATTCACTAAACTTCAAAGTTGGTACAAAAAGGGCCAGTTGCTACTTTCAGGTTATCTCCCACTGGAAGTCTCTGTGGCAGGAGATGGAATGCTATAGGACAGATGGTGATAAAAAAAAAAGTTCAGTAGACAGAAAAGGAACACTGTGTTCCATAATGGCACTTTATGAATCAATGGTCATATAAAATTATTACCTGAACCGTGTGCTTTGGAAAACCTACTCTTACACAGTAGAGTGCCTTTTTTCTTCTTTACTGAATAGGTGAAACTCATTATCAAAGATACTAGATCAGAAATACCAGTTATGCTAATGAGACATTAAAGTTTACACTTCAGACTTCATAGCTTTGTTATGTAACAAACATTTTGACTTTTTTATCCAAAGATGCACATACTTTCAAACTGTGTGTGCTCATTGATGTTATTTCCACTGTTCCACTTTTTAAGATACTCCGTAATCACTACTGTAATTCATGTCAGTCTTGTACTTAACATGTTGATATGCTAAAATGTAGATCTTGGCAGGATATATTTCAACACCAAATGTAGTTTTTACTCTAAAACTGTTTTTGAAAGTCTTTAGATATTGGGGAAGGTATTTGTGTTTTTGTTTGGTTGGGTTTTTTTCAGTGCCAACATTTATTCTTAGTCATGAGTTGCTTAAGGCTAGAATGGAAGAACCTAGTCTGACTCCTTTGTGTTCTGATAAGATACTATATCTCACCTATTTACTCTTGAATTGAAAGCAGTTAACTTTCTACCTAAATAATGTACTCCAGAAAGCTTTCTGACCTTGATTTCAGAGCTACTTAAGACGTTAAAGCTCCATCAGATTTTTGACAGCTTATTACAGACATTAATTACCAGGTATTTATTTTATGTTTAATTATTTGGTGGTTTTTGTACTTCATGGTTTTTAAAAACTTTTTTTTTTTAATTCTCAAAGTTCTATCAAGTTCTTATCTTGAAGTGTAAACTTTTTTTTCCATTTGACCGGTGATTTTTGAATATAAATATTCATTGAACTTGCTTCTAAACCTAGAAGTGCCATTTTAATGCATTCATAACAAACTTACTTGCCTAGGATAGAACAGCTCAGCTATCTGGCAATGTCCCACGTCTCGAACACAAGACAGCACCTCAAAATTCATTATGCATTTCTTCACAGAATAAAACACCATACAGGCGTCTCAGATGATGGATTGTTCAGCTAATAAAATATATATGGAATAGCTCCTCAGAACTTAAAGTAAATTGCTGTATTTCATTGTGATAACTAGTAAAAACAAATCCTCTCTGTGGACAGTTGTGGTTCTGTTTAGACTTCTTGTATGTCATTCCCTGGCCTTTGCTGAGCAGTTGAAATGTATTGTAGGGAGTGAGAAAATCCTTCAGCTACTTTGCAGGAGATTGAATATCAACAATGGTAATAAGCAGTTTCCATTACTTAAAAACAAAAAAAAAGTTAAAATGTATAGTTCACTGCAGAAATGATAATGAGGTGGAGCAGAGAAACATAATGACGGAAGTTAGTGCTTTATATAGATATTTCACTGCTTTGAGTTTCCACCTAGAGAGTAAATCTAGAAGGGACTCAGTAAGTCAGCTTAAATATCTGTTGGAATTAGTTTTTTAACTTGTATTCATCTGTACTTGAAGTCTGTTTTAAGATGTTGAATCATATAAATAACAACTAGATTTGTGTTTTAAATTTGGTATTTAAGCTGAGTGATTAGAACAGATTTCTGTTCTTTTTCCATTCTTGTCTAAGTAAGTGCCAGCAAGCTTTATAGGCTCATTATTTAAGTGGGCCTTATGCCAAAACATTTTACATCCTATATGTTAAACAAATAGTGCTGTTTTGCTAGATCGCAGCAAGTTTTCACCCCCAACATGCTGTAGTTGTAGAATCTGTCAGTGATGTTTTTTGTGTCATCTTTAGGCAGGCTTCTAATAACCTGAAGCAGCAAAATGGCTGTTTAATCTGTCCTCTTCTAGAAAATTGTTGGATTGGGATAGTATACATTCTGTTTGCACCTGCTTTGAAATTAAGCTGTAAGTCCCATGGATAGTCAAAATTGTAGCTTCTAAAATGTTTTTGTTAAAAAAACCCCTGCCTAAATCTGAGTTCCTCTGTGTTCTGTCCTTTCTTTCAGGTTTTCCCTGACTTTGCCTTAACAATAAAGTGTGATTGATTATTTGACTGCAGGACAGAATAGTGTAACTACCAGGTGTATCTGTGGGTGCAGTTTCAAAGAGCATTTTTCTTTGTGGTGCTGTTGCTATAAACAGTGCCACCCCCTTATTTGTGTTTGGGCATTCATGTGGTGAACCTGATCGGGAAGCTGATTGAAAAATAACTGAACAACGAAAATAATTATTGTTTCTAGCCCAGAACAGCTATGAGTGACATACTGATGTTTCGAAGTGTTAGGTAACTGAGGAAACATTTCTAGAAAGTGAAACCTGACATAGCTGAAATGCAGGTGGGTACAGGGTTTTCTTATTAGTTTTATGTTTGTATTTAATTTCTCAGTAGCAATGAATGATATTTTGCATGCATTTATGCAGAGATATACTTATTGGATGAAAGAGAAACACAATTTATCCCAGGTCAAGTTGTGCTGATGAAGCTGTGATCTGCGTATGGCTTGAAGACCCATCTGGGGTAAGCATGCAGCTAGTGTAGCCCTACTCCCCCCCCCCCCCCCCCCCCCCCCCCTGTACATTCCTGCCTTCTCTCCATTGTGCCAGGTCTGTCAGTGGGCTAGCAGGGAGACAGCTCAAGAAGCTAAAGTCACTGAAACGTAACCTTCCAAAAATATGTTATCTGCTGGCCCTGCTTCATGAAGCAGCACAGCATGGGGACCAGTGAGAGCCAGAGCTCACCTGCGGCCAGGAGCACCAGGAGAATCCACCACTGTACCTCCAACTTGTATCATTGTGTAGCCTCCAGGTACCAGGAGCAAGACCTCCTGAAAGGTGGCTGCATATATTTATAAGCAGCCCTGCCATCCTTCTGCTTCTGCTCTCTGCATTGCCTCCCTGTCTCTCTGCATCTCGTAAAATCATAGAATGGTAGAATGGTTTGGGTTGGAAGGAAACTTAAAGATCATCCCGTTTCATCCCCTCTGCTGTGGGCAGGGATGCCTCCCACCACATCAGGCTGCTCAAGGCAGCCTTGAACATTTGCCTTGAACACTTCCAGGAAGGGGTCATCCACAACTTTCCTGGGCAACCTGAGCCAGTGTCTCACCACCCTCACTGTGAAGAATTTCTTCCTAATATCTAATCTAAATCTTCCCCTTCCAATTTAAAGCCATTCCCTCTCGTCCTATCACTACTTGCCCTTGTAAAAAGTCCCTCCCCAGCTTTCCTGTAGCCCCCTTCAGGTACAGCGACTCCTGTGGAGGTTTGCAGGGCTTTCAGAGCATCAGTAGTATATTTATTTTGGTTTCTTGTTTGCAAGGCCCTTTGAAGCGTAATAATAAAAAATGCAACAGAGGAGCTACTGTTTGTACCTTTTAAGCTAATGTACTCTACCAAGTGGTCCCACTTGAATGTCCATTAAATAGCACAGCTGGCACAGAATAATGAGAGTGTGATCTGTTAGGGCAGTGTTATTGACTACAGAGAATGTAATGTAAATATGAAGAATTTGTGTAGTGTACCCTAGGAACACACATGTTGGTTGTTTCCCCTCCCACCCTTCAATGTATATGTTTTACACTGTGGAAGTTCATCAGAAAAATAAATAAATTGTGTAGCTGTGGAGGGTACATTTTGGAGGCGGTAGTCCCGAGTAAAGAAAGAAAAGGTTATGTATGAAATTGATACCATTTTCAAAGGGTGGTAAGGGTGCTGCTGTGGTGCAGTCATGGCTAGTAATGGTGATAAAGTCGTGGTATCTTCAGCAGTCTCTAGATTTAATCCTTTATAAGAGAAAATGGACATTCAGTATAGGCATCAGATGCTAACAAAATGGATGGGCAAGGACAGACTTGCCCATTCAAGCGATAAACCAAATCAGCTTGTTTTCCATAGGCAAATGTTTGAAATTTTGGCATGGTATTTTAGACTACATCAGCCTCATTCTTAATATATTGAAGTTGCAGACATTTGCAACATGAAAGGTTCAGTCATAAAATGATACAGAAACATAAAGCCAGTGTGAACTCGTGTGTGGAGATTACTGCTGAGTGCAGTTGGTAGAGAAACAAAAAATCTGCATGAAGGCTTTGAGGACCACAGTGTTTTGGGTGATATTTGACACTGTACAGTATTCACCAAAGGAGGGGTGAAAGTGTATGAGGCTTGTCTCAGGCTGAAACTGTCCCAGCACCAGCAAAGTCAGTGCACTTCTCAGGTATTTAATTTAGGATTGTTCTTTTTATTTTGAAACTGAATTGCGTCTCTTCTGCTCATTGAGAGAGGCTTATAGCTGGATCTTCATATGTACAGGTGGATCAAACTATACTTTTTGGTATCTTAAATAGGAAAATGCTTTTTAAGGCATGAATCAGCTGAACTAATGGAGAGTGTGTTAAATCACTAACAAAGGAACACTCAAAATTGAACATGTAGAGGGAATGAGAAGTTACTTAATTGCAAAGAAGTTGACTGTAAGACATTCAGTGGAAAAGAGGAAATGGTTGCTTGGATCACAAATATGATCATACTTAGCTTTTACTTAAACCTGCTGGGCAGACCCTAATAATCAGAATTCTAATCAGCTGGTGTAGCCCAAAGCTGCAGGCATCTACACAGTCAGGTCAAGATTGCTTAAAATTTAATGTAGACCTGCTTTTTGGCAGATGCAGTTCAGTGATGACAAAGTACCCTAAAATTACCTAGCTCCTCATTAGCTACCAGTGAAAAATCTACATAATTGTGATTTAGAGAAGTAACTAGCTATTATTAGTATTCCCCTTTTACACAATGATTTAGGGTCACAGGGGAGGTAAAGTTAAATGATTATTAGAATTTCTTCTTAAAGTGGGAAGAAAAAATGTGCAAGAAGCACGTGAGGAGGCATGTAAACAGAACTAAGAATCAGTCTTTCAAATGTGATGAAGGGAGTTCTGTGCAGAAACGGGAGAAATGTTAAATCCCAGTTCTTTTAGAAACAGTTTTTACTCTGTATTTAATGTTATGTTGGGAGGATGAGATTGTCAGTTTTTGAAAAAAGAAAAAGAAAAAGCCACATATAAAAGCTAGATGATCAGGTAAGGCCAAGTTCCTTGTATCCAAGTGCTAAGAACTTTCTGCTAGTGAAAGAGGAACCAATGAATGGATGAAGAAGGTATGTATTGACATATTGAGAAACCATACTGAAACTGTACTCATCTATTTATTTTTTCTTCTAAAAGAATGGTGTGGTCTTAGTTTTGGTAACATCTTACTGAATCTGCGTAACATCTCAGTAAGAGACCTTGCAGACTTCGGTGTTGTTTCTATTAATGTATTAGAAAACTGTGTGCAAAACATGTAAAAAACGTAAAAGCAAAACTTGACCTTTTCTGAAAGGTTTGAATGAATGATATTTCAGAGATTAAAATGTGACAAAATACAAAACCAGTGCCATTTACTTAATTACAAAATTTGGCACTTTGCTGGCTTTGAAGACTTGGCAAGAGCTGTGGGCCTCAAGTTTTAGAAGGCATTTGTGGTTAAACATTGGAGAGCTGACTCACTGTTTAAACAGTTTGAAGCCAGGCATCCTTTTCAAGAATTAAGCTTGATTCTCTCTTTCTCTTAGGCCCCATTACTTGACTTCTTTGTTGTAGCCTTCTACTTTATTTTTCTATCTCCTTGCTTTTCTCCTCGATCCTATATTCAAAAACCTTTTCCACAGCAGTGATACTTAAAACTTCCATGCCATTTCTGCAATTTTGTTTTATAAAATTGATGGGTTTTGTATATGCTGTTTCTCCAAGGACGTCTTTAAAGAGATTCAGAATTTGCAATAATAAAATAATTTATTGGTGCTTGCTTGCTTAACCTAATGTCGCAGTTTGGAGTTTGATGTTCTGGCTGTTTCTTGTAAAAGTAGTTAATCTGGCAGACATTCACAGAAAACAATATGATGGTGTGGATCTGGAGAAATTGTTTTAGTAAGAAATTGAAAAATATTGCATGTGTGTAAGTTGTTTTAAAAATGATATCACGTAAAATATAAGTCTTGTTTCTTTGGAAGTCGAGAGTAAGAGGATCTTTTTTTGGAGTGCAATTAAAGAGTAGAACAAAGAACCTTGTCCTACATCCTCAGAAGGATTAGTGGGGTGGTGGAGCAAACAGCTTGTGTGCTCCTGTCCAAGATGCATGTTCATTACAGACCTAGAGTTTTTGAAATGTACTGAGGTGAAGATTGGAAACCACATTTAATGTTGTGTGTATATATATGTATGCATCTATTGAATAGAACAGTTGAATCAACCTAGTACCTGGATGAAATGTTTGGATTACCTTTTATATTGCATTAGGATAGGCCAAAATATGGGGTACCACACCTCAGGATAAGGGAATGCTGCTCTTAAAATTTCATGCTAGGGCGAAGTTGAGAGATGCAGGATCAGTTGCACAAATCAGTCTTAAATGTCATGAAGTATTTAAGTGTTAGCACAACATTGCTGCCTGCTGCATTTCTCTCTGGTCACCTTACTCAGCTGCTTGAGCTGGTCTTTAATCTTCAGTTCTACTGTAATTATGAATGCAAGAGCTTTTCTGTCAGCATGAGCATGTTTTTCAAGGAATTACTGATGAACAGCATTCTTGCAAATGTTTAACTAACCTACCTAAATCTGAGCATTTTGCTAAAATAATAGCTTTTCAAGAGAGCTGTGGAGAATTAATTTTATAGTAACATGCCATTTCAAAATTTTACATAATGACTCTTTAAGACCACTTGGCAGTGAATTTAACCAAACCCACAAGGCTCCTAATTTGCTTTTCTTTATGTTTTTTCTGTTTTTTTTAAGTGCTATTGGGTATTTTTATACAACACCAAGGTGGGGTGAGGTGAGGCGAAAAAAGGAAAAAGTTGCTGATCATTGGAATCCAAATATACTGAAACATATACAGCCAAAGAGATTGAGTCACGAGGATCTGGGTGTTAAAAAGGACATGTAAGAAAAGAAAAGGAAAGGAGAGGAGGGGAGAGGAGAGGAGGGGAGGGGAGGGGAGGAGAGGAAGGCTCCTGTTACTGTGAGGAGCAGGCGGTTGGTGTCAGCGCAGGAATGCTGCTGGGAGGCTGAGTTCCTGATGTGATCCTGCATCAGCCTCCTCACCATGGCCTTCAAAGTCGACTCTGAGGGTGCTGTGCTCTAATGGCAAGCTTGTGTGTGGTTGCAATAATTTTGTTTTCATAGGAGGCAGAAGCTTTACAGTTGAGCTCGACTTTTGCCAGTTTTGTGTTTTGTTTTATTTCCTTTGGAAGAGCGCTAAAGAGAGGAAAGGAGTGTACATTTATTACTGTATTTTAGTCATAAGTCTGACAACATGCTCGTTTAATAGGTCTTGAGGTAAAACTCCACCTGTTTGCATAGGCAAAGTTAGAAACTAGATTCTGCAACTTTACCTCTACCATTCATAGTTTGCTTTCCGTAATTGCAGCCAGCAGCACCAAACTCTTTCTTATCATGTTTAGTTTCTTGGATCTCCTTCCTTGTCATTTTTAATTCTGTTACAGTTTGTTAGCGCTGCTGCTTTTTCATCTTTTGTAGACTTAGACACCTTCAGTATTAATTTTCTGAGTAATGGTTGCCAAGTAGATGAAGGGCAAAGAATATGTCTGACTTTACTTCAGGTGGCTTCACTATCAAAAATGCCATTTCCCTGAAATACATGCACTGGTTTGGGGTGACTTGTTACGTCATTTTTTTTTGTCAAACTGTGCAAGGCAAGGGCCTTCCAGGACACCTTAAAAAGGAGGAGTTGATTTAAAGAATGGCAGCATGTGTAGACAGGCAAGGAGGGTGTTTTGTGCCCGTTTTGCTGTATTTCTCAGTACTTTCTTCCTGTTCTGCTGCACAACACTTGTATACCTTTTGAACTCCTGTGTTTCCACAGGAGAACATTCCAGCTCTGGCACCTCTTACGTCTGTTCTGTCTCCAAACGTTAAAGTGAATTAGTCAGTCTTTGTTGATGTGCAGAAATCTTTTATTTTTTCTCCAAGTAATTATAAAGTGAAGAGGTCCTTTTTGTGACCATTGGGGTATTGAGGCCCTTGGAGCTGACCACACTCAGTAATTGCTAGTTCAGGGAAAATGCTTTATTTTGGTGCCACATCTGTTATGTGCATGTGAGGTCTGGTACGTGGGAGTCCCGTGTTCCAGAAACCTAAGTTTTGTTTTCCAATTGAAAGAACTTGGCTTCGTTGTAGTGAAGATATGCTAGCCAAAATAAATAGAAGGTCAAAGTATGGGCTATTTTGAGTCCTAAGTAGGATACCAGGATTCTTAAATAGTATAGAATTTGCTACCATGGATTACATCACGAATCTGAAGACACAGGATTTGCCACATCAGATAAATAGGTTATCCATTTATTCCGTTGTATTAGCCAGTTCTGAAAAGGACAGTATTCGGCTACCAGCAAAACTCAAAGAACTGATTGCAGCACCATTTCGGCCTTCTTCACTGGAAGGAATAACATGGCAATAAAACAATCGCTATTCTACTCAGTAACATTTTCTTACTTGGTAAGTTACTTCCTCTGTTTATTAGTCTTGTTTGCTGTCTCAAATGTCTGTAGGACTTCCACTTTCATCCAAAATTTGTGAGGAGACGTTAAAGCTGCTTTGCTGTAGTGATGTCCCTGGTTAACGAGCAGAGGATGTAATGAGTTATTTAGAAGTTGTATGTGTATGATCTGAAATGCTCAGATTTATATTCTGTTTGTACTTAATCTCTGACAGTACCCAGGTGAAATTACTCCAAGAATTATGTTCTAGAATAACCATTAACGTCAACAGTGCTCAAAAAGGTCTGAGCTGAGAAAATGACTTATCATAATGTATCCATAGGGATTTGGCCGTGCTTTCTTCAACTATTTCCAACTGCGAGAGTTTAAAAGAGGAGAAGGATGTGTGCTGGAATGAGCTTCAGGGAGGGGCAGGTTTTACTATGCTGCGTGGCTCATCATAGGGCAAACACAAAAACAGAAGTTGAGTGGAGTTGCTAGCTTTGAAGGGTTTGGGTATGTAAGCTTCAGATTCTGTTGTACGATGATTTTGAGCAGGTAAAGGTAGTGCAAATTTTGCCATCACTTGGGGTGAATTTTTAAACAGAGAATGTAATCCACAATTCATGCAGTGCCTCTTTAAACATTTTGTCCCTTTGACATAATGTCCTCAGTATTCTTCATGAAGGATTTAGAAAAACAGACAGCTTTATAAATTGCATTCCATCCTTGCTGCTTTTATTTTTGCAGGGTGAAAATTCGCTGTTAAACAAATCTAAATACAGCAGTTATAATCAAATATCAAGCAATATTAAGCATGGTATGCAGGAACGGAAATGATGAAACATGACGGATGTCAAATCTGAAATTAATTTACATTTAATATCATTCTGAAAAAAGTTTATAAGGAAAACCAGGCCCTTAAGAGAAAACTGAGGGATAACAGAGAGATAAAAAGTTGAGTGGTTTGTATCTGTAAAAGTTTGGCAGTGATTTTGTTTCCATATACTGAAAGCCTTAAAAAAGCTTAAAATTAACTTGTTTTAAAAGAAATCAGCATTAAAACATCTGTAACATTCCTATAAAAAGCCAGTCATTCAACTGTAATGACGTTAGATTTCTTGTTTTGAATCTGTCACTAAGAATTTTGCAAGTGAGTTGAGTCTTTCAGCACATGCCAGACAGGTGTGCTGATGGTCACTGTAATACTGGGTCTGAATTGGGGATGCTTCCTGTCCGAATCCCTGTATAAACGTAAACATCCACACCCTTGGGGGCAACTAATTTTGAACTTTGAGAGGAAATTATTGGTGTGTTCCGTTGCCTAGCAGATTATTTGCAATGTCTTCTCCTAGTGTCTATGCAGTTTAGACTCCGTTTCTTACGCATTGAATGGGAAGAGGTCAGTTTTTGCGGTGTGAAGACATTGATTGACAGTGTTTAAGTTAGTGACCTAAAATACAGTATGAATCTGGTGTCTGCTTAAATAACAAAAACCTTTCCTCCATGCTCTCTAGATTTTCCTTTGCACTTTTCTTCTTGAAGTAAAGAATTTACTTTTTTTATGTTTTACCCCAGGTGAGGTAGAAAAAAAAAGGGGTCTGTAAGAGATGAAATCTGGAAATGCTATGGGTCTGTTCCTGCCCAAAGTATTTTAAGCATTAGCTATCTGAAATAATAGTTTTGAGGAGAATTATATTTATTTTAAAGGAGTTTTATAAGACAGAACAACAGTAACATGCTTGGAGGAAGGGAGAAGGGAGAGTTTTACTTAATGGTAAGCAATTTGTACCTATTTTTATATAGGTACAAATAATTGGCCACTGCTGTCACTTCTGATAATTTCTGAACTCTGTGGCATCAGGAGAAAGAGCCCTTTCTGGGCTGGGCACAATCCTTTATGGAGACCTAATTCAGCCTCTGAGCTGCGAGTACAACTATATGTCTCTTAGTGGAGGCTTTAGGGGTTTTCAGAACAAAATAAATCTTGCTGTTTCCCACTTGTTTTTGAGGTTTGAGGCCACATCCTCTTATCTGAGAGGAAGTTAAGGAGGGGCACCACCCTCAAGCTCTCCCATTTCGACCAGGGACCAAGGAATACAAAACCCACTCATAGCTTCGTTGCACTATAGTTTTATGTGGAGAGATACTACTATGTCACAGCCAAGCATGGCTCTGATCTGGCAAGTAGCTTAGGTTCACAACAAGGCAATTGTGAAGGCTTCAGGAAGGCTTCCCAGGAGCCTTCTGATTTTCCTGGGAGGTCTGGACCCTGCTTCTGTTACAGCCATCAAATAGAAGGATGAAATTTGGCTCTTAGCCAAACGTGTTCCACTTTACTCAGGTTATTATGTCTGCAAGGTCACACTTGCTATGAAAGAAACCATTTTTATTAGGTATTCAAGTGAACTTCTGTATTTCTGTTGTGAGGGCTATCGCCAGTTGTTCTTGAGATGGGAACATTTCATGTTGAAAAGTGCCTGACATTGATGACCCTAGGATGGAGAGTCACATGCAACTTAAAAATTTTCCCTTTTGTGATAGTGTCTTTTACATGGTACATATAAATAGAAACATGGCACAATTTGAGTTTGAAACAGCTTGTGGAATCTGTTCTTTTCCAAGTTTTAAAAATTTAAGAAGAAAAATGCTAGCCACTTCCAAATTTTCTTACTCCCACAAACATTGGTTTCAGGAGAGAACTTTTTTTCTGAAGTAACAGCCGACTTTTCATATGTGCATCTTGTTCCCAAATAACTTTAACTTTTACAGAGGACCCCAAATGAGGAAGAAAAAAAATGTTTAGTCTCCTTCTTTGTCACTATTACGACCAGGTAATGTTAATTTGAAAAGAGTTAGCAGATGGAACTCTGCAGCTAGAAGAACAATTTGAAAAAGTAAATTTGAAAATATAGGAGAACTTGTATTTAAAAAAAAAAGTTTGCCATTCTGAATGCTCCCTAGGCAATAACTTGAATTAATTTCATGGAAGTCAGCTTTGATATTGAAACAATCCTCAGTACCGATGACAACCACTGCATAGTCTGTTCCCTCCACTCTCTTCCAAAGTATAGGGCTTTTCTCTTTAAACAAACTTAAGGATTTTTCCTGAAGCTGTCCAGTACAACTCATTTCCAATTCCATTTTTTTGTTTACTTGATTGATCTGAAAATTAATTAATGAAGTTAAGAAAGAAGCAGGTGTTGAAATAATTCATATAACTTGCATTTAAATGTGTTAATAAAACTTGAAATGGAATATAGTCTTTCTGTTCAATCTTTGATAGTGAGCAGGTGTAAGAACCCAATTCTGTAGTTCTGAAATATTCAAGTATTCTAGTGCTGAAAAAATCTCAAATGGACTTAATTTTTGAGTTTTCTGAATTGTAATGATTGATTTCAAGCAGGGTGGCTGGTATGTTTCAAGTTTAGGTAAACCGTGGCTAACAACAGCTTGCATTGTTCAGACCATTCCCAACCTGGGGACATGCAGAATTGCAAGTTTTAGAATTCCTGCAAGCTTCTGACTGTGACTTTTTATTTAAAAGGAAGAGTATCTACTGTCTTCCTCATCTTCCTTGCCTATTGAGAGATCAGCATCACTTGTTGCCACTTAGTCTATGAGGGAAAGAGATGTTTTACTTTACAAATCCAAGTAGTAAATCTTACTGTTATGGCAGTTCCTAACTCGCACTCCTGTTAAGAAGGCTCAGATAAGTGCTGGTCCTGGTTTGTCTTGCCTGGGATTTTTACCTTGCAGTGCAGTAATGGATGTGTTGGGGAGAAGCAGAAAATACTCTCTACCACCTTCCCTCTCATTGCATGACTGCACCCAATCACCACTGCTTCATGAATGGGAAATCACAGTTACTAAATTTGACATTGTAGACATAACTGAAAAGATGAACTTTTAGGGTTGTGACTGTGAAAATGCCTGCTTCTCTTTGTATATTTAAGTTTGGGTAAATATTTTGCAATCTGGGAAGATTTAAGAAAATCCCAAGCAGAGCAAATAGCCAACTTGTAATTGGAAACAACTGGTTAGAGAGTTTTGTTATTGCTTTACATTTAAAAGAAGTTAGGTGCTATAAATTTGTGTGCTCTCTTTTATTTATTAAAACCTCTGTTACATGATTGAAGAATCATTCTTAGCTAACTGAAACGTGCTTTAGGTGCACAAACTTTGCCAGGAAAATATCAGGGTAAATACCAGTGCAAACACAGCTGTACTAGTGTAGCTTGCCTGTGAAAAAAATTAATTTTATTATTTTTCTAATGACTACTGGTAAGATTCCACCAGAGCGGGTGGGTCAAGCTTTCTGCTGTCTCTTTTCTTTTTCCCATCTTGAAGATTTTAGCAGGGAATTTGGTGAATTAAGTAAATCCCAGTAATCAGTGAAGGGGCTGAGTTTTCTGAAAACTGGACAGAGGTGACTAAGGCTGCAATTTCACTCCCAGCTGGCTCTGGCACTTGCTGCACGCTCTGTTGAGCTGGTTTGGTGTGCTAAGCCAACAAAAATCCAACCTGACCGAAAAGCGTAGTTAAATAATACCAGCTAGATTGGTTAGGGCCATCACAGAACGAAAGCCTGCGTATGTTGCAGAGGGGGTGGGTCTTGAATACAATGGTGTAAAATTTTGTCCAACATCAAGAAAGCTTATGACTAAGTGGCAAATAAATTACAGGAAGGGCACGTGACTTGTTGCAACTTCATGACACTAAACATCACTTAATGCCCGGCACAGAATCTTTGTTTAGTGTGTGTATGCAACTATACATAACCTGTCAAGCAGTTCAGTAAGTTTATCCTTCTGTTCCTTTGTGAAATCTTGGATTTAGTTTCAAGTTAGGTAGAAGTTGTTAATTATTTCTTTTTTTTAATGTCTTATGACAGTGCACTAAAAAAATTTATGCTGAGTACGTGTTATCTTTTTATGTTAACTAGAATGGCTTTATTGGGTCAGACTTGAAGTCTTGGTTTGTCCAGTAAACTGTTTCTAACAGTAAATAGTAAATTCTGACAGCCAATGGTAAATTTATAGGGAAGGGAATAGTTAAGAAGGAGCATTTTATGATCATTCCCTAAGACTCTTCTAAATGTCTGCAGCCTAGAGACTTTTAAAGCCAGATTTGACATCCTTGAGTTTAAAAGCTCTTCATATAGCTTGCATTTGTCCAATTACTTTCTAAATTTTTAAGATTTTGGAACTTTCTCATAAGATGTTTTGGATCACAAATTTTAACTACATACCATATTCAAAAAGTACTTTTGTGTAGTTTTTTTGAACCTGCCCCTTAATAATGTCAACTGCTGTCCCTAATGATTCCCTAATGCATTTGGAAAATAGTTGTGTTTTATTTATCTTCTCCATCTCATCTGTAACTCTGTAGTCATCTTTCCTGTCCTGTGTGGTCTCTATTTATTTTTTTTTCCAGGCTGAGCAGTCCAAGTAACATCTTTCTGGTTTTACTCTATCTTTTTTGACAGGAGAGGCACGATTGCATACATTGCTACATCTGTGGGTGCCTGTGGATTCATACAATAGAATTATATTTTTGTTCTTTTAGTTCTTTCCGAACAACTCCATTTCATTTGCTTTAATAGCTATTGAGCTAGTGTTTTTATTGAGCTAGTGTTTTCATTGAACTGTGGAAGCTACATGACTGAGCTTTCCTAACAGATAGAGCTCCTTTGCTTGATGTATTATTTTGCATTTACGCGTATTGAATTTTTGCTGCTCTTTTGCACAGTCCCTCCACAGTAAGAGTGTTCTGCAATTGTTATCATAATGTCTAGGGCTTGGGATGAGTTTGGGACTACACTATACCATTATGCAAAAAATAAGGGTACACTTGGGTTCTCAAAATGCATGTCATTCAGGTACAAGGCAGAGGGTGGCAGACGAATACAAAGAATTGCAGCAGTATTGATAAGCAGAGCTGCAATGTTTCAAGCAAGTTTTCATTTGCATCCTGAAAGGCTGATAAGAAAGGCCTGTATTAAAGTATTTTTCTGAGAATTGAGCCCTTCTCTTTGAGTTTAAGAAGCACTGTCAAAGGAAACATCAGGTCCTTGTCTGGCAGTGTTACAGTCAGAGAATGGAGGCTGCCTGTTGTTTGCCTGATGGAATCAGCAGTTGAGTTTTTGGTGTTAAATGTGAGTGGATAGCCAGTAAGAGAGTAACCTGGGGGGAAGTGAAAGCAAGTAATTTATGGTTCATGTTGTGGAGCAAGAATCAGGAGGGAGGCAGAGAAAGTGTGATGTGTTGAGCCGTACAAGTCAGCATTTGCGTATGTTCAGTATTATAAGCAAGGAGTTAAGCAGAGTAAGTTGTTTGTGTTCTTCTGTTTATGTGCTGTGGTTTGGTTCAGTATGTCCTAATAATATCAGCAGATTCAGATCTGTGGTTTTCACGCACTATAATGATAAGGAGTGAGTGGAGAATGAGTGGAGTCCCCGGTAAGAGAGGCTGCACTGCAGAAAGGGACACCAGATTATTTTCTTCCAAGACCCAGGCAGGTACTGAAATGCTGGGGAAGCTCCAAGGATCAGTCTCTTGACTAAAACTCTGCTTACGATGTGTCCTGGCCATGCAGACCTCCCTTGACATAATACTGCTAAAATCTTTTTAAAAATTGTATGTATTTTCATTAGTTTGCTAACTGGCATCTTAAAACCAAGAAAAGTAACATTTTATGTACTCTTCTAGTTCTAGGTCAAATGATCAGTTCTGTGACAAGACAACGTGACACTTTGAGTATGACAGAAGGCCTGATGCTGCAGCAGAGGCTGGGAATATTAATGGCCAAATCTAGGTGAGTGATGTTTAATTCTGCCAATTCCCTAGCTGTTTCATTTCTTCCTTATAGCCTTGGTTCTTGTCTCTCCTCTGATGCAGCATTGTAGTTCTTGGTTTTCTGAAGTATTAATATTAATTATTAAAAATAATATATTGGAGACAGAGTAATAAGCTTGTATGCTTATTGATTACTTACCCTTTCTTTGTCATTATTGAGATACGGTGGCTATACTTCATATGTCTTCGTATACTACAGCTTTCTACTTGCACCTCTAGTGATTTTTCCCAAACTGCTTTGTGGTTTTATTGTTTTAAGTTTTCGGGCACTTGCCTCCAACAGATTTGATCAGTTATTTTATGCTGAATGCAAAGCAAGCCATAATGCTATAACTTGATGCTGCAATCCAGTTTTTTCCACTTTGTAAAAACATTTGGGGAGGTGTTACGACTGGGCTTTATTAAGTGCAAGCATCTGTGCCTGAAGGTTGCTAGAATAATCTGCAGCTATAACTGCTGCATGAACAAATTTGTGTTCATTGTTAATCTGCATTGCCGCTATCATCAGCTGTTGCTCTTTATAGCAGTGAATTCTCAGAATAAACGGTAGCATCAGGAGGCATTCTGGGGTGACAGGGTAGGAAAGTAGTAATAGGTTTCATTACGTGTGTCTGCCTTTCAAAATTAATCGGGCAGAATTCATGAGAAAAAATGGTATAGATAAAATAACAATAGGATATATGTGTGAAGACTATTAAAAGATGTCTGTAACTGAGAGAGTGATTCTGCTGATTAATAAAATTCAGGACACCTCTTCACTATGCAAAAAATTGTGTAGCACAGCTTCTCTCTGCAACAGTAGAAGCAACCATCCCCCCCCCCCAGTTTCATGTTAAGAAAAAAAGCTCTGTCGAATTAATGCACATGTTCATATTATGGCCAGAAATTACATTAGAGGATCCGTGATTTTTTTTCTACTACATTTCTGGAGTTCTGCCTCTTTCTTAGTGGATTAATCCAAGCCACATAGTTACTGTTGTTATTCTTTCATTGAGTTATCCATTTCACCTCTGCAGGGTTTTAGTGGCAGGTTTGTACATATTTGTACAGTCTCTAGGTTAGCAGTATCTCTTTTGGGTGGCTTTTCTGGTCAAGAAGAGAGGAAGAGTTAGCTGCTCTTCACTGTATTCCTTGCACCTTATTTCTCAGCAGGCTAAAGTGCTACTTGGGTACTACCACTGCATGGTAATACAGGTGCCGGTCTAGAAAGCAAGTCCTGTTTTTCTTAAGGTGACATTAGAATTTTTTCCCCTTTAGTCAGGAAGAGTTATCAGCCAGTTCTGTCTTCCTTCTTGATTCCTAATGTCCTATCTTGTGTTGATTTATTAGCTCTCTTCCAGGATTTTGCCTCACTTTTCATTTGTGTAGTAAGATTTCAGTTCTTATCCAATATAAGGATGATGTAAATGAGTTTTCTTTTGTCTGATTTCTTGCATTTAAGAAAAATGAGGCTTGCCATCCTCTGCAAGGGAAGAGAAGCAAGTTGTGAGACTTGGTTCAGTGAGCATTTTATCATAGTGTTTTATGAAAGTTGTACTGTACATACAAAGGTCTTTAAATGAGACTATCAAAACTATGAAATATTTGTTTTGTTTCATTAATTTCACCACACTGTTCTGTGTTAGTTGAATATTTTACTGTTTTATAGCAAATGGAGCAGACTGTAACACAATTTAATCCAAACAGAACTTAATAGAAATAAAAAAACCCCTAAGTTTTAAAATATTTGTGTTGAATATGTTTTTTTTTCCTTCCCTTAACTTCAATTACATAGTTTTATGTACATTGCTATATGGGAAGCATTTGAAAGTGGATGTACAGAGCCTCACTGCACAGCTGCCAGCCCAGGGCTGCCTGCAGACCTGGAATGCCTCCACCCTCTGTTGCAAGCCAACCCTGGAGCTGCTGAAGCCAGGGCAGCCTTTCGGGATTGCCATGCAGGCTCCTTGTGTTGCCTGTGCCTGGTAACCTCCGACAGCCCAGGGCTTGTGCGGGCATCACTAGATCTGTGCTCAGCAGTCTAAGCCAGGGAGTGCTCGGTTAGACGGAACTGGGATCCACGTAGTTGCCCTGTGTAGAGGCCCTGGTTTAGGAGATGAGAATCGCATCCAGTAAGCTGTTGGGTTTTGTTTTCCTCGAAGCTGCTACCATGGGAATTAAGATGACAAATCAAATCGGTCTGTTTGGTAGTAACCTCAAGCTGAATTGTTGGTAGGACTTTATCAGCTCAGTGTTGCCTTTTCTTAATGCCAAGTCTAATTTAACTTAAAAAAAATTTGTAATATTTACCTTTTTTTTATTACTTATGATTACAGAATTCATTGTGAAGAATTGTAATTTCAGAAAGCAATTCATGTCGAGTTGTTTTGTCATTAATACTCAATTTTTACTTCATATAGACAATCATTTGGGTTTGATTTTTTTTTTTTCCACCTTTAGAGATCACACGGTCTTTTAAAGAAGTCATGGGTAGTTGTTGTAGCTGTCCAGATAAAGAAACTGTCCCAGATAACCATCGAAACAAGTTTAAGGTAAGCAACTGAGATAGTATGCTGTGAATTATTGTGTTACTTGCAGATTAGGTCTCTGATTGAAAAAATGTAAATGCAAATAGGGTGAAATTACTTAATGGTTAAAACGTTGCAGAGTTGCAGGTGTCTGCGACTACAGGTTTCTCTTGCCTCTTTGAGAAGTCCTCTCTTACTGGCAGTGACAGGAATTCTTTAGACAAGGGTAGGCTTTTTTATGACAGTTTTGATCTCCAGGAAGGGAGATCCATCTGCATTTCATTGGCAGGACCCAAGGAAGAGTTGCTGCTGGGAGGTTATGGAAGTTAGGCAGTCATAAGCATCAGGGAAGAGCTATTGGAGAAGTGTGATTATAAACCTGGTTGTGGGGTCAGCAATGGGAAATTTTAGGACTGCTGATTTTACTTGAAGGTCACTAGTGATTGTAATAGCATTTTGAGGACTTTTGTCTGTTACTTGAAGAAATTTTATTTAAACATGCTCATACCCTGGAATTTATTAGCTTGTGAACACTTGTTCAATGTGCTTAACATGAAGCTGCTGAAATTAGTGACTTAAAATAAACATACCTTTGTGTAGTCACACAAGTAAGATTTGCTTCTGTGCTTTAAACTGTCTCCGTGAGTCGGCAAAGGAATGTAATGCTTCCTTAGTGAAAAATGATTCATGCTTTGCCTTAAGGCAACACTGAAATGAGCTTTAAAGCCACGGGAATTTCTAGAAATGTTTAATATTATCAATACAAAAAGCTGAAGGATAACATTTTTCTGTTTTCTTGCTGTTTATGCGTTTGACATCACTTTAACAAGTTCCTTTTTTCTCCTTGTAGAGTTTCTCTATTGTGTGGGTTGCTGATTTGGCAGCAGGGAGGGAGAAGATGAAAGAATGTAATTTGCAAAATGAAGAAACTTGGCATAAGGCTCAGTGGCAGATGAAACAATTCCTGATTCTTTTCAGTTGACTAGATTTCAAGTTGGAAATGTCTCTTTAAGGAGTAACATTGATACCATAGGGAAGATTTTTTGGTAGCCTTTTATTGAGTAAGAAAGAATTCCACTAAAAGCGGCGTGGTGAGATAAAATCCATGCAGAGGAAAATATACATTCTCTGAATTCCTTAAAGGATGCAGATGACCTCAAACTGGTTTAAAAGCAGAAAGGATAAGATTTTAAGCTTTTTATGTGTTTTCATGCAAGATAACGATGGAGTATTTGAATTATTTGTTGACTTTAAAAAGGCAGGACAAAAATCTAAAGCAGACTAGTGATTCAGCACAGTGCAAGGCTATACAGGTATGTGAAGGAAGCTTTATCTTCGAGCCCCTTATCCTTTTTCATTCCTTTTCCCAACTGTAAGTGGGGTTATATGACAAAGCAAATATTTTTTTTGTTTTTTAGAAATGGGGCTCTGAAAGATTCCATTACCTGAGGTGTGCCTTATCTATGTGGAAATATTAGAATATGTACATAAAACCAGTTTAAAAAAAATCAAGTATTTAAACTTCTGAATCTCTTCTATGCTAAATTTCTCCCCAGATTTTACAATAATGTTATGCAGTCTCATTCATATTGCTTTTAAATATGGATTATTTTAATTCTGGGTTGGAGAGCAGAGGAATTGGTTTGGTGAGGTTTTTTTTTTTAAACTTTTACCTCAAAGATCGTAACTAATATGACAGAGCAGATGGAGCAAATCAGTGGAATATCAAGATTTTTAGTAGTGGTATTGGTGCTCAAAAGAGTACTTACCTAATTCAATTTCACTTCCTTTTTACAGGTTATTAATGTGGATGATGATGGTAATGAACTGGGTTCTGGCATAATGGAACTTACAGATACAGAACTGATTTTGTACACCCGTAAAAGGGACTCTGTAAAATGGCACTACCTCTGTCTCCGTCGCTATGGCTATGACTCAAATCTTTTCTCTTTTGAAAGTGGCCGAAGGTGTCAAACTGGACAAGGTATGTGGAATTATTATATATAAAGCTTCTTGAAAATGTATTTGATGTTGGAAGACAATTCTGTTTAAAAAAGTACGTTTTCCTGTCCCTTGGCAAGGGTTATAAAGGCTGTAGGTTTATGTGTGAATGTGGTTTCTGGAAAAAAAAAAAAAGCTTATGAAGAGCAGTCTTATGGTAAAATGATTTGAGTTGTGCATAGGTTTTGGCACTGTAGCTCTGGAGAACTGCATGTTTGTATGTGTGGGTACTTCTGGTCAGCTTAGGAGGTGGTTTTGACAGGGAAATTCTCCTACCCCAGAGGTTGACTTGACTTTCAGGGAGGGGCAGTGAAACCTCAAACTCTGGAGGAATCTCCTCAGAATTCAAGGAATTCTCTATTTTGAGATTTTAAAAGACTGGAGCACTGTTATGAACTGGATATCCCTACCCTATTACATAGACTTCAGTAACACACTTCTGTTTCATCCTCTTCATAAAACAAATAGATTTATCAGTAACATCATTCTCAAATTTTGGTACATACAAATTTTGTATGATGTGTGTAAACTCCAGCTATGCTTAGTTATTCTCTTTGGCTTTAATAAGAAAAAGATGGTTACCTTTCCAGTTTGCAGATCATGCCTACCTTGCCCAAGGTTGACTCCCAGTGAGGAGATTTAGGCTCTTCTCTCTCTTCACTGCACCAGTCCCTGAGGGAACAGCTGTTTTGGTTGAGGTCTCAGCCTTGTTTTGCACCTTTCTGCTGTGATGTAGTTGTGTGCAGCTGAAATTCTTGTGTGATAATACACAGTGAAATTAAGTTGGCTTTTTGTTTTCTTACAGATTTTTAGCATTTACTACTTTTTTTATCAATAATGATATTTAGCAATTGCATTTTTTTACATTTCATCATAGGAAATCATGAAGATTAAAGAAATTGTTCATAAACCAAGCTGGTCAGCCTTCATTGTCCAAGCAGAGATATGGACAAACAGGTTATTTTTTTAAGACTTGAGAAGGCTTTCTCAGTTCATCTCCTAATAAGAAATGGAGTTGATACCAAATGTTGCAGTATATTCCATACTAAATTTTCAGACTTGTAAGAAGAAAGTAGTAAAGCTTTTTTGAAAAAAAAATCACTTTAATTGATTTTGCATGTTTAATTTACTACTTTTCTAAATGTGTAAAATAGATGCTAATAAAATTAAGTTGGAAATATACTATGTGAAAGTTGTTTTCCATGGCCTATTAGTAGGTCTGCAGAATTTTCTACGGAGTCTAATTGACTACTCTGCTTCCCTCCTATTTTTTTTTTTCTAAATAGAGAAGGTTAAGCAGGCCATGTGAGTAGCAACCCTTTCCTCCCTCTTGTTTCTTGCCTTCCTTACATAATATTAAAATACTGTGAATATTGAGAAAAAAATAAATCTGGCAGAAAATGTTCTCTCTGCTGCCCTTTTGCAATGGAGTATTGTTCCAGAGACCTACACTCAGCTTTGTGGGCACAGTTGCAAAACCTCATCTTCACTTGGTGAGATGGCCAAGAAGTTTTTCATTTGAGAATACTCTGAATACTGCTCAGAAGCTTTTACTGAGTGCATTAGCCAGTATTCTTGTTTGTTTTCCATTTAATCTCAAATATATTTATTGATGAGTTGTCAGAATGCACTGATAGCGAAACATGGAGTTTGTGCTAAGTAATAAAAACCTTGAAGACATGTTTTGGGAGCTAATAGATAATTCAGGATAAAAAACTTGGAGGACCTGGTGTGTCACTCTATCGTGTAAGAGACAGATCACATTGTATTTAGTGTGAATATGTTTAATAAAAAGCAAAGTTTCATCGAACTGCTTGCAGTTTCGGTGCCAATTTGGTTCACCTCATATTTAAGAAATCTAGAAGCACTTTTTTTAAACAAAGGAGTAAAGGAACTTCTCAGAAACACACTGGGAGCTCTTTAAATCTTGTGAGCCTAGATATTTTTATTTTCTTTTTGTCTATTAAAATTAAGTACCCAGTGTGAATTTTCAGAAATAGACAAAAAAATAAACATAGACCTACTGTACTTGAGCTGGATTATGGTCTGGGGAAATGTAGCAGAAGTATTAATATTAATTATTAATAATATATTAATTGAATATTAATTGTTGAGCGTCATTCCTCTTAGCCCACTTGGTATATTCCCACTGGGGTTTTTGTGAACTTCTACCAGAAATGTTCTGCATGGCAGTTCTGAACTGTCACAGTTCTGTGTCCTTAAATGCATACACGGTGATAGCAATTGCCAACATATTAACATAATTGCACTTACAGAACTAGCTATATAGGTAGGTAGTTTTTAGTAAAGAGTGTTTTAAGATTGTAATACTCATTTTAAAAAATGAGCACCTGCACCCACGTTTAACAAGCGTGTCAACTTTAACTTCATGCTTTCAATGGAAGAATAATCCAAAGCTGCGACTTTGCTGGTGAGGGTAAGTTGGGGCGCTCCCTGCTGTTTAAAGACAAAGTGGCACAATACACACACGAAGCCCATGGTATTGCTGCTAACTTTGTGTTCTATGTCTATCCTTTAGCCTAAAGCAATTGGTTTGTTACTGTCTGTTTCACACAGTTTGTCTTACTAGCTTTTAGCTTTGATCTTCCTAAAGAAACTAAACTTTTACCCAGTGTTTTTAAATCCTTCTTTCCTGACGTGCAGGTATTTTATCTTAATGGTAATTTAACAGAAATCTGTTTTTAAAAATATGACCCTCTAGCACCACAGTAGTTTTATGTATAGTTTTTAAAAATTGTATTCATTTAACAGGTATCCTTTTTATTAGCTTAAAAAAAAGAAAAAATCTTGCCCTGTTTTATGGTTGCCTTTTTTTAAACCCTCATTTAGCACTTAAAACTTAGTTGTGATTTAAACTGGATCAGTTTTCTGTTCTAATTTAACTTTCAGTGAATGGGAATCTTACTCTTCTATTAGATAAACATCTAAAGGTTCTCCACAGTGACTTTTTGGTGTTTTGGGGCAATAAAAATTGTTAACATTTTTACTTCTTCAACAGGTATTCATTACATGGATTCCAGTTCTATTATTTGAAAGTTGTATACATTGTAAGGCATGTTTTTTAAGTTAAAGGATTTTGATTTTTTCTTGTGTATTTATAGGGATCTTCGCCTTTAAATGTGCCCGTGCAGAAGAGCTATTTAATATGTTGCAAGAGATAATGCAGAATAATAGCATAAATGTGGTAGAAGAACCAGTAGTAGAAAGGAATAATCATCAAACTGAATTGGAAGCTCCCAGAACCCCTCGAACGCCTACCAGTAAGTATGGTTATACTGTCAGATGACACACCTGAATGTGATGTGGTAGTTAGCTTTAACTTAGTTTTCTTTTTAATGACTTAAAGATTTAATGCAAATTAAATGCTATTTTCAGCTAAGAGGCTAATTACCAGTAATGCGTTCTCTTGAGGTTCTTGCTGAGGATTCTCTTTTGAGAATTCTAAGTCTTGGTAGAAAAACTTTAAGAGTCAAGGTTTTCAGCTTTGAGAAATAAGTTTTGGGAGCTCTGTTGTTACATAAGAACACTGCTTCATTATATATCTATTGAATCATTTTATAATATATTGCCAAATTTTACTTGTAGCACTTGTGAGAAATGTTAATGTTGGGCAACATTCCAACTTTTTTATTAGGAAAAAAGGAATGGTTATATCACACCTACAGTGTTTGGACTCTTTTCTTTTGCTGTGGATGCGAAGAGTGAAGTCCTTTCAAAAATACTAGAGGATTTTAAGTAATCCCAGGCAGATGGCTTGACGTTTGATGTTATTGATTATTTCGGAGAAATGGAAGCCTAAGTAAATAAATTCCTGTTTGTTAGGGAAGCACGTTGTTAATGGCAGAAAGAGAAGTTGGATAGGGACTTCACTGGGTGGACTGTGGTGTGTAACACACCTAGGTTCCAGTAGTTGCTTCAGACTGGGGTGCTGTACTCTGCAATTTGCTTTCCCATTCCTTCCCCCCAGCAAAACTCTCTTGTGCATGTTTAATACTCTTCCACATATTTTCTCTTCTGAAAATCAAAGATATAAAGCATCTTGCTCATATACAGTAAAGTATTCTACTTTAATATGGTTTTGCTTGTTTCTTATTTGAATCAGCTCCTGGGTTCAATGCACAAAGTCTACCCAATGGCTATCCCAGATATCCATCTTTTGGAGATGCTTCATCACATCCTTCCAGCAGACATCCTTCCATTGGAAGTGCACGCCTCCCCTCTGTTGGTGAAGAATCAACACATCCGTTACTTGTGGCAGAGGAGCAAGTGGGTATTTTTTTCCCCCTCATATAATTTAAGTTTTACATTAGTTCACATTTTTCTAGTGTTTCTTCTGTAGGCTTTCATTTGTTTTATTCAGTAGCAGATGAAACATTCTACCATGGTAACTGCATCAGAAAAGTGTTTGCTTTGCTTCTTTAAATGATATGTAGGATAGCTTGCTGAGGAAGTGTCACTGTGTTAAGTTGCTAGTCATATTTATATGCAAAGAAAGATAGAGAAAGCATTTATTTGTATATAATCTTTTCAAATAATTCAGTAATTATTTTTAAACACGTAAATTGTACTTTATAATGAGAGATCCTGGTCAAAAAGCTTCTATACATTTAAGTCTTCTGTTTGGTGAATAGAAATCACGGAAGTTAGAAGGGACCTTTAGAGTTCTGTAGGTCAGATTTTTAAGTTAGAGACAGCTGCACAAAGCCTTTCAGCAAAATGTGAGAGAGATTACCTTTGCTCTTAAACAGCTGCTATCCAAAGACTTGCTTTTCAGATAGTTGAGGACAGAAATTTTGAAGGGAAAAAATGTGCAAATAGCATTTGAATTTCCTTATTTTCTTCCCCTTTTAGGTGCATACGTATGTCAACACCACTGGGGTACAAGAGGAAAGAAAAACCCGATCGAGTGTGCATGCGCCATTGGAATCAAAGCTTTCAAACACTGAAACAACTAAAGTGAAAGAAGATCAGATGTGTACTGATGACAGAGATGCTCAGGTTCTCCTGGAGCCTGAAGGAGTCAAGTTTGTTTTAGGACCAACACCTGTTCAAAGACAGTTAATGGAAAGAGAGAAACTGGAGCAACTTGGGAGAGACCAAGTTAGTGGTGGCAGCACAAACAACACTGAATGGGACACTGGGTACGACAGTGATGAACGTAGAGAAACACCATCTGGTAATAAATTGGTGTATGAAAATATAAATAGGTTATCAATCCCTAGTGCCTCAGGGGTCAGGAGAGGTCGTTTGACATCAACTAGTACCTCAGACACCCAGAACATTAACAACTCTGCTCAGAGGAGAACTGCGCTGTTGAACTATGAGAACTTGCCGTCCTTGCCGCCTGTCTGGGAAGCCCGCAAGCTGAGTAGAGATGAAGATGACAGTTTAGGACCAAAGACCCCATCTCTGAATGGCTATCATAATAACCTAGATCCAATGCATAATTATGTCAATACAGAGAATGTAACAGTACCAGCAAGCGCTCATAAAGTAGAATTTACACGACGTCGGGACTGTACCCCAACAGTCTTTAACTTTGACATTAGGCGTCCAAGTTTAGAACACAGGCAGCTCAATTACATACAGGTTGACTTGGAAGGTGGTAGTGACTCCGACAACCCTCAGACTCCAAAAACCCCCACCACTCCACTTCCGCAAACTCCAACCAGGCGCACAGAGCTGTATGCTGTGATAGACATTGAAAGAACTGCTGCTATGTCAAGCTTGCAAAAAGCACTGCCCCGAGATGATGGTACTTCTAGGAAAACTAGACATAACAGTACTGACCTGCCTATGTGAGCCTGGGAAGCATTAAATCATTTGCACCTTTTGTGAAGTTTATAATGAAGATGCAAATACTTTGCATTTCCTAACACTAACGCCTTTTATAGACTAATAGAACTTTTTCTGCATACTTCATGTACTTGTCTAACTAAAGGGAATTAATGTACATCAAGTATTCATTTAAGGTAACACTATTTCATTCTACAGTAGTAGTAATTACTGCATAGCAGCATCGCCACCTTTCACAGTGCCTCTTTAAATTGATTAGAGTCTGAGTGAAATGCCAGTTTTGAATTTATAAATATTATTGTCTGGTGCCTGTACTCGTTAATGGCATTTATAACACTTTTTAAAGCCTCTTGATATGTGCATTATTAGCAGGTAAACCTAATCTTTCAAGATACATATCTTATTTCATTCCTCACTGAAGTAGCTCCTCCAGAATGAAGTGTATGTAATGCATTAATTCACTCAGTTTGATGTACACAGAATACATCAGTTCATCTCAAGGGTTATAAACACCACACCTTTTTTTTGTGTGTTGTTTTTTTTTAAGACCACATGGGCAAGAAGGCCTCTAATTCCCAATAGTTTTCTTAACTTGTGTGATATTTGAGAGGTCACATGGAAGTTTGTTCATCAGAGCTATAAATACTTGTAAACCCAGCCTTAAGCTCCTTCTGTTAGAAGAGATCCAAGTGGCGGAGAAGAGAGATTCCTTGTGAAATCTGACAGAATTTTAATCTCATTAGAGTTTTGGGGTTTTTTTGTGAAGGAATTCACAGGTTGGCCATATGAATTAAGCCTCTGTTGTCATTTTGTAGTTCAGTGTGCCTTTCTTTGCATTTGTGTGTTTCTTCTTTATCTATTCCATAATGTCTTGTTTTAGAAGTCAATTTTGTATATAGCTTTAATTATTGTTCAGGGTTGTTTATGTTTGTCTTACTCTCTGCATTTGACAAAGAAAGACTCTTGAAGGTCAAATGCTTGTCTTTGTACAGTGTTCTACTTCTTCATGCCTGACAAATACCCCAGCTCTCCAGCAACATGCATTATTGCACAACTGGAAAGGTTTATTATGCAGTTATTGTCTTCCTCTAAAGCACCAGACACAGGTTACACGGGAGGCAGGGTACTGGACTTGATAGTTCTTTATAGAAAATTGTACATTCTAGCAATGTGCATCCATAGTTGATAGTATACTTTAATTTAGAAAGATACGTAGTAAATTATCTGAAGATAGTATTATCTACGGGCATACTTTTCCTTTTGCGGTTGGTGAACTTTGTTACAATGATGGCTGCTTAGTGTTACAGGTACATCCAGGTAAATGTTGTTTGAATATGCCAGATGCACCCTTGGCAGAAGTTGCTTTGGTTTTAGAATTCTGGCTGTATTGCAGGTGCACATTGGTACTCGCAGCAGAAGAGATTACTCTTGAGCCTGTGTGTGTAATGGAACTGACACTTCTGTGAACTGGTGTGATGTAAAATAACCCTTGAACTGTGAGTGAGCAAAAACATGCAAGAAAAGCCATTTGGAGACCTGAATATTAATTAAAGGTCTTCATGCAATATTTGAATTCAAGTTTTATAAAAAAACAAACTACAATTATTTTCAGTCTTTTAAATTGGAGTGTATTCCTGTTCCTTTGTTAACCTTTTCTTTGGTCTTCTCTCAGATTGGTAGTGGCAGCAGTAACAGCACCTGAAATACATGTGTCTTGCCACACCATTAAGGGATATCAGGCAGTGTTTTTACTCTGAGTTTCATTATTCTTTACAGACTGTATGGTACTGAAATACCAGATGCACAAAGAATATAATTTGCAGAATTAAAAGATGGGAGTCATTGAGACCATTATGAGGAACTACAAGGAGAATTAAAGAAAACTCATTAATGATTTCATGGTCAACCTATGCACACTCATGTCATAGACTCGTTAACTTGTGGGGAGACCTTGGTACTCAAGAAGATAATGACTACCCTATAGCTAGAGGTGTTACAGGTCTGCAGCGTTAGTGCTCCTTTGCATTTCTGCCATTGCCTCACCTTATGCTATGGACCAGTCTTGGTCTGTACTGAAGAGAACTTACCAAGTATTACAAAATACTTACTGTGTTAATGATACTGGTGTGATTCTTGTTCTTAGTTTACAGGCCACTTAATTTGTGAGCCGAACTAATGCTTCAGCATGTGTTTTGAAGCAAATGTGTGATCTAGCTGTCTGCCTAGAAATATTTGGTCCTCATCTGTATAGTATGGGTGTTTGAGAAATACTAACTAATTGGACCCCTAAACCACATCTGTGAGGCAGGAAAGTAATATTCTTAATTCACAAACAGGGAAACAGAGGCTTCAGGTAGATGCTAAGTGACCTGCTGAAATTAAAACCACCAACCATATCTCTCCTTAGTTCCAGTGCACTCTCCTATGTGTTTATTCCAAATAGCCTCAGACTCAAGGGATGGTCTGAGTAATTTTTTTATGTTGTCGCAAGTTTCACAGTACTTCATAGAGTGTGTTTCCTTAGCCCTGGTCCCAGAATTGAGAAATACTGATATTACAACTTGCTGTAGCCTTAATTTTATTAACAAGTCTGGCGACATATTTTCTAGGTCTACTTTTTTACCTTTTTACATTTTTGAGGTGGGTTAATGCTTTCTCATTTTGTGTACACTGCAGACACACTGGGTAGTCTTTGTAACGGGCACTACTCATCTTTAGCATTCCTTATTTTCTGCCCCTTGAAGTAGATGTAGTTGAAATGCACTTTACCCTTTGAGACTTGGTAAATATTTTTTCAATTCAGTCTCTTTTAAAGGCTGTGATGTTAGGTTTAGTGGCTGTAATCTAGAATCCTGTTTTCAGCTGAAATCTCTCTGTAGTATTTAGGTCATATTTATTTTGGGCCCACAGGTGTATCGACTGAGAAACTACATGTATGTAACCATTTTCTTTAGTAACATATTAAGTTTACATAAACTTAGGTCCTGCAAAAATGGCAGCATCTCCCATCAGTTCTACTTTTCATCCAGAACATGCAGTTGGCTGCTACCCTTCAAGCACATTTGACAAGGGAAAGCTTTTAACCATAGGTATTGCTTTAATGCAGTGATTTGGGAAAGACATGCATTGGTGTGTCTTTTAAACAAGGAACCCAAGATGGTAAGGAAGATGAATCAGTTACCAAACGTACGTAATAAAGATTGTACTAGAAATATAGTTAGTGAGGATTCATCCATTGGTTTTATCGTGAAAATATTTTTTTTCTCAAATTGGCGTCAAGAAGAGGATCATTTATTTTGGTGTTGTGGTGTTTCTTCGTGACTCCATAAGACAATGTGAAAAAAGACCATTCTGAAAACCTTAACTCTCATTAGAACATTTTTGTTTCACCCCAATGAGTGGCATTTGTGTGTTTACATCTCTGAGTAGGGCTTGGGTGTAAAAAGGGCCACAGAAAGGTGTAAGCTGTACAAAGTCCAAATCAGTGTCAAAACAGGGCTGCTCTTTTGCAAGTGACAAAATATGTATTGGCTCAAAATCTGGCTATCTTTGGTTTTGTTTTATGTCTAACCAATGAGACAGGAGAGAGCAGACAGTCTTTACTCACTGTTGGTGAAGTAAAAATGCAAGTTCTGATTAATGTCAGTTACTACGTTGAGCATGTAGCGATGTATCTGAGTTGGACCTCTATTTCTAATCAGTATTCTCCTCTTTGTGTAAGGTGGGATCAATGCTGAAATTCCATTCCAGTTTATTTAATGGCTGCAGATAAGATGAAACTGATTTAGTAGGAACTGATAGTGGACTTAAAGCTGAAATTCTCCTATTTCCCCTAAAGAAGTTTGGTCTTTCAATTTGATATATAGAATTAGGTATTTTTGGCATTGAATAATAGGATCTTTCCCATCTTTTTCTTGAGGTAACAATTCAGATGTTTATATTTGACAGTATTTACTTAATATAAACAGAAGTTCAGTTACGATATCCTTATTTTAAATTCATATACACTCCAAAAAAAAAGAGGCAGAAGAAATTCCACCACAAAAAACTGCGTTAAGATGAGTTAGGATTGCTGATGTCCTTTTTACAGAGCATATGTAAAAAAGGATAAGAGAAAAGTCATGAGTCAAGGTTCTTTTGCTGTCTTTAGGAATTACTTCCTCTTTTGGACAAGATAAGTGAATAAGAAAAAAAGAACAACTTAGCAGCTGTAACTCTGACCATGTATATGTTATTTCTTGTGATACTGTGCTGTAAGGTATGTGACTAAGTCTGTCAGATGTTTTATGAGGATATGATCCTAACATGATGTTTACTCCAGATTAACGCAGTATTTTGTTTGGAAAATATGTAGGTGTACAGATAGAATACAAGAGAGAAAGTTAACTTTAAAGTTCATGAAACAAGTGTGGACATTTCTATATTTTTATATATTACAAAGGGCATTCCGAAATTTTTCTTGCAGTTTTAGTAATTATGTAGTGTGGTAATATACATATATTGTGACAATGTTTTCTGCTATATTCATTACTTTGGTGTAATTCTATTTTATGTAGCAAATATGTGTATATACAAAGGAGATTATGTAAAAAATATGTTTAAGAAATTGGCTCAAGCCCTTCAGAACAGAGACTGTCATCCTCTGTGTGTGCAAAGTACTTAATGCCTTGGGGCCTCAGCCACAGCTCACGCCTGAGACCCATAGTGACCGAAATGCCAAGTGATGAGTATGGAGAAGCAGCTCCACGAGAAGCCTTAGTCCAAAAGGTGCCATGGAGCTCACCTTGCCACTGTCTGATGCTGTGGCTGTGCTCTACATGGTCATTCCAAATGCTGTCTGCCAACAACCCAGAGTCCATGTGTCCTTTGCTCTAGTTCTTCCCTTTGACAGTAGGAAGGGAAGTCTGAGGTAGGATCTTTGATGTCATTAGAGAATCTTCCTTGTTAGCAGGGCGATCCTTCTGGAGCTTGTTCGGGCCTCATGCAGTGTCTTTTGAAGCCAAACGAATGACTCGTGTTGACTTCAAGGGCCACTGAATGTGTTCCTGCACGATGAAGTTCTGCTGACGTAACAGCTCTGTTATATCTGAGGACCTAGTTGGTCAAGTTCAGGAATGCTCTAAAAATACTGTAAAAATATAAATATATTTAATTACATGTACTGACAAAAAATCCTGTTTGTTGTGGTCAGCGTTCAGATTACTATGTGAGTTTTGATTTCTTAGTCATACTTGCATATATGTTGCTTTAACTATTAGGTATGAAAGAGGAAGTGATTCTCACGTGTGAAATCAGGATTATACCTGTTTTTTAATGGTTCTGTTAAGTAGGAATGGATGTCAGCAAATTTAACTCCTTATTAATGCAGTTTTTTTGCATTAGAATATGTGTGTATATCATACACCCACATTTTATATATAATATATTATATATTTGGTACTAACTTCGTATTTTCCGTGAAATTTTGCCAAATCTTGGATGCAGATGTTCTCACTTGTAAGACTTTGGTACTTAATAACTGAATGTATAAGAAATGCTCTGGTATGAAAGGAAAGAGTGTTGTATGTTGTCCCACAATACAGATGTCCCAACCAGAAGGCATGTTGCCTTTTCCACATCTCGCTTCATTGCAGCATCGCTTTCGTCTCCTGAAAACCAGTCTGTTCTTAACTAAACTGCAGACCTGCCATTACAGAACAACTGAATACCGTGCTAGCCTGAAAGCTGACTGGTAGTAGTAAGAATACCAATAGTCACCAGTGTGCCACAAATGCATTTATTAAATGCAGAAACAGACATTTCTACAAAGGCCAAAACCTTATGTTGTATGTTCCTTTCTTGTCATTACATTGTATGATATTGTAAGATTATTGTATGTCCTAATTTGCAGTATAAAATGTTTTTTCCTACTTAAAGGCATAAATATAGTGACTTTGTATAAAGGTAGCTTTCTAGATTTTTATTTCTTTTATATAAAAAGTCTAAACAGTGGGAGTACCATTGCCAAATTGTTTATAAAATTTCCATTAATTTGCCCCGTTCAATGAATTTTTTACAAACATTCCATATTTCTTTTATTAAACAAAGGTGATATTATACTATGCAGAGTGTATTTTTATGCCATTCCACATTAATCTTAAAAAAATTAATTTCTCTTGTTTTAAGCTGTCTTTATTGAGAAAGCTTACCAAATGTGCATTTTTAAAAAATGTATTATGTATCATGATGACATTTTTCCCCTTTACCAGTGCCAACTTCATTTGAAAAAAAAAATGTAGCATGGCAATAAACTATTGATTTTACATTGAAAATTGTCTGTGGGTTAATTCAGTATTTCCCAGTGCTACTGTCACTGTATTTCGTTAGTATAACCTTTCTTGCTTTACTTAACTGAAGCAACGTTTCAGTCTCTCCCCTTGTATTCCACTCATGGAATCATAGAATCATTGAGGTTGGAAAAGACCTCTAAGATCATGAAGTCCAACTGTCAGCCCAACACCATGGTGCCTACTAAATCATGTTCCGAAGTATCGCACCTACATGCTCTTTTAGCACATCCAGGGATGGTGATACCACCACTTCCCTGGGCAGCCTTTTCCAATGATCTTACTGCTCTTTCAGTAAAGAAATTTTTCCTAATCTCCAATCTAAACCTCCCCTGGTGCAACTTGAGGCAACTTGTTACTTCTCAAGAAAACAACACCCACCTCACTACAAATTTCTTTCAGGCATCTTCCCTCAGGCTCCTCCAGACTCAACAATCCCAGTTCCCTCAGCTGCTCCTCATTAACATTTATGCTCCAGATCCTTCACTAGCTTCGTTGTCCTCTGGACATGCTCCAGCAGCTCAATGTACTTCCAACCCCGAACATGATGACCTGGAGTCTTTTCTACTAATGTTCCATCACATCCTTCTCGTGTATGTAGACTTCGATTTTTGTTGTTGTTGTTGTTGTTATCAATCAGTTACTGGCTAATGAATCACATGCCAGCAATCTTAATGTGCTTCTTTCTCAGTCATTAAATGACTAAAAGCTCACAAAACCCAAATCGACTTTGTTAGCATAGCACCAATAAATTCAGAAAGAGAGTAATAAGAGAATACAAAGTTGAAGTTGTGTCCAGATGGCCTTTTCCCTTTAATAAAGTATGCTGGTGATTTATCAAAACTCAGTATTTCCTCTTTTTCTCCTGCCCAAGTCATTGTTTTAAGGCATAATTTCAATAAAGATGTTTCTAGTCAACAAATGAACAAAACCCTAGAACCAGCAGCAGATGGTTTGTTTTCAGAGCCTCTTTCTTAACACTACATGGTCCTTGCACTGTGTTCATTAGATAATTTGGACACTGGAAAACTCAGTTCTCAAGAACGTTTTCATATCCCTGGCCAACGGCTTTGCAGCTTTCCTAACAGGAATGGCTGCCTGGTCCCAGTACGGACCCCTGGGGGACACCGCTTGTCACGGGTCTCCATCTGGACATCGAAATGCTGTGGTATGAAAGGGAAGAGTGATGTATGTTGTCCCACAACACGCAACTTCCAAGCCGCTCCGTCCCCCGCCCCGCAGCTGCTTGCCCCACCCCCGCCCCGAGGCGGCCCGCGGCGCCGGAAGCGGCGGCCCCCGTGACGCCAGTTCCGCCCCACGCTTCGTGTGGCCCTGTGTTGCTGCGCTCTCGGTCTCTGCGGGAGGCGGTGGTCGACGGCGGTCCGCGGGGTCTCGGCGGCACCGGCATCACCGGCATCATGGTGGGCGGCGGGGCGGGGCGGGGCGGCGGCGCTGTCTCCCGGGAGCAGCGTTGCTGCGGTGGGGTGGGACGGCAGCCACGCTCTCCGGACACACGCGTGCGAGGGCCTGGCGGCCGCGTCTCCCCTCCACCGCCCCTCAGGGCGCTTTGTCCGGCGGCGGTGGCGGCGCCTGCGTGTGTGTGGGGGTGGGGTGGTGGTGGTGAGTGCCCGACGGGGCTGGGGGGGGGGAGCGGGGGCGCCACGGGCCTGGAAGATTCCAGGGTGCGCGCGCACGAGGAGGGCGGGGCCGCTGGGAGAGAGCGTTCATGATCGTTGTCCCGGTCCCGATCGCGCTCGTCGTTCCGACCCCGATCCCTGTCCTGATCCCGACCCCGATGCCATGAGGGCCGTCAGCCTCCGCCCGCACCACCGCGTCTGCCGCAAGGGAGGCCGCTTCTTCCCTCCCTTCGTGTCCTGCAGGACACGGAAAAGCAGCGCCGCCTCTTTGAGCGAGAGCGGCCGTTCGGGCCAGCTCAGCGGGAGCTGCTCTTGCCGTGCGCGGGGCGGGTGGGGAGCGGGGGTAGTGTCTGCCAGAGGGAACTGAAATTGTTTAGCCTGGAGAAAAGGAGGCGGAGAGGAGACCTCATTACTGTCTACAATTGCCTGAAAGGAGGTTGTAGTGGGATGAGTGGTGTTCTTTTCTCCTGAGTGACAGGCAGTAGGGGAGGAAACGGCTACGAGTTACACTAGGGGAGGTTCAGACTAGACATTAGAAAGACTTTCTTCACTGATAGGTTGTCACACACTGGCACTGGCTGCCCAGGGAGGTGCTTGAGTTGCCACCCCTGGAGGTGTTTTTAAAGACATGTAGAAAAGTTTATCAGGGATATGGTTTAGTCTTGAACAGATATGGTTGGACTCGATGATCTCAAAAGTCTTTTCCAACCAGGCAATTCTATGATTCTTTATGAGGGAGTGCGGTGATAGGATGAGAGGTAACATTTTTAAGCTGAAAGAGGGGAGATTTAGATAACATATTAGGAAGAAACGTTTTATTGTGAGGTTGGTGAGGCAGTGAAGCAGGTTGCCCCAAGAAGCTGTGGATGCCCCATCCCCGGAGGTGCTCAAGTCGAGGGTGGATGAGACTTTGAGCAGCCTGGTTTGTTGGGAAGTGTCCCTGCCCGTGGCAGGGTGTTGGAACTTTAAGGTCCCTTCCAAGCTATTCTATGATTACTGCTATAATGGAAATTACTGCTATATGGAAATGCAAAAAAAGATTCGTATTCAACACAAAATATCAAAACGTTAAAGCTCCAGGGTGCTCAGTAACCCATTTTTTTTGTTTTAATTTTGCTGGTTGTACCTTTCTTTGTGTTGTCTGGATCTGATAGTTAAGCTGTGCAGACCAGCAACACAGGTATTGCCATAAAGTAAGGTACCAAGGTACCGGTAACAACCTTTCACGCTCATAGGTCTTATTGGGGAATATGGTATGTGTTACCTTGGAGTACATTGGAATCTATTTTGTGATCTTCACATGATGAAGAGATTACAACATAGATTTCTAAGAAAGAATCAAGGCGAATTCATGAATTTATCTTGAATATACTTTTTATCAAGACCGAGTGGTGTATAGGAGTAAATAATTTTAATAATAAAAACATTTAGACTGTTAATGCCAGGGATTTGTTTTTAAAATGAAACTTTTTATTAAAGCTAAGGGAATATGCTTGTGTTAACTCTGTTTCAGGCATCCATTTCCCTTGCTCCTGTGAACATTTTCAAGGCAGGTGCAGATGAAGAAAAGGCTGAAACAGCTCGGTTGGTAAGTCTTGATTCTCTGAAAAAACAGTAATACTTGAGGTAATTAAACTTGTCTTTTCTATTGTTAAATGCACTTTCAGTTTATGATGATGTAGAACTTCATATTTCATTGTTTTTTCTTGAAGGGTTGTTTAGACTAACAATTAGAGAAATTCTTTATTGGTGTTCAAAACCAAAGTACCTTAGCTCAAAAGACTGATGTTCATCGAAAGGCAGTTTTTCTGGCTGTGAGACAGGCTTTTGTGGTTTCAGTGACAATGGAGTATATTTGATATGGTTATCAAAATGTAGCAGTTAAGAAATTTCGACTTGGACTCTGAAAGGAATGTGGCTGTGAAAGGGCTGGGTTAAGATGTCCTCTTGGATATTATGGGCTAGCATCTAATTCTTGTATTAAAATAGGAATAAATCATTTTCTAAGGTATATTTGCTTTCATTTCAGTCATCCTTTGTTGGTGCCATTGCTATTGGTGACCTGGTGAAGAGCACTCTGGGGCCTAAAGGCATGGTAAGGCAGCTGCAACTTCTTAGTGGTCATATCAGTTAATTTAGTTTTAATAGTTCTAACTGATGTTTCTAACCAGTATTCTAAATCTTGTATCTTATAGGACAAGATTCTTTTAAGTACTGGAAGAGATAGCACAGTAACAGTTACCAATGATGGTGCAACTATACTGAAAGCTGTTGGAGTTGACAACCCAGCTGCCAAGGTCTTGGTTGGTGAGTTTTTAACAGCTTGTCATTGGAGTTTCTTCCTTTTTAACTTTATTATATAGCTTGAATTTGTTCTTGGAAAAGCAGTCTTTAAATAATGTGAAAAAATGATGAAGGAATTCCTGAAGTAAGGAGGCCAAAGTGTTTCAAGAGTTATGGAATTCTGCAAATTCCCTCAGCCCTGTTTTTTCCCAGAAGTCTAAAGGGGCAAAAGACAGCTATGTGCCTCTGTTTCTTCACCAGGAAAATTCAGAACAGAAGTCTACTGGGGTACAGAGATGCTCTCTGGTTCTCCCTGTTTTAACTTTGTTTTTATCACTTAATCAGCATTGTACTCTGGACAGAGTTAGCCTCTAGGATCAACTGTCTTAGTGCACAAAGGTCCAGTTCTAGTGACAAGCAGGACCCTGAACAATTTTGTGTCAAGTTTCCTGATGATTTTGTGCTTAGCAGGTCTTTGTTTATCAAAGGTTCATGAGGCATACTCGGTTATTATATTCTGTGACCCTGTGTGTATAGCTTAGAGCTTCTAGCTGTCCTGCATTCCTTTGATACCAGTGTTTTGGAATGAAGGGAGAGAGGAGTAGCTTTTGACCATCGCCAGACTGGAAGTGAAGTCAAGGTTGAAAAAAAAGAGCAAGAATTTGAAGGATGCTGAATTTCATTTGCATCTCAGGTTTTTCTGTCACTTACAGAGCAACCTCTTTAAACTATTGAGGAGTAAGATTGTTTTTTCTTTTCCAAGCTAATGTGAGATAAAAATATTTGTATGCAAAGCTCGTGCTGGGTAAGCATGGTATTTTGACTCAGAACATTAATGCAGTGGCTTCTTCCTTCAGATATGTCCAAGGTTCAAGACGATGAAGTTGGTGATGGAACTACGTCTGTCACAGTGTTGGCAGCTGAATTACTGAGGGTGATGTATTACATTTTTATCACATGTGATTTTAGTTGGCAATGTAGTCCTGTGATATCAACAGGGGACGTGTTATTTGATGCATGAAGAGGGCTCCCAAAAGTATAGGGATGCTTTGCTCCGTTGCTTTTGAAATAGATGGAGAAAAAAGCCTCCTTAGAAATTGCATTGTGGGGGTTTATTTTGTATTTTAAGCTCTGTTCAGTATTTTATTATTTACAAGTACTCGTATATTTAATTTCATACATTTTAGAGAATTATTTTCTCTTATTTCATTATGCGAGTGAAACAGAGAAGTATTGTTCTGTTATGGGTCACTTCCAGGATACTGCACTGGGCAGCATGTGGCACTGCTTGGTTGTGGGATTCAGTCGTCTGAAATCCTTTTCATAGCATTAATGAGGAAAAACCAAGGCATGTTCAATTCTGTTCTTGTGTGCACAAAGACCTGAATTCATGTTGTCCTTTAAGCTCCGCATACAGAGTTTACACTGCCAAACTCTGAATGTGACATTACTTTGAGAAAGACTTCAGAACTGAGGAACTCTTGTCCACAGAGCTGTGATAGTAAATCTTACCGTCTCAGATTCGGTAACTGTGATCAAGAGCATCTGAGAAATGATTCATCAGCTTGCCAAGTTCCTCACAAAAAGGGAGTTTGGAGATGGGGTTCATTTTCCAGCTACACTTTTAAGTTGCAGCTGTAAATGAACAGGAAGATGATCTCAAACATGAAGTTTAAAATGGCTGTTTTGAAGTCTATGTCTGGTTGCTGTTTGTACTAGAGTTAGGATTTATTTGTTTTTTTTTTTAAATTAAAATTCCTTAACGGTATTCAATTAAGGTATTCCAAGGGCAATTCATATTTGCCTAGATTAGAAAAAACAGGTGCCAGTAAGAGTGACCTTCATTTCATTGTTCCAGCTCTCTGGCTTTTACTGCCATTCAGAATTATCTGAGTACTTGGGAGTATCTTTCCTAGTTAGTGTAAGTGGACATTGGGGAGAGAATTATCATGTATTTCATTTTAATAGGAGGCAGAATTACTGATTGCAAAGAAGATCCATCCTCAGACCATCATTGCAGGCTGGAGAGCAGCCACAAAAGCTGCAAGAGAGGCACTTTTGAAAGCAGCTGTGGATCACGGGTTAGTAATGTTCATTTGCAGCAACTCTTTATGAACTGCTCAAAGTGTAAGATATCAGGATTATATATCATCAGGAAATTCCTTGATCACTTTTAAGTAGTGTAAAGGCCAAATTTATGTCTTTTAACAGTTAAGGAAAAAAATAGACTGCTTTTGCTTTAGATCATAGAATCGTAGAATCTTCTGGTTGAAAAAGACCTTTGAGACCATCGAGTCCAACCGCACCCATTATTCACTAAACTATGTCCCTCAAAAACTCATCTATCCTTTTTTTAAACACCTCCAGGGATGGTGACTCAGCCACCTCCCTGGGCAGCTGTGCCAGTACCTGACCACCCTTTCGGTAAAGAAGTTCTTCTTAATAGATGAACTACAGATGCTTAGCAAAATTGTTTAAAATTACTTACAATGTGCCGAAACAAAACACAAGTCATAATTTGTTCCCTAGAATAACAGTCTGAGCTGTTATTTCGTATTTCATACTTTGATTTTCTTTATGTGACACTTTGAGAGCACAGACTTTCTAAAGCTGAATGCAAGGGCTCTCCTAATTAAACTTGTGCTTCAAAAAGAAGGTTGTGTTCTTGGACACTGGAGGGATTCTATGTATCATTTCTCAAAATGGAACATGGTACACACAGAGGGAGGCTAGAATAAGCAGGGAGAGGCTGACAGTTAAGGCTTTCAGACTCTTCTTTAACTGTCCTGACTTTATTTTAGTGATGATGAAGTGAAGTTCCGTGAAGACTTGATGAACATTGCAGGAACGACTCTTTCATCAAAATTACTTACTCATCACAAAGATCACTTTGTCAAGCTAGCTGTAGAAGCTGTTCTTAGGTTGAAGGGTTCTGGTAATTTGGAGGCTATCCACGTCATTAAGAAACTTGGTGGAAGTTTGGCTGATTCCTACTTAGATGAAGGTAAGTCTTTGTATGTTGTCTGTAAATACACTTGAGAAATTAAGCTGCTAGAAGTTACATCTCTATACAAATTTGTTATAGGAAACACTCTATGTCATTAAATTGAATAATAAATAGGAGAGGGGGTTGTAATAATGTAAACTAATGGTTCTGCTGTTTTAATATGAAGTTTTACATGACATTTCTATTACTACAGGCTTTTTGCTTGACAAGAAGATTGGTGTAAATCAGCCAAAAAGAATTGAAAATGCTAAGATTCTTATTGCAAATACTGGTATGGATACAGATAAGATTAAGGTATGTGACAGAACTACTGTTGTGCAATGGTGGTTTTGTACATGAAATACGTTTTTAAGACTGAGCTCTTTGTTTCTTTTGATTTAGATTTTTGGCTCACGTGTTAGAGTGGATTCCACAGCAAAAGTAGCAGAAATAGAGCAGGCAGAAAAAGAAAAAATGAAGGAGAAGGTGGAGCGTATCCTTAAACATGGAATAAACTGCTTTATTAATAGGTATGTATTTTCTTGGAAAAGGGGTAGAGTTTATCATGCAGTTAGAAAGTACCAGATTTTAATATTGTATGAGTGTGAAGAACGTTATTTATATTTGTATCTGTAAAATTAAGTGGTCCTACCTAACAATTTATTTGCTTCACAGAGGCCAGTGGTGTTTCTTACGCTTCCCCTTGTGCACCATGCCTCCCTGCCTCCCCGCCTCCCCCCATTTGTTTTCAAGATAAAGTAGTGATGATACTTAATCAGGGTCCATGTTGCAGTTCAGTTGAAGCAATGTCACTTTGTGCTTTTTTACTAACAGATTTATGTGATTATGAATACCACCAGGACTGTCCATATCCATATTCACCTTTTAGGGGAAATTGGTGCTGAAAGAGTCTGTGTTACTGAATGCATTTAGTTCAGATTGAATGAGCTGGGTTTTTTCCTATATTAAAATGCTGGTGCTGGAGTACTGCTCCAAATCTAAGAGTGTTTCAGAGGCCCCTTGTGCTCCTTGTCATGAGCCTTTTATACGCTTATGCAAGGTCACTGTTTCAATTTAAGAGATGTCACAATCCAAGTTATTATTACTTATTTTTGTTAACGATGTGCTTCTCTCTTAAACTGTGACAGTGCAAAAAAGTAATACAGTTTTTTAATGATCAAAAATGATGCTGCTTTTCAGTAATTCTCATTTGAGTGAAACTGCCATATGTATGAGCAGCTTGACACCTGGTGGTTCAGCGCATCATGTAGTCTGCAAGGAAACTGATCAACTACACCAAAGGATAGGCATTGTAAGAGTAGCAGTGTTTTCCACAGTAGCAAAGATGTACTTTTTGAGAACGTAGTGCATCTTATAACTTGCCTGCAAAATTAAACATCTATAAGAACCACTGACACACTGATGAATCTTGTAGTCCTTCCATCTATGTCATGTTTCACATACATGGTGTTCTAGTGTAGGCAAAATGAGTGCTCTGTTCAGTGGATCCTCTGCAAATAGAGGGTCCTAGAGTCAGAAGTCCCGGTGGGAAATTGATGGAAAAGTCCTTTGAATTATGCAAAAACACCTCCATCGCTGCTATCCAGTATGCTTGTAACGCAGGTAGTTGCCCTAAAGGAAGCTTAGGTAGCAGTCAGTTGCTACAGCTGGGCTTACGATATTCTGGTTAGATTGACTCTTGACTTCCAGATTTATTCCCTGATAAAACTGACTCCTTCTTACAGGCATACTGTAGATCCTCTTCACATCTGATGCTGTGTTAGCCAGTTAAGTACTGCTGAGGAGATGCTTGATGGGGGTCAAGGCTTATTTGGATCCAGAGGTGGAAGAATCTTCTCTGCATATACCCAGCAATGCCAGTTGTGTGTTTTGAAGATAGATTAGAAACATCTTTTACAGAGATAGCATCTCCCAGTTCATGCTGAATCTTTACAACACTCAATCTCTAATTTGGAAAGGAAAAAAAAATTTGGCATAGCACTTCTGAATGGTCAGTGACTGTTCAGCTTTGTTCTAGAGAGAACATACTAATAGGCAAGCACATTCTCTTCTCTGTGATCTGCTATTTGTATATGTTACAAGACTGGCCATTTATTGTTCGTGTAGAGTTGTATACTATTTGGATTTTGTATTGATAAAGGAACTAAAGATGTTACTTCACATGTTGTTGTAATGCACCCTGCTAGAGTAGCAGACACTTAGGTTTAGAAACCTTAAAGCATATTGTTCCTTATGCATTGATAGCATGTCTTCATGGGAAAGTTATTTCAATGAGCTATAATAGTTTGTAATTTTTTTTGTTTTCTAGCTTCGTATGTTTTCCTGTCACTGCATTTGCTTCTGCATGGTGTAACATTCCATCTGTGGCAGGTGCCTCACGTACTGACTGCTGTTGTACTGAGAATTAGGTGTTCTTCGTTACTCTGGTGGTGTTCTTTGGGTAATGAAGATGTGCCTGTGTTTTAATTGCAGGCAGTTGATTTACAACTACCCTGAACAGCTCTTTGGAGCTGCTGGCGTCATGGCTATTGAACACGCAGACTTTGCCGGTGTAGAACGTCTGGCTCTTGTTACAGGTATATGAAAGTCATATGAAACTTGGAGGGTCACTTTATTTGTTTGATCTGTAGTAAATGTTAATGCTTGATCGCCGACTTTGTACTCTTTGCTATTAATTAGATATGTGAATGTGAAAAGTACTCCAAATAAGCTTTATTTTACGGTACTTAAACACAAATATATATGGAGGACCCTATGAAATTGACCATAAATAACTTTGAAATTACTTCATTTATCAACTGCTCTTAACAATTGCCAGTATTTTTCAGAAGCAAGTAACTCAGTTTCTGTCTTCACTATGTAATAGTTCAGATATAAAATGTCTGTTTTGATTTTGAATTCTCCCTGCATCATGATTCACAGATGCTTTTTTTTTCTCTACCAACTGTGAGTGAAGGATCATAATTCTGACTGTGGAGTATCATTGAGCCAGTTAGTGCCAGTCAATAATTTTCTTTCAAATATTTAAAAAATACTTTCAGTTAAGTCACTGCTTGATAGACTTTTGAAACATTTGGCTTTTAGGGAAAAGATGAAACAGCAATAGAAAGAATTAAGATGATCAATGCACAAGTTAATGCCATCTTGTTACAAATGGCTGTTGTTTCATTGTGATGATAGAGAATTCTGAACAGTCATTCTTTGTTAAGAATGTGGGTCTGAGTCATCGACTTGAGGTGGACCTCGACGTGAATAACCTGGATATTTTTAGTAGTGGTCAGTGTATATGTGACTCTAGAAACTAAGGAAAATAAAACATGTGGAATGCTCCAGAGGATTCTTGTTGCTGAAGTTAGAGATAGTTGACTGGAACATTGTGAAAAGTTGATGGTGAATGTGATCAGGAGGATGCAGAATTTGCTCTGCAGGGAGACAGGAAAGGAGTCTAGCTTTTTCAGCTTAGCAAAACTGAAGTAGCAATTCTGTATAACTGTCTGCAGGCACATTGACCAAGGCAAACGTGTGATTGAGATTAACATTGCTTATGTTCTGGAACAGATCAAAGCAGATTTTGTAGGCAGAGCAAATGCACCATATCAGACCATGCTGGATCAAACAGAATAGCTGAAAAAAAAATAGACAAGCTATTTTAATATAATAAAGACAAGCTGTTTTGTGTCAAGTAAGCACAAACTTTCTACTGCAAATTTTGTCTTTCCTTGTGCCACTACAACTACAGCAATGCTGCAAGCTAGTGTGGAATAATTGAGCATACGTTGGTAGTTACACGTAAGTGGTTTTCTAATGGGAAGAGCAAAGTACGAGACCAATATTCCTTTCATAGACATTTTGATCTTCGTAATATCTGTTTTGTTTATGATATAGGAGTTTACAAAAAGTCAGTAATATTGCGATGACGTGGCATGAGACTCACAATTCAGGAGATTGGTGGCCTGTGATTCTCAGCCATCATCAGGCAGGTGAAGTAAATACTGGTACACGCTCAAGTTAAAAAAAATAACAAGCTTGATTTAGTATTTTATAAATACTACATCATTAAATTCTTTTGGAACTTTAAAGAGAGTGACATTTTAATACTGGCAAATATCAACATTTAGTTTCTTACCTAGACAGAACTCCAGCTAGTTCTTGTGAAGCAAAACAAAGTATTGGTGTTTAGGGACTTGCCAGCATTGGTGTAAGGTTTTTTTGTACCATACACTGACATGGGAAAAATTGACTTATCAGTATTGTTATTTTCAATTTAATTTGGGGCAATTATAAAGATTTTTTTTTTTCTTTCTTTTTTTTTCTTCTGCCTTGGTTAGGCCTTGGTTGAATGGATTCTTTCATCATGAGCTCTTTGACTTCTGTGTGATCTTACATTTTTAGGTGGTGAAATTGCATCAACCTTTGATCATCCTGAGCTTGTGAAACTAGGAAGCTGCAAACTTATTGAAGAAGTCATGATTGGAGAAGATAAACTCATTCATTTCTCTGGAGTGGCGATGGGTTAGTGGCATGTTGTATCATTTATGGTAACTCTGCTAACACTGTGCGGTTACCACAGTGGCATTGGTGTGTTGGAATGATTTATGTAACCAGTTTTATTAAAGCCTGGCTCTTCAGTAAAAGGCCTGCAAATACGTTCATAGTTGAAATTGTTCATTTACGTAGCATTAAACATACGCATAAACGTTTATAAGGATGGAAACCAAAACTGCTGCTTTGGAAGATGGAATTGACAAGAAGAGTAGTTACCTGTTATACCTCAAGAACTTAGAGGCTTGTTCTGGTAAATTACAAGACTGTGAATTTTCTGAGGGGTTGTTCTGAGATAACATTAATTTTCTATTAAATTAAATAAGGTGTTGTGTAACAGTTCACTGGTAAAAGCAATAGCATAGTGTGCATCATTGAATTCTACCTGTGACATGTGCGTCATGCTTTCTTTTCCTGCCAAAACTAATCTACATAAAACTTGACTGCAGTGGTAGCAAAACCATTAGAAATGCTTTGCGTTAGCCTCTTCTAGTGCCTTTTTTTTTTTTAATCTTTTCACATTTGCACTTTTTAGGTGAAGCTTGCACCATAGTTTTGCGTGGAGCAACACAACAGATTCTAGATGAAGCAGAGAGGTCTTTGCATGATGCTCTCTGTGTTCTTGCTCAGACTGTTAAGGACACTAGAACTGTGTATGGTGGAGGTGAGTATTGGATTCTTTTTCTTTGTACACGTTATACATGTATTACTGTTCAAGTCTGATATAAAACATCTGTGTGTCTTCAATGAATAGGTTGTTCAGAGATGCTGATGGCAAATGCTGTTGCAGAACTTGCCATCAGAACACCTGGCAAAGAGTCTGTTGCAATGGAGTCCTTTGCTAAGGCTTTACGAATGGTAAGTTGTTGAATTAGATTGCTGGATTAATAGACAAAGTTTCACTAAGTTTACTAACTTCTGGCATCAGGTAGTTGCTGCTTTTTCAAAGTTCTGGTTTTCTGAAAGCAAAATGAAATTTAGCTACATATCTTAGGTGAACGAAGGGGGAAAAGTTAAATTTCTCTTTTAAAACACCAATACTTTTTTCCTAATAATTCTGATGTTACAGAATTCTGAATGTTCATATGCTAGCCCTCTTCTAGTTGGCTCTTGCTCCTCTTACCTGCAAGGTTAAAAATACAGCAGAAATAGCACATGAAAATCTTGGCTGATGCAGTTGACAGCTGACTTGGAAAAGAACAGCCTTTTTGCTCTGTTGATACTCCAGTGCTATTTGATTGTATTTATGTCATAGTACTATCTAGTAGTTTCTAGAATTGTGTTGGAGTTTGCATCTTAGTAGGAAATGAGTATGACGTGAAGTGTTTATAGAATTTTATTGTGCTAACAGACTGTCAATTTGAGAAAAATTGTCTTGTAGTTTAAATTAGGGAAAACCTTTCTTAGGAAATGAAAGACCATAGGAAAACTTTTATTCCAACAAAATTAAAATAAAGAGCATCGTCAGGCTTGACATTATGTCTTCATTCAGCACATGCAATTTTCACTGCTGTCACTTAAAAAGCGAACAGAATGATCTGGTGGTTAAAGCTTGTGTTCTTAAAGTAAAACCAGTTCTCCCAGTCATAGTCTGAAATTATAAGAAAGAGACAAATTGTCTTCTGGAAGAATCAGATCTGCTGACACGTTTCTGTCCTCTCAGCTACTGTCTTAACAGGGTCATAAAATCCTTAGAAAGGAAGATTGCCTTTTTTCTTTTTCCCTGTCTTCTGATCACTGTAACAGATCTGCCATATTTTTGAAAATTTATTTTCTTGAAACTGAATAATAAACTAATCATATTGGAGTATGTTTCATGCTTACTAGGGATCAGTCCTGCCATTAATTGAAAACAATCTGTTTGTCTCTTTAGATCCCAACAATAATAGCTGATAATGCTGGCTATGACAGTGCAGATCTGGTTGCTCAGCTCAGAGCTGCTCACAGTGAAGGGAAGACTACTTATGGACTTGGTAAGGGGTTTGATATTACTTCTGTTACTGGTTTGCTGCTGAGTAGGGGGATTGTCGCTGATACATTCAGCTTGAAGAATTGAGTATGTTGATTTCTGTTTGCCTACAACATAGGCATACAATGTTACATTCCTTTATCCATCTACCTGGCTTTTCGCAATAGTTTGGAAAGCTTTATTTTTAAGAGGATGGTTTTTACCTGTACAACCAGTGTCCTTACTTACATTGAATCTAGTTATATTGTTCTGGTTTGAGCTAAAGCAGCATCAGTTTTCTCACTTCAGCTAAGTCTTGTCTGAGTAACTTCACTTTCTGGAAGTTAACTACATGTTTTTCAGACAGTGTTTGTCTCTAGAACTGATAACACAGGTATGCAGAAAGGCCACTGCTTACACTTACTCCTGTAGTAACCAAGGGCATCCTCGACCTGAGAGAATGCCTTAAGTCAGAGGCAAAAAAGATTGTGCTTGCAGTTAGGGGTGGCCAGGGGCCCGTGACAGAGGGGTGGATTTATCTGTGGATGCTATTGTGCAGGTTATCAGCGATTGTGAAACATGTGCCACAGTAAAACAAGCTAATTGGTTAAAACTTTTGTGGCATGGAGGATGATGGTTGAAATATAAATATGGGGAGGCCTGGCAAATTGACTACATCACAGCCTCTCAAACCCGCCAGGGAAAGTGCTGTGCGCTTGCAGTGGTGAAAACAACCACTGGATGGTTGGGAATGTGTCCTGTGACATGTGCCACAGGCCGTAACACTACCCCGGGCCATGAAAATCAAGTTTTGTGGTGGCATGGCACTGCAGAAGGAACTGAATCAGACAATGGGACTCATGGCAAAACAGTCTCATAGATACCTGGGCCAGCGAGCATGGTGTTGAGTGGATGTATCCTATTCCCTGTTGTGCACCAGGATCAGGTAAAATTGAGTGATACAGTGGACTATTAAAAACTACCCTGAAAGAACTGAGGGGTGAGACATTTAAAAACTGGGATAAGCGTTTGGCAGAAGCCACATTATTAGTTCACGCCAGGGGATTTGTAAATTGAGTTGGTTCTACTCAAGCAGATGTTCTGCACATATGAAGCTTAAAAAAAAAGGCAATGATTTCAAAACAAACAAAAACCAAGCACATTTCAACATTTCCTCCCCTTGAAAAAACTTTGTTGTAGAGTTCTGAATTTGGGCTGCCTAAGGAAATGGTGCTCTGAGTCCTGTTGGGATCTTGTCTCCTCTTCCCAGTGTATAAAGTTTTAATCATTAGTTTTTTGTGTGTGAGTGCAACATGCCTGGCTTGAATCAGGAGTCTTGAGGAGAAAGACTATTAAATTCTTCCCTTACTACCAATATGTTTAATTTGAGCAGGTAAGTTACCATCCTGTCAGCTGCTTATCATTTCCTTAAAAAAAAAATATTTTAAAAAATCAACCTATTAATTTGTCTGTTTTTCAAGATATGAATGAGGGTACCATTGGAGACATGGCAGTCTTGGGAGTAACAGAAAGTTTCCAAGTCAAGAGACAAGTTTTGCTGAGCGCAGCTGAAGCAGCAGAAATGATTCTTCGTGTGGATGACATTATCAAAGCAGCACCAAGGTACAGTTTCAGTATCCACATGGTCAGTTACAATGGTATACGGTAACATCCTTCTGTGGAAAAGTAACTGTGCAGAAAGCTCTTGTTCTAAAGATATTTTATTTGAAATGGAGACTGACATCTGACATGCAAAAGAACATGTAACATAGCATTAGAATTATGAACAGGCTTTTAGAGCCATCAGTGGGCTTAAGTTAATGTGTCTGAGCAATGCCTTGGCTCACTGGCCTCTCATGTGCCATACATAGTACTAAAGCCCCTGCAAAAGTGGCTGACCCAAATGCAGGGGATCATACTCCTTTTTTTTCTTTTGGCAAGAACTGCACTTACATACCCAGCTGGTTCAGCTGTAGAATCTGCAGCTAAAACAACACTTTTATTATGAGGTTTCGGAAGAAATTCCACTTGTAGGCAGGTTATCCCCCATGTGCCTGCTATGAGGCAGTTTGTGCTGTTTTGTGAATTACAGGTTTTTCCTGTGGTCAGACAGAGGTGGTGTATTAGCTCTGAGGTGTTACTGCCTTTGCGCTGTGAGATAAAGCTGGCACTGAATGCAAAACATTAACTAAAAATTAAATATAAAGGTGGGTGGGGAGGCTGGTGGACTTTGGTGTGGGGAGGAATTTTCTCATTGTTTTTTTTTGTCCCCAGAAAACGTGTACCAGACCATCGCCCATGTTAAATTTACTTCAGTACCTGAAGATGAGTGGACCAGGTCTCCCCTAGTAATTTTTTTTATGATCTACTTTTTGTGAGGTTACGGAACAGAAGCTGGAGACAAACATCCCCATCAATGGCCTGAAATAACTGTGTTCAGTTCGTTTTAACTTATTTCAGTTTCTACCTGTTGTGGGGAAGAGTCACTTCCAAGTAAAACAGGAGTTTTATACAACCCTTCTGTTCTCTCCAGGTTCCACTTAAATACACGGAAATAAAGAAAAATTCACGTTCATTGAAGTTGTATTTGTCTTTGTGTAGAGCCAAGAACGGCAATTTCATTAGAAGAGCTGTGGTTCACATCCTCAGTCCTCGGACAGTTCAAGCGGTGACCAGGCAGTCGACGCTGCGGATGATGCCTCTCAGGCCTCTGCAGCCTGATGGTTTGGTTGCCCCGATTGCATTTAGTATGAGTGGTTTATTCCAGTCGTGGCTGTATAGGTTTTGAGTTGGGATCTTAGAAAGAGGCTCTGACATTAAATTACCGTTTTCTAGTGATGCTGGAGTATTAATCAGTTTTTGATGACGAAACAAAGAGAAGAGGCTGAAGAGGAAACTTGGTTAATGCCCAGAACTACAACTTAAGGGATTGTGCATCTTACAGCACAAGTTTTACGTAAATCTGAGTTCTGCTGAGGCGGGGCAAGAGGAAGATGCAGTTTGGGAGAGATCCCAACATCCTGCACCAAATAGTCCGTGTGTGTTATTATAAAGTGCTGGACTTGGGCTGATGTTATAAATACTTACAGTAGCGGGCAGTTAGTGGAAAGTGTGCCAGGCTGCATTGCATTCCCTTTTCTCTTTTCTCCTTTCATACCTGTTGGGCCTTCCTTTATATTGCCTCCCCTACTCCAGTAGTGGCTGAAAAGGCAATGTGTTTCTTAATTATATTAGTTGGTTTATGCTCAGGTTGGAAGGAAGTCTGTGGTGCCTGCTCCTGTCTCCTCACAAGGTTCTTGATGACCATAAGCACAGCCAAGCAGACAGGCAACGTGTGTATGGGAGTCCCTCAAGAGGTGCCAGCAGGGTGTCATGACCCTTCTGGTCCTTGTAAGCATAATGCAGCACCTTGGTAAACACCGGGGGAGGTCTGCCAACACGGAGCGTTTACTGGAAAACAAGTCTCTGTGCAAACATTTTTCTCGTAGGTTTTCTGAAATGAAGAGAAGCTGCTTACAGAACACTCCTCCGAACTCAAAATGGAATCACTTCACATCTGCAGAAGTGATAACAGGGTGCAGAGAGTGTTGTGTTAAATACAAACCACTGACAAGCAGGAAGCTTTCTTCCTTACCCCTCAGATAAATAAGTACCAAGTCAGTTCCATGGGAAATAAAACATTGAACTTGTTTGGGGCTCTTTTAAAATACTCTTGTCCTATTGAATAATTTTGTTTTGTAGAAAGGAATAGTTTGTTGGAACAAGGTTAGATAAAGAATTTGGAAAGAGGGAATTCAGTTAATTACAAAGAAAGATGGTATAACTTGGTGAGATGCTGGTATGGTTTATTTCATTTAATGACCGGTAAGCACGCTACATGGGTGCCAGCCAGATCCAAATTCAGTCCTTACTCAACAAGACAGTGCTAGCAGAGTCTATATATTTCCAGATAATTTTTCAACCATGTAAATGACATCAAGCATTCATGAACTGGCACTGAATCAAACCTTTTTGGGGAAGTCAACTGCCACTTCTGCAGGCACTGATGAGTAAGGCACAGAGGGAAGTGGCTGGTTTATGCTGCCAAGGGCTCCCCACCCTTCTGAAAAAAGCTTGTGTTTTACTAAGCTTAGTGATCCGTGTGATGGAATCAAAAGATTTCTGTGTTACACACATAAAGCAAAACATATGGGAAAAAAAAATAGTTCAATGCATTTCCAAGGGAATCTGAACTGCTTCGAGTTGCAAGCTGGAGAACTATCCATCTGAAGTCAACCGAGTAAAGTTTGCCTCACCTTCTAATTCTGTACAAGCCATAGCAGCAGGATCTGAGCCCTGGGTTTTATTAATCCAAGTTTACCTTTGCAGCACCTGTTTTCCCATTTTAGTCCGGCCTTGATTTTCTTTGCTACTGCATCAAAACTCCACGTACGGCAGTGCTATTGGTTCGATAAAAGCTAGCAGCAAAGCCTCTGGCTTTCCTCGCCATCTTTTAAAACGCTGCTTGGCAATAGCGAAACAACAGTGGTTGCTAATTACCTGGGAGGAAGGCGGCAGTAGTAAGAGAACTCACTGCTAGGTACGTGCTGTTTCCTTAGCGCTGGCAGGGCTCTGCTACTGCTTCCCATGTGGCAGCCAGGAAACCTTCAAGCTGCTGCTGCTACTGCATTTCACATCAGTCATTTGAGATGAACGTTGTGGGTTACATTAGAGCTGTAACTCCCAGCAGTGGTCGTGACCTTGAACAATGGCCTCCAGCTGAGCTCATGAGACCTCAGCAAGGTGGAGAGCAGAGCAAGCCCACAAATGAAGAGCAGTGAGTCCATAGATGCTTTGTACAGTCTACCCATGGAAAGCATCTGAACAGTGTCTTCATCTCTACTGCAAACTGAGTGGTCTCTGCATGGGAGGAAGAGGAAAGGGACGAAGTCTACTCTAGGGAGTGCTGCGTAAAAGGGTGTGTCTCTACAAGAGAGTTTTGTTCTCACCTAGGTTTAAACTGGTGCATCTACTCCTGAAGACTAGCCAGGCAGCGTGGTGCTCCCTGGACACCAGCAAGCGAGGGAGAAGTAGAGGTTGAATGGTGTGGGTGCACTGTGTCTTTATTTGCGCAGGCAACTGATCATTAGCAGGACTCCTCTTCTGGCTCAGGCTTGACAGCAGCAGGTGGTAATGGTCTCTCATCAAGCGTGATTTCTATCACTGCCCCAGACCGCTTACGGGGTTCAGGGGACTCCTCTGACCATCTTCCCACCCTGCGCACCCCTTTGGCCACTTTGGGTGCATTCCTGCAGGGATTGTGGTCGTAGATCACCAGCTTCAAGCCAGGGAGGTGAGCCAGGCTGGGGAAGAAACGGATGGAGTTGCGATCCACGTCGATCACCTCTAGAAAAGGCATGTCCAGGAGCACGAGGGGGAACTCAGACAGCAGGTTGCCTGACAGCCAGATAGTGCGCAGCTCCTGCAGGTGCCGCAGCTGGGTGGGGAGCGTGCGCAGCGCGTTGGAGCCGGCATGCAGGGTCTTGAGCAAACTGAGCTCACACACCACCTCGGGCAGGGTCTGCAGGCAGTTGGACTCAATCCAGAGGGTCTTGAGGTTCTGCAGGAGCCGGAGCTCGACCGGCAAGCTGCAGAGTTTGTTGTTGCCCAGGTACAGGATGCACAGCTGCTTAAGCGTGCAGACGACCAGGGGCAGCGCTTTGAAGTTGTTGAAGTCCAACGCCAGGATCTGCAGGTTTTGCAGCTGCTCCAGCTCAGGTGGCAGATGATTCAGGTTGTTGTCGCTCAGGTACAGCTTGACAAGTTCCCTGAAAGAGCAAATATGCAGAGGCAGCCGCCTCAGCTGCCTCCCGCTCAGATCCACCATTTTATCTACTGGCATCTCTTCCAGGTCTTCCACGAGGCACTTCTGGCACTCATCAGAGGGCACAAAAGCAATTATGGCTTTCAGGCTGTTGCCCATCCCAGGACTTACTTTGTGTGGGGACCGCTGCGACTGCAAGAGACGGGCCGGTCTTGGTCATCTGCTGTGTGCTGCCTGCCAGTAACTGTCTTCCCAATATAAGGCTCTGTTTACATGGCACCATCCACTAATCTCAAGGGCTTTGAAATGTTTCTGATAACCAAATGAGTGTTTGGTGATGGGGATTACAGACAGGACGACTTAATAGCACAGGTCTCCCTCTCCTGCCCATGGTCCTTCTTGCTCCCCCTCACATGAAAACATTCCCTCTTGCCTCTTCTTGCACACAATAAATGTTCTCAGATTTTGCCCCAGACTGTTGCTCTGATGCCCCAGCCCCTCACCTCCTGCTCCGACTGCGCTGTCTGTGCAGCTGGAGCTGCCTGCAGTCATTGACTTGGAAAATTAAACACCCCAGAAGACCAAATTTTTAAAGTCAGATGTTTAGCTTTCATGAAAGTTTCCGCAGAAATGTCAGATGTTGTTTAAAATACCTGTCAAGACTTGACTGACTTTCCAGATGAATGGCACTTTGAGGAATTTACTTTGCAAGGCGCCAAATACACAATTCCAGAGTGTAACTTGCCACCCAATACTTATCTTAAACCTTTAACACAAATACTTGGCAAACTGCTATCTTGAGCTCTTCTATGCTTTATGTTCCTAATTTAAAGGTGTTTACTATGGCCTCTGGCACTCTGGACTGTGTAGGGCCTTTTTTGTTACATTGTGTTTTGCATCTTGTCTGAATCCCAGTTTAATACCCTCACTATCGCAACCTGCCAGGGTTGTTCTCTAGCTGCCTTCTGATAGTGTTGCTGCAATTTCTGTGTCTGTACCAAAACGTGGCAAGAAACTGCCATGGACTTAATTCCATTAAGATCCTCACTTGGTATGAGTGAGATAAATACGATGTTAAAAATTATGACTGTTTAGATGTCACAGTATAAACTGTTCCTTCCTTCTCTCAGACTTGTTCTGTTCAGGTGAGGAGCATCTCTGATTTCCAGGAGGAGCCTTCCCATAGAATCATAGAATGGCTTGGGTTGGAAGGGACCTTAAAGATCATGCAGTTACAACCCTCCTGCCATGGGCAGGGTCACCTCCCACTCACCAGACCAGGCTGCTCGAGGCCCCATGCAACCTGGCCTTAAACACATCCAGGGATGGGGCATCCACATCTTCCCTGGGCAACCTGTGCCATTGTCTCACCATCTTACCACCCTCATGGTGAAGAATTTCTTCCTAATGTCTAAACTAAATCTTATCCCTTCCAGTTTAAAGCCCTTCCAGGTGAAGGCACCTCTGCAAACTTTGACTTCTTGAGCTACTGCTGTTTTAAGCTTTCTTGGATATTGTCCTACCTGTGTGTTGACCATGGCTGTACCATGTCCTTTGGGTGTGAAAATTGACAGGATGTTTTAAGGTGAAAGAGCCTTTCTGACAGCTGGCTCCCTAATATGATATCTACAGCTCATTCCTCTCATTTTCCACACTTACAATAACTTAGGGAGGTTACTTCCTTCCAACAATCTGCAGTCAGTTTCTGGGCATTGGGGCTACACAACCAAACTATGTGATTGCTGGAAGCCACGTACTCTTAGAAAAACAACAGGCAGAGCAAATAGAAGATTAAGAAAAAGGCAATATCAAGCAGTTAAGGTGGCCTCTGGATCTCTGGTCAAATCTGGTAATAGAGAGCTCTCCACTACCACTTGCTTTCAAAAGTAAAGCAGATCTTAGCTATTGGCTGCAAGATGTTTACTTGTCTTTTCCCTGCAAGATGAGTGGTTGTGCCATGAAGCAGTGATGCCATGGAATGTGTGGATGGTTTCCTGGGAACGGAGGAAAACAGAAAGGGCATTTGGGGGCCGGTATTGTATCAGGATGGAGAACAGTGAGTGCTGCAACTGGATAGAGAAGCTGGGCAGAGTATCAAGCCTGAAGAACAAAAGTACATCACAGTCATCCGTGGATATGCTGTGGAAGAGAGGCACTGGAAATTCTCTCATGACAGGAGGCGGGACATGCTGGGCATAGCATCCCAGCAGTGAGAGCTGCTTCACACTGAACGAGCATTTCAGAGTAGCCACTTCTTTCTGCTTTAACACTGCGTGCCCTGTCAGAGGATCACTGTGGGGAATGTGTCATTCTTGGATTTTGCATCCTTTTCCAAGCAACTACCCTGGAATGTGATCCTTTTAAGAAAATATTCCTATGACCCTCAGTAGGTTTTTGTATTTGTTCCCATTTCTACGCAGCTGTGGCATCTTCTAAAGTCAAGGCTCTCTGTCCTGTTAAGGTGCTGTAGGCTACAGGTGTGGAAAAACAAGTGCGTTAGGGATAAATAATAATGAATTTACACCCATGGCAAAGACACATCCCTTGGACAAATCTCTTCAGATATTCTGTTGATCAGCTCAACATTGCAGCCTATGTAAGAGTATATTGATAACAGAGTCAAGGCATATTTTTCTTAATAATCCATATGGAGAGAATTAACTTTGCATTATACGTTATGTCAATAGGCACAGATAGGCATATAGTTTTTTCTAATTGAATTATTTCTACTTAGAGATACTTTAAACTTGCAGACAACTCCTTCCTACGGATCCTCTGTATTGTAGTTTAATCATTATTCCAGCTTATCAAAAAAAGTCACAATGACCTTATGTTGCTGCATTTTGTACCTCTGTTGGCTAAATGAATGCCTTCTCAGAACACACTGTGAGATCAGAGTGTTTGGGAAAAAATATCCTTCGTGTGGTGGGATAATTATGGACTGCATTTGAAATAAAATGAACAATCTTGATCCTTCTGAGAATCGGTGACTTGATGGAGGCTCTAAGGCAGAGGCAATCCCTTCAGTAGACCCAGGGTGGTGTTTTGAAAGCCACTTCATGTCTCCAGAGTTATCCAGATGCCCTCCAACATGAGCATTCATGACTTCCCAGAAGCATTTGTGGCATTTGATGAAAAGTTCAAGCGATAAAGTTGCTCAGCACAGACATTTTCTTGCTCTTGTCAAAGCAGCACTGCCCTACCAGAGGGCATGACATCTGCTCTGCTGCGCGTCAACTGGCGCATGCAGGCTCCTTGAGAAATGCCTTTGCTTTCTGAAAATTTATTGCTCACCATTCTTGTTTCCAGCACACAGCTCCTGCAGGTCAGTGTCTGGAATGGCTCTGGGAGAGAAAAAAAAGTTGCTTGCTGAGAACTTTTGTAAAACCTGTGAGTCCCTAAAAAAGAAGGAACGCTGTTCAGAGCTAGACAATTAAAAAAAGAATCACAATATGGAAATCAATATAAAATCTATATTGTTGTTCCTGCATTTTTTTTAAAAGAAAATATTAGAATAGAGATATGGGTGCATTTTCAGATCCAAAGCTCTGCATGGAGCTGTGTGGTGACACCAGGCTGAGCCTTTTCTGAGACTAGGCTGTGTAGCCCTCACAATTTTGGAGGTAAGTTTGAAAAACATGAACCATGTATTTCAAAATCCAGGGGACTAATGAAAAGAACTCCAAAACTGTTGGTTTTAAGCTTCTCCTGCCCCTCCTCAATCAGCCTGACATAGCAACAACAGAAGCTTAATGAAATAGTTTTTAAGAATGTCTTTAGTATGTACTTGGAATGATTTGCTTTATATATATTTAAAGTCTGTGGCGGGGTTTTAGACCCCTTCTTCACTCAAAATGCTGTGCGTTTGGGGGGTTTTGCTATTTTGGCATTGCCGCTAGAGTGGATGTTGACACCCCCCCACCCCACCCCCATGTCCTTGACCTTCATTCTTTGCTACACACTGTCACACATCTGTTCTCTTTTGGAGGGGTTACTTAGTTCCAGTTCACCCTTATTGGTGAGCACTCTTTTAAATAAGCAATGTATTGTAGGGGAATGATCATTACTGCGCTTTTCCCAGCACCGTAGCACAGTCTTTTGAACAAAAATGACTGATTATTCACATTTAGTCTTAATGTATGCTTGGCTGCAGAATGTAATTGCTCACTGCACTTTCTTGTGCAGAGGAAAGATTCAAAAAGTCCTGTGAGTAAATTGCAGGCTCAGTGCTGAGCTCCCTCTCAGGCAGTTAATGGGTTTGGGGTTGCTCTCTGTCAGATCAGAGTCTCTTTTTGACACAATTATTTTTCTGCCAGCTTGACTTGAACCCAGGCGTCAGGCAGGAGTGGGAACCGGTAACCTCAGAAACCCACAGGAAAATAAATCCAAGCAAGATCTTCTAGATGTCTTGCTGAAATGTGCACAGAACCACTAACTGTTCATTACCATATATTGCAGCCAGTGATGGTGAAACACTGAAACAGGTTGCCCAGGGAGGCTGTGGATGCCTCCACCCTGGACATGTTCAAGGCCAGGTTGGATGGGGCCTTGAGAGCCTGGTCTGGTGGGAGGTGTCCGTGTCTGTGACAGGAGGGTTGGAACTGGGTGGGATTGAAGTTCCCTTCCAACCCAAATCATTCTATGATTCTATGCTTCTACGATTCTGTGATTCTATGTTTTTTGTTTTAGACCCATTTTGGGGGGTAGTGATCACATTTAAGACTGCAGCGCTCTCATAAATAGGGAATTAAGCTTCAGTTTTTAGGGCATGACTTGTCACAAACCTATCAAGTGTCTGTCTGCTCAGCCCTGCTTAATGTCTCCATGTAAATGGGAAATGATTATATATTATGTCCTCTTTCCCTGCATTGGACACTTTTAGGCTGCTTGTCACTGAAGCAAGCTTGAAAAGCAGCTTGCTTGTAGGGAAATCCTGGGCTTCCTCCTCTTTCCCACACTAATGGGAGCCAAGTTCAACCCATGTATTATATTTATGTAAAAGACATTAAAGACTGTTAGTAAAATGCCTGAACTGTGCCCTGATTTAACGTACCTTAGTAGCTCCACTGGACTCCAATACTTGCACAATCCAGAGGTTACTCTGAGAGCAAATGAATCGGTTTTCTGCCAAAGCACTGACCTCCTGCGATTGATTGACCTGGTGAGCAGCCCTCTGCTGACAACAGGGTATAAAAAAGGGACTTCTGAGTAAATGAGTGTCATTGGACTCCAAACTGCTTAGAGCCATGAGGGTGATACTGTTGGCCGTGGTTTACATCCCATTCACCGTGGCCGTGGAACGGTAAGAAAACACGTCTAGAACCACTGGTGTGTGTCTCAGCTGGTGCTTGTTGCTACCCAAAGACTCAAAAAAGAAACACGTTTAAAAAACTGAGCGTGTGAGAGCTCTGGAATGGAGAACCAGTTAATTTCTGTGTGTTTATTTTATTTGCATAGAATCCCCCTTGTTCGATTCAAGTCTATCAAGAAACAGCTGCAGGAAAAGGGAGAATTAGAGGAATTTTGGAGGAATCACCACCCCGACATTTTTGCCCGGAGGTACCTGCATTGCTTCCCTGCAGATATTACTTTATCAGTAGGAACTGCTTCAGAAAGGCTGTATGATTACATGAATGTAAGTACAATTTTGGCAATGCAATCACAAGGAGTCATTGTTCTCTTGAAGGCAGGGTTTTTTTCCCAGCACATTTCAAATCCAGTCTCACAATGAAATGATAGGGCTTGGGATGGCTCGTTGCTCTACGCTATAAATACTAGATCATAAAAACTTAGTTTACCAGTCTGCAAAATTAAGCACCTGTAGATCTAGGTTAGTATGGGACCTGGGTAGAAAGCTGATGCAGCCTAGCAATGGTAGTCCTGTGAACCGGTTTTATTTTTACATGGGTCTGTATTGGACTTGGGGAAGGTTTGCCTGTATCAATCTTGGTTCAGAATTGGGCTTTTAGTATTAGAATCCAATTAGTTCATTTAGCTGTATTCTATTTATCAGAAATGTGGATGTTCGCAAATTATTAAAAAAATCCCCCAAATCTCATTTATTTAGTCATGTGGAGACATAAATCAGTGATAACAAAGACCCGAGTAGAGTTTTTATTTTTTCTGCTTTTATTTCCTGAGCTTAATGTGTATTAAATATTGGAGCGTAACCTGGGTCTCGCACTAACCTGGCTAAATATACCACCTGAACTGAGAAAAAAATAAATCTGAGTTTCATTGGATCTCAGACAGGCAAGTCAGCAGGTCAAACATTTTGTGAAGTGCCTTTCCTGGGTTTAGCATTTTGTCCTTTTCGTTGGTCTCTGTTTTCTACTTTATTTAATTCTTCTGTTACGCTTATCTAAGAAAAACTAAGTTGCAGAAATGTTGTGGAGGGAGGCTGCATCTCAACAGGGAAGGGTAAATTCATTCAGCAAGAACTTTCTGACGCTTCAGGGCTGTAAAGAAATATGTCTAGAGAAGCTAGAGATGTGTGTGAAGAAGAACAAAGGAGACTGAAACCTTTCAGCCTGCTCTAAAGCTTAATAAAGAGAGATAAATACCAAAATAACGAAACAAAACCCACATAGGTAGCATACCCAGCTAGCACTAAGAGCAGTTTTGTGGATGGTTCATTGTGGTGTGTTTGTGGGGTTTTATTGGATTTGGTTTTTTTTTGTACCAACATGTCTTAGAGCTGCCTCACTTTACATTTTAATCAATAAAACTTTGTTTGATACAGTAAGGAATAAAATTCTCCTGTATAGCTGGATATTCTCATAAACAGCACATATATATTCTCATTTTCATTATTATCTCATTCAGACCACAAACTCCGGGGTCAGAAACTATATTCAATGTATTAATTAACAAGTATACATATACAAATATTTGTATTGCTACAAAAGGCTTTGCACTAGGTATTGCTTTTCTATCTGCGTTTGAATTCCAGAAATGCCTCTTCCTAAAAATAGGTCTTTTAATGCTGAAGTGCTCTTCCAGGGCCAGATAGGGGCACTTAGGCACTTGCATTCATGATGTGGATTAGCTCTTCACTCCAGCATTCATGTGTTCACAGATTATCTCTAGCCTCAGTTGATATCCAGGGATAGTCCATGGTTTCTTTATCCACTGGATGAACTTTGTTCAGTACATTGGAGACAGCCTGTGCAACAGAATTCATTTTTTTAACTTGCTAATAGCTGCTAATTACAACATGATCAAAGGAAACATCTGAGTCACCTGTGACAGAATTTGTGCCGCTCGTCAGAGCCCTCTCTTGCTGGCAGAGGTGGGTCATGCTGTCTTTGCATCACTGGTTTCTTACTGGCATCAGTAGGGAGCTGCCTGAAAAACCCATGTGGTTGTGCAGGAGCTTCGTCTTAGGGCTGATGTTGCCTCTGCTGAAGGCAGTGCAAGAGGGCTGGTTGACTTCACGTGGAACTCAATTGAATGTTTGCTTAAAAGGCTTTAAAAGTGCTGCACTGTTACACATCTAGCTGGAGTGAAATCTGCTGCCTGCAGTCCCTCACAGAGCCAGACACACTTCCCCGTGGCGTCAGTTTGTGTCGAGGTGAAATTGCACGGAACCCCCCCAGAAAGTGTTGCTTGACGCTGCCAAGCCTGCCCTCTCCCCAGGCACAGCCAGGGGCTGACTGGATTGCTCCTCCCGCAGGCGCAGTACTATGGAGTTGTGAGTGTCGGCACCCCACCCCAGAGGTTCACCGTCGTGTTTGACACTGGCTCCTCCAATTTTTGGGTCCCTTCTGCTTATTGCATCAGTGAAGCGTGCAGTAAGAAACGTTGCTCTCCCTTATGCTCCTCGTGTCTCGGGTGCCTTGATCACTTCCCCTTTCCCTAGGACCTTGCCTGCAGCAGGGATTTGGAGCCCCCCTGAGGACTGCTCTGCCTTCCTGGCTTGCTCCTCTGTCTCTGCCTCTCCATGCCACCGACAGGCAGGGCAGGTGCCAGCTGTAGCTGCCAAGCATCCCTCTGCACCATGAGGTACCTGAGAAGAAAGGCATGAAAATAAACCTGAGACAGCTGCAAAGAGCAGTGGAAATGCTCATTTTTGTTTTGATTTGCCTTTAAAACCCCCTCTGAGGTACAAAAAAAAATGGGATGTCTGTGGGGGAACGAGTGTCCATTGACACCTTCCTTGTAAGATAAGCAAAAATCTGGCTCTCCTGCATTTCATCTCATTTTGCATCGGGGAGTGGGTGCATTGCCAGGACATCCCCTTGGTGCACAAGTGTCATTTGTTTTGTGTAGGGGTGCACCAGAAATTTAAGTCCTTTCTGTCGGATTCATATGAGCATGGAGGGGAAGCCTTCTCCTTGCAGTATGGCACAGGACAGCTTCTGGGCATTGCTGGCAAAGACACACTGCAGGTGAGTGTCCACCTACAATGAGTACCAGCCTCCAGATCAACTGTTCTCATGGCATTTCAGGTACTGGCCTTACCCTGGAAAGCTTTACCTGGTTTAGACAAGGGCAGGGTGAAGTTCCCACCAAGCCAGGTGCTGAGTGATGTGAATGCTTTTCCTGCTTTGGGCTACCCAGACAGACCTGTGATATTTTATTTTGCATTTCTGCTTGTCTCCTTGGGTCCTGTCTTGGGTTTATGAAGAAACAGTCAGAAAATCAAAGTATTAAAAGAAATTGGTGCAGCCTATCTGACAAATGGGCACCTGCTTTATTGATGCAAGCCACACAATCTATTAATGTGGATCTGCAATGTGACTAATGTCTTGTAATTCATGGTGTCTTTAAATTGGAGATTTTTTTTGTACTGAACAGATAAGTAACATCTCCATCAAGGGACAGGACTTTGGCGAGTCGGTGTTTGAGCCAGGAATGACTTTTGCACTTGCCCACTTTGATGGCATTCTGGGCTTGGGCTACCCCTCTTTAGCAGTGGGGAGTGCTCTGCCTGTGTTTGACAGCATCATGGACCAGGAGCTGGTAGAGGAGCCAGTCTTCTCTTTCTATCTGAGAAGGTCAGTCTTTAATCACATTGCAAAACCAGAGTAAATCTATTTTAGTTGTTAATTTGTTTATTTGTTGAATCTGTTTTAATTTAACCATGCATCTGTATGTCTTCAGTTCTACAAAATAATATTCCCCATTATTTATTTTTTTTAATGATTTCACACTTAAAAATATGGAATGTGAAAAGGAAAAATGTGCTTGGCAGGACCATGAATTTTTAGACAGGCTTTTATCCTTGTTGAAGCTGGTCATAAACAAAAGAAAAGCTCTCAGCTCAGGCACACTATGTCTGAGTTGCCAAAGGTTTCCTTCTGGCCAGTGGAGATGAACAGCAATGCAGTGCTACACCCAAGTGGCTATATTTCAGAAAAGAAATGCTGTAACCTCATCTGGATCCAACTTTAACTCGACCAGTTTATCTTGCCTTTATTCAGAGGTGAGAGCAGCAACTGGTTCAGCCTGTGCCTGATGCCTCTCTTAGCCCTCGACAGCCTCCAGTAAGCCTGCTCAGAGGTTGTTTGGAGACTCTGAGTTGGGGTAAATGCAGTTATAATTTAGCAATTATCCTTTTCAGCCATGCGTATCTGAATTTAGAAGGGGCTGTGGTTTGTCTTTTGCTTTTTAAATGTAATCTCATTGGCTCACGGTGGGACACTCCCATATCTGTGTTAATCTGTCTTCTCCTTTCAGAGAAGATGATACCGATTATGGTGGTGAGTTGATTCTTGGAGGGATAGATCATTCACTCTACAAAGGTTCAATCCATTGGGTCCCAGTCACTGAGAAAAGCTACTGGCAAATACACCTGAACAAGTACGTGTGAATGTATGAAATGCCTGGCGGAATTCACCTCCCCACATAAAACCCTCAGCGGCAGAAACACCTAGAGATACTGACGGAGGAGGAGCTGGCTGCATGTTTTACCATTGTGCCTCTCAAAGAGAGGGTTTCCCAGGATGGGACTGGGGTTTATTAGCTCTCTAAATGTGCTCTGACATGGGAAGCTGGTTTCAGGGAGAGCATTTTAATGTTTTAATACAATACACCAATGGCCAAGCTCATCCTTGGTGGACTATTCAGTTGAGAGTTTAAGGCACCCAGGAACTGACTCCAGCTCCAAGTCCTGCCTCTCGTCTTTCATGTTAACCTTGGTCAAATTAGTTAGGCTCCCTTCTGTCCTCCTCCCGATCCATAAATTGATGAGGACACATAATTGTGGATGAGAACAAATTCGTCAACAGGCAGCAAATAATTAGGACTGCAGAAGTCCTGAGAGAGAAAAGTGAGTCTACAGAAACCATGTCATCCTTATACTTTCTTGTATTTTAAAGACATTCTTGTCTATTAATACTGGCAAAGCTTGGCAACCAGTTTTAACTTCAGTCTGTACTCTGGTATTTTAGCCAGCAATCATCTATCTGCTGCTTCAGTCACAGTGTATATGCCATTTGCTTAAAGTTGCCTTATTTTCTCTTTGCAGTATAAAGATCCAGGGCCGGGTGGCGTTTTGCTCCCATGGCTGTGAAGCCATCGTTGACTCAGGCACTTCTCTTATCACTGGCCCCTCTTCACAAATCAAGCGATTACAGGAGTATATTGGGGCAAGCCCATCGCATGCTGGAGAGGTAAAAACTGCACAGCCAGAAAACAGCCAGAGGGGAAGAGAAACTGGCATTTGGTGCAAAGAGCTTATAGGGTGGAAAAATAACCCAAATAAAATTCTCAGAAAGGTCTCAGTGAAAGCCTTGTTTCTAGGACAGCGCTGTGTCCTTCGGGAGGGTGAGGCTTCTGATTCTTTTTCAATTAAACCTTAAATTTTGTTTTTAATCACATTTTCAGATAGATGTAAAACAGTATGCTTTAATAGCAAGTTGGTTTTATCATGGTGCATACTAATGGATAGAGGTAAAATACGTACTTCCAATGCATTTGTATTAGTGTAATATGAACAAGAAAGAGGTCATTGCAGTATAAGTATACACACTCCAGTGCTGATGTAAGAGTGATCAGGTGGAATGTCAGATTCTGAAAAATAACATCCTGAAAATTGACTTTCTATGACTGTTTTTGTAGCAACCACAGACAGGCTGAATATGTTCACTCTGTTTTATCCCTGTATAAGTGTCTGCACCCACCAGTGATTTTACCAGATCTTTTATCTCTTTCCAGCAAGGATTAATTTATTCTGGATGTACTAACTATGTAAATGAATTATGTCTTGCTTTTAGTATCCTACGAAACATTATTGTGGCTTTTTCTTACCCTTGTCCTCTGTATCCCATGGTTTCTTTTGTTCTAATATTATGACACCTGGTAAGTATACACACGATTTAGGACTACATTTTCATAAAGCAGATTTAACCACTACACTAGTAGATTCTTCCTTATAGGAAGCCTCTAAAACTATGACTTTAAATGCTAAAATTTGCAGCAAAGATCCCTCTGGGCTTGGAACATTCTGCAGTGCCATTTAATGTGCCAGTTGTTTTATGAAATAACTAGAAAGGCCAGGAAATGATCTTTTGTGTTATTGTAAGTGGATGTATTATTTATAGAAATTAATGACCCTGCCAGAGTTCAGTCCTTCTTCTACTTTTAAATCCCACTCCAGGGCAGAGTGTAAGTATAAAGTGCTCACTGGCGTTTTTTAACTAAAATGATGATGTTATGGGACGGAGTGGGGTAAGCTACAGCTGCAGGACAATCTCTGTGTGGGCTGGAGGCAGCACCCTCCACTCAGAACACTGAAGGACTTTTGCTTAGCAAACCTTGTTAGCTTTGTTTCACTGGGGCTCATACCCCCGGTTTTGCTTCCAAGTTGTACAGAGGGGATGTCAGAGTGCTCCTTCACCTTGTCCCTTTTGGGACTCGAGAGGATTTTCATCAATTCCAGGGCCCTAGAGGTTTTGGTGCATTTGTTTGGGCTGCTACGCTGGTTTGACCCAGTGCAAGAGCCAGAAAGCTGGAGGGCAGTGTTGGGCCATAAGTCAGCCTGATGCTATTTCTCTGTAGGAATTTCACTATTACTTGCTGCAAAAATCTTGAATTCAAAAGGCAATACTTAAAAAAAAGGCAAACTGATCCCATCTTAATCAGTGCATCATGTACAGTTTCTCGTAGACTGCAGAAGACTGTCCAGCTTGCCTCACATAAGCTTCACGATCGGACACCATGAGTACAAACTGACAGCAGAGCAATACATCATAAAGGTGTGTACCTGCAGGTTCCCCTCTCCCTGCTCCCCAGGCCAGAGCTGCAGCAGGCTGCCATGAGGACACGTGCTTTCTCTTCCAGGAGTCTATTGAAGACCAAACCTTCTGCATGAGTGGCTTTCAGTCTCTCGACATCACCACTCGCAACGGCCCGCTCTGGATTTTAGGAGATGTCTTTATGTCTGTATTTTACTGCATTTTTGACCGTGGAAATGACAGAGTGGGATTTGCAAAAGCTGTTCATAGGAAGGATTACTACTGAGTCATAATAACTTTTATTCTGCCTTAACTCAAATGTTAACGTAATGATCTTCAACACCCATGTGAAGAAGGGCTGTAACTGAAACTCTGGACCTAAATGCAGTTGTGTTCTCCAGTCCCAGGTTTTAAGAGCTTTGGGGTGATCCTTGTCCCAGTTATATAGTTTAGTTCAATCTCTATATGTTTACAATGGAGAACCAATTTTTCCTGAATAACTGTTCAACACCACAGCTCTCAGGATGAAGCAAAACCAGCTCAGTGCTCAGGTTTGCAAAAGAGCAGTAAGGATGAAAACGCTGAACAGTGCCAGACTGACAAGATAGCAGTTACAAGTAGGGGAAAAGAATCCCAGTCTGGTCTGGCGTGGGTACCTGTTTTTTTCTTGTGTACCAGTTTCCACCTCATTTCCTACTGCTTTCCTTTTCCTCACTATTTTCCACCTCATTTCCTTAGTGCTATTTAAATTCTCTTTGTATGAACTTGCTCTAACCAGTTTATATAAAGGGAAATTTGACTCTTGCCTGTGTGGCTGCTAATTTCCACTATTGTTCATTGCACACAATTTCCTGCTCCTTATGCCATCTATCAGACCTGTTTTCTCCTTTGGGTTCATTATTGCTTGATGCTTTTTTCCTCATTTGGGTCATGGTGTTTATTGTCTGTATCTTAGATCAGATGCTGCTTTTAGTGTCTGACGCTTCTGCCCTTTGGTAGTGTGGGCAGGTGGAGGAGCATCTATTCACATTACAATCCCCATAGGGATTGTAAACAGAGCTGTAAAGGGATATCAAGGTGTCCCTCCACCTGAGATGAGTTACAAGACAAACACACTAGCGTTAAACATCTCCTGTCCTTTGCTCAGTCACTTCTTGCCAGCAGTGGCAGCAGCTTCAGCGCTGGCAGCAGTGTGAAACAGCCACAGGTAGCTGTGCTGATTTGGCAAAAGAAGATTCACCTAAATTATACCCATTGGACTATTTGTTTGCAATGTTAAAGCTGATGCTGCCCCCATAAATGCGAATAAAACTTAACTTAGCAAAATCTGCTTTGGGCTGAGCACTGTTTCAGTTTCATTTAATGTTTTCTTACAGCAGTTTCTGTGTGGTGAGGCCAGAGAGGAGGAGGAGGAGAGGGTGCAAAAGTGACTGAAAATCCAGGTTCCTCTGTGGCCTGGAGAGGAGAGACAGGACATATTGCAGTGTTGGGCTGCTCATCTTCCCCTAAAGCCAAAAAATGTCTGCAGCCCCAGCCCCAGACACTGGGCACCTCCCATTCTCCCTGGAGAATGGCCCTGCTGTGGCATCGGCATTGCTGGGGCAGGGGCTGGTGGCCCTGGGGGAAATACTGGTGTCACCTGCCTGGATGTGCTTAGCACAGACCAAATCCAACATCTGTTACTGGATTCGGCAGCGCTACGATTGCAGGCCTTTAGATTTTAAGGCTTTGCTTTTAAGACTCAATAAGTATTACCATAGAGAGTCGTTTTGCCTGTAGGTATCTCTGAAATACTGATCTTTCCTTCCAATATGAAATGCTCCCTCTCTCCAGTGCATGCTTTCGTAACTCTCTATTTGCAGCCACGTTGTGTTACGCGTTTGGCATCCAGGCTATCAGCCTCCAGCAGTGGGGACTCTGCTGCCAGTTGTCTCTTTTTGCAGACAAGATTGAGCAGTACGAAGTTACCGTGTATTTCAGGCCAATCTTACCCTGCTTCCCTTTTGTCCATACCCCTATTAAAAGGCAGAGTGACCATGAGCTAACTTATTTGTCTAGAAAATATCATTCGTTTGGTCGGAAACCAAGACCAACAAACTTCTATAAAGCCCTATCACTTGTTTCATAGCAGCAGGGTATTCTTGTTTTCTCTACTGTGCAGCAGGCTTAACACTCTGGTACATTTCCATTATTTCTAAAATACGTGTTTATTCCTCAAACATGAGCCTGTAGTTGGAGTTAGAGATCTGTTATTTATGAAGAGGACTTCAAGGGTGGTGAGAGATGTCCCTGCAGCCTGTCAGTCCCTGAACTGACATCTCAGCCCTGTAAACTCCAGTGCAGATCGTGAACACATCCTAAAAATACATGGAAATTCAGGCAGCACATGCAGAGGTTGGCCCTCTCTTTATTTGGATATAATTCGTCCTCCTCATGATTAACACCATTTGATAGGAGCAAGCTACTGCTGTTTGTCTCTTCTGGCCCTGTTCTCTCCTCAGTCTTTTACAGCTTTGACAGCTTCCGTAGGTCTGCCTCGCTGTTCCTAGTAGACAAGGTTGAACTTGCATGCAAGGTTGAACCTTTGCCAGAACTGCTTGACATTTCAATACAGTCAAGATGACTGTGTTTCTCAAAGTGCCTTTATTCATGCAATAATTTGACATTGTTTATACCAGTGAACATGAATTGTAAATTGTTGGGTTTGCTAAAATAGTGCATTTACCATGCTAAGGCAAATAGTTTACTGAGACAAGTGCCAAAGAGAACACATAATGCCAAAAGAAAATGTAATACAAATCAGAACCTGCAGATGTTTGCAAAAGCTTCTTTACAAGCAATGAACAGACTATCATAGCTAACCTGGAGCTGGCCTACTATGTGTGAAATGCTATTTGTATATTGCAGATTACATTGTGGGACTTCAGAGCTGTCATTTCTGATCTCACATGTGTTTATATGTCTAATAGACACCTCCATGAACCTTTTGTCTACCCAGTGGCTACCCTTAGTCTCCATTGAAGAATGAAAGCAGGTGCTGGGCCAGGGAGTGCTTGCAGAGTGAGTAGCAAAGAGAGAGGTACCAAAATCATTGTTCATGAGATGCATAATATCCTGGTGGAAAGCAGCAGTGTTTGTGTCCTAGGTAGCGTCCAGGTTGAGAAAAAGATGATGGAAGATGTGCAGAGATGGATGATGAGAAGCTGGGAAGGCTTCTTCAGGCTTAGCAATGCCGAGATGAAACATGCTGATGTCTGGGTTGGGGAGGGTGAGCACTATGCTCCAACACCTTAAGCCCTGGTGGAAGTTGTGTGAAGGAGCAGAGAGAGGAGATGTGGTGGGACTGGACTTTCAGTGCAGATTTGCAGTGGGCACTTCACAGTCATCTCAAATTTCTGCCTTAAATTCCCTTACAGAGAGAAGCACAGTTTCTCGAGCTTGTGCACTGTGAGGAGAGAGATGGATAACAGGTCAAGCTTTCTCCATGGTTGCTGAAAACCTTTCCTATACTTGTACAGCTGGGAGGAGTGTCACCAAACTCCCCCAAAACCTATGTTGCTCTCCTGACTTCATTAAAGTGCTATAGAGGATTTTTCAGGCTTTCAAGGAACGCAGCAGTTACTTTAACTTTGTGTCTAGATGTGTGACTGGAGCTGTCTGAGTATCCTTAAAATGTATCATTTATACTTAAAATTTACCATTTGTTAAAATTAAGCTTACTGGTAAATGGAGTTCCTTGACGACTGCAGAGGAAATTAAATTGAGAAACTATGGAACTGAAAAGCATGGCTTCAGCTGAAAGAAGAAATAGGGAACAGAAAAGAAAGGGAATGCTGAAGGAAATTTTTTTTTTCTCTGCTAATGTAAGGAAAGCCGTGTGTTTCCACCATTGTCATAGGATGATAGAGTCATCCTTCCCAGGGAGAGTCAGCAGGCTGGGACTCTGATGGCTGAAAAGCTAGAGGATGCTACCAGAAGCTGGGTATTTCCTAGTAAGGGCCACTCAGAAAGCAGGACTGCTAGGCTAAGGTGCTGTTTATTTCAATATAATTTCACACTGTTGAGGTCCTCATTTTATTGCTCAAACCTGAACATAGCACCTCAATTTGCCTGAAGACTTGTCTCAAAGTGGCAAGGGTGAGGTTTCACCAGAACATCTTACTCAAAAACTGTGATCAAACCTCACTACTCTCCTGTTACAGTATCACAGTATCACAAGGTTGGAAAAGACCTCTGAGATCATCAAGTCCAACCTATAACCCAACCCAACACCAACCCATCATCTAAACCATGTTCTCAGACACTGGCATCACCTCATCTCATGGTGTGAAGAAATGCCTTCACAGGTGCCTGGGGAACTTGCGCTTGACTTTTCTGCCTACCTGAAGGTCTCAGAGAATGAGTTTGAGCAGCTCTTCCTTGGGCTAATTGTCCACCTCTTCCTGATGGAAATACACATGCTTTTGTCTAGTGTCTTTAAAGGATTTGAAAGGGTGGCACTGCTCAAGCCATGGCTAATACACACCAACAGGAGCCAGTTCCCAAACTGAAAGCAAGGTGACAGAATTGGAAGTGGGGAGGGCAGATGAGACACAGCAGAGTCCTGCGGTATGTCATGGCCTACTGCAAGAGCTCCTCATGTAAGCTGCTGGCAAGTGGAGATGGAGCAGGCAGGTCCATTCATCCCCTTCCCAGCTGCAGGGGGTCCTGAAGACTCTGAGGAGCCACTGGGGCTGCCAGTAACCCCTGGTAGAGACACTGGTTTGTTTTCTGAAATGCATTCTTTTGGGTAAGAGAGCTGGGTGTACTTGCTGTCCATGCAGTCCACACTGCTTACTGCCTACTGCGACCCCCCTCATTTTCTGTGTCTCCCCTCTGTTCTCCCCAGCCCCAGAGCTACCTGGTCTCTCCCTTGTCTATGGAAATCATCTACTTGGACAGTCACTCATGGGGGAATGCTGGCATCACACTCTGAGAGCTGAAAACAAAGAGTTACCACTGCTTTTGGAGCCTGCTTTGAGACTTCTTGCAGGAACTGCAGCAGAAACCACCTAATGCTGGCTTGGGTTTGGGTTAATGGGCAGCATAGGAATGGCAGGTGGTTGAAGGAAGCAGAGAATGATTTTTGGTAGCAATCCCAGGCCATTTGATTGTCTCCCTGGGATGATTGCAGCCTGTGTGCTGCCAGCTGAAGATTTCTGCAGGAGTGGAGCCTTAAGCTCAGTTGCTCCTGCAGCTCCATCACCACTTGAAAGAGTGCCACAGCTCTGTCATCAGTAGGGAGGCCACCTGGGAACAGCATTTTAAAATAAACACCTACTAGCTACACCACACATACGTGCTCCAAGGAGCAGAAAACCAAGCTGAAACGTCCCATGCCCAATTAATCTGCAGTTTTGCTTCTTCCATTTTTCTTAACGAAGTTAAAGCTTTAATGCTTTTATTTTTGCACTCTGTAGTGGCATAGCTTCACCAAAAGCAGGGCAGGCTCTTGTGCCACACAAGCAAGGAGCAGGATTTTTCAAGCGTTCCTCCAGGCAGTGACAAATGGGGGGGCTGAATCTCTCCATCTTGAGGAGGGGAATGAGCCTACACCTCCCCTTCTAGCCACTTGGGTAGAAACCAGAACTGTTGGTGGGTCTTACAAGGATGTCACGGGACTTCACCTGAATGAGTACCCAAAAGTGGTGATGTTCAGGGAGGATCTAAAGTGGACAGAGCCACCTCCACTCTTCCAATAACCTTCCTGTTTCCTCTAGATGAGCCTACACAGCTCACTGCTGTGTGTGCTGGCTGGTTTGCATCCACTCCTGAGGCTCCCAGGTCTCCCCATGAATGTTTTTCCCACAGGGGCACAGGTTTCAAGCCAGAAACAAAGTGGTTTAAAGTGTGTTACCACAAGACCTCCTATTTAGGTGCCCAAATCCTCTGCTGCATTTTACTTAGGACTTGTCTGAGCTTTGTGTCTGCCTTTCTGGACTTTAAGCAAACCTGTGTGAGAACCACTTTCAAGAAGACAGGAAGTTCACTTAGACCGGGGGGAAGCACGATCAAAGTTTTCTTTCACTTTTCTCATTAGAAAATTCTACTATAGCTGTTTCTTTACATTCCAGGTTTTCCCATAAGTGCTGCATCTCAAATGTCTCTGGAGCAGCAGCAGCAGTAACATTTTTTCCATCACTGGAGGTCCTTTGTTGTGAAGTTGTCTCAGAATCTGTTAAAGAGAGCACAGCATCAGCATTTGCCACTGTACTATGACTATGGAAGCTCGGTAAGCTCCATCGCTGAAGGTTTCTCTCGTGATCTGTTATGAAACCAGCTATGTTGCTATCTTGAGGTTCATGTTTGGGCTCCCCTATGACAGTAGGAAGCGACTGATGCACCTCAGAGCCTAGGAGGTATGTAGTAATTTCTGGGGGAAAAAATGGATGGTCCAGAAGAGTCACATTTGCCTCAGTGAGGCTCCTTTGGAGCTTCTCTTCTGGCACGCTTGCGATGCGCTCTGTTTGCAGATCCGGTTTGCCCAGCACATCAGGTGCTTCTTCGTCAGCTTCAGAGATGATGACCTCAGGAACTGGCTTGTTTGTCTCAGATGAAGTGTCACTGCCACCGTCATCGAACTGTGCCTCGTTCCTCGAGGTTTCTGTTATGGGTCCTAGATCTCTGCTACTATGAAGTCTGTTACTTCTCTCAGCTCTTTCATGTTTCTTCTTGAAGCTTGAAGTAGAGTGTCTCCCTCTTGTGTGCATTTCTTGCAGCCTTCTGATGTGCCCCTTTTCATCTGCTGGGAAAAACACTGAATTCTCACTTGTCTGCCGACTGTAGTGCCGGTGAGCCGGGGGTGAAGGGCCCTCATGGACACTGAGAAATCTCTTGACTCTTCTCAGCACCGATCGCTGCCTTCGGTGTTTCTCCTCTTCCCAGGGCCACTCTTCCCCATAGAGGAATTCAGTATCAGCCAGCCTGCCAAATAAAGTCAAATACTAGGTGTCACAGATAGCAAGCATGTAGTCTACATGCACATATATCTTGCTGTCCCAGTAGGAGATCAAGCCCTATTGAGTCCCCAAGGAAAGGCATGGAAGGGTTAAAAAAGGGGTGAGGGTGCCAGGAAATAGTGACTGTGTCTTTGGACCTGCCACATCACCCAGATCATCATTTCCAGGTGTCTCTATTCCTGAGAACCTCACTGAGAAGGCATTCAGCCAGGCCCCATTTCATATGTGGGCTGCAGCCCTCTGCAGCAGCTCCACATGGTGAAGCTTAGGGTAAGGGAGAGGGAGAAAGGAACCTTGCTCGGTGTTGTAGCTACTTTTTCAGGAAAACCCTTCAGGAAAAAATAACAACAGTGAAAAAGCTACTCCTGAAAGCAGAGTGTGATAGTTTCAGAAAATATTGGAATTACTCAGATGGTCAAATTTCACTTACTTCTGGGACACAACAGTGTGTCTGAAAGTCCCACCTGTAGCTGGTACTCTTCTTCGGCCCAGCTTTGGTGGTTTATGAGAATGACTATTGCTTCGTCTGCCAGACAATTCAGTAAATATTATTATAGTCTAGAAGACAACTTGAATTGACCCAGTTACCTGTCTTAAGGACAAGGATGGCAAAGGGGTTTGAGCCAAATCTGAGGCAAGGAGTACATGGAGGCCACAGGAATTTCATCCAGTATTTGAAAAGACGTGGGCTTGAGGGGACTGGAGAAGACTTTGGATTTGGTCTCAATTTTATATATTTACTTTGGACTTGGGTGAATCTTTAGACTTTGTTTTTGAAGTCTGCGTAACAAGTACCCTTTTTTTTTAAGAGAGATGAACAGAGAAATGATTCAGAGGAGAAAATAATAAATAAAAGTCAACACATCAGAGCTGTTTGCATTTCACAGGGGCTAATATTGAGCTATTTTTCATTCACTCTCCCTTCATCTTTTGTGTGAATTGCTTCTTACTGAAAATTGTTTACACATTTAATAATGTTTCTTCTTTTCTTTTCCATTTTTTCCCCCTAGCAATTGCAGTAAAATACATTATATTCTATGGGGTTTTCTTTGCTGTTTTACTTTCTTCTTTACTTTCATTTTGGCCATTTTATAGTTTTTCCAGAAGGAAATAAATTCTGAAAAAGCCGAAAGTGATAAAAAGAAGTCATATAAAGCATTGTACCAGAATGCATGAAAAATGGTAAAATAAGGAGAAAACACGACTTTCCAGACCAAAAGAAGCAAAAAAAACCCCCAAAAAGGCCTGGTTTATTTGGATGAAGGCTGGAAAATTTTGGAAAAACTGCAAAATTCTTGAGATAATTTTTAAAGTTAAAAAAATTGGCTCCTCTAAAGGTTTTTAAAATATTTTCAGATAAAAATGTCTGCTTGTCCTGGTATTTGTTCAGGCACAGTGGTATTTACACTTACTGACCTGTTCTGTTTTACAGCATGTCATAAGTGTTTAAATTCAACAGCTTCTAAGCCAACTGGCCTATCACTGATTTATCGTACAGATCCTGACACCACAGAGCAATCCTCTATCCTCTATATGTTTCTTTATAATAATGGTTCTTGTGTTGATCCCTGCAAATAATTTCTCTTCTTTTTCTCTTCACTCCAGCTTCTGGGCCAATAAAAAGTCATACCACATTTAAGATAATTTCTTGTTTAGCTTCATAAAAATATAAACTGATTTTAGACATCATCTGTTAACAAAAGAAGCAAAAGAATAGCCATTTTGCTAACTGGAGGGGTGCATGAAGAAGCTGTAGTAAATAAAAAAATTTTAAGAAGATTCATTCATTGTCTTCAGGTGTTCTCAAAGATTATTAACAAACCCTCACTGCAAACGTTCTCTATGTATTAATTAAAGCAGTTCAAGCAATGGGTGCACAGTTCATACGAGCACATGGACCACTGGAGATGTCATCCCACCAAGACCAGCCTATCCACTCACTCCCAGTAATATTATTTCCCATCTCCTTCTTCCCTACTCACAGTATTGTCACAGCCTGCAGTCCTGTGCTGGCTGTCCATCAGACAGGGGTGGTGACCTTTCTGATGGCATTAGGGACTCTTAGTACCACTCACCCCATTTCAATAGTTGAACCCAGGAATGAAGGAATGCAGTAATCAGCAGCTGCTTTTGTGTAAGGTGGCCGAGCAGAGGAATCATTCCAGTAAATATCTTTCTCCATCCTTGGTAAGTTCATGTGCATCTCGTCCACCGCCAGAAGTGAGACCTTAGAATTATTTTGATAAAAGTCACATCAACTTTCAGCATAGTATGGTATATGAGAGAATATATTTTGTATTCCCTGGGTCAACACTTCTCTCAGAAACCCTTTAAAGTAAGCTATGTATGCTGGGCATTGGGAAGAGACTCAGTATTATAAAATATACCCTCTATACCCTCCCATACTTATGAAAGCACAGATTTTTATTGTAACTTGAGTCTTCTATGCTGCAAAGATATTTGCATCGGATTGAAGTCCTTTCCTCACAAATGGCATGGTTAAATGGACGTGTACATATGTGTTATGGGAACTCTCTGTAGAGTATGAGCTGTGCTCCTCAAAATATCCAGAGGTTAAGAAAGTTTCTGATAGGCTTTGCCCACACTTTAAGATATTCAGAACCGAGTAATTGACCATCCTGTGCCAGAGCCTTCCAATATATTTTATACAAAGGGCTCTGAGGTGCTCATGAGTAGCTGAAGTGGTGTTAAGCCAGGGAGCATCTCTGGCACAGTGAACACCTTTCCCACTTCTGTGTGTTCCTGCACTCCCTGCTTTTCTCAATATGCTGGTTTGCTTGCCCTTGCTCCCTCTAACACCTGGGCTCTGCTTTGCAGTCTCAGTGGTTCCCTGCAGATGTGGAGTCTGACAGGAGCTCAGCCTCATGCTTGGCTCTACCCACAAGGGGAGCATCAGGTGCTCTGGGACTCCTTTGAGCTCCTTTGTGGCTCAACAGACAGAGGTTATTTGGGAACTGGGGGTAACTGCTATGAATCTGTACCCTGGCCATCTCATAGCTTCTGCAAGTGAGGACACTGGCTCCTGTGCTGATCATAGATGCTGCAGCATCCCAACACGAATTGTGATATAGGCCGTGCTTGTTCAGGGCCCTGCTTGGTCTTTTTGATATCTTTACTGCATTTTTTTAAGAGGAAGATTCATATACAATATTGTAATCCGACATTCAGATTAGCAAAACCTGTTCTTATCTCTGGGGCAAGAGATGGCTTTTGTATTTTGCAGGATTGACCTAGATTATGTGTTTTTCCAGGCATAAAGTGAGTTTATATTTGAAGTCAGCTGTTTGCATGTTTAGTCATGCATCAAAAAATGCCAAATGCCTACATCAAGTTGCATTATCTTGTAAAAATAAAATCTGGGATCACAGCCTTAGGTATTTCTTCAGGGAAAGAATTTGTTTTGCTGACACTTTTTGCCCTTGCTTTTAACTGCAATGTAAGAAATAGGGTTAAATGTAATGATAATTTCTAGTAAGGTAAAGCTGCAAGAAGAAATAACAACAGCAACCTGTAAATTTCTATCAATGCACCAGTTAGTTTCAAAATCATCATCATCTTCTCCAAATGGATTAATAAGTTGTTCGGCGACCTGAAAGGAAAATGAGATAGTGAATAGAGTTTGGCATGCCATGTCAGGACTGCTGCTGCAGAGAAAATGGGATTTAATTTTTCTCTCTCTCCTTGCCTGTCACTTCCAATCATAGCATGAACTCCTGCATGGTGGTTTTGCCAGCCTAGCAAAAGAACAGCTTGCTTTCCTTACGGATTCATACCTGGGTGCCTTGTTGGTGCTATCAATGATGATTGTCAGCACTGGCCTGCTGGGAATTGAGACATGTCTGGGCCATGGTAAGTGTCACATAAGATAGTCATTAGCTGTCCTTATGGTTGTCTTGGGCTGATTTAAATGAATGGATTAGCAGCTAGAGGCTGTGTTATTCTGTTATGGTTTACAATACTTCACCATCCCATTTGGTCAGCATTCCCAGGCCCTGCACTGGAGTCTGCTAGAGGGAATACATCTCTCTAGCTCAGCCCTTGGCCCCTGCTTCTTTTTTGGTGGTGATGCATTTGGCATCCCTCTGAAGCTTTTCAGGAAAAGCAGCCCACCAAAAGGCTTGACTCAAATGGATGCTATGCCTCATGTTAGCCGAAGTCAGGAGATGGCATCTGAGTTTGTTCTTTAATTCAGCCTGTTGTTTTGCGTTTCTCTACATGAAGTGATTAAAACCGAAGGGAAGAATCCCATCTTGTGGAGGACATAATGAAAAAGTGAGCTCAGGCACCTCTGTGGGGTTGTGCCTTAGTCTAGGAACTAGGCTGGGAAAGGAAACCTCTCTGGCTGCCCACAGCCTTATCTTGTCCTGCCCTTATGCAAAGGAATAAATGAATGGAAAAACAACCAGAGACTGCCCCCCTACCGCCATGATCACCAAAGTACGTTGGGGGAAAAGCCTCATAGATTGTGGGAGAGAAAAAATGATTAAATAGGAAATATTTTTTAAAAAGAAAAGTTTTAGGAAATTCAGACCACTTCTCTGTTTTTCAGTTCCTCAGTATACTGAGATTAAATATCCTCTCATCTTTATGCTTTTCTTCTGTTTGTCTTTTTAAGCCCTGGTTTTGAAGTGAAACACATTCTTGCTGACCCTCCCAAGCCTTCCTGGTGGTTACCAGGGCTGTGCACAGGAGCAGTGGCCAGGTCCTTGGTTTAATGTGGATATGGGTGAAGCGACTGTGTGATTAAATAGGCCTGTCACAAACCTCTCAAAGGACAGATAGGATCTGAATAGCTTGTAACAGTAAGGCAGTCATTCCTATGCAATTTATTCCTATGTGCCTCTAGGTTGTACCATTTGGTAAGCGTTTGCTGACTCTCCTAGGCCACCACTTCCCAGGCCAGCAGTGGAACACAACAAATGAACTGCTGAAAAGACGAACAAGACAAAAACATCCGTAAGGCAGCAGGAACGACAAAGAGACAGGGGATACCTCAGCTCACACTCATTGGCCTGGCCCGTAGCATTAAATTTTTGATAGCGTTATGGAAATGCTGTAAGAGGAATGAGCTGCAACAGACTGTGTTGCAGCTCTCCAGACAAGACACTGGATTATCTTGGTATAAACCTGGGGATCACTGCCCCAGAATCCACTACAAAGGAAAACTGTGAGCAGGGCTGGAACAGAGGGAGCAGCAGCAATGGCCTTTACCTTGACTGAGCTGGTCCTGGCATGTGAGACCTGAATTTGGTCTCCAGAAAGGAGACAACTAAGCCCTATATTTGGATGATCTGTCTATCCCCGCAATGAAAATGGAGATTTAGAAGTGCTGCACGTGATGGGAAACTTTGCCCCTGTATTGTGGGTATAATAAACCAGGCCTGAGGCCAAGGAATGAGCTCAGTTTAGCCATCATTTCTGAGGAACTGCCAAGTTACTGGAAGTCAATAGCTTGAGGCTCTTTCTGCAGCCTGGCAGCCAAAGCCCAACACACTCAGCAGGAAACCGGCTGTAACCTTCAAGACAGAAATATCCTGACTAGAGGGCACTGCCAGTTTGGACAAACCTCTGGTTCGAGGGAGCACTGCTGATTAAATTAGCTTTTTAAAATGGCTTCTCTTCACTTCCATTTCCTGTGCAGAAGATGTTTCAATTACAATGACATCTCCTACCTGCCTTAGCCAGGAATTGGCTGGAAGTCTAACTGAGAGAGGTGTTAACAGCCTGGGTTTCCAATGAAGGGGAAGCCATTTCCCCCTCAGGAGCACCAGCAAGGCAGCTTACAGTTTTGCAACCCACTAGGAAACCCCTGTAAGACATTACCTAGAGATATTTCTGCAGGAGCAATGTGTTCCCTCTGCTGCACCAGCCTCCCTTCCTCTCTCTCCCACTCCTCTCCAGGCTGGTCTCTCTGCAGCAAACCCCTTTTGCCCCCCAGTTTCCTAGGACACAGGACTAGAGCAGCTTGTCCTGCAGGTATTTTACTTTGCCGGCAATCTGCCAGCTGAGCATGCTGCCTTCTCTGCCCTTTGGAGCTGGCTGAGGGAAGGGGGCTGTAAAACTGGCCAATTTTGTGCAATTTATATTCTAACAGAAAAGTTAGTTTTGGGTTTCCAGCCATGATTAATAATCCTCAGAGGAATTCTTAATGCACATAAACCCTAATGTACCAATTTTCTTTTTATTTGAAACTTTTTCCTGTTAGTCTACCTCGATACTCAGTGCAGAGAACCACCACGAGGTATGAGGCTTAATTATACAACTATCAGATTGATGGCGATATGTTAACTGAGCAGGCATCAGTGGGCTGATGGGTAGCATCCTATTCCTTCTATAACTCTTCTTTTTAATGAACATTTTTATGCGGTGGTGTTGGAGCCAATATTGACTGTCGCTGTTTGATAGCCCTCTGGAACAGGAGACCTTTAATTGCCTGCATCTGTTTAAGTTAACAGCAGATACTAAATGTTGGCTTTGAGCATAAGAAGAAAGTATGATTCAGTCCCTTTCAGCCCATGCCAGATCTGCAGCAGTATTTCTCCACCATGCAGCAGAATGGAAGAAAGGTTTGGTTTTATAATCTTTCATCTGTTATTTTATAGTTCAAGTCTTGGGACCTAATTTTGCTGGAGTTAATACTCCCCAGGGGAGTTGTAGCTGCACTGGTCCTACTAAAATGGGCTCTTTCAGGTTCCTGACTGTTTTTTACTGTAATATCTGTAAGGTGGAATGAAAAAATGTATTGCATGATGTCACTTTATGATCACAGGAAACTTTGGGCTGAATTCGTCTTTGGTGTAACTCCATAAATCTTTGATGATTTTGCAGTGTGCCACAAAACTGACACCTTGACTTCAGCTCTGACATCTTCACCAGTCCTCCCCAAGAGGGTTCCCCCACAGCCTTCCCAGAAAGCTAGTTTACCTTGAGCCATCCTGCGTAGAAGAAGAACTGTAACAGTGTGAAGATTGGAATGTAAAGATCTAAGTCGTGTCCCTGATACCCTTGGTCAGTATCCAAAAATTGACGCCCTATCAAGCAGGCAAAGAAAAAAGTATAGACTGCAAGAGTAACAACCTGCAAAGAACAAAACTTCACTGAAATCATGCAATAATACAATCTTATGCACAAAGCAACACATACCCAAAGGCCTCTGACTGCCTTTTGCCATATGATTTACAAGTCTGGAGGGAGGTGTTACAAAGAGGGAGGCCACAGGAATAATTACAGGCGAGGAGACCCAGGAAATGTAAAAACATTTCAGCCATTCCCTCCCCCCTCCCAGATAATGCAAGGTCTTCAAAATATCTCTACATTAAATATGACTTAAATAATTAGCCAGGCCTCCATGATCTCATGGGAGTCAATGTGTGCTTAACGGCTCAGAAGCTGTGGCTGAGTCGATAGATGTCTTGCATCAAACTTTCCTTTTATTGAAAAGGTGTTTCAAATTTTGTAAAAGATAATGTCTCAGTACCTGGGTATAGACCAGTGGAATTCCAACCCAATCATAACCAAACAAAAGACTACACCAAGACCGGTATTTATTCATCTCCTAAAAGGACAAAAAAAAAAAAAAAGAAAACCAAACATCAACAAAGTAAAATTGCATAGGGTTCAATTCTAAATAATGAACATTTTGTTACAATTCAATTCTGTACATGCTGAAGGACAGGGAGATAAGAAAGTGTAGTATATATAAACTGATACCATAACCATACCCAACACCCCATTGTCACATTTGAGTATTTATTTAGTTTATGGTGGTGGAACACTTAGCATATTATATATATTTCTTCACAAATTATCTTTTGTTTCTATCTTATGCACAGTCTAGTGATATCAGAAAAAGGATGTTTGACCACTTAATGAAATATTCAGGAAAATTATCTTCTCTGAAACTGATACTAAAGTCTTCAATATGTCACATTAATCTTATTTTTTCCTGCAGCAATGAAACAAGTATAAATAATTTTTTACTCATCAATTTGTTACTCCAGTTAATACCTTCTTAGTCATATAAACATAATCCCAGCACAATGGTGCTGTGTGTGCTTGAGTGTACATTGGTCCACAGAGGAAAGTGGTGTAAATCTTGAGCAATATAATTTAGATTATACTGGATAGTTGTGCATACTAAATCAAATTATACAAATGAAAATCCACCACATAGCAACTATACATTAGTTTTCTGTAGATTTACTTTTTCTACTCACGTTCATCATTGTCTGCAGATCTACACTGTCTCGAATTCTTCCCTCTTTTCGTGCCTTTGATGCCAAATTTCCAAACCAGACAAATGGAACCCAGTATTTAAGGTGAGGAGACTTAAGGTCATCAAATATTTTTCTTTCATATCTTGTCATAAAACCTATTTACAACAACAACAAAAAGCCTTCACTTATTCTGTGCACTCAGTGAAACTGATACTACAGGTTTTGAATATGTTTGAATCTATTGATGTGATATTTGCATAGAACTATGCAAAACACTATTTGTAATTCTAACTAGTAGCCACCTCCATTTGTTTTGACGTTTGGTCTTTTTTTCCCAGGATAGATCTTCCTTGAAACAACTTCTTCGTGCAATAACTACCAACGTAAAATCCCTCTTGATCAATTACGTGCAATAATTTACTATTACTGTGTTCTCATATCTGACCACTGACAGATTGTATATAATACTAAGCATTGTACAGATTACTGTCTAGTTTCATATTCTGCTTTCAGAAAAATAAGAAACTGGATATAGCAGTCAAGAAACTATCACTTTTCATCAATGATGTTTTTTAGCAGCATCTCAACATATGTTTTAAGGGTAGTTACGTGACCTTCCGATTCTGATAATCTTTTGGTAAATCTGCAAAGCAGTGAGCAAGGAACAGAGGATACAAATGCATGTGTGAAACAGAGCTCAAAAGAGAGAGTGCCGTCTGCCAGGGAAATACTTCCCTGACAGATTGTGTTTCATGTTTTCTTTGGGGCTATGAAGGCGTGCAAAGCGATGAAGAAGGAATTATGCACAGAAACCCTGCTGCTTGCAGGACACTGGGCCAGGTGACATGCTGTCGGGCTGCAGGCTGAAGCTGCTTTCAGCCTGGCAATTTGCCTTGCCGGGTTGATGGGAAGGTATTAAATTTCCTGCAGAGTTCTCCCATCCGTTTGAAGCCCAGCTTCCCCTGCTGCAAGCCAAGTCCAAGGTCAGTTAGCGGGAGAGCCATGGCTGTGTGGGACAAAACTTGCGCTGGAGCAGCTCGCTGCTTGGGACTGGCATGAGAACAGCTGGGTTTTGGAGCAGCTTCCCCACCCCCTTGGGCTTTGTGGGTGAGAAAGCTCAGGTCTGTTGTCCTCCTTCCATCCAGCCTTTGAGAAAAACAGCCTCGAGTAATTCATGAGGGGGAACTTCACATTTTCCTTTTTCTGAATTCTGTATTTTCTGTATTTTCTGGGGTTGGAGTAATCTTCAGGTTTGGGGGATCTTAGTTTTTGCTCAGGTGTATGTCACTTACCAGGGTGGGTATAAGGCTTCTTTTGTTGTGTTTACATTAGTTTCAAACCAGGACAAAGTTAGTAACATGGCAGCAAACAGTTAAGTGGTTCAGTCAATTAATTAGAAGTTTGAGTGCTGAAAATTCAAAAAGTAGAATAGGATTTTTTTTCTAGTCTCCAACCAGTAACTAAGAATAGGCCCATTGTTACTAACTTTGCTAATGATATATGAAGCAGCAAAAAAATGAATATACACAAATTCAGTTGTGTTTTGTATAAAAATGTGAAAAAGATAAGAGAAGCGACCTTCTGAAATACTCTGTTGAGGAAAATGCTGCTGTGGTACAGTTGCAACAAGTCAACACATGAAATACTGCAATTACCAAGAAGGAATACAACGACAGAACAGAAAACCTTCTGGAAGAGGAGAGGTTCTGCAGCAAGGCACAGTACTCCTGCAGCATCCTGGAATCTGAGACCAGAATAAGATACAGCTTTTAAAAGATCCCTGGGCATTTTCAGCCAACTCTTACAATCAACTGCACAGAAACAATCAGGTAACCAGACAACTTGACCAACTAGGTATGACTCCCGACTCCCTAGAAGTCAGTCAGTCTTTCTGGTTGGTCAGCTGATTCATTGTAGGACAGGAAAAGATTTTTCTATCAGGTTGAAACAGACAGAGATCATATCAGAAAATTGACAATCTGCAGTAAACACTGGATGCAAGTCACTTGAGAGACTCTGGGAAGTCATTTTCTGGAAGGACACAGCCTGAGCAGGTCAAAAAGAACAGCAAGGCTATAAGGATTGGTTCAGTTCTCAAACTGGGTACCTTTTTGTTCAGAAAAGCTCAACAAAGCCTTGTTCTCGTCAGTATTTTTAAAGTCAAGGTGTTTGTGTTGATATTAATTTAATATTCTCTTTTATGGATATTAATAATGCCTAGCATTCTTATCACAGGAAATATTAAACAATTCTGGATTGCTCTTACTGCCATTGAAGGATAAGGGAATACAAACAACAGAGAACAGAAACACTTGCTATTATTACAGTGGTAAAGATACACTTTATATTCCATTAAATAGTAGGGAGAATGTTTAACCTCAGTTATTAAAATTAAATTGTTTCTAAACATGGTCAAGATATTTTTATTCAAGAGTCTTCAAAGAATTAACTAAGGAACTCTCCAAACAAGACTGTTGGTTTTGACAAGCACTGTAACACTGGAGTAGTTCCAGAAAACCAGAAATATTCTGCAAATATTGTGCCAAGATCTTGAAAAGGATGGTCTAAGGAAAGATCTTAGAATCCTTGCAAAAGCTTTAAAGGTTTGACATGGGATGCAATCAATAAAGAATCAAAGGACACTAATATGAATAGTGTCAGCCGAAGTAGCCTTACAGGAAAAGTATTGATGGGAACATAAGCCTAGTTAGAAAAAGTCACTCGTGCTCTCCCTCAAGTGATTTGAGTAGTATTCACTTCTACTGCCAAAACTTAGTTTGAGACAAGGCTTGTTGCAGAGCACCAATGCCAGATAGTTGTTTGTTAGAGAAGAAGGAACTGAAAAGAAGTCATCTCCAGAGTGCGCTAACAGTGGTCAAGTAGTTAAAAGTTTCACTTTCTGCTTCTGTGTTATGTAGGAAAGAATTCATTTAGGTACACCACTCCAGGAGAGGGTTTGGGACTGCAGACTTCAGCTGGCTGTGGGTATGCATGCACTTGGGCTCACACCTCATGTTTCTCTTCAGCATTTCCTCTCAACTGTTTTGCGCTGCTCTCTGCCTTGGTGCTGACACATTACTCATGCTTTTTAAGGTGTATGTTCTTAAGCATCCAACTTCCTTCTTGCACTTTGCAGCCAATAGGATTGGTACACTCAGGACTGCTGTTAGGCTTTTGATGCTTATGGCATACATGGTGCAGCACTCAACATCATAATGTCATGAATCTGCATTTATCTACTGGCTACAGCTCCATAAAAAGTTCTAAAAAAATGAAAAAGGGTTCAGGAAAGACTTAGGAGGGATATCCAGCACTGAAGAACGTATCTTGTAAGGAGATACTACAGGTGGTGAAGCTCCTAAGTTTGTTCAAGCCTTTACTCACTCTTGTAACTACTGAGAGAAAACTGGTGTTTACATCTAGTTAGAAAAAGAACAACCTGAACCAATTACAAGATCCAGTTACCAGAAGATGACTCTATGCGAGTTCAAACTGAGAATAAAATTTCACTTTTCATCAAGTTCACCGTTGTGAATGTGAGTTCACCTCAGATGTGGTGCATACCTCCAGTACACCCAGTTGAATTTTAAACCAGGGCTGGTTAAATTCCTAGAAAATATTGCAGCTCAGTCAGAAATTGCAACATAATAAAGGATGTTGTGAGTAAACTTTTATGCCTGGTGTTATGGATGAGTCAGACTAGATTATTATGATACTGTTCTCAGATTTAAAATCTGTGAATTTCAGCAGTTCATTTGCTGAAAAGAGAAATGTGTAGCAATAGTTACGCTTTGGCAGTTCTCAGTTTGATAACGAAATGCAAAATTGGCACAAGTTGTTTCAATGATGACTTTGCTGTAAGTATCAGATTCTGCCGTTCACATTCATATTAAATGCTGCACTTTCTTGCAGTATGATACATAATGCCATGGGGAGATAGGAACGGCATAATTGCAGAGTATTGTCTTAATCACTGGATGGTAATAGGAGTAAAACATACCGTTAAGCGCTCTTTACTGCATCAACAAAAATTCTGTGGCACAATATGCATTAAAACTTACAGAATAAATACTGATATCCACAGAGCTGACTACACTATCGATACTTAGTTATATAGCTTATAATAGCCACTGTTTTTTTTAAAAAACCCAACAAAACAACTTGTTTTGCAGTCTACAATTTTTGTACAACACTGTGACATTTTGTCTGTTTTGGAACAGATTGTCTGTAGCAATAGGGAGGCAGAACTGGATTAGCCTGCTGGAAATGTTGTAATTTTCCAGTGCATATTAGAAGCAGATTTCTAGGGAGAGTGACAGAAGCTTCCATGACCTCTCACAGGCTCAGTTAAACAGTTTTGTTAAACAGCACAAGGAAGAGTACTTCACAATCCAACTAAGTACAACACAAATTGTTTTTTTCAGTAAGATCAGGGCATTCTCCCTAGATTTTTTTTTAGTATGCAAAGCTTCTCACACATATTTGAAATGTATGTATGTATATACGCACTGCATATTTTAACACAGTACAACTTTACTTACTAATCTCTGCCAAAGGAGTAATTTTAAGACATGCAAGACATTCAGAAAAAAATACAGAACTTCTCTTATTTGGAACAGATACCCACATCTCTGCACTGATGTCCTGCCTCTGACACTGACTAAGCCAGTCAGAAGACATGGCATCACACCTTGCCTTTAAATACTCAGCAGTCAGTCCTTCATTGACAAAGTCTTAAATGCTTGGACTCTCTTCCCACTCATCACACTCACAGTGTTATCAAAACAAACAGAAAATAAAGACATGTACAGTACTTAGTATATTTATCCATCATAAAACTAAGCTCAACGTGAGGTTGTAAATATAAAGAAAAAACTCTTCGAGTTGGGGATTTTCAAGTATATTACAACATTTAAAAAGTGCAATGTATTTAAAATGCTATGTAATTAAAAAATAAAATGAGATAAAGCTGTACTTGTGAAGTGCCTGCAACGATCAGTTTCTGACACGAGGCAAAGTTATATCCTAGACGTTGAGGCAATGCCATATATCAAGTCACCATTCCCACTGCATCATATTACAGCACAACTACATTATTTTTCATGCTTTTGAAGATGTTATACCTGCTCTGTATGTCTGTGTGTTTGGGGCAGGCCTGTTGCCTCCATGATGTCTGAGAGCAGATCCACATAAGAGCCTCAAACTCATTTGGTTTCTAAAGTGTTGCTAGATGAAGCCTTTAAGAGCATTAAAGATGCTCGTAAAGCATCTTTAAGCCACTCACAAAATCGTGATAGCTTTGACCCGGGTTAGTATGAGGCACACATGGAGCCAAAAAGCAAACTAAAAATCAGTATGGCTCCTTCCCTCCCTGTGCCCTCACCTCTGAGGGAAAAGGAAGATATTTCCAGGAGATGGGCTTGGCAGTACCTGCTCCTACCACATGGTCCATGGTGGGAAACCTTTTGTACACAGCTGTGCTCACAGAACGAAAGATCAGCAGAGACGTTAAATTCACGTAACGCATGAGAGTCCTCCTTAACAAGCGCCCGTATTCATCTCTGCCCTGGACACAGCTAGAGATGAGGAACATCAGTCGGTCTGGCCACGGCAAGTTCACAAACTGGTTCCACCAGCGATTCACCACCAAAGTGACGTAGAAACCTGGGGGTTAGAAGGGAAAATAAAACTCCACTGCCTATCAGGATTTCTCTTCAGGTTAATTTAATTTAGTTTTCAGAGTGTTGTTCATATCACTAAGCTGCTTTATTTCCCAGAACAAGTGCAGTAAGTATCATCAAAACCCGGGATGCAATCAATGCTAATTATTTAACAGACACTGCAACTTAACAGCCTATTCCAGATGAGTCTCTCATACACATGAACTTTGATTTTTCCTCCTCTGTGGTAAATGATTTAGTGTATCAGTGTGAATTAGTGAATTAGTGTATCAGACATAATGTATCAGTGTTACTGGGCACCGTATATGTATATGTGTATATATATGTATATGTATATATTTACAATTTTTTTTTGTTGATATATGAAGAACATAAGCACAAATGTTGATGTGATAAAAGCAACTCAAACTTAAGGAGACCTGTTGGAAGTCGATAATGATTTGTTGTGAGCCGTCAAACTCCCATCTGCCCCTCCCCTCTCAAATGCTTCCATGCATTGACATTCACAAAACACCTGAACAGTGACAGTGTTTTAAAATAATTTCACACGTGACTGGTACTTACCAAGCACAAAAGTTACTGGGATTTGCTCAGCATATTTGTCACAGTAAATTGATAATCTTTCAAAGAACCGTTTTTGGCTACCTGTAAGAAAAAATCTGCAGCAAAAATAAAATATATCTGTCGTTTCATAATATTCTGGCACTAGCTACAAAGTGCAAACATGTATAAATAATCAGGTATATGCAATCAGGAGTAACCTTGGCTAATGTATTCAAGCATATTCTTAAAGGTAAAGTGTTGGTATGTAATAAATAAGTTGAAGAATACAATATTCATGACTAATTTGACTGGCACTACTATTAGGGTCAACACACCTGGAGAATTAACTTGCTGTCTCATACAAACCAATGATGATAGTAAGCTGTATGCCTGTAAGTAGAGCTTGCTTTCATTTTCTGGTAAGCTGCTTAATAAAAATGCTAAAGTCGGTTTGAATTACCAACATCTAATTGCTCTTATTTGAAAATGTTATGCAGTTGTAGCAGTTTTTACTCTTACCCCTACGAAATTTCTCTTTTCCACAAGATTAAAAACACATCTATATATATTTTGCAGTGAGGAAAACGTTCATTGAATGATAGAAAGTGAGTGTAGCATGGCAGCTTCTGCCCATGGAGAAAGATAGCTCGTGAAATACAACAAGCTTAAACATAAATAATAATTTTATTTGAATAGGTATTACAGTTATTCTTTGATTTCATATAAAAGGATGACAGGACAAATATTTGGTGGGTTTTACTCGCAATAAAATCTGCAGTGTGTATAGAAGGTTTTCCATGGTCTATTTACTATGGTCTTTTATCACCTAGCATTTCAGTAAAACTAGATTAATTTAAATATGTGACTCTGGTGTTTCTTTACATATTAATGCTGTAATCTTCTTTCTGAGTTTCCAGGTATAGATTACTGAACATTTTGGAAAATGAGTGATTAATCACAGACAATCTGAAGCTCATTTTCTCCTTGCTTCACATAAAAAGGAAACACTGAAATCTAATTACAGATCAAGATAGGAGCTGAATCATGATTTTGATACATCTGTGTAGTGTACCTCATCAATTAAAAGTTTCTCTGTACTAATTGATGCATTGCATCTGGCATACAGGTGTTTAATTCACACCTTGGTGGAAGAAACAACTTTCCTTCTAACGTGACCCTCCCAGGTGCTGTGTGACACACAGGTAATAACCATGTCTGGTTTCCATGCAGTTTTGCTTGGCCTTCTGTATGCTTAAAAATGAAGTTTGCCATGTCTTCCTAGCTTTAGGCAAAACTTTGTTTTTTCTGACTATATAACCTGGCTTTCAAAATGCTACTTTTCAGTGTTGTTGGAGAAACTAATACTGAGCAACTAAAGATACAGTTTTGCAAATAGAATGAAAAGGACTGTACTTATCATTTTATGCAGAGAGGTACACTCACTGTTGCCAACTTGATGGTGGAACAATGAAAGCTATAATATAGGCTAGCTGCAAGTGATTATGTAGCCCAATGTCAATAGGATGATTACTCAACTCCGGGCTGAAAGTGGAATCAGCTGAATATGATAGACAGTATTTTATTTATACCCTACATGCTTTCTCTGGAACATGAAACTTGGAAAGGAAAGGACGTTTAAAAAGGTCCAAGAAAAGGCATTAATAATTATTAGTAACCTTCCCCCCCAGCCACCATTGATCAGCTTAACACTACGAAGTGTGAAACTTCAGTACAGCATTTAATGAGATGTGAATTGAAAAGAGTGTACCTGTACAATACACTTATCGCTGTGTAAAGAGTAGCAAAAACAATAAATTCTCTGTACAGCAATTTGTAGATGCTGCCTTTCCACTTTAGGAGTAATCTGTGAAATCCAAAGAAAGTGGCATTTGCTACTTTGCTGGAATAAGTGACTGTCATCCTCTTGGCAGGCTGTGCCTAGAAACAGCAGAAGAGAAGCAGGAAACCAACAACATTTTAGACTGCATGTCCTAACCTGCATGCACTCTTGTATGTACAGATATATACACATATACACACACGTATACACATGTAATAGTAAATACATGTTCTGTATATTTATATATATATAGAGAGAGAAATAAAAAAATCTTGCAGTTACAAGCCCCATTGAGACCTGCAGACTGATTGACGCAAGGCTGTATTGAGGCTTTGCCTCAAAGGCTACTCAAAAGCAACAGCTAGCTTCAAATGCGGCTGCCTGCCTGGGTGGCCGTGGCAAGATTCACAGAATCATAGAATCTTCTGGTTGGAAAAGACCTTTGAGATCATTGGGTCCAACTGTACCCATCCTCTGCTAAACCATGTCTGTCCTTCAAAAACTCATCTACCCATTTTTCAAATACCTCCAGGGATGGTGACGTGACCACTTCCCTGGGCAGCCTGTTCCAGTGCCTGACCACCCTTTCAGTAAAGAAATTCTTCCTAATATCTAGTCTGAACCTCCCTTGGCACAACTTAGGGCCATTTCCCCTTGTCCTATTACCTGTCATTTGAGAGAAGAGATCAACACTCGCTCGCTCACAGCCTCCTTTCAGGCAGCCATAGACAGCGATGAGGTCTCCCCTCAGCCTCCTCTTCTTCAAGCTAAACAACTTCAGTTCCCCCAGCCACTCCTCGTAGGACTTTTTCTCCAGCCCCTTCACCAGCCTTGTCACCCTTCTCTGGATGTGTTCCAACACCTCATTGTCCTTCTTTTACTGAGGGGCCCAGAACTGAACACAGCACTCGAGCTGTGGCCTCACCAGTGCCGAGTACAGGGGCACAATCCTGCTGGCCTGGTTTTGATACAGGTCATGATGCCATTGGCCCTCTTGGCCACCTGGGCACACTGCTGGCTCATATTCAGCCGGTTGTCAACCAACACCCCCAAGTCCTTCTCCTCCAGGCAGCTTTCCAGTCGGTCTTCCCCAAGCCTGTAATGCTGCATGGGGTTGTGTCCCAGGTGCAGGACTCGGCATTTGATCTTGTTAAAACTCATCCCGTTGGTCTCAGCCCATCGATCCAGCCTGTCCAGATCTCTTTGCAGGGCCTCCCTTCCTTCAAGCAGATCAACACTGCCACCCAGCTTGGTGTCATCTGCAGACTTGCTAAGGGTGCACTCGATCCCTTAATCCAGATCATCAGTACAGATACTGAACAAGACTGGACCCAGCACTGAACCCTGGGGAACACCACTCGTGACTGGCCTCCGACTGGATTTAACTCCATTTACCACCACCCTCTGGGCATGGTCATCCAGCCAGTTTTTCACCCAGCAGAGGGTGTGCCCGTCCAGGCCAATGGCAGCCAGTTTCTCAATCAGAATACTGTGAGAAACGATGTCAAAGGATTTACAGAAGTGCAGGGACACCACATTCACAGCCTTTCCCTCGTCCGTTAACCGCGTAACCTTGTCATAGAAGGAGATCAGATTGGTCTGGCAGGACCTGCTTTTCATAACTCGCAGCCCCTACTTACACTTCTGAAACTTCTGTTTAGTCCCAGTTCACTCCAGTCCAGTGTGAGCAAAAAAACTGAAGTAAATTTGCTTGAAATTTTTTCAAAACATTGTCAGCATTCCAGGAAGAGATGTAAAGTTGAATTCCACAAATGCACCCTCCTCCCCAGCCAATATTTTTAGCTGGCTTTGGTAATTATACTCATCTAAACCCAAAGGAAATTCGGAGACTGCCTCTTTCATTAAAAGCTACAACATCAGCTGAGATCAGCTGGGGAACCCTGTTATTTCTCAGCTTGGCAGCTAGATGTACTCACCAATATTTGCATGGCCATGTAAAAAAGTCATAGGGTTGCTCAGGTAGGCAGTATGTGACATAGCATAATTAAAGCAGTACTAAAAGTATACAGGTAAATATTTACACTGGGTTTGTTTTGTACGTGCTTACCCAGGATAGGGAGATGCTATAGGAACTGTTACGTGCTTACAAAAACACCCTAACTCCAAATATGGATGAAAGCAGTTTTGCACAGCATGCAAGGAAGGGAGTAACTAAGGCAATCACAAAGCCTCAGGGTAGCTATTGTGTACCATAATATAATGCTTGCGTATATTTTCTGGATGCCAGTGTAGCTCATTTCCTCCCAGAAAAAAAAATCTGAACCCCTAGTTAATAAATGGCTCAATAGTATTTTATGCAACTTGGCTTTGTCTCTGATGCAGAGCATAAAGTAAGCCATTAAAATACAGCTGTTAAAGTGCTACTTTTTCTTTTAGTCACCAAGGGAATCAGCAGGGAAAAGATACCATAAGCCTGCTATTGCTGACAGACTGTCTCCACTTGTCTGCAGAATGGCTGCTTGAGGTTTGCCAGCATGGGCTCCGATTTTTTTTTTTGTTATTTCTTTTTTTTTAAGATGCATGGGTTTTTTTCTTCAGCATCAAAATGATAGTTTTCCTGAGACTTGGCACAGGCCTTTAAATTTTTTTGGTGTCATTGTTGAACTCAAAAAAATTCAATTCAGAAGCCAGAGTTGCTGACTGACATGCAGAAATGCAGTCTTGTCTGCTAAAAAGGCTGTGGTCAGGATGCAACGCTTAAGAAAATGGAAGCAGAGATTTCCATTTTTCAGCAGAAATGGGGCTTTATAAGCAATGGGAGAAGTCCGTGGTTGGGCTATAGGGGAGGAATAGGGTAAAAAATACCCTTATCAATACACTGGTTTTCCTGGGATCACTGTAGGAGGTTTTAGACCTTGCCTATTGATGATGGGAAGTATGTATGTTCAAGTGTGTCTTGTATCTCCCCACTAATATACAATTTGTAATGGAAACCTCCTGTAGAGACTTAGATCTAGAAAGATATCTGATAATGTGAGGGCTTATAGCCTGGCAGAAAACCAAACCCCAGCATAACACTGTGCAACAATTAGACGATAAATTTGGACAAATGCAGTCTGAAGTAGAACATAAAATGCTAAGTGTTGGGGCAACCAAATATTGGAACAGGGAACTGTGTAGGCATGCCCTGGTTTAGGATCTTTAAGATGAGACCAGATGATTGGGCAAAAGATGACTTTCAGGAATAATTTGCATAGCTAGGACATACAGGGTTGGGGCCGAGTGGCTCTGCTATTCTCCCCTGGTATCCGGGCATCTGTGAAACTTTCTGTCCTTTCCTTTCTGGTGTGGGCCATGGAGGGAATGACATTGCTTGCAGCACCCTCACAGCATCTGCAGCTCTGCAGGAAGGCAATGATTAGTGTTAAATTCAAGGTGTCCTGTTTCTGAAAATGGGGTTCAGGAATGAGTCATCCTCCCAGGCATCAGGGACTGGATGCTACAAGAAACTGCCCAATAGCTCAGCTGGACAAAATGGGTCCACCTCCTCTACGGAGCTGCAGCAAATCCTGTCTTGGAAGGCCTGGTGATTGTGTTTTGACCACAATTGCAGAGCTGTAATGATAATAGGGTGCAGGATTAAGAATATTTCCCCCTTTGCATTAGACTGAGAGAGAAGAGTTTCTCCATGAAGTGCAATTTGCCTGCTTGATTCAAGCACCTATATTCCACTTAATCAGATTCCACCCATTTCTCTTAGCACTTTACTGGTTCTGAATAGAAACTCTTTGCATTAGCTTGGGAAGCACTGAATGCCCACAGTATTTTCTTTTCTGTCTCTGAAACGGGGCAAAGAAAAGTGGGATCGTTACAGCAGTTTCAGGCTTTGGAGCTTTGGTTTCCTTGCCCTGCCTCACCTGTGATGCACAGCGTTCTAGCATCCTGCTAAACAAATACTTCATTATTTATCATTGAGTTCATATAGGAACTTCAGGGTAATATAAATTAAAGTCCTAAAATATGCATTAGATTAGGTGATTTAAGAACCGTTTAGACTATATGAAACTATGAAAGACAGTTATATGTCTGTCTGATCAGATTTCACAACATAGCAAACCAGGTTGGAACTAGATGATCTTTAACGTCCCTTCCAACACAAACCATTCTATGACTCTATTATTTAAATCTGTGCTTCTGTTTTTTTCTCTGGGAACAACTACAACCACTTGGGTAGAGCCTCCCCTCTCCCCACAATGTCAAGTTCTGGTGTAAATCTTTGTGCTAGGTCTGGTTCTTGCATGGTGGTCCCAAGCCCTTGGTTCATGGGCAATATGTTGACTGAAAGTCCTTCTAACATTACTCACGGTCACAGGAAATTAAAAAAGTAAAGCTGAGACGGACAGGAAGAGCAAAGCATAACGAAGCCCCCCAGCAAATTCCTGCCTCAACACTGTTTTGGCCGGGGCCGTAGAAGGACAGAGAGCATTAGATTAGATATCACAGGCTCTGGTGTCATGGAAGACTTTCCTATTAATTGTGTTGCCCTTAACTTCCTTAGCAGATATAGGGTTAGGCTTTCTGCTGGTATGGATTTACCCATTTTATGCCTACAGAGACTTTGCCTCATATCTATGACGTTGCTTTTCCTTTTGTTCAGTGTTTGTTCCTTCTCTGAAATTTTCTCAAGCACAGGCTGAAACGTGAGTTATATATTATCCTGCTTTTGCCAAAATCATTGGAAGGCATAAACACCTAAAAATAAAAGATTTTTTTTGTCCCTTACTAATATTGAACCCAACAGTAAATGGGATTTTTGCAGGGCTAAGAATCTCAGGATGCATTAGGATTCGAAGAGAAACCACAGTAAAAAAACAACCATCAGTGTTTCCTCACTGACCATGAAAGGCACTTTATAGAATGTATAAATAAACAGTGCCATGCCCAGACCTACCCCTTGTCATTGTATCACCTTATTTCTTGGTCTATGCCATAGTAGAGAAAGTGCGCGAGAGCAATTCAAGTTAAGCCAACTATAAAAACATATTAAGCTCATGATATATCCACTGACCTGCTATTTTGATTCAGCAATCCAAGCCCAAAGGCAAATTCCAGACCCTTCCTCTTTCTCAGATGTCCCAGAGACCCCTTCAGGTCTGCAGCAGTCACCTTGTTCTTCCCTTAAACTGGAATAAGGAGTTGCTCCTGCCGAGCAGGAGGAGTGGACTGACAAGAACAGGGGTTAAAATATGTTTCCACTTCTGGAAGTCTGTTTTTGCCAAGTACTCTGTCCTGTCAGTTACAGAGGGAACAAACACAAGCAGCAGCAGCAGCTGCTGATCTTGCTCTTTTCTAGTCTATAATTATAACACCACTTGCCATCGAAAGAACCCCTTTCATTTGAATGAAGAGTCTTGCAATGGTTTGGCTGACACCTCCAGTCTTCTTCATTTTATTTTCTGTCCGCAAAACATTTTTCTCTGAGACTTCTCTTGGAAAGAGTGATGTCATTGATCCTGCCCTGCAAAGACACATTGGTGAATAGCACTGACTACATTTGAACAGGAAGACTGAAGGCAACCCCACCAAACTTGGGAATGTGCCTCAGCTGCACCTCAGTCATCCTTGAGCACATCTTTGCTGCACTGCTGATCCAAATTGGGAAACCAGGACTTCAGAGTATGCTGTAGAAACTAACCATCCCACCAAACAGGCAGAGCTGCTGTTACCAAATGTCCCATCAGACTCAATGAACATATTAATGATGGTATATTTCAGCATGTGAAAACCTTTCTGTGACTGGAGGATCTTTCCCCCTTCCCCATTGCAAAATGAAAGGAACTTAGTCTTTTATTACTCATAGCATTAAGAGAGAGCTGTAAAAGGTGATAGACTGTGAAAGCTCAGGAGATGTCATATAATGTTGCTATAAATCGCTATAGAGCATGAAATAATGTGACTGTGAAGTAAATAAAAAATTGCAGGGGGACAGAGTAAGCAAGATTTATACATTTAATACATTTTATGATGAAAGGTTTTCCACCCCTGCCTTAGTCCCATTAAGCTATGTGAGACCACTTATTTAATTAAAACTCTCCTGGAAAGAAAATCAGTTTTTGCCACTGGTTGCCTTTCTTCTCATTTGCAATGGCAGAAGGAAGACACTTTGATGTCAAAGCAGGCGAGACATTAGACTGTGGCATGTGTGCATCAGGCAGTGCCCTGTGGCAAAAGATGACAAATCATTTTAGCATTCAGTGACTTGGCATGAAAAAACATGCTGCCTGATCCTATTACAGTCACTGACCTCTGCAAGGAAAACTCCTAACAAAAGGAATATTTCAGGGTCACTGGTAAAATAATTACTTAGACCTAAATAATTTTTCTTTGCTGAGTATAACAATTCCCTGGTTTCACTGAGCAGTAAATAATAGCACCTCTGTGTGTCAGACAGTGGATATCAGGTGGTTTTCCTGACAGCTCTTTGGTCTTCCTGCAGATTGAATCAGCTGAGATTGCTCCACCAGCTCTGAGCTGTTTTGCAGAAGATGCAAAATTTAGAGCTCCTGTATGTTGAGGCAGAAATAGACATATGTTTCCAGCCATACAGCTCCATTGTGACCAGTTCTGTAGGAAATACTCTTTTTATCATGAGGGTATCCCTAAGTCCTTGCTGAATTTTTCCCAAAGGCAGGCAATATTTTTATCTCTCCTTCTCCATTTCCCCAATTCCCTGATTGGTGCAGAGCCCTTGCTTACAGAGGCTGCTGCATGGCTATACTGTACCCTTTGACTTGTCCGGGCACATCCTTTTGCCCTTAACCGTCCTCCCATCTTAAGCTGTTCAGACCCATACGTTGCTTGGGTTCAACTGAATGTGAGAGGAAGAGGGATAGAGTGACAGCTTGTAACTGCTATTGCAACATCTCCAATTAATAAACTTGCTATATTTTCTAACTGATACCAAATTCTGTGTTAGCATGAGTGACTGGAGACATTTACTGTGAATTTTAAGTCAGTCTTACATTTTGATTCATCTCTTCAGGTTAGCTTTATATTGAATATTTGGTATTTTGAATCCACAACATAAACAACACATTGGTAGTGGGCTCCAAAAGCTCATTTATTACTGAAGGGCTGTGAAAGCCATCACAATAATGTCTGTGATTCAGTAAGGGCTAGTTACAGAGCTTTGCAAAAATCCTTTGTTTTTTCAATTCGTTAGAAGCTGCCCACTGGTTTAGAGGCAGAGGATAAAGATGAGGGCTCAGGGGGAAGAAGACAGCAGCAAATGCTTTTCCCAGTCTCTGACAGAAGTGTCAGCTAGGCTAACGACTGAGAAAACATTGGTTAATGACAGTCACACTGCTTTACTTCTGGGTGATCTTGGCATGGCCATGACAGTCCTGCTTTATAAGAAATGCCCGCTAGACCTTTGAGAGGGCTGATGGCAAGGAAGTCGTGCACAAGACGTTGCTGCAGTGAGCACACAGCTAATCAGTCCTGTAGGGAGGCATCAGAGCAAAGGGAGGCCTGTGGCATCCTTTCCTCAGCCCCTCCACCATTGGGCTGCAGTTTCACAGAGCTGTTACAGCACCAAGGATGGAGAGACACTGGGCAAAACTGTCCTGGATCCTCCTCCCATCCATTATTGACCACCACATACCAGTGGCCAGAGACAACATGTCTGTGGTGGCAGTGGAAGCAGGGGGCCCGATGGCCTCTTCAGGAAGAAGAGGTGGAGCTGGCAGACAGAGGGATGAAGGGAGCAGTTTCATGGACACTGTTGATCTCCTCTTCCCAGGTAGCAGCAGTGACCAGCTGAGGTTGGGTGGGATTGATTCCTTACGGCAAATCACCCCTCAGAGCAGGGCTCTCTCATGCAACCTCCCTCCAGCTTGCCTAGTAATAAATCCCTGTTTGCTGCACGCTGTTCATCGCTGATGAACTTTCAACAAGACTGGGATAGGCATGCTTTTTTTGGGCCAGTAGGCATTAGCTGGGCAAGGCAGCTTTGGGCAATTTGACAGGAAAGGGGATGCAAGTTTTCTGGAGTGTTATCTGCCTTATTAAGGAATGAGCCTGGCCTAGTTCCCAGAGATTCAAGAGAAAGAATTTAAAAAAATAATTCTGATGATTTCTTCCAAGACTGAGTTTGGGAACAGACTCTGAAGAAGAGACAGACCTGTATCTGTGACCTGTTATTATGAACTGGAACTCATCTCTCATATTTTCTCATATCCCTGTCTCTCTGTCAAATTTGTTGATGAGTCCATCTATGCTGTAAAGAGATATTTAGGCAACCTGAGTGATCCCCTAGCACTTTAAGACATTATTTAGTGGAGAAACACATTCAAATAGGGTGCCAGATGATTAACTGGCTAATAGGCAGCTGATGCATAAAACATACAGAGGAAATAAATGCATATATTTGAAGAAGAAAGAATTTCATAAGGATTCAGATTTTTATTGTCTTCTCTCTGCTGTGTGACTGTCTGCACCATAAGATGTACGGGTGGTCATTACCATTTATTAGCCTGATGGGTCCGCTGCATCAAACAAGATTTTACAGCAAATTCTTAAAATCTCATAATAATGAGTAAGGACCTGAAAAGGTCCTTACTTCACTGAAAGGGTGATTGGCCATTGGAATGTGCTGCCCAGGGAGGTGGTGGAGTCGCCGACCCTGGAGGTGTTTAAGGGGATACTGGATGAGGCACTGAGTGCCATGGTTTAGATGATGGTTGGTGTTAGTTTTGGTGTTGGTGTTAGTGTTGGGTTATAGGTTGGACTTGATGATCTCAGAGGTCCTTTCCAACCTTATGATACTGTGATACTGTGATACCGTGACCTGCAAACTGTCACTATAATTCCAGTGCTCTTTAAACTGTAAACCACTAATTTTTTTCACCATTATTTTTAAGAAATGATTTTGCAAATCTTGGAGACTATTTAAAATCTATGTGGAGTCTTATTACAGACCATTAATCCAAATGAAGCTATCTTCAAACTATGATAAGAAATAATTTATTAAGACATTCCCAGCTTTGCCATCACATGCAATTATCTTTTACAGGTGCCATATTGCAGATAGGCTGCAGAAATTTGATTTGTTCCTAAAAGTTTACCCAAAAAGGATGGATTTGTGAAGTGTGTAAAATAGTACTTCATATTTGCAATTACCAGTTTAATTTTATCACTTTTTGTCCTTTTTCTGACTTTTCATGATGGACACCCTTAGCAAATGTTGCATCATCATGAAACAGCAACAAAGGGGGTCTTTTGTTTTACAACTATATAGGGTAGACAAGAATTTGAGAGGTCTCATCTACAAAAAAATTTTCAGAAGTTTCTCTGTATATATATCTCTGATAATGATCACTGTTAACAGTGTATTTTGCATTCAAGTTCTCTTGATGTGCTTTGGAAACATAAATCATACAAAACCAGAAATATTTGAGCATTATATAAGTACACAGGTTTCTGCTAATAACATCCAAGGATGTTTAACAGGACAGCACAATGCAGCAGATGGTAGAAATCTATCAAAAACAAGTAATTTCACTTCTTTGTGCTTCTTTCTCCTCTTTCGTCTCCATTTTCGTGCTCATTGATACTGGAAGATTTCTGGAAGAAACACTAATTCACATTGTGTGTTAGTGAAGCTTCAAGCAAACATGTCAGTATTTGTAATCACAACATATACCACCAATATCCAAAGAAACAAAGAAATGCCACAATAACTAGGCTAAAATGTCTGAACAACATGGAAGAATTTTCTTATTGAAAAGATGTGAATAATTACAGTGTTGGGAAGAGGGCAGTATTAAAGAAGCTGCTGCCAGATTTTCTCAGATGAGAATATATTGTTTTGCTTTATTTTTCTATATCCTCTCACTTGCTGCTGGAATTCCTGTCTTAAATCAATGAGTAAATTAACATAAAATGTCCTTTGCCCATAGAATGAATGTGTAGAGAGCTGCTGTGATATCTTGCAGTCTCTTTCATGAGAGAAATTGCAATAATTAAAAGTTAATCCAGTGGGAGAGATACCACTGTACTTAGCATCACTCAGTGTGGGTTGTGGAAATATACTTTAAAGGAGGTTCTTTTATCTCTGGAAGTCACATGGTAGAATACTTCAGAGGATTACAAATGAATTTATCTGCAGGATAAAGCCTGCTGTCCCAACAGATTAATTCTCCGAGTACTGTAAGACTGTATTCAGAAAGACTTCACTTTGCAACTTCTTGTAATGAAGTAAACATCATTTATTATGCAGTACTGCTGAGTTTGGTATTAGAAAGATTATTATTACTGTGACTGCTATCAGTTTCAACAATCCTTTTATTGCTGGAAGGCACAGACACACAAAAGCAAACTGATGTTCCAGCGTGGGACTTCTCAGACAGAACACAGGATCAGCAAACAACCAGGAACAGGTTGTCCAGGAACTGGACTCAAAAGCCTGGATTGATTGGGGGAACTTTCTCTGGACTTAAGACCTGCCTCTTCAAAGTGCGACTTATCTTGTTCATCTGAAACAGGCTGGGTGGGCTAATGAATGTATGTTAATGTAGCTTCAGCTGAAGTGAAAGCTGAAGTGAAATGGTCAAAAGGGCAACTGCAGAAGAAGAGCTGCTTAATATTGCTCTATGGAATGTCACTTCTGAAGTCAGTGTCATTTTGCTTCGCAAGATGACCATTATTTCAAAACTTCTTTCACAATGTCAAGCATTTGATATGGATAATTCCCTTTCTTGCCTAAAAGTGCTGTTGATTGCACAATGATTTGCATAATCACCTTTTTGTACATGCAGGATGCTGCAAAACTGTAATTTCTTTTCTTTTTTTTTAATGAACAAGTTATGTTAACAGAATTTTGTAGTGTTGTGGACATTGAAAAATATTGATGGTGGATAAATAGCCTGTACTTTATAAAGTGAATTAATGTCTCTTGCACTTCTTAGGAAGATAGATTTGAGAAAGATGGATCTTTTCTCACATTGGAATGTTTCTTTTATAACAATACCAAAACTGTTTATTTGTATTAGAGTTAATAATGCATCTTTATACAACAGGCATGTTTGTGCTCTCAGTCAGGGTTTTTGAGGTGTCACTGGGAGCATCATAAACTCATGTTCTTCATGACTTAAGGTGCTAGGTTTTCAGTAAGTATTGTTACATCTCTGAAAAGAGCAAATGAAAACTCTTTTTTTCCTGCATGGAAATGTAGGATTATTAAGAATAATAGCAATAATAACAATAAAACCAGCAATAAAATCAATAAAAATAGTACATAACTATATACATAACAATATACATAACAGTACAACTGAGTAATTCTGTTTCTCCCCTTTAATAATTAACAAGAATAGCTTTGCTTACTTTTTGAAAAAATTCTCTGTACAAATGTATTTTAATTTGTGTATATGAAAAACCACCTGTAAGAATGGTGATCCATTTTAGTGTACAATTTTAAGAGAATAACACTGTGCAGTAATGACTGATGGTGCAATTTAACATACTCAACATTATTAGAGGTGTGATTAAACCATGCTGCAAATGATGGGAGAAACTATACCATTCATTATGTGTATTCAAATTAAAGGGGGCCTCAAACCAAAAGGTAGAGCCATATTACCACTGAATGTAACTGTATCTGTAAGGATGGAGGATTTTCTTGAGTTGTGTCTTGGGCAGAGAGATTTGTGGCAGCATCTGCTTGTATGAGAGAGAAGGGGAAATACGAGACAAGTGATCAGAGGAAGAAGATGGAAGCTAAGAATAGACAGAAAAGCATTCGCAGGGAAAACTGTTTAGAAAAGGCAAGTTCTTTCGAGTTAGATAATGTCTGGAAAGGACTTGGAATGGTTACTGTTGCTCTGTTTGTGAGTTTAGGATTATTGGAATTCGTGCATATTGGGATGGCTGACCACTATAAATCTTTTTGTAAAGGGAATAATTTAAATGACTTCTTTTCTTTTCTTATTTAGCTAGCTGTAGTTCAAAAAAACCCCTTGTGATACTTACTGCTATTAAATATGGTATTTGATACACATCTGAAAGGGATAAAAATGAGGACTTTACTCCATGCCCCAGGTGGTCCTGCCAGTCCTCTATTAAAGCCAGCTCTGGCTTTCCTCACTTGCATACTTCAATACTAAGCATTTTCCTCAGAACTTCAGTTGTTCACTTTGCAGATATTGATTAATGGGGTTGGGGAGAATATAAAAAGAGAAAGTAGCATCCAGGAAAAACAATAGTGAGTTTAATGAACCAACAGGAAAAAAAACGAAACCTAAACAACCTGTACTTTGTCTACTGGCAACAAGCCAAATCGTTTCCACCTGAACTGCAGCAAACACTCTCATTCTCTGCTTTCTGCAACTTTTCACTTAAAAATTGTCTAAATAGCTTTGGTAGCTTTTGCAAAATACACACAAGGCTATGCTTGTTTAGCTTGGTTCAAACTCGAAAGTCTCATTTCTCCCCTAGACACGAGGTTTAGTCTGTGAGCCAGGAGCGGATTAAACAAATCCTGTGCTCATCTTGTCACTGCTGAGACAGCACATGACCCAGAACACGTGGGCATTCAACACTGTGAGTCGGGGAGTTTATTCTTCATGCTCCTCTGGGTAAATCCATGCTTTGACTGTTTTAGTGAGCTGTGAGGGAAAACTTCTCCTGCCATGCTGAGTGTTGGCACATTTCCAATCAAGATAACGCAGATGTAAATGCTAGTGGAGAGAAGGGTCCTGGGAGGCTGGCATTTTTAAAGTCACTTTGTGAGGTGTGATGGAGTAATCCCTCTTTTTTGTGGAAATGGAACTGCTCCGATTTCAATACTACTTCAGCATTTTTTACCATCTAGACAACTCATGAAAGGATTTGGATTACTTTTCAGAAATGCCTCTTTGCTGCACTGAACTTGTAGAGCATTGCCACCATAAGTGTGCCAGCTCAGGAGACAAGGAGAAGAAAAGACCGCTCTAAACTGGGAAGCGTTCTTATACCCAGTGGACATTGATTGGACTTGATGATCTTAAAGGTCTTTTCCAACCTAAATGATTTTATGATTCTATGAATAAAACAGTATTTCTAACACATAGGGAAATGGTTAGGATCTGCAAAATCTTCTCCATAAGACCAGATCTACTCTGCAGAGCAGAACATACCAATAACTGGTAGGCTTTACTGAAGTCTGGTTTTGAATCTCCGTATTATTGAGCAAAAATAAAGAAAAATCAGCCCATTTTCCCATTGTTATAGCAACTTCAGTCACAAAAAATGAAGAACTTTTTGAAAAATTTGTTATTTAAACTTTAGCACATGACTACATGTTATGGGGAAGGAGGAAAAATCTCATGAGTTTCAGTTTAGAGATGGATAAATTCAGGCACAGGAAGCACCCAGTCCAAAGCAGAATTGTGAATAAACCAATTCAGGATTCCTGAATCCTCACCTTACGGTTTTCACTATTAGTATTTGGAGTATTTGGTGGAGTTATTTTTGAAGTCTCATCAAGTAAAAGGATTAATTTGTTAGGGCTACAAAGTTTGCTTGGCTTTTGGGGGGGGTTAGTTTTCAGGTCAAAACGTGTTTTGTATTTTTATTTTCTGATTTCTGAGTTCAGGTTTGGCATCTCTGTTGTCTTCCAACTAGGGATGTTGTACTATTTTTAATTGCATTCGGGATCCGTCCCTGGCTTGCTTCTAAAGATAAACAAAACCACATGTCAGTCTTTACATAAGTTGCTAAGGCCATTTCAGTTTTTTTGTTTCTTCCGCTCAGTATTGAATTACAGTTATAATCACCTTCAAAAAACCTAAAAGCATTATTTTTTTTATATGCAATGGTAGAATCTGCCCAGTTGTGCAGATTGTCTGCACTATCAGTCTTATGGTTAAAGTGGATGATTGTAAACTAATGTGCTTGAAAGGGAAATTTATTTTTAATTCTTGTCATTTAATAGTTGTCATTTAATAATTAATAGACAATTGATATTCTCCAGTCATGGTGTCTTCCCTGATTAGGCTGTGTTCTGTGTAGTCATATAAAAGTTATTTGTTTTTTCTAAACATGACAATGAATTTGCCATTCTTGTTATATTATGTCAACAAGCTCTGCAGGTTGTATACAGATATATGCTGTGTATAAAAGGAATTTATTCCAATTAAATTTTTTTTGCATACAAAACTTGACTTTGAATTAAAGAATACAGGACTTTAATGAGCATTCTCTTTTTAGCCATTAAGCTCTTCTTTCTGATGTTGATTTAGTGTGTTGGCAAGTCTGACAGAGGAAAGGACTGTGAAATGATTTGAGGTTATGATGATACAGTAGATTTGTTAGGTGATCTGAGCACAGTGTTTGAATCATTCCTTGACAAATAAGAAAGAAGCAATGTGATATAAGTAGACTTTGGTATGGCTTTTGAAACTCCCTCCTGGGACTTTTCATAAAAGAGGAAGGGACAGCATAAACTACTGCAAAGACAGTAGAAGACCGGTATGAAAACCACACTCAAACCATGGTTTTGGATGTCTAATTGTTAAAGCAAAGCATCTAATCTCAGAGGATCACTCTGGTTCTTATAATGTGTGATACTTCAATTAATTACTTGGCTGATGGGAGAGGGAATGCATATATCAGATTTGCAAAGCATGAAGGGCCATAAAGATTTTTTTCGGAACAAGGTTAGAATTCAGTAAGTATCAATGGACATAGAAGAAAGTTCACAAATGAAGTCACACACGAGTTGGAGAAAGACAGGTTAAGCAGCGTTCTGCTGTTGTAAGAAAAAAAAGCAAGGGATTTTTGTTGGGATATATAAGCAGGTGTGTTATACGTTAAAGCCAGTGTGTTCAGATCTCAGCTGGAGTGCTGTGCCCTGACTTGAGCACTCTTCTTTATGAAGATGAAGTCCAGACAGAAAAGTAAAAACAACTGGAGGTCTAAAACCCATCACCTGTAAGCAAAGATTAAAATAACTGTTTATTCTTTGTGAAAATTGAGTGGATAGATGATGCCATCACATAACCTGAAGACTATTGCTTTCTGCTTCCCCTGAGATAAGGTTATTACCTCTTGTCCTACACTGCTACAAAGGAGATTAGGTTAGACTTTGGAAAATATTTCTAGTTCCAAGGATAGTTCAGCACTACAACGTACTGCTTAGAGAGGCTGTGCTATCTTCCACTACTGGAAGTTTTGAGAAAGAGTTTCAGGAGTAGTTAACATCAGTCCTGATTACTTGCTACTATTTTGGATTTTTTTTTAATGTATAGGTTTGAAGAAAACCACAGACTTCACTGATCTAATGTTATATCAGTTGAATCAAGGAAAGCAGCAAAAAGATAAAAGAGCTGTAGTTTCAGGATTCCCAAAGGCTAGGTGCTTATTTATGCCAATGTACCGATTAGACTTTCTTTCCAAATGCTTAGCCAAAGACTGAAGAAATATGCCTGACTGGGAAATTCTTGTTTATACTACGGTTCCCAAAGATTTACAGTCTTTGCACCTTTTTGTACACAGTGGATCATCCTCTATTTCTTTTCACTGTGCTGCCTATGGGGTTGCAATGCATATGTGACTTCTATTAATGATTCATCCTTTGGCCTGCTTAAGTTTTGTGTCTTTGCATTGAAAGGGATGTAATAATTACAGTTTATTCAATAAAAAAAATAATAAAAGAAAGTATCAAAGTATCACAAGGTTGGAAAGGACCTCTGAGATCATCAAGTCCAACCTATAACCCAACACTAACACCAACCCATCATCTAAACCATGGCACTCAGTGCCTCATCCAGTCTCCCCTTAAACACCTCCAGGGTCGGTGACTCCACCACCTCCCTGGGCAGTGCATTCCAATGGCCGATCACCCTTTCAGTGAAGAACTTTTTCCTAAGATCAAGCCTAAACCTCCCCTGGCCTAAACCTCTCCTGAAAGTACCTCTCCAGAAAAGTTGAAAACAAGACTTCAAAGTTTATCTGTTTTATTTATCTTTGAATTGCTGAGACATCCTCCCCTACCACACACTCAAACACCTTTTATTAAGAGAACAATCATCTCATTCTTTCATTCCTCCCAACCTGTAGGAGCAAAAATTTCATTAGCTGGCATTTGTTTTTGCGCATATAGATGAGAAATTTTAATTACAGTCAAATCAAAGAAAAATGCTGCACTTGGCTTCTTTGAAGTTCTGTAGGCATTCCTGCCTGCCACAGAGAAGACTGCCATGGTCTGGGGCTACCTGCTGTGAAACACCTTTGTCTCTTATGCTTTTCTCTCCCTGAAACAGATTTCTTTGGTCCAGTGGTTTGTAACTATTAGTGAAGGAAACAGCCACATCTGAGGACACAGTCTCTCAGATAGATGGTCCTGGACGGACAAAGTCAGGGGCGAATTCTGCACAGTGTAGGAACCATTTGCAATGATGTTTACCACATTTCACACCAGTATGACTGGAGAGATGCTGCACAACTGAGACTATCAGGTGTTAGTATATAGAATGCTGTGGCCAAGTCTGTGGCAGGATACCTATCCAGCTTTCTACCTGGCTGGAGAATGGGAACTTCTGATTTGGGGCACTTAAACACACCAAGGAGTTGAAAAGGAAGGGATGAACTGATTTAACAAGCTGAGTGAATAGATTTGATGGGAGCAGCAAATACTAGTGTTCTTTAGAAACAATACAGTTTCAGCAAAGTCCTTCCTTCAGATTTTGTACATTATGCCTTATTGTTGAGTGGTCCTGTCAGATCACATCTGTTTAATCACAGATGACACCCATGGCTTATGTTGCTCCATCAAAGCTGCAAATTCTATGTTACTGTCCACTGGCAACAGTGACTTTGCCCATTTAGAACAATAGCAATGCGTGGGTTTGTTTCTGAAAGGACTTAGTCTGCTGGTTGCCAGGGACCTAAGGGCACTAGAAGACCTTTTTTGCTTTGAGCAGCCTCATCTGGGACCCCTACTCAAGCACTGTCTTCCCATAGTTGGAAGGGACTCTGGGTTTCCATTTAAGATCAAGCCCAGGTCACCATGATTTGCCTGTGCTGTGTCTTGGGTGAGCCTGTCTTGGTTGCTCACTCCTTGGATGAGCCTCAGACCTACATTATTTGATCTTTAAGGTCCCTTCCAACCCAAACCATTCTATGACTTTAGGATACTATGATTATAAATGTAGACCTATGTATAGGTCTCTAGTTTTGTCTCTTGCTCTTCCTGACGACTTCCTGGATGGATCCTGCACCTGATTTGACATGTCACCTCATGTGATGGTCACCAGGTGTATGACAAAGCCTGTTGCTATCACCAGCCTAGCCCTGCACTGGACTATGCCTTCACTGGTGGAGTTATTCTTCACTCCCAGCTCATGATGCCTGGAGGAGCAGCCCTGCTCTGACACCGGTGTGCAGCTCAGGAAGGAACCAAGAGTTGAATAAAAGTACTCTTTTTCAAAAGATTTTTTTTCCCAAGAAAAAATGCTTACTTCTCTTATTTATGTCTCTGGATTTAATCCAAATTGTTTGAACTTTTAATTTTAACCAAGTTATATTTTCTGTGGTTTGTGGCTGCCTGATTTTTAAAGTATTACATACAGCAAAATACAGCAGTACTTTGACAAAATAAATCTGTTGGTGATTAATTTTAACACAGTCAAATGTCTTTGGAATGGCATTGCTTTTATTTCTTGAAATGCAAGAAGTCTAATCTGGTTAAAACAGCAGATTGTCATGCCAAGTACAGTCATTGTACCGGATTAAGAACTATAGGATTACAGATCCTAATTATAGACTCTTGTCAGTTTACTATGTCTTAATACATTGTTTTCAACTTCTGATGCCACTTGTCATGTCTCTTTTGCAATCATGTCTTTAATGAACTTCCTGATGCATCTTCCACTTTGGCAAATCTGAATTCTGAAAGCAATGGTTGGGTTCCATTGCATGTCAATATCAGCAAATTACATAATTCTAAAGGCTGGAGCTCTTCAGACGGAACATTTCTGTTCTATGAGGCTTTTCACAACAAACTGCAAACTATGCTGCTAGTTGAATATTCCACTTTTTACACTGTTTGGTTTCTTTGTTTTCAGATTTCTTCCAGAAAAGCTGTGGATGATGCTTTTCTGTAGCCATTTTTGTTGCATGAACCCCCTTGTAGTCAGTGTAGATTTACGTGCTGAAAAGGAATTTAGAAGATACTACTATTTACGGGCAATATATTTACTTTATGATGAGTCGCACTTATACATTTATCTTTTGACATATTCTCTGTCATATTATTTTGCCCTCAATGAACTTTTTGCTTGGTGGATGTTATGGTGAATGTGCCACAGAGAATATTATTTGTCTGTAGTTATCTCCTGCAGGCCCAGCCAAACATGACTCTCTCACATTCAGTGGAAAGACGTCAAGATAATTAACGTTTTGATAATTGACTGGAATGTGGCCTAGATTCCTTAACTCATGAATGGGACAAGATCTTGTTGACATTAGTTTTTTGCTAAAGTTCCTCACTATTGCAGCACACAGTTCAGTTCAGCTGCACTAATGAGGAAAGCACCTTGTCCAGCCAAGACTGCTGTCATTTGAAGAATACTTTTGGCAAACTAATCAGACTAGTGGGAAAACAGAGTCCTGTTTATGATGGTTTTTCCAACATTTTGCCTAACTGCTTTTAAAGGCACAGGAAACACAAACCAGTACAGAACAAGGCTTCAAAAGAAAAAAAGTGGAAGATTGCATGTTAACCTCCGAAAAGCTGGAAAATTGCCCCAGCTAGTATGCTTGTTATCAGGGTGGCAGTAATGATGGCTTAAGGACATAGGCAAGCCAAGATGAGAGGTAGCAGTAGTATCTCTTTATCAGACAAACTAGTAGAACGGGAAAAACATCCTTTTAGCAGGTGAGGCCTATTTTAGCTCTGTATGTGGCCTTATTTCACAAGTCTTGTGCATATGAATTACAATTTGGTCTTTAATTATTACATACATCAGGCAGGCTCAGAACCTGATTTGGAAGAGTTCATGCCCCATCAATGAAAATCACTGGATAATGATCTGGCACAAGTTTCATTTTCTCATTTGTAATTGTGTAATCCTGTGCCTTTGTTACTATACACCATTAAATACAGAATTATTAACTTCCTTGTTTTTCTCACAGTAACAACACTCTCAGACTTTAATAGCCCTATCCTCATCTGCTCTCGAACAGAAGCAATGTTTTAACTCTCTCTTCCAGGTGATGAGCGGCGGTGCAAAAATGTTGGCTGGTCTCTCTGGAAGGCATGAGTGTTTGCAGTTCGTCCTTTTGTAGCCTCCCTTCTCACAAAACTTGGTGCTTGACAGCACTCATGCCCTACACTGTGCCAGTCATGGACCCCCGGTACTTTTCCAGGCAGGCCCTAAGGAAACGACACCAAAATTATGTCACGGTTGCAGTGTTTGCCATAGGCCACCCTGGCCCTGCTTGTGGGATAGAGGCTGCCCCTGACCCACACATCCTGGCCGAGGAACGCACCTGCCTGGTCTCAGGCCTTCTCCTACCCTACCGTCTGGTCCCTGAATACTGGCTGCCTATTGGCAGTGTACCTGCCTACCCGGAGTGTGAAGGAAAAGCCTCCCTGAGACGGTCCCTCTAGAGTACTTTAGGTCACTGGCGGGTTGTTTGAGGACACACAGTGAAGCTGCTCTGGCTGGCCTTGCATCAGCTCCTGGGGTGGGACACAGCCTCCAGAGGGGCACAGTCTCTGTCTGCTCTGGCCACGGGAACGCGGGTTCCCCTGCTGCCGCTCAAGCACCCCAGTGCTGAGACATCTCACACATCCCGGAACCGCTCACGTACCCTGGGGCTGGGACCCCTCATGCACCCTGTAACTGGGGTCCCTCATGCCCCGCAGGATTGTTGCCCCTTACACGCCCCAGAGCCAGGACCCCTCACGCCCCCCGGGGACCCTCACATATCCCAGGGTCACTGCTTCTCATGCACCCTGAGGCCAGGACCCTCCCGCACGCCGCCGCTGCTCCCCCCAGGCCCCCACGGCCGCCTCCCCCTCGCCTTCCGCGGCCGCGCACGGGGCCGCTGCCCCCGCCCCGCCGCGAGAGGCGCGCCCTGCCCAGCGCACGCGCGGCGGCCGCCCGGGAAGCACCGCCCCTCCACCCCGAGGTTGGCGAAGGGAAGCGCTGCGGCGGCAGTGGCCGGTCTGGCTGGGCTCGGCAGGTGCGTGAGGTGGCGGTAGGGCTGCGCGGACCCGGCTCCGCGGGCGGGAGCGGGGAGGCTGCCAGCTGGGTCAGTGGCTCCCCGGTGGCGCTCTCTGTGTCCGGGCGGGCGGGCGGAGCCGGCGCTGCCCGAGCAGGGCTTCCCCTTCGCGGTGGCTGGGGCGGGCGAGATTGGCTGCGGGCATGGGGCTGTCCCGGGCGCCCCGGCTCCGTCGGGGTTTGCGGGGATGTGGAGGGAGCAGCTGGCGGCAGCGCGGTGCTTGGTCCCGGATCCAGCCGCGGTGCGAGCCAAACCCGGGAGTGTGTGCTCGCAGCCCAGAAAGCCACCCGTCTCGTGGGCTGTATAACAAAAAAGTGTGACCATCAGGGCGAGGGAGGTGATTCTGCGCCTCTGCTCTGCCCTCGTGAGAGCTCACCTGGTGTATTGTGTCCACTTCTGGAGTCCTGAGCACAGGAAGGACATGGATCTGTTGGAGCAGGTCCAGAGGAGGGCCATGAAGATGATCCGAGGGCTGGAGCGCCTTTGCTATGAGGGCAGGCTGAGAGAGTTTTGGTTGTTTAGCCCGGGAAAAGAAGGCTCCAAGGAGACCTTGTATTGGCTTTCTAGTACTTAAAGGGGGCTACAGGAAAGCTGGAGAGGTGTTCTTTACCAGGAGTGCAGGGACAGGACGAGGGGGAATGGTTTTAAGCTGAAAGAGGGGAGATTTAGATTAAATATTAGGAAGAAATTTTGTACTGTGAGGGTTGTGAGATACTGGCACAGGTTGCCCAGAGAAGCTGTGATGTCCCATTTTGGAAGTGTTCAAGGCCAGGCTGGATGAGGCTTTAAGCAACCTGATCCAGTCGGAGGTGTCCCTGCCCGTGGTAGGGGGGTTGGAACTGCATGATCTTTGAGGTCTCTTCCAACCCAAACCGTTCTATGATTCTATGAAAAAGCAGCTCTCAGGACTCACCCCGGAATGTGCCGGGTGCTCCTGCCCTAGGAGAGCCAGCAGTGGACAAGGAGCTGTCACAGGGCCGGTGGGAAAGGCTCCCGGGCAGACACGATGAGGCGATGGAAGGGTTGCGAGATGAGGCTGAGCTGGTGCTGAAGCCTCCTCTGCTCCCAGACCTGTGGGGCAGGGGAAAGCAAAGCCAGTCAGTGGGGTCCCAGACTTCATCCCGTGTCCCAGGGCAGTGGTGCCTGGAGCAGTGTGGCTGGAGACAGGAGCGGGGTTTGCTCACCTGTAGCGCTTCTGAGTGCTCTGGGGTCTTAGAGCAATATCGAGGTTAATACCTGGTGGCCAGTAAAGTAGCCTTGTAAGCTGTAGTGGTTAAGTAGCAGGGATTTCAGTTAACCCTCATTTCGTAATGCGGTTATGTTGGAGAATAAGGTGCTAAAGGGAAATTCTAGTTAGAAGTTGATTGCAAGCTGTGTAGAAATTTGTGCTGCCTAAGTGCTGATGCTCCACTAGTTTCCAGGGCTCTGGAAGCAGGAGAACACGGAGGGACCAAAGCTTTGGTGATGCCCTCGTTGCTTGCCGTGCTGGCTTTTCGTCAGTTTAAGAGTGTTGTCTGGTTTATTTTGCAGATTTTTTACCAAGCTTTATATTGCTTGATTTGTTCAGCTTGTTCATTTGTAAGCATGTTCTTAGGAAGTCTCAAAATCAGTGATCTAGATGTCTGTGGAGGATTAATTATTTCAGCTTTACTGTAACAGTGAAATTACCAGCTTCTCTTTTGAAGCAGATATAAGGTTATTCAGTCTAGAAGCAAGTATTGGCAGCTACCATCTGTTCAGATATTTGTATTCCTCAGTAAAATATAGGGCAAAACCCGAGGTCTTGTTGCTTTAATATTTTATTGTTGTTCTTATTACAGATCTGTTTAATGAGTTCTGGGGAGGGTTAAAGTCAGGCCTTCTGTATTTGTGTCTTGGCAGTCATTCTTCTGCTGTGCTTGGTTAATGTTACCTAGTGAGGAAAGAGGGATAAATAATTTACCATTCTCATTATACTTTTAATAAATAACAAATAGGAATGCGCCTCACAGCTGTGACTGAACTATCCATTTTGTTACACCATATTTAAAAGGGGATTTCTGTTCTATAGGAGAACAGTGACAATAAGCCTTTTGATTATAGACTGCAACTATCTTCATAGCTTTTATTGACCTGATTTAAAATTCATGTAAAATGCCAAGTGAGCTGGTGTCTCACTGTTCCACTTATGATTATGGATTTTCCCAGAAAAAAAATATGTACTTTGGATTTTTATTTTTAAGACCCTTTTATTGACAGTTAAAATCCTGTTCGACTGTAGCTTGACTAAAACTGTTAGACATGTTAATAGTGTGCTAATGGTTATTTCGGAAATTAAGAAAATGTTTATTTAAATGCATTTGCAGATACATTTAGAAAGATTTACATAGGATGAAAATTGTGATAACTTTTTCTCAAGTTTGATAATTGAACATTTTCCACGTTAACTGAAAAAGCGAGGGTCTTTAGGTCCAAATGTTGGCAAGACTGATACTGCAGTCACTGTGGTCAGGCTTAAACCCAGATGGGATTGTGAAGTTGTTTACAAGGATAAGGCAGAACAATGCTCTGTCTCAAAAAGAGCAGCATCTGCAGAGAATCATGTTTACAGTTAAATTAACTTGTTTTAGAGAGTCATTGTGAGCTGAACAGCATTCTTTTAATGTTTGTTTACAATAAGTTTACAGTATTCTACTTTTCAAAGCACTAATTTTTCTCTCTAGTAAGAGTTGTACTACCTACTAGACTCTAAACCATGTTTATTTATAAGTTTTGCCAGCACTTCGTAAATACAGGTCATTGAATTTTGTGTTGCTTGTTTCTAGAAGAGAGACTCTTGTTGTCTGCACCTGTATTTTTCTACTTGAAGAAACCCCTGTAATAAAGGGATTTTTAATCATCAGTTCAGCAAAACATAAATTCTTTTAACTTTATAAAATCTTGCTCTCAAATAGCCTACATATTTCTTTAAAAACAGTGTGAAATGGTGTTTTGAATGCCTAACATGAGAGTAAAGAATAGGAAAAGGCCCATATCATAGCATTTATGACAACACTAGTGCAATAGAAAAATATTCTCATATTGAACAAAGTGTGGTTTTGCATAGCTCTTAAACTCTGTAGACTATCTTGTGCAATTTACCTTCTATTGGCAAATATGTAGTGTACGTTACTTGTAAATAAAAGTAAAATATGTAAAGAGTGGAGTAGTTCAATACTTTGTTCTCTCATCTTACTTCTTCCAAACCAAATTTTTGTTTATCTGGCCTCCTGAAGCAGAAAGTTATATCATATTTGCAAAATTGTAAAGGTGGGAATTGTAATTGGTCGGTATTTGCAAGCCTAAAGGGAATTCCTATACTGAATCTTTAACTATTTGTGCAATGACCTGGCATCGATAACAGCGTTTAAACTCGTTTGAATTCTGTGGCTAAACTGAAATATAAAAACAATTTAGGAAAAAAAAATCCACCCAACTTTTGTTCTATGCCAACATCTGATGAACTTTAATTTAAAGTCCATATTTGCCTTTTATGACAATTTAACTTTTTAAACTACCTGCTTGCATCTGATAGGTATGGTTATGGAGTAGCAGTGCTTAATTGGACTGCTTCTTTAAAAGATATTTATTAATCCAGTACTCTGATTCCCTCCAGAGTACTTTAGAGCTTAAAATATATTACATGCCACGTTGTATAGTGCCAGATATTTCAAACCTTATGTTTTTTCTTAACCCAGTGAGTAAAACGCAAGCCCACTGGAGGGCTAAAGTCAGTCCTTTTGAGGAACACCTACAAAATATCCACTTTCCTGTCTCCTCCCAGTTTAACTGCAACAGTGTTGGCCTAATAAGTGAGTCCTTGAGACTTCATTGCACTGTGAAAGGCCTGCTGTGTAACGATTAGAACACTGTAGCTAGTACACACGTTTTTTTGGTAAATGTTAACTAGAATTTACTTTTCATCAATATGCTTAGAATCAGTAACTTCTTTTTTTTTCCTTGTGTGTTTTTTTTTTTTTCACTTGAGCATGTAACCATTCTGTTGTGGTGGTGCTCTTACTATTAAGGCTAAAAATGTGATGTGTGAAAGGTTTGGGGCTGGCATTGCTTTTAAATGGGCTCTGATAATTAGGAGTTTGTTCAAAGTTGTCATCTTCAACCTGTCTTGTATTTCAAAACAATCAGTGAAAGACAGACTCCAGAGGTTGTAGTAGATGGTTTTCAACAGGACCACTACTTTTTTTTTTTCTGAAAGAAAACAAACCCAATAGATTACTGCTTTTCAGGTTTATTTTTTAGTATTTAGTTATTGACTGCTTTGATTCAGACAAGTATCTGAACCCCTTTTAGAATAATAATAGGAAAATTAGATTAAGTGCTTTGATTTGACTGCTGTTGAAAATGTTCACTGTTCTTGATTCTTGTTAGAAGCTATAGAAATGTGTTAAACTGACTGTTGTTAAACTCATTTCTTTGTCGTACATTTTTAATATTAGATAAAATAACAGATGAGTATATTTTCCTCCTGAAGTTGTGGGTAGTCAGCAGTGCAAGTGTGGCAGTGGAGAAAATAAAAAGCTGCAGCATTTTGACTGCCTCCACCAAATTTGCATTATTTTCAGATGAAAGTATAGGGAAAGTAATTTATTTTTTTTTTCATCCTGATTTATTACAATACTTGATTTTGTGCATCATCAATTGTATACTATCAACTAAGACAAAACTAATCACATATTTGGTAGACAGTAATGCTCTTCCAGGCTTTCACGATATACTAATGTGGTAGAAAAACTATTTAAAAAATCATGATTTTTTTTAACAAGTGTGATGCCCTGAAATATCAGAATATCAGCTTTTGTTCACAGTGGCTGAATTACTACTAAAGAGTGCTGTGTCAACACTGTGGTGTTTTACACACTATCAGTTTGGCTCCCAGTAAAGTCCTCTGTTTACCATGCACTTCATGTTCCTTCACAGCAAGGCTGTTCGTTACTGCCTCAGTCAATAATGTGCTCCCCCCAAAGCCTTAACGAAGCCTGTAATCTTTAACAGCACTGAAACTTAATAAGGTTCTTTTCCTCTCCTTTTGTTTACCATTACTTTGAAGAGCTCTTACCCAAAAGAGAGCTTTTATTTTTAGGACTGCCTAGCTTTTTCCGTGTACAGTTGGTTTCATTAATGCGTAAGGTATGTTCAGCTGACATCTTGGTAACAACCTAATGGTGTTGGTGAGTCTTGAAAGTTGATATTTAATGTGGTCTTCTTTGTCTTTATGGATGGTGTACCCAGTTTCTGGCTGCTCACTGCTAAGTGAGAAGTAATGGTAGGGAAGAAATAAGTTGTGAATGGGAAGTGTTTTACACAGATGGTAGGCTTAGGAGTGCCCATTTAACAGGGTAGGGAAGAGTTTAGCTGAGGGGCTTTATTTTCAGCTCTTCCAGGAATAACTTGTATAACTTCTTTACTTACTGTACCAGAAACAGCTTGCTTTTTTATAACTGAGAAGAATTGCTTGGATTTATTTACTCATAAGTCTCTTTTGTGTGCTTAGGCTGACATTGATATTTAATGTATAAGCAGACAGTCTTGTAAATTAAATTCCATATTCTTTTGAGGTTTCTTTTTTTAACTCTTAAGAATGCTGCAGGATACAGGCAAGTTAGGTGGAAAAGCTGTCGGAAAGGAGTTAAGTGGAACATTTCTCATAGGAGTTGGAGAGCCTAGGTAGAAAGTTTTTTTTCACAAACATACTACTATGCTTATTGACGATTGGTGTGATGGTCTGGAGGGGGAGCTAGGAATGCATTCAAACATTTTTAAGGTAATAAACAGGCTTCTAATAATTTTTCTCTCTGTGAGCCAACATGATTTTCTGCATTTCATAATGTAGCTGAATTTGTGTAAATTATCATAAAGATATGGAATGATACCTTTTTGAGCCTGACACTAACTCGAGGTACTTCAAGTATTCTCTCCTGACAGCCTGAAGATTTGTATAGATATAGTAAAATGCATTAAAATCTGTCATTTAAGTTTTTTTCTGAGCCTTTTTTTTGATTGGGAATGGCTAAGTAGTATTTTTTTAAAATAATTTTTTGGGGAAAAAACTTTTATAGAAGATTTCAGCCTAATGAGGTACACAAATGAAAACAAATATTGGTACTGGTGATGCAAAATGTTGTCGTACCACTATTGAACATCAAGTCAGACTGAGTTTTCGGTGAGTCTATGAACATGTCTTTGAAACTTGAAATGAAATTTAGTCAGCAGAAGGGAAGACGTGGCGGAAGAGATGTCTCTGTTTTGCTCTCAACTGTGTTCTCAATCTTTGCTTCTGTTGGGTGTTTTTTTATGCACTTTCCTAGGTGCTGTAGGCATAGAAAAGGCAAGCATTCAGGCAGCCTTTTTGAACATCCGTGTTCAGAAGCTTGCGACTTCTTGCATCTCCTGTTATGAAGACTGGAATCCAGAGAATTGGGAATATGAAGACACATATTGGCAGTGTTGCCAGTACAGTAGTGTTGGATATTGCTTATTTGGTGGTCAAAATAGAGTGGTGGGAACAATGAAAGTGAATGTGTTTATGTAGATGAGAGCCTGACTTTGAGGCTGGCAGATCAGTATTTTTCAGCTGGGCTGATGAATTTTAAAGGACTGTTTCTGCAACTTTGGGGTTTTTTTTCAAGATGGCAGTATTTTAGCTTATTAAATGTAAAACTGACATGTAATGGTCATACTGTACAGCTGAAAACAAGTTTGAAACTTGACCTTGAAGAAATGTCCTGTAGCTCTGGTAGTCCCTCCATTTTAATTTGTTGACTCAACAATCTTTATCATATCACAGTATCACAGTATCATAAGGTTGGAAAGGACCTCCGAGATCATCGAGTCCAACCTATATCCCAACACTAACACCAACACTAACACCATCATCTAAACCATGGCACTAAACCATCGTCATATAGAGCATGTAATTAGAATGCTTATAATAGTTAAGAAGAATTTTAGGGCAAACAAACAATAATATTTTTCAGACTTAAACTAAAAAATAATCTGTTCCTCCCTGTTATGGTAGAAAAGCTCCAAAGCAAGAAACTGTGACTGTTTTTCTGTGTAAATCATGTTCATGCAGCTGCTGTTGATATTTCAAAATGAAACAAATTTCTGCATAAAACAGGGAAAAAACCCTTTGAAACATACCTTTTCATTTATGTAAGTTCCTTTTTGTCCTTTAAGTTTGGGCAGTTTCTTAGAGGTGATTGATTTTCTTTTTGTGGGAGCAATTACTAGCAACAGAGAAAAATTAATAACATATTCTTGCTGTCTGAACAAATGAATTTCTTCCACACGTACCTGCTAACATGGTAAAATAATTTGTTTAACATGTAGGTATACACACTCAGTGCAATACTTGAGGTGCAAATTAGTTTTGAACAGTGTTCTTTGAATTTAAGGTGACCAAAAAGTATCGATGTAGCTAAAACCTTACTGCACATGCTAAATTGGGGATTCCATTCTTGGTATTCTGTGTGGGTTATGGAGTAGCTAATGAAACAAGGATTCTCATAAGTAGATGGCATCATCTATTCATGTTTATGATGGTTATCTTTCTGGATCTCTCTGCGTTGTCCTTCCCGTTGTAAGATCCCAGCAGATTTTAATGTAAAATTCAGTGTATTTTTTAAATGCTGCAGTTCTTTTTTTTTTTTTGCATGGTAAGTACCCTTATGAAGACTTAATTTTCTCTCAATATAACATGGAAAATGTTTTTTTTTTGCAGTGAATAATCACTGCTAAGAATTTTTTTCACAAATTTGTCTGTACTACTTCCAATTTATAGTTTTGAATCATGCAAAGATTTTTGTGATCTCCAATGAGCAACTGCAGAAAAATAGGAGTTTTCTATTGGGGCTTGTAAAAGTCATGTGTTGTACTTGTTGATCTTATGAAAAACATTCGGAATTAAAAAGAAAAAATACTGTCAGTTAAATTGCCAATTTATAGTATGCTTTTACGTGTAATTTATTTTTGATATGATACTTACTCGCAATTGTCATCATCAGTTAATCATATGGTGTATTAAATACGCATGATCATAATTCATGAGAAGTCTGGGCTCAACAGTCCAATGTGTGGAGAAAACATTTTTAGTGGTAGATGTTGATACTTTTGCAAGTGTAGTCCATAGTTTCCATTATATCATGAAGCATTCTGAACATATTTGTCTGGGTGTTTTTTTTTAATTCAAATAGTTGTCAGATATAACTAAATATTTCCTGTTTGCATTCTGACAATGCGATTATTTAATTCAGGGTTTCATATGATGAGACTTTTATTATGGCCAGTGACCCCTTGGAAGGCTTTCATGAAGTGAACCTCGCTTCACCTACTACACCAGATCTTCTTGGAGTAAATGAGCCAGGGACACAGGAACAAACTACCTCACCCAGCGTTATCTACCGACCACATCCTTCTGTTGTGTCCTCTGCACCAATCCAACCCAATGCATTAAATGTTTCTGACCTTCCCACGCAACCAGTTTATTCATCTTCAAGACAACTGAATTGTGGAGAAGCATCAGGTGTCATGTAAGTTTTATGTTGTTTTTGTTTAAATTGCTTATATTTGTGGCATATGAACTGCTTGCTTTACTAAAGAAGTAATTTTAATATTGCTCTTAGTGTTGTAATGTTAAATTGTGTCCATAAAGCTACATTCAACATCACTACTGCCATTTCTGAAGTATTTCTTCTGAATGTATTATGTAAATAAAAAATATATCACTCTCTTTACAGCATCAATGTTGGCGACACAGTACTTTGTTCTACCTCTGGACCCCAGGGTGGGTCATTCAATCACAATAATTCCAGAAAGGAGAGCAGTAACACAGAGAGAGAGTTTTTGCAGGGTGCTACAGTAGCAGATGTTGCTGAAGGAAATGAAGATATTTTTGGGTCGAGTACAGACAGTTTATCTCACTTACGGAGCCCATCTGTACTGGAAGTAAGAGAAAAGGGCTATGAAAGATTGAAAGAAGAACTTGCAAAAGCTCAGAGGGTAAGACTCATTGTCTTGTCTCCTGCTTTTTCTCTCTTTAAAGTGGTTCTAATATTGAAGAATGATAGATGGGCCAGAAGGTGCAATCTGAGTCTACTCATTTCTTACAGAGTTATTAGGATGTAATTATTTTGTGTGAAATTATTCTGAATGCATTTTAGTGCTGCTGGTTCTTAACCATGGAAAGCTTTTGCTGCAATATCTGGTTAAGCTCTCTTTTTTTAAAATGTAAACCATTCTTTCTTTTTTGACATTTGAGAATAGGAGTAATTTTCTGTCATTCTATTGTTACGTATGAGTATTTATAGATGCTGATTATACATCTCTCGAATTGCCTTTCTCATAGAGTATAAAAGTGTAGCATGTATCATGGAATATAGAAATGCTTTAGAACAACGGTACTTGTAATGTTTCATAGGGGAATGCCTGCAAAAGAAATAAGCAATAAAGAGGTCACTGGAGTTCTTTCAAATACTGTTACACCATACCTTGGATTGAATATGGATGCCTTTGAAGACACTGTGGCTCAATTCATTAATATTTGTAAAGCGCTTTGTCTTGTTTGGATGGATAGTGCTATATAAATGCAAAGTCATTATTTATCATTTTAACATCCCACTGTGCTTAAACTTTCAAGTAGATTTTGTGCTATCTGTATCTGCGTCCTTCGCTCTCCTCTACATGATTTCATTCTTGGTTAGATTTAAGCTTGTCTTATCTTGGATTTGAACTTGTTTTCCTGTTTGTTACCTCATGTTGTTGAATGTAGTCATCATTTTTGTCATAGCTGCTTTTGCCATTGTTAATGTGAATCTTAAACATCGATTCTGACATCCCTTCTGTTGAATGTTTTGTTGCTGAGTAGTTGCTTCCTTTGCTACTGTGTTAGTTTGCTTAGCGTTTGACCACTAAAAGGAAACATTAACCTGGGCTAAGTTTGAGGACCTTGCATGTGAATATATAATCCTAGCAGTTAAACTCAAAACCTTAGAAAATAAGAACAAATGAAAGTTTAAACTTTAGAAGAGCTTTTTCAGCTTCTGACAGTATACCAAAGTACAAGTAATGTACTGGAAAACCACAGCTCAGATCTTCTGCTGTTACCTTGGAATTATCTGAAAATCTTATTCTGATGTATACCTTGTCTCTCAAAGATTAAAATGTTTCCTTTTTCACTCCAGAATTTAAGGTTATTTTTAAGGAATGACATTAAGGCTGCAAGGAGGTATTAACTGCATGTTATGTGTTTTCAAACACTTTTGGTCTTCCTAACAAAAGCAATTAGGCACTAACTTGAGACTGTTGACGTCAAAGTTCTTGCTAATTCTTAAGCCATCAAATTGATTCTTACTGGTGTTATACTGAACAGATAACTTTTGTCTGCTTGTCTTTTTAAACTTGCACTGTTTCAGAATTGCTCAGTTAAACAGGAGTTATAGCAGGAGTCTTTACAGACTCTACAACAATTAACACTCTTCTTTGCGTGAAATCTAATTTCTTCCCTTCGGTATGAGGAGTAGTTTAGTGGTTTTTTTGACCCTACTTCATCTCTGATTGCTTTTTTCCTGGCTGTTCACATAGGACTATGTCCACTCTGCAATAATCATAAAATAATAGGATCATTAAGATTGCAAAAGACCTCCAAAATCAAGTCCAACCATGAGCCCACAACCACCATGCTGACTAAGCCATGTCCAAAAGTGCCACGCCTACATGGTTTTTTTGAACATGTTCAGGGTGTTCAGTAGTTATGCAGTCTTTAAACTTTTATTTCCAAGTATATTCACTTTCATCAATGAGTATTCGGTTTGAAAATTTGTGGGGATATAGTTAATAGGTAGTACCTGTTTATAGCTGGTTGTTTTTTGCGTAACAATTCTAAATTCATTGTAAGTTTGCCTGCTGGACAGTAAGAAAAATGAGAATTTGCACTTGAGTTTTGTGAGCTCATTGAGCCTGGAAACCTTACAGGCTCCAAACTTTCCGAGAGTGAACAAAGTAAACAAATTTGCTGTCTTGTGGTTCCAAATTTCTTATCCAAATTGTATGCTACTGTAATATACATTAAAGATTGATTTGAATTTGTTGCAAACAGGAATTTTGAAGCTTAGGGATCCACTAACTAATTTTTTTCATGCTTGAAGTGCAACTTTTTTCTTAATATGCTATCAATTTTTTATATTCAAGAATGTGTGGTGTGTAACTGTCAGACACTGAGGTATGGTTCTTGAAGAAATTATTCAGGGATAGAATAAAGGCTTATTCTTTTTTTTTTTTCTTCTCCGTTGTCTGTGCCTTGCATTTCCTAAGACTACAGACTTCACTTCTCAAAATGAACAACATTGCTGACAAAAGCGGTAGATTTTTCTGAAGACTTTTTTTTTGTTATTGTTTCTTGGTGAGAGGAAATGTACTTTCTACTTCAGTCTTGATTGCAGCACCAATTAGACTGGGAGAAAGGCTGGGTCAGAGGTAATAGCAGTGCAGCATTTTATGGAGCATATAAGACTGGATGTACATTTGCCTTAAAATGCCCCTTTAATTAAAATGACAAAGATTTTTCACTTTTTGAGACCATTCAGGTAATTTTTTCTTATTTTTTCACTGAAGACTTAATTTCTGTCTATATTCTGTAAAGTGGAGCTGAAGGGCCCTTGCTTTAGATGATCTGAGCCTTTGTTCTTGTTTTGCTACTAAAGCAACATGGAGAAAACAGGTGGTGTTAAAAGCCTTAGGAATTCAATGCCTGGGACCTTATCTGCTCATGTCTCTCTGCTTTTGCATTTTTCCTGCTATGTTTGGCTTGAGCTGTACCTCTGTGGTTGAAGGTCAGCCACCTGTAGATAACATCGGAGAGAACAGTGATGATGTTTTGAGATATGGTATTTCTTGGTGTGCAAATCTTAGTGGAGTCCTTGCCAAGGAATACCTTGTAATTTTCATCTGAAGTAACCAGCACATTGCACGTATTTTGAATAACTCACTTTAGTTTCAGAGCTGTGGCAGTTGATAGTCATGTTTTCCCTTGAATTTTTGTGTGATTTGGCCCTGAAGTTGTTTCCTCATCAATCAGACTGTCAATATAATGATGTCATACATGACCACAGATGAAAAATTAAGTTTCTGTGTTGATGTGTTTTGTCTTGGAGTGTTGAAATGCTAGCTGTCACTGATGGTTTGCCCCCTTTTCTGATGAGGAAAGAGCAGTCAACCAGAGATGCTGGTTACAAATACCGTATTTTATTTCGGAATGAATTCCATGCTTCCCACAATCTTTAGAGTAAGATCTGTAGGCTTGCTGGTAACAACTAAAACTCTGTTTGACTTTTTGTAGTAGAAATCTCAATTACTGATATTTCCCTAGTAGAGTGAAAGTGAGAGTTCTTCCTCACTGATACAGTAACTCTTGTGAAAGAGGTGGCAGTACAGAATGTGGTATTGTAAATGGCATTGTAGCTTAGGAACCTAATCCTTCTCAGGTCTAGATTTTTCCTTTAATCTTGTTAACAAACTGAGTGTTTGAATTATCGCTTGTCTTCAGGTTGTGTATGTTGATACAGATTTTGAAGTAAATTCCTCCCCCCTCCCCCATTGTTCTACCTGTGTTGTCAAAGAATCTAATGTAGCAGTGGCTGTTGCCATTATTATAGTGTTTCTGCACAGGCTAATACTGGCAGTTAAATATCTTTTTCTTTCCCCCCTACAGTAAAACATGAGATTTTAAAGTTATAAATTAATGAGCAATCTCTGGAAAGATATTCAGGATCTTCTCTCACATTGAACACCCTTTTAAATGTGGTTGCAATAGGCTAATTTTTATGTACCTTGTTTAACTTGAGTGCTGGGTGAAGACCAGTCAAATGCATTCTAACTTGTTTGACTTCAGAATCTGGCAGAATCCCACAGTTCTGATTTTAGGTGTTATCATTCTTTCCTTTATCTTCTGCGTCTAGTTCTGACTTAGTTAAATCTCTGAACTAAATGCAGGATGATTTTCTTTCTAAAATTTAAAATATGAATAGATTTGAGGCAGTAATTTCCTTATCTCACTGGTTCTTTCTGAGGACCCACCTTGTAATCTGTTTGTGAAGATCAGAGTGAGATAAGAAATAATGACTCTGAATTTATTTTTTTTTTAATTCTAAGTTTTTTTTGTTACCTACTTTGGTAACTGTGTGCTGTGCTTTATAATGGCTCATCTTTGTCATGTAGTTTTGTTTTCCGAACAGTAATGTGGGAAAGACTATAGCATGGATGGTTTGTCTAGCACACACAGTTGTCTTTTCTGCCTCTGTATTGTATATGACTAGGAAGTCTCCATTAGTACCTTGAAGACATAGACAATAGTAATGTTTCTAACTACTGCAAAGCTTTTTGCTTTGGGCAGTCTTTATTTCTGCCCTGTTTAAAAAAAACCTGAGTTATTAATCTTGCGTGGCAAAATAATGTGTTATATTACATTCCTCCCGAATCATGTCGTGGAAACTTGCCCGGTGTTTGACAAAACTAGGTAAGCAGCCATGTGTAGCAGACTGCCTGATGTCGTCTCCTTTTTGTTTTCATTAAGTAGCCGCACTTGTCTGGCTAAATTTTAACCGAAAACCCCTGAATGTTCCAGTTGCAAAACTGTAACCCTTTTACTTAAAATAAGGTATTGATAATGGTAGCCGAAAAGCTACTTTGATTTTGAGTTTAATAACTCTTGACCTGAATATTAATACAGCCTCCTTTTAGGTGTCTTGATGTTTATGTAACATTTTTCTTACAAATCAGTGAAGTAAACTAAAGATTATGTATTGATGTATGCCTTGCATTTATAGGAACACATGAAACTTGAGCTTTAAGCACTTGGCATCAGAATCTTACATTTTCTTATTAAGAACCATACTTTATATATGAAACACTTTAACACAATTAATTAAGTTTTGTTTCTCCTTATTTTCTTCAACCTTTTCTTTTTTTTCCAGTATTTTTTTAATTCTCTTTGGCATTTTGTATTACTTTTCCCTTCTCTTCCCTCTACTTTACTATTTTCCTGCCTCTTTTTTGAGAAAGAGATAGGTCATCATGTGCAGAATAGTAGCTAGTAAGAGCTGAGTGCTATTTGAGAAATACCATGTGTGGAAGAAACCCTATCATCTAAATGGTGACTTAAAAATAGTTAAAAGCATACATTTGTAAACCAAAAAATCCGAATAGCAAACTAGACTAAAAATCAGTTAAAACCAAATAAAAGAAGGGATAAATAATGCCTTTGATAGTAAATGAGCCTAGAACAGTCCTTAAACACTTGTCAGATTTGGGAGCTGAAGCCAAAGAGAATCCTTCATCTCAGAGGAAAATCTATTGCCAGTTTCACTCCAGAAATTGAGAACAAGACCTAATATCAGCATGCTAGAAGGGAAGATATGTCCCACAGTGTTGTGTGCAGCATTACTCAATCATGAAGGCTTTGGAAGAAATACAGAAACACAAAGGAAGCTGCTATATAGGTCTTTTTAATGAATCTGTAGTGACTGGCCTGCCAAATTGTCTGAAGGTAGCTGGTTTTACTGGTTTCTGCAGTTTTTCAAAGCAAATCGTGTCTAGATTGTATTTGGAGTCTTTAACATGTTGGTGACAGGCTTGGGTCCTGCATTCAGGAGCAATGGTAGTGTAATATCTCGCTTGACAGGGGGAAAAAGAGAAGGACGAACTGGATCAGGGTGGGAGAGGAGTTATGACTGGAAAAAAAGTGTTTAAAGGTTAAAGTGGGCTGTCAGCTGCTTTTCTTTCCCTTACTTTTTCTCTCTGTCATTCTCTTGCAAGAGATTCCAGGGTTTAATGGCTGGGAAAAGGAAGAAGAACTCTTCTTTCAAATTCGTATTCAAACTTTTTGTACTTCTTTGCGAATAACCCCATTTCTCCTTCAGACTTGGAACAATACAGATGAGGTTGGGATGTGTAACACTTATACTGCTAAATCTGTGTTAAACCTTACTGTAGAATTGGTCTGGTCAGGTCTTCCTCATTCAAATTTTAATGGTGTAGACAAGTAATATTTTGAATTTCGTTCAGTTGCTTTAATTTCATTTATGTATCTGTTTAAACAAGAGCGAGGATCTGCTTACAGTATGATTTTGGAGTTGTTTTAGTTAGATGTGCAGGAGACAGTATTTATAGTAAAATATGCTTGAAGATTCTTTTAGAATTGAGGATTGTCTTGAGGCAAAGTTTTGTTAAATTTTTTTTTTAAAGAATCGCTTTCTTTAAGTGACTATTAAGAAATAGGTAAACAACTGCTATTCTGTCTGTCCCAATAATTAATTTGATCTATATTGTAAGTGACTTTAGTATTCTATACTTTCAGGAAAAAAGGATTTTTTTTTTTAATCCAGAGGATTTTGGAAATGCTGATATCTAGGTTAGAGCTTCTTTAGATTGGCCTGGTGTATTGCTGTATAGCAGGAAGAATAGTTATGTGTATGTGTAGCATTAATTTGTTTGCTTCTAGTGTTAAGATTAATATTTTGAAAGGATATATTTAGAAAAGGTGTTATGTTCCTCTGATTATTTTTCTCTTTTTCTCCCCCCCTCTCTGGTATTAGCTTTAAAAGGCCAAATTACTACTCTAAATCAGAATAAATAACTTTCAATTTTCCATAGGAGCTGGAGTTAAAAGATGAAGAATGTGAAAGGCTTTCTAAAGTGCGAGATCAACTTGGACAGGAATTGGAAGAACTTACAGCTAGTCTGTTTGAGGTTTGTTGGAGTCTTCGATGTGATATACTTAAAGGAGGCTGAGCCAGATGTTTTATGTAGAATCAGTATATGGTATGCTGAATTTTTCTGCAATAATTTTATAAAGGGATTTGTGTCCTGAAGACCTGGGCATGTTAAGGTGCAGGCTTAAGAGCAAGCAGTAGGCTTATCACTTAGATGAAAGAGACCTGTTGAGCTTGTCAGTCTGCTTAGACACCAAACGAAGGAAATGGGAAAATACATCAGAAAGCTTAAAACTATTTAGACTTATTTTTCTGGCATAACTCTTTTGAGACAGGTTCTCTGTCTGACAACAAGGCTATCTAGATAAGAGATAAATTTAGGGTTGCTATGGTGACTAAATAAAAAAATAACATCGTTGCAGATCAGTGAAGGTAGCAAGTACATAATTTAACCACGCTTTCATCTTTTGCATTTTGGGTCTGGCAGCATGCTACTCCCATGAACTTGAAAAGAAACACTAATACTGAGTGATGCACCAGGGCAGAACCTGGTTACCAAGTGGGGAGTCTGAACTTTAAGTGGGACCTTTTCATTTGAGAAAACGGCAGTAATGCCAGCAAAGATGGTGTGCTTGTATTACATGGAAGAAAATTTTAAATCCGTACTTGAACCAGAATCAGTTCCATTTTTATCATAGGAATATATATAGGAATGCCTAGAGGCTAAATTGTGATACCCATAACCATGAGAATAAATTTCATAATCCAGAGATGATTTATGTTTACCAAATCATAAGTATTGATTTTCAGCATATGCATGAAGATACAATGTTAGGTATGTTTTAGAGACAGTATTTAAATCTCTGATGTTGTATTGGTATAAAAATGCGATTGAAAACTTGAAGATACATTCGAAATTCAAATTGCAGACTGTTTTGTGGGTTGGCAACACGTTTTATTTTGTCATTCTGATAGGGTAAAATTACTTAAAATTTCAGGCACTTTCTGTGTGTAGAGAATAAGTGGGGAACTGGAAGGATACTTTTTAGCACAAATACTTGTGTATGTTGGTGGATGAGGAAAATGTGGGGCAGGTATTTTAACTGTAGAGGAATAAAAATTAAAATTAGTGAAATTTTATATTTCTGACAATAACTTAGAAAAACGTAACTGATTTGTTAAAGCTATGTCTGAAATATAGTGTATTAGTAATAAGGTTTAAGTTTTAAATATTCAGAACTCCCAACTCTTGTGGGCATGTCACCTGTATTTTCTTTGGTGATTTGGTTTCACTAAAATGCCATAACAAGAGGGTTTGTTGATTTTTGCATTGAGGTTTACAAATCTTGAATTCATGTTCTGTTCTGAATCCCACTAATTTCAATGACCATATAAATGGATATGCTGGAGCTTATATTAATGCATCCTAATGGACGATCGAGACTTGTTTTGCACAGCTGGGTGTATATATTACATTATTACACTGTAATAGTACTGTAACATGCTTTGCTTTCAAAGGTACATCACTAAGCACAAACTGCATGATCAGTGTTAAATGTATTTGTACACATTGTATAAATGTGTATGTTCCCATTCCTGCATGTGTCTGTTGTTACTTAAGAGATTTTACAAACCCATATTATACAGCTGTGTCATATGCCAGTGGGAGCTAGATCTCTTGGTATGATGATGTATGAACTCTTTTGTTTTATTTATATAGTGTCCAGATACATGCTAGGCGCTTTACAGATATGAGAAGGATCCTATTCCAAGTAATTTAGTTGCTGGCCCTAATCTTTCAATCTTTGTTGTAAGTACCAAGTAAGAACAGTAATTTGATCCCAGACGTAAATTGCTGGATCAGAGCCTAAACAAATACATTAGCTACACAAAAGGCTTAGAGGTATGAGGTAAAAGAATGTTTAAAAAAAAATCCCAGTCCTTTTACGTTTTCTTCTTTATTGGCTTGGCCCTATTTCTTGACTTGGATTGGGTTTTAGTACCTTTTCTGTTTTGCTCAAGAAACGTTTATTAATCCAGAAAGTATTCTAAGCTTTTGCTTTGTTTGTTTTATTGGTGGTAAGGATTCAGACTTCATAGTTGTTTGACCGGTTTCTTCATGCAGAAGTTTGTAGTTAACTATAACTGGTTATTCTGGCTAGAAGAAGGGAGAAGTTCTTTTGAATGTGCAACTGTGCTCACGTTGCTTTTGTTGCTACTGGTTGAGTCTTTCTCTTGGGTGTCAAGGATCTCAACTTGTCAGCCGCTGAAGTATGACTGGAGCCTGGCATCCATGAAAGGTATTTTTCCTGCTGGAGTGGGTCGGGTGAAGTTGCTGAGTTTCTGAAGGACCAAGGAAAATAAACTTGGTGGGCCAGTGATGAATCCAAACAATAAATTAGTAGCTATTTTTTGATATGTAACTATTTAATTTCAGATTGTTCACCAGTAGGCTCTGTGAAGAAAAAGTATGTCCTTAGTTGTTTGTTTGTGGGGTTTTTTTCTTATTGGATTTTGTAAATTTTTTTAAGCACTTACACTAGCTAAACATTTTTTATAGGAAGCACACAAAATGGTTAAAGAAGCTAATGTCAAACAAGCTGCAGCAGAAAAACAGTTGAAAGAAGCACAGGGCAAGGTGAGTTTTTTCCAACTTGCTTGCTTTGTCTTTTCACCTGGTTATAAATCTGAAGTGTGAATCATAAAGATGTAAATAGAGTATTACCTGTACGGATTATTAAGATGTATACTGAGTTGTTTTGTGTCGCCTAGGCATGTTCTTAACTAATATGTTAGGGCACAGAGCTGCTGTTTCAGCATGATATCAGGTATCTAGCAAGGTGCTAGGAAGCCAGTGTTACTACAATATGCAGTTGCATAGGCACCTGTATTGGTACTGTTGGAAGATGGAATCTTCATTTGAACCAAGATAATTTTGTTAAATTATTTAACATGTTCATAGCCTAATGTGATATTTTTGTTTGTTAATGACTTTATTTTCTCCATCCCCTTCCAAGATTGATGTCCTCCAGGCTGAAGTAGCAGCATTGAAAACACTAGTCCTGTCTACTTCACCAACATCGCCAACGAAGGAGTTTCAGTCTACTGGAAAAACTCCTTTTAAGAAAGGGCATGCGAGGAACAAGAGCACAAGCAGTGCTATGGGTGGCAGTCATCAGGACCTTACCATGATGCAGCCAATTGTAAAAGACTGTAAAGAGGTAACAGTAAAAGCATTGTCCTCTTTTTGATGAAAAGTTGGCTTTATTGTTTTTTTTACTCACAGTAAATCTAGTATATATTAAATCTTCATGTGATACTGACTCTTTTAAAAGTATTTTTGTTAATGAAAGAAAATTTTCTTACATACCAATAGGTGGTGATTTTTCTAAGTCTTGCTTGCTTTTAAATCATTAAGGGAAGATGAGATAAGATTTGAAATACTGGAATTTAAAGATGAGAATTTAAAAAAAAAGAAAAAAGAATTCAGGATAACTGACCAATAAATCCTAGAGGCTTTTTATGAAGTCCATCACTGAAAGTTCATAAACTTACATAAACATTTCATAAACTCATAAAAAAGAGGAAGAGTCATTTTATATAGATCAGTAAAGGGTGAAGATCCTTGTGAGTCCCTTCCAACTCGGGACATTCCATGAGTCTAATTGAAAATGCGAAATAGTGAGGTGACAAGTTGGTGCTCAAGTCCTTGGAATAATAGTAGCAAAAAATGACCAAAGAATTGAGAAGGATCTTATGATGCTAAGTAGAACAACAGATGAAATTCAGAATCGATACATGAGAAGTGAAGCATCTAGGGAAAAATACAACTCTGGGAGATGTGCATTTCTGGACTTGGAAATAGCTTCATTGTGCTGAGGGAAAAAAAAAGTGTACTTTTGGGTAATTATCTGAAAACACCATCTCGGTGCTCAGTGGTTATCGAAGACCCAGAGAGTCTTAGAAGTTGTTAGGAAAGGAATAAATAGCAAAAGAATTGTGCTATTGTATAAACATTTAGTAAATGTGTGTGTCTATGCATGCAGTTGTGATGTTTTAGTCTCAGAAAGGACATAATGAAGCTATGTGGGACAGATGGACAAACCTATGGAAGTATTTCTGTGTAGAGGGATGGTTAAGGCAGAAAAAAAATCTATACAATCACAGGTGACATGGGGAAAATGAATGGTGAACAAATATTAGTAATTTCTTGTAATATGAAAACTTTGGAAGTTGAGAGGAAAATAATTTTCAGTCAGTACAGAAGGAAACTTCACAACTCGTTGTCACAAGGTAGCAAGGTTAAAAATGTGTTTAAAATATAGTAACGCAAAGTGACAAAATCATGTCAAGGTATATAGAAGATAGATACGACATTTGGCTTAGGAAGCTTCTTTAACTGAAGACTGCTAGAGATTGGCAGGCTGTAAAATGAAGATACGTAACTACTTTTTCCGCTCATCGTGCTCTGCAGCAAGCTCTGTGGCTACTGGCCATTGTCAGGGGGGTAACAAGCTAACTGGTACTTAAGTGTGATTCACAGTGGCCATTTTTATGCTTTTTTTTACCAGTTATCAAGTGCATTTATACTACACAAACTTTTACAATACATCTAGAAAATAAAGGTTTATTGAATTTTTTGTCTCATAATTAGACTTTAAAAAGAAAGGGTTGCATACTCCCTGCCCTCTCTCAGTGGTATCTGGGATGTTTTCTGTATTAAAATTGAATCCTCGTTGCTATTCAGGAAGAGGCAAGCAAAAGAGGAGAGCTGGGTTAGAATCTCATGGCATTGTAGGCATCACACTGAGGTCATGACTCAATGAAACTTTTAAGTGTTGGCCAAGAGGTGAAGAGGAGAGAAATCTGTTTTGCAGCAATTTCACGTGAGGAGAAAGTGGTGGATGTGAAGGACATGCTGCAGGAGGTCCAGTCTGCCTGTCATTTTCTTTAGTTCGGTCTCCTTTCTGTTGGCTGCAAAAGGAGATGCTCAAAACAGGTAACTTTTACTTCCAGTGAGCACCCGGGGAATCAGTAAGAAACATAGAATTTCTGTCTACTGAGACTTGTCTTTCTATCTTCTGAGCAGGAATATTTAAAGGACGTTGTTTTAAGTAGAGACGTGGCTTCCCTACTTCTTTTTTTGTCTCGTGTTTTTGTTTTCTTTACTGCTTTTGTTTATTGTTGGTCTAAGGTAAATGTTTTTGTGTTTCTTGGAGCTGGGTCTAAAGCCCTTGTTCTGCCCCCTTCTTGCTAAATGCTCTTGCCACTGAGTTAGGTTACCATTTGCATGTCATTCTTCTGATTTTGAGTGACTTCGCTTCAAAAGGGGGGCTGAGAGTACCCTTGCTCAGAAGTATGTAGTGGCCTTGTGTTTGGGCAGTATAGCTTTGGACCCTTACAGAGGGTCTACCACCCAGAGCTTTGCATTTTGAGATGTTGGGTGATGCTGGGTGTAAAGCATGCCAACTCTCAGGTTTCTTTGTGGAATGTAGTTACCTTAAATTGCAGTGGAGCCAAAAAGGTGCCAACCTCCTATGGAAGTGTTTCCTAGCATGTGGGAGTAACCTCTAGGATAAATTAGTTGGACATGTTTACTTGCGTATTAGCAAGATTCAGCCAAGCTGAATAGCTGCCTAGATCTTAGGCAGGTAGGTGACATCCACTCAGTATAAATGCTGATAAATGAGTCAGTGTTCAAAAAGGTTAATTGTTTCTCTAATGTTGTATATTACTGTAAAATGAAAACATTAAAAATTTAGACACAGTTATAGTAAGTGGTGCTATATTTAATTGCAGGTAAACTTTGATCTAGTGAAAATGCAAGTAAAGGCAGGGAGGAGATACTCATGTAGCAATGCAGACAGGAAAGGAAAAGCATCAAGCTATACTCACTGAGCAGTTTTTTCAAGGCAACTTCTTTATAAATTGAAGGTTTGGGGGAAGTTGAGTTAAATCTAGAAAATAACTGAGTTAAAAAATGCATCTTAATTTTGGGAAGCGTATAGTACAAATCAAAACTGGATTTTTTTTCCCCTGTTGATATCTCTTGATTGTATTAATTTTAAAGCCAGACCTGAGATGGGTTTTAAGGTATGAGAAATGTTACTTTAGGGAGCAAGTTACACCTATTGAATTTCACTTGTACAATGAGGTTTGTGGCTTAGCAACCAGTACGTTTATGGACTAGGTTAATTAAGATGGTTGTTCCTGATTATACCTGAGTGTAAGGCAAGTAGCTGTAATGGAAAACAAATTTGCCAGTCTAATTTTTGTAGATTCTTTTCCAAGAAAAAAACCCAACAGAAATGACAAGAGAACTCCCCAAAATGCACATGTAAAAGAATGGCAAAGTACTGGGAGCTCAGAGAAGGGGTAATGCATGGGGAAAGAACAAAAGACTCAAGGCAGGGTACTGATCTTCTTCATAGGATTAAAACGCAATTATTTTAATTTTTACCATACTTTATTTTCCCTCTTTCATTATCTTCTCTGTATTGTTTGATTTTAACATGACAGTTTTAAAATCACATCCTGGCTTATCTTTGGCTTGTAGCATCCGTCCCTTTCTCTACCTTTAGACTTGGGTTTTAGGAGTATAGGCCTGCTATAGTACCAAAAATAAAAAGGAATTTAACAACCTCTTGGAGGGGAAAGTTGAAGTCTTTGTTGGCAGAATGTCAAAATTAGTCTGAGATGGTGTTGTGTCTGAGTAGAAGAATGGTTGCATATCCCTTTGGGATAGTCTTTTACATTGGATTAGGAGGGTGTGTTGGAACTGCTCATCCCCACTCTGCTTGGTTCATATCTTGGAGCAATGGTGTTGCTCGTGATCAGCATCCTTCTTAAGTAACCCTAGACCAGATGATGTGCTCTGGGAGTAACTCGGTGTGCTCCAGCTGTTGGTGAGTAGTGAGCCCATGGGACAGGCTGTCCCTTAGCGCAAACATAGATTTTAAGTGACCTACAAGTGGTCTCCCGAGTGACAGACTGGATAGTTGCCTTTGCACTGCTAAACTGATTTCAACATGAAGATGATAAACCCATATAAGCAGACAAAACCATCTCTTCCTAACGCACAAGAGCATGATTTAATGTGTTGGTTTAGTATTTCTGCATTGACTAGAGGAGCTGTGATGGACCAGGGTCATAAATCATACCCAGTAGATATCCTTGCCTTTCTGTTACAGCATGGTGTAGGAGAGAGTTCAGGCATAAAGATGAAAAATGAAAAGAGTGTAGTTTGATTTGTATATTGAAATTCCTGTTTTATGTGTTAGTATATTTAGTATGTTAAATGTCTATTTTCTTTTAGTGTTTGGATAGCAGTTTGTTATATGCAGGTGTAGGGTGAATGTGTAAGAATTTTAGGATTGCAGTTGTTTTCTTTAGATTTCTCTGCTTTTCTGTAACTCACAGAAATGATTATGGACTAAAATACTATAATGAAGGTGCATCAAAATATTTTTTTCCTATTTTCTCTTAAATGGTCAGTTAAGTCTTTTCAAAGCTATCCAGGAAGCTCAGGAAATGAGGAAGAGGATTGTCCTTGGTGTTGTGGTGACCAGTGAATGTATTACCTCTGTGTCTTGAAAATGATATGTTTTGATTTGCTTATAGTGACGATCTTAAGGAAGTGGATTTAAGAAGGTGTTCATAACTGTGGACAATAGCATTCTTTCACAGTATGATGAAAAGCATTTTAGTTTTAATGTTCATTATTTACCTGTGGATATTTGCAAATGATAGACAGTAGAGTGTTAATTGCAGTACTAAAATATATGAATCTTTGTGTATTCTAGGCTGACCTGTCTTTGTACAATGAATTCAGATCTTGGAAAGATGAGCCTACTATGGACAGAACATGTCCTTTCTTGGACAAAATTTATCGGGAAGATATTTTTCCATGTTTAACCTTCTCAAAAAGTGAGGTAATGGAAATAGTCTAAATGTGGTCACTGACGCTTTTCCCTTGAATATGTTACGTGAAGCCAATAGACCATATTAAGAGTGTTTTCATATAAATTTTAAACATTTTTGTTTCGTTAAGAGTGTGACACTTTACAGTGAAGTGCTAAAATTTAGTCTGGAGTATTCAAATGATATTGTTTTTCACTGCGCTGTTTTTCATTTTTGCTGTTCCAGATACGGTCCTTTTAGCTCTGCCCCTTCAGATGTTACTCCTATCTGGCAGAATTTGATGTTTGTAGGAATGGATGGTGGATTTTTTCCTTGTATTTCAAAGATTTTTTTTTGTGTAGAAAGAGTGTCCTGTCACTGTCTCTTGCTTGTATAAGGGACAGCAGAGACCTTTATGTTGACTGGTTTTCTCTCATCAGTTGGAGCAGGCTGCAAGCACAATCTGGGGGTTTTCTTGAAGAGAGGTTTGAGTTACAAGAATTAGACTTTGGGATTTGGTATGATTCAACAGGAACAGTTTGGGAGTGTGGTTTTAGCTGAAATGAATAATGAGACTTTTTTCCCTTGTGTTTTTCCCACACTCTCCCGTACAGAATAAAGACAGGAATTTTACCCATCCTGGGAATAAAACATGGAACCGATTCCAGCTCAACTGCTTTGCTTAGTTCTTAAGCAGCATTTACAGACTGAAGTTGTGATATATGTCTCTAGGGGGAAGGGACCATATTCTCAGATCTTTATTAAAAGAGGAATAATGAATTTTAAAGCCCTCAGTCTTAATTTTTTTCACAATGAAATTAAACATTTCATATAAAAAAATGCTGTTTATTCTTCACAATGTTTATCTGTAGTTTTCATGTGGTGTTACGTTCTTTTCCCATGCTTTTCATCTACTGTTACTTGTGGACCATAAGCATGCACAATCTTTTAGATAATTGTATATCGGTTCATTATGGTTTGCATTACAGCATCATATGAACCTCTCTCACTAAAAAGTTTACTTGGTTACTATGGGAATTAAATTGCTTTTTCACTGTGTGTAAATAGGCTGTCCAGTTGTCTGTCCTTGCAATTTCATTTTGGTTTTTTTTTCTGCTTCAGTGGTGTTATAATTACTGTAGATCTGTATTTCCTTTTAAGGAAAAATGTCTTCCAGCCACTTGTCAGTTATATCAGTTATTGTTTCCAGTGCTGTGCATAGTGACCAACTTCTATTTTCACTTGAATATTGATAAACTAACGTGCAGTTAAACCAAACCATGTATTGCATTGTTGGATAATTGGAAATGCAATTATCTGAATGGTTAAAGTATTATATTTCACTCTCAGTCGCCTCTTGTGTACTTGTGTAGTGTTTTGCTTTTGGGAAGTGTCAGATAACGAATATTCCATATGAAATAACTTTAATAGTAACATTCTGGTTTTAAATATTCGAAGTGCAGCAGAAAAAATATCTCTACTCAGTAAGAAGGAACCTTGGCACAGAATTATTTCTCTAATAACATAAATTGTACCTTCTTTGAAATCAAGTAGTGGCTGTAACTTGTCCATACTTAAAAGGTAGTCTTGGCCAAGTGTTGAGTCCAGTCAAGCAAAATGAGCGTATTTCTAGTGATTGTGTGTTTATAAAGAATTAACATAAAAAGCCTGAGGAAAGTTGCATTTTGATTCATGAAAATGTTTCAACTTGACTAGTGTTTGAAAGTTGCAACTAGCTTTTCTATATATTATGTTGAGTTTTCTATGTATTGTTCAGTCTTACTTGCTTGAACACCTTTCTAAAGCTATCTTTGGCTGAAAAACAGCGAAATAGTATTTACTACTTTTTGCAGGATAAGGAAGCATGCTGCATCATTTTGTGTTTACATAGAACACAATAAAATTAGAGCAATTTTTTTTAATATAAACAAAGTCTGTGCTGTATCCAGTCTCTGACGAGAACACTATGTGTACGTTTGGGTTATTTGGGCTTATGAGGAATGGCTGAAAACACAGTTAGCATTTTAGACATTCTTGACAATGTTCCTGGATGTAAAGGGAGTTATCCTGCCTTAGGGAGGGCCGAATTTAAACAGGAACATGGAAATGGGACCTCTTGCTCATGATGAAACCAAAATCTTATTTGTAATTGAATTTCTGTTCGAGTTGATTTTTTTTGGTGTTCCTTACTTTGCTGAAGAAATATGTTACTGCTTTGAGGCAATGGAAAACACAGAGCTGTTTTTAACTGCTTTCTAAATTTCTCTTGCAGTTGGCTTCAGCTGTTCTAGAAGCTGTCGAAAACAACACTCTGAGCATTGAACCTGTTGGCTTGCAACCTGTTCGATTTGTGAAAGCTTCTGCAGTTGAATGTGGGGGACCAAAGTATGTTAACCTATCAGATGGGGGGATTCTTCACTCATTTGAGAACTCTTGGATTGAGAAAACTACTACCAACTGATCACCTCAGTCAAATTTGTGGACCTTAAAGTTTATTTCCTAAAATTTAAGACTGCAAGATTGCTGTTACAAAATTTTGTAGGGAAAGTAAGCAATTAATAAATTAAACTTTAAAAAAGATTCATGCAGAACAAACCTGTAAGATACATTCCCTGTTTGAGACACCTATTTACTTATGATGCATTGACTGCAAAAGTAACCTTCACTTCTGTGGGGAAGAGCATCGTGATATTTAAAACAGATGCTTTTGAATTAGGAGCTGGAAAGTGTCGTGAGAGAAATAGGTGCTAAAGTAGTACAGGCTGAATATCAGACATAGAATACTTGCGTCATAAGAAACTTAGGACATAACACACTGAAAAAAGTAGCTGAAGGATTTGGAGAGGAGATATGAGTTAAATTCATATGAGATCAATTCTTTGATTTTTGAAGGTGAGTTTGAACCTAAAGCTGGAAGTATGTTTCAGTGACAGAAAGATTATTTTAGAAATTTTGGAATGGCTCTAGAGGAATATGAAGCAAGACTTGTTGTCAGGTATTGATGCAGGTATTAAACTTAGATGTGAGGGACTTGCCTGAGGCACTGGGGCTTTGATGTATGTGGAAGAGAAGGAAGGGATTTGTAGTGTGCTTTAGTGTATGTTAGGGTTATGCAAGCAGCAAGGTCAGTGTTAATCTGAAGCCTTCCAAATCTTGAAGGCCTTGACTTTTCTGTTGGAGATCTTTCAGACAAGCTGACAATTCTCGCTGTAGTATTTGTTTAGACAGAGCTCGGTTTTCTGATGGAAATCTTGAATCAAAATATTTTCATCTGGCTCTTAAGTGATTTTTTTCTTTCTTGTCACTCTTGGGTTTTAATTCTTGTTTCTCATTTTGAAAGGAAGAGAAAGTATATTTAATACATCATCAAATTGTTTATTTTCTCTTTAAAGAAGATGTATAAAATGAAAAATTTGTTTTATAACTTAGTCTTTGATCCTTTCTAGCCTACAAAATTTAGGCATTCAGATCTTCTTCAGCTTACACCTGTCACCAGAAAACACACTTTGAGCTCTTACAGACCCTCATCAGAAGGGCCCACCACCAGTAATGGAGCTGCTGAAGGGGTGATGATGTCAAGTCCAAGATATGAGCTGTGAGCTGCATTCCATGAATGCTGGAGAGAAACTGGACAGCCAGAAGCTACTGAAACAAGTTGTGTCATCAATTGGCAAATTGATTTAAAATCATTGTGGTTCAAGGAACTTCCCTACATCTTGACATGAAGTATTTACTCAAAAACAGGAAACTGAATTATGTCTCTCAGAAGTCTCATGAGATTTTTAACCTATTTTCTCTAGTGCAGGATAAATTTTTATTTAGAATTTATGTAATTCTTAAATAGTTAGCTAGGTATAGACTAACGTTTTGAGATTACAATGCACAAATTGTAATTTAGTTACTTTAGATGGATCAAAAGGCCAGACATACTCCTTTCTCCCTATTTCCGCTGTTGCATAGCAACAAAAGCTTTTCTGCTGTTTCTTTTACATAAGTAGTAGGTAAGAAATATGCAGTATTTAAGTGTAATTTGGCAGCAAATGTGCTTTGCCTTATATATGATTACTGGCACTGAATGGGAAACAAGTGTTCCATTTTTCACTGAGTCAGAGTAGCAGTTTCACATTTTTTATTTTTACAGAGTGTAAAGCACTGTTTTTATTGAAACCATGTTCTTAAATAGGTAACAAAATACAGACAAACTGTAAATAAATAATAACAAAAAATAGAGTACTGTTTTTAAGGGAATTACTTTATTGTACAGTTGCCTGGGGAGTGGGGGAATAGATGCATAAAATAGTGGGCAATAGCCCAACAGCAAAATAAGGAACAGAGGGTGGAGAGCTGTGATAATAGTGAAGAAAGGCTTTTGATATAGAGAAGTTATTGAATGGTGCCTTTGATGGTGTGTAGTAAGTGCTGCCTTAACGAAAGACAGCTGGGTTTCCCCACAGGATTCAAATAATTGTCACCATGGGGAACAAAGTGCTAAGCTGCATGTGTGCCGTACAGTGCAGAACTGAGTCATTAGTAGTAACTGTCATGCTAGCATTTAACCTGGTGTGAATGGAAGATAATATATAGAAGGTAATTCTATAGCCAGAAGGAAAAAAGGGCTTTATTTTCCTAGTGCTGAAAGGCTGTCTGTCTTCTCACAAAGGCTTGACTGAAATTGCGATCAGCTTGCTTTAGCTACTATAGGATTTCTTGGATCAATGGACTGCTGTCAGTCCTCATAAATTGCTATGGAAAATCATATACACTCTTCAATTTTCTTCTGTCTTACGTGGTTCTATGGACCAGCTGCAGGCTATTTAAAAGGGCCTCTGAGCCCCTGTTTAGAGCCACAGAAGCTTAGTAATTTTTGTCACTTTTGAAAGGCTGCTTGTTCTTAGACTCCCTAATTTCATGAGGTAGAAATAGAAGTGAGAAGAGCCAGCAGCTTTTGAAATCAATGAAACAGTGGATGCCATGACAACCCCGTTTATCTGAGATGCTGCAATATAGAAATTCTAAATAAGTTCCTCTTTTATATGCATTTATTAAGATTGTATTAATAGCAGTTTCTTCAAGGGATTCAGACGTTCTTTTCTAAAGAATGTTGGAGGAAATTTTTAAATTTTTTTTGCTGTTTCCTTAATGTTTTTTGAGGGAAGAATTTGTGTGGACTACTGACCTTTCCTCATTCCCGAGTATGGCCTACTTGCAGTACACCAAAAGAATAAATTTGATAGTTTTACCATCACTTTTTGTAATGGTAATGGAAAGAAGTATTGCCAGACAGCCTGTTTTGCTTTGTGTCAAATTATTTTATACTTTGAATATAAAATGTGATTTCAATTTGGGTATAAATGCAAAGCTGGTCTTAAAATGCATCTGAGAGTGGAGGCTTCGGAGAACTGACTGCTATTCTGTAAGGCTGAAATGCAACATAAAGCAGAATTTTTAAAAGTCTGTATAAATATTGACATGAGTTCATAATTTTAGCAATGTTTATTTCACATTTGAAGAGTTAATTAAAGGAATCCTGCTGTTCCAGAGTTGTCTGGACAACTTGAATTAGTGAATGTTTGTGAACATGACCAGAGCTGATGAAAAGTTTTAAAAATCAGAAATGCATCAAGCTGCACTGGAAACAAAATTGGAAACAAAATTAGTTCTTGTGGAACTAAAATAATTAACAACATAGTGTAATAATTGGGACCTGCAAGATGAAGGCAGAGATTTGGGTATCTGTGCCAATATGAAGCAATTACATTAACACCTGAAACACACACAGTTGTTTTGACATTAATGTCAGATTTTTTTATTAAATCATGCAAACTTTGTATTTTGTAGGAAATGTGCTCTCAGTGGACAAAGTAAGTCATGCAAGCATAGAATCAAGTTAGGAGATTCAAGCAGTTATTACTACATTTCTCCTTTCTGTCGTTACAGAGTAAGTAGATTTACTGTGACTTCATTTTGAGTAGTAGTTAATTATTTTTCCATGCCATTGTCCAAATGATATTAACCACCATTATTTTGATATGTGTTCAGATCACTTCTGTGTGTAACTTCTTTACATACATTCGATACATCCAGCAAGGACTGTTGAAGCAGCAAGATGGTGAGTAGGAAATCCTATTTGGCACATATAAATAGAATTTATGTAGTGCACGTGCCTAAAAAATGCTTTTTGTGTACAATAGCAGCCAGCTGACAATACAGGAAATGTATCCTTTTGGTAATCATTGTTGTAATTACAAGAATTTGGTGATATCCCATTCTCCAATTAAGATTTGTTGGGATGTATTTTAAGAACAATAAATTGAAAAGCTGTGACTTTTAGTCCAAGGCCTTTTTGAAATGGACCGTGTTGCTTGGGCTTCTGGATTTCCTAAGCAGAGAGATGGGAGAAAGTGTCATTAGCTCTGTGTCAATAGTTAATGAAAAAATTGCTTATACTTTTAAGATTTAATATTTTGGGGTTTTTAAGTCAGTTGCAGTTTTGAAAGCAGAGTAAAACAACATCGTAATGTTTATGTATGTCTCTGCTTTTCATTCTTCCTGTCCTTGAGTCTGTGTGAATTGGTTTAATCCATAATTTGGCTAGAGTTAGCCCCACTTTGATCTACCTCACCTATAGTCATCTCTTCTGATGTTTCCCAATTTCAGGAGCTGTGTATTTTAGTTACACACAAATCTTTTGTTTCTGTTTCTAACCTCCTAGCATAATAGACTTTTCCTTACAAAGATAATGCTGTTGATTTTCCTTGTTAAAGGGAATGGAATGCACCAGAAATTCACATATTTCATACACTAGATTATGCTTAGTAAAACCTTGAGATGGTGGTAATTTTTACAGATATACTAGCAGTGCTAGAGATATAGTATCTATTTACAGATATACTAGCATCTTGGAAATGTGTTATTTAAGTTTAATTTGGTTTGTTTTTAAAAAGCTTTACTGTCACCAAAAGAACCTGTATGCATTTCAGCTAAAATTTGTTTACTTTGCTGTTGAGATTAAGTAAATATATTTATCTTTTTTTTCCTGTCAAATATTAAATTGTTTTCGGCATTATCGGAATTATTTATTCTTCACGAGTAATTTTGAAAAAACTTAAGTTTGGTGTTTCAGCTCAATTGTCATGTTTACTATTAAAAACATAGAATTTGCATTTATAGCTTTATGTAAATATTTCAACAGAGCTTTTAGAGGAGTGTAGGCACTTATGATAATTGTCTGCATAATTTCTACTCTTGCACCATATAACTTTTGAGACAGAGGTCACTTACAAAAATGGTTTTTGAAATATGGTAGGGGGAAGACTTTGCACTTATTGCTCAGGTTAATAATCTTCATAATCATAGTAATCATTCTGTATCATGATTTTGACTGCATGGAAATTATTTTTGTCTTGAATAATTACATATTCAATTTCAATTTGTATTTTTGTGGTGTCTGGAGGCTTATCGTATGCACTGGTGTCATCAAGTTTAGCCAAATACAGCTGAAATTTTAAAAAAAGGTCTCTATCCTCCCCAGTTTATTGCTACTGTCAGATTACTGGTCAAAAAAAAAAAAAAGAAAGATTACAAGTGGAATGATTACAAGAAATTTGCACATTCTGTGATGAAACAGTTCTTATCAAAGAAATTCTACTTTTTTTTTTCCCCTTTCGGTCTTTAAAGAACAATTCAAATGAGAAGCAGCAATTAATTGAAGCTGACAAGAAGTACTGATGTATTTTTGTTCCCCAATTCAAAAAGAAATCATCCAAAATTTGGGGAATTTTTTTATAGGACCATCATGTAGAATTTTTAAAATAAATACTTTTATCTCTTTTGTCACAACCAAGCACAAATAGCCCTCACATATATTAATTCTGTTTTTACTAGATGCTTTTTTACTTCTGAAGTTCCCCTAAACTGATGTTCAGTGAGGCAACCTGTATGCCTCAGTTGAGATAAAATGGCTTCAGTATGTTTAATGAAATTTCTTTCTTTTTTAGTGGATCAGATGTTCTGGGAAGTTATGCAGCTGAGAAGAGAGATGTCACTAGCAAAACTTGGCTATTACAAGGAAGAGCTCTAAATCTTTTTACTCTTGCGCATGCATGAACTTCATTGAATATACATGATTAAATTTGCTGAATCTCTTTTTGTCACTGGATATTTATTTCCACAAAGTGGGTCCAAGATTTTTCTCCTTTTGCAAATTGCACTAAGAAGTACTGTGATTGTTTTAAACTGACTTATGCTGTATATGCGTACATATTATACTTAGTTGAACAGAAGTGGTAATAAGCACTTGCAGGTGTATTAGTGATTGTAATTTACATTTAGAAACAAAAATTCTGATTAAAGTGTTAGTCTGAAGGAGTGCCTGTCTTCTGTTCTTTGTGATGCGGGATGATGTGAACCACCCTGATAAGTCATTCCAGAATGTAAAACTGAGATGATTTTCTGAAGAGAGAATAAATGCCTGACATTATCTTCATTGTAGTGTGCAGATACATGTATGTATCTCTCTATGCATGTATGACAATATAGTTAACAGACAATTAGGAGAACCTGGAATTCTCTGAAGTGCTGCTTTCATTTTTAAGTTAATGTAAGAAGAGAAACGTTTGTAGAGAAGAGTCAACAGCACAATAAATCTGGGTGTCTTCTATCTAAGGCAGGGTGCTTTTCAAACATGAAGGAACAATAAAATTACCTTGGTTACTCTTTGGTTAGAAATCTGTCCTGATCCCTATCTAACTGCTAAAAACTTTCTCTTCCCCAGTAATTTTCTTTCATTAGATTTTTTTCCATTCCTTTAAATGATTTTTTTTCTCTCCAGCTTTTGTTTGGTTATTTCCAGTTTCCAATGTTTTGTACATGTTTCGCACAGCTGTCCTTTAAATTGGAGAATATCTATTATGTGATTTCTTTAACACGCTGATCATAATTTCCATACGATGTTAGCAGTTTCTTCACACACACAATTTGCTACAAAGAACTCAGAAAAGGATGATGGCTTTTTAAGGAAGATGCTTTATTTGTTGTTCAGGTGTTCCTTTTTCCCCTGGGAATAGTCTAGGCTGAAAGCAGACAGTTGATTACTTACAAGGAACGTAGATATGGGTATACAGCAGACTTACTATGTAAAAGCCCTTTTGGAAAAACACCAGGTCTTGATCATGGCAGCCATTTATCAATTATAGATAAGATAGAAGCATTAGCAGGTAAACTGACAAACATTAAAAGACAAGACAAGTTTATGTAGTTGGTTCTTTAACATGAAGCATCTTGGTGGATACAGATTTCTTTTGTTTGATGCAGAACAAAAATAACACTTTGTCTCTGTGTTACTGGAGGGTTCTCAGCTTTTACAAAAGCAGATAAATGAGCAGTGACATTCAATACCACACTTGTGTTTCTTGCATGTACGTGTGCCTGAAAACACTTGGAAAGTGTTGACTTTGACCAGGTGTTTCAATATTAAGATTAAAACAAACAATTGAACCTAAATATTTTTTTTACCTAGTAATGGCCTGTGTCCAGCCTGGACTATTTCAGTGCTAGTGAAATGTTTTTGTCAGTCTCCTGTCAGTGGGTGCTGGTTTCTACTGTAGAAACCTGGACGAATCCTACCTTCAATTGTTAAAATGTTGTTTATTATTTCAGTAATGCTAAGGCGGTCTGGTTTTACTCTCTCTTAGAAAACAAACTATTTTTTGCTATTATATTTTGTGTTAGGCTTATAAATGCTTCCTAAATGATTGTTAATCCTTAGTTTATGTAATGAAATCGAAGTGTTTCTAGGATTAGCTAATGGTAGTTACATAACACCTGGTAGCTGGTGCTGTTCTGATTAGTAATCATTTACAAATGTTGCTCCTTCAAGCACAGAGGAGGAGTCCTTTCTATTCATGATTGTGTCAAGACAGGTAGTATCCAAAGTTCATTATATTGAGGTGATTTTCTTGTACTAGGGACTATGGAGATGTACCCAGTGTATCCCTGGTAATGACCATTTGGCTCTGTTACATCAGCTTCTTGTAAATACTGATCAGCTTGTTTTTGTCTTCAAGTCTCTTCCCAAAATGATTTTTCTGTTAATTTAATAGAAACTGCCTGTCATGACCAATGTCACTGAGTGTCTGGGGCTTGTAAAAATTGCACAACAATTACTTATCTATTGAATGTAACTACCTCAGAAAGTGGCCTTATTCTAGACTTCTTGACTACATTGAAACTTTTGTTCACAACCAAGTGTCTCTTACAGATGCCTGTTTTTCTCCTGTTTGTGTAGGGGTGACAGAACAGGGGCAATTTTCAGAATACATAGATCAATTTAAAGAAAGTGAAATAGGATTTGCTACCTTAAAAGGCCTTTGTTCAATGTTCAGTTTTCCTATATGCTTTTCAATGTTACCTTAAATAGGTTAATCAGCAATTCAGTTACTAGTAACGTAGGAGTTCTACTTCCCTATAATCAAACTGCTGTGAGATACAAACTTTTTAGAGCAGCTGGATAGAATGACGCTCAGCTGCTTAAATAGGGCAGTACATATGGTGAAACCAGTGATGGCTTTGCACTTGCATTTTTGATTATTATTGCTTTCACTGGTAGCAGTAATCAGTTCACCTGTGTGAAAGTACAGAGACAAGTAATTTCTATTGCTGCATTTTTTTTGCGCATGTGTGATTATGGTTAGTACTGGGACCAAAGGTCCTTTAGACAAGAACATTAGACATCCTGAACGGAAGAACACACATCACCTTCACCTTCATCTTGCCTCAAAAGCCTAGTCAGATCCTCCTCTGTGTGAGCGGAGTTTAAGTTAAGCCTTGGCTCCAGTTATGAAAGAATGAAATTAGCTGAGACAAAGTCATTGAAACCTCTGACAAAAACATGATCTGTTCCTTGGCATGTTCATAATCATCTGGAGGAGAGAAGACAGGGTCTTTTTCTCAGTGGGACACTTCAAGCAGCAGGAAAGCAATACGTCTCTACTGGCTTTTCATGGATGTGGTGGGAGAAAATGAGGCTTTGCAGCAGTTCTTTGAAGGTAAGAACCAAGTTTTAAGAGAAGACCTTAATTTCTGTTGGCAGCAAAAATACAGAATTTCTTGGGGTTAATTGGAGAAGCCACAAACCCAAATTTCTGTTTACACAAAGCTATTGCATAAGGTGATACCAGAATGAAATAGTGCAAATGGTACAGACATACTGCAGTGCTTTTTAGTTTGTGCTTCAGCCAGAAGACTCACAGGAGAGTGGACCCAGCAGAGCCTGCAGCACTGCTGTGGTAATTGCCAGGAAATAAAACTGGGAAGTGACTGAGGTCTCCATGCAGTTTGTCACTACTGAAATCTTAGTGGTTTTCATGAGGTTAGAGAGTTCTCCTTGCTCTGTCATACCACTTCGAGCTAAAGAGAGTTTTATTTCCACCAATATAATTCTGAAAAAGGCCTGATTATATAGAAAAATGGTAGTTGTGCCTCCGTGTCCTTCTCAGAAGTTAAACTTTGATTTTTTTTTTTGTCTTTTGGCTGGGATCTGTCCATCTGCCTTTTTCCCAAAGAAAAAGTCTGCTGCCTTTCGCTTACCACAAAATTTACTTTCTAATAGATTCCATAATCAAACTGCCTTTCTCGGGCCCTGCCATAATGTGATTCAAAACTGCTGTTCAATGGCTTGTGTAATTTTTACCATTTTATTAAATCCTTTGTTTCCCTTTGTCCAATTTACACTTTTTTCTTTATTTAATATTAACCTTTCAATTCCAAGCTTCCCTTTCTGTATTTATTTTCCTTTTCAGTTTTGAATAACATAGATAATTTGTATTTTGCTGCATTTGTGCTAAATAAGTGATTTTTTTCTTTTTCTGGCACTCTGGCCTAGGTGAGATGGGGCAACTCAAACTTTTCAGTTTTAATTTCAAACTAGGAAATTAAAGATTCACTAGCATTGATCAAGAAAATGTGTTTAAGCCAAGAAGTTTAAATTGGTGAACCACAGTCTAGGACTGCTAGCCAGCAAATGTGGTGTTTATAGGTATTAGGGAATTCTTACTACATTTTTTAAGTTCACTGTAAGTCCTGGAGGTCAAAAGCTAACAGACTTCCTCATCTTTGCTTTCAGCGAGATGTTTGTTTCTATCAACGCTCCTTGTTCAAAGAGTGACCTGTGTAGCTATTAAATACTCAAAATTGTATAAAGAAGTCTTATAATTAGAAAAAATTGTAGAAACTGATTGAGAAACAGGCCTCTGGGGAGTATGGGCTAGGTTCTGTTGGCTTTTGTGATGATACGTGGATGGTAGAAGGTATCTCAGGTATTTTAACTGTATGAGCTCTTTAGCTAGAATTACTAATTTAGCTCTTTAGAAGGTTGTTTGTCAAGTTTGACTTGGCAAGCGTGAGGGGGAGAATTCCATTTATATGCAGGAATAAAACATCTTTGGAGGTTATGTTACTTCACTAATGTATGGCTCAGCTGCGTAGTGCTAGAATGCGACAGGTTTGCTAGTACAAGGAAGTGTGCAAAGATACTTATGGTGTGTTTGGCTGAATTTCCTTATCTGGACACTGAGATATGTGACAAGGCTACAAGAGCCAATCGATCTTTCATTCAGCATGTAGCAGCTAGGCTCCCCTCACTGTTAAACCACAGGTAAACCTGAAAAGGGAGCAAGCTGGTTTAAAACAGGGTTTGCCCTTCTCAAGCAAGGGTTAGCTTCACTGAATGTAAGGCCAGCTTTAACTGATGGCCTCTCTCCAGCTTAGCACTATGGCTTTATAATGCTACCTCACGAGGCAAGAGCAATAAACTGCTAGTTCTAACTTGGTGGCCTCTGAGGTTGGACATAGCAGCACTGAAATGTTGTTTTTCAAGGCTGAAAGAAAGCTGAGTCTTGCAGTATCAAGTGGAGAATGCTGCTACAGAGGAAGTCTCTGCTTCATCACTGGCCAAATGCATCAGCTGGCAACTCAGCACACTTATATGGAGAAATGGGCTGATTCTAATGGGATGATGTTTAATAAGTCCAAATGTCGGGTACTTCATTTTGGACACAACAATCCCATGCAGAGCTACAGACTGGGGATAGAGTGGCTGGAGAGTAGTCAGGCAGAAAAGGACCTGGGAGTGCTGGTTAACAGGAAGCTCAACATGAGCCAGCAGTGTGCCCAGGTGGCCAAGAAGGCCAATGGCATTCTGGCCTGCATCAGGAATAGTGTAGTCAGCAGGACCAGAGAAGTTATCGTCCCCCTGTACTTGGCACTAGTCAGGCTCATCTGGAATATTGTGTACAGTTCTGGGCTCTCCAGTTTGGGAAAGATGTTAGGATACTGGAATGTGTTCAGAGGAGGGCAACGAAGATGGTGAAGGTGCTGGAGCATAAGCCCTACGAGGAGCGACTGAGTGAGTTGGGGCTGTTTAGTCTAAAGAAGAGGAGGCTCAGGGGAGACCTCATTGCTCTCTACAGCTACCTAAAAGGAGGTTGTAGTCAGGCAGGGGTTGGTCTCTTCTCTCGGGTGACCAGCGACAGAACTAGAGGGCATGGACTCAAGCTTCGTCGGGGAAAGTTTAGGCTTGATGTGAGGAAGAAGTTCTTCACTAAAAGGGTGATTGGCCATTGGAATGCACTGCCCAGGGAGGTGGTGGAGTCACCGACCCTGGAGGTGTTTAAGGGGAGATTGGATGAGGCACTGCGTGCCATGGTTTAGATGATGGTTGGTGTTAGTGTTGGGTTATAGGTTGGACTTGATGATCTCAGAGGTCCTTTCCAACCTTGTGATACTGTAATACTGTAATTGCTTTGTAAGGTTATTTGAAATTTATGAGCAAAAGGGACCATGTTTTTCCCATTGCTTTGGTTACTTACAGTGCATGTTTGTTCTGAGATGATTCACTAGTCAAATCAACCCTCAATACTCAGTATTGAAAGGGGACAGTCTGAAAAAGTTTTTTTTTCAAAGAAAAGCAGATAGTGTTTGTTTCTCTGTTGATCACTACTTTCAATAGTCAATAGACTTCTTAGATTAAATAGGACTCTACCTGAGATTTGACCTTGACTTTTTTCTCCAGAGTAAATGGCTTTATCATCTTGTGTGACTGTTCTGGCAAGTTCATGTCTTTTTTTTTTCTGTCTAATTTCACTCCTTTCATACTAGAGAGTTCATATTTCAACAGTTTTTCCTCTGATTCTGTTGAAATTAATGTTTTTAAATTAAAATACTTGAGTCTTTTAATCAGTATCTTCCTATTTGTCCGAGGAAGGTCAGAGCTCTTTATTGGCTCTTGTGCTTGTCCGTGTGTACCAGAGCAATCAGTTCTTGCTGACGTTATCAATGGGCTGAGAAACTGAAGGCCAACCTAGTTACACTGTTAAACTTGGTCTGCTCTTTTTTTTTTTTGTTGCTCTTGGAAAATTCATTGAGATGTCTGAAATGTGTGTATTTGGTCCCTGTGCTCTCTGAGATATGAAGAAGGCTCTTAGTGGAATTGCTACCTCTGCTCCTGGAATATGGATTAGAGCTCTTGATAAATTAAGCTACAGAAAAAATCCATGCCATTAAACACAAAACACTTAAAACCCAAGTGAATGTCATACAAGTTGTAAGGCTGCAGGATTGAAATGGGAGTAGAAGATGAAATGAGAAACTTAAAATATTAATAATAACATTTGTTTCTCTGGAGAAAAGCCATCTATCTTGACACAAGCTCCCTCCTTACCAGATGATCTTCCTGCAACCAAATAACCATAGGCTGTGGTATGTCCTGCTGGCTGCAGTTCTGTCCTCAACCCTTTACTGTTTGTTGCTGTCCCGTCCCTGATGTTCTTGTCTGTAGATGTTTAATAGGCATGATGATGTTGGGCTGACAGTTGGATTTGATGACCTTAGAGGTCTTTTCCAACCTTAATGATTCTATGATTGTGTACTGGCCCAGCAGCTTTTATCAATGACTCCAGGTCTGTTCCAGTCAAAATAAACTAGACTACCTTGAACAGTTTAGATAGTGACCAGTATTCAGAGTCCTTTAGAATGAAAGAAGTTAAGGGAACTATCACACCAAAATAAGTATTACCTAGGGGGCTAGGTCAATGAAGTTCAACTGGACTTTCCACTGAGCCCATATAGTGAATCTGTTTTAGTGGTGAAGTATTTTAAGATGAAAATCAGTTAATTCTCATGCAGAAACTTTTCCCTTATTGCAAGGATTTGCTACAAGCCTGTGCTGCAAACCCTCGAGTTGCAAGTGTTTGTAGCAAACACTGAGTTTGCTCTTTCAGCAAGTAGCTATTACTGAGCACTGACTGTGTTCTGTGTGACATTTTTAGATCTCATACTGTATTTAAAGAGTGTTTCTTGTACAGAGTGGATGATGTTTTAACATAAATATTACTACAAATAGCTGGAGCTGGCTGGGAACTTCCTGACATCCCCTTTTATTGTCAGGAAATGATCGGATTAGGATTTATTTTTAGTCAATACTAAAAGTTTGACTATATTTTATTGGTTGTGGAGTGAATTTTTGTTTACAGAATGAGCAGCTTAGTAACCAAATAACCAGGCTATTCCTTTGGAAAATGATAGCAGAAGCCAAATTGTCTGAATTCACTTTCTCTGAAACAACTATTCTGTTAAGGACTGCAAAGGAGGCAGCTGATTTAAATGCAGTTTTATGTAAAGCACTGTGTGGAATTGCTGGGAGAATTAAGGCAGGTCATTCAGGGACTGACTGTTGGTTACAGAAGTGTAGAATATAAAGTGAAACTCAGGATCCAGGTGACTGCAGCCTCATAGCTAGAGGAAAGGAGGGGATATCTGCCAAAGAGAGAGAGATATGAAGAAAGAAACAGTCTGATCGGGAAGCTGGAGTTCAGACTGCTCATTGGGGGTATGGGGAAGAATGGGGCTAATTGAGAAAGGACAGGGAAGAAGAGGCCAGTGGTAGAGCTGACAGGTTTTAGACTTCAGATTGAAGGAGAGGTTAAGGACAGAATTTCAAGCTTATGGCAAAATGGGAAAAATAGTCATATGCTGCCTATGACTACATAGTCTGTTCCACAGTCACTGTCCTGGCTTTTCTTCTTCTTCAGTTTATTGGGTAGCTGGCAATCCCCTGAACAGTGATACTCAAGTCGAATGTGTCACCTGGTGCAGCCTCTTGCCAGAGATGTCTGGGCACGCTGTGGAGTGGAATGTGGACTGGGAGCAGAGATCCCTGAGTACAAGCTGATAAAGGCTGCTGACTCCGCATATCCTCCAGCCGTTCTTAGTGAGGCACATGGTTCTGCGCAGGAAGCTGTGTGTTCAGAGACTCCTCTCAACAGGGTTTGTTCCATGACATTGACACAGTTCTCTGCTCTTGCAGCCACTGAACATCCAGGAGAGCAACTGGTTTGCCGTACTATCCATATCTGATAAGTACTTACTGTGGCCAAATGACTGTAAAATGGATGTCACCATTTAAAATAAATTTGCATATGATCAAACAGCTCCTCCTCTGCTGAAAGAGATGCCAATGTGAGCACATGATGCCACTGACCTGGAAAGTACATTCAGGAAGAAAGTGTAAAATTCTACAGGCCAAATGTACTGGCTCTTCTGTGTGCCCGTACTGTGAACTTTCATTAGTGGTGGCCTTTCTTCTTTCTGACGTGCTTCGTTCTTCTCCCAGCAGAGTTACTTATTCCTTCCTTCTCTTTCTGCCCATTTAACTGGGGAGAGATTGAGAGAATGACACATATTGCTGTTGTCATCACTTAGCAACAGAGCTCATCACTGAAGTGTGGGATGCCCATATTAAGGGCCCTGTCCTTGTTTGAGTCATAGCTGTACTTCAAAAGCACTTGTCTCTAAGCTGGGTCAAAATAAGTAATTCTTGATTTTGTGGTACAGGACAAACACTTTGTATCTGACCTGTAGCCTCATGTTAACAACAAAATCATATCATTCTGCATGAGGGTCAGGCAATTTGAACAGGAGGAATGGATGGCAATTGAATCATTTTCCTGCAGACTACATCAGCAAAAATTCTTCAGACGTGAAGAACAAAAAGATGAGAATTCAACAAGTCTGAGGAAGGCTTCCTCGGGGCTCTTTTCTATTCTCAAGTTGGCTTTGTGAAGTGCTTTTCTGCTCCTTCAAGACTTTCCATGTTACAGTTGCTGAGGCAACCTATTGAAACTGTTCTCCTCTGACATGGAGGACAGTTTTGCGTGCAGTGCCAATATACTTTGATGCAAGGATCTATTAGAAGCACACCTGCGGGTTGCTATCTCACAGTGAAAGGCAGCCAAAACTAAGTCTGCAGCAGAGATAAGCAAACAATACCCAGATTAATTGGTAATCACAAAGCAATTCAGGTGATGTTTATTAGTAATGTGAATTTATATATAAAGACAAGCACACGAGAGTTCCTGTGTGAGGTGGTGCAAGTGGATTTTTTGATGCTGCTTGCAGTTAAGTAATGTCTAAAAGCTGGATCGAGAAGAAGCTATGTCAGAAACATCAGGGAAAAACAAGAATGAACTTTGTTCTTACCACACACAGTCCTGACACTAGTACAGTGAGAATACAGTAAAAACACCAAAGGCTGTTACTGCTGCTGTGCTCTGTGACAGTGATTTTTTGTGTTCTTCTACTCTGGTGCAGAGCTGAGGTGAGCCACTCGCGGCTGAGCCACACAGCCCTCGAGTTCTGGGCTCTAGAACTTGTACAGCAGTGGAGCATAGCCAGGCACTAGAGAAAGCAGTTAACTTGAACCTCCTTATCTTGTTTACTTTCTGACTGGCTACACCCATATTTATGGGAGGCTTGCTGGAGAGGTGGGGAGTGTACAAAGCAGTTCTGTTTGTTTGGCTTTTTTAGAGTTCCGGCTGATTTTCTACAAAAGTTGTCATGAATTCTGGAGACTTTATAATCATAAAATCTGTTTATAGCCCTCAGTTACCAAGCAGCAAAGGACAAAGTACCGAACTCTTCATTAATACTTTAACATGTTAGTAGGCTGTTTTCCCAGGGAAAATAAAAGGATGCCGCTAATCCCTGCAACACTTGTAAAGCTTTATTTTTGCTTTTTTAATAAAAGAGTATGAAGTTTTCTTTGAAACCCCCCTTTTTTTTTTCCCACTGTCAGACTGAGGTCACCTCATCCTCTTGCTCTGATAATTCAAGTGGAGCCTTAATGCCAGGCATGAACCGTTGTTTGCCTGGTGCTGCTGTGTCATCTTCATCTTCCCCTGTGCATCCCCTTTTACGCTGTTTCCCGTCATCATTTCTCCTGTAGTGACTAACTTCAGAAGCGTGACCCACCTGGTAAACACAGAACAGGACAGATTGATTTGGTTTTCCTTTGTGTAGGAGAGTGGGCAGTGTTACTTAGTCCGAAGTAGTTATTCCCTCCAAACTCCTCTCTCATAATTTCAGTCGTCTTGACATTTTTAATTTTAGGGCAAGACATCCATGGAGCATTGGAGAATCCTATGGTGGATACAAGTATGTTGGAAGAATTCATCAGCAGTGACATAGAGTTTGGAACTTTGTAAGTATTACAGCAACATGTACTTCCCTTCCTTAGCAAAATATCTTAAATTGTTTTCACCAGTGCTATGATAAAATCTGAATGCAACAGTCAGACATGAAATTTGAGTTTCAAGAAGTTTGTGGCTCTCTTGATATTGTTATTGAAGCTGTGTAAGGAGACTTGTAAAAATGAATTGCAGCCACTAACAGAAATATGGTCGTAATGCAACAGAATAAATGATAATGAAGTCTGAGATAATTTGCAACTGTTATGCTAACTGTGGCATTAAATGAAAAGCTGTTAATTTAACATTCCTGTAAGTGGTATTTAGTGTTTATGTACAGAATAAGTGATATAAGTGAGACTAATGTATAATAAATTGAGAGAATAATGTAAACCTCCCAGTTTGAGGGAAGCGCAGGGCTATTGTTTTCATTCCAATGCTTCATTCAGAACAAAGAAACTGTTCATTAATCTCTTCTGAGACTAAGAGATACAAAGGATACATAATGCAAAAGGTCATGGTCAATGGTGGAATGTTATGCAGCACAGATATATCAAAGACTCAACCCCCAAATCTTTCATCTAGACAAATGTCACCTGACTGTTGTTCAATGCAAAATACTATTAGTGGGCTGACACTCGTGCACGCCAAGCAGCAGAACAAGAAGGAGTATTTTAGAAATAATTAAACCCTGGATTTTTCATTCTGGACACGTTCAGCAGCACACACATTTACTTACAGTGGGCTAAATAGCCTTCTACCTGCTCTGTATCATGAATACTGAATTGATTCTCTCTCTGCCGATGCTATAAAAGTAAAGAAGAATGAAGAGGTGGCTGTATATAAATACGCATAACCCATATTTTTAAAGTAAGTAAACATGTATCAGGTTAAACAGATTGAGCTGTATGACAACTCTAAAATGCTATTCTTCTGTTTTTATACACAAACAGAGCAGAAATATGAATGTGTGCATACATATGCTATTATGTACCTAAGATGTGTTAGTAGCACTGCAACCATAATATCCAAGTACTTACATGCAAGGAAATAATCTATAAAGCTGCTAGGGTTCTGGAGGCTCAAGAGGATTTTACACTGATACTACAGTAATACTTCATTAATTACAAGATTAAGAACACTTACTGCATCGTTAACCCTCTAAAAGTAAAATTATGAAGTATTTGTCTCTGTTGCAGACTAACTATGCACAAATAGAATCTCATAAAGGAACTTGCCAAAACATACCAAAGGAGAAAAATACTAAAAGTCTCCATATATATATAAAAATTAAAATCAGCATAACGACATGTGTGACAATGAATGCAGACTGCAGTGAAAAGGGTGCTTTTACCACAAAGGTCTTGAGTGTATCTGCAAGTGCCCATTAAAGACCATCCAGCATCGGACAGGCCACTGGTGTTACAGTTATTCTCATCTTATACCACATGTGAAGAACAATGTGCCTTTGTCATCTTTTCCTACAATAATAGATTATTCTTGAGTAGTGAAAGGAGCAAAAGGATTGCATGTCCTTTCCTAAGGAGGTATTTAGTTGATGTACTTTGTCTGTAATACGTATCATTTAAACTGCAGAAGTGCAAAACCAATTTTAGTACAGTTCAGACTTGGAAACATATCCCTGCTACCACTGTAGTTTATGAATACTTTCTTTGCCCTATAAAGTGTTTGTCTCTGTATTTTAATAATAATATTTTAAATATTACAAGGCACATCTGGAATTGAGTAGCTATGGATCAAGTATCCCACAGAAAAAAAATATTCAAATGTTTACCATCTCTCTATTCAAAGTTGAAAACAATGTTTGGATTGGTAGATATGATATTTAAAAGCATCAGAAAACTTGTTTTGAAGGAAATTAAAAATTATTCTTATGTGGAGTTTTAAAATTTAAGAATAATCATGGAGTTGAAGCCAACCCAAAATGCAGGGTTGTGGCTGTTGCACATCAGAAAGCCAGCAGTGATACCATTATGAAATACACAGGAACATATCAAAAGTAACAGGCTGTGGCCAAAAATGAAACTGTTCTCTCTCATGCCATCCAAACTCAGAAATACAAAACCTGAGGTAGAAACAGTAGAATGAAAATCAGGAGATGGAAATTTTCCATTGATGCTTGAAAATATTTGCTGGGCATGTCAGAACATGTTTTCTGAATATGAGGATGTCCCTTTAAGCAATTTTTTTTTTAATTCAACTTCTGCCAGAACCCTGGGCTTTGGTAAAGGAGTTGTGCCTCACTAACTATCTGTCACCCTTCCTCTGCTCTGGCATTTTTATCCTAACATACATCTCAAGGACTTGTCTTTCAGTTAGTGCTTCAGAGCAGTGTTTGAGCCTACAATTCATAGGTATACCTGAAAGGATTGAGTCCATTTCTTGAACCTTCATCTATTCCTAATGTAATAGAAGGAACCCTCTGTAGTTCCATTAAATGGCAGCAAGGTGGCATAGGATTTTCTCTGCCTTAAGCTGCTCTGAAAGCACCATCATGAAGCACTGAAAAACTTGACGTAAAACAGGAGCTGTGACTGAACTGTGCCCTAAAGTGACAGAAACACAGCCTCTCTGGAGTGATCTGCTGTTGACTTAGGATGCTCCTGCTTTCAATGCAGAAGGAATGAAGTGGTTTTACTACACAGTGTGGGAATATCTGCTTGTTGCTGTGACCAATTCATAAAGGATGGGGCCTAGCTTAAACTATGGCATAGTCCCAGGTCTCACTCCAAGAGAGTAATCCTTTACACGCTGTCTGAAGGGAGAAACACTGTAAATGTAAAAACAAAACAGGGAGCTATAATACAGTATAATCAAGCATAGGTACCACAGAGTAAATAACCAAGAAACTTCTATGTGAATGGGCTGAGCTGTTGGAGACAGGTTGAGAGCAAATCTCTGAGGGTCAGCTGCACGCCAGGCAACATTCACTTCCTGCCTGAAAATCAGGAGAAAGCTGCACAGTACAATATTTGCAGGCAAAGTTCTCGTACAAAGCAGTGTACCTGAAGTTCTTTAGAAAATAATAATGAGGTCATGTTTTCAGAGATTTACCTGTTTCAGCAACAAAAGTCAATGAATACTGAAAATAACAGCATGCCTGAGTTGTTTGGCTTTTTGTGATGACCTCTCCAAGCAGAGGTGTTACTTCATACCCAATCAGAAAAGATTTATGTTTTGTGGTGAGGAGGTGGCTGTGAGTGACATGGAATTTCTTGGTTCCCAACCAGGATTCCTCTGTCATGTCTCTAGTCCCTGGATCTTGTAACAATGTCAAGAGTGTTACTACCTTTCCATCTCATAGTCCTCGTACCTCTGCAGCTGCTCCTTGTAATGCTTCTATGGGGGTTTGAAGGTGCTGGGCTATAGAATCACAGAATTGTTAAGGTTGGAAAACACCTCTAAGATCATCCAGTCCTACTGTCAGCCCAATACCACTGTGTCTACTAAACCACGTCCCAAAATGCCACGTCTACATGCTTTTTGAACATCTTGAGGGATGGAGACTCTACCACTTCCCTGGACAGCCTATCTCTGCTCACATCAGGGTGCCAAGGGTCTTCCTCTTGAGCAGTGACTGTTATATTGAGAAAAAGAGAATATAAACAATTAAACCCTTAGGGAAACCTTCTCCATCTTCCTCTGCTTTTTGGAGGCTTAATTTAAACAGAGCACTTCTCCTGCCTTCCTACTCCTCCTCCTGTTGCCACCGCTCCACACACCCAGTCCCTCCCAATGCTGCTGGTGAGGGAGGTATGTGTGACGGCTTCTCCTTCTTATTCCTTACTTGTTTTCCTCAGCTCCTACAGGGGTCACAATGCCAGGTTGCGAGGGACCTCAGGGATCACCTGATCCAGCCTTTTACGTGATATATAGTTTACATGAGAAGTCCCAGAACCCTGTCAAGATGAGTCTTAAAAGTGTCCAGTGTAGAGGAATTCACTGCTTCCAATGTTTAACTGTTCATCGAGTGAATTTTTTTTTCTGGAATCTAATTGGAATCTCCTCAGGAGCAACTTATACCTATTCCCCCTTGTCTTTTCTGTGTGACTCCTTGTAAAAAGGGAATCTCCATCCCCCCTCGTAGACACCCTTTGTGCATGGTAATGTCTACCTTAATCCTTCTACTCTCAAGGCTGAACAAATCTGGTTTTCTCAGCCTTACTTCAAATGGAAGCTTTTCCAGTCCTCTGATCATCTCAGTGGTGCTTTTCTGGACCCATTCCAGCCTGTCCGTATCGTTTTTTTGTAGTGGGGACCAAAACTGGATGCAAGTGCTGAGTCGTGCTCATGGCCCACAGTACTCTCGGGGTGTCCCTGCTCCAGCACAGTGGTTCCCCAGGGGACATTGGTGGTGGGGCAGGGCTGGAGTGGCTCATGGTTGCCTCTCTGCCTTGCATCCTGCAGTGGGCACCACCGCCCAAACCTTTCCCAGCACACCCTGAGCAGTTATTGCAACATGCACTTGTAGCCCTGTAGCCCAGAAGGTCAACCATATCCTGGGCTGCATCCAAAGAAGCATGGCCAACAGGTCAAGTGAGGTGATTCTGCCCCTCTGCTCTGCTCTTGTGGTACCTCATCTGGAGTACTGTGTCCAGTTCTGGAGTCCTCAGCACAGGAGGGGTGTGGACCTGTTGGAGTGGCTCCAGAGAAGGGCCACAAAAACGACCAAAGGCCTGGAACACCTTCCCTATGAAGAGAGTCTGAGAGCATTGGGGTTGCTCAGCTTGGAGAAGAGAAAGCTATGGGCAGACCTTATTGTGGCCCCTCAGTACTCAAAGGGAGCCTGTAAGAAAGATGAGGAAAAACATTTTAGCAGGGCCTGTAGTGACAGGACAAGGGGTAATGGTTTTAAACTAAGAGGAGTTTAGATTAGATATTAGGAAGAAATTTTTCATGCTGAGGGTGGTGAGGCACAGGAACAGATTGCTCAGAAAGGTAGTAGAGGCCCCATCCCTGGAAACATTCAGGGTCAGATTGGATGGGGCTCTGAGCAACCTGATCTAGTTGAAGATACTCTTGCTTACTGCAGGGGAGTTGGACTAGATGACTTCATGGTCTCTTCCAATCCAAACCATGCTATGATTCTTTACTCAGGTTTCATCAATGCATCAAGATTCTTCCTGGTAACAAAGGTGCTATAAAAAAAGCATTCAGCAGTGGTGTTTGGATTAAAACACAACTGTATGGCTTTCTGCTAAGAGGAATGAGGGGTTTTGTTGGTTTTTTTGTGATTTAGGCATAGAAGATATTATTGGTCTCCCACTATGTTCTTCCAAAGAGAACTGGAAGATTGTGTAGGACTGAAAAGAGGGTAGGTAGCTCATCACTCATGGAAACCCCGCTTTAAGCTTCTGGATCTTCTTGGTGAGCTTGTAAAAGCTCATAAATCAAACTGGGAAAATGTGTTTCCCACATGGGCAGCAACTCCCGCTCCCCTTGGCACTTGGACTACTTCTCGCGGTGAGGAAGGGGCTAAAATGAGACCTGCTAACAACTGATAGACACTGAGAGTGCTGTGGTCAACGTGAGGTGTTACAAAATCAGTGAATGGTGATGCTACAGATGTTTAACCTGTTTAGAGAGAATGGATTTAAAACCTTTGTGAGCCCCAATGTATTCAGAGTCGCTGATGTGCCTGGAGGCAACTAAAGAATTATTCATGGGAAGGAGGTAGGTTTGAAGTAAGTGGGGCTGGAGAGGGGTTTAGACAAGAGCTGGTAGAGATGGTGCCTCCCTGTGCAGGGGAGAGGCGGAGGGCCCTAGGAGATGGTCTGATGAAGTGGAAGTGACATTGTTTCTCTGAGGAAGGGCAGCAAACATGGCAAGCAATACTTTCTGAAGACCCTTGTCAGTTGCCTGGTGGTCCCCTTCCAGTTGCTTTCAGCACTGTTTTTTGGTCATCCTCCGTGTTTTTTCCCCAGTCGAAATTAAAATCTCTTTTTCATTCCAAGGCAAAGCCAGTTGCCCGACTCCCCACCGGACTCAGGATCGGAACCGTGTTCTCCACCACAGCTCCAGAGTAAGTCACATGAATTTAATCTCTCCCAAGCTTGCAGGAAGCTCTCCAGCTTCTCTTCCTTTTCCTCACTTTCTTGTTTGTTTCCTTCTTTCAGCCCCATGGCATGGCACTACATGGCCCAGTGGGCTGCAGCCCCTGCTCCCATGCTCATCTGCTGTGACACCCAGCAAGCTTCCCTGCAGGTTCATGGAGACTTACTCTGACCCCAGTGCCAGTGGACATCCTTGTAGCATCCCCCAAGGCTGCTGTCTGAAGACAGAAAGTGCTGTAACTTCTTGGAATAATTCTACCTCCTCCAGCTGCTTGGGTTTTAATGATTTGTACTTTCAGCCAAATACATCTCAGATTTCTGGGTAAATGATAAAGCCTTTATGGAAAGAATGAGACAGATACCAAAAAAAGAAAAGTAGAGCTTGTAGAAGATATGGTTTAAGATTGGTATAAAAACTTCCTGTTTGTAGGGTTTTCCACATGATGGCAGTGTTTAGACATTTTTAAGACATTTGTGGTTGAGGGTTCTTTAAATATCTTGATTAGATTTCAGATTGGAAGTAGGAAAGGATTTCAATTTTGAAAACTTTACAAGGCTAAAGAGAGATCAACAAGTGCTTCATAACTAGATTTTAAATTTCAGGCATTTTGCAATACCTATTGCAAGGATTTGTCCATAAGGATCTTGTGTGAGAGTCACAAGTGGCTTGAGAGTAAAGAAAAATTGTCATATCCATGTAAGCAAGTGAAATGGTATTCATCTACCATCTGCCATATTTGCCCACCAGTGTGTTGTAGATGCTTAATTATTTAAAATACGCTGACGAGTGCAAGCATCCAACCATGATACCTCGTAAGAATGAATTGAGTGATGCAAGCCAGAGGGGGAATTCCTTGGTTATGAGGAGAGACATGTGAAGTCATCCGTGGTAGTCCTGGCCTTGCAGATGCTTGTCCCTGTCTCTTCTTCTGTGTAGAGCTCAATTACTTGTTAGACGTGGGTGAAGGAAGCTTGGCCTGAGTTTCTCAGTGGAGCTATTTGTGTTCTTTCTTTGTTTTCCAGTAGAAGGTGCCAGTTAGTCAAAATCATATTATTTTTTTGAAGGAATACTTTGGTTATTGGAACTTAAGATACGAAATACTTTGTGGCCAGATATAGAACCTCTGAAAAAAATCAGAAAAAGGATAACAATTAATATGGTGGGCAGGCTTTTCTTTTACTCATGGAGAAATCTTAGTTTGAGTATCTGAGAGCCTGACTGAGGCCTGTCAACCTGGCTTGGTTTTTTTTCTCCCATCCGGAAAGAGTGACCATCTGTCAGGATGTTCTAGCTTGCATTTTATAATATAAAAACTTTGAAATAAGGTTTTTTTCCCCTTTGCACAAAGAAGAATTTCTTGAAATCTCACTTTCTGAAAATTGTTACCTAACAGTTGCCCCTTGAGAGATTTTTTCGTTAATGTATTAGATTAACTGCTACCTGTGTTTTCTGAATAAGAAGGAAAGTGAGTTCACACTCAGTGTTGTACAACTATTGAAAAACAAGCTGTGATTTTAATGCAAATGTCAGGAGAAAGTAAAACCATGCCACATAGGTACTGTGTAAATTTTTAAAAAGAGATAAGCTTCTCTATTCATAAGAAATACAAACTAAACTAATTTATGTTTCGAAAATAAAAATAGCATAATTCAGTTTTAAAAGCCATCAACAATCTCCTCCCTCTGGCAATTCAAAATTTGGGTGCCATTACTGTTAGAATGAGATACATGATTCTATAATATTTGTATATATACTTATAAATGAATAATACGATATGTATTTTTAAAAAAGTATTTCTGCAGCATCGGGCAAAAAAAGGAAGCTCTCACAATTACTGGGAGATGCCACAGATTCTCCAGTCCCATCTCAGGACTCCAGACAAGGTAAGCAACTGTGCAAAGATGAAATTTAATGTTTCATACCATAAACAAATAAATATTTTAAGAGCACAGCTCCCCCTGGCTCTGATAAGGTAGCGGTAATAACAGACTGTACTCCACTACCAGGTTTGGAGGAATTTATCTTTTCAGTGTTTTTGAAACCAGTTCCTGTTTATATTTGGTGAAGAGAGAAGCATTAAAGGTTCTTGTTTCCTAACGTTTCTCTGGACAAAATATTATGCCCTTCTCCATGTGTGAGCCTGCGGTACGCAGATGATACCATACTCTGCTGACTTTGCTTGGCACTAAATTCACTGGGCAAAGAAACCATTTTGGGTCAGCTTAACAGGGAAATAAAGAACAAGCAGATTGCAGTTTATCATCTCAACTCCAATTTTTTTTCTGCAAAGTGTATCCATGCACGAACTTGGTAAAAGCTACCTGTTCTTCCCCACCCCTTCCCCAAGTTAATTTGGTTCATTGTTCTATCAAGATCAAAATGCTAAGCTTATGCCAATTGATACAAAAAAGCTTATCAGGCATGTACAGAAACGGATTGGCTTCTGTGAACCATGAGGCTCTCTGTGAGTGAACAGTTCATAACGAACAGTTTATTTGGGGAATTTCAGCCTTGTCTATTTGTGGAAAACCTGAGAGTTTCTTGTTTTTCCTTCGGAGCAAGTTGGGTTTCAGCATTAAATCAATCTTTTAGAACACTTTTAATGAGTAGCAACTGGACTTAATAGGTTACTTTTCCCTTGGTATCTTTTATTTGATCAATGTTGCTTGATTGTGATGAGTCCTTTAAATATACCACTGCTGGAAAGAGAAGATGAGCTCCTGTATCTAAAATTGCTATTACTGTTTTTAATTCTTAAAGACACAGCTTTGAAATATGCTTCCCTTAGGAGTCACTATTAATAAAATATTGCTTACATACGTGCTATTGGAAAATAACATGGCCATTGGGAAAAAATGGCCTGGCGATCATTTAGAAATGAAGTGTGTATTTCCACACTGTGGTTGTTTTTTTTTTTATTTTCACTCTACTGTATGTGAGAAGGGGGGAACTGGAAATGAAGTCTGGGTCTAAAATGATTCTGTAGGCTCTGTCTGACTGTGCTGCCATTGGCTGTGAATGGATCTTAGCTTATAAGCTCAATGACATATTTTCTTCTGTCCTTACTGCACTCCATTTATCTGTCTCTCATCATATTCTGCTTGGTCTTCATAAAATGTATAATATCTCAGAGACTTATGGTTGAATATGTCTATCTGCAAATGCTGTAAAGCATAGTCAGAAAACATTAACCAGTTAATCAGATGTAGTGATGAATGTCATTGCTATCAGAAAACTGTGCCTTGCAGTTTTGAAGCTTTACAGTAAAATGCTTAGCTTCCCATTTTTGCTAATCAGGAAAGCTGAAAAATTTATTTAATTTTCTAGTGCAAGGGAATATAATACAATCTCTTAGAATAACTGCAAGGGACGGTCAGGTTTAAATATATACGCAATGTATTTATCTTTGTATGTATGTATGTGTGTATGTATGTATTTATAAAAATGTTTATGCAGGATTTGGGGCTAATCAGAGAAGAAATAACTGTATTGTCACCATCTCTCTACAGCAACCGTAAAGGACTCTGTTGCTGAAATGCAAGAATATGACAGTGATGGACAGAATGCAACTTTGGAAAAATGCTGCCAAGCTCTTACATGGCATCCTTATCAAACTTCTCAGTGGAACAGCTTATTTAACTCTAATTATGAAAAACTGTAAGCACTGGTGTTTGCTGTTGAAAAAAGAAGGTTTTCTTTTTTACCCGTTGATGTTCTTTTGTAGGAATAAATTATAGGTTTGACATTCCCTGTTCTTACTGAAAATAAGACTCGAGAAGGAGGTATAGCAGGAATAACGGAATATGAATCTGCAGATGTATCAAATAAGAAGATCTTTAAACACTAGTTGAAATTTATGCTAGGTTTTCTGATTTTCCTTCAGGGATTTAGGGGCAAAAGATAAATCACTTTAAGTTAGAGTACCTGTTAATTTTTGTTGACTTTGTCAATCACATTGGGGAAAATAATTACTGACCATATGGCACCTTTCCCTCTGTGGCCAAAAACATTAAAAAAAAATGGAAATAGAATATAATTATATTACTTCTGGGCTCATATAACCTAAGTCTTAATAACTATATATGTATGTATGATATGTAAATATTAGTTAAAATTTTAGAGTTTCCCTATATAAATCAGAGACGTATATTATTTGTTTTTGGCCACATGATCTGGAGAAGGTAATTCCAAATTCACTTTACATCCCTGTTCTTCTCCATTCTACTATTTAGTGAATGATCCCTTTTAACAAAAAGCTTTCTACGGCATCTGGTCAGTTCACCAGGACTGGTGCAAACAATTTGTCAGTGTCTCCACAAGACTTAAACAGCATAGTAAATTTTAATGTTCCTCTAGCCCAATCTACTAAATGTCAGTGTAATTTCTGACATTTGCTGTTTGTGCACAGCCCGATATGGACAGTGCGTATCTTACTGTGTCCTGCACAACCCTTCTTCTAAGGTATTGACATGACAAGTGTGCAGGCAGATCACTGTCCACCCTGTTCTACTCCTTGGGGTATTGATGGGCCAAGAAACCTCTGGCTGTGTTCGTGATGTGAATTGTCACTCTAAAGGGAAGTGGCTTCCAATTCCTGTTATGTTTTCAGTCAACGACTACATGAGAGCTGTGAGCTGGTGGTGGGAAATTGCTTTTCTGCTGCTACCTGATTACTGGTTGGTTCCCAAACACTTAGAATTGAAGTTCCAGACTTGGTGGCTTATGTCAACAATGACAATGTGATGCTGTGCATTGAAGCATCCAAATTCATATACTGTTACCATTACTGTGGAAGCGGACTGAGATGCTATTTGCAAAGGAAGTTTGTGTTACTTTTAAGTGAAGTCAGTGGCAGTGCCTTTGTTCCAAGGTGCACTGTAATTACGGCACATGCATGGATTTTCTGAGTAGTGATCATGTATTCTCCTGAGAGAAGAGTCATATGCTTATCGCTGCTCAGTGTAGTTGGATTGGTCATTGGATGACATTTCTCACGTTAATTAATACGTTCCACTTTATTCATCCAGTATTTTAACTTTTTGATTATTTCATTTTCACAACAAAATCCTGCCAGGTGAGGTAGACTCAGAAAATGTTTCTCTATCATTAGTTACGCCCTGCATTGTGTCTGTTTGGCACTTTCTTAAACCCTTGCCCCATGACTATTGTGATGGGTGGGACTGTGTTCCAAGGATGTTTGAAGACTCAAATTCTGAATCAAAAGAGGAATTAAAAATGTATTTCTAGTAGGAATGCTTGTGTTATCGGGATATCCCTTGCTACCTAAAAGTTCTTCCAAGTTTTCCTGTATTGTTGGTAAGTCTGACCATTATTTGTGCTGTCAGATCAAAATATGTATTTGCTCTTTATTAATGTAAATGGCATACTCAGAAAATGATAAACATGACATTCCTCTTTGGGAGTCATTGTTCCAAACAATTCAACTTGGAGAAATGAAAATTTGTACTTCTACTTTTCAATCTGCTTGCCTGTAAGCAGATACTCTGAAATTGCTTTAAACTAATGAACTTGCTTCACATTCAAATCTGAAAAATTACTCCTTTCCTTGCTATGAAATACACACATTTCCTACAGAAATAAAAAGAATTACCAGTTGTATGAAGAAATTGAAGTTTTGCTTCTTTAGTAATGATAGTTTGAGGAGAAGGTAGATAATTATAATTTCAAATATGAATTAACCTATGACTTATTAGTTTTGAAGTAGTTACGAAGTAGATTTTTTTTTATCTCCTGTTCCAGATAATCAGTGATTGTTTGAAAGGGGCCTTTTGTTCAGAATTTATTAAGAGATAATAAATCCTGTATGTTTCTTGTAAAATCTGAACATTTTTATTTTTCCAACTACTAATGTGCAAACATATGCATGAGTTCTGAAAAAGCCACCTTCAATAATTTTGTTAATGAGAGGTTCTCAGTAGCATCAAATAAAATCATGATTATCAAACTTTTATTAGCAAGAAAAGCCAGTGCACATATAAGAGAACCTTGCCATGTGGTCATATTATTTCAGAGTAATTCATCACTTAAATCAGAGGACTTGAAAAATTTTTAGGATCGTGAGTTAACTGGCTCTTTTAGAAAGATCTTTTGATACCTCTCCTTGTTTGCTGTGAATCATAAGGACAGAATACTCTTTCTTTTTGGGTGACAGGTAAGCCCTTTGACTCTGTAGAATAGGGTTTACTTAGTTGAGGTAGAATGGACAACATTATAGAGGAGAGATTTATAGTCATCTGGCCAGAGGGTCAGTATCCATAGCGTATCTTTTAGCTTGGTTAAAGCCTTGTGAAAAATCCCAGCAGCTTCTGCAGAAGCTCTAGGTGTGGGAATTCAGGAATAAAATAAGTAGTCTTACTGGCACATTAGCACATTTTTGTCTGCAGCACTCCTTCAGCTATGTTGTTCATAACAAAGAATGCCTGAATAGGCTAAAAGGTTTCATTGTGCTTTTAGGTGCACAGAGTTCCTTTATACCAATTTGTCAGTGAGGCTTATGTAAGTTTCTCCACCTCTGGTTTCCAAACATTTCATGTGTCAGGCTAGAATCAGAGTACATTTTATTATTTTCATTTTGACACCTCCAAGAGGCTAAGAAGAAACCACTTGTAGAACTGATGATTATGAAGATGTGTTTCAGCTCCCATTTTGTCAGTAAAAATCAGATGAATTTTCAAACCACATAAAAAGTAGGAACTCATGCTGTAACTCGAGTATGCCTGTACTTAAAATTGTTATTCCTTCTTATTTTTGTAGACCTGCCGTAGGATATCACGTTGTCACAGACAAAGGATTTAATTTTTCAACAACAGATGATGCCTTTGTGTGCCAGAAGAAGAATCATTTCCAAATCACAGTCCATATTAGAATCACTGGACATCCAAAATATGTCAAAACTCAGCTGGGGGGGAAACCAATAGAAAAGTTTTACTTGAAAGCTTTTGGAATAAAGGCAAGTATTTCTCCTCTTTGTGCTCATTACTTTTAATAAGTTAGTATGTGGTTATTCTTAGAATAGGTAAATAATTGAAATAAACTCTTTTCTCAGTAGTTTTTTACCATAAGCTGACAGAAGAGAACTTTTAAATTGCCAGTGAGTTCTGTGTGGAACTCTTTTGCACAAAATGTAGTGTTTCATGGATGCTTGTGCTGATATATGCTAAAAGAAAACACATTTGCCTGTTTGCCATGGTTCACTGACTTCCCTCTCTTTGGCTGAATTTTTTTTTCCCTCTGTGGGCAGTGCAGGGGTGTCAGCTGGTGTGTAGATTGCCAATCTACCCACTGGTCAAAAAGATGTTTTGAAGAAAACAGTTCACAAAGCAAAGAAGAAGAATCAAATTTGGTTTTCCTGAACAGTTCACATGTATAAAACCAACAAAATTTCCCCATTTCTTCTTGCCAGGCTTTCCATCTTCATTTTAGGAATCAAATTCTTCCCAACTATTACAGCTATTATGGGTCCACAAGCTTGCATAGAAAGAAGTATTAAATAAAATTCATCTTTCTGAAAGATTTTACATTTTTTTAACTTGCTCCCAAAATTCAGTGATTTAAAAAATCTGTGTAACAGTTACTGCCACTTTTACTTAATGCATTCTAAAACATTAATGCAGAAGGAATTAGTGAATATTACTGTCATCTGTTCCCACCTGAAGCAAAGTGCTGCTTGGTACCATTCCAGAAAGGTACAGAAATTTACATTAAAATAACTTATGGAACTACCTTGCATTAGTTCAATTCTCATCTTAGTTCTCATCTTAAGTATCTACATTTGTGCTTTTGGATAGAATGAACCAATAACATCCTAGATTCAGAAAGCAATTTTTCTTTTGCAAATTAATGCATGACTTTTCCTTTTTTTTTTTGTTCCTTCTTCCAAATTAGGTCCACAGAGTCATTTGGGGCTTCAGAGTAGCTGGGACACAGCACTCTCAGGTGTCCGTTGACCAGGGGTTTTATGAGGTTCCATGAGAAATGCAAGAGATTTCACTGTTTCAGACACAATTTGCCTATTAATTTCTGTTGCAAATTTTATGTGTTTGACTATTTAATATTCTTGTCACTTTCAAAAGTTCTTTTTTTCTCTATAGGTGGAAACTCCAGATCAAACAATTGCTATTGAACAGTCTCAGTCAGATAGAAGCAAAAAAACTTTCCATCCTGTTAAGTAAGCATTTTGAGAAATTTATTCCTTTTTACTTCAATACTTATTTGGTCTGAAATATGAAGTAGTTGTTTTTTGAAAATTTGCTCTAAGACAGTCTTCTGATCTTTATCCAGATTCCATTCTGGGTAAACACATAGAATCGCAGCAGTACTATAAATCTGGCCTCCCTTCATTAAGGAAAATTTCAGCAGCCTTACACAGGTTTTAAGTGTTCCTATCCAAAATATTTATGTTTAACCAGGTACACTGTTGTATGGTATTTAGAGCTGTGTGTCAGACGCATTTCCCTTCTTAAGAAATGTCAGTAATGTTCCTGTTCTACGTGAGGATGAGATGTATTTGCAGTGCATGTAAGGGAGAGTGCCCCTGCCAGAAACATATGTGCAGCTTCTTTCCAGAACGCTCTGCCATTCTTCTGCATCTTAACTCACTGACAGAATCAATGTTTATTCTTCTGTCATAAGTGTCTACTGTTGGAGCTGTTCTGTTCCTTATAAATAGTTAAAAGTGACCTAAGAAAACCCTCCATAAGACAATGTGAGATTTGACAGGACAGTGCTGGGATAAAGGCTGCAACATATAATCTAGAAAAATGAACTTTGAGCATGGGAGAAGTGCTCAGTTTTCACTTAGTTACCTCTATAATGCCATTTTTCTTCCCCTTGCATACTGAAGAATTGAATCTGGGTGTGAATTTTTCATGGTGTAGTTTTTGTTTATACCAGATGAGAACGCAGTCAGTGAACTGTTGTTTTCTCCATGCAAACACTTTTTTCATATTATTTATCACTTGCAGGAGTAGTGCCACTAGGTATTTGAGACATAGGTGTATATTTTATGCTTCCAGACATACAAATTAAGTGCAGGTGAAAAAGGGACAAGCAGTGAAGTGTATTTATTTTACTATGAAAATTAGATCAAATAATAAGCAATGTTGCCCTTGACAAGAAACAAATACCCATCAGATGGAACACATAGAGTTTTATGTTGTTCAAGACTGTGTACAAACAGACCAAGAAACACAAGATTCCTACTACTAAGAAGAGTCGTGCTGGATTGTTTATCTCCTTGACATAGTCACAGTGTTTATAATACATTTTTATAAAGCAGGGTTACTGCATTTTTACTGGGATTCCTCTGTTTTTCCATTTTAATCCAAACAGTTTCAATAAGTTTGAGGAAATCTTATTTGAGCCAGATAGATCTCCAAATGCTTATTTCCCTGATTATGTTTCCTTTTCTCTTTTAGAATTGATCTGCCAGGGGACCAGATGACTAAAGTAACACTGGGAAGGTTGCATTTCAGTGAAACAACAGCAAATAATATGAGAAAAAAGGGGAAACCTAATCCTGACCAGAGGTATTGCTGTAGCTGGTTGGCCTGTGTGTGTGAAAGGGAAAAGAGGTCTATTTTAGAATGGAGCTGATGTTTGTGAAAAATCTGTGTTGCCAAATCCTGTGATTTTTTTTTTTCAAATTCTGTGATACTTGATATCTGTTTAACGGCTTTAATTTCTAGAGTCTTAAAATGATACGAGGATAAAAGAAAACGTCTCATCCTCATTGTCAGGTATTGTTTCAGGAAGCCACAGTCAGAATGTTGGTTGACAAAATCAGGAAGCTAAAAAAACCTAATTAATGAGTTTTATTCTGGGAAAGGAAGGATCTTCATCTCTGAGCCTTCGTTACTTAAGTTTGTCAAAGTTACTATAATCTGTATTCATTCTCAGTGATTGTGGGGATTGGAAGAGTGTAGTATTTAAAAGTGAAGGAAATATTTTTTCTTTCATATTGTAACATAAATATATTTTTAAATGTTCACTATCTTTTTATGTATCAGTGATAACATTTGCATTTAAAACTTTCTGTAAGAAAACATTATTTCAATTGTTGTTTTGATTAAATCAATTTCATATTAGATACTTCATGCTGGTAGTTGGACTGTATGCTGTCTCTCAGGACCAATTCTACCTTCTGTCTGCAAGCGTGTCTGAAAAGATCATTGTGAGGGTAGGTAGAAATCCATATAGCTTTCATGTGAAATACTTTTACTGTTTTGACATTCACAGGAAACTATGAGGGGCGGGGATGCTTAAGCATAAAAATTGCTATTGAATCAAAAAGCTTGACAAAAAAAATAAAGTTGCATATTTTATGAGTATGTTTTTATCTTTTAAATATCGTGATTTGAAATTGTTAAAAGTAGAGCTATGAAAGACTTTATAAAGAAAGCTCATGAATTCCAACATAAAATACGTTGTTTTGTTTCAGATTTTTTTTCTTTGAAGTGAAACAATTTCCTGCACTTTCTATGAATTTGGTAAATTCTTTCATTGAGTAGATAGTTCACTTTCAAATGGGGATGAAAATAATAAAAAAAAAAGCAAGGAAGGAAGGTCAAGCAGCTCCAGGAAGATTAAGACCTATAGTTTTCCCATTCTGGTGTGTTTCCAGAGCGTTCCAATTTTTAATTTGGTGGTTGTAATATATGCTTCAAAAAAGAAAAAGGAAGAATTGGTCTCACCCGTCAGGTGTGGAGGGTTAGGGTTAGGAGTAGATGTAAGAGAGAGAAAGCCCAGAACCTCAGCATGAGTGATGTTTCAAGGGGGCTGCCACAATCTTTCAGTCCTGGCCTCTTTTTTGTGTGACCATAGCTGTTGGTTATGTTTGAACTGGGCATAGCCTAGAGTTACAGTTATTTCTAGGGTAAAGATTATGTTTAGGGCTTAGAAAGACAAGTAATGCACAGTGCCATGTGGTGGGGCAGCAAAGGATGGTGAGGGCCTCTGGAAGTTTGCGATCTCGTGAACTGTTTGTGTGAGCCAATCAAGGAGCTACTTCTCATTTGCATGGAGTCTTTCTAGTCCTTGGCTTATGTTGAAGTATAGGCTTAGCATTTTGTTTTAGAATCAAGTAAGATCAGGATCTAGCTTAATAAGTGTGGCTGGGAAGGGGCTGCTAAAGAAAAATGAAGGCTGTCAAGAGCTTTTAGTCTTGGCATCATTTTTTGTAGGGCCATTGCCTGGGTCCTTTTTGGCGGCACGATGTCTGCCTGGGCTTGTGGCTGCAGCCTGGTTTAACATTAGCATTGGGAGAGAGAAAAGGTACAAATCCTCAGTACGTGTGTTACTGCCCAGGGGCTGCCAAGGGAAGCAGAGGGCTTTCAGACAGTTTCAATCCTGGCTCCTTTTGTGTCTGGGCCATAACTTTGTGTCCTCTTGTGCCAAATCCCTCTTCCTGAACTTATGGTTAGGTTTTTGAAACGCAATGTGGCTGAGAGGTCCTTTCTGGCTGTAGCTGCAAAAGGACTTTGAAAGCAATGTTTGGAGTTTAGTACTTATCTATTCTCCTGAGAAGTTTTATCATCCTGGCCGTTGCTGTGGGTTCTCTTATTTCACAATACTGAAGCATAGTGTTTGTATGGTATTTATTTCTTATCCTTTTTTTGTCCTTTAGTTTCCACAACACTCTTTTTGTCTGAATTTCTTTTCTAGCATCTAGCAGTGTTATGAATATTATCTCTTTACTAATTTGGGAAAGCCATTGAATTTTCACATTTGACTCATCCTTGGGTTTATTGTTACCCTATAAGGTACATATTTTTGCTTAAGATTTAAAATTTACCTTTTTTACCATTTTTAACGTTGGATTCTTCTGAAATTTCAATGAAGAGAGCTCTTCCAGTGTGTGTGAGAGACAGTTTTTTAGTAGGAATCTATGGGATGAGATTTTGCAAACCTAGCCAGTATTCCAGACAAACTAAAAAGAAGGCAGAAAAGCAGACAGATCAAGAGACTGTAATTTGAGGTGGTGAAAATGTCAACAGGAAAGCCGGAAAGGAAAAAATGTCGTTTTCCAAACGTCTGACAGGGCTTGAGTAGCAGTGAGCCAGTCACTGTTTACCTTAAAGTGGTAAAGCTGTGCAAATGCACTTTGGAAGAAAGCAACTCATGATCTGGCCCTTTATATACTCAGCCCTAGCATAATAGAACTACCAGCTGAGGAGTGGTTATCAGGCACATTAGCTCATGCCCTAGTTGTGACAAACAGGGGTGAGTGCACAGCACCATGTATTGTAGATGGCAAAGCCTTGTGAGAACCTGGCTTCTTGAAATAAGTGCACACTTTTTATTGTGATAATGCTTTTGTTGAGACTCAAATTTTAAAGCCTGAATTCAAGGTTTTTCAAAAAAAATTAACAAAACTAATTACTGAAGTAAAATGCCTTTTTTAATTGTACGCAATCCATTGCTTTTTTAAGTATTGTTTGAAAGACCCTATTTCCTTCACGTAAAATTTCTAACATGAGTAATTTTAAACATTACAGAGGATCTTAGAGAATTTATGAAGATGTTTATTTCATGATCCATCAATTAAAATAACGTTTGGTTAACTAGATAGAAATCTTTTTTTTCTTTTTTTTTTTGGGATCACCACCTCTTCAGGAACTGTTATTTTTAGACTTCATAGGTCTCTGAAACCTAGCAAACAGGTTTTGAATGTAATTTGTACTTCAGAATAGCAGTTGCTGAGTAAACACAAAATTCATCTGGTAGCTGTGACTTGCAGAAGTTACTATTAGAAAGTGATTGTTCCTTTCCATTTCATTAAGCAGTATTTTCAACCAGTCCAAAAGCACAAATAAATGAAAAAACCTAATTATTCCATTTTATTTTTGAGGCATATTGGTAAGTCTCAAGCTCCTCAGAATGTCAAAAGACTTTTTATGTAGTGACTTAATTTTTGTGTGTGTACTTTGTTGTGGAAATGCCTGTAAAGAGACAAGTATTTCCTGAGCTAAGATTTGTTGGATGTTACATTTTAGGACAGCACCGAATGAACTGTGCTTGCCTCATTTCTACTCCTATTAGGCTTCTTGCTCCTGTTCCTGCACTCCTCCTTAGCCATGCTGGTACAACTCTTTGTCCAGGGCCTTGCGCTTAACAGGGACGGGGATTGATCCATGTTTGGTTAATTTTAAGTCAGGCTGGTTCCCCTATCATGTTCTATCAGCAGAACCGAGGTCTGGCAGGTAGAGATGGGTAATGGGGTGTCGTAGGCTGCCTACACTGGTTCTGCTGCTGGAAGAAGTGTACTTCAGGCTATGTCCCTGGGGTATAATTTGGATACATTTCCTTCCCCTGCATCACAGTTCTCCATTCCTTCAGTTGTGCTAAGGTGATTGTCTGTCTGGTATTGCTGTAAAATGATTGCAGGAAATAGAATGGTCCTGAAACATAAACAGCCCTACAGAACTTAACCTCCTCCACAGTCATAGCTCCCCAGCGATGTTTTGATGGCTGTGAAAAAGGGAGTGTGTGTGTGAGCAGTCCCGCTGTCCCTTCCTGCCCCACTCCTGCTCCTTGTTTTAATACTTTTTTGTTGTGCTCCACTCTACAATGTATTGTGTAAACAGAGAACAAAATTAGTCCTTTCTGCAAATGGTTTACAATTAAATTTGTGATTTACCCTTTGGGTAATGCAGTTAGGCTTCTTTTTTCCACTTACTTGTTTTAAATAGTTATTTCTACAAAACTGCAATATGTACCATTTATGGTTTGGAGCATCTACTTTAGGAGAACAGGACGTGTGAATGCAAGCCAAGATCTGTTCAGCACAGGCTTTCAATGCATGCTGGAAAAGTTTGTGGAACAGCATGCAACAGAAGAAAACTGGTATGGTCAATGCATGTTAAAAAAAAAGTAGGTTTTGAACTGCATGTATTTAATCTTTCTTGTTTCTTCTTTTCTGTGCTGGTAAATAAATGATTATGTGATTTCATGTCAAAGGTAAAATTTGAAAAGCGTTGGACATTGTTTGCTTAGCTTATGGTGATAAAATAGAATTTGAGGGGAAAAGCTATGAGGCCGATGCTGTATGAGCAGAAACACTTAGAAGAGATTACACTCTGTTTTTTAATGTTAGTGTGTTAGAAAAGCTCTTGAATGCAATTTAAATATTAAAGATTGGGCATTTCATTTTTCCTGAATTCCTAGTGGAATAAGCAATAGTACATCCATGCTATATTATATCTTTAAACATAGCTTTTTCTTCCAGGCATCTAACCCAGGGCAGTTTGAGAATGACAGTGATGTACTGTGGCAGCGAGGACATGTTCCAGAGACGACAGTCTATCATGGTCGAGTAGGAATTAACACAAATGCACCAGATGAAGCACTGGTTGTCTGTGGAAATGCAAAAGTTATGGGCAGAGTCATGCACCCATCTGACAGCCGAGCAAAACAGAATATCTGGGAGGTGAGAGCAGTTGAACATTCAGGGCATTTATGTTTGCACCAGAGCACATGTGTGGATCATTGTTCTGACATGTGAAGCAGCTTTTTTATCCTGGGCGTACTGAAACGCTGGCCTAAGGAAATCGGGTGTGCCTCTGTGCTGCGTAGAGCCATTGCCCATGGACCTTGGGAGAGGCTGACCATAGAAGCTGGAGATATGCCTGTAAACAGGAGCTGTCGGGCTGAAGGGCAGCTGGCAATACAAATATATATAGCACTCTGCTAATGGGGAACAAGGATATTGTCCTTGGTTTTTTATATGAAGATTGGCCAAGTGGCTGTGTCAGGCTTGTTGCTGTCTCAGTGATGTCCTAGATGCCATGATCATTCTTAATGTTTCAACATACGAATCTTGGTATTTGTCCAACTAGGTCGATACGAATGAGCAGTTGAGAAGAATAGCGCAAATGAGGCTGGTGGAGTATGACTACAAACCTGAATTTGCATCTGTTATGGGAATAAAAAGTACTCATGAAACAGGTATTTGGTCAACTGTGTTCCCATTTTTCATTAACTTCTTTTTCATCCACTGTTTTTTATTGTGTCATAGTGCCTTTTAACACTCTGCTTTTTCTTCCTCATTTCTCAGAATACTGTAGTTGCACAACTTGCCGTGTTTCTCTTGTGATATAAAAATGCCAAAATTAAGTATTTCTGGTAATTTTGCAACTTTCATTTTAATTTTTAAATATAGGAGGTTATTTTTCCAGAGGTTTAATGAGAATTAAGTACGTGATCACAAACAATTTTGTTCTTACTGCAGAGAAATGTCAATTCTAAAGGTTTCTTTTTTTTCTATGGAATAGTAAAAACAAAGTGAAATCCTGGGTTTTCCTACCACAGAGAAATTCTAGATAATATTTGGTTCTACCTGTAGCTTTTAGGATGGGTAACTCAAAGCACACAACCATGAACAATGGTATGCCATTGTTTTCCTGGCTTCAGTTTCTCTTATCTTGTAAATAGGAATAATAGCCCAGGAAGTGAAGGAGCTTTTACCTCAAGCTGTTAGAGATGTTGGAGATGTTGCTTGTAACGATGGAGAGAAAATAGAAAATTTCCTCATGGTTGACAAGGTATGGTCTTGGAGAAAATATCTGTAAACAATATTACACGTCACTTCTTTTGATAGGTTTCAAAAAAGATAAATTCACAGGTTAAATCTACTAAACTGTATTCCATACAGAGGAAGCACAAATTAGACACTTTGAACACCTTGAATAAAGCTGTGTAAAGAGCACTTTCTAGAGATACTATTGTAAAGGAGACTTCTATAAAATTTGCTATATTTGTTCAGGGTTCCAGCCTGTAGCTGATTTCTAGATGCTCATAGAAGACCAGTGGTGTTAGACAGTAACACCTGGTTTGTTTTGCCCTTTAGCGCTTCCTGTTACTTTGTGTGGCAGCTGCGGCATCATTCACATTTTTGAGCCCAAAGCCCTCACTGCTTTGGGATAGTCAGTTTTTCTCTGGCAAAACTTTTAGGTTGGACAATCGAGCTTTTAATTTAGTAGAAAAAATGCTACAAAAATGTATCTAATGGAAATATCTCTCTCTGCTGAAATATCACGTAACAAGCTGTCTGTAACAGTGCCTCACAGCACTGCTATTTGAACGCATCATGTTCCCTTTCTCCTCCATAGCTTGGGTCTCTGGACAGCACTTGCCAGAATGTGCTCCAGGTATGTGACCTAGCAAGTGGAGAAGGCCTGCTGTAACTTGGAGGCTGACGTCATTGTGGCCCAAGGAGGAAGGAGTTGTTACAGCAATGGCTTATCTACTACTTAGCTTTCTCTTGACTACTTGGCTAGCTCTGAAATCACTTCACAAACCCTTTGAGATTGTTTTAATTTGGTTAGGTAAATCACTGCAGTACAACCTCTTTCTCCTGACACACATGGCAGATCTGTGACCTTTGGGGAGACAGGGACGGGAGACATTTATGTCTAACAGTTTAAGATGTGTATTGAATTCAGAGCTGTGGGGCATTTCATGTCCCAGGTGGAATATCTGCTCGAAATATCTGGACCTCCCAACTCCAGAACAGCTCGGCACCTTGAGTGGTGGATGGACAGTGCTTCATATGTGTGTTTACATTTAGGCAGGTGATGAGGCCTTGAACTTTTTTATTTCACATTCCAAGTTTAGTTTCAGTTAAGCGGGACATTGACTGGTTTGGTTATGTCTCTTGGTCAGTTACCCCTTTGGCATTGTTGCACTCTGTACAATTAATTGATTGCGCTATATATTTGAACCAGGCTCTGCTATGTTCTAGAGAAATGCCTCAACTGTGTGGAAATCTGCTGTTTTGGGATAGCCTCACTGTGCTCAGTACTTCGTCGTCAGTGAGGCAGTAACACTCTCACCAGTCCTTTTTTTCCCAAAGAAAGTATTCCTTCACTTTGCCTGATAAGCCATTTTGTCAGCTACTTGAAGTCACCTAGAAGTGATTCATGCATGATTTGAAGAGAATGGGAAAGGGCAGCTGCTACGTACCGTTGATACGAGGACAAGTCACTGTTTAAATGATTTCACAGTTCTAGGCACACAAGGTTATTTTGAAGTCACTTTTTATATAAACGGGGTTTTGGTCTTCTGTCGGTAGAGAAGTTTGCTACTTAGCACTGATACCTGTGCCCTAGTTCTATTTATACAAAATACTGTCTGTTTTTGTGGAATGCAGTCGCCATGAATAGAAAGGTGTGCATAGTCTTTACAATGTGAAAGGCAAAACTCCACTTTTCCCTTACTTCTGCATGACTTGACTAGACTAAAACTGTTAGCAACATTAATTGCAGTAATAGCTTCATCTGAGGCTTAATGGCATCTGTCTGGCTGTACATTAGTATGAGAAAGCTGCTCTTTGAAACACAGCAAAGAAAGTATGCTGTTACCATGCTCCTGTGATGGATCAGTAATCATTTTTGGCCCAGAAATGGATAAAACATATTATCTAGATGGTTTTAATGAGTGCTTCTGAAGCAGCAGATTGATACCTAGATGGTAAGCAAGCGGTAGAAGAATAGAAGTCTTTTTCTGGGTAAAATATTCAGAAAGAGTAAATGGAGGGTGTCTGAACTGTTTTAGTTGCAGAGCTGATCATGGTATTAGAACTTATAGGACTCCTGTGAGAGGCTGGAGAAGTTGAAGAGGAGAACAATACATCACGCCTTCACATCTTAACGTCTAGTTTGGGTCTGTCCCTGTCTCACTGATTCCTGTGTGATTTACATTATTTGTACAACATGGATAGTAGCTCTGGCTTGTCTGAGACAGGTTAGATTGTAGGTAGATGGCTGGACATACATTTTGCCAAGGGATTCTGAAATCTATGTGCAGCTGCAGAACTACAAATCAAATAGTAGATGCCTGTTGTGACAGTGTTAAGGTTCAAAATTCAAGACAATATGAACATAAAACATAGTTTAAATTCCTGCCCTAGAAAGCCCTTTAGTTTCTTCAAAGTTTTATGCAAAGCCTCATTTTCAATTTACTGCAAATTGAACATAAGCAAAAGGGTTTTATAGTCATAAATGCATCCCATTTACAGTAAGATAATTGTGTTTGCATTTTAAATACTCTATGTATCCTTACATAGGTGAATTCTGTACTCCTTAATGCTTGTTACATCTGATTGCTGCATATACGGTACCTATTTTTGTCACTGTTTTTCTTCTCAGGATCAGATCTTTATGGAAAATGTTGGTGCTGTAAAGCAACTTTGTAAAGTAACCAACAATCTTGAAGTCAGAATAGAAGAGCTGGAAGAGTGGAATAGGAAATTGGCCAGGCTGAAACGAATGAGCAGTTTAAAGTCAACAGTCAGTGAAGAGAGCAAAGTCAGGTACCTCCGTCTGAAATGTTCTCTGATAGTTGTCACGGAAATTGGTAAAGTTGTCTCTGTGGTAGAAGTGAAAACCAATTTTGCCTGACAGTGGAGTTCAGCTCATTTTCAACATTCGAGTTGAGAAAAAAAAAAGGCAAATTTTTCATATTTTTTAACTCAATGACCATATTTGAAAAGACTGTTGAATTGCAGTCATTTTTTTTAATTGCTTCTGTTGCGTAAAACAAGGATAGATTATGTCCAGTTACAGCCCTGGAACTTGCAAATTGCTGCTAAGAGAAATCTACAGAGCTGCTTCTGCATGAAAGAATCTTCATTAGTGGTTCAGAATAAGTGATGAGCATCTCCTATTTCTAAACCGTTTCCCTGTGTTTTCTTTGAAAACAAATGTAGCATTTAATAGCATTCACTTGAATGAGTTAACTGGAGACCTTTGTTCTTGAAAATTAATCTGATGACACTTCTGCTTTTCTCTTTTTGAATGAAATTCCATAAGCAAATGACATTAACACCCTATTGAAAATGTTTCTTTTTCTTTTATTAGTTACTGAAGCATTTGAAAGTTAAAGAGATCTTGTCTCTTACAGCAGGTATAGTCGAGCTACTAGTCTTTTGTCATCAAAAAAACCAGTCCCGCTAAAATCCAGCAAGGTGAGTAAAATAAAATATATTAAATATGCATATGAAAGAGTCTTTGTGAATGCTGAAATATTGGTGAAAACTTTCATATTTCTAAATATAGAATTAAATTCCTTAGCCTGAAATATTGTGTCATGTTAGACTCTTAAAAACTAGCTGTACTGAGATAGAAAATACAAATGAGTTGCTTCCACTTCTTGTCTGTACATTGTGCATGTGAGAGTGGATGCTGTGTGATGGTGTGGAGGAGAAGAGCTCTAGAGGAAAGAATCTTTCTAGAGGAAAGAATTTTTGAGCCTGTAGGCTTGTTTTGGTTTGGAGATCTGCACAGTGATTCTTCCTCAGCTTTCTTCTTTGGATGGGTCTTTATCCCCTGTTTTGTCCTGGATAATGTTGTTTTTCAGATGGTTAAGACCTGGATAGGATGTCGTTGCTATTGCTGAATGACGTCCTCTTGCCCATATCCTGGTGTAGAAAGAGGAGATACCTTTTCACAGGGAATGTATATTGATCTTTTTCAAGACAGTCTTCCTAGGCTGCTGAGTCCTGTTCTTTAAGACCAACGAATGCCCATTTGCCTACCTTGCTTTTGCCAGTGCCAAAGAGCAAAAAAAAAAATAATAGGTCAAATGTTCTTTATTGCATAGTGACAATCAAATTCTCCATCATCTAAGATCATCCTACTTGTTTGGAAGGTGTCTTTCTTCTGTATTTCAACAGCCCTAGTTTAAAATGGTCTGAGCATTTACTGAAAACTGCCCTTATTTTAGTTCTGTCCACTGCTTACTGAGTTCATAATTTGATTTTGAAATACTTGAAAAGTATCAAAAAATTGAAGGAAGAAAACAAAAGGAGCTGTTATTTTTATACATACTTTCTTCCTTTGTAATATTTATACGCCAGAATATCAATGCTGTGCAGTGCACTCACAGTTTTAGGGAGCCTGTCATTACTTCATTTTTTCTCTTTAGACATTGACCCCTGTATAAGGATGACTTTTATGGTTCCTCTGAAAGAAACAGGGTTAACTTAAAGTCACACTAATGTGTTATTTCTTAATCTACTAGTAGTGGCTTAGTTATGTGCAACTTAAATTAACCACACTTTTTTTTTCTTCAAGGTTTGTTTGTCAAAGAGGAAAGAGTCTTGTTCCATGAAGATTTTCTGGGTGACTATAATAGCTTTGATAGCTGTTATGGCACTATGGTAACAATTAATTATAAACAAGTTGACTTGTTTCTCCCTTTCTCTTTCTACTTATCTCATCAGAAAAAGGACTGCAATTTTTTGCTTCTTCTCTCCCTTCCTAGTCAAAGAACAAAATGTATTAAAATTAAAAGTGAATATTCTTAGTAATATTGTAAAGTCAAAATAATTTTAGAAAAGTGAGATACTCATGTGTTGCACACACAAGTAATCTTTGTCCATGTCACAAAGTGTGGTGCACCTTAAACATCTCAGTGGCTTGTACTACAGATCCAAAACTGGACGTGAAACTCCACACATTTTTTGCAATCTTTCTGTGCCTAAGTACAATTTATGAACGATAGTGATTCTGTTGTGTGATATGAAGCCAGACTTGTTCCTAAAGTGGAGGGCACTCATGTCATTCTGAAAGTTTAACTTGTGGTTTTGGAGTTGTGGAAAGGAAGCTGTACTATGGACTTTTGAGATTGTCATTTTCTGTTTCCAGTCCAAAAGCCTATGGTTTACGATCTCTCTGTGAACTGACTACTTTGAATTGATGTTGTGATTCTATTTACAATGGAAAACTCACTATATTCTGTGTTAAATTTAGCTGTATGCATGTATGTGACCTAAACACTATTACATTCAGTCAAAATTTTTCCCACTAAAGGGGAAGTGATTAGATAGTAAACTCTTAGATTACTCATTTGGACAAGGTGCTGTCACAATATTATTCATACTATGTTACGTAAGAAATGGATGCAAACTTACAGAATAATTCTTTTTCTACAGTGCTTTGACAATATCGACCATATATATACTTAGTATTCATGACAGGCGTTTTGAAAAACATCCGGTTTACAGGCAAGTAGTTAAATCAGTCTTAGCGAATTAGAATTACTAATAGACTGTGGACCAGTTCATTTTGGTCCACAATTCTGATGTCTATTTCTTAATTAATTTTTTTCTTTTTCTTCATCAGCAGTACCTCAAGTTCTGTTGTGCTCTCTCCATCTACCACAACAGTAGGTACTGTATTCTTGCTGCTCTGCATTTCACATAACAGACATTTAGTTTCTGTGCTATTATAAAACGCAAACAGACACTCAGCACTAGAAAGAGTTATGTATTTTTTTCACCCTTTAGCATTGAAGGAGGGAAGCACAATTTCTCAGAGCACGCAACCCATCAGTAGGACCCCTGAAGTGAATTTCTGTGACATTTTGCCTTGTGACAAGGTCTACTGTTGTCCAATTCATCAAAGAAAAGTCAAATCTCTGAGTTACGAGAAAAACAATGCAAAAGAGAAACGTAAGTTGAAACGTTATTTTTTGTTGTTTTTCATTTGAATAAAGACTATATGAAGAGAGTGGGAGAAGGGGCAAGAATCTTTAAAGGTACTTAACTCCCTCAAAAAGTGTCTAGTCCAGAGGATTTAAAAAATTCTGATATAATTAATCATCACTGCAGTCAATACGTTTGTGAAAAGTCTGGCCTGGTTACCTTTCAGAGTTCTGGGTCCTAAGATGTTTTGTCAGGTGTCACTGCTCTTCTTGGCCATTCATGGTAAACTGTTTCAGGTAACATAATGTCACTAACCCTTTAATTAACCTTTGGCTACATTTGGCCAGGAGTTGACTGGGAGTAGTGGAGGGTGAACTAACAGATGTGAAAAAACTGAAAACGCTTAATGGAGTCCCATTGTGGCGACACTCCATGTTTTCATGGGTAGAGACAGAAATTCCGACTGCTAAAAAATTTAAAACTTGGAATTTAAACTCCGGTCATTCAGGCAGCATTTTTGACCAGAGAAATGTTATTTGAAGGCAGAGCTCTAATAAATAAACATTACTTTTATGGGAATGAATTGTCTTTCAGATATTGTCTCCCAGATGTTACCTATGCAATATGTGAGTAGAGGTGTTGTTTACAATGTTTATGATATTTATAAGAAAGAGTTTATGAATAAAGGTATGCACAAGATGTTGGAATTTGTATTCCTCTTTCCCAGACCTTAACATTGTCAATGTCTACAAACAAGTATAGTACTACTAAACTCAGCATTCATACTTATCCTTTTTTTGGCCTTGGGAACAACTCTTGCACCAACCACAGCTGACAAGCTGAGGTGAAATCTGGTATGAATGCAGTTCAACCTCTGAAGTATAAATGTGTACAAGGACAAGCATTGCTGTTTGCTGTGACACTTGTACCAGATCAACAGTTTCAGTGGGTTTCACCCACTGGATGTTCTTTATACTGCAATGTGCTGTTGTCTGCAGAGAAGCTGTGTGTAAGTGGTGCTTGCGATTCTTGTGATGAGTGCTGCAGGAAGCCCTATGGCAGGTACAGCTCAATACAGTGATTTCAGGAGGTCATACCTAAGTGGTTCATATTGCTCTGAAGACGGAAAGTGTGATGCTTAATTAAAAACACATTAATCTCATTTACAAATGAGGGAACTGTAGATGGATGAAAATGAAATATGAAAACCTTCTGTCCCCAGATGGCTGATTTTGATATTAGGTGGAAAGAGATGATAAGCATAAACATACAGCATTACCTTCTCAAGGTCTTATGCTCCAAATAGCATTGTGTGGATCCAAGAGCGAAAAATCAACACAGCACACAAGCTACTGAAAGATTTCAGATCTGCACAAGTTTAATGAAGCTAAATGTATCCTCAGACGGAAGGTAACAATGTCAATGTCAAATGCAAACAGAAGGAAAGCCAATAAGCTACTTAATGTAGCTGTAGCCAAGAGAAATGAAAAAAAAAATGTTTTCAGAACAAAAAGCTAAGAGTTATGCAAAATAATCAAATGAACAGTGGATATTTTAGAATCAGCTTATTAGTCTGATTCATGGAAAGAAAAAGCTATTTGACATCACAGTTGAATTAAATGAGAATTTAGCAGTTCATATTTAACAGACTTTTTACTGTTCCACCATATCATACCTGAATTCTGTGGGTGCAGTGTACTATGATTGCATCCAGTGTAGATCCTCATCCCCTGAATCTCGAATTTGTTGAGGAGAAGAATTATGGGAGTGTTGAAGCAGAAACAAAAGCATTTGTAAGCAAGAGAAAATTTATTAAACAAAAATTAGCCACATCTTTATGTAATCTATCTTAACACGGCCTTCTCCTTCGTATTTTATTTGTTTCAAGAACTGGTTTCTCTGAAGGATTTGTACTTTTGAACTACCATTGATTTCAGTTGAAAGCAGCGTGAGTACTCTGGGCCTTTTCTGCTCTCTGCTTCCATGGCATTAGTTCTTTCCCCTTCGCTTTAAGTGTCATCGATGACAAGGGGATGTCTGTACTTTCTCTTAGAGTGTTATTTCTCCCTGGTGTCTCTCAACTCACAAAAAAAAAGTTTGGTGAGTGCTCCTGGTGGATTTTGGTCAACTTCATGAGTTTTCATTTATTGTCTTCAGAAGATTGTTAACAGACTCATTTTAAAGTACTGCCAAAAATCATTAGCAGGGTTTTTTTTCTGTACAGTTTATAGAATATTACAGCTCATGAATTAAAACTGGAAAGTGTTTAAGGAAAAAAAGAGGATGCCAAATTTATTGGATGGAGTTTATCTGTATCTTATCTAAAGATAATTGTTGTCCTACTTACGTTCTAGTCATGCTTGTACTTTTATATTTGTTATTGAATTGGATTTTCACACCCTACATGGGCCTTTGAGAAAGCCCACAGAGTCACCATAGGAAACAGAGTGGATTTTTGGCACAATCTATTGAAGGCTAATACAGTGTTTTTTAGTGGTTTCTGATGTTCTTAACTGGCAACTTGACCTCCAAATAAAAATAACTTCAGGGTCCTGTTTTCTACATTTCATTTTGGATTTCATCAGCTTGAAAGACAATGAAATAGTAATTTTATGAAGAGTAAAAAAAAAAGTAAAAATTATTTTCTATACTGGATATTGATTCAGTTTAAACAGCTGAAATCTTAGTAAAGTAAATCACTCTTCATCCTAGTTTTTATACAAATTTCTGATACCCATTAATGCTTTTTTCTATAATCTGTAAAAGAATCACAGTATTAAACTTCTAGTAATTCAGAGTGTATCATTATTATTCCTGCCAATGCTTGCACAGCTGAAGTATTGTGTCTACAGCGAAAACATCTTTCTTTCAGTGAACAATCTTCTACCTTTGCCAGGGAATATAGGTTTTCCTACAGAATAATTGTCTGTTAATGAAAATGCAAAAAAGGTAGGGAACATTTAATGCATTGCTAATGTATCTAGACTGTTAAAAGAAAACAGCAGAAAGCGAAAGGAAGGTGTAACAACTAGTTTGTAAATGAAGACTGAGAGAGTGAATAGGTCTTTTTAAAATTTGTCTCAAGAACTTCTGTACTTGTATAACTGATTGCATACCTTCAGTAGCCATTTTTCTAAGTGTGTGACAGCAGATCACAGTGTAAAGAAATGGTACAGTGGGTGACTACTAAATGCAACGGTCACCACATAAGCTGGCAGAACTGGCAGATCTGTATTATGAGCAAGAAAACAGAAAATGGATTTAAGGAATAACTGGCAGCAGTGTCATGTGTTCAAAACAAAACACAAAAATTATGGAAATTCCAGACATGATTTTGCATTACTTTGTTTCTGGGTCCTCATGTTCCAGTTGTTAATGTTGTTCCCATGCTCTCAGTCACCTGCTAGTATGAGGAAAGTGAATTTTCATATTTCCTAATACTGAAATGAAACCCCAAATTTGGAATGAATAATAAACCAGAAAGAAATCTGACTGTCCTGGTGAAATAATGCATTTTAATCCATCCTTTCGTAACATAAAGTTTTATACAATGAAGCAATGGCTTTTCTTCTAAACGGTCATTTGTCTTCTCTTCTAAACAGTCATTTTGAAATCAGAATGCTTCCTTTGGAATGCATAGGAATGGACCATTTTGGTATTCTAGAAATATGTGACTCTGTTTTTTTCCCAGATTAAATGGTGTTTGATGAAGCATGTGAGTTTAGGCAAGATCAACATTTCTCAGTGCCTGTTTATTAGTAACATGTCTCTGGACAGATTCTTGGCTGGCAATTAGTGTAAAAGCACAGGAATGGCTTTAAAGCGTTTTCCATGGGCTTGAAGGACCTTTTGCCTTCCTCTGGGTATACAAAGTGTTTTTTATTAAAAAGATCTTTTAAAGTTCACTTTTCTAGAGAAATATTGAGAAAAGGAATAGTGTTTCAAAGAAAAAAATCATCATCTTATATTTCTGAGACTAGTACAATGTTTGAAATTGCAGTGGTGACATCAGTGAACATGGTCATAATGTTGTCAGAGCTGTGTGTTAGTTTCTTTATTTTGGTGACTTATCCTTCTCTCTCTGAAGTACTGCAGCTCACTTGGGTCGGTATTCAAAGTCTCACGTCTCACATTTAAAAAGATAAATTGTTTCCCTGGCTTGCGTTTGCATGGCAGATGCCTATTTATTAATCCTCTCACTTATAAATAAGATGTGTCTTTTTGTGATCAGATCTGTGCTGAAGTGCCTGGCTCTATGTTGACTTTCGCTTTGGCTTTGGTGATATTCTGTGTGTGGGATGAAGTATTTTCTTTTAGACTATTTTTTGGAAATGTTTTAGATATCCTGTCGAATTTCAAAAGCTTGATTCTTGTTATCCACAGACTTCTTTTTGACTATAAATATCTTCTTCTGAATAGAAGAGCTTTGTATTTTAAAGGTTTCTCTTGTTGTTCAGGCATGCCTTTATCCAAGGGATAATTAACAAAACATCTGCTGGTGTTGTATTCATGTTTTGCTGTTGCACCTGCACAAGGATAAATTGACAACATTTATACATACATTCTTTCACAGAAAACAAAAGTAACACGTTACCTGAACGAAATCCAGTCAAAAAGCTGAATGGAAGACCTGATCTTGGAAATGACTGTAAGTCCAGTATTTTTTAAAGAAACTGAAGAAATGTACAATTGTATAACTTCAAAAAGCTACCTTTAGGCTTTGAATTCTACTGCTGAAATTTAGAGAAGTTTCATTTATAAGTGGTCATTATAGAGAATTAGCGCTTAGGAGTCTACTAAGTACCTGTGATTCACTATAATTTTCTTGTCATTGCAATTCATTCTTACATCCTCATTAGATTTTTGTAGACTTTGTGGCTGCCCTCGAGAGAGTTCTTAGACTTGGCTGCAGAGGCAGTAAAATAACAAGTGACATTTCCCTTGACAGGGGCTAAAATCTTGTAAGGTGCTCAACACCTTACTGTTAACACTTATACAGCAAAATGCTTAAGCGTATGAGTGTGGTACTTGTGTGTAGGAAATACAGGATACACTGTTAAGGAAGTGTTTGAGGTTTGGGTTCAGTTGACCTAAAGGATTAAAAATGTCAACTGCTGAACATGGCCATCTCTACCTTAGGATCTTGACACCGCCTGCATCAGTGGAGGTGAAATGAAGATCTTTCTTTGACACAGGACATTTAGCTTGATATCAGGCTCCTCCTTTAGTGACTGAGTGCTGCTATTGGAGCCAGTCAAGTCTGAAAATATCCATTGTATTCCATGAAGGCGAGTGTCTGCTGATTACATATGTTATAACAGGATGCTCTGACATTTATTCAGTATGAGTAGCATTGTGCGTAGTCTTTTCTGTTTATGTGGATTCTCTGTTTCAAGATGTGGGGGGGTTTATAAATGTTCAATTAATGATTAGGGAATATTTGGATGACAAAACATCTATACAGTGTTGTGCACTTAAAGCAGATTGCTACCTGGGCCCATGTGAGGAACAGAACACAGGTTCTGCTTGTTGCCTGGATATGTCTCAGTGGGATGATATGGAAAAAATCATTCCCTTTCTGATATTTTACATGGCTAAACATCTCAGAAAAGAGCCTCTGAGGAATTACTATGATACATGTTGTAATGAGATGCTGCGTCATAGGGAAATGTTCTTCTGTGCTAGTTCTTTGGGACAAACATGTTCAATTTCCCTCTGTCACTTAAGCGTACTTGTGGATTTTGGCATGCTGAAAGTTGTGTATACTACCACACAGATGTATTATAATCAAAGCACAGGTCAGCCTATAATCATTGAGTTTCTTTGCAAAGTAGGGAACCGTTGCTGTAGAACAGAACAGAACAGAAAGACAAAAGCAATGCTCAGAACGCAATGTGAAGTGCAGGTTTGGGTCTGCTAAAACAGGTCCTCCTTATGCTTTCTGCACCACATAGTGAGTCCTAAAATATCAGCAGATGTAGGCTGCTGCTGTAGGCAGCTGTTGGAGTCTGGTTATCTGCTGATGGCTCACACAATCTCTCCACACCAGGGCCTTCTCCAAACCATTGGCAGTGTGGGCATGCGTTCATTCAGGGAATGAAACCTGTCTGACCCCTTCTCTTTGAGGACCTTCTACAATTCAGGCTAAAGTGGTCTGGTTTAAGGGTCGGAGATGTTGCAGATCCTAGCTCTGTTCCAGTGCTCTAAATGTATTCTGAAGAAGTAAGCTTTTTTTTTTTTAAGGAAGCAGCTTAGTGCAGTGATTCCCAGGCCAGCTGTGAAAGCAAATGCTGTGCTACTGTGTTAGCATGCCAGTTCCTGCTGCCTAACTCTCTGTGTAGTTGATCAGCCTCAGGGAAGAGCCACAACATTGTGTCTCTACTCTTCATCTCACCATAACTGACCATCCTGGGGAACACCTGGATGTCACAGAGGTGATGGCCCAAGGTATCACAAGAAACCTTGGCAAATGGGCAAACTGAATCCAGCTTGGTTAGAGACATAAGCTGTCTAGTAAACAGTTGCTTTCCTCCTCTTTTCTGGTAATCAGTACAGTAGCCACGGTTTGAGGTTGTTATTTTCCCCAGAAACCAATTTTTCAGTTCCCAGTGTCTGGATATTTAACTGCATTACAGAACTGTAAGCTGTTGGAAGTTCAAGGCAGCATTTTATGAGGAAATTATAATATTCATTAGAGTTAAGTACTTTTTCTGCACACTGGATTAGAAACAAGTTTTGTTGCATTCCAATTTATTTATCCTAGGAAAAAATTATTAACTTTTAAGAAAATTAATGGTTACTTGCATGAGCACAGCTCCTAGCACAATAAAATTAACATTGGCCCATTTGTATCCTCCTTGGACTGCCACCAAAATAGCTTTCGATATCTGCTCAAAGGTGTTAAAATATTAGATGACCAGGATATTTGTTATTGTAAATTGAACAAGGATCTTATCTCCCTTGTCGTGACAGAATGAAGGTAATCAACGAAAGGCTTTTTACTAAGTGCTAGTTTGACCTGTAGCAACTCCTGTAGTGGCAAGTAAGGGAGCAGATGCCACTGTATTAACTGCATTTTTATTATACTTTTATCTAGGGTTTCTGAAATAATCATGAAGAAATTATTCTTAATATTTTTAGGGATTGATACAACAATCAGTTCCATACAGATTTTGGAAACACAGCAGAGCATTGACAATCGCTATTGTAGTAAAAATCTACCTTGCGGGTAGGTAAATTGTTTTGTTGTGTGATATTATGGTGGAATAGAATACCATTAATGTAGCATGGCTGCCTGGCTGGCTCCTTCTCACAGCTGTGCCCTCTGGTGTGCAGGAGTTTTTTCTACATTTTTCTTATTTTTCTTTTAAAATTTAAATGCTATTGTCATGTTTTTGCAAAGATATCTCAAAATCCTGTGTGCAATAATGCCACTTTTTTTCAGGTCTGGAAATTACAGCTATCTTATTCCTGTTAATAAGTACACACCCATGGATGTGAAAATCTCGCTGGAAATAAAGTAAGTTCAATCAAAGTTAATACACAGATAACAAAATAGTAATTTATTTTTTGGGTAGTAATTCTTGGTTTCTATTGTGATACTAAGCTGTCCCTATCCAGAGGAGAGGGAAAAATTTATGCACATCTAATTCCTTAACACAGACCTTTGAGCAGATTCTTTGCTGTAGCATTTGCCCAATACTACTCTCAGCACAAGGACAATTTCACAAATGTTAAAATGCAGGAATCTTAAGGTTTAGTCTAATAATCATTTCAACAGGCATGTGCACATATATTAGAAAGATTGTGGCCTTCGGTCTAGCGATTTGAGGTTTTTGTTATAGAGAAATACTCTTAGAAACACACATGAATTAGGAACATACATAAATAATGTCAGAGAACGCCTTTTTTTTGACCTATTGTGCCAAGTCTTTTAAGAGAAGTTTCTTGTTCAGGAACAGCTGTTAATAAATAAAATCACGACTTACAGGAGGAATGTGCGGCAGACTTACTCCTCTCAGCGTATATTTTCTCCTAAAGTGAAATTCTAGTTCCACTGCATTGTCCCAGAAGTACCAAATCCTTTCTTTGGATGTTCTTCTCTGATAAAAATCAGCAATAATAAGAACAGCTGCCAAACACTCTGCTTGATGACTCCAGCTCCAGTCTCTCCAAGAAAATGCTCCGAAGTTGTAGACTGTCTTTAGGTTCAGTATTTTGTTCTTGAACGTTGTCCTTTAAACATCCACCTTTTTCAGATAAGAGGAATTATATATAGCAGTACTCATGAAGCATCTACTTTTCTGCAGCAACTGGAAATATGTCTCTTTAGTGTATGCCATTAAAATCTGATAATACAGCCCTCTCATGTCGGGACTAATATATCATGCTTAGAGTTTCACTGAAGGAGCTGCTGAATTTATTTTGGATAGTGGTTTGTGGGTTTGGATGAGGTGGATTTTTGATACATACCTTGTCTATGTACTTTCACTAAACAAAGCCAGGAAGTTAACAGAAATCAAAATACTTCAAAAACCCAAACATACTTGGATTACTGTGTCCAAATACTGAAAGTTACTGTAAATACTTCAACAATATGGAAAGCCTTTATTAATTGATTAAAATCAAATTAAACCAACACACACTACTGACAGCCCATCTAGGACAGAGAATCTACCATATGTGAATTAAATGCTTCAAAACTGATATTTCTTATAATACCTTGTAACATTGTAATAATAATACTGTGAAAGCACATTTTGTTGAGGGTTGCTTCATTTTTTCCCACAATATAATCTGTAGATATTCATGTCACCTTTTCTCTACCTTCTACTTTCATTTTTTCTGCTAGCCATTGCCATATCAGAGTTCCTTTGGAACTCCAAGGCATTTTTGTTAGTTTATACTCTTCTCAAAAGTGCAAGCCAGTAAGCTAGGAAGTACAGGAAGCTCTCTCTAGGGATAGTTTGGAGAAGGTGTGACCATGGAGAAGGTGTGACCATGGAGTCCTTGCTGGTGTAGAATTCTAAATGAAATACTGTTTACCACTGCTTTGCCAGATAAAGTCTGGGATATTTTTACTTCCTTTTAATGATATACTTGCATGCGTACAGTGGCAAATGGGAGTTATTTATATAGGTCACTCTTTTAAGGCTTATTATGGGTTTGTCTTCCATAAAGATGTGTTTAGATGCCTGAGTACCCTTTGGCACAGGTATATTATGCTTATGCATGATGTTAGCCATGCAACTCAAGCATGTCATGGGCATTAATTTGTATAAAAAGTCATATAGAATAGCTACTTGCTTAAGGATCGAGGAATTTTAGTACACATTTCTAGAGTATTCTTAACAACTGTGAAGATCACCCAGGTTTCCCCTCCCCCTCTCCCATTTATGGGACAGAATGAGACAAAATTAGAAGTTGGTGGCTTAGGTTTATCTCCTTCATATTAGCCAGAGAAGTAAACTCTTCTGCTTTATTTTTCCACAATTTAATTATTTGGATTTTTTCCCCTGTATGTATATAGAATTTATGTATATATGATTTTTATGTTTAAGAGCAATGGGGTAGATCCTTATTTTTCTCTGTTTCTTGAAGCACCACAGAGCCATTAATTATATTTCTCTGCAAAATCACATTCGGAAATTATTGTTCCCAGCATTCTTCAAGCCGAAACAGTAGGAAGGATTTCCTAGAGACCACACAGGTAAGATTTTTGCAGCAAAGCTCTGGCTTGTAGGGATCATTTTTATAAAATTAATGTCTTCAAAATTATGATCATGATTAAAGTAGTGGAAATCTAAATGGTACTTTTGAGTCTGCCAGTCATAACTGGCTTTGGCATCACTATAATCAGATGTGACCTTTTTGTAGGAGTGAGGTTTCTGCTGAATTTTATAAAAATCTATCTAACAACTGTCTATAAGGACAGTTTTGAGTCTACTTCAGCCTAACTCACCACTATAACTCATTATATCTCCAGAGATATTTAAGAAATGGGAATACACTGTATTATTTCTGTTGTTATGTTCTGGGAAATGAATTTTAGTTTTAAGTCTCAGGTTTGATAGAAACAATGGTAGTATTTCCCTTTATTTCTGTGTGAACATGAGTTTACCAATAAATCTCTCTAGGGAAAGTTCTTCATTGTAGAAACGAGTTGTTTGCATGCTGTTCTCTGGATTTCTGCAATGGGAATAAAAGCTGTAAAACATGTTAGCTTTTCTCAGTAAAAAATATTTTGGGACCCAATCTTTCAAACTTTTGATCTTCTCCAGTAAACTGATGAAGGCTTTAGACTCCCTTCAGATTCTTTGGAAATATAAGACTCTATCAAGGCCTCAATTTGTCTATGTTGCTTGGAAATGTTTATTCTGGCTAAAAGAGTAGGAAAGGCAGAAGCAAGGATAGTAGCATTTCTGAACACATGTTGGGAGAAACCTCTGTGAAGTTGGAAGTCATTTCACAGTCTTTTTTTTTTTCCTGCTTTGTCAAATTAGAGCAGTTGGGATAACCCCACCCTCAAGCTGACTTTCTGATCATATTTTCAAATGTCTTTGCAAAAAGTTACAGGCTTCACTGTAACTGCTGCAAAGCCATCAGAAAGCTAAATTGTCCAAGTTTTTATCTGTCTCCCATAATTCAAACAGAACTGAAATTTAGGTAGACTCGGTGTGCAGAAATATCCTTGAAGTGCAGAAATATCCTTGAAGGTTACTGCAAAAACTGTTCAAAGAGATTTCCTATGTCAACCTGGAATCCAAATCAAAAGACTAAAGCTAACTAGTTTCCAGCAGCAGTGAGTATTCAGGTTTCATGTGACTCAGAGTATAAATGTTGCCTGGTTGGAGAGTTTTTTTTCGAGAGGCTTTTCCTAGTGACTGCAAGGGTTATTCCCTACCAAAGGGCAGGAGAGCAGTCGTTTGGACTCAGCAGTCTCACATAAGTTGTATCATGAACATATTATCCCCAATAGAGAGAATGTGTCAAAAAGTGAAGAGAGGAGGGAAAGATGAAGGAGTTGAGACACAAGAAACTGGTGAAATAAAAGTTACCATGGGACATTGTCAAAAAGAGTGAGGATTGGATTTTATTTTATTCAATGTAGCATAAGAATTTCAGATATGAAACACGTTATTTCTTTTGTACTTAACAGGACATTGCAATCAAAAATAGTGCGAAGTGTTGCCCGCATCTTTTTTTGAAATACTGAGTGAAGTTGCTACTCATATCTTTTGAATATATAGAGGAAATTTTACTGCCTTCTGAACACTATTAAAGTTGCTGTTTCAAAATCAGCAGAATTACCATTTGTTGCTATTACACTTTAAAGCTCTCAAAGCACCTGGCACATCAGGAACAATCCCTATTTATTGTGGGATTTGCTTGGAACCCTAGAGAAGGGGGTTCTGTATTCAGAGCCAGCTGGGTGTCGCTGGAAGCCAGATGTTTGTCAGTTTCTGTGCAGAGCTGATCAGAGCAAACCAACATTTGCAGGGTTTAAAGTCAGTACTTGGTCTTTAAATATTCTGACTGTAGCTATCAAGTCTTGTTATCGTAATTACTTTGCACTGCATTTGTCAATGAACAGTTTCTAGAACCTGTCCTTCTCTCCGATGTAATGTGAAACAAGGTTATCTCATCTCTCTCTCTCATTTATCATCTAGGGACGTCAGCATATTTGGACTCTTCCTGTAGCTAAATTTTATGACAGCGCATACTATTTCCGTGTAGCCGCACCGGTAAGCCTTTTCAAACAGCAGCAAAGCTAAAGAAAATTTGGATTTGAACTGAGAGATGATCCTATATTAATCTCCTTTATTTTTCTTCCACAGGGTGTTGCAGGCTGCTCAACAAATTCTTATTTTGCTGGAATGTTTTTTACTGATTACTACTTCTATTTTTATCGGCAGTGTAACTGAAACATTGCGGATCATTCTGGTCTGTGGGTAAAAGACAATGAAGCTCTTAATATGAAAAAGAGATGTGAATGGTCCTGGATGTTTTTTAAACCTCATGCTGAGCTGTATGGCGCATTCTTGTTTGTTTCACTTTTGAATTAAAAAAAAAAAGGAGAAAAATACAGTGTTTGACAACAACCGTAACTCTTCATCTCCAGGAACTGTTCCTAAAATGTGAGGCAATAGATTGTATGATGTGTAAATAAAATAATCCCATTGATTGTTGTGAAGTTATATGATATTCTACAATCGGCAGACAAGAACAAATGGGTAGGAGCTCTGCTGAGCTGGGATACACTGCAGTCCTCAGAACATGGTAAGATAATAAAAGGTCATTTGCAGTCAAGAGACCTGCTTCTGTTCCACAGGCATATACCTTCTTTTAGTATCTTCTGCCCTGCATTTATATATAAATCTTTTTTGCTAACAAACCAAAACAAAAAAAAACTTTGGGAGAGAAACGTAACACTGTGCAAACGCTCTCTGAATTAAGTGTTGTAAGCTAGGGAACAACAAGTTAATTCTGTGGTCTGTGTAAATATTTCAATTTCAGAAAGCAGTACCAACATTACGGTTACAGTTGTGTGATTTAATGATGCTGCGGCTGTTTGAATGAGATATATTTCAGCTACCTGGGTTTTTTTTTAAGGTGTACAACAGGAATGAAGTATTTACTCCTAAATTCAGATTGTTTATTTTCTTGGTGTTTGTAACCTGTGCTAGAGTGATGAAAAAATAGAAATATTTGAGATGAATAATTCCTGGTCTGCATAGCTTTCTAAGATGCATAGGGGTACACACTTGCATGGAAGAAATCTTTCTGTTTATATTTAGGAAATATATTTTTAAGGTAAAGCTGTTTGAATGGATATAACCAAGTACCGTGTAAAGAGTGTTGTGGGGTAAGTTTAGAACAATAATTAATTTTCTGTAGAGAAGAGAAAGTAAATATAGTGAAGAGACTGTAGAGTTGTAAAGAATTATAATGTAAAAGTTATATTTGAACAACCTTACTCTGAATGGTATTCTTTATTTAGTAGTGAAAAGGAAACATTATGAAGAAAAATCCATCTCTAAAAAAAGAGCTGACCACGGTCTTTGTAGACACCAGTGTGTCTTAGTTCTGTATTTACTGCCTGATGATGTGATGGCAGAGATTAATGTATTTATGTGCTTTTGTTTGGCATTTCTTTTGTCACTATTTTGGAATTTCCTTTAAGAATTACCTTCTCACTAATGATTTTTGATGTACGTGCTTTATCTGGGTCTAACTGCAATATCTGTGGGGTTTTCTTGTCTTAAACGACTCACTACTTTGTCCTTAAATATATAAGGGTTTGGTTTTGTTTTGTTTTTTCCTTGGAAGTTTTTATAGTGTAGACCACATGTTCTGTAACAGTAATATCCCAGAGACTAAGTGGACTTGGAATTCTGGATCCAAAGGCATCAGAAGTTTGTGCCTTTTTTTTTTGTTGTTGTTTGTGGTAGATATTTGAGGGTGATTCCCAAGAAGCGCCATTTGGTCACAGGTGATAATGCAAGTACAAGTTGACCAAAAATTGTAGTTTTCTAGACCCACTTGGTTTCATCACACTGTTTTGGGTTGAAATACTCTTCTCAGCGGCACAGAGCACTGCAGTGGTAGAACAGAAGTTTCTAGTGTTTACCATCAAAAAAACCTTCCTATGATTAGAGTCTGGGGTGAGATGCATGTGGGATAGCAACTGTTTTCTTTAGGAAGAAGCTTGTGGTGATTTTATTACAAATTATTTTCCCTTTCAAGAATTTTTCAACTTTTCAACCTGGCAGAAATGAAATACTTGACATTGAGAAACTGTGATAAGTAGACTTCAGGTGCCTGAGAAAATCTGTGAATGATAGTGAGCTAAGTAGGGTGATGTATTAACAGTAGTGTTTTGACCATTTTAAATGGGGGTCAGATGACTTCTGTCCCTTGGTGACACTAACGATAATGGGGTTACCACTGAATGTGTTAGTGGATTGGAGGGCCAGGAGAAAATACTAGGAGTGTAACAGAACCCTAAGCACCCCTGAAAATACCCTTTTTTTTCTATCTAGAAATTCAGTCTAATTTAAAAAAGCAAAACTTTGCTATTTGCCTGGGATTTCATGTAGACCAGGTCCAAAAGTGCAAGAGAAGATACATGATACAACCATTAAGCATATAATTGTGTTATGGCTCTTTTGTCTGGAAATCTCAGGTAATGTTTTAATTCTCCTTCCCTCTGGATGATGTTTTCAGTACACACTGAATTGCCCAGACACATGCTGGCTGGCAATACAGTGCATGTACTGCAGGTTCAGCAAGCCCAGGGAGCATTAGCCTGTACTGATTCTGGCTGGGACAGAGCTAATTTTCTTCTTCATAGCTTGTATGGGTCTGTGTTTCGGATTTGTGCTGGAAACAGTGTCGATAGCACACGGATGTTTTGGTTGCTGCTGAAGAATGCTTACACAGCACCAAAGCCTTTTCTTCTTCTCAAACTGCCCTGTCAGTGAGTAGGCTGAGGGCGCACAAGGAGCTGGAAGGGGACACAGCTGGGAAAGCTGACCCCAACTGACCAAAGAAATGTCCCGTATGACATGCTTAGCAATAAAAGCTGAGGGGAAAAAGGGGAAGCAGCAGGGACAGCTAGAGTTATAGTGGTTATATTCCCAAGTAACTATTGCATGTGTTGGAGCCCTGCTTTCCTGGAGATGGCTGAACACCTGCTCGCCAGTGGGAAGTAGTGAATGAATTCCTTGCTTTACTTTGCTTGCACGTGCAACTTTTTTTTCCCCTATTGAACCGTCCTTATCTCAACCCACAAATCTTGTCACTTTTGATTCTCTCCCCCCACCCCACTGAGCGAGAGTGAGTGAGTGGCTGTGTGTTATTTAGCTGTATACCAGTGTTAAACCATCCCAACCCACCAGATACAGAGCGGGTGATGTACACGTGCAGATTTCAGTCAGTTTTTGTGTGAAAAATATGGAAGTTCTGTGAATGATTCTCACTGCCATATTTGCTGAGTCTTCGCTTCCCTGTGTGTGGGGAGGTAGAACTCATCTTGACACCACTGGACTGGTGACATTCTCTACCTCGTGTAGTCCTTCTCCCTTGTACGATATTGAACTAGAACTACCATAGAAGAATATCACGGGGAAAGGTGTCTGGCAAGATTTTCCTTCCTGAACAAGTAAAGGGAGTATGGATTGATTTTTCCAAATGAAAGACATGGTTCTACAAAGTTCAAGCATCTCAGTTGGGTTTTTTTTTCTCCATTTCTGTGTACAAAAATTTTTAATAGCGGTCATTACAATGTAATTTGAAAGAGATTTGTGATACTGCATAACAAATTATTATTTTTTTCTGTATATTCTATCTGGAACAGGAAATCCCCTTCCCTTACCTCTCTTTAGCACAATATGGATGAAACGTGGAGACCTCCAGATATCAGTAAAATGATTTCCCTGACTTAAAGAGAGCTGAGGCAAAGCAAATATCCAGTCTGGATGACAGAGAGCCATAAATTGCAGGAGGCAAAGATAGAGTTGGAACACGGTGATCGGGTATGATCTGATCTGGGTTTCCAACTGTGCTGTTCTCACCAAGAACACAATACAGCAATTCACATTTTTACTTGACTGTGACATGACTTAGCCTTGCTCTCAATGAGCTCAGTCCAGCAGTGACATCTTAAGTGAGGACCTGATGTCACTTGAAAGTCTGGTGCACCTAGAAGAAAGGCTGTAAAGGGAAAATCCTGCATGGTTGCCCCACGGAAACCAAGTACAAGGCAGAAGAGCAGAACAAGTGGTTCTGGGGTGTGAGTCCACGGCTAATGACCACCAGGCACAACCACAGCTGAAGCTGTAAGTAGCTGTGAGCAAAGGGGCGTTTTGCTTTCTGGCTGCAGCTCAGTTAAAATAGCTATTACGTTCAGAAGTGAGGAGGCTATTCATGTGAGAAGGATGTGAGCCTACCATGAGAGTCCATAAATAGCAATCCCAAAAGTGAGTTTGGAGTCCTGCACCGCACAGGTCTGAAGGGAGACAAGGAGGTCAGCTTTTTATCCTGCTTTTATCCTACTTTTTATCCTACATTTTTCTAGGATTGCAGCTTGTCTTCTAGAATCAGAAAAATAGTTGCATTCAGAATTGTTAGTGGGTTAGGTCTTGCCCACAGTGCAAGAACTTGCTCACTCAGGCGTCATTTGCGTCTTAAATTACAAATCCGTTGTGTAAAACTCGAGACAATCTAACTGCAAAATGAAAACTTGATTTACATCAAGTTTACTCTTTCTCTCTCTGTTGATCTGAGTGCTAGAGTATGTTTAAAATAAATCAATTCCTTGTAGGTATAGAAACTGGTCTCAAGCCACACAGAAAATTAATCATAAACTAGTTGCAGTGCTTTAAGCCTTTTCTATGGTATGTTGCTTTATACGAAGACATGGCTTTTTATATATGACAGTATAATACTCTTAAAAGCATTGAACACGATTGATGGAAACTCATTATAGGAATCGTTTACTGCTCTTACCTTCATCTTGGAATAATTCTACTTAATGTCCCAGCTAAACTGTGCTAGAACGAAACAATTTCCTGCAGATTTGTGTCCTGTATCACTGGCAGTCTGCCACTGCAAAAATCCCAGCCACTCTGCTGGCTTCTGTGGATTGCTCTACCACATGATGTTTGCTTCCTCACACATTCCCTACCTATCTGATGGGGCAAAAGGCAGGACCAGCTCTGTTTTGAGCTGTTCTTGTACTGATGAGGAAAGCTGGCTGCACCTTCACACAGGCAATTCCTACCTGCCTTTGGAAATATTAAATTGTGTTTGTCTGTTTCTATGTCGAGGAACAAGTTTGGGTCTTTTTCTCTTTTTGATTTCAGATTTTCTTGAATCTTGTAGAAATATAATATGACTGAGCCTCTCTCGAATTTGATTGTAATTGCCAACATATTAAACATTATTAGTAATCAGAACAGGGAGATCAACAATATCAGCATAGAAATTTGACGTTCTGTTTAAAGCCAGGATTTAGTTTATTCCAGACAAAAGGCTCTCTAGTGCTCACTCTCATATTTCTTAGGGAAGGAGCGCTTTTTGAAACAGGATGTTTGGAAAGTTTGAGTTTGTAGATCCAGAGTTTTGGATATCATCATTGATACTAAGAAAGCTGGGATTCAGTCCTGCTTCTCTGTAGACCTGAGGCCAGTGATAAAGCCTTCATGCCTCAATTGCTTACTCTGCTAACCATATTTTCCTTTCTTGAAGGGGAAGAGGAACGGGAAGTGGGGCAGTATTCTAAGTGTAAATGTATCAAACACACTGAGCTGCTCATATGTGTCAGGATTATACATGTTTGGGATTAATCAAACAGAACCTGTTTTAGTAAAACAACGTGCTTGACAATTTTAAAAAAATCAGGCCCAGTGAGGAGTGTATAGGTCTAACTTTAGCTTTGCAGTTTGAATGTTTTAATCTTGGCATGTTAACTCAAAATCTTCACTACAGAATAGAAGTGTTTCTCCAGAAAAAGCAAGAGCACTCTTTTTTCTGGACAATGTTGATCAAGTAATTGGAAGGAACGGTTTTCACTGTTACGTTTCCAACACCACCTCCCCCCTCCCCTCCCTTACTTTTATGCATGCATAGTATTTGTTATATTTTCCTAATCTGTTGTGGGTGTGTTTGCTTACTGTGGAATGAGTATTTCTAATTAAGAGCTAAAAACCATCAAATAATACCTGGAGTGGCAGCTGCTGGCCGTGTCCCATACTCTCAAAATAATCTGGCTGAAAGAACAGTGCTTTCTTAGGAATGACCAACGCAAAAGCATATCCCCGTCCTAGATTACATATATTTTTGTCCATGGACTTGCTGCCTCTGCTGCTACCATCTGAGCTTTGAGGAGTGCTGAGCAGCGGTCACATCCCAGTAGCAGGCACCAGCAGCCTGGCTGTTGCTGCCCCTGGCACCATAGGCGCTGCCAGCAGGGATTGGGCTTAGGTACCTGCCTGACCCACCCTCAGGTGCCCTGTGAGACTCAGGACCTGGGACTTACTGAGCACAACCAGAGCAGCAGCGAGGTTTGAGACAAGTTAAGGCACTTCAGTTGGTCCTCGTGTCTTGTCCAGGTCCAGTGTAGGCTAAAAAAAAAGAAAAATTCATGCACATGTGGAACTTTGGGTAGCTTGACAGCCTCATAAATACAGTCTCTTCTGGCCCTTCCAGCTTCCCCAAATAGCATGTCTTCTGTCAAAATAGCATGTGAATTAACATTTTTAGTGCAAGCTCAAGCCCTATATTCAAAATAACAGGTTTCACACTGGCAATCCTGACCCAATTTTAACCTAAGTTGCTATGGTGCTCTGCAGGCTGGGTGGTTGGCGGGGCAGGGCGATGTGGCCATGGCACACAAGCCTTTTGTTACACTTTGGCCTGAGTCCAGCCAGTTTGTTTCTCCCCTCCCCTTCTCCCTCCACCCCACAGCAGCTGGCAGCCTACATCTGCTGGCCAAGAGCAGCAGCCTGGCTGCAGCCTCTGACAACTTTCCAGGTCAGTCTCCCGAACGAACCTTCTTCTTCCATGATACCAAAGCTGTTTCCCTGTGGACCACGGGTACAATCCTTTGGCTGAATGCCCCTGTATTCTAAAAGCCTTCATCTTACTGGGCTTTAAGCAGGCTCTTTCTCCTCTTTCCTCGCTAGTTTCTTTCCAGCTGTCCTGTCCTCTGCTTTACCTCCTTCCAAAAAGAGGAACTCATTACAATACTTTTAAATGATGAGATTTAAAATAGTTCATTTTCTTGGTAACGGGTAGAAAAGAAAGTGACTTTTGTTAACAGGATTTAGGACAAAATTTGTTATTTTAAGGGTGAATCTTTTTAATTTCTTGTTAAAATATATTGCAGTTGCCTACATGCAGTAATATAAGCACAGGATTTGCAAATTTGAGTTTAATGTTAATTTAGCTGGTAGAGATGCTCTGCAGGGTAATCAGTGTTTTGCATTTTTCATTCAATCTTAATGTTACACTTTCCCTTCCACAACATAATCTAAACCACAGACCAGCTGGCTGTGTTGATTAAAATCCTCTTTCTGCTTTTTATTAATCTTCATGGTTCTGCCCTAGAATTATGAAGTGGTCATGGTCTATCAGGAAGGAAATCTGCTGGGGCAGAATGCAGTATTTACAAATTGAGATTTCTGCCTAAAGCGTATTGTTGATTCCTAAAATAAGTTGTGTCCTGAATGCTTTGTTATATCCACAGAGCCTTACATGAGTTTGGAACAAAGCTCCTCAGATTAAATTACTTACAAATAATTCATTAGGCATTTGGCTGACACATTTCCTCACTGAAAACCTAGATTAAGGGAATGTCATTAGGGGATAAAGGTGACAGAGGACTTCTGTTGTCAATAGGCCTAATCCTGCCTTTCGGAGGCGTAGAGTCATGCAAGCTCTTCATGTGGACCCTCATTGCCTTTGCCTTTACCTTGACGACAGAGGAAGAATGGGTGTGATCAGGGTATTGCTGCAAGCGGGCACAGTGATCCAGGCACCAGAAGTTCCTCAAAATGCACAAACAAAATGGATGAGAAATGTTCTTAAATGGAAGGTGATAGAGCAGTGGGATGGATACTCTGACTCCCAAAATTCATCCAAAGGCTGCTGGGGCACTGCCTTGACCATCCTTGTTCTGCAAAGCTCGGTGCATGAAGGTTGTTTGTCCAGGGTGAATGATATTATCCCCAAACAAGTAATGTGCTCTGTGTGGGTTTTTTTTTTTTTTAAATAACTGTTTGATCACAAGGAACTGATTTTTTAAAACTAATTTGATGCAATGATTAGGCAATCACTTTAGCATGTGTTTTTTCAATTATCTCTCGTTAACAAAATGAGGCTGTAACTAAGCATAATCTGTCTTTTCCTGATTTCTCCCTAGGTTCATTAACACTGCAGATATTCTTGCTGTGGGGTTTGGGTATCTTTGGATCTAGGAATGGTTAGCATGGCTGTATCCTGTAGTTATGCTGCCTATACCTTGGCCAAGATCCTACTTTTAAGAACATTACTCAGTAAAACATAGGTAGAGAGATCTGCCTACAGGTCTTTGCTGCTCTCTTCCCTTCCCTACTGTGCGTTGCTGTTGAGGACTGTGTCAGTGCATACATTTGGGGCAGAAAGAGCACAAAATGGTGATGGCTGCTTATAAATAATGCGTACTAATGCTGCAGAATTTTGCTACAGGGAGTGAAGTTTGGTCTTAGGCTTTACTCTGTTTCCATAGTTGCACTTAACCAAGTCACTCATTTTTACTCTTCGAAATAAATTGCCTTTTAAATTCTATGCCTTTGCTATCTGCTTTGAGCTTTAGCAAGAGGCTGTAAGATATGCAGGTTGAAGAGTCAGGGTCCCAAAATTTTCTAGAGGCTTTTCTCTCACTCTGATGAATTATATGCGTGTCTCTCACCATTGCAGGGGTACCCAGCCTACAGCTGTGGGAAAAAGACAGGCCATGCAAAAGTGAAGTACCTGCAGGGTTAAAAACATGGCTCCTCATGACAGCAAGAAGGAAGTTTCCTATGAGCCTGTTCTGCTATGACTTGCACTGTTGAGAGCAAGCACTGACTATGTGGGAATTAGTCTTTTGTGAATTGAGCTCTTCTTTGTCCATCTTTTGTGGGTGTCTTAAGATTTGTAGGGTGCCCTCTCCTCAAAGTCACATTTCTCAGTTTTTAGGTTTGGAGTCTGCTGCAACCTTGTGTTTTTAATCTTCAAAAAAGGAATTCCCTTTTCTTACTTTGGACGAGTTTCATTACAAAAAGTCAACTCTGACTCCCTCTCTTCCAAATTTACTTTTTTTTCAGTTTTGCAGGCATCGATAATAATCTTTGAAGCTCTAATATCTTCAGACACAGAAACTTGCACTAGCAGCTTGCTGTGGTGACCTCATTGCTCATGGGGTGCTGGTGAGCATTGCTTGGCTGGCTACTGAAATTCATGGTCACTGCTCAAAAAAACAAACTCAAAAGGCTATTGGGGAGGGAGGTTAATCACCTTGGTTTTCTCTTCATGACGGCACAATTCTTGCTTTCATTGGACTTTTGCCTCTCAAACATTTTCTTTAATGTTGAGCACATAGTAGCTAGGCTCTGGCTGCAGAACTGACTGGTAGCAGTTTTCAGTCAATGCTCTTCCGCTATAGCCTCCTGCATTCCCATCTAGCTTCCTCCTACAGCATCATGGCCAAAGCAGCTCAATTTATCCTCTTGGTAGTAGTCTTATCACTTTACTTTGTGATCTACTTGCTTTAAAGATCTGTCTGTTGCCTCATCTCTTAGTAATTATCATGCAAAAATCAAAATTCTTGTCCTTAGTATTCAATAGCTTGGAATCTCTCTACCGACTTTTGTATTTATCCCTCCTTTTGGGCCATCACTTTTGTCCCTGTGTCTTCTTATGTGAACTTCTCTTCTAGGTCACTGTTTCCTACAAATACTAATTTAAATTATCAGAGGCATAACCATGCCACAAAATATATATTTCATGAATTTTGTACTATAGTGTTGTTTCTCCAGTGGACTTCTGTGCTTGTGGATGGTTGTACTGACTTCAGCTGGTGCTCTGCATGTCACTGGTGGTCCTCTGGGTGCACATAGCAGGCCTTGGGGCCTTTGTCCACATGTGTTCCTCAGCATGGGGCACAAAGCAGAAAATAAAGGCTTCACAAGCAGAAAATAAAAAAATGCACAGAACTACTTAACAAAAAAGAATGCAAACTCTGCATTTCTGGTTCATTTTACTGTGCCTTTAGGAGTTCTTTTTGCAGTAAGTTATGTGGTTAAATGTATTTTTCAAGACAACAAGGAGTGACCTGAAGGATCTTACTCACTCCATCTGTCTTGGCATGGTTTAGTTTCCTTGCTTCTGTTCAAACAGCTACCAAGAACCGTACCCCCTGTGTTTACTTATTTAAACTGAATTAAGTATCGTGGTTAGACAAATCAAAACAAAAAGGGTCTGTGTATACAAGGAACAGCTGATGTTCTGTTTCTGCAGTAAAATATATATAATTCTTTTCAATGCAGAAAAAAGAAAAAAATCCAAACCTGTCAAAGTCAAGCATATTAAAGGCGATGGTTGCAAGAAGATGACCCATATGCTGTACATAATATATGACTTTCTTCCTCTTCATGTCTGCTCTCTGAAAGATGAAAAATTACAAGGCTGAAACTGAAAGCATCATTAAATGTTAATCTGCTGGGCTTTCTTAGTGCTAGCGAGGTCAGGCTCTGCCGCAGAACACAGTGACAGATGGAGTGTCCTCTGTGAAATCATCCAGCGCTGCCAAACGCTGTCAGTATTTGAGCTGTCTGTTGTTTGTGCACGTGCTCCAGCCATGCACCCTGCGAGCTCCCTGCCCAAGGGTGGGAACACTCCAAGGGACTCGACCCTCCATGCAGGAAAACAGGAGTGTGGGCATGTTGTGTGGAGCTAAGTCAGGAAGGATAGACTTCGGAATATGGCCAGTAATGAGCTTTCTTACCTCTGTGAGTATTGTTGTAACATGCAGGCAGGAAAATACAGTTTTTGAAAATGCCCTGGTGTAGCGCTGAGCCGGGGATCTTTAAATCACTCTGAAGAGCATTGTCCCTGCTGAGCCTGGCACCTGTGTTTTTTATCACTTTGCAGGAAAAATACTCAAGTCACGGAGACTTAACATGTTTGCAAAATTAAGTTAAAACCTCCTGACTGACAGCCTTAAGGGCTTTTCCCATAAACAAGTAAAGCCATGTTGCAGCTGAGACAGAAGGATGGTGTATTTCTTGTGACCAAGCTCCCTACATTGCTGTGCTTTTGTCATCACTTTGTAATTCACCAGCTAATTTAGTGATGAAGCTGCTGACAGGAAAACAAACCACTCATGTTCCTCCCTAAAGCTTCAGCACAGTAGAAATAGGAATGATCTCTGAATCAATGCCTGCCCAGCAGCTTTTTGCCAAAGTCCTATGCGGTGGAGGAGCTGAGGGTGTTCCTCAGGGCTGCCAGAGCCAGCGTTGCAGCCACTGTGGCCAGAGGGCCTGTCTGCTTTAGCTCAAGAGGGAGATAACACGAGCGCTAGTTCAATGTGACCTATCCCAGCAACACTGCACACAGCCTGTCTGCAAGCCTCATCCTCTGCCTTGTATACAGAAGAGAAATGGTCCCGCTGAACTAGTGCAAACTAGGGTTTGCACAGGAAGGATTTGGTAGTGAGGGGGCTGCAGGAGTGGCTTCTGTGAGGAGGTGCTAGAGCCTTCCACCATGTTCAATAGAGCCAATACCAGCCAGCTCCAAGATGGACCTGCTGCTGGCTGAAACTGAGCCCATCAGTGGTGGTGGTAGCGCCTCTGGCATAACATGTTTAAGGAGGGGGTACACCTCTGAGTAACAGCAACCAGGGGAGAGAAGTGAGAATACATGAGAGAAACAACTCTGCAGACACCAAGGTCAGTGAAGAAAGAAGAAGAGAAGGTACTCCAGGCACCAGAGCGGAGTACTCCCCTGCAGTCTTGTGAGGAGGACCATGGGGAGGCTGACTGATCCTCTACAGCCCGTGGAGGTCCACGATGGAGCAGATTTCCACCTGCAGCCTGTGGAGGACCTCATGAAGGAGCAGGTGGATCCCTGAAGGAAGCTGCGACAAGTGAGAAGGCTGCACTGGAGCAGGCTTCTGGTAAGACCTGTGGAGAGAAAAGCCTGGGCTCCAGTAGGTTTTCTGGCAGGACTTGTGACCCAGTGGGGGACCCTCACTGAAGCAGTCTGTTCCTGAAGGAGTGCACTACAGGAAAGGAGCCACTCTGGAACAGTTTGTGAAGAGCTGCATCCAGTGGGAAGGATCGTCTTGGAGAACTTCATGGAGGGCTGTCTTCCATAAGAGGGACACCACACTGGAACAGGGAAAGAGTGTGAGGAGTCCTGCCTCTGAGTAGGAAGAAGTGGCAGAGATAATGTGTGGTGAACTGTCTGCAGCCCCATTCCCTGTCCCCCTACATCGCGTGGGAGGACGTAGAGAAAATTGGGAGTAAAATTAAGCCTGGGAAGATGGTAGGGATGGAGAGAAGGTGTTTTAAAGTTTGGTTTTGTTGTCATTAACCTACTCCTATCTGATCGGTAATAAATTAAATTAACTTTCTACAAGTTGAGCATGTTTTACCTGTGGTGGTTATTGGTGAGTGATCTCTCCCTGTCCTTATCTCAACCCAATAGCTTTTCATTATATTTTCTCTCCTCTGTCCAGATAAGGACAGGAGTGACAGATCACCCTTGATGGGCACTTGGCATTCAGCCAGATTTAACCCACCACAACCAGCAGACGAGGCAAAGAAAACCTGCAGATCTGATGTCCTGTCTCTGGTGTCCTAAAGCTCTGGTGAAGTGGTGGTGTCATCACCTGGATAATTCCTGATGCATTTTGGTGATGGCCTCGGCTACAAATGTAGTTCAGGCAACTTGAGAGGCACTGAGAGACTCTGTTGTATTGAAATATTGTACAATGTTTAAGGTTTTAGCAAAATGCTTATAAATCAGTGGAGCTTTGCTGAATCACTGTTGATTATAAGTCCACTCATTTCAACTGTATCTAACCTGGGTCGCACATTTTCCCAGCACAGGCAATTTCCAGAAGTCATTTGCTGGTCTCAGTTGCTTTGTGAAGGCCAGTGATGTTTGTGGAACCTTAAAATAAAGCTTTTAAACTTAAGGTTTAGATCAATAATTTGATTTCTATATTTGCAAGCTTTTAGTTACAGCGTTGTAAAGAGGTAGATACCCAGAATGTGAAGAGGCCTCAGCCCTGAACAGACTAATATTTAGGGCAAAACAGTACTGCTGATGGTATACCTTAAAGTATCAATGTATCACTGGCAGTTTGACTGACAGACAGCTCAGAAATCCATGAAATTGGGACAAGGTGATAAATTGTCATGCAGAGCTAGGAACAAGCAGAGGCTGAGACTACTATACTTGGGGTTACCCAAGAGGTTCCGAGCAGGGCAAGGAGCAGAAACTGCATCTTCCAAATTGCAAAAAGGCTCGAATGGCTTGTCTTTGCTTTCTGATAGATGTCTCCTAACACTTCTTCATAAGATCTGCTATGTGCTTGCTTTGCCAGAGATGTCAAAGAGCCAGCTCACATAAGCTCCCAAGGAGTTTTGGAGTCCAATAATGTTTCTCCAAACAGCAGGTGTCATGCTGATGATGTAGCGGTTTTATGTTGGATGAAATTTCACTGACTGTGCGATTACATTTATTCTTCTCTCAGAAGTAGTCAAATTCTCCCTCAGTTGTGTAGAATTGTTGGTTCTTCTGGAGATGGAGGAAACGTGAACACTATTGCACAAGCTTTGCAGAGGATGGGAAGAGAGAACCAAAGTTGCTTCCCTTACAATTTGTCTTTGACTTAGAGCATTTCTATGGATTGTGGAGTTATAAAATCCCAGCACCTGCGTGAGTTGCCTTTACTTCCTCTTCCTACAGGATTTATTCAGGCTTGTGTCCATTTTCTTCTCCAGGTATATGACCCACTGGATTTTGGTAATGCCTCTAGAGGCTCCTGTGCAGTTCTGTCTTCAATTACTGCCTCCCCTCTGGGAAGATTTCACATTTTAGATCGTGCTGAAAAGTTCAAGTCTCACATTTACTTTAACAGTGCTGACAGAACACAAGGTCAGTGCTTCTGTGTAGCCATGTCATATTATGTTTTTAAAATGTCTCATTCAACATATCCTGGAATTTTAATCCTTTCTCTTCAACAGATAAGTCCATATTTTTGGCAACAAATGCAGAAAAATAGCCAGAATGGAGCAAGAACTGTGCTTCATCCTGGACGTCTTGCTTTTCTTTTTTTCTTCTTTAATTTTTTCAGTGGACCTAACTAAACCACTGAAACAGAAAGCCTGAGGTTGTTCCACGTGTGAGAAATATGCAGTAGCCATTGCAAGTGAGTTATGCAGTTCCTGGAGTTCTGCAGTGGGCACCCCAAGGCTGAAGTACTGTCATCTGGCAGCATTCATTAACTGAAGGAGAATTTGACTCATTAACCTGGCTTCCTCTGCTGCTTGGTGCTGCACTGTCAGCCAGTGCCATATGAGTGAGGGTTCATCTACGCAGTGTTTTCCAGGAGAAATGGACAAGCCAGCTAGAAGCCCACCCCAAAGTGTAAGTGAGGTCTCTACAGGTACTGCTGACAAGCCCTGCTGAGATGTGACTAACAGAGTCCTCACAGCATGCGAAAGCCCATTTGGCAGTTGTGTCTAGTATCAGGGAAAAAAGGAACAGCCCTCTTGGCTCCTCGGGAGATGTCTTCTGACATCTGCCACAGGGTAAGAGTGGTTCTTGTCACACTTTGCTTGCTTGAGGAGAAAATAATTGAGCTTAGTTACCTGAGGTGCAAGCTAGATGGAGCTAGAGCATACTGGTAAAATGATGTGCAGTTATTGAATTAAAATATGGTGGTTACATGAAATCATTATAAGGGAAACTCCTCAGAATTAAAGGTTTATTAACACCTGATTTGCCTATGAGTTTTGTTCTGACTGTGTAGTTTCTACTTCACTGATCCTCTCAAAATTCTCTGTCAAATATATTAACTTAAGGAAACCTATCTTTGATATTCTTGTATGGAACACATTAATAAGCTGACCCTGCTCCATGATTTGAAGGAAGGCATTTTTTTTCTCTCCCTCACTTCTCTGTTTGCATTACATTGGAAGAACAGTCAGACATTCCCCATTGCCAAAGGGCAGTGCCACTCCATGTGGCATTTACAAAGAAAGATGTGCATTGATGAACTAAGTGTTCAAAAGCATTTGTAGGACCAAAGGGCATAATTCCCATTGAAAGCCAGTGGGGACTATACTTCAGGGTGTCTTACACTGCAGAGCTTCCCCTGGCATCTGGCATGTTTTTCTAGCTGTATAAAGCACCTTGCTCTTTAGAAACAGATAGCGCTGTGACATACATATATTACTCACTGTAGGAAAAGGAGTAAAACTGGAATAGCTGAATACGTTCAATGCATTTAAGTATGCCTGAAGGTTAATAATTTAATTGGCAGAGTGCCCTAGATTTTTGGCTAATGGGCCTGTTTTCATGAGCTCCTACTGTGTCTGACATACTGGCCTGCTGCTGTTCAGACACAGTTGTGCATCTGGTGATCTCAGCTGCGCTGCTCCATTTCTCGCCCCCCTTCAGTGAGCATGTCAGAGCCAGGGAGACACCAAAATACTCAGCCAAAGATCTGTGCTGTTGTCTGAGGGTTGAGGATGTGCTGGAAGTGGATCTTTTTGGAGTGGGCAATGTGATCGGTGGGCACAGTGGAAAACTGCGGTAATGAGCAGAAGAAACAACGCTTACACAGCACTGATACAGCTCTGCAAGGTGCACACGTGGGAATACAGGTCAGTGAAGCATCCAGAGGGGTTGAAAAGCTGCAAAGGGCATATTTATGAGCTCAGGGTGTAGACGGCAGGCTTGAACCAGGCTGCAGAGCAGCCTGGTTTGTGCTTGGGGAATAGTGCGCCAGCATGTGCTGTTCGAGCCTGGTCCTCAGAAACAGCTACAGTGCTATGTCCAGAGCTGCCCTGAGCCTGGCATGGCTATTTTGGCTCTGGAGTAGGCTACCTGCAGCACAAGGTTGCAGGGTGCATGGACTGCCTGGGACCTGTGGCTTCCCTGGTAGTCCTGACATTTCCCTGGGCACTCTGTATGGTGCCCTGTTCTTGGAGCTGCATTGAACTTAGTCACTGTGAACGTGAACAAGGTGGGTCTTGAGGAGGTATCTTCTTTTTTTTCCAGCTGTATAGAATGATCTGACAAACAGACAGGTTTTTAGACCTACAAGCCTTTTTTCCAGGCCTGAAACAGTAGCAGCCAGTTTTGCTCTAAAACAACCCAAAATTTTGTAGTTTCACTTGCACCATAGAATCGCTTGGAAAAGACCTTTGAGATCATTGTGTCCAATTGTACCTGTCCACTACTAAACCGTATCCGTGAGAAACTCATCTACCTGTCTTTTAAACACCTGCAGGGATGGGGACTCAACCACCTCTCTGGGCAGCCTCTTCCAGTGACTGACAGCCCTTCCAGTGATGAAATTTTTCTTAATATCTAGTCTGACCCCCCCCAGTGCAGCTTGTGGCCATTTCCTCTTGTTCTATCACCTGTCACTTGGGTGGAGACCAACAATCACTTTGCTACAACCTCCTTTCAGGGAGCTGTAGACAGTGATGAGGTCTCACCTCAGTCGCCTCCTCTTCTCTAAGCTAAACAACCCCAGTTCCCTCAGGTGCTCCTCGTAAGACTTGCTCTCCAGCCCCTTCACCAGCCTTGTTGCACTTCTCTGGACTCGCTTGAGCACCTCAGTGTCCTTGTACTGAGGGGCCCAGAACTGAACACAGCACTCGAGGTGTAGCCTTTCCAGTGCAAAGGCACAATCACTTCCCTGGTCCTGCTGGCCCCGGTGTTTCTGATACAGGCCAAGATGCCACTGGCCTTTGTGGCCACCTGGGCACACTGCTGGCTCATATTCAGCCGGCTGTCAACCAACACCCCCAGGTCTTTTTCTGCCAGGCAGCTTTCCAGCAACTCTTCCTGAAGTCTGTAACACTGCATGGGATTGGAACACTACATGCTGGTGGAATATTTACAGATTTGTATTATAAGATCTCCCCAGTTTCTTGGTCTCCTCCTGCTTACATCCATGTGCAGCGTCTGGTAAAATTTCTCCATTCTTTGCTGCTTGCATTTATTTAAATGTCATGATTACTGTGATATAAATACAGGCTGGAGGATGAAGGGATTGAAAGCAACCTTGCAGAGAAGGACTTGAGGGTACTGGTGGTTGAAAGGATGGACATGAGCCAGTGATGTGTGCTCGCAGCCCAAAAAGCCAACCGTATGCTGGGCTGCATAAAAAGAAGCATGAGCCAGCAGGTTGAGGGAGGTGCCTCATGATTCCGCTCTGGTGAGACCCCATGTGGAATACTGCATCCAGCTCTGAAGCCCTTAGCATAGCAAAGACATGGATCTGTTACAGCAGATGCAGAGGATGACCACAAAAATGCTTAGAGGGATGGAACATCTCTCCCGTGAAGAAAGGCTGAAAGAGTTGAGCTTCTTTGTCCAGAAAAAGAGACGGCTCTGTGGAGACCTTATCGCAGCTTTTCAATTCTTACAGAGGGTCTGCAAGAAAGACAGGGACAGAATTTTTTCCCAGGGCCTGTTGCAATAGGACAAAGAGTAATGGTTTTAAGCTAAACAAGGGTAGATTCAAACTGGATATAAGGAAGGAATTTTTACTGTAAGGTTAGTGAAACACTGGAACAGGTTGCCCAGAGAGGTGGTAGATGCTGTATACCTGGAATTATTCAAGGCCAGGTTGGATGGGACTCTGAGAAACATAATCTCATAATCCCTCCTCATTGCAGGGAGTTGGACTAGATGACCTTTAAATGTTCCTTCCAACCCAAATTATTGTATGATGCTATGATTAATTCCAGTCTGGTTTTAAAGTTTTAGGAGAATGAAAATATCCAGTCTTTGGGTTGTTTGGGTTTATTTTAATATAATTTTATGAATTTTATCACAGACTTGCTAGGAAGTTTCTTTTCAACCAGCAGTGAACAGAGGTTATAGCAAGATCCTGCTGAAGTATCAAGCTACTGGACATTTTTTCCCAGTTTGTCTGACTTCGAACCAGCTGCCATTACAGTCAGCTGAGGGCAGTGGCTTGGTGGAGGAACTTTTCATATCCTTCTTTCTAATAATTACTATTTTGTTTGTTATTCCATCATCAAAAATGTGCTGTGGAGTCCTGACTGGGAGTTGTCATTGATGAAGATCCCTGAACACCTCAAGCTGCTGCCTATAGCTTTCGTTGTGATCCTGTCCACAGACTAACCCAATTCCCAGACTTCCAGTGAATGCTTTATTTCTCTTGATCCTTCCTACCAGCTGACTTGCCCTTAAAATTTGCCTGCAAGGAAGGACTAAAGGGTTGCTTGTGAATAATAAACAAAAAAGGCTTAAGACTTGACAAGACAGTTGCTGCCAACATGAAGGCCACCAAAGCTTATTGTGTTTTTACTGAAGAAAACATTTTTCAGAGGTTTTACTCTGACCAGCTCTGATCTCCTACAGGAGGGCCCTATCAGAGTTCCTAAAAACTCTCTTCTCTAATTCAGTAACGAATATTTTCTGCAGTTGATTTCTCCACCCATAACCAGGTACTAGTTTCTATGGATACTTTACACATTGATTTTCACCAAACTGATGAGTGTACTGCTCTTATACTGAATTCAGTTTCTCTTGATAGGGAAAAAAAGGCATTAAAACCCAGTCCTCCACCCCATATGCTGTGAAAGTATGCTAGCACTGACAGCAGGCCAGCTGATATTAATAATATTTTAAGTGAATTGTAGTGAAAGTTTCTATTAGTTGTTTGGTTGTTCATAAGTATTGTATGACAGCATCCATTTTTTCTCAAAATCAATCTGTAAGCAATAATTTCCTATTTTCCAGTAGAAGAGTGAATGTTGAAAAACAGCCCATGAGTTTAAAGGAAGATGAAATGGTCTTCCTGCTGCTTAGTCTACCTTGTTTGATATATTCAGCTATGTGCGACTTGGAAATCAACCAAGGATGTCAAAACAGATGTCTGACAAGCCATTCAGCTTGGTACTGAAGATCCAAGCAGTGCTGAGCTTGAAGTCAGCTAGTGGTAACACTTGACCCAAGTTCAATGATTGCACCCCGGGGCTTATTGAGAATGCAGTGATTGTTGGATAATGTTGTCCAAGCAGATGTACAGCTGGAAAACTTGCCTAACTCTGTTGTTCTGTTCCCTCTGAAATCATTGAAAACACAGGACATTGGGTCTTCCTGGAGGAGAAATTGAGGCTGTGGGCTGAAGAACTGGCTCATCATAGCAGCCAAATGTTCCGACTTCGAATTCAACATGTCCCCCTGTCCAACTCAGACTGTAGCTGCAAATTTGGGTTCATTGGCAGCCCCTTTGAATTTGCTGCCTGATCTGGTTTATGAAATGAACTCCATAAAACTTATTCTGTATGTTTATTTTACCAGAAACCCTATCGGTTTGTGATACGACAACTGAGTGTGTTCACGGATCTTTGGTCCCTGTTAGGATAAGACAACGATGTGCTCTACAAGGATTTTTAAGTGAAAGGTTAGTTCTGCCTCCGTCTGAATTATGTATGTGCTGACAAAAAATAATTTAGTGTATCTTTCCTGCTGTGAACAACACAAGATTTTCCTTTGGATATTCTAAGATCGTTCTTACCTAGTAATTAAATCTTAGTCATGATTTTGCCAAAAGCAGTGTATTTGGCTCCCAAGGGGGGAGATGTCTCACTTTCCATCTCTCCCTCCTCCTCCTTCAAGTTGTGTTGGCCTCATCAGCTGTTCAATCCCTGACTCTGCAAACCAATACCTAGATCCACTGCGCATGAAAATTCCTGCTCCGCATCCTGCCAGGGGTTGTTTCATTTTGTTCCCCTGGCTTCCAGAGGAGGTTTTCCTCTCCAGGAATTACCTGCTTTCTGTGACAGGAGCCATGGGCTCACAGTACAGCTGGAGCAGGGCCATTGAGCCGTACCTGCCTACTGCCAAGCAGAGACATGCAGCTGAGATCAAAGGGCTCCAGACAGGAGACCTCAGAGAGCTCCTGCTTCTCATCCTTCCTGAGGGGTTTGATGGCAGGGTTACCTTGGGTAAATGACTTTTGTCCTTGTAACAGCCAGCCAGGAAAACTGTATGCGTGTGACAAAGCTGGGAAACCTGCTAGAATTAGAAAAATACGGTATATAATGCAATGTGCAGATATTTTATGCATATTTGTATGTATAGTATTTCATCAACAACAGTGATTGTAGATGTTTGTCCTGTTGTGAAATTAATCCCTTATGTATCCTGTCCAGGATTCGAACATGATATTTATCTTGTCAGGAGATGGGTCCTTTATTCTCCCTAAACCCAAATTATTTAGTGTTCTATAAGAAAATGCATTGTTCTTATATATGCACCCTTCTGGTACTGGAGTGTTGTATTACTATTATTATTTTGTTTCTAGAAATGCTCATAAAAGCCATGCTTTTTTTCTGGAAGGTGTACATCTGTCTCATTGGCTTTCGACACCATTGCTATCATCAATGTGCAGTACTGGCACTTTTGGGATACCTTTCTTTATACAAAAGGATAGTCTTCAAATGCATAAGTTTATTAGGCTCTACAAAACCTTTTGTACAAGTGATTGCATTTATAGATGAAAACAAACAACAGAAAAGTAACAAAATCTGATTACCTTTCCTGTCTCTTGCTCAGACTATGGATTCATTTTTTTCACTAAGGACAAACTACAACAATACAGTCTATTGGAATGGAGTTTTCTTTTCTTTTTTGTTTTCATTCCAGAACTATATTTTGTGCTATAGGGCTTTCCAATTTGATATACGAACCGCTTTCTTTTCCAGCCAAGAGACAAACATGTTTTATATGTATATATGAATGCTTATTTCTATAAGAGTTTATTATTTTTACCTTTTAACATGCACATAAACATTGTTAGTTATGAAATGTTTAGAGCTTGTAAGGCTGAGAAATGCGTTGATATTACTTTAGCTTTATCACAGCTTTGTCCTTTGCATGACTAAAGGACTTATTCTGCTATGAAAATTGTATGCATATCCTTGGAGAAAATTTTTATTTTTCCCTTCTTTTTTTCTTTTGCAGACATAATTTGCACGATGGTAATAAAAAATAAGCTTTGGTAGAATTTTGCCAGGAAGAATATTAGGATGCTTTCCCATTCTTCTCTCATTCATCTTAGAGGACTCTGGGGGATTTGGTTTGGTCCTGGTTGCCGCAGACATGTGCACTGCAGATGCCAGAAGGACCTCTGGGAGACTCAAACACTCTTGTGCAGGAGTTACTGGTAGAGATGACTGCATGTGACTGAGAGCAAGCATTCACTAATTCCTTTTATGTTTCTGACATGAGTTTGTGAAAACTCACCAGAACGATGATTTCCAGTGCTCAAGCCAGTGACCAGTGAAGGAATAGAGCTTTCTTTTCTGAGTGAAATTGTCTGTAGCATGTGCCAATGTTCAGAATCATGACCCCATTATATTTTGGAAGTGGTTTGCTCCAGCGAGAGGGTGTTAACATGCAGCAGGGCGGGGGAGCTTGAGGGATGGGAGTTACCTACTCCTGGCTGGTTTGCTGCCTCTCAGGATAAATCTACAGCTCACATTTTTTTTTTGCATCTTTCATCACACTGACATTGATGTCAGTCTGTGCTGGCTTGTTTTCTCACAGCAAACACAAACAGCACTTGATATGCATATTGTCATTTTCACAGCCCATATGGTCTTCTCAGGTTCCTCAGGTGCTTGGCAGAAAAGGGTTATTCATCAGCAGCTTAGTTTACAGCTCCTTGGGGAGTCAGAGATGCTCCTCAAGGAGGGTGAGCAGCTAATCACAAGCTTAGTGCTAACCTCCATCTAGGATGACAAGGTAGATTGTGGTAATAATTTAAGAAAAAAATAATGAAACACTCTGAGAAAGGATTGATTCCTGAAGTTACTGTAATTGAATCTTCTACAGCACCTAAGGCCTTATACTTTTATCCCCTCTTAAACATGAAGTTGAAGCTGGTTGTCCAGAGGAAAGGGCAATGAAGTGTAAAAGCTCCAAAGCCTTCGGCTACTCTTTCCTTCTGGCCGTGGTCAACCTCCTTAAAAATGAGACTGTCTGGATAAACGAGCCTAGGAGGCACAGGAGTTCCTGCCAGAACATAGAGACTGGGTAATCAGTCACATTAATTTGGGCTAAGCGAAGCATGAATGAGGCCTTTACCATTCATTCAATGTTAATCATTTTGTTAGCTAGAATAACAAAACTGACTCTGTAGAAATCCAGTCTAATTTCCTTTTGTTGTAAAGTTAATCCAACCATGTTGTTACTGCATAGAAGTTTTGTCTTCCTAAAAGATCTTTGACATTGGTTTAACATCTCTTTCATAAGCCTAATTCTCCTGGTTGAATGCTGCTTTGGTATTTAGCAGAGATAACTACTCCATATATTTTGTGAAAATAAATTTGTAATCATCTGTGTATCCTTGAAAAGGGAGACTACCAAACATAGCTAGGCAGAGTGAGAAATAATAGCAAGAACAGTGATCTAGACATCATCCAAACAGTAAACTCGTGTGAGAAATACGAAGGTTTTCTTCCCCGAGAGACATATGCTTATGTTTATTTTGTGGGTGACAGAAAACAGCACTTGGAAAGGACACCTTAACCACCGCTATTTAAGGCATATTTTGGCTGAATAAAGAATTAGATCATATCTCTTACCTAAATCTTAGCTAATCATGGTTCTTTCTTAAAACATCCTTGAAATACTGAACTGCACCAAAGGAAAGGTTTGGGTCAGTTAATTGAAACCTACCCAAATCTCAGCCTCTGATGCTGAGATAATGAGTTGAAAAATACAATTGGATCCTGTTTTCATGTCTGCCTTTTGAGTATAACTTGTGCCCTCCACTTAAAATATAGCTTCTAAGTAGTTTCACATGCTTTATACCCAAAAGCGGGAAAATACGTGTACATGGACACACAGGAAAGTTACTGGTCAATGCATTTAACTCTCATCCAAACACACTTGTGTGGTGCTTGTCCTTAGTGAACCTGCCTTTGCTATTTCTTTCATGTTTCAAACTCAAGTAAAGTTGAGTTTTCACTGCAAAGCAATAAGGTCACATTCAGTTGGTGTGGAGAATGGTACAGGTTTTCTTTTTCAATATAACCATCTTCTCCAATATTGCTTGAGTCTACCTTATTATGCTCAAGTGGATATAAGGGCGTGCTGCCCTTCCACCCTGGTGTTCCCTTCTCCTCCCTGTGTTGGTGTCAGTAGCTGCACTACCGTGCCCTGGTGCAATACTTTAGAGTTCAGGCTGAGGAACACACTGAAACCTAATACTGCAAATGAATAAGCAGAGATTAATGCTCGGTCTGACCCGTGAGCTGATCTGATACATTGTGTGACAGCAGGATCCCCAGCCCTGGCTCAAGAGCCACTGTAGGAATACATAGCCAGGGACTAGTTTGTGCCTCTAAGTCTTACACTGGCTTAAGTTGCCTGTGATGGCATTACTTAGCCCACATGAAATGGATTTATAGATAAAAGGGAAAACTAAGTAGAAATTTTTAATTCTTCTTTTAAAGATAAATCTTACAGTTTAAGGAAGAAGCAAATAAGACTAAAACCTTTGTTTTTAAAATTCCTTTCTAATAAAGTTGATTACATTACTTTTTCACAGGCTGACCTGTAGTGTCCAGGGCTCTGGGCTCAGTAGCTTTATGGATGAAGCGCCCTCCTGGAGTTATCTTCCAGTTAAGAGGCAGATCACAGTAGAGATTTTCATGTTCGTGTTTACAGCTGCTCTTTTAGTCCCACTAATTATCTTAATTCAGTACTCTTCAGCAGAGGTCCTATCAGTGCTCTTGTCTTTGCACGTTTTATGACTGGCCATCAGACAGGCTTTTTCATCTCTGAGACATTGACTTTCCTCCTACTCGGGGATTCCATTCTGCAATTCAGACATTGTTCTGGCTAGAGGGGAAGCAGTTCACCATTTGACTTTATTTTCTTGCCAACAGCAAGACCAAATCACTCTCAAATTCAAAGACTTGGGTCTCTGTCAAAAGCTGCTGGTGCCTGAAAGTGTCACGGGACTTCCATACTGTGTAACATGCCAAGCTTGAAACACTTCTCCCCAGTCCCTCCAAAAACACATTATGTATTGCTCCAGACATCTCTGTCTGTAAAAGCACAAGACATCTGTGTGATGATACTCAGCATCACTAGCACAATTTATTTCCTTTTAATTAACCAAAGCCAGAGAAGTTTAGAAAACATATTGCAAGCATACACTGTAAGCACACCTCTCAAGCTGCTATCCTGCAGTATCATGGACAGGAGTGGTTCCAAATCTTACTTATTTTAGTCCATTTCCAGGCGTGAGTGCAGTGCTAGGTCTGTTCTGAAAGGAGGTGTCATTTTTCTCCCATGCGGAAAGTGGCACCAAGAAAGTACACCCTGAATTCCAGCACCTTTGAAAGCTGGGGAAGTTGAGCTACCTTTTAGCTCACTGCAGCCCTGAAGACTCCTTGCCTGGAGGTCCTGGTTGTTACCAGTGCAAAGTGATTGTCTTTCTACCTGCAAGCACCTAGGTGTGGTTATATGGGGCTGTAAAACACTGTTGAAGAAGCTCCTTCCCTGTTCAATAATCGTTAATGTCGATTGGAAAAATGCCCATAAGCCCTGTAACTGCACGTTGTCCATGCATTTCCCTTGACCTTACATCTGATGCCTCAGTAACAATAAAAGTTTTATCTTTTTCTCCAGTCTGTTAAGAAAATGAGAACACTTTTGCAGACTGCATTTTAGGGAAGGTGTCCTAAGAACTTTCTAATGCGCCCAAGTTTTCTACAAAAGTATGACGTGTTTATAAACCAGTTTCAGTTGTGGTGCTAATAGACTGAGATCAGCAGCCAAGCATGTTTTTGGGAAAGCCTTTCCGTCCTATAGTATTTTTTAAAGATGACGTCCCATGTCCCTCTGTTATTAAGCTTATTACTTGGTACATGGTCCTCAGTACTCCTGGCATTCTTCATGCTTGGATGAGGGGCAGTTTCTGACTGGGTGGGCAGAAGGTCGGTGCATCCTCATCTTCAGATGCGCCTGGTGGGCCTGCAGCCCTGGCAACCATAAATGGGAAAGGCGTATGGTGTGCCATGCAGGCAGCCTCCAGCCCAGCAGCTCAATCACGACCCCACAAGCACCTCAAATTGTGCATCACCTGCTTTAGCAGACAAATATTAGCGCAAGGTCAGATGGCTGTCAGGCTTTTGTGTGCTGGGATTATGCCTGAAGTGCTACATTTTTCATCATCCCCAGCTGGCACCACGTTTGCCTGCTCGTACTGCAGAGAAGATTTTAATTTGCTGTTTCAAAGTTTCATAAGTGAGACAGTCTTAGCTGCTGTACTCTTGCTGTGACTGTAATGTCTTATTCCTGGTGTTCTGTAGGACTTCAGGTTTTTTTCTTTCCCCCAGTTTTAAAAATGGAATCTGGTGGCTGGAGTTGTTTGGCTTTGCTCCTTGGTGCACAGAGTAAGATCACCCGCTGGGAATGAATTTTCTGCAGTGGCAGTTGGGGCAGTGTTATTCTGCGTAGATTTCTGCTGCTCTCCCTCTGCCCCCCACCAGTGTTGGCCCTGTCTGATATCAACAATATTTTCTGTAGAGAGAAAGATAGCTTCTCACTGAGATGTTATTAAGCAGTAAATTAGTGTTCATCACATGAATGTGAGTGATGAAAATGTTGGAGTGCTTTGCGAGTGCATACAGTGAAAGCTCCTCCTGGCTGGTGGCTGAGGGTGTGTGAAGTTCCACCAGCCCTGCCTGGGGTTTGAGTGTGAGACGGGGACCCCTTCTGCACCCACCACACTGGAGCACCTCACTCTCCTTCCAGGGTCGTGACAAACCCAGGGCTGACTGGGTCTGGATGGAAAAGTGGTGCTGCATCCCACTGGTACTTGGTACATGTTTTTTCTTCATCAAGCAGGTTAATAGTGCTAGATGTTCTTTTCTTGGTCTATTATGAGAAGAATATGAAAGGCGTTCTGTGTCTGATACATTAGAAACAGAGAAATTATTTATGTCAGTAAGGAAGGTATCAGGTGATAAAGGGATGTCCAGCAGCAGGATTTTGGAAAGGCAGAACATGAGAGGATAGTGAATGGACCTTCCTGTGGATGGGTTAGGGGAAAAGGATGCTATCTCTCTAAGTTTTCACCTATATCTGTTACAATCATGGAATGTGGGGGTCGTGGATGTTACTATGTGTGTTGTTCAACCACCAGTCAAGGGAAGTCCTTGGAAAAGTGTTGCAAAAGTGCTTCGCTGCTTCCTATTTTGGCAGAAGGACCAGGGGCAAGCAAAGGAAGGATTTTTTCATGCTCTGAAAGCCACAGCCTTTCTAGATAGACGTGGAAATGCGGAGATGAGCCAGTTTACAAGAGCTGATGCTGCACCTGTGTCTCCGTAAGGTGCCTCTGAATAAAGAAGTACAGCTTCCAGTGCTGTTGGTTCAGCACTTTGCCTACTTCAAACACAATGACAGGTGTTGTTTTGAATTAGCAGCAAGGTAATCATCATTGAAATTACACTAACAATGTGATGGGCTTTAGCATTTACAGAGAGTTATGCATCTTCAGTGCATTTATTGGTATTTAAACTACAAGGTTGGATCTCTTCAGCAGAAAAGATGACATTGATCTGCTTTCTGGATTCTCTCAAGCATCGTAAAAAAGCATTTATCTTTACTCAAGCTCTCTGCAGACAAACTAGAAAATGAATTTTTCTCAGATGCTATCCTTTAAGAAGCTTTTTGAGAGAAGAAAGCAAGTTGTAAGCCATGCAAAGAAAGGCTGTAGTCTCTTGAGGGGTGGGAGTATTTTACAATCTTGTAAAAGCACTGAAATAGCTCCTGTAACCTAAAAATCCCAGTGAAGACAATTTTCCTTATTCTACTGCAGTTACTTGAGGCCAAGCTTGTATATTGTTTATCTGAGTTTCACCTCAGTCATATTCAGGTTAAAGAAAAATGTTTATTGGGGGTTGTTTCCATCAGGGTTTGAACTCGGCCAGCCAGGCAGGATTTGCTTTCCCCACGAGAGTGCTCCTTCACCTTGCTGAGGCTATTTCACCCAAAGTTAATGCTTTGAGTCTTGAAGCAAGTCTGATCTCTACCCTTTGGTGGCCACCACATCTCTGTTCTCCCAGGGGGAAGAGATCCACAGGAGCTGTGGCTGTGTCGTTTCCATGAGCTCAGAGGGAAGGGTGTTCATCAAATGGAGTAGCTCTGATGGCTTGAAGTCTTGTGGACATATCTTGGCTCAAATAAAGGACACAGACTGTAGGCAAAGCAAACAGACTTTCCCGTGACCTTTTCTCCTAATCAAGAGGAAAAGAAGATAATTGTTTTGAAACTGGCACTGTTCAGTGGATCAACACTTCCACCTTCTGTAGGTGAGCCACAGAGTTATTTGCTCTATATATTCATTATCTAAAGAAGGGATGAAAAAAATTAGATCCATAGTTTGCAAAGTGCATCAAATATTTAAGTTAGGAAAGAGAACAAGGAAATATGCAAATGTAACAATTATTATTCATTGGCAGTAGCAATTTCTTCTTAAAGCAGGCAAATTGTGAAGAGCAATTAATAGTCTTGTGTTCATATGTGTGAAGGGAAGCGTAATCCGTTTTGGTTAGAGCACACGGTGGAGGCAAAAAGTACATCTGTCGCTCCTGGATGAAGAATGAGAGCAAGCCCCAAGCGTGCCTCCTGCTGAAAGACAAAATTCACAGTGGCTTTGTGCCATGAGGTGGCCTGGCCCTCTCTGGTGTGCAGGACCAAGCAGCTGTATCCCCATCGAGGTGATGAGCTCTGGAATCAGTGCTTGTGCTGGTGAGCCGGCCAAGACCTTCACGAGCTGCTGATAGGAATGATTTGAATGATGGATTTACCCCAAGGGATGCTGGATTCATTTACAGGCAGGATGGAGGGAAAAGGCTAGATGTGACTGTTGACAGATCACAGTAAACCTCCTGCTGACGTATTTAGTGATTTAAAAATAACGATCCAAGTGCCAGATCTGTAAGGGACAGAGTGGAAAAAAAAAATTATTTGGCGTTATTACTTTTCCTTTTGAGGACTTTTCTGTCCACCTTACCAGAAACATGCTTGCTGCTTAGCAGAGCAGGGAGTGCTGTGAACTGGGCAATAAAAATTAAGGAGTGCAGGAAAAGATCTTTGGGATATAGAACAGAAAAAAAAATTCATCAAGAGAGTAGATAAATGGAGAGACGTGGTGGAAGGATATACAATAACAAACAGTACAGAGAAAGCAAATCGGCCCAACTGAATTTCCTTCCAATGCTAACATAAGAGGAGATTTTGTAAAATGAACGCATTAATGTAAAATGAACAACTTAAAAGAAAATGTTAGCAATCTTACTGAAAGGAACAAACACGGTGTATTTCAAAAGCTCTGCATATCCTAAATAATCCAATTATACGAGCTTTGCAGTAATCATACATCCATCACAGTATTATCATTTTATAAAATATCACATGGAAATGCAGCTTCTTATTTTGGTGAATACAGATTTCAGTAAAGAGTAGGGTGGTTTTACAGTCAAAATAAACTTAATGTTCAAGATCTCTTCAAATATGTAATTGTGCATTTATAGGGTACTGGCTTGGGGTGAGTGCTGCAGAGTTTGTATTCTGCCTTGTAAGTGAAAAGAAACAAAATAAGACATAAAGATTTTGTGCTGAGATCTAAGTGAAATTCAACACTCGCTTCTCAAGAAACAAAGAGGCTTTGTGTGAGGGGTGTTGGGGCACACCACTGACCTGCCAAGGCAAAGCTGTGGGGTAGGGATGCAGTGCTCATGTTTTGGTGGCTGATAAGCAGTGGATATTTTTTCTTGAAACTCCCAGGAGAACTTCGCAGTCATAGGGAGGGACTAAGTCTTGGTCCAGACCTGAGGATATCTTTCTTCGGCATCATCAGAAGAATGGGTCAAATCAAAAGTCCCTCTCACCTTGTTTTTGTGTCAGGCATTTTACTGCGTGTCCCTTAGGTTATCATGTGGTTTCCAGTGTCTCTCCCTACAATTCACAAAAGCTTATCTATGATCATTTTTTTGGGGTTTTTTTTTTGTATATGACTAATGAATATGTGGGAGAGCACACAGTGCAGCAAAGGACCTACCTCCTGCTAAATGGTCTGCAGAGTTAAGGCTCCCTAGGTTTCTGACTCAGTTTATCCAATGATTTTTTTGTGTCAAAGTAAACAAAATCTATCCATGCTTTTCTGCTCAGTACCTTCACTGGTATTTCTCTAGAATTGCTTTGGTGGTCAACTAAAAATAATTTTTTTTGTTATCATAGTGTAATGACATTTGCCTCTGAGATATTTTTATGTACCTTTCAGAGTAGAACCCAACCAGCTACAGTTTTAAGGTAGTTTCTCATCAGATTGAAATTGTACAGATTATAGAGATTAATTTTATTTCCTCTCTTTCTTTTTAAATTGGTTTGTTAATCTACTATTGTGTATAAAAGTGCTAACCTGGAACAGTAATTTTTAATATGTTGTATATTATACTATTTTTATGCTTGTTTGGTTTTTTTCCCCCTGAAATATGGCACCTGTTTTTCCTAGTGGTTAGCACAACAGTTCATGTGAAAGCTAACAAATTAAGGGTTTGGTTTTAATTTCATCAGGTTACTAAAGCACAACCCCATCTCTCTATTTTTATTCACTTGATAGTACATCCTGCTGCTAGAAGTACTTTTTTTAGTTCCTGCTCCATGCTCACAGCACCTAGATCTGCAGAAGGCTATTTAACCTGCAAATCTTAAACACTTAAGGAGATGATCTGTCATTTGGAGATACTCTCCTTCCTCTTTGTCAGAAGAAAGAGCCTAGCTGATTAGGTTAGGCTAATCTAGCCTAGGGCTAGGTAAGACAAGTGCCATCCCCATTTGCCTTACAGACTTGCAAAAACTTTAGACCATGAGGTTGTGCAAAACCCTGTGCCAGAGCATGCACTGAGTACGTTCAGAATAGTCTTGGTTTGGTGACAGGACTGTAATTCAGAATTTATTTTAGGGAAAAAAAAAAATCATAAAAATGTTAAACAAATTTAAATGGTACTAAGGGCCATAGTGTTTAAATTGCATTAAAATGTCTCATTTTCATAAGCAGTTGTTTCTTTGTCTCCTGCCTTTATTCCTGTTGTATATGGCACCTGTACATTGAAAAATTAAAGATGATTCTACAAATATTCTTAAATAGAAACAGAATTTAGCTATGAATAGAAATGACAAATCAAAAATTAAACCCCAGTTGTTTCAAGAATTAGATGAGAATCCTTCCTGTAAAGCAATGGTGCGTAGCATCTCTGGATGGGGATCTACAGAAAGTAGGCTTTTATGTTTTGAAAGTTTGGGGTTTTATTTTTCTTCTCTTATGCCTTATCGTCTTGTATCTGCTCTGGGCTTCCATTCACCTTCTCTGGTTTTTGGAGGAGAGACTAAGACTTATAGCAAATCTGAAGTTCTGTAGCATGAGAAAGCCACTTCCCAGCCTGAGTGAATTTCGCTCACAGCACCCTCAGAGGAACTGATGAGGTGAGGTGACCTTTTTTTTAAAGAATTAAAAGCATATTCATTTTAGTAACACTATGTTTTCTATTCAGATATTCAGGGACAACAACAAGATGCCCCACTAAAGGCCATTGGAAAGGCATTAGAAAGATTTTATCCTTTTACTCTTTCTATTGTTGTTTAGCAGCTGCCTCAGGTCATTACCCCCTTGGTTTTCTGCTCATTTGCAATCCTTACCATATAAAATCTGCAATCATGGCTGGCCCCAGAGGGTCACGGCTGAACCTCTTCTCTCAAATAGCAGTGCAAGTTTTACAGACTTTTTCCAGCAAGATACAAGTTACCCATGGTTTGGTAACACACCAAAAGAGTGGTGTCATTACAAAAGGCACATAAGTTTTTTTCTCCTGAACTTTGTATCTTCATTGCTTGGTTTTAGACATGTTTTTCTAGAGTGCTTTTAATTAAAATATTAATGAAAAACATTCCTATTCCTTATTTGGGCTCAAAAATCCCTGACTGAGTGACTGCTCTGTCTGGTGGGCAGCAGGGACGTGTCCTCTCAGCCCTTTTTTATTGTAATTTCTGATGCTGCATAAGGCTCTGCGTGCATCGCTTAAGAACAGTAGGAAACTGCCTGCATCCTGATCTGATTTAAATTATTATGTTGTCTAGAGAAACGACATTCAGATCAAATAGCTTTAAAAAAAAGTGCCATATGCCGCAAATTCCAAACAAAGCTGGAGTTTGCCTGGGACATAATGACACCAGCCTGTTGTGCTCTTCCTCAATAGCCTGTAATTATTTCTGTCCTCAAACTGTGCATATATCATTGAGGAGGCTGATACATAAATAAAAAAGCTGCACTAATTTCAAGCTACATTAGTAACGCAGGAGTAAAAATAACCCACATCTGATTGATAGATAGAAAAAACCCCCACAAAATACAAGAATTCTGACTGGGATGTTTCTAGGGGAGTTATAAAGCAAGGAGAAAAAAATTAAACCATCAGAAAGCAAAAAAGTTTGCAATTGCTGCAGGATTAAATATGGAATGCGGGCTCTGTGGGTTCCTGCAGGTCTTACACTTATAGAGTCTTATAATCATTTACGTTGGAAACCACTTTTAAGAAGAGTCCACTGTTAACCTTACACTGCCAAGTCCACCATTAAACCATGTCACTAAGCGCCACATCTTTTAAATACCTCCAGGGATGTTGACCCAAGCACTTCCCTGGGCAGTTTGTGCCTGCGTTTGATAACCCTTGCAGTGAAGAAATTTTCATAATATCCAATCTAAACCATTCCTGGCTTTATCATTTACAGACTGGGCCAGCGCTGCAAAGGTATGATGTAACCCCTGAGTCTTCATCTTGACGTCTTCAAGGCTATGAGGAAAATGTGATCAAGTGAAGCCCAATGTGACTTTTCTAAATTACAGCGTTTCTCCAGAAGCAGAATATGTATTGGGAAAATGCAAAGGGTAGATGGAACTGATCAAGGACGTCACGTAGCTGTTGGGTTTTCCTTATGCTATACTGGAGCCTGTGGTTCGACTTCAAAGGCTTTGATGTGCCTAAGTAACAGCTATTTGAAATACTGGATTAAGTTGAGACTGGAATTTCGCATGGCACTTGGATTTGACATGGCAAGTCAAGGTGTCCTCCCATCCTCCCCGTCTCATGTCTGACCAGTTCATCTCTTGCAACTAAACACAGATATCCCCCATGCACTCCTGGGAGATGCTGTTTTGTCTGCCAAAACAGTTTTTTTTTCAGGCTAAGGGATATTCTCTGTAATTTTCACAGCTGCTATGTATAACCAGGAAGGAGATGGCTGCATTTTTCAAACCAGTTAAGCTTTTAAATCTACATTTAGATAGGTAAATCTGAGTGATTCAGTTCCTGGAATTGCTGAGCATTCACATATTCTGCTGAAATCCCAAGGGTGGCTGTTTCAGCTAGCAGATAATGTACACTATACAGGTCTTTTTAAAAACAAATTAAATGAATTCTAATATTAAATGTTCAGAAATCAAGGCCCTTGTTAGAAGAAAAGAGTATAATTATGAGTGACCTGCCCAGGGCGAAGCATCTTTCCCATAGAACATGCTATTGTCTGAACCAGATATTCTCAGCCATTGATCTTGCTGCTTTTTTGTTTTTTCTGGCTTGGAAATGAATGGTTACTCTCACCAGAATCACCTTTTGGAAATCTCCCTTCAGCTGCCTGGCAGAGGTTTTTCCTGGAGGTGAAGCCCAATGCTCCTGGCCCCGGAAAGCGAGCTGATGTCTTGAGCCAGCAGGGAGGATGGGGCTGGTGGCTGAGATGGGGGTCCCGCACAGAGGACTACTGGGAGTGGTGGCGTCTGCAGTGCCAGGAGGGGTGAAGGGAAGCGGTGCTGATGTTCTGGTACTGAATGCTGCAGCCGAGCAGGAGTGGCAACACCCAGTGTCATATCCCTGTCCTGCCTCATGCAGGGAGAGCCCTGCAGGGGAATAGAGCTCCAGCCACCTCAGGTGTAAGTTGTGAACTTTCTTGTGCTTTTCCTGAATGTGTCTCAGTCATTTTATTCTGATCCTAAAATCTAATGGGGATTTTTTTTTTTCCTTCCATATTTCAGGATTAGGGAATTAGGGGAAAAGAAGTGGGCTCAAAATGAGCATGAAATTTTATTTAATTCTTAAAGGACTATGGCATTAGTCAGTTTTCTGTGTGATGTACTAATGCTTAATGAATTGCCAAGGGTAATTAATAAGGAACCTAGGTCTTTTTATGCAAGGTGCTTTACAGAAATCCATTAAGACCCTAGTGCTGACAGATCGTGCTTTCCACTATAGTTTAGGGTTACATGGCTGCTACTTATGTTATGACTAAAGTTGTACATTAAATTATGTTATGCATTTTCCATAGCTTCTTTCACTGGACTGTATATCTGGGTTAATCTCTATAGCCTGATTGAATGGCACCAGTGAGAAACCTGACTCATGCAACAAAAGCTAACAACTCGCTCCCCTATAAATACTTGAGAATTGGCTTTTTCTTGAGTGGAAGCAGAAGCCCATCCAAATAAATTCTTTATCCAGCAGAGGTTGCTGAAGGACACAAAAAGTTTTCCTCTGAACTAACTACATCTATCTATCTGCAGAAATACTGAAGTAACAAGTGATTGTTTGGAAAAATGTGTTAGATTTTTTTTCCTTTCTCTTTCTCTTCTCATCATTGTCTGTTGCTTGCTCTTTTTATATATCAATCTCTTTAAAGAGGGGGGCATTCCAGCTGTGTCAAAATAATTTTCTTTCAAGGGTACATGTTCTTCTTTTATTGATCAAAAACAATTAGAGAGAGAAGAACTGACAGTTTCACTGAACTGTCAATGAAAATATCATAATGAACAGTTTATTTTGAAACAACCAATTCTCCCATTAAATGATCTGTAGCCTAGGGGGGAAGAACTGTTTGTGAACAAGAAGTATTGTTTGTTGCAGCATCTGTGTGTTGATCTTTTGATATTTTTGGGGTACACAGTGGTATCAGTATTTTGAAAGGACCATTGGGAAGTGTGAAAGAGAATGCAATGTACCAGGATCTGACCTCACACGGTTGACCACAAGAAATTTCCTTGTCTCGTCAGGAGCATCTGGGTGTTTTGCCTCAGTTAGACCTTTGCTATAAGCACAGAACTCTGTGAACCTCTGAAAAAATGGGGGAAGGATGCCAAATCAATCTTACTGGTTTTAAATAACGTTATCTGGTTAATTACTTCACAATCCCAACTGTACAGGTGATTAATGAACCTTTTCTTTTAACGATCATGAATCGTTTGAAGTGCTGTCCTCCTCCGCTGGGAAGGATTTTGTAGAACACTGCATATCCGCAATGTGGGCAGTTGTGTGTGCACATACACACCTTCATCCTATTTCATAGACAATTGCTTCCAAAGAGCATCAGCAGCTGAAAATGTGGCACATCTTTGCACCAGGCACAGCCCCTCAGAAACACCCCAATGGGTCTTCATGGTGATGCTGTCACATAAATACCTGTGCTGTAGGCTCTGCTTGCCCTGCGCAGAGCAGGAGAACTGAATAGACCAAGGAACTGCTCGTGAAGTCATGTAAGTCACAAAACCCAGTGCTAGAAAGATGTTAAACCCTTGGTGGAGTATCAGGCCAGTTGGCTCAACTGACACAATGAGCTCGATGTGTTTTAGATACACCTTGTTTAACTTGAAAGCTATTAAAGAATGTAAAGGTCCCTGTTTGACTCTACTAGGAATAAAACTTGTTTTGCTTTCTTAAACCCTTCTGCACCCTAACTGACTTCTCCGGGACCAGCCATGTGCAGGTTTATCCTGCTTTCTCATTTCCTTTCCATGACCTCTCTCATTTCACACACCTAGGGCTTCTCCCCCACCGCTCAACAAAGTTCACCTCCTCTGCTCTCTTCCCTATCTTCTCTCTCCTGTTATTCATTTCCAGACAGCCTCTCCCCAAGCCAAGGCTGAGCCTCAGGCTTGTGAAAGTAGAAAAAGAAGTCTCCTCTGCTTCTTGCTGTCTGATCCCAAAAGACTCACTGTTGTGATGGTGCCTCACCTATTTCCAGACTAGGAGTCAGTATGGACAAGCAGCTGCTACCCCTCTCTGTATCTCACAGTTAAAAAAATTATACCATGTTGCTTTACAGCAAAGTGCTTGGTCTCTGTGTCACACTCAGGTTGGCACCATCTTCACATCCACTTATTTGGGGCATATATTTTTTCCACAGGGTCAGACAGGAGGTGTCACACTGCTCAGCTTTACACATCTGATTTCACCATCCACTCTCCCCTTGTTGTGTCCCCGAAGCCAAAGGAGAGCAAGGTGCAGTGAAAACCCAGAACTGCAGCAGGTACGTGCAGAGCTCAGGTGGCCGCCATACGCGCTGAGGGAGAAGCTTGGCAGTCTGATGCTTTTCCCTGGCAGATCTCATTTCCATGTCAGTTCAGTGGCATTAGGCAAAATTTATGTCTTACAGCACAAGTATCAGAAATAGCCTGTACATTGAAATGACCGGCTTGCATCTCCTACACCGAAAGTGAAGCCAAACAGTCACTAATACTATTACAACCATCTTTTTTGATCTTGGCTGGCCCACTTGGCAGAGCTTTTATAAACATATGTAATGGTTGCAGCTCTGTCACCAATGATCGTATTCAGCCAGGCACGTGGTTGAACTACCACTAGCTCCAAAAATATGGAAGAAATACTGCCTTCTGCAAGGATCTTGTGGTTCAGGTTATGGTAACCAGCACTTAAACACCTTGCTGCAATTTGCAATAGGCAACTTTGAAAGTGTAATCATTTAGCCAATGTAGTTAGAAAGAGTTCAGAAATAAGCAATAAATGTAGCAAAAAAGTGCAGGACCAAGCTGGTATCTTGTCTTCCAGAGATCTGGAAAAAGGAACATCGTGTTTCCTACCAGCCAAATCCCTCAGCTGCTAGGGCAACTCTGAGGCTACTGCTTCACTTCCTTAGCCCAGAGCATTCAGCTGAGAGTTCAGAGCTCATTACATATTTTTCTGGTTACACCTTTTTTTTTTTTTTAGCGCTTTTTCTCTCACATACTCTTCAGGGTGTGCATTTTATGTTAATTGCTATGCTAATAAGAATCTGTGAAAAGCATTTTCAGGAGGGGAAAACGGATCCCAGATTATTAGCTCTGCTTAGTTATTACTCCTTTTCCCAATTATTGTTTCCAAATAAAATTTGTCAGTTTATGCTTCCTGACCCAGATGTAATTACAGCATGGCTGTCAAATAAGAGCTGGTTTAGTGCCAACAATGAGGGAAACCTCCTTTGTAGAGACATAAGGAGACTGTTAGTTGCATCTTCTCTTACAGGATTCGGGTCTTATTAAATAATGAGAAAATAGCTGTCTGTCTCCAGGAGAATGGTATAAATGGCTGCCTTTGAGTGAAACATTTGGTGCTGGTTTTATGCTTTTCATGTTGTAACAGCATGCTGCCTCTGTGCAGCCTGATACAACCTCTGATGTGCCCAAGCTGGAGATGAAAAACAGCAAGAACAACAATGTTACTGCACTGTTTGTTAGGATTTTATGTGGAGTTTTCCAATGGGAACTAATGTTGCTGAGGTCTTGTTGGCAAACATGAAAGTGCTAATTATAGATGAAAAGTGCAAGTCACTTTGATTTGGGCTCTGTAGGACTGGGTTGTTTTTATGTAACTCGTGGAATGTCATTTCACGCTGACATCTGATATATGGATGGACCCTCTCCTTATTTTGAGGATGTTCATGAAGAGCTGGGGGTTGCACAAAAGCTTGAATATAGTGGGCCAAACACTCTTCTTTTTTTGATTGCGGCTTTGCTGCTTTTCTTTTGAGGTGCTGCATTGTGTGGCATGAACAGCCAGCCCAAAGCTAAGCAAACATCACGAGCAAGTCCTAAAAAGGCAAATTGCCTCTAGAAAATGGCATCCAAATAATGGAGTTTTTATTCAGGGTTTAGCAACTATCTTTGGTCAGTCTGCAGACCAGAAATCTAAAACAAAGTGGATCAACTCCTTTTATGCATTTTGCCTCATCACAACATCCCTCACAAAATACAGCTTCTGAAAACTGATTTTTTTAAGAGGTTGGCGTCCATATGAACAGGGGCGGCACTCTCTGCAGTGGGGTTCAGTGCTCCAGGGAGGGCTGGATATGGCTCTGCTTTAAATCTAGAAAATGAATACACTGTCAGGTCAGAGGTGGTACATTGCATTTGGGTTGAGGCATTCAGTAAGAACATGTGCCACTGCTCTGTGTCTTTAGGCACTCTGGAGCAAACTGGTTTAGAAGTCATTGCTTTTCCCTTGGCAAGATGCCCTTGAAACCTTGCCTCTGGCAGGATCTGGGAATCCCCTGGAGCTGGAAGAGCCTGTAGCTCATGGAGGAAAACTCCTCCTGTTCCTCCCCAGCTTTGGTGGGGGTCCTGATGCCCTGGGAGCTCCCGACTCTAAGAGAGGCAGGAGGGACTCCCAGCTTCTCTCCTCAAGGCCAGAACTTTGCCACTGCAGGGAGCTACGCAAGGCAAAATCTCCAGGTGTCTGCTGAGCCTGGAGCTGTGCCAAGCCTTATTTCTCCATCTGAGCACTGTCAAAAACATCAAAGCATTGTTGAGAGGTGGAAATAATTACTTATAAGAATTAACTTCCACCTCAGAAATTTCATCTTCCTCCTCTAAGTTAACCTCTTCTCAGTTGCTTCTACTCTTGCTTGGAGCAAGAAAAATTTCCAAGGCCAAGATTTGCATTTCATGAACACTACTGGAAAGCTGGGGCAATGCTGCTGGCTTCTGCAGGGTTGCTGCAGCTGGGCACCTGAATCTAGTTTGACGATGGTAGAGTTGGTGTGATTGCCAAGAATGTGCAGGAACAATTTAAAGCAGAGTGGAAATGTTTCCTCTTTAAGGAAAAGGAGGCAATATTGAGCCTTTTGCACATACTAATAATAATTTCTGAAATGGAAGCCAGTCTGAGAGCAATAGATATGTCCTGCACAGATTGCAAATCATCTTACTTCGTGTCTGGCTGCTGAAGTCTTGGGTTTTCTAAACTCTCTCTCTGAACTTCAAAACTTTTTCCCAAGTATTAAATCCATTAAACAAGCTCTCAAAATAAACGATGTGATCATGTTAAACAAAAGCCGTTGGCCTTTGTAGAAGTCCTACATTGGGAGACTGTTGGTTGCTGTTAATTTTCCTTGCTTATGGGACCTGCAAGTAGGAACTTAACAGCAGCACCTATAGGGGCACCTCTCACTAAAGTGGTGTGTCCTGTGACCCACATCAGTGCTTGTGAGCAGAGATGGAGGGCAAATTCCCACAGCCACCTGAGAAATAAAGGATGACCTTTGTCCTAACAATTTTTCTGTGTGATTCCCCATTTTTCCCAGAGCTCAAAATCCAGGATTGATTAGCCAGTTTTAGAAATTAAACTCTTCACATGTGGTTAATCCTGCTGAGATGGTGAGGAAGAGAAGGAAAGTCTTAGTGAGGAAAAACTTTCCACCTCCCTGCTCACCTGAATGCTTGTTGCTGGTTCCCACTGGCTCCTTTGTGCAGTAGTTCTCAGCATGATCTGGTGGCATCCAGGGAGGGAAAACAACCAGGTCCGTGTGTAACAACTATGAACAAAATCAGGAATGCTGCTAGGAAAACCAAATTCTCTGCCAACATCAAGGGCCATGGGCTGTATGTAAGGTATCAAGAAGAAACCAGGTTATCCATCCATATATTCCATTACCTGTCCTACAGGATGGTCTTCCTGATTTTGCTTTGTTTGGCAGCGCAAAGATTATTGGTGCTATCCTCGCCATTGGGTTGCTGCAACAGTACTGATTTCAGTGCCTTCCACTTTCCAGAAAGTAGTAGGAACATTAACACAGCATCTCTTTTTCCTAGATAAAAAAATGCTAACTTCTCAGGCAGCTTTCATACCATTTGAAGGGCTGGGCTCTCCACATGGAGGAAAGATGTTTTCAGTGATGGAAACAGTGCTGAATTTGGCACACTAAGCACTGCATGTGTGGCAAGCTCTGGAGTGAGTAGCACTTTATATGTAAGAAACAGCTTTTGGATGTAACTTGTAGTGGTGCAACCTGCCAGAAAGAAATAATCATAACACCTTGCAAAGGAGCATGGTGCTGGGCAAAGATACAGTGACTGTGGGTGATTGGATACCCTATCCCAGGTGCTGTGGCATCTCCTGCCCACCTCTCTCAGGACACATCCTGCCCTGGAACAACCGCACATCAGTATCTGTGTCCTCCGTGTAGATCCAGCAACACGCCTACACACGCGAGGATGTGCCACCTGCATCAGCTGCGCATGCAAGGGCCGTGGCTGGTAGCACCACAGCCTCCCTCCTGATCACCCTTGCTGGGAAGAGCAAGTTGTCAGGATTCTGCTCTGACTGCATCAACTGCAATGGTTGGATGCACTGCGGTTGCACTGTCTTGTACATGGGATTGCCACCAGAACGCATGCATGCAGTGGTGACCTTGTGCTGCAGCTGTCTGGTCAAGCATCTCTGAGCTGGGTCTCAGTGCCTGGCTGTGCTTGCAAAACTCACAGCAGTGCGTTGCCAGGCAGTGCTATACAACATATCATAGTCTGCAGTAATGCAGCATGATCAAGTGATTAGCAGCCCATAAAGGACCACATAATCCCATAGAACTGTTGGATTAATAACACAGGCACTTGTGGCCTGTGAAAACCAAGTGATGGTAAATAATGGACCAAGGTATTATTCTCAAGCCTTTTATTACCCTGGTTTGTTTGTAAACTTGCAAGTATTAATCTCAATATTGATGACAGTAGAGTTGACTGCATTTGAAAGGCTGGACTTTAATTTTCAGTGGAGACACAAAACTTGCAAATGCAGCAAAACCAATCTGTGATTAGTAATGTTTTTCTGAACATCCAGATTTACTCACAGCAGTACAAAATTAAGTGCCCATCACTGTGATTTTGGCACTTGGAGATAGTGCCTCCTGCTAAGGAAAGAAGGTATTATACGGCACCACAGTTCCACATTCAACATCAGATTGGTGAAATTAGTCTGAACTGGAAAAGTTACCTTTGCAAGCGAGGAGGTGGAGTGCACTGCAAGAGCCTCTGCTTGCAGGCTTATAGAATATGCGATGAACTTTACTATCCTATGTATAATCTTAGAATGGGAATAACAGAATAAAGGACATTTCTGTCTTCAGGTTACAGTTGTCTTAATAAACTCGTTAGCACTTCTTAAACTGTATATTTCCCAGGTAGTATCTGATGAAGCATGTTCATTTGTTAAAGGTCTAGCTGCCACTAATATAATTGTTTTGTGCCACTGGAGTTTTATTTCACAGTAAATACGCTTACCTTGCCGTCACAGGGACCTGATTGTGTGAATGAAGCAGAGTGGCTTCAAGAGTTGAATCTGCATTTGTTAGCATATGCATGAACATATTTTCTTTTCTCTGCTTTGATGGAAACCTTTTAAGGGCCCCCAAATCTTGCCCTGAACATGTGAAAGTGGTAGTGGGAGGTGTAAAGCACACAAGCTTAGCCTACTGCCTCATGCACTATTTTTGTTTCCTCTGACAACTGGGATGTTTCTGCAGGACCTGTGCTCTGCTGCCACCACCCTGGCCTCCAACTTGGATTGCAACTTGCTCCTGATTCACACAGTAATATAAACTCTTGTGCTGGTTAGTATATATTTTACTAGCATATATTGTATGCTATATATATACACACAGTATATGTTATGTAGTGTATATATGTAAATGTGCTGATTATTCAGAAATTAATCGATGGTGAGAATGTCTCTTTCTTTGTCTCTTTCTGCCTTCCAGGAGTACGTCCTGAATCTGGTGCTAGACTGTGTTTTAATGGCTTGGATGATGGAAACTGGTGTTACATCCGTGAAAAATGTAGACAACATTAAGCAGCAAAGAACCCCAAGGAGGTTCAGATATCCAGCTTGTCTCAAAAAAGTTGGAAACAGGTTTAGGAACTAGGTGATACGATTTAAGGAGACAAGAGAGACTGCACTTAGGTAGGAATAACTACATGGATCAATACTGGGTGATGGATGCCAGTCAAGGCAGCTGCTGCCCAGAAGGGGATGAAGGGTTGGTAAAGGATCACAAAGGTGCAGAAGTAGATACTGTGCAGTTGGGAGTAAAGACAAAGGTAATATTAATGTACAAGCAGCAGTATGGCCTCCTAGGCATCTGAAGTTATTAGTTTTCACTGTTTCACATCAAAAAGACTCCAGACTGCATACTGTGACCAGGTTTGGGCTTTGCTTTTAGCACAGATGCAAAACACTCAGAGCTTAGAAAAAATGTGCTGAAGTCTAGAAAACAGATAGGTTGTTATCTCTGGAGAGCAAAGAACTCAGGAGAAACGGGGCTCCTACTCCATGTAAAAGACAACTGGGGGGAGGAAGGGAATCTTGTCCCATTCTTATTGTGGGTTAGAGAAGTAAGGGGCATATGTTTCAGCAGGGAAGAATGTGGCTTTGATATTAGAAAAATTATTTTAGAAAGTTGTCGCAGCAATGTAGCACATCTCAATGAAAAGCCTTATAGAGGAATGTGACTGTATTTAATAAAAAAATGATATTACTCATGCACACATTTCGTAGCCACATACTCACATGCAACAAAAATGTTTGTATCACAGGATCAAAAAGTAATTCAGGTTGGAAGGGTCCCTGAGAGGTCTCTGGTCCAACGTCTGCATTAGTGCAACGCAGCAGTCAGATCCGCAGAGCCAGGGTGGTAATTTCACAAGTTTTCTGGGAAACCTTGTTCCCTTGGTCCAGACAGAAGCTCCACAATTTCAGCTTATAATCACTGTTTTTTATTCATCCTGTCTGCACATTTGTAAAGAGCCTGGCTTTGTTTTCCCAGTATCCTTTAGATACTGGAACGTGACATCCAAGTATCCAGGTAGTCTGGTCAGGATCCTTGTGATGGCAAGGAGGACAAGTGACATCAGCCTGAGTCCTCATCACCTCTCATGGATTCTAGGGAGCCTGATGATCCTATGCTAGCTTCCAGCATGCTTTTTGTGTCCCTTGGGAGCAGACAGTGATGAAGATCTTTTGTTTCTCCACTCTGTCCCAGCTCTGCATGGAGGATTCACCTCTGTCTCCTTACTTGGGCCGTTGTTCTGACAATGTTCCAGCCCTGTTCTTTGTCTTTTTTATCTTCCCACCATCACCTCTTAATGACTTTTCCTAGTCTGTTTTTGGACTGTCCCCTGGTTTAGGTAGTTCCTTGTTTTCCCAGTCGCAGTGTCTGGAGTAGCTCCTTGTAGATAGATGTGATGATAGGATCCTGACGACCTGCTAAGAAAGGTGCTATTAATCCCTGCCATTCTTCTGCTATTTCTCCTGGACCTTCCATGCTTGGGCTTTCCCACCCATTCTCCATTCAGACTTAGGATATCTGTCACAAAAGGTAATAAATTGCATTTACAGAATCTCTGCAGATGGAGATCTTAAAGAACCAGCCAAACCAGCATCTGGGAGAAGTGGTTTAGGGACAGATGAATCCAGCCATTGGGGTGATGGGTGGGCTGTGTGATGCTTAACATCTCTTCCAGCCTGTGTTCTGTGATCCATGCTTACATCGCTCTACCCAAATTTGTTTCTGATTGCACTAAAAACTCTAAAAACATGATCTGAGAATAAACGAAACCTTAAAAATAGAATGCAACTAAATTATTTCGTTCCTAACGTAATCATTTCTAAGACAACATCCTGAAACTTTTATGCCTAGCATGATTTTCTGAACCCTTAAAATTAGCCAATTTAAGTATAGCTTATGGCATATAGGGTTCCACAATAGCACTAAGTAAATACAGGCCTATATTTGCATCTAGAGTTTCCTTCACGTACTAACCATGTCAGTTCCACACCTGCACCCCTAAGGGCATGAAGGTAATTCCCATTTTTCCCCTTTTCTCTTAACAAAAGCTAATGCTGCTGAATATTACAGTGGGATTTGAACCTGTAATTGAGGTTTCTAGGTGCTGTTACATTGGGTTATTACACCCTTTGGTGAGGAATCATTTGACAGACAGACACTGGTCTTAGCTAGTGAGAGTATTCTCCACAGTAATGCTTTGCTCTTCCCTAAAGAAATCAGGGTGAAAATCTCACGTCAGTGGTGAGCACAGCAGCCACGTCCACAGAACCAACTTTACATTGCAGATGTGACAGACAACTAACTTTCATGCAGATGTGAGCACAGCTTGCTTATATAGCTGCCAGTCAACAGCTCATCAAAATGACTGCTAACCTTGGATGAATTCACACCTTTGCTTACTCCCTCACTAAAATAACCTGGATATTGCAAATGAAGTGCAAGTGATCTGTCTTAGCTTAGCACTAGGAGTCCATTTATTGTAAGTGGAAAGAAAGGGGCCCAAGGAAATGCAAGGAGAGGTTTTATTTTTTACCCCCATCCAGTCCTCTTCCTCCAAGGGTCTCCAATTGCTGTTCTATAACACTGTTTACCTCCAAGGTCTGTTCCCCAGTGGACGTTTTAAGACTTAACCTTTTATAGGGAAAGATTTTTTTTTTTACTTTTATGCAGAAGGGCCAGGAAGTTTCCTGGAGTTACTCTGGGAATTAATCCAAAAAATAAGACAAGTTCTGGCAAGTGACCAGTCCTTCCTTTGAGCCACCTGGGTTGGGGAGGTTCCCAGGCAAGCCCTCTTAGGAAAGGCTTTCTCCCCAAATGGTGCCTTACCTGCAGTAGCTATTTCAGGCTATAGTCAAAGCTGAATTGGGAAGTTATGCTCCAAGAAACTTGGCTTTGCTCTAATTACATATTTAGTTACACTGTTACTGCCATATTATGAACAGCTTTAAAAGTGGAACAACAAACTGCACTTTATGTGCAATTTGGTAGCTCCTAGCTCAGCCAGTGTTTGCCTCTGTGAGCATATGAAACACTTCTGAAACTTCTCCAGTATAGACACAAAAGGAGGTGAAATCCTCTCTCTAACCTGTTGCTGGTGCACACAGAAGTGCAGGCAGCTTGGTTGCCGGTGGGCATTGGGATTCGGGTCACTGCAACCCAGGTGAGTGAGCAACCAGTTTGTGGCAACCTTTCCTGTAAATACGTCAGAGAGTTTGGAAATGGGTAGGAAAATATCACTGCAAACTGATGGATGACTTCAGGAGTTCCTCTGGATGTAAGATTAAACCTGCCTGAGCTTTTGCACAGTCTTTTTCCTGATGACCGCAGCTGGATGGACATAGAAAACAAAAGTAGTTTCAGTTTGTTTGTCATGAAAGTAGATACTATTTACCAGCTCTTCCTGCAATGGTATCATTACTGGTTTTCTGTAAAATGGATATTAGGTGTCAGTTATAGGCTAATGGGAAACAGATGTTGTCCAGAAAAAAATTCCTAGTGCACACAGCATGCAGCATTGGGCTTTCCACTGCTGTGCCAGGGTTGCCACATCTGCAGGGAGTAAGGCATGCTTGGCCACAGTGTGGGAAAGAAGGAGTTATGTGTTACCTTATCTTTTACAGGACTTTTATAGTCCAGGCACTTGCACACCTTTGTCAAAGTCATTTTATTTCATTGAAATGAAAGCTTTTCAAAACAAGTAGCGGAGTAAAAGCTGGGAGCATCACACACTGGTTCAGGTTCTATCCTTGCAACTGCAGCTCTCCAGGGCCCTCAGTTCCCTCCATCAACCTCCACAGCTGAACGGGGTTCAGCTGAGAAATCACAAGGTTGTAAGTCAGAGGTGTCAAACTCACAGCTCCCGCCATTCTCCTGCTCCTGCAGCATAACACTCATCACATGCTGCACACGTGCTCAGCGCTGGCAGGAGCGCAGGGGCAAGGAGCTCAGTGCTGCCACCGGGTAGAAACAAGGTGCTGGGCCAGATAAAACAAGGTGCTGGGACAGATTCAGCCCACGGGCTGTGAGTTTGTCACCCCTGCTCCAAGTGCACTCAATCCAACTGTGATTTTGTATGGAACAAACAATTTGGTTAAAAACAAATGTTACTGGATTTTAGTTGTTCTTTGGCAACAGGGCCACAGTGGACAATCTAATGAAATGTGGGGGTTTGCGGCCACTCTGCTCTCTGAGCAAACTACAGTCAGGTTCATGGTGGTGCACCAGGTGCACATATCTTCACACGAGGACAGGGCAAAAGCCACGCCAAAAACTCGGAAAAATTATTTCCCAGTGAAGCCAGCTTGGTATTTAATGAGGACAGGATAAGCATTTTTTTTAATGGTAAAATGTGATGCGATATATTTCTTTTCTCTGCACCTACTCATTTGCCAATGGTAGACTACAAGTTCCCGGGTGTATTTAGGTGTATTATACCTTACCAAGGTATTTTGAACTGAAAAGAGCCCTCCTGCCAAGGATGTGCTGCTGGTGTGTACTCTGTACTGGTCGTGCATGCTGGTTTGCTGCATGTTCTTACTGCTGGCGGTAGGAATACTGGAAAAGGTAGGAGGCTTACTTTATCAGACTACCTTAGGTACAAGATAAAACTATAGGCTATATATACGTTTCTTACTTTTGTAAGCAGTAGCAGGATTTTTGCACAGCAGAACCTTGCTTCATTTCTGTAGCTCAATGGGGTCTCTGTAGATTTGCTCTGAAATTGTTTAGCCACTGTAATCTCGCATTGTAATGGCATCACCAGGAGGTCCTTCTGTGCATATGCAAGGCCCATTACCCAAACACCCACCTCATCCTGCTGTGGAGATCCCACCTAATAATGACTTTTTAATGAGTTTTTCCAAGGCTAAGGGTATTTCTTTTAAATTCAACATTTTAATGACGTTTTTTATGGCATAATCAAACAGACTCCCCAGACCATTAGACTGCTTGTACTGTTACAATGTCTAATTGTGAATCTCAGTAGCATAGATTAAGTGCTTTCTGCCTTTCTCTAGGTACCTTATTTAGCCGTTAGAAACCCCACGGAAAACAAAGGCAGGGTTATGTAAGGGACAATTTGAACAACAAGGTGATACCCTATCCATTACAAAGGGCTATACCCGTGAAGCAGACAGACTTCTGGCAGATGAGGGAAGGCAGGCAACAAAGGTCTCCACACTGTCACCCAGCTTGTGGCTCTGGGTGCAGCTTGGGGCAGACATCTCAATTACTTAGAGGAGTTTTATTTTGAGATTAGGAACCACTATATTGTCCTAAGCAGTAACCAGCTTACAACTTCCTGTAAGAAAATTTTTCTTATGTATTTTCTCTTTTTCCTTGCAACCGCATTACCTCCCTTTTAGAGTAAGGATCAGCAGTTGCCCCCATTCCCATTTATGAAAATGATTTTTACTACTATCAGGTGGTTGCCTTTTTTGTGTGAATGATATATACTTCTGTGTGGAGGGAGAACTGTTTTTAAAACCTTGCTTTGTACAGCCATCTCTGCAAAATTTCTTTGCAAGTTTTTCTTCAGCTCACATCTGCCCCATAACTTCAACACAAACCCCCGTGCTCAGAGGAAGACATCAGGTCACAGCTTTGGTGATGGTTTCCAGGCTATCAGTGACTTGCTGCGCTAGCCTGGACTTATAGGAGAGACTGAGTAGCTGGACTTAAGCTCTAGTTTTTGGTGGGATATGCAATCGCTTAGAAATAACATCTCCCTGTGGGCCTTTCAGGAGATAGGGGAAAGAAGTTGTCTCAGCTCTGGACTTGGCCATTTGGCCTGGGGCAGCCCTGTCCCTGCTGCAGGATGCAGGGCACCTTGTGGCAGTAATCCTGCACAAATGCATCTCTTCCACCTCTTGATCCCTCTGGTTATTTTATCTGTTGTTGAATTTGCATCTGCTGTTTTGCTCAGCAACCCACTGCTTGGCTGCTCTCTCCTTAGGTTAAATAGGAGCTCTGCCACCTTCGGTCCTGTGCAATAGCATTTGAAACCCTCTCTGGGCACAGATTAACATTAATCTCTTTGATGTGGTGGTTCATAGCTCTGACAGGATCTTCAAACAGCCATGGCAACTCTGTCCTGGGGCACATACAGCACAGCCTTTACAGGTCTCAGGGACCTTCTTCCCCAGAGAGTTATGAGGAGGATGTGGTGCACAGTATGGCATTCGTACATCCATGCTCTCTGGCTGAGAGCTGGCAGGCTTGGCACTGAGTATTTCTAGCAAAAGGTGGATCTGTGGTCGTGCATTTATGGTGGCTGCTTCCTTGAGGCAAGGTGGTCCCACTTTGCACATGGGGATCATCATACCCTGCCTTGTTGAGGTGGTATCTTCTCCTGCAACACCATGCACAGACCACGCTCCCAAAAAGGGTCTGAACCTGTGTCTCTCTACCAGCTCCCCCATGCATCTTGAGCACTGGGTTACAGGAAGGACAGGTGAGAAAGGACAGGACATTCGCCAAGGACACCAGGGAGAGTGAGTTGAGAAAGCCAGTCAGATAGCACCTTTCACCTCCATATACTGTGCCATTGTGCGTAAGACACCTCAAATTCTTTTTCATGGGGGAAATCACTTCAGTGGGATAAATGGTGAGAGCAGGAGAGACAAGGTGTTGTGGAGTTCAGCCGAGCAGATTAGGGTTTCTGGTTTAGGTGCCACATGCCCCTTCATGCACCAGGATTTCCTTTTGATGTATCTCAACATCCTGTGATGGACTTGGCCCTTCACGTTTGTGGCCTCTTCAAAATTGTGCGGCTTACAATGATGTTTCAATGCTCGTTTTATTTTCTTTACTAAATCCAAATTGAACACCTCTTTATAAACTAAATTCCCATTCTTGACAAATACACAAAGATAAGAGGTTTGCTTTGGCCCTCAGTACTGAAAACTCTCACTGTTCAGCTTAGTAAAATGAATATTGTTTAGGCTAGAACAGCCGAAAATATATGTTTCCAGATCTCTCACAGAAAATATTTTGAATATCTGCTTCCTTTTGTCTCGGCATTTGTTCAGCTCCCAGCTTTAATCACAAGAGAGAACAGGAGTTCTTATGAGGGAAAAGCATGAAAAAGCAGAGCACACTGGTTAGACTGATCTTCTCTCAGGTTTTGGCAATGAAGAGCCAGCTGGTACCCCTAGAAAGGAAAACAGCTTTATTGCAGCCAGTTATTAGGTGATGGTGCCTTTCCAGGCTGAGCAGAATCTACTGTGTGTTGCCTGGTAGTTGTCCTTGCTGCAGGAGCAGGAGCACAGACTATAAACAGCAGTTAATCCCTATTTTATCGCACCATACTGTTTCTACTCATTATGTCTTTTCTCTTCCCAGACATGAAGAAAAGGGTGCTTTCTGTGTCCTGACCCTCTGCCTGAACACCCTCCTCTCCCCTTCCCCTGCCTTGTTCCCCTGCCATTGGCTCCCAGTGTGCCCTCCCTGCAGTCCTTTCTGTACCCCACTACATGCCCCCCCCCCAGCTCCCCCTGCAGCCCCTGAGATCCCCAGGGAATATGCCTGAGAATATCATGTTTTTGGGGAGAATCAACTTGGCACAGACATGTATGTGAATGTATGCATGCTGGAATCATCTGTAGCAGTGACAGCACCTTTTGTTTCTCCCACACGCACGTTTAACTTTATCAGCCATTAGACCTTGAAATTACATTCTACCCTTAAAAATACTGTTGGGAAATTAATTCAAATGAGTAAATTGCAGCTCTCTCTGAATGTATATAGGCTTGGGTACCGATATTTAAACTTCTTTTTATCATACACTTTCTTATGGGCCACAATTTGTGTGTGTGCAGTTCAGAAAGGAAAAAAAAGCAGGATGTTACTGCAAGAGATAATTTGCAAATATTGAGTGAGTGCATATTTTACAGTGTAATTAATGTGATGAACTTGGTGAATAGACAAGGAAGTTGGTTTGGCAAACTTATGTTTGAGCAATGCATCTGTAGAAATTGCGTTGAGAGTCCTGGGTTATGTCTCACCGAAATGAACCCTCTGCTCCATCCACCCTGATTATGATCCCTGATGAGGTGCAGAACTCCTTTCAGTACAAAGTTAATTTATTTTTCAATATTTTTAGCTTCCTGGGTAGCTTTTGGGTGCATATATTCAAAACCTATAACCCATGCCACAAGTGAAAAGCCATAAAGACCACGTTCTTTAAAGAAGGGAAATATTAAGGACTTTCACTAATCTAAATTACTCAGAATCAGAGTTCCTCAGTTTATGTAACGGGCACAGCAGGAAGGTACAAATGTTAGATCTGTTCAGCATGGGACCTTAATTCGATACCTCTGTGATGATGAAGAGCTACATGCAGTATGCACCACATTTCTAGTTCTCTAATACTGATGTATATCAGTGTTCTAAATTGGAGGTCGGCTTGTGCTAATCTCCTGAAGTTCAACAAGGCTGAGTGCAAGGTCCTGCACCTGGGTTGGGGCAATCCCAAGCACAAATGCAGACTGGGTGAAGAACAGATTGAGAGCAACCCTGAAGAGGAGGACCTGGTGGACAAAAAGCTCAGTATGAACCAGCAATATGTGTTTGTAGCCCGGAAAAACAACTGTATACTGGGCTGCATCAAAAGAAGTGTGGCCAGCAGGTTGGAGAAGGCGATTCCCCTCCCTCTACTCTGCTCACCTGGAGTAGTGCATTCAGTTCTGGAGTCCTCAGCACAGTAAGGACAAGGATCTGCTCGGGAGAGTCCAGAGGAGGCCACAAAGATGATTAGAGGCCTGGAGCACCTTCCATATGGGGAAGAGAAAACTCTGTGGAGACCTTATAGCAGCCTCCCAATATTTAAAGGGAGCCTACAGGAAACATGGGGAGAGGCTTTTTACCAGGGACTGTAGAGATAGGATGAGGGGTAATGGTTTTAAACTGAAAGAGGGGAGATTTAGATTAGATATTAGGAAGAAATTCTTTACTGTTAGAGTGGTGAGGCACTGGACTAGGCTGCCCAGAGAAGTCATAGATGGCTTCTTATCCCTGAAAGTGTTCAAGGCCAGGTTGGATGAGGCTTTCAGCAACCTGATCTAGTGGAAGGTGTTTCTGCCCATGGCAGGGGGTTTGGATATGGATGATTTTGAAGTCCTTTTGAGTCCAAACCATTCTATGATTCTATGATCCCATGACTTCTTTTTTAGGAAAAAGTTCTTCACTGAAAGGTTGATTGGCCACTGGAATGCGCTGCCCAGGGAGGTGGTGGAGTCGCCGACCCTGGAGGTGTTCAAGGGGAGACTGGATGAGGCACTGAGTGCCATTGTTTAAATTATGGTGTTAGTGTTGGTGTTAGTGTTGGGTTATAGGTTGGACTTGATGATCTCGGAGGTCCTTTCCAACCTTATGATACTGTGATACTGTGATACTGTGACTATGTCCACACAGGATTTAGCTGTATGGTGCCTCTCCTTTGAAACTGTTGGAGTCAATAGCAATTCCGGCTATATCTCATATGTATCAGTTTAAGGTTACTGAAAATACATGAGGTGCACAGTGATTAATATGTTGATGTGGTTTTATAATCTGCATGTAATACTCCCTTCTCTCATACAATGTGAAGTCTCTGTCATATCTGCTCACCAGCAGTTGCTACATCTTGGTTTACGCCACCACTGGCTTAACAGAATATTTGTGACACAATTCCTGTAGCTAATGGCCTTCAACACTCAAAGATTTTTCACAAAGTTATTTTTACAATGCTGGGTTTGGGTAGTTGTGTTGTTGTTTTCGTAGCAAATTTCTTAATTACCAGGCAATGTGCTAATATAAACTAGGCTTTACTTGTCTCTGGGAATACGGTTCTTAATATATAATTAGCTAAAACAACACATTATTTAGCTGCTGTTTTCAGAGGTGTATTATATTTTCAAATATGCCTTCAGTGGGATGGTGTTATCTTCTTGTTTTTCCTTGGCAGTGTTGGATATTCCCAGTCCCTGCCTTCAGTGACTGCCAGCCTTACCCCTTTTTACCTTGATGTATCTGAGGGACCAATAAACCTCATATCTACCTGCAGCCCTGGGTTTGTCTCTACCCAGACACTGGAGGAGACAGTTACTGTAGCTCTTTCTGGCTAAGCTTGAAGCTGTTCTTCCTTCCTGTTGTACCTTGCTTCCTTTTTCTGACCTTGCTTTGCTCCAGAATCTGGTCCAGTGTGAGCTCCTTCTCTTCTCTGCCCGTAATGGTTGATCATGCTCTTGACTTCTCCTCTGGTCCAGCGCTTTCTCCGTTCCTCTTGTCCAACTCCCAATCATGCTTCTTGCTTATATCTCTACTCAGCACAGTTTCTGCAGTGACTTTGGCTGTCCTGCTGTATCACGCTGTCCCAGGCTCCTGGCATGAGCTCAGCCTTGCTCTAAGTAGTGGGATAACCTGACAGAAAACAGAACATCCTCAATGGGCAGGGGATCGCAATCCACATACGTTGTTCCCCAGTAACCCTGCCAACCCCATACCGCAATCCTTCCAGCTGTGTTCTCCCTCTCCCCTGGACATGATGATGCAGAAGTTTTATGTTGCAGTGGAGCTTTGAAGTCTTCCAAAATTTTCTCTCATTGTGCCATCATGTCCACCTTCAATGAGGACTTCTGTGCTGTACGGGTAGATGGCTTTCATCTCCCGGTCAGTCTCCAAAGATGAACACTGGATTAACTAATGGGATCCTGGGTTATCTGCTGAGGCAAGGCAATCTTTTTAGAGAGGGGGTATTTATACCTAGACAGAATATGTGTTGCTATTTGTAGCAGTTTTAGCATGCTGATATTATCCTATCAACAGGGAAAGCGGAGAAAGTACCCATCATCACAGCTACAGTGGCCCTGTGGAAAGTACCAATACCACATCTGGTGTTCTGTCCTTAAACTGATTAATTCTGTACATAAAGGCTTACACAAAGCAGAGATTCACATCATATCTATCCATGAAAACCAAGATATTTAACAATCCCTCAATCTTCAATTAACCCTTAGCTTCTACCAGGCCTAGGAGCCCTTTGACAATTGTAATAATATTCTCTGAAGGTAGGAAAGACAGTCGTGTGGGCTGAATGACTTATTCCATAAAGTCTCTTTGTTAGGAAGCAATCACTTAAGCTGTTCAGATACCTGCCTCTTAGATATCTTATTTCCATTGGGACTGATGCAAACACAGTGCCTAGATAGTTTATTATGCCAATTGTTTCAACAGGTTTGCGGGAAAGGAATAAAAAACTATGCTTTTTTTTTTTCTTTTTTGAGAAAACCACCCAAATTCATCTGGAATTTCATTACAAATTAAAATATTTTATTTTCAAGTCAGATAAAAGGGAAAGTTTTCTGAAAAAGAAAATTACCTGCAAAAACATGTTTGTGTGAGAAACTATTTTTTCTCAAGGTGGCCCTAATACCCTTTTTGCCCCTTCAAGTATGATCTTCTCTGTGCTAAATTCTGAAATACAAGAAATCCTAAACTGAGGAGTCAATGCACAATGATTTGACAAGGCAGAAAACATATACTAATGCAAAGTAAACAGATGTAATTAAATGTATGCAGGTCTTTGCTGTACCAAGGTAAGAAAGGAAAAAGTTGGAAAAAATATTGAAACAATGCTGAAATTAGATTTGTAAAACTTGAAAACCAAAAGAATAGTGTATATACACACACACTCACACACACACACGTTCTCAGGCAGGAGCGATAAATCTCCCCTTGGAGCAATAAAGCTCAAAATAAAACCCAGAATCTGCAAAAGTGAAACAAACCCTGAGGAATACAGACGCGTAATCTGATAAAGCCGATGAGCTCACGTCTACAGGACCTTCCTTTGCCTGCTGCATAAGCTGCCTGTGGATGTCCTCTTTGTGCACATTGCTTTTTTTCCTAACATCCTTTGTTCTCGTTTCTAAATGCTCTGTGATCTCTCCATTTTCCATCTCCAGTGGTACATGACCTCTGTGCCAAGCGGGGGTGGAGACCTCTGGGATCCCCTTCAGATGCAAGGCGAGCACTCAGCGCCAGATCCTCCACAGCCAGCCCAGGCATCTCCCTGCCTCAGGCAGCCGTTCCAGCGAGCCCCCTGCCTCCTGTGCTCCAGCTGCCTGCCTGGAAATCATACCTAAATGGAAAGGAGATAGGGAAGGACAGAGGATCGGGCTGAGGTCCAGGATACCCATTTGTGGAGCTACTGCCACATTAATCTCCCTCAGGAACCACGAGTTTTCTTCCTCTTGCTGTACTTAGAATAATTCATGAGGTTGTTAAAATGTATCCTGCATGTACTAAACAGGAAAGCCCATACAGCGCACCTGAAAGATGGTAAGAGAAAACATGGTATCTGAGGAGGTGCTAACAGTTTTATTGGGTCTTAATGACTGGGAGTGTGGAATTTTAAAGGCTGCTAGAAGACATAGGTTTCTTTTTTTTCAAATTATAACAATTATAACAACATTCTCCTCTCAGGGACAGCATAGAGGTGTGGAGCCCCTTGGCTGGTCTACAAACAAAAGCTCTTTATTGGGGCAAAGCAGCAGAAACTCAGGCAGCAACTCAGTGTGATCCTACCGTCTCACTTGCACTGGCATGTGTGATAGCACCCGTACCCATCCTGCTATGTGCTCAGTGCAGGTAGAGGTACTACGGGTTCCTCCTAATTGCCTGCAGACTGGCTGCCTCCTGGGAATTCTTGTTTTACAAGTTTTAAAAAAACAAACCCTCCACCAACCAGCTCTCTGGAGAGTCTGGCATGCTGTCAATCCTGAAATGTCGACAGGTTTTTACTCCTGCCTGAGAACGTGTGTGTGTGTGTGTGTGTGTGTGTATGTGCTATTCTTTTGTTTTTCAAGTTTACAAGCAGGCACACGCCTTGCTTTTGACATGTAGGTTAGCTACAGTTGCATCAATCATCCTCCTCCCATGTAGATGCATTGGCATTTATAGAGTCAACACCTCAATCCACAAAAAACAGTTATTATGATATTATACATGATATACAGACACGTGTATGCACACACACACACATAGTGGACAATCTATTCCTATTCTTTGTTCAGAAATAACCTGTATTTTCCTAGGGAGACAACTGACCTACACATGACATAATCCTCAGTGTATCTTTGGTATAGCAGAGGCCTATTAATGAAAGCCTTGAGCAGAAAAAATGCTGTTGTCCCAGAAAATGAAACATTCTTTATCTAGAATAAGCCTGCTTAGGCCAGGGCCCTTGGTCCGACACAGATGTAGCTGTCAATGTTTTATTCAGCAAAGCGACGGAGTCTGTACCTTCTGCGTTATCAAACTGAACATTGACCTTCCAGCTGCTAAAGAGAATTAGAGGTTACACTGTGAAGGAAAAGCAGAGATTTCCGAAGGCAGAACGGGTGAAGGCAAATAGTTCCAAGGACAGACAATAAAAAGGATGTTTTTTTTTCCCTTCTGGTTACAGTAGCCCCTGTAAACTTGCTTGTTAAAAAGGTTATTTCTTCTAGTATGCAATTAATGGTCCTCTGCTTGGTGTGCTCTTGCATTGCCTTGCAATTTATGAGCCTTTTCAATGTCAGACAATGAAATTTTGACATATGACATGGGATGTATGGAATTGCTCTCAGCTGCCATTTGGGATAATTTTAAGCCAATCAGTCAGGAATTTAGCTGTTGCTGAGAGCTTTGAATGGGTGCTTCCTTTTCCTTGGCAATTCCTTTTATGCCATGCAATCTTTTTAGAGACATTAGCTGCTTGGAATGCACACATCTTCTGTTTGTTATTTTCAGTAGCAACTGATATTTTCAAAGATGCTAATAACCAGATCATTAGCTTTGAAGTAGTCGTATGAGTGACTGACATGCAAATCAGCCCTTAACATGGTTCATTCGCCTCTCTGAGGATTTCTTCAGCATCAGGAAACCCCCAGGGGACACAGAGCTACTGTATCTGCCTGTGCATAGTCCCACGGGTTGGAAGTTGGCATTATGGCATTCAGTCCAAGGTAGCAGTGGCTCAGCACTGCTGGAACAGCCCATGGGGCTGGCAACGTAATTTATGGCAACCAACAAACTCCTTCACTCACAGTTAAGACACGGCCAGTGTCTCTCTGCAGCAGCATGGGGAGTGGCACAGGCAGCTGAACCATGTTGCCCCTCAACTCCTGTTGCTCACCATCTGCATCCCTGGGGTCTGTTGTTCTGCCCACAGGATCAGGAAGAGGGTGTAGCCAGTGTAAAATTTCATAATTAGCATAATATGCTTTGCCAGATGAGAGAACAGAACAACTCTACCTCATCTACCAAACCAGCTCCACCCTCCTTCAGGAGGATTGCTCTGCCTTTTGAAGCCCAGTGGTCTTCTTGAGAATGACTGGTGACCACCCCCCTCAGCCCTGAGTCTACATGTCTCATTATTTATGTCTGTGATTTTCAAATGTGGATGCACTGATCATGAAGGATTTGCACAGCTGACCTGATTTTTCAAATTGCTGGAAATTAACATATCTGCAGCAGTGGCAGCTTATGGTCTTGATATCGCTCATTTACCACTGAGATACAGGAATCCCTCTTTTCTTTTTGATATCTCTGATCACCTAGAACTTACTAAGTACTTGATAAATTATTTGCACAATTTGCCTTAGGCCTGAATTTAGTGCCAACACAGAGCTCATATCCAAACAGTTTACAGTTTACAGTCCAGATTTAGGTTTACAGTCCAGATTTGAGGAAAAGTGTGTTGCTTTATTCTGTGAACCCAGGCCATCTTCCCTTACAGTCTGAGTTGTTGATGAAATTAATAAATATAAGATTTTTCTTATTACATTTCTTAAATCAAATATTTAATTTTGGTGATAATAAATATTGGTGATATCATTGTAGAATATCATGACAGTGCAATATTTCAGTAGGGACCTCAGTATGAATAAGGAACTCAAAGAGAAAAGACATTCTCCTGGGCTCCTGGTACAGATGAACCTTCACTTGAAGACTTTCAAAAGTCATCTAGAGGGATGATGCCTTAGAAAGTGTGCAGATAAATATTTTAAATGGGAATACCAGCACAGAATAAATGATGGGTGACATTTTCTCTGTGGTGGTGAGACTCCTTCTTCACAAGGGATTTCTTAAGATAATTAGAGGTTTGTGTTAACTTCAAAGGGCTTTATAAGCTTAAGGAGAGCGTTAGAAGGCTTGGAAACATTCATATACTTTCATTTCATGGTTTATAATCATTCATAGCTGCTCCATATGAGAAGCTAGAAATTCTATGAATAAAACAAAATGAATTTTGAATGGTTCAGCTCTTCATCATGAACTGTGATAGTTATTTTGTAAAGCATTTTGAACCCTACCCCAGGAAGGAGATGTGTAGGCAGTTCTCCACTTTAGTGATTTTTTCCTAAATCTGATATTATTTAAAATCTGTTCCCTGCCTCAGGACCCTCTGAGAAAGAGCCTCCATGTGTCTAATACTCTCTCCTCATCTTCATAGAGGGCAAGAGTCAGTGGGTGAAGCTGGATCACCGGTGGACATTGGCTCTTGTAGGACTCATTAACCCCCATACACCAGAGGCAAGACACTTTGAGATCGGCTTTGTAAAGAAGAAGCCTTTAAAAGGAATGTCATTGGCACAATTCGCATAGCCTCTATCTTTGAGAGCTCAGACTGTGCTAATGCAGAGTCCTTTAAAAAACATTTCCATCCTCATTCACTTGTTGTTTGGGGTTTGTTTCTGAGGGAAGTCAACAAGGCAAAAAGAGGTGAACGAATTAAGCTTCGTTAGTAACAGATGATCCCAATTATGTGTAGAAAATAATAAGACGGATCTGCCTAGCTGATGCAGTAAGTGCTGTTTAAATCACTCCTATATGAAGCAGGGATTAGAAAAGTGCAAGTAGTGCAAGTTATTCTACATTTTAATAGTGTATCTTGGTGTGTAATTGGAAATGGAAAGGCAAAATGCGCAGCAAAACCCCAAATTCTGCAGGGTGAGCAGTAATGAAACAAAACTCCCCTTTATCTTCAGTGTTCAAGATATAAAAATTACCAGAAAGAGATTTCTCAGTCTACCAGAAATAGTAAGAAATGAAGTAGTAGGGGAGGAAACTGTCTAACTTTGAAAGAAAAAGGAAAAAGTGGAGAAATGGCCTCATGCTGTGGTAGAACCTGGTTTTGCATTGAGCAAGAGGCAAATTTCTTTTCGTCTTTTACATGATCCAAAACTTCTTATCAGAGCTGCATGCACTGGACCCATGACCATGTTTTTCTACTCACCTAGCTGTAGCTCATACACGGGTTAATGTTTTGCTTGGTAGCAAGTAGAGTTGGAATTTCTCTTAGGAGAGAAGGAGATAGCATGTGCAACCTAATGCTTGTCTTGTAATTACATGAGAAGGCTCCAAGTCCATAGAAATGAGTAAAACAGGCTTGGACCTTCACAGAATCTTGGACCTTAGACATTGTCCCTCCTTCGTTAAGAATATAGATGGTGGCTTTGGGAGTCTAGAGGTCAAAAATGTGTTAAATTCATGTTTATCACCAATAAATTCCTAATTGTACAATAAGCACATGGTGCTAGGAAAAAATGAGAAAGATGCAGCTTACTCTGGGATGATTGATCTGTATGACAAGGGTGAGGTCTGTCAATGATTCACCTGTTGGTGCTGGGAGAATGAACCTACCCTCCAGATAAGGATTGACAGAGAAATTGTAGATTCTACCTTCATGCATTATTTATGAAGATTGATGCACAGAAAATCTGTAACACGGGAAAGCAAATGTAGGATACCATGTGCAAAGAAAATAACTGAAAGAGTAATGTCTGGAGAGAAAAGGGCTTGGGAAGTGTAAAGAAGAGAAGATAAAGGCAAAAATTGTTACAGTAAAGTTGTGGTAGTGAAGGCTTTTAAAATTTCTGAAATATTAGTTGTGACAGTTTTCATAATAGCTTTTTATATTTGTCAAATATATGAATAAATGAAGAGACCAACCAGCATGCCAGTAAAGACTGATAAATTAAACAATTGAGGAGGACATTTACAAATGTATTTTTTCTGCATATTTACCTGAACAACTACAGATATAGCAACTAAACTTAGTGACAAGACACAGAGATAATATGATGTGATTATGTCCTCTCTCTGTAAGGAGATATGCGCTACTATCCTAAGGCTAGCTGCGGTTTCCTGACAACTGAGTTGTTATTTTCATTGCATGATGCTACCAAAGTATCTGCATCCTATTCTGATGAAATACATTTCTTTTGCCTCTTTATTATCAACAGGTTTGAATTTTACAGACTATGTTTTCAAAATCTCTGCTCCTACAAATTGAGTCAGACTAATGAAACCAAATAATACAGCAGCAGCTACGAATACAGCAACATTTGTGTGTTTCTCCCAGTTCTTAACTAATGCAAGTATTTTTTTCGTTGTTTATGAATAATTGTTGTTGTGTCAAAAGCAGTAGACAGGGAAATTGGTGTTTCTTCCAAACCTATCACTACAGTTACTGAAGTAATGAGAAACACATCAGATATTTTTAGGTCATCATTTTTTGTCAGGGAAAATAACAACCTTTTCTTTCTTCCACTGGGATTCACACTGAATGCACTAATTGTGGTGAATTCATTTGGTGCTGACAAAGTTACAAAGAAGTAATTTCATGGAAGCCCAATTATAAATTGCAATGTGTGGGGTTATCCCTGGGCCAGAAACTTGCATTTGGCTGTGCCAGGCTGCCTGTCCCACAATGGGGCGCTGGAGGGAGAACAAACTAAGCTAAGGGAGTGTAAATCAAATCCTTCAGTAATCCCTTGGGATTGGTCTTCTGACTCCTGTGTCCTTGGGCCCCAGGGAGAAACAGGGACTTTGGAAGAGGCTGGGGGCAGCTCCTACCCTGCTGCAGAGCTTTGGGACATCTTTGGGAGCAGCACTGCATGTACAGGAGTGCTCAAGGGCTATCTTTCTAAAACAACTTAACGTATAGGCACATCCTCAGGAAATTAATCTGTATTAACTAGAGGTAAGGGTGTGAAATACGTCATTAAACCACAGCAGACTGCAATGCACAGATGTTCACTAGACTTTCAATGAAACACATTAAGGCTATTTCAATTCCAGCAAGAAGAGTCTCAGTGCATTCTGAGAAGTATGAATAGCAAGTGTGGTGCTTGATTCCTCCTTCACATTCCTCAGCCACAATGTCATCTTCAGGCTCTCCTGCCCCAACATGTCCTGGTGATGTGCTGCTGCCATGGTTTTTGGGGCTGAGCAATAAGTCCTACTAGGGAACCGCTCTAGGTGGAAAGCAAAGATTTTCACCTTTTCACATAGGCTTACTTTTATCCTGCATCAATTAACTAATACAATTTTACCATATAAAAGCAGCTGGGGAGGCACAGCTGAGAAGGTGATGGGGAGCAGGAGTGGGTGGTTGAAGTCAAATGGAAACATTTAAGCAAGTATTGCCACAGAAGTTAAACTTTGTGGAACTTTGCCATCATTTCCCTCTTAGCATCTTCTCCATCAGAGCGGCTTAGGGATGAACTGTGCTTTGAAGATGACAAAATGCTCAGGTACTGTTCTAGTACAGACACTGGACCTAATTTATGCAGTGAGAAACATGCATAGTACTGAAACACACAGAAAGATTTTTCTTTTTTTTTAATGTGGAAATTCCCTAGTTGGGAAGGGAAGGCACCTTCCTAACAACACCCACCACTTTCCCTGGGTGTTGAGAGTATCATCTGCAAAAAACCACACCTAATTTCCCAGGAATAGAGTTACCGCTGCAATCTTTTCCCTGCTTGAGTCGTCCTCATACTTATTTTTTTATTTGAGCTGAAACGTGTTTGTTTTGTACGGGATTCTGTGAAGGCATTTCTTCTCCTCACAGCATCCTGAGGTGACTCCTTGTGAAACATCTCAAGTGGGAGTAAGCAATGTTACCAGTCGAAAGCAGATGAATGTACAACTAGGAATATTTAATAAAATATAAAATTTTCAAAGACAGTCTTAGAAGAAACAACATTTTCTGTTATTCTCTATAAAAGAAAAGGCGGTTTTTAGCTTTTTACTGATTATTTTTACATTCTGATCTAGTAACTACTTGTCTGATCTAGAGCAATATCATTTTTTTGAAGCAGAAAACAAAAATATAAATCAATTGCACTCATTATTTATTTAAAATAAATATCTTGGCATTCACTGAGAACAATCTCTCAGATGTTTATTTAATTCATACCACAGCCTTAGACTTTATGACTTTCAAAGCTTAATGGGCTGAGATGAGGTTAATGAGTATCACTAAATATCGTTCATGAGACAAAAGGCAATTCTGGAACAAAATAACTTATATATTAAAAAATCCAGGAAGATGCAGAATGATTCCTTTGTAAATGAAAAATAATAAAATAATTGAGCTGTAAAGCAGAGGAAAATGTCTCCAAAGTCACATAATCTAAAAATGAGCATGTCTGTGTAAGTCATTCCACAGGCACAAACCACTAGAATGAATATATCAGCCTGTTCTTCAAATGTGTCATAGATCAAAATTCAATGCTATTTTCCTGAAGGTACTGGGTTTATAAATCAAATGGTCACAACCAAAGTATTTATGTTTGCTTAATTTTTTCAGACTAAAGATTTGCCCCACAGAATGGCTCCCATTGCCGGGGCAGAAAAGTGACCAGAAAATGAGGATGGATTTCACTACAGTAGGCAGACTTAAGCTGAGCTATTGATTCAGATTAATTTAGCAGAAAGAGAAATTATTCTTTAGTAATGAAATGTATTACAAATTGATTAATGCTCACTTCCCTGAAGCCCTCTTTCTTTTATCTCAGTTCAGTATTTTAAAGCTCAGGAACTGATTTTTTCTTTCTCTCTCATCGAAATAAAAAGCAAAATTTGAAGTTCATATTAAAGATTTCCTTCTGTGGTCACGAAAGAGTTATATTTTGCAAATCCATCTCCTCTGCTGCATTAGACACTATATCTTTATGACCACTGGAGACTGGAAGAGCCTTTCCATCACTAGACCCAGCATAGACCCACTAAATTCTTCAGCCAGCCTTGTGCCCTATGAGCCCTGTTGACTCACCTGTGTGGGCACAGCGGGATCTGCAGTGGATCCAGCTGACTATGATGTCTGCATTCCACAGAACTATGCAAAACTCTTTGAAAGGCAACCTAGCATTTTTTGTTTTCTTTTGTTTGTTTTTGATACAAAACTGCCTGTGTTTTTTGTGTTTCTTATGCTCAGACAGGACAGCTGTTTTCCCAGAAAAAATAAGCCTATCATCTGCATTAACCAGCACTCAGATCCAGGAGGTGCTGCAAAAGGATCAGCATCAAGCTGTGAAAGGCAGGTGTCAACTCAGGTACCTTTAAATATGTGAATAATTTCAACTTCAACATTCCTTTGATGTACTAAATTCTGGCAACTAATGGCAAAGAAACCTCTGTGCAATGTTTGGAGATGTTTCAAGACTTTCAAGAGAGAAACTTAAGGAGATTTACACCCTTAAATGACATCATGGCTTTTGAAGATGCCACAGTCATATAGGGAAACAGTCATGCTAGGGAAATACAGCTCAATATCACTTTCGGTGCTGTGCAGACCTTGCACTACGGGACTTTATGGATGCATAACACCAGTTCTTCCTGTTTGCTGAACCTGCCATTCAGATACCGATCTGCTCCATTCCAGCAGGGACCAGGCTTTCAGTCTTCTGTCCACAAGTACCTAAGGGTTAATAGACAACCAACAAAAGCAAATCTATTGACAGTGGGCAGAAATCTACAGTGTAAGGATCAGCACCTCAGGTGGAGCTCATTAGCATGTACTTTGCTACCTATAATCAAGCACCTTTGTAGCTTCAGAAGGACACTGCATTAGAGAACACCTGAACGAAACCTTGGCACTACTGAAGTCAAGGAGAGTTTTAACTGTGATTTCCTAGGTCTATATTAACAATACTGCTTCATTTGTTTGAGGTCAGACAAAAGGGCCCGGCAGTTTTATGCTTACATGCTGACACAAGAAGAATGACAAGGTTGAAAATCTTAATGATAGTTAATTCAAGAGCATTTTTAAGGCTGAGTAAAAGAGAATATTCAGAGATATAAGTGGATTGATTAATTACTTAAAAGAGGTTGAGTTATTGCCGTATCAGAATAAGAGTATTTTGAAATAGTTTTTCAGAAAATGTCTGTTATGGGACAAAAAGAATATTAATATTTTGTACTTAAATTTTTATGTTTTGTACTATAAACCAGCCCTCTGCATTAATTTTCTTACAATTATGTTTAGCAACTTCTCTTTCTTTTTATAATGAATAACAAATCTTCTCAATATTCTTTATACATTCACTGGACATAAAGACATAGTTTAAAAACTTTTCGCTGTCTGTGGCAGAAGACATATTTTTTTCACACTGCTAACTCCCATTGTACAATGAGGTTGTGAGCTATGGTTTATCATCCCAGGTACTGAAATAACCGAGTTTCCTGACATTTCCTGACTGCAAAGATGTGTATACATGCATGGCCTCCTTTTACACATACAACCTCCCTTTTAAAGACAGCAGACCATGTACATGTTTCCAGATCTGCTAAAACTATAGAAAGGGTGACTGGCGCAGCCAGTGTCAAACTGGAAATCCCAAGTCCAAAGTCTTTGCTAAACAACTAGAACATAGGCTTTCCATAGCCATCAGGCTGTATTTCTCTGGATAGATGTAACAATTTGAAATAACTACATAAAGTATTTAAAGACCATGTTCTCACTGGGTTAAACAAAGTCAAAGGGAGACTCATGCCAGTGGGGAACTCTGCGTCTGTGCCATCTAAGGATACTGCCTTCCCTACATTGCACATTTCCCTGAAATGCAGCTCCTGAATTGATTTCACAAAGTGTTATATGTAAAAAAGATGTGAGTTTTGGCTTTCCTAGCTAGCTGCAAGAAGAGTGCCACCAATCAGAATAAATGAACTGTCTCGCTTATCTTAAAGATGCTATTGTATTTTTCTCCATCACTGTTGAGAGCAGAAGGAAAACAGGAAGGCCTGAACCCCAGAAAGGCACAGGGAAACCAAGAGGAATATATCTCATTCCTAGAGGTAAATGAGAAGTGTAAATTACACCTTTCCAGTTTATTAAGTACTAATTAAAGGTTTCAGGCCTGGTGTTCTTCTACTAGACATGTGGTGCCATGGAAGAAGCCACCCATGCGTTCAGAGGTTGATTGCTATCCTGTGATTATGTAGAAGCCAAGCATGGCTTCTTTTTTTGGCTATTGCTGTCATTTGAATAATAGTTCATCAGCATGCCTTGCTGCGGTAATCCATTATTCACAAGCAGTTATCGTCCAAGAAAGATATGTGACTGCTTCAAAGTGCTCATGTGACACCCAGGCAGTGTGCCTAAGTGTTGAGAGCCTCATGAAGGCCTAACTGACCTTAGGAGATGAAAGAATGGGTCCCTGGCCATCTCCCAGAAGCACTGGAAATAAGCTGATTGATGGTATGTTTAGGCAGGATATTCCTGACTCCAAATGGAGCCATTGCAACTGCATACACTATGAATCTTAATACAGCTCCAGGTGAAAACTGCACATTCCCTTAAGCCCCACTTTGAGAGGAAGGTTTTTTTCTGCAAAAGGTTTCTTCTGGTTTTCTTCTGCAGAGAAGCAGCGTAAGCAGTGATCTGCAACCTGATTGCTGCCAAGTCTCTTCTTGCTATCAAAGCAATGGGTACATTTAAGGAAGGAACCATTAGAGGACAGCAAGGTAACTCTGTAGGTGGTCACAGGGAGCGTCCTTCAAGCAGGGAAGTATACTTGAATGATCTGGTTTTAAAATTAGTGAGAGAGGGCCAAAATGACGCAAAAGGTACATGATACATCATGATACATAATGAGAAAGTTTGTCAGGGGTGGGAAACAACAGCGATAGGGAAGAGGAATGATGGAGCTGTACTAGCAAGAACAAGCATCCTGTGCCAAAGAAGGAGGGAAGGGCGTGTCATTAAGGAGACCGGCAAGGAGAGTGCTCTCTGCAGCCCTGCTCTGCCTGGCTGTCAGACTGGGTTTGCTGATGCCAAAGAGGAGCACGCTGTGGAGCCTGAGATTTGATAGGATGAGAATGCAAACAGTTCTGTCTGAGAGTCCAGTTGAGCCATCTAGAGCCAATCTAATTTGCACTAAAATGTTTTCCTCCAACACTCCAGCCAGAAGAAAACAATAGTAGTGGAGCAAATCTGAGTTCAAGGGTGGCAAATTGGGTCATGTAGCATATGATCTGCAAGATTCAGATGCAGAAGCTGACTTATGCTTGGCTGTTCTCACTGTGCCTGGCTTTGTGCAGTTGCTTTATGGTGCTCTACAAAGCAAGTGTAGTTTAAACAATATTTTACCCATACTCTCTGGATTTTTACAGTCATGATCTCTCAAACAGGGAAAGAAGCATGAGGGAGGTTCCTGCTAAACTCCATACCAGCTATACACCAGCTGTCTGAACATCTTCAGCGTAATTCCAAATAATCCGCTTGACTAAACTGCAGATAAATAGAAAAAAGGTTAGTCTTACTGATTTTCTAGCAATATTTCAAATATTTTGCTTTCCCTCCCTTAAGTTTCACTAAGAAATGCTAAAATTATTCCTTATTTTATGACTTACAGGAACTGTTGTATGACAGGTTTTTCAATTTACTGGCAAAACCATTCAAAAATGCAGGAACTCATCCCCCCCCCCTTCATTTTTACGTTGTTTCTAATTCTTGTCCCTTTATTACAAAGCTGAAAGCATTTGGAAAAAAAACTTGAGGACAGATGGAATTGGCTTATAGTTTTATGTTTGCATAATAATAGAAGGAGAATGGTTAAGCTGAAAAGCTCATGGTCAGTTAATTTAGGATCGTTATTTAGCCCAACTATAATGTAGTATTTAGAGATCAAAGAAGATGGAAGTTTTCAGAAAGTGTACATTCTGGGAAAATAAGACTAGGAAATGCAAAACTGCAGTGTGCAATTCCCTTAACAGCTGAACTGCAAAAATACATCTCACTGATCTTGCAGACCCCAAGGTAGCATCTGCGTACCTCTATATTAGCTTTTTAATTAACCAAGTAATAGTGGCAGACATCATCATAAAGCTGTTCTTTGGGTTGATGACATCTAAGCCAGTGTGTGTAAAACAGTATCAAATGCCACAAACGGGAGCAGGGTGTAATTTCAGAGAGATCACTCCCCAGGTGACGTTCCTTAATATTACAATCACTTTGCTTAATTATGCAAATGCTACTGAGAATATTAAAGGAAAAGCTGGAATGTCTAATTGTGTGGACCTCCCTGTCTATATTCTGGACACAATCAAGCATTCAGCTGTAATGCTTCCAAGACTATTTGCTGTAGCAGTAACTTTGTACTAATTGTATTCTGCACACAGGAATTACTGAGTCTTGATTAGTTTGAAAGAGATGACCCCGTTTCTGGCAATCACAGTTTGAACTATGCACATAAATAATTAGTCCATAAATAGGTATTTTACTCTAATTAGACATTAGTTGTAGAATCATTTCCACTAAAATGTGGGGAAACAGAACTTCAAATTTCAACTTAAAAATAGTGCAAATTAAATAAATTTGTGGAACAAATACTTTTTTTTAATGAATTTTCATTCAAAAAATATTTCAACCTCAGTTTACAAAAAAAGCAACCAAATAAATAACCTCAAGGCAACAAAGGCTCAATCCTACATTACTATTATTAATTTGCTGGCTAGAATAGCAATAAGTAAGTATAAAGGTCCCCACAGTAAAAACTGTCTTTGCATCTCACATCTGTGGGGCAGGTGGCTCACCTGGAATACAAAATATAAGCAACTTCAGTTTAAGTCTGAATTATTTTAAGGTGTTAGTATTTGGGTGGAGAGTTTGATCCAAATACACCTTCTATCATCACATGTACCTGAAAGTAAAAAAGATTTACTCGTCTGAATGAAAACTGGGAGAATGTCATGTACTTTGATCTCTCACTCTATAGTTTTTTTAAAGGCTTCTCTTGTAGAGACAAGTGCCTGCATAGTTCGTCTTTTTGTTTGATGTATCAATATTTTATAGAATACTGAAACAAATTACATAATCTCTAAAAGATTTCTGCAACTGGATGATTTTAAATTTACTTTATCCAAGAAATTTAGCTCTGGCATAGTTTTTGAATTTCTACTACTGCTTTTGCACCTTGCATCAGGAGGAGAGAAGGAAGAGTGCAATCAGGAGAAAGCTTAAGAAAAGCTGCTAATGACAACAAAGGCGGATGGAGAAATTTGTGTTACATTGCAGTGAACCAGCCCTTCAGCAAGAAAGAGAATTAATTACTGTGTACACTTACAGAGTGACTAATAGCAGATAATTTGGGATGAATATGAATTGTTTCCCAAATATGTCATGTTTGCTGGCCACAGGCTGCCTGCCTGGCTGACACAGTCCTGTGGGAGCCCTGCCAAACAGCCTCTTTGGAACGTGAAAAACTGAGGGTTTATCCCTTCATGTGGCCCTTACGATGACTTCCAAATATTTTAGGTTAAACTATGTCCCTGAGACCATCCCATACTATGAAACTCTCCATTTCCCAAGGTAGAAAGATTTCAGATTGTAGAGGTGTGGGAAAATGGAAAAGCTGGCAAATAAATAAGGAAGATAATGGCTGGAGAAGTTCAGTATTCATTCTGTAAGGTCTCTTTTCTTTAAGCAGACTGGGATTGAGTGAACCTGTCATTCTGAAATGTCTGCTTCCCGTTCAGCAGAGACCCTGCCCAAGCCTACTGGGTGATGCATGGCATCGGGGAGGCAACTTTCACACACGTGTCAAAATTAACACTAAAAATGACTCATCTGCAGAGCCTTGTTTTCCTCACTGACTTTCATCAGTCCTGCACTTGCAGGTTTCTTCTAACTCCAGTGAGACAGCTCACTGCCTATACGGTGATCTTACAGGAAAGCAGAATGAGGCCATGTCTCTGTCTTATAAAAACACTCTTATCCTGGCAACTTATCCAGCAACTTTATTCATTCCGTAAGCTTAAGCACTTGGAAACTTTCCACTGTTTTACAAAGTTCCTCACAATTTGGATATATTTGGGATTTCTGATATTTATGGAATGGTTCAGCTCTCTGCAGCCAGTTGACCAAAATTCGCCCATGTCTTTATTAATTAATGCTTGCAAATGACTCTTTGATCCTGGCAGTGTACTTTCCCAGGAATGTTTGGATGCATCACAAAAATGATTAAGAACTGCATCCTCGCCTGTAACCTCACACAAAAGACTAAGTAGTAAATAGTCATGTAGCCTGGATTATCCTGTTCCTTTCAGAGCTGGTTCTTGCAGTTAAGGAATGGCTTGATGGAAGATTGCTTGAAATTCTCTGTTCAGTTTTCAGGTGCTAAAACTGCAGTTATTCTCACTGCCTACTTGCTTGTAGTAAGCACTGCATTAGTTTTCACAGCACAACATTTGAAATCCAGCTTTTGTACTGAAAATGTAAATACCAAAAAAAATAACAAGCAGTAACAAAGATGGCAAGAACTTAGAGGGACAGATCCTCCTAAACACTACTGTTATTTTATATTTCCTTGGTGGGCCAGTAATTCCTTGTTACACTTGACTAGAGAGGTGTATGAAAAAACTACTAAATTAATACACTTTATATCCATCAAAATAGGAATTTTGATGAATTTTATATATTAATCCCTCTGACCGAATAACACACAGAATGTAATTAGTAGCTTTATCAGCAGGAGTCTACATTTGTCAAATCATCATTAAATCAAAACTGGCTTTATGGGCGCATCTTGTATAATCTTGGAGGCCAGGTTCTTGTATACTTTCAAAAAACAAATACAACCTTCCTGTAGAGATGGTCCTGCTTACTTTTGTATGTGCTCCAGGAGTAAAGGTGATATGGAGCACCTGCTTAACGTTATATAAGCATCTGGCCCTAAGCACTATGTGGTGTAGCCTAGATGAGATGGAAGAGTGTGAAAGCATGATACAGATGCAAATACTTCCTTAGCCCAAATTATTATGGATCTCCTCAGAAGAGCTATATAAGAAAAAATGTAAGGATAAAGAGATTAGAACAAGAAAAGAGGCACGTAGCAGTGAAGAGATCAGTAATCCATAGTCCTTAGAACTTATTCAGGTGCACAAAAGATTATTTTAATTTTAAGTAAGGACTGGTTATAATTATGACTTTTTGTGAACTAAGACTTGTAAATTGAAGTTTCTAACTGTGATACTTGTGGAGTTGTTTGATCCACGTCCAACAGTATTGCTGCTGTAGTAAGACATGGCCTTTCAATGCAGTGTGTGATTTGATAGATTCGTTAAGTTCAATGTCACAACAAAATGTTACTGGGTTTTAGTGTCATTTGTTACTTATGATTGTTAATGAATCCCTTACCAGTCCTCATAGAACAACATCATAAACCTTTTCCTTGTAGTAGTAAAGATATGTTACTTCAAAATGTGCTTTAATTAATACTTTAAGTAATCTGAGGTTTTCTGCTGAATGAATTTGGATGCCTGTCTTATGGCTTAATGCCATAGACATCCAGTGCCAATTTCTACTCCCAGGTTTATACCTTTAAGCTTCCTGGCACTTACTGCATCTTGCTGACATAAGCTATCTAATTAAGTGAAGCATGTATTCATCCTGATTTCCTTTCCAGTCAACGGAGAGATTTCAGTGGACTAATTAGTCAACTGGAAGATGCCTATGTCCCTTATTGATAATAGACCATGCCCAGCAATCCCAGACTCTGAAACAGGTGAGATAAATCTGGGCCATTGACCGAAGCTTAATAACGTCATATGCCTTAGGATAGACCTCAGCCCTTAATATTTTGAACTGTTCACTTGCAGAATATTCATATATTCAACAAATTAACTCACGGAATATTCAATAAAACTGTGATAAATATAATATTTTCTTGTGAAAAAAAGAAAACCCCACAACAAAAGATCAAATTTAGGGGTTTGGTTTTTTTTTTCATGTTTCTCCCTGTGATGGTGGTGTTGGCCACAGCTTGGTATATAGCTGCTTCTTTCTTCTTTTTACTTACTTCTTAGAAATCTAAATTAAAAGTTAAAATAATTTGTGTAATTTTTTACTCATAAGAGGAGAACACATATTATTTTATCTCAGAAAGCAATATCAGAAACCAGGTCTTAGAATGAAAACCTTGAGTGTGCTCCTTCAAGGCAAGATGTTGGCATCATGTCAAAGATCGCTTAATAGTGCATCTAAAAGCACTATCTTGGATCGAAACCTAATGGACAGGGACGATAAAATCCAACAGGAATAAAAGATTCAGCTTCTGTTGAACTCTTCCATGGAAAATAGATACCATGCTAAGTATGATATTGCAGGCAGACAAAATTGATGCTTAAGTCATTGGTAAATTGGACTCGTGCACTACATGGATGTAGTGCTCTGGTCCTCTCTGCTTCTTCTCTTCTTTTGTGATTGATAGGATGTCAATTAGTATATAGTGAGGTTTGTGTTTTGTGATGTAGGCTAGTCTTAATGAAGAGCTGGATCTCAGTTGCCAGCAGAAACTTTTAGTCACCATTTTTCAAGTATCTTCTGCCATTTCCTTTCTGGGGCAGAGTATGTTTGGCAATCCAGAAGTGAACAGATATGTGCTAGTCTAAGAGCTCTACATAAACCAGTCTCAGATTTTGAGTGAAGCTGATTTATTTGTCTTAGCCAGTGGTTTTATGAATTTCCTAACTGACAGAATTTCATGGTACAGTCCTCAAAATTTCCTGAGTATTGCATGTAATATTTCTTTCACTTAATGCTTATAGAATAGGTCAAGTTCATAAAAATCTAAGTGTAATTTGCACAAGTCAACTGTGTCTTTTTTCCCCCAAACCAGCAATATTATGTAAGTGAAAATCTCCAAATATGAAAATTAGTGAAAGTACCTCCAATAAAAAAGGTATGCCAAAACCTTATGGTGGCATTGCAGAAGAAAAAAAGAGTTTCCTCTAGGCTAAATTTTAAAAGCAATTATTTGATTTTCCAAAATACTCTAAAACAAGAAGGCCATTTCTGTGAGTATACAAAAAATGCATTCACCAAACTTTTCTTTGTTTTGAGAAGTTACATGTGAGAAATATCTTCACTTGTGTTTTTAATTTCATATTGTTGGTGTCTATACATTTTTTAACCACTATTTCAAATAATTTTGAAAGGCGTTTTACAAACACATAATAAATCAAAGTCCGGGGAGAATCCTTAAAACGTTGGAGAAAATATGTATATATAGTTGAAATAGCTAATCATATTTTTTCTTCCTATGGCCCTTGGGTATTAGGTTACATTGAAAATATTTACATGTGCTACTGTTAGTATAGAATGAAGAGAATGAAAAATACAAGATGGAAGAAAGAAATAAAATTTGATTAATTTCAATATTAATTTTGCCCTGGACCACTCTCATGTTTTTGTCTTTTGATCAAGAGTATTCTCTTTCCTTCTGACCATATTGATGGCACATGGGGATCTGTTACATTTACAAAAAAAACCCTCCCCATCTGTTTTTTTGCATAGATGCATGAATGTTTTCCAGAATAATAACAGAAAAATCTGTTATGTGGAAATATATTCATTGCTGTCAATAGGAGCTGCATTTATAGGTGAAGGTGATAGATTTTTACCTTAGGGAATTGGAAAGTGAGGCTCGCTTACTTCCCAGAAATTGGGAGACCAGAGCATTCCCCTGGACAAGTGAATTAGAAACCCAAAATGTAGTGACTTGTAAGTGTGTAAGAAAAAAAAATGGTTCTCTTAGAGGGAAGACGCATAAACCCAACTGATGCGGAAGGATGGAGCAATACTTCCAATATAGAATTCTAGCATCTGGCAATATTCGCATTATTCTTGGAGCTGTTCCTGACCGTGACATGCCTGCAGCAGCTGGAATCAACTAGTGCACAATGTTATGCTAACTAGGATGTAAAACACCATACATATCGGCTGCTATTATGAAATAAGTTTTACAGCAGCAACTACTGCATTATTTTCCTGTAGTACTAAATTTCTATTTCAATCGCAAGCTGTGTGGAGCTGATCAGATAATGTCTTTGTACTGGCTGGACTTTGATCTTGGATACACCCTGCAACAACATAGTACTCTAAGAAGATAAATCAGTCTACATGAATGAGAGTATAGAAACTATTCCATTTATTAATGGTGCCAGGAAATTCTCAATGATAATAATAAGCCTCCAAAGATAAAGTTGAAAAATAATTCTGTGCATAAGCTTTCTATCCTTTTTTTAACGGGGAAGAAAAACTCACAGGAGCGGAGATGGTTTCTTCCAATAGGAAAAATCAACATAAAGCAATGCAGAGATTAAAACACTGAAAAGCAAAGCATATATCTGTTTTTGGTTTACTGTGTTGATGTAAAGAAGTGAAACTGTTTCACCTGTGTGATCTCTACATTGTCTGGGTTAGTCCAGGATAGGCCTTGTCATTTTGAAGTTTGCAACAAGATGCTGGAAACTGTACCCCTTTCCTCATCCTCCAACTGCTTCTGTAGCTCTGCTCCCCGAGTCCCTGCCCTGCACCCAAGCACCTGGCTCCCTGCCTCTGTGTCCACCCTGCAGGCAGGTCTCATGGACCTTGTGCCAGGAGCGTCTCCACCACAGGCTCACCATGAAGTGCATGGAGGCATCCATACCTCCACTTTAAGGCAAATCTCAGCAAAACTGGCTTCAGGTAAACTTCCAAGGCAGCACATTTTGCACTCTTCACAGGGTTTGCTGCTGAGCAAGGTTGGTTGTCAGTACTACAACCCTCCTGAGAACAAGATGCCATTTGAAAAAGGAAGTATGTGTGTTTAACTCAAACCAAAGGCTTACGGAGACAATCTCTCAGGGTTGGATACAGCTCTTTCACCAGTGCTTAGTCCTTTATGCTGACCTGCAGAAGTCAGTGAGCCTTATCCATTAATACTGGATTAAGGTTGAAGCATGGAGGACAACAACTTCAGCATCATTCAGGTATGTCTGCAGTCTGAAGATATGTGATAGAAAGTTCATGCTTCTGGCCCAGCTGGGAGAACACAGGTACTTCCTGATTCAACAGAAACTAGAAGTAGTGCAGAGAGAAAATACACAATCAAACCTAAACACTGCCAGTGCAGAGTTGAATGTTAATACTTCTTGAGCAAAGCTGATGTAGCGAACGAGTGGTACAGGATACATGTTCATTGTCTGTGTTTCTCGTCTTGCTCCAGGATCCTGACAAACACCCTTATTGCATGGTCCAGCCACAGCCTGAGGTTTGCTTGCATGGGTTACACATCCCACTTCCCAAAGATTTGTTTGGAGGCTCAGAAAGGGAGAGAGGCCAGAGTATAAGAACACCGAATAGTCTCAAAAATGGTTGTGCTTCAAATCTGCCTGATGCTACCACTGTACGCTATACAAATGTAGCAGTACTATTATTGTAGGGCAGGCTATTTTAAGACAGACAGACTAACAGAGTTGGATTTCAATGCTTATTTAGATTCTTAGTTTTGCCATTGCACATTAGCTCTTGTTTTTTGTCAAAATAGCTTGACTAGAACTAATGTCTAGCATATACTTCCTGAGGAGGGATGCCAAGCTGAACTGGGAAATACACTTGTCATTTTGTGCTCTTCTACTATTACTTGGGATGAATTTGGTTATATCAGTCCCACTCAAGCTCTTCCAAAACAAATTAATCAATCAGATGGAGTCTGTAGTCCTCTACAATTTCCAAGAGCCAGGCTGCAGAGATGTCAAACAGCAAAAAACCCGCAACAACCACCTCTTCAAAACCTTGTATCTAACTTCTTTCCTTGGTAAAACAGGGGAATTTAGGCTCCTTGATAAAGCAATTTAAAGTCCATGGACAAAAGTACTGGAGAGCAAGGTTTAGGTGTTATAAGACTTAGCTATCGATGAAGAGATTTCTTCCTTTCCAGTGCCCTACTTAGATTGCCGTCATTGTTTTATTCTTCAGCATTTTCTTGCATTTGTCATGTTTTTCACTCTATTTGAGAGTTAGGACCTTACAGTAGCTTCTTTAGAAGAACATTAATAATTTAAAATCCCTGAGAATGAGAATCCCTTTGTCTCTAATCCTCGACCCGTCATATAGGACTTTCTTAGGATATGTAATTTGATCTTCCATTAGTCTCTTCTTGTGGCCTGAATCTTCCCTTTTGAATATACTGTCTTGCTTTTTAACACTTTGTAGATTGTCTGTAGCCAGCAGCAAACTATAGAAGTTTTTCCCTGTTAACATTTCTTCCACAAAGAAGTCTTCCTATGGCCACTCTGGTCTCTGCTAGCAGAGAAAGTCTTTGATGTGCATGAGGCTCCACAGTATGGTCACAGCAATGGCAAGTACATTAAAAGAAAGAAAAAAAAAAACAACAACCAAAAAAACCCAAGAGAGTTGTTTGTTTAAACTCTTGGTAGCGACTGTATAATTAAAGAGATGACAAGACCTGAAGTTTGTTTGTCTTTTAGAGGAAGAATACCCACACACCGTCTTCTGCGCTGCTACAAGTTGGGCCAACTGTAGTCGTGCTGGTGATCCTATGACTGCATTATTATTGCTGCCCAGATATAATTGTCTCTTGTGCCTTGGCACAGCCTCAGTACGTGGCTGCTAACATGTGACTGTCGCCAGCAGAGTAAACATGAGGTTACCCAGACAGTGCAATACCTTCCAGAGAGGCTGCAGGATGTCCAGGCTGGCAGGCTGCCCACTGACCTCAGAGTTTGACAGCAGTAGGATGAACCGAGAGGTGGTTTGGCTCTTGCTGCAGCACGGGTGCCATCATTCAACAAAGCAGATAAAAGCTAAAAATACCCCTCTGGGTGCTCAGAAGCCATGGGGTAAGCCCAGAGTGATGAGGGAAAGGGCCCTGTCATCTAGGCAAGCTCCTGGGCAAGTACTTCATCTTCTTGGACCAGCGCCCTGCCAGTGGCTGCCCCACTCTGTGCAGGGACAGGGAAGGATTTGCAATGAGGGGCGATGGCCAGAGATGTCATTAAAACATGTCCTGGTTGAGGATGAGCCTTCAGCTGCAAGATCTGCCAGCGAAACCCTTCTGGGAGGTGAGATGTCCCCACAGTCTCTTGCCAATGACAGTCCAGGGATAGTAATTTCTATCAAAGTTGTGCAAATAGAGCAAAGAAATAAGGCAATCATCTGCTTCATCCTGTCTGTAAGCACATAAAATTACTCAGTTGCTCTGCCAGGTAATCCTGCCCTGGATTGAATTAAGTTTGTTAGCCTTTCAGTAAAGCAGCATTAGCTAAAATGAGAGCGCATTATATTCACTCTATCAAGCTAATCTGCTGTGCTAATGTGATAATCTTGGAAAGACAATTTGTGGGAGATCTCTAGGAAGGTGGAGTTTACTTTTTCTTTTGCCCTTTTTTGAGAGAGTTTTAGGATAAATACATGAAGCCTCAAAATACTGAGAATTTGCAGGAATAAAAAGGGATTAGCATACAACAAAATAGCTCCATCTGTGGAACAACAAAGAACTTCACCGGTGTAAAATGAGCATTTTGTTGCTGTTGTGAAGATGCTTTTTATACTGCATTTCAGAATGTAGCCAGGGAAGATTAGACAAATGTGCTCATAAGAGAAGAAAATACATGCAATACTATGTAAGTGTAGGAGAAAAAAAGCAATGCGGATTAAAAACCCTTTTTCTTGCTCCTGCAAGTTTGCCTCTCCACAGCATCTGTTCTGCCCTGTCATACCTGAGAACCTTATCATGAAGGTAATGGGCAGAGTTGGAGGTTTCAAGGTTTTTAACTTCATGGGATTTGGATCAGGCCTGGAGGATCAGAGTGCACAAAATGGTTTGTAGCAAAACACAATGGCAATTTGAGTTAAATGAAATCTGGAGGGAACTGCCTTCATGATGAAATGAACTGCAGGGATGTGGATACCTCAGTGATAAGTCTTTGCCATCGACAGGAAAATACAGTGATTCGCTTGGTAAACTCAGGTGATCTGTTTGGTACTTCCCAAACACCCATCTTATACTTCCTGAAATCTGCAGCTATTGGTGGATTCCCTTCACTCAAACTTTCTAGGCTGAGAAATACGCAGTAGTCTACATTTGCTGCTTGAATGATAGGGAGTGACTCAGGCTCCTGAGGGTGGTTCAAATGGGATGCTCTAGAGAACCTTTTCTTCCCAGGCATCTCCATTTCCCCAGTCCTCATGGAAGAACTCTGGATAACAAGTTTAACCACAGAGAACAGCTTTTGGAGGGCTAGAAATGGCCTGGCTGAATCATTCCTTCCAAATAACTGAAAGTGTGATCCATCTCCCCTGGCTTTAGTGACCTAAAGATTAGATGTCCTAAGGCAGCTGACTCCATTTTCTAGCCAATGCAATGAAGGAAATGCCTACAGAGGTTGATGTATCTGACCTGAGTAGGTAAGACAAATAACCCTCTGGCAGTGCCTGTTCCTCTCCAGAAAACTAAAAAGAAGTCTAGGGTGAGCAGCAGATGCTATGTCTTTTAAGTTCTTTATAGCCTTGTGGATGCATTTGGATTTCATAGTTATGGCAGAGCTCCATATCTGTGCTGCTGCAGAATGCCATGAGCCGCACGTGCAGAAAGCCACTTTGGTGATGTTGTCTTTCATTCAGACCACTTAAGCTAATCATAGAATCATAGAATCATCTGGTTGGAAAAGACCTCTGAGATTACTGAGTCCAGCCGTAATGTATTCGCATTTGGAGGAACACCTCTAATATAATATGCTGAGTACTGTACGTAATGGATTGTAAAAGACTGTTCTGTACTGTAATCACCTTGGACGTTCAGCAAATGTATAGCTGCAGAAGCTCTATACATGTCGCCTATAGCGTTCATGAATTTGACTAAATACATGTGTGGAAATACTTTTATTTTATTCACCAGTGGTATCTGGGACTTGGTGAAATTTTTATTTTCATTAAACATGCAAGAACACTATGTACTGCGGTGAGATTTGAATGCATAATTTAGAAGGAAATTTATTTTTTTATGGTTTATGAGGGATGTTTGCTGCCATTCCTGCCTAGGGTTCATTAAATCAAATTTGTTTTAAACATCCAAAGTGAGGATGCAACAATGGATTTACAGATTTTTTTCCAAAAGCTATACTAATCATGTACTTACGAAACTTTTTAAAAGTCTTTTGTTAGTGTTTATGAACCAGCTAAAATCTATGTTTAACAAACAGAGTACAGAAAGTATTAAAGGTTGGCAAGTAATACTTTGTATAATGTATGCAGCAGGTCAGAGTATTTATAATAAATGTGGATTGTATGCACAGACTGAATTGTTGAATCCCAGCTGCCTTTAAAATTTGGTTAGATTCCACACTGTCCGTCTCCCCACTCATCCTAACTCTATCACAACTCCATCACTTTCTTCTGCAATGAAACCCAGCAGAAAATTTCCCAGGACTGTATTACTCTTGCTATAATCTGTTCCGCTGCCCTCAATCACACACTGCTTCAGACACCCCAAAAGACCAGCTGTGCTCTGCAAGAGGTTTGTCAGGTCCCTTACTAGTGAAGTTCACTTTAAGATGATCATGTTCACCGTGTAGAGAGCAGTTTATGAATATTGATATGACTATATCATTGCAACATTTAGTGTGGAATTCAAAACAAAGATACGGATATGCACCATAAAGCTTTTACTTCCACAGAGTCCACCGAAGTAGAAAATAATTTTGAAGCTAAGCAACCATGATCAAATAAAATCCCTTGACTGATACCCTGGATTTTTAAACTTACCTAAGTTTAATGTCACTAAGTTGAGTAATTTTCTATAGTTTACAAAATACTACCAACAGAGCTGGAAAATGTAGCTGTGTTTTGATGAAATACATATTATAGGCTAATTATTTCTTTGCCTGTAAAGAGCTTTTGTGTGCATGAGTGAGAAACTTTCACCAATATCATATGTTTTTCTTCATCTGGTATTTCGTATATGAGTTGAACCAATTTATCTAAACTACATGACAACAGCAGAATCACTATTGTTCCAGTGAAGAACTTCAAAAACATTAAGAGATTGGTCAAATTTTTATTATCAAGATTTTTATTAGAAAAAAATGAGAATAAAAGTTGAGAGAAAAGGAGAAAACCTCTGTTTTCTTTCTTTTTCCTTTAAAAAAACCAGAAAAAGATAGAATAAAGTAAAAAAACCAAAGTCTGTGGGAACACAAAGAACTTAGATGTATACCTTTGCTGGAAATGCTGTGTGTATTACCACTTGTGGTGTTCGCTTTTACAAACCTTAATAGGGAAAAAAAAATCCTCTGGATGTTGTGCAGAGCTAGAGAGGAAGTGGAGAGCTTGGCTTCATCTGTGGCGTATAGGTGTAGAACTCTGGAAGGTCCACTTCTATTCTGGGACCAGGGAGGATGTCCTGGGTAGGACAGGATGGACATTTTGTCCCAGGGCTCAGCATGGGATCATGCCTCCCACTCACCACATGATCCTGGAGCTGGTGGGGTCAGACAGCAGCAAGTAAGGAAGGCAATGCCCAAGAATTTCATCTGCTGTCCTCCCAGCATTCACATTGCAGCTCAGTCAGCCGTGCTCTGTGTTCTCACTTGGCAAATGGACCCTTAAATCTGACATGACAGATGACATTTTCCATTTTCATATTTCTAAGCTCTGCTTCATCTTTGCTGAACCTTCCCTGATGCCCTGAATGTGGGCTCATGAAATCTCTTCAGTGTTAGCACTGAGGTGCTGCCACCAAGCTCTGGTGCATGTAGACTGTGTCAGGTACAGTCAAAGTTAGCTATGTTTATCTAGTGTGCTGCGTGATGGGGAGTGTATATTTGTGATTCCCATGCTGTAACTTGTGCTGTCAATCACCAGCAAAGCAAGCATTTACTTTGTAGTGGTAACTTTCATGAGGACCTATTAGAAGAGATCCGTGCGACTGGACATAAAGTGCTGTTATGAGCTAGCTGGGTGCCTGAAATTATCTGATTAATTCTTCCCACTATAATGTGGTAATCATGGGAGACTGGGGTTATTTATAGCCAATTGGGTGAGTAGTCACAGAAATTATTTTACATGCACTGGGGAAAATAGTTGTTTCTGATTTTGAGCCTCATAAGGAACACAAAAAAGAACTAATCATTTGGTCATAAATGATTAAGGACTGACAAACGAGTCATTTTGAGGCAGTTGACATGATATAGTAGCTAGAGGGTATGGTCATGTGTTTTCAGAATTAGAACTGAGCTGGAGAGCCCAAAACCAGCCTGGGTCTTCTTAGCTTGTACATTCAACCTCATTCGCTCCCTCCTGGGATGGAAAGCAGCATGAATGGAGGCAGCAAGGCCACCTGAATGCCTGCTTAGCATGGACACGCACCATAATTTGAAGGACAATATGCCCATACTTACTGAAACACCTGGAAGTTCACAGCAGACAAGGGTGGTTATGACAGACAGTGGCAACATCCCTCTTCTGTGTGACTTTGCCGTGCTCCCAGGCAGTTAGGAAGGACATGAAGTGAAGCGGCAGGGGTATCTCTTACTACGTAATGTGAAGGAAACATACATTTGGTTCCCCTGGCCCTGTATAGAAGTCCACCTCAGCACACGAGGCATCTCTGGTGGCTAGTTAAACACTGAGAGGGCCACTAGAGGGCTCATAAACTGCTTACTGGAGAGATACCCGAATCCTATACGTTGCCATGTACTGCAACTTGGTCATCTCAGCAGCAGGCTGTGATTTACCGTGGTGTTTATTTCATTGACCACTATCAGGAGTAAATTACATTCTCAAAATATCTTGCTGTGGGTTTGACACATCAGTCTTGTTTACTGAGAGACGCAGCTAAGAATCATCAAGTCCTGTTTGTAAGTGGAGGGCATTAATCATCACTGATACTGCGTTTCCAGAAGTTGTTAAAAGCCATTATTAAAGGAGTGAATAAATTCCAAATTGCCATCTACAGGGAATTTCCTCCTTTGGCAATATTTTTACATTCATGTTACTGAAAAAAGACGTAACAATAACACTGACTACTTCAAAGGTAATATAATAGGGAAACAAGTCACAGACTCAGGTTACAGTGTGTACAGTGTTCTTTCACAGTTTATCAGTGTTTCTAGATTACTGAATAAAAAGGTAAGCAGTTGCTTATGTTGAAATTATAGATCCTTGCATTTTTTTTTTAATAGTATGTGAAAATCTGGTCGGACGTGTTTTGGCTGAACTGTGTTCTGTTCAAAACCAGTTTCATTAAAATAAAAATATTTTGTAGGAGCATTTCGGTTTCAACAAATTATGAGATGAAGTGAAAGTCTGATAAAATATTTCATAGAGTCAAATATTTCTTTTTGATGCTCATTACCAGCCCAGTGACTCCAATTGAACATCCTCCACAGAATAAATAAAAGTAATTGCAATAACATATCTGCTTTTTCTGGGATACTCCTGGGCTCAAATCTGCTGAGTTCTGACACATAATAATATGGATTAATATACCTCTACAATACTAAAAGTCTCTCACATAAGAAGGCTGCATGGCCTGATGTGTTCCTTTTTATTTTTATTATTTCTTAAACTGTAAGTTTAAAGTACAGAGTTTGCAATTTATTTTCTCAGCTACCCTCTTACAAAACAAAGCATTGGCTTGAGGTTATCAAATCATTGCCTTATTTTGCAGACAGAGTACTTGTGCTCATTTTGATTTTAAATATAACACAGTTTATTTTGTTTTCTAAAATTATTTTTATCATTAAGATGGTGCACATTTAGAGGATGTCAAGGAAACTCAGTTTACCAGTATAAATAATGTGGTCTAATATTGCTGGCCTTAAAAAAATCAATTAAATGTGCGATGGCTTCTATTTCGCTTCTTACCATACAGTATGTAGGCAGCCATACTACTTTTTATTAAATCATAAAATGGTTTGGATTGGAAGGGACTTTAAAGATCATAGAGTTCCAACCCCCTTGCCTTGGGCAGGGACACCTTCCACTCGATCAGGTTGCTCAAAGCCTCATCCAACCTGGCCTTGAACACCGTCAAGGATGGGTATTCCACGACTCCTCTGGGTAACCTGTTCCATTGCCTCACCACTCTCATCAACAGATACAGTCTAACAACATTACTTCGAAAGTAAAATTTTCTAGCCTTGTTTTTTGACAGTTTTTTGCCAGATAGTGGAGACACTCTGTGCTCATAAGTCTCTTTAGTTTTTAAAAATGACTTAACAAAACATTTCTACAAGCATTTACTTTTAATGAATTTTGGAACACCATGTTTACAACACTCCTTTGACAGATATGTGCTGAAACATTGATTCTTTGTTGCTTGACATCATTGGCTTTAAGTATAAGTTTAAAATATGTACTTGGTCAATAATATATTAATTTTGGTTCACTATCAATAAAATATCAAAAGTAACATGCCACAGATTTTGGTTTTCTTTGTTTATTGAAGTCACAGTTAACACTCTTCACTGTCTATGCCAGTGAATTACACTGTCCTTCCCATTATGAAATATTTCACTGAACTGGCTTCATCTAAAAATCTATGGCATAATATATCTGTCAGAGCATCGATACTGAAGAACTCAGATTAAAATTCTGCACACACAAGGATTTAATCCTGGTGGAAGGTACCTACTTCATAGCTGCAAGTTACTGCACAATACCAGACTTACAGATTAGGATTTCTATTCAGGTGTCAGCTATGGGACCTTGCTGTGAGTTGCCAAGATCAGAGACCTACAGGAACTCGAGAACGGTGTGGGGAGTAAAGACAGCCCATTCTGAGAGAGATGCTCCTATTAAAGAAAAATTTTGCAATTTCTCTCTAGTTTCTTCCCAGATCAGCCAGTAAGTCCTGAAGAACGTCTTTGTCAACAAGTGACTTCCTTGTTGGTTTCATGAGACAGAGACAGCCCCTACCAATGCCTCTTAGCATCCTGATGGGGCACTGATTCAACCGTGACTCAGAAGGAAATGTGTCACGTAATGAGTCACCAGTATCGCACCCCCAACACCTCTGTTCTAGTTATTTAGGTCTTCCATCTGAAAGCAGACAGTGAACTCATCTTACTTGTGGTTCCAAGGGATGGTGAAAGCAACAGATGTCATCACTGTGAGGCAGAAATATAGTGGAAACATTCAGCTACTACTCTGGATTTTGACATCTAAACCTCTTTGTACTCTTCTTTCGTTTTTTGTTTTTGAGAAGGGTGGACAACTTCTCAGGTTTTTCAAGAAATGAAAAACCATGATAGCACATACAATATCTTGGTTCCATTATCAGGAAAATGATCCATCACACTTGTGAACATTTTAGGCTATGAGTACCTCACTAAGATCCACAGCTAGAGAAAAATTGTAAAATATTGTCATTTTCTTTCTTCTTTTTTAATCTATTAAAAATGCTACTATTGGGAAGAATCACTTACAAAGAAAACTGTAAATGAAGCAGATGGGACCATCAAAGGAAACAGAAAGTGAATGAAGGGAGCTGCTTGCAGGTAATGTCACCTCTTTTGGGGGTAGGCCTAAAGCAGTAAAAAATGCCTCAATCTATTTCCATTTCCTAAATAAGTATTTATGGTCTGGGTAAAGATTTTGAGCTTTATAGAAGCTGGATGCTTGCCGCTGTGGGTGTGGGACAACAGATGGGTTGTTTATTAATTTTGATTTGTTGTACATCTAAAAAAGAGCAAAAGTTGTTAGACAGTTTGAAGAGGGAGGGATGGGTGGCTGTGGTGCAACTTTTGTCGTATTCTCCTTAATTTAGAATAAGAAAAGAGGAAGAGAAGAGGGGAAAAAAGGAAGAGGAATCCTTCCTTACCTCTGCACTGTTTAATCTACTCTCCATCTGGAGCATTGTGTCCAGTTCCGAGCTCCCTTGCTCAAGAAAGACAAGGAACAACTGGAGAGAGTCTGGTGGAGGTCCGTGAAGATGATCAGGAGACTGGAGCATTTCTCTTACGTGCAAAGGCTGAGAGACCTGGGCCTGTTTAGCCTGGAGAAGAGAACACTGAGGGAAGATCTTAACAATGCCTACAAATAGCTAAAGGGTGAGTGTCAACCTGACAGGGCCAGACTCTTACCACTGGTGTCCAGTGACAGCACAAGGGGCAATGGGCAACAAGTGGAGCACAGGAAGTTCCAGCTGAACATGAGGTGTGAACATTGTGTGAGGGTGACAGAGTACTGGAACTGGCTGCACAGATAGCCTGTCAAGTCTTCTTCCCTGGAGATATTCAAAATCGGCATGGAAGCATTCCTGTGCAACCTGCTGTAGGTGAACCTGTTTTAGCATGTGGGTGTTGGACTGGATGATCTCCAGGGATCCCTTCCAACCTTGACCATTCTGTGATCTCTGTGATTCTGTGACTCTGTTCTCTATTGGGTTGGGTGGGATTGTCAATAATACTTTCCCCACTTCTCCCATAATCTCATTAATGTGTCTTTTAGTAGGAGCAATAAAACACCACAGCAGGCTGCATGTCTACTGGTAAATCAAACAAGGCAGGTAGGGGCCTGAGCCCTGTGTCAGTCATCCACACTACTCAGTTACTGGTGTGGTCCCTGGCCCATGACACCTGAGACTCTCCGAGAAATGCCTGGGCTTGTTCTGGGAGTAGTATGTCCCCAGCATACGTGCTGAGTTTATCAGCTTTGCACCCTTGCAGAAGAAGAAAAGTCAGGCTGGTAAAGGCAAGTTCTGAGGCACCTGTCAGCCTCAGAAGCAGTGAAAGTCTCCCTGTACTGTCTTATTTAACAGCATAGTTGCAGCTGGAGATGGTGCAAACAGACAAGATGGCAAGCAGCAGGAATGACAAGTTGGACCTCCTTCTGTGGTCATAGGTTTGGGTGCTGTCCAACTCTTCCCAACCCCCCAGCCTTCAAGACTCCCTAACTGGTCCTTTGTGACCACTATACTTTGACACATCTTTCCAGGGTGGTTTCTTCAGTATAAGGAAACAGTTTAAAATTGTCCATTTCAGGATGTCTTATGTTTTCCTACTGATTTAATTAGGTTTTCTGGAGTAACCACACAAATCCCTGACTTGCTTTTTCACCACCTGAGATCCAGGACTACTTTTTCCATCCCCACCTTTTCTGGTCTAGCTACTCAAAAAACACAAGAAAATACAGCATCACACTTTAAATGGGAAGACACTCTTCTAAAAGCTAGTAACTCTGGTAGTAAAATATCATAATACATTTTTTTTTCCTTTTGCATCTTTTACCAGAAGTATTCTCCTGAGCATTTAAATCTCTATCTGAAAAGGCATCAAGCCCATTAAGACCACCCGAAAAATGAGAGCCTGCCATAAAGTGCCATGCGACCTTTGCCTTGTCATTTCAAAGCACATCCTAGGTGCCACAGAGCAACAACTGCTGATTTCTAAAAGATGCCTAGGGTCAAAGAACATGATCAGAAGTGCTGTTGTGCTCACATCAGGCATCCTTGCAGAATTTAATCTCATGATCAAAAAAGGCTCGTGTAATCAAGGAGCTGCTTTGTATAAGACAGAATTGCTGAAACATCAGCAGTTTGGTGATGTGGTTTTAAGAAAAGTGTCATCAAGCAACAAGCATATAAAGGCTTTTGATTTTCTAATTAAAAGGGTGAATTTATCTTGATTCCTCATATGCTAAGTGAGGTTGATTAGTGAAGGATATAAGGGATTAAAACTTTAGCTGATTATAATTAAGACTAAATTATTCATTGCAAATAAATTATCTGACAAGCTGGCCATTATCCTGCTCCTGAGCAGATCAAAGTCTGATTTAACATTTTCAATCCTGTAACTATTTTGCAAGTATTGACTACACAGGACAAAAACATTTCAGAAGACTTTCTGGACATTGATTGTCTGTCAAAGTAAGATGGATGAGTCTGGAAAAGTTGGGTGGTCTCAAAAGTTGTACTAAATGTCTGAAAAAATATATAGATACATCTTGCACACCATTCAGCACAACACTCTAATGTATGCATTTCATGTATCTTGCTAAAAGATGTTTAGTTGTAAAGGAACTTATTTTCAACTAGAAGAGGGGCACAGAGAGGCATTTACTAATATTTTTGTCTTTGTGCAGAGCAGGACCTAAGGAGCTGCAGGTTGCAAAATGGCGGTCAAGACATTATGGCCTTTTTCAGGTGTTTCATGCAGTGTAAGGACACAACGACTCCTTTCTTCTTTTTATAAAATCAGTTTTATGCCCAGCAGTAGCACTTGCTCTGCCTATACCATCTCAAATCTTCCTGCTGCTTTCACAGGATTCGTCTAGCAAAAGCTTTCTGTATTTCCTGCTGGCAGGTTACCTAAAAAAGCAATGTGACATATCAGTATGCTGTGGCTCACTGTGGCTCACTGTGGCAGCAACAGACCTTGGCATACTGATGGCATTGACCACCAACTGCAGAGCCAGGACTGGCATCCTCAAGACCACTGCCCCACTGCCCCTGGAGTCCTTTGAGGCTCGGTAGCCATTTGCCAGGTATCGCTGCAGGAAGGAAACTGAGGAAAGTGAATGAAGGTTTCTGTAATCCACAAAGCTCCTGTTTGTTGTCCGATGACAGATATCCTGCCAATGCCTGTATGCTCAAAGACCCCCACACCACAGCCACCCAAATATAGCAGTGCCTGTGGTGGGGATGGAGCTATCTACGCCCACATCATGGAATGCTTACCAAAACCCTTCCTAGTTTGGCACTGGTGAGTCATTAAACCTGGCACAAGCCCTTGTCAACGGGCAAAGTGCCATGTGAACAGATGAAAAGCAGCACAGCCGTGCCAGTGATCTAGCTGAATTCATCCCAGGAGCAATGGCACTGGGGTCGGCAGCATCACACCTGTGAGTTCTTAGTGCCAAAGCGTTCAGCTAAAGATTTTAGACTGATGTTAATGTCTACTGAGCCAAATGGTTGGAAAAGTACGTTCGTGTCACTGCAAACCAGAAGCAGATTCTCCTGAAAATTTAAACGGAGAGTTTAGTGGCTGCATGTGAGAAATGTTGGATTGAATTTTTAAATGAACAAAGAGAAAACAATTATTTGCAAGGTTCATTCTTTCTGTCTAGTTGGAGTTTTTTTCTTCTGGGGCATTTTCAGGCTGTTATTTTTTTTGCATTTCAGAGTCATCACATAAGAAATCCAGTTTGAATTCTTCATACTACTAGAAGATGACTTGTATGACTGGTGTCTGAATTTTGATCAAGTTTTTGAACATTTTTCCGCTTTCAAACCATCCAGTTCGTTCATAAAAGCTTTTATGTACCTTTTAAACATGAACAACTTATTTCTAGCTGCCTAGAAGGGTTGCTAGAGTTTGAAGTTGAGGTGCATACTATGCATTTCCAAGAAAGAAAGTGCGGAGTTATTTAGCAATGCTGCAGTTATTTAGAGTGGATCCTCTTATCACAGTTCTCTCAGACAGAGGAAGGTGCAAACCGCAAAATATAACAGACCCAACTACTGTGGACTCTGTCTTTATTCTTCTTTATTTTTTCCAGTCTTTTTTGCAAGAGGGTTGGAATAAGCGTGGCTAAAGAGGCGGATCACTTGCAGAGAATCGTGCTCTTGTGAGGGTTGCATGTCTCAAGTTACCAGAGTTATGTGTGTGTTTATCTACGAATAGCAATGCCAGACCTTTTCCTAACCCAAATACTTTCACTGCTACTCTCCTTACCACTTCCAGGACACAACTCCATATGTGACAGTGAAGCATGACTGTAAGCATGGCTAAGGTTGAGGAGAGCCAAAACCAGACCAACTGAGAGGGAGTGTGCTAGTGAGCCTGCAGCTGCACTCCAGCCATCGTTACTTCCCACAGTGAGAGATTCCACGATGAATGGTGATGGGTTGCCACATCCTTGGCCTTGGAGGTGATCCTCTTTGATGTATCATGGTTGGAAAGAAGCAGCTGCAGCCCAGGTGGGGCTCCCAGATACCAAAGCTTGCTTTGTCATATTGGGGGATTGGTACAATCCTTGATGTATCAATGTGCTCTGGTGGCACTGAAGAAATCTGTGTAAAATCTCTTCTCTCCAAACCCAGCAAAATAGTTAAAGGCTTGTAAGAATCCAGTCATGCAAGAGAGTAAAGAGGAGAAAAATAAGTCACTAAGACTTCACAGGGATAGAGAAAGGGGATGCTGAAGAGTGTGCACTACCTGGAGAGCTGGATCGAGGCAAGTGTAGAGTCTATCAAGGAGGGAACACAAAACAAACATAAAGGCTCAAACAAGTATCCAGACTCTCAAAGTGCTTTCCAAAAGCTGAGCCACTGAGAACAGCCTAAGGACAGAGGTTTTATAAGCAAGAATGCCCTTTTCCACTGGTGGACCAAATGGAGGTAAAAAAAATGTACTACAAATGTTGGAAAGAGAGTGAAAGAAACAGAGTCCCTTATTAGATGAAGATACTAACCTAGAAGGGAATCCCAGAAGAAGGGTGAGGTGATGGGAGACATGAACAATAAAAAATTACTGACCTAATACCAAAGAACACTACAATGTATTAGGGAAATCAAACAGAGATTTATATGGTAAATTTCTTACGCTTCTTAAAATAAAATTTGGTTCAAGTTTAATTCAGAATGAGGGTTTCTGCAGGATTTGGATTCTGGGGCAGCACAGGCTAATCTGACAGGGGTATTCAGTTGTTATCACTGCAGATCAGTGCTCACCAACAGCTATACTGGATCATCCCACATAAAGGTAGTGGATCCTGATATCTAGATCTATAGATCTACATTATCTACTCCAATGTGTAGATCCAGGGAGTGAGCTGGAGGGACTGATGGCAGAGACAGTCCTGTGGGTTACCCAAGCCAGGATAACTTCACTACTACATAGGTCAGTGCTGGCACCCAGCACACAACCATGCAGAGAATGTCTGACAGGACTTACGGCTTAGGTTGTAACACTCCACAGGCATTTCATGCAAGATCGAAATTTCATTTCAGAAGGCCGACATATAATAATTAAATGCTGAATATATGATTTAGAAAGTATGGATGGATGAAAAATGTTCCTTTTATAAGACATGAAGAGAAAATCACTGCAGATTACTCCTTTGTGAAGGTAAACAGGAAAATATTCTTATATATAAACTATAAGCAAAGCAGCAATGTATAGACAACAGATATGCAGTAGCAAGGTGAATTTCTTTTCTGTCATTACATTTTATTCCTTTTGTATGTGAAGTGAATTTCATTTCTCTGGCAGTTTCAGTTTGTGTGGAAGTAGTGTTTCAATACTTCCAACCCTGCCATACAATAATTGGGTTATATTCCCTCTGGAAAAGTTCCCAGTCTAAAATAAAGAAGTATTAGGACTTGAGAAGCAATTCTGTTGGCAGATGAGTGTCAATGCCAGCTATATCCAACAGACAAGAGAAATCAGAATATATTTTTTAAATATTTTGGTTCTAGCAAATATTTCCAATTATTTGTTATACGAGAATTTCAGGGAGAGAATGTTTGAACGAAAATTATATCTGGGCATCTTTTTTCCTCAAGAAACACCAAAGAAAAAGGAAGTCATGTGATATGCAGCAGGGTGACTGATTTTCATCCCCGGAGTTGGGTTTAGAAAGTACGATCCAAATCTGTTTCTCTCCAGAGAACTCTTAACAGTACAGTATTCACACACATTATGCACAGGCATGTGACAGAGCCCTTAAAACACAATTCTTAGTTATTTTCATTGCCGTGGGTGGGTGAAGCCCCAGTGCTCATAACATGTCTCTTACAAAGGAGAAATGAAAGACTGTTTGCCCAGTTTAGACAATACAAATGAGGAATTATTCTAAACTAATTCAAAAGCTTTCCTTATCCATGAACTGCCGTAACACGTATAATATTTGATAATACTAAAACCAAAAAAATTATTGCTTGCACTTTTCCAGATGAATTTGTACAAGTTACTGTTATATTGTACCATGGGGATTTTAACTATATATTACAAATGATAAATTCTTTAATGCATTAGATATGATTAAGTTTAGAAACACATATTTATTGCTAGGGTTATTCCCTTTTCTCTAACATAATTTTTATCCATAGCATCAGGAAGATCTTCTACCGAAACTACCTCAAGGGCAAGAGACAGAAGTTGCTTCACAGTACACTTGAATTAAGATATTTATTTCCTTATAGCTAGTGAAAGTTTGGTCACGATCACACATTTCTTTATTTAAAGTGGCAACATACAGTGGAAGGAAAAGTTGAGGCCAGACACTTGCAACAGAGTGATCATCTGGAAAAACACAGGGAGAACAGACTGCTTCTGGGTGTCAGATCTGCCTTGGAAACCCATCTGCCCTGCTCCACAGAAGCTGGCTATTATGCTGGGAAACTTCCCAGGCAGGTCCTGACCTAACATACTGCAACCTGGGCTTGGTTAAACACCTCTCTTCTACAGGTAACTAACAACTGTAACACCACCAATAATAACATTGAAACTTGTCTCCCCAAATCCTTCTTATGAACTCCTATGGGAATCACAAGGGAGTATATAAAACTACTTACAGAAATGTGAATTCACTCATGAAGAGTTAAGCCAGCAGCTGTTAATGCCTAGCAACCAGTATTTCAGTTTCAGCTCAGACACGTATGATTCTGGCAATGAGTGTCCTACGTTGTACTCTCTTTTATTGCTTTAGTGGCTCAAAAACTAGGAGTGGGGGCTACAGGTATTGCTTTAATGGTTGATGGGACAGTAAAACCCCTATCTGCACCAGCAGAGAGAGCAATGCCACCTCAGGTATCCCAAAGGCAATGAATGAGGACTGACTCACACATGTCACCCAAGAGGAGAGGGAAGAAGCAGAAAGGACAAACTTTCTAGTGCTTCACTGCAGAGCAATGCACAGGCTGTGCTTTCAGGGTAGGTCCATTCGATGTTTTGCAGGCAGATGTGAGGCCTCTCCCACAGTTTATCCTCCCTGAAAACAACACAACTTTGTTAGCTAAGCACAGAGACTTAATTATTATATTAGGGTTTCCTGGACTAAGCAGCTTTTTGTCAGCTTGCAATGTGACTAGATGTAGAAAAACAAAACCAACTCAAATATAGCTATCTACCCTCAGACCGCGATGCCATGACGGCTCAGGGCAGATCTGCACACTGCTGGGTAACGGTACACTCTGGTCCATCCCAGTATGCACTTGCTTATGCAGCCAGAGCTAGTTCATAGCTTTTCCTGATTTTATGTTGACTGATGAAGGATAAACAATACACAGTCTGGTATAAAACTGGGCTGTTGATTTGGTACAAAGCCTGCTGCTGCAAAATTAAACCATTTATTTTCTTTTTAAAACAAATTTGAACCAACAGAAGAGGATCCACAATCTTTTAGAGCCAATATTGGGAACTCTGAAGTCAGGTTTATTTTCTGACCAAACCTCAAGTAATTTCAGGGCTCAGAGCACCAACCATCTTTACACTGGATTAGCATGAGAAACTTCCATAAATGTTCTCAATAAAGAAACACTCAAGGCTGAGTGGGAAAACTGGCACTGCTCCAGACTATACCTTGGTCTCTGAAGATGTCTCAGATTATCCCATATTTGTACACTATTTTTAAAAAGGGTCATACTCAGCAGTCTTCAGCTAGTATTTTGCTTGGGCGCTAGTATAGATTGCTAACAAGGATGTGGCAACCACAACTATTCACGACAAAATCATTTGTCATGCTAACAATGCTAAAAATCACAAAATTGTTGCTCAGAATATTCCATGTTTGAACATAAACTGTGATTTGTCATATTGTTTTTCTCCCTAAGGAACAATTTTCTTGAACTGGAAAGACCAAGCTAACTGTGGGGTAAACTAGTCCATCTGCACTCCTAGTTAGCAGCTTTACCTCTGCACTGGAGCTTGGGAGAGGAGACTATTACATGATGTTTAACAAGTCACTTCAGTTCTTTTTAATCTTCTCCTCTATTTCTGTCCTGTCTGTTTTGACACTAAATGCTCAGGAAAAGACTGTCTCTAGCTATGTATTTATAACACTAGAACTTTGATCTCTGGAGCTTGTAACAGCTCTTTATACTGTTAAATTTGAAATAAATATGCCTTCATACTGAAAAAACAAACATAATACAAAAAAAGAGGTTGTTAGAAATGATACTTACATTTTAAGAAATAACAATTTTACATTAAGAAATTGTTTCCTGCAGATGGTTTTTCCAGCCTTGAAAAAGGTAGAGTCCTTTTGAAATTGTTTTTAGAATATAGATTAGGAATACATAACTTTATATCTAGGATCTTCCTATTGAATTAAATCTTGCAGTCAAGACAATACTTCCCATTCTCTTATGCCAACATAATATTTCATGACCAGATTTACCATATAGTGCATAAAAAGAGACTTTCTTGCATACTTCACAAACACAGGCCCTAAGTAGAAATATCTTTAAATTTGTACACACATTTACTTTTTATTAAACACAGAGTGAGTAATATTCAGGTTTCCCATTTGGGTAAACAGTCTGTATAAGATAGAATTTCTCCCAGGTAGTGCTAGTCATCCAAGTACTGCACATCCCATTTATGCCAGGCACCTGCAGCCAGCAGAGACGCCCATTCTTGGGAGGTACCAGAAGGAGCAAGAATTCCCTTCTCTCTCCATTGACTTGCAGGAAGACTGGATGAGAAGTGATGACTAGGCTTCTCCTTTTCAGATGTCTAAAGGTGATGAGATGAATCGTATCCTTAGCTTTCAAATTCATCTGACTTAATATCAAAGTAATAACATAAAAAGTAATATATATTTGTGTATGTGAGATACATGATGGCTGTCAGTATGTGATACTGTATCATTTCAGTTACCACTGGGAATCAGTGATACATCAGTGCTTGGTTGTAAGGGGAAGTGTGTAATAGTGTATGCACTTGCTGTTAATGTAAGCTTGCTGGGACTGTATCTAGGGAAAAATAGGGATATCAAATGTGTGGAGCTGTCTTGGTGTCTTGGCCTGCCCCTGTGCCTAGCCCAGCCCAGGCACCATCTGCCACAGCTTCTGCCTGAGAAAGCGCTGCAGAACTGGGGCTTTAATGCTTCAGTTGTAGGTCTCACAATGTGTAAAGAAATAGGAACCATCCTGGATGTAGAAATCCTAATTGTAAGTTTTACATAATATGACCTGCATGTTTCATGTCCTCACCAAAATCTGTGGGACTCCTCAACAGGTGCAGCAGTTTGTGCAGGAATCACAGCAGGAGTGAGGTTAGTCTCTTGAACTAAAAGAACTTGGCTGCTTACTGCAATAATATTTGTATCACTGTGTGTGAGATTTCAAAGAAACAGCAAGATGAAAGAAAGAGATAAATTAAGAAAGGGGGGAGAGAGAGGAAGGGGAGGAAGGAAGGAAGGAAGGAAGGAAGGAAGGAAGGAAGGAAGGAAGGAAGGAAGGAAGGAAGGAAGGAAGGAAGGAAGGAAGGAAGGAAGGAAGGAAGGAAGGAAGGAAGGAAGGAAGGAAGGAAGGAAGGAAGGAAGGAAGGAAGGAAGGAAGGAAGGAAGGAAGGAAGGAAGGAAGGAAGGAAGGAAGGAAGGAAGGAAGGAAGGAAGGAAGGAAGGAAGGAAGGAAGGAAGGAAGGAAGGAAGGAAGGAAACATTTTTTTTTCAGTTCACCAGCTGCAGATGAATGTTAGCTTTGATGCAGAAAGTTCCCTCTCTCATTGGTCTAGCAACATGGACTTGATGATCCTTGATGATCCGTTCCAACTTGAGACAGGCTATGATTCTGTGATTCTAGGTCACTGCTTGAACTGGCTAAGGAGGCAAACAGGAGCCTACCCAGCTTACAATCTGGGTTTCAGCCTTTACTGGCATGAAGAGGCAGATAAACCAAGGCTGGAAAGAGAAAAAGAGCAAAAGTCTTCTTCTGCCCAAGTCTTCAGTAAACAAGTCCCAATTTAAAGCATGAGTGGAAGATGGCTTTGGGAAATGACATGGCTCAAGCTCTTACAAGCTCCTCTATAAGCCACGTTCTGTCCTGGATCTTGAGGGCACTAACAGAAACTGGTGCCGTGCCTGGCAGTTGACCTTTCGCCTTATAGCAGGAAAAGTATAACAGACTCTGTGCTGATGTTCAGAGTTATCTAATGTGACGATAAAGACCCCAGAAAAGCTTCAAAGTAGCTTAACAGCTGACTCTCCTCTTCAAACAAGCACAAAGCCCAGCCAAATACCTCTGCAATAAACAACCAGTCCCATGTCTGTCCACACTTGAAACCATCTGCAGGCTGCAGGGCCAGCATGAAACATAAGTAGCTAACAGCATTGCTGAGGAGCTCAGGGACTCTTCTCCAGGCATTGTCAAATTCCTGATAACAGCATGGTCTAACTTCTAGCTACCTGCTGGCAACTTGCTTGAACAGGGCTGGGGCTCTGCTCCTGGCACTCTGCTCAGTGGGACAGTGATATTGGAGTCCTCTGGCTTCTGGTGGGATGGTAGACTATCACCATCAGCTCTACTCAGAGTTCATTCGCTGTGTTTATTAACACTCACTTAGGGGAGGGCACCTTTTTGCAATACTGACCTGACCAACAAACATGAGGAAACATCAAAAAGCAAGAACAAGAATCCAGCACTTTCCAGTCCCCAAGGCTCTTGCCCCTGCAGTAGCTGAGACCTGTCATAAGGGAAACTAATCCTCCTTTTACCTTAGATACTGTGATTGTCTTCCCCAGGCTGCTAGTTATATATTTGCCACTCATTTTTTACAAAGCCATTGCAATAGCTCTTACTTCCCAGCTTAACTTTTAAGTATGCCCATCTTAAACATTCAAGTTTATGTTTTTATTGATAGTGACTGCAGCACAATGTAGCACATATTCATAGTAACTACCTCAGTTAGTCACATGGAAAAGTCATACCAAAAAGCTCACAACAACCAAAAACTAAAACAATGTCTGTATTTTGGCATGATTTAATAGTTTCAAATGAGAAACAGCACTTGACCAGGCAACTCTTCTATGACCACCAGCAAAAGAACTGCTGACTGCAATCTTAAGAACTGAGATAGGAAGGGTTCCTCTGTCACCACCACTATAACTCCCATCATTCCAGGAATAATCTTTCTTGGGAATTTCAGTCAGCACCTAGACTGGCACGGGTTTGTGTTTCTCTCGTATTTTCTCTCTTTTGGAAAACGCATTTCCACCTGCAGCTTTATTCTTCTCTTTGTCAAGAAATACATACTTGAAGCTGCTGCTGCTATCTCTAAAACTCAATGTGTCCTCTCATTTAATACCATCTTGGCAAACATCTTAGTTGCTATACAGTACCGTGAAGCATCTTATTTTTGGAAAATTTTACATTTTATCTCCTGTTTGGGGTCATACTATTTTCCAGAACTGACAGATTTCTTGTTACACTTGGCATTTTTTTCCTTGGTACTCTGGTATAATTAGCACTAAATCAGACACTGAAGGCACTACAGCAGAAGTCTGAGATAGGGTTTCCTAATAGTAAAAATATGAGAGACTGAGAAAAAGATAGTTCTGCTCCCAATATTCCCTCCTGGAAACTACAAATCCAGCAGATGAGAGGCCATCTGTGTGGATACCTTGTGATGCATTTTAACACTAAAACAGTAATGGAGCTGCACTTCTAGGGCTTCCCCTGCCAACAGCCATCCTTGGAAATCCCCTGTAGGAGTGAAAGGATAGCTAAGGATAGTGCCATGGAAACAGCTGATCCTTCCCTTACCTTTCCTAAATAAACTAGAAACTGGAGAGTGACTTGTGAAAGCCAATCCAACTAAACAAATCCTCCCAAATCTAAGTATTTTTGCTCCATTTTAGTGTAATATCTAAGAATTAGGAGAAAATACGGTAAGAAAATGAGAGGTCTTAGTGCTTTTACTCTTGAAAAAAATGCTTTTACACCTCTTTGTGATGAAATATTTAACATCAGATTTGGTAAACACTTTGACACATCCTTATCCTTATATTTTAGAAATACTTAAAAAATTAAACAGGACATTTTTATGAAAAAAAACCTGCTGTGTTCTTCTAGGGCAAAGATTAACACAGAGCAGTTCTGCAACCCTACAGCCTTCTTCCAAACAAAGAAACTGACAGACTTCTCAACATTATGCAGCCAGAGAAGCTGCTGCTCCCAGTTCATGATTCTCACACTGTTGTGAGTCCAGCAGGAATCAGAAATCTGTGCCTTCTTCAGAAGTAGTATTTCACTGTTTTGGCTAATAAAGTGCACCATGCAATTGAGGGACAGTATCTCATGTTTCCAGCTGTTTCTTCCAAGGGACTTAAACCCTAATTTAAGAAAGAAAAAATACAGCCCATTTCACCACTGCTGGAAAGCTAGTAACCTTTGCTCTAGGGGACTGCACTGTAATTGTTTTTCCTGAGGAATACTGTAGGTGGGAGAAGGAAAGATCCAACCCAATGCACTTTTTTGCTCTATTTAATAACAACTTATGATGTTCGTTGTTCACCATGTTCTGCCTCCACTCCTGATCGAAGATGATAGTCTTACTATGACTAATTTAATTCTATGTTTCAGTAAAGTGAAACACCTGAACTGTGCCATACACTGGAGAATTCGCCTTCCCCCCACTTCTGCAACTGCATTGCCCACAGCTGTTGGTGACATTTTGAATGGAGCCAAAGTGCATTCACAAAATTTCTGGAGCAGGGTTCATAAAAACCGCACAGAATTTCCAGTGAACACCCGGAGCCATGACATTTGGGGATTCTGAGAACATCTGCCCTCTTCACAAATTTTCCAGCCAGATGTCATAGGCTATTATCTCTTTCTGGGCAATACCAGAAGAAATGTCCAGTGGAAATCCAAATGGCTACTTAGATGAGTGCAGAAGCTTGTGCTGATTGACTTTACCAGCACCACAAGAATACTGGGCTGCATGAGGCCTGCACATGCCATCAGCTGCAGGACAGATTTTCTGTAGTTGCTGCCATCATGCATCATAGTTCCTTCACCTGTGCTGTTACAGAAAAAAGCTTGCAGGTTGACCCCTACAGATATTCTTAGACTGAATAAAACCTGTTGAGTATCAAAAATACCTTCCATTGATTAAATGAGATTAAAAATAATAAATGCATATCTGTTTGTAGACAAAGACTTAATCAAAGAGGCCAAACTGTACCATACAAGGTTTAAAACGGATTAGGAGTGTCCACACATGACTAGCAGCCATTATGTTAAATGAGCACAGGACACGTCTTTAATTAAGGAGGTGCAACTATGCAAAACAGGCTTCACCATTGTAGAAAAATGCATTGAGTCAAGAACAAAAGTAGCAGATGTCTGAACTTGGCACATACATGATCATATATCCTCTGTAGTAGATTCACAGGTTATTTTGAAGCATTAAAATGCTAACAGCTTTCACTTTCTTTAAGAAAACAAACAAGGAAGTCAAATAGACACCTACTACAGCCACAGTGACGATGTTCCTCAACTAAACATATAGTTTTAGGCAAAAGAGCAGAATAGACTGCTTTTTTAATTAACAGAATTTAAATCAGAATTTACACACACCTTGATTGCTAGTTAGGTTGTTATATTAAGCTAACCAGTTTAAGAGAAGAAAACCAATTTTTTTCTGTTCCCTAGCTTTATTGAACTATACAAGATTCTTGACATAGAGATGTTAAGTGCTTTGAATGTAAAACTGTAATTTTGTAATGGACAGAGAGGTCAGTCCACATAGATACAACAACGTTAGGTGCTTAGTTTACTTGCATCATATCATTGGGTATTGTAAGTCTCAAATGACTTCCTTTTGAGAAAATATCACAAAAATCAGCTTTTGAAAAAGACTCAAAACATTAAAGTGTAAAATGAAACCTACTGAAGAAAATTGTTTATAAAGGGTCAGACTACAGAAAAACGTATTGAATAACAGTAAGGATGAATAAGATTCATTACTGTTTTCAGCCTAAAATTACTGCCTTTATATGTCATGTGGTGTACAGAAATCTTTGGATTTTCAGAACGAACAACAAAAGTACTCCACAAGTTCATAGATACTCTACTTAAAAGTTATGGTGTCACTTATGGTGTTGTAGAAGGATTTGTTTATAGTAAATGCAGGAATATCTGAGTGACAAAGTAAATGTTAAAATATTAGAATAAAATGCAGTAGTTTAGTGGACAAAGTGTATAGACATTCATTTCAATGACATGGCAGCAATCCTCAGCACACAATTGTGCTGCACCAAAAGGTGCTGGCATTAAGAAACTGGTCTCCTAGTATACATGAAAGACTGCCTTCTTCCATCTTAAGAACTGGTTTGTGTTGACAGACATGTTACTGTAGGTCCTAATGTTTCTATACAATGTTGTGTAACCTTCTGAATACGTTTCTCAAATTCAGTTTGGATCTCCAAAATTAAACCTGAGAAGAAATCACACGTGAAAATATTGAAAGAAACCTGCTGTTTCTGGCAAAGTATCATATACTCGTCTTTTTGTTTGAACTTTTAAACTTAACGATGATTTCATAAAAAAATTAAGGTAGAATAACCACTGTTTTTGTTCATGGAGCAGAGAAGTCAGTTCACAAATAACGCTGGCCTCAATCCTGTAAACAGTTGTGTGAAGGCTTAGCTTTTGTATCATAAAGTCTCACTGAATTCATGGGGAGGATTTGCATTATGATTGCTTTGTGCATCTGCATTTGCTATACTTGAGGCATTGCTATAACAGAAACGTTTTCAGGGTTGATAAACAAAAGCAAAAGTTCAGTTTCATCATCTCAGCAATACTTTTCCATGTTAATAACAAACAAAATGGACGGCAAGGGCTGCCTGCCCAGCACTACCTCACTGACAGAGAAAATACAAACTTTCACACATTTTATCTACTTGGGATAGTGTTTCCCACAAAAAGTTGTCCAGGGAAGTTGTGGATGGGGCCTTGAACAGCCTGTCTAGTGGGAGATGTCCCTGTCCACAGCAGAGGGTTGGAAGTGGATTATCTTTAAGGCCCCTTCCAACCCAAAACCCAAACCATTCTATGATTCTATGAGTCCCAACCTGGGCCCTCCACAGGCCAGCGTACAGCCTATGGCAAGGCTAGGCCATTCCTTCCTGACTCTGTGACCCAGGGTGAGTTGACCGGCCAGGGACACAGGCGATTGGTTACCCGCTCAGGGTGCTTTCTGGAGAGTTTTGCAACCTGCGACAGGTCTGGAATTCCCAACAATCCCAACAAGGATTTGGAACTGTAGAAATGGGTCCAGAGGTGGGCTACGAAGACGATCAGAAGGCTGGAGCACCTCTGCTATAAGAACAGGCTGAGAGAATTGGTATTGTTCGGCCTAGAGAAGAGAAGGCTCTGGGGATACCTTATAGAAGCCCTCCAGTACCTGAATGGGGATACACGAAAGCTCGGGACAGACATTTTAGAAGGACATGTAGTGATAGGACAAGGGGAAATGGCTTTAAATTGGAAGGGGAAAGATCTAGATTAGACATTAGGAAGAAGTTATTTATGATGACGATGGTGAGACACTGGCAGAGGTTGCCCAGGGAAGTTGTGGATGTTCCCTCCCTGGAAGTGTCTAAGGCCAGGTTGGATGGGGCCTTGAGCAGCCTGGTCTGGTGAGAGGTGTCCCTGCCCACGGCAGGGGGAGTGAAACTGGATGGGCTTTAAGGTTCCTTCCAACCTGAACCGTTGTATGATTCCATGACCCCGCTGCCCCGGGCTCTTCTGGTCCCGCAGCCCTGTCTGGCCCGATCCCGCACAAAATGGGGGGCGCCTCCGCCCGCTGTGTGGGCGCCCCACGGCCCCGTCCGGTAGCGTCTTCGCCCCCACGGCGCCCGGCAGCCCCTGGGCCTCCGCGCGGGGCCGCGAGCTCTGGGCCGCGTCTCCCGCGAGAGGCGGCGGGAGTGCAGCCTCACTGCTCCCTCTGCCACCTCCTCCTCCTCTTCCTCCTCCTGTTCCTCCCCGTCCCCTCCGCTCCCCGCAGGGCCGCGCCGTGCAGCCGCGCCTGCCCCCGCCCCTCGGCGCTGGCTGCGGGGTCACGGCGGCGGCGGCGGCCGGGTCAGAGGGTAAAGGTTGCTCCCCCAGCATCCTCCGTGCTGGATACTCAGCCATCTTGGATCCGCGGGACAAGAAAATTCATGCGGTGAGTCCGGCCGCGGCCGCCCCCTCCCCGGCCCCGCCGCCCCCTCCGCCGACCCCGCCGCGGGGCCATGCGGGAGGCCCGGGCGGCAGCGGTGGCCGCGGCGGGGTCGGGCGGGCGCGGGGCCCGTCCCGCCGGGCTCCCCTTTGCTTTTGTCTGCGAGGGGGAGCGGGGGGGACGCGCGGCGCCCGAGCCGGGAGCGCAGCCGCAGGCCCGGCCCGGCCTCCTCCTCCTGTTTCTCCGCCGTTGCGGAGGCCGCGCTGCCCGGGCCTCGCATCCTCTCTGGCGGTTCGGCCCGCTTGGCCCGACTGGGACGGCGCCTTCCCGCTCCTTCCCATTCCTTACCGCTTCTTCCCGCCGTCCCCCCCACCCCTGCCGCCGCCGCCGCCCCCTCGCGCGCCCTGGGCGGCAGCGGAACCGGTACCACCGGCCGCGCCGCGCCGGGCGGCCTCGCGGCCTTGTCCCGCCGGGCCCAGAGAGGGAGTGAGACGGGGGTGCTGCTGCCTGGGTTTCTTCTCTGGAAAAATATATTTTCTGCCTTCGCGGTTTTTTCCACCCCTCACGGTGTGTGGGTGCAGGTCCTGGTGCTCCCTCGGACGGGTCTGTAAAACAAAACTCGAAACGGACTGAGCCGTTTTCAGCCCGGGCGCTGCCCCCGCAGGAAGGAGCCGGGGTGGCTGCCTCAGCCTGTACTGGGGGAGGCGGGAGGGGAGGACAGGGTGACAAGGGGGACAGGTTAGGGAGGAGAGGGGGACACTGGGGTTTATCGTGAAGGATGCAAGAGGCAGTGGTTTTACTGTAGTTAGGGTATCTGCACTCCTGATGGGAGCAAGGTTTTGCTTACAGATACCGTAGCTTAGCATTAGATTTGAGTGATTTTTCTTTCTTACAAAGTTACCCGTAACTTTGTTTTGGAGGTTTTATAATATGAGAAAATAAAAACATGCTCGTGTTAGAAACGTTGGCCTGAACGTAAGCCTGGGGGGATGGGTTACAGAGGAGAGTGGGACACTGGAGTGGTGAGAAGGGGTGCAGGAGGCATCCTTTATGCTGTTGTTAGGATATGTGTGCGCTCCTGATGGGAGCGAGGATTTCCTTACAGGTATCAGAGGTTTAGCATTTTTGTTTTGAAGTGATTTTTTTTAAATGAAGTTACCTGTAATTTTGTTTTTTAGATTTTGTAATATGAGAAAATAGAAAACATGCTTATGTTTGAAGCATTAGGCTGGGGTGACAGGATAGGGAGGAGAGGAAGACACTGGAGCAGTGGGGAAGGCTGCAAGAGGCAGCATTTATGCTGCTGTTAGTGTTCCTGAAGGGAATGAGGATGTGCTTACAGGTACCATAAGTTTAGTATTAGTTTTGGAGGGATTTTTTTTGTTATGAAGTTACCTGTAACTTTGTTTTGGAGGTTTTGTAATATGAGAAAATGAAAGCACAGTTGTGTTTGAAGTGTATCCTGAATCTGAGCCTGGAGGGACAGGGGGGACAGGTTAGAGAGGAGTGGAGAGGAGGACACTGTGGTGGTGAGGAAGAGTGCAGGGGGTGGGTTTATGCTGTAGTTAGGGCATATGTGTACTGATGGAAGTGAGGGTTTGCTTACAGGTATCGTAGGTTTAGCACTAGTTTTAGAGTGTGGGTTTTTTTTTTAATAAAGTTACCTGTAACTTTGTTTTGGAGGTTTTGTAATACGAAAAAGTGGAAAATATGCTTGTGTTAGAAGTATTGGCCTGAACCTGAGTCAGACGTGAACGTACAGGTGCAGGATGGGGGGCAAGGGGTCTGGTTAGGTAGGAGAGTGGGATATTGAAGTGGTGGAGAAGGGTGCAAGAGGCAGTGTAGTTAAGGTATGTCTGTGCTCCTGGTGGAAGCAAGGGTTTGCTTACACGTATGATACATTTAGCATTTCTCTTTTGGAGTGATTTTTTTTTTTTTAATGAAGTTATCTGTAACTTTGTTTTGTAGGCAAAACATGTTTGTGTTGAAAGCATTGGCCTGGGATGGGGGCTCCGGGGGGACAGGGTGACAGGTTAGGGAAGAGAGGGAGGACACTGGGGAGTTGGTAGAGGGTGCAATAGACAGCGTTTAGGCTGCAGTTGGGTTATGTATGAGCTCCTGACGGAAGTGAGGATTTGCTTACAGGTATCATAGGTCTAGCATTAGTTTTGGAGGGATTTTTTTTTGTTATGAAGTTACCTGTAACTTTGTTTTGGAGGTTTTGTTGTATGAGAAAATGGAAAACATGCTTGTATGAATGCTGATCCACATCTAACACAGGCATGTTTTCATTTGTGCTCCAAGTCTTCTTTTGTCAGGGAAAAACTTGTTTCCAGCTTTGCACTATTTTATACCCAGGGGAAGGTAAGAACTTTTTGCCTCTCCTTCTAATGTATGTATGTGTGTGCGTGCAGCTTGTGTGAAGGAGACATTCCTGTGTGCCTGCACGGCAGTAACATCTGGTGCTGGTGACTGGCTGCTAGTCTTAACCCTTCAACTGGGGGAAGGGAGTTTAAAATGATCAAACTTGCTGTCATATCATGTAGTGGAAACATTTTATGGTTCTGGAAGCTTGGATGTGTTTCAAACTGTTAAAACTTGTGAAAACCTGCAAGAGCAAAATAATTGTTTAGATTTGTATTGCAGAGACAGGTTTGCTTGGACCTGGAAGGATTATTGTGTGCATGCTGATATATGTTGATGTTCTTTGATTTCTTTTGTAGTGGCATGTTAATAGAAAGCAAATAGCAAGGTCCAGTTTTATGATCCTGAAGACTATGTGCGCAATGCCCTTTTTTTTTTTTCAACTTCCATTATTGTTTATATTGAGAATTCAGCTGATATGCTAAACTTTAAAGGTGTTGACTGCTGCTGATTTTGAGAAGGGATTTGAATACTTGCAATCATGAGCTGACTGACTTGACTTGCAAGTGTATTTCTGTTTCACTTTCAGGAAGCTGTTGATAAAGCTAAGAGGTTAGTAGTAGATAAACTTTGTCTACACATCTCTCTTGTAGAAACAGTATTGCTGTCAAAGCAGTCATTGTTCTGGCAACCCACTTTTATGTCAGTTTTGCCAACAAATGAAAGCAAAAGCCCGTAACTAAGAACTGAAAAAAATCCCTGGAACTGATAAAAAAATTGATTTGAATTCTCTTTAAAATAATCTAATTTTAGAGAATTGTTTTTTTCAGTGGAAAAAATAGGACTATTAATATGTCCCAAAGTTTGATGCTAAAAACTGGCACCATAAGTGTCAGTTTGCACCTGAAAGTCTTGGTCTGTACCTCAGCTCCTTCGTGTGCAAGTTTGTATGTGCCCACAGTGATTGCTCTCAGAAAGTATTTGTGTTGTGTTTGCTATACTTCTAAATGTATTTCTGACTAGATAGAAATTAGATCTGAAATTAGAAACATTATTGCATTTTTTAGCCTCTGCTGTGGGTTTTTAAAAATTTTCTGTATTTTTGTTTTAGTGCAAGGGCCTGATTGTTTTGCAGTAAATGCAAAGTTATAACCTCATTATAGCTTTAAAGCATTCTTGTATCATAACTTACATACAGTGTATGTTTGTAAAAGCCAAGAAGTTCAGGTTAACTTAACTCTGCTTCATCTGGGCTTTTGAGGTGTAAATAAATAAAAAAATGTAAAAGTTCTTCTACAAAACAGAGATTTGCTACTATTTTTACTTGAATTTATTCTGGTGTCTCAGATACATTGTGCTAAGCAATTCAAAACAATTTCTTTCAGTTGTGTTTCCTGAATAGGGTTGGCCTTTTTTTTTGATTATTTTTTATATTTATTTTCCAAATGTGCTTTAGCACATACGTTCTGTGTTTCTGATGTTTCATTGGTCTCCTGACCTAGGTTCCTGTAAAAACGTACAAACAGCTGAAAGTTGACTTAAAAGCACCTACTTGCATGTTGACAGTTCACTTTGTTCATGAGAGTTTTCAGGATGGGTGCTGTAAGATGACAGCTAAGTATGCTTTCGTTGAGCATTATAACAGCATAGGAAGAATTGTGTCAAATGAAATTATTGCACAGTAGGATGATTAACATTGTCCTTATGGAATTATTTGGATTTTAGAGAAGGTGTTTGTATACCAGGCATGGTCTACGCTAATCAGTAGGAAATTTCTATGTAGGATTTAAAAAATTTTTGTGTTTGTATTGCAAAACTGAAAAAAAAAGCCCAAACCCAGCACCCTGTAAATTGTTCAGATTAATTTTAATTTGTATTTTATCTTTCATTGATAATATTCTGCTGAAAATTGAATATTTGTATTGTGGTAGTGCGTACTACCTCAGCTTCTGGTCTGGTAGTATAATAGGCCCTAAATCAAGGTGGAAATCATGCCGAAAGAGGTTACTGAGTCCTCCTGATTTGTCTTGAGATAGCGTTGGTTATCAGTGCTGTCGTAGAAGAATGTGCACTACTTTTTCCTGTTGATTTGCTTGCTCTGCCATCTGACCACTCTTTACTCTGCAAATGTGTTTAATTTCACAACGCTACATTTCCTAGGAGGATTCCTTTCAGATTATGCTGGTAGATTAAAACTTGATTATAATTGAGATTTTTTTTTCATACACATCATTCTCGTGTTGAATAGCAAAGCAAGAGTTGTTGATGAGAAATTCATTAGTAAGTAAACCACTGTTTCTTCCCATTTACCTTTTGGTTTAGGTTAAATTTTTTTTGTATTTTTAAGTATCATCTTGTACCCCACGTTGCTCATGTTTCTTTTTGGTTGCAGTGAGTAGTTTAATGAGCTTCTGAAGCATTTTCAAAGTTCTGCCTTCAAATTTTTTATGCTTTTGTGATCAATGGTGGATGAATATAGTTGACTGAGGTCAATTTTTTTGTAAAAAGGTATAGATTATTTTAGATGAAAACTAGTAAAAAATACTGGTGTGTGTAAAATGGCAACTCCTACTTTGTGTTACTCTTGCTTGAGCAGACAATCCAGAGGATTGAACGTAAGAGTCAGAGCATGTTTTCTGTCTTTCTCAGTCACCTGCTGACGTGACTCTGGGTAAGTCATTTAACCAAATTATTGCTGGGTTCTAGTCTGTAGTAAGAGAATAATACTTTCCTGTGTTTCACTTGCATGTTTTAGAGCTTCTGTGGAACTGGATACCAGTAGCAGTTAACACATAGAGTTAGAGAAAGCAATGTTAAACCCCCCCAAATGGTCCTATAACAAATTCAGTAGGTGGCAGTTGTGCGTTACAGGTTTCAGACTTGTACATCCACAACACTTTCATTATGATCTACAGACGTGTTTATATGAAAACAATAGCAAGGAGTTTTCAGTTAGCAAAAAGATACAGTATGACTAATTACATTAAAACAACCACAACTATTTTAAATTATAAACTGTTAATGTTTAGATTTGTAGACAACTTCTTGGCAGACCAGTTTTTCTAAGGCTGCATTCGTAACACAGACAATGATAATGTAAGATGGAGCATTAACTTTTCTGTCTCAGGATTGTAGGAAGATGCCCATCCTAGTGCTGAACAAGTAACTAATGCTTAGGTCAGTGATCTATGTAGTTGCCATACAATGTATATGACTGTGAGTTTTTTCTTCAAGCTTTACTGGAGTAGTGTTTTTGTCCTTCCAGCCTACTAAAACCTTGCATTGTTTGAGGTAGGCTGATTATTCTTTGTAACTATTTTTAATGCATTTTCTGTTCTAATTGTGAAAACTGATCTTGCAAAGGAAGTGTTGCCAGAGAATTATGATGATGGAAGCCTGGTAGACCTTTTTTCTTTTTTTCTCTTGCTCTACTGCGTAGGGAACATGTTCAGGTACACGCTTGGATCTTTCACCGTTCAGTAGTAGTGCAATTTGTGAGAAATCACTTGCATGTAAATATGTTAAGAAAAAAGTATGAAGTAGGAAAATAGCTGTGAAGCAAGAATTTTTTTAGCCTACGTAGTCATGACGTAATATGTATAGAAGGTGGTCTTGTCTCTTCTTGAGAGTGCATACCATGCTTTGTAGTATGGAAAACTGGAAATCTGAAAGATTCAAAAAGAAAGCTAAGCTGAATGCAGTGCCTGCTCTTGAAAGACTGAAGAAATACTGATAAGCAGTTCTGAATGTTAAAATTACCTTGTAGTATTGTGTCCGCTAGTAAAACAGTCTGCAGTAGAAAAGTCATTTAATATGATATATTTGATTAATTTGAAGTGTCAGTATTGTACTTGATACTTCGCTGTATGGTGTACCTTTTTCAACATGTGAAAAGCATCATCATAAAACAGAAAGGTACCTTATGCTGAAATCTTAAATTCTTGGCTCTTTTACTGGATGTGGGTGCACAGGTCCAGTAAGTTGATTCTTCAAGACCAAAATTATTAGGATCAGCATTTGATGTGAGAAAAAGTCAGTATCTCTTTTTATTTCATGGCAGAAGTTGGAGTAAATTCAGGTTCCTGTACTATAGTGATATGGAGTTATTTTTTTTTTTATTAAAACTTTTCGGCACTTTCAGGATAATATGTTTTGGGCAGTAAGTACACGATTCATTTTCCCCCTCAATTCATGGAAGTTCATTAATATAAGAACATGTATATTCTGGGACTTCTATGATAAAACAGGAAGTATGTTGAATTTCTTGGAAGGATAAAATATAGTTTCCAAGAGATTGTTGCTCTTCTAAACTTTCATTTTCTCAGCTAGGTGTTTATTGTGACTACTGGCAGCATATGCTTGATGGCAAGTGGTATTTTCAAAACAGTTTAATTAGGAATGTGCAAAAATGTTGATATTAGGTGTGGTCCTAATCTTTTGTCACCCACCTAAAGACGCATAACTTTAGTGTAAATGCCTTTTTTCTTTTTTTTTTTTAAAGCATCTGCAGGTTCTTTTAGGGCCTGAACTGTAGATTCCATTTCAGGCCCCCTTTCTTAAATATGCTACTAGACTGGATTAGTTTTTATAGCAACAGCTCAGCAGATTTTGAAAACTGGGTTGACCAAGTGTTGGTCTGGTTGGCGACCAGGAGTGACTTGCTCTGAGCAGGTGTCTTTAACTGCCCCTATACTGCAGCAGGTGTGTATTCCAGTGTACAGCTGCTGGACTTTTCTGTGGTAGTGAATACCTTCATCTCCTGTCCAGTTTTTAAAAACAAAAACATTGAGAGGTATATTTTAAAACTCGATAGACTAAGCATAGTTACAAGCCACGATGTTAGTGTACTTAGCAAAGAGCATGAAGAGGAATAATGTAGGCTGCAAATGAATAACAGTGGTAGCAAGTCTGTTGTTAGTAGAGTGCACTTAGTGGATTGTTTTATGTCTCTGTCTGCAAGAAACGGGAAGCAATATTGATAAATTCAGGTTGGGTTGTTTTGAAGAGCAATATGATGCATGACCATGAAGTTAGCCGCAGTTTTTTTAAAAGCAGTAGAAATGAGAGCAAGAGTGAAAACCAGAGATGCTGAGGGAAGAGCAAAATTTAATCTAAGCAGATGCATACTGGGTTCATTCTGCAGTATTTAGTACTGTTTCAAGGAAGCAAACACCCAGGAAGCTTTGATTCATCTGTTTTCAGGAGGTGTGGTTTATGAGGTTATTTGGTTTGTCTTTCTCAGTGCATATATACTTGTGTCTGTATACATAAAAATTTGAAATAAATGTCAGGTGTATATATAGGTAACCTAGCATTTGAGTTAACTCAAAAGTTAAGCATTTAGCTTGATTTATACTTCTGCGTATATTCATATATGGAAACTTAAAACAAATCAAAAAGAGGAATTAAGGCTGAAATGATGGTCCTACAAAGCTCGTAAAAGTGTGTCCAGGTAGAGGAAGGAAGTCCAGATTAGTGCACTCACCCTCTTGGTAAAGGAGACAGTCAGAGCTAATGTAGTAAGTACGAGTATGTTGTAGGATGGCAGCTGGTCAGGCAGCCTGTGAGCAAATGTGGACTTCAGAGTGTCTGCACCATGACTCTCTGCACTGGGAGAGAGAGTCATGAAGAGATGTGGAAAAGAGGGCATTTGAGAGTTATCGTGATGTGGGAGAAATATTTGGAAACAGAAGAAACTTTTTTTTATTAGTTCGTGTTTTTTTTTTTTAATGAACCAGAATTGACTTTCTTAGTCTCATATGGTTGAGTATTCTGGGAACTGGCAGAAGAGAACTTTAATCTGAATCAAATCTAGTACTCTGCTCTAGCTGAGCAATTGTTCTTTGTGCACATTGATGTAACTGTCCATGGCTCTGCAACAGATTCCAATGCAGTATTCAATTTTGTAATATGCTTCTAAAAATAAGTGCATAGTGTTATGTAACACTTCTTGTATTGTTAGCACCTAGAGACTTCATCCCCAGAAGCAGAACACATCCTACATAATTTTTGATTGTGGGTATTTGCATCTGAAGTATTTTCCATGTCATTGTCTGTGGCCAAACAGTAAGTTTGCTTGTGTTTTAGGAGTATCAAATGTCTACTTTGTACTGTTACTCCTCTGCATTTGCAGAATTTTACAGTATTGTTTTGGCATATCTGAATGAAACAGTTTGAAAGTACTATATAGTGCAGTGGACATTTGTTTCCCTAATTCAAAGCCCTATGGATTCCTACTTAAAGGTATGTGCACTTTCTCAGAGACCTCTCTCATAATCTCACTCTGCACTGTAGCTGTAAGAGTTCTGAAAGTCTGTGCTTGTTGCAGATGTGAGAAGATGTTAATTGCATTAATTCAAAATTTGAGGGCAAACTTGAAATATGCTTCAAAATAAACCTCACTTTTTTCAGTATTTTAGGTGATGTTTATGATCAAATTATACTGTTCTCTTAGCTGTTGTATATGTTTTGCTGTAGTCTTAGCAATGTTTTGATCTCCTTAATGTGTCTTTTCTCATGCTTTTTGAATTTGGGCTGCAAATAACATGTTAAATTAAATGACAGAATGCATCATGTCTTGCTGCTCGGATGACACTTGTGCAGAACAAACTTGTCATACGTAAATAATTTAAGGGACATAAATTTGATTTATCAGGAATTATACCTTTATTAGAAAGTAAGTTGATTCTTATTTTTCACTGCTTCTTGAAGTAGGTGCTTATTTTTTATGTTAAGAGCACAGCTGAAATTTCAGAGTAGAGGATTGAAAATTGAGAGTCTTGAAGTCCAAAGCCAAAACAGAGACATCCATTGTTTGTTCTATTAGTGTCATTATAAAAGTTAATTTTCTATAGTGTTATTTACTGACATCCCAAGTGCTTCATTTTACAAGGTCTTTCTCTTTTCCCCGAGGGATCTTGTGGTTCAGTGAAGAGTGAATTCAAAGGGATGCAAGGTCTGAAGGAACATATATTTGTAAAATCAAACAAACAGGTAGTCTCGTCATCAAGTCAGAGCTTTAAGAACAAAGGAGATTTGTAGATGCCTTTAATGATTGTTTTATCTAAAAAATTCAAATTATTTATTTTCCTAGCAGTGTCTAGGTCAGGTATGCAGAACTTAGGGGCCAAGGAAGTTCTGTCAGCCCTCAGACTTTTTTGTCAACCATGGAGATCATCCTGAAAGATCTGTACAGCTTGGTATTATAACAGCAGTAGCCCACGCTTCAGCATAAGGATTACTCTTGGCGAAGTATGGGTTACCTTTGTCCTTCCTGAGGCTCAGATAGGTAGATACATGCCATTTCTAGGTGGGTAAGTTTTGTTTCTACATTGAACTGTGGTGGTTCAGTGGGAGAATGGGCAAAGACAACCTGCTGTAAGGCCTGTTCTGTGCCGTCTCCCTTTGGCCCTGAGTCTTAAGAAACCCTCTTGACCCAGCTTGTGTGTTAGAGAGGAAGAACCACAAACCACTGCACCACCCTTCCTGGAGGCTTGGCTGCCATCCCCTTATCCTGATGATGGGGAAACAATCCCCTCCGTTCTTGGTGAACCGGTGAGTATGCCTGTGAGGTGAAGCAGCAGGATGTCCAACCCAAAACTGACGTTAATCAGCTTTGACTTTTGCCTAGCAAAGTTTTTTTTCTCAGAGCCCTGGTACACAGCTGGAGCACTGCAGCTCCCGGGGAAGTAAGGAGACTGGACTGCTGACACTGAGGGACTCCTGAGTGCTGTGTTCTCTGTATAGAAAGTCTGGGACTGTGCCCTAGCCATGATGGAGCAGGCACATATGTCTCGTAGACAAGGCAAGGAGCCAGGAGTGCAAGGGCAGGGGAAGCATCCCAGAGAGGAGGAGCCTGTGCAGGCCAGGCTGTGTTGTTCTGTGTCCAGTGGGTCAGCCTGTGCCTAGGCTGTCAGTTAATACTGTGTGTGTAGGCAAGAAATGCAATAGTTTTATAGTAAATACATTCCTCTGTTCTGTTTGGTATTGTTTCCTCTTTTTTTAGAGTTGCAATCCAGGGGCCAAACGCAGGAATAAGGTGTCAGTTTTGTATTTCAGCCTTTAAGTACCCAGTCATTTTTCAATAGTGTATCCCAGAGTTTCCTCACCACAGCTGTCTGTTGTCTGTCTGCCCGCTGGTAAGAGTCTGCTCTTGTCAAGGAGGCCTTGGTGGTTGTTAACGTTTTATCACTGTGTCGCCATGGCCTGGTTTGAGCAGTCTGTGTCAGTGAACTATTGGTATCATTACATTCACAGGAGGTTGTTAGAAGAGGGGAGTTTTCTGAAGAGAATTTCCTATTTATTTTTCTGTAAGGAGTCAGTGCACACTTCTATCTTTAAGTGCTTAATTGTCCTATTAATATAATTCAATTTTGTGAAGTTAATGTGTTTATCCTGCATTCTATGCTATTTATGAAGAGTTTTAGATTTTTGTGGAAGATGGTGTAACCAGGTTTGTTCAATAGCTGCCTTTTGATTTGCGACGTATAGAATGAATGGATAGTCTTTTCATTGACTAACATGGGGTCAGGATGAGCTCGCATCCCTCTGATGTTGCCCTTCCCATGGCACTCTGCAAAACTGTGTGGGTATGTTTTGACCCTTCTGAGGTATGGATATTTTGGTCACAAACGTGTTTTCTGTGAAAACTCTTAGTCACTAATAACTGTAGTAACACTTTAAAATCTCTGTTACTGTTTTTACTGGAAAGGAAAAAAGCACATAAAACCGCAAGAGAATGACAGATTTCACTTAAGCTGCTGAAATTGTTATGCATGAAGAGCATTTAAAATAATCCAGTTGTCAATGTTAAACTCTAATATTGAAATGGGGGGAAAAAAAAGTGAAAATGGTCTTGTCTAATCATGCTTTGTGGTGTCAAACACAGAAGACATACCAAGTTTACCTCGGTTAACAAAAGAAAATTCCCTTTGGTCTTGTATTTCTTCTCTCTGAATGCAGCTACCACTGTTCTGTCTACATTACCCTTTTTTTTCCTTCTCTACTCTGAAGAGCCTCTCAGTATTTTTCTCTTGGAGGTGACAGTCCAGCAGTGTGAGGGTGAGGATGCTATCTTGTAACAAGCTGCTGATAGAGAGGGTTTGGTTTGGGTTCCACAGCAAGGTCTTGTCATTTGCTGGAAACCTCACCAGGTCCTGTCAGCAGTCTGACCTTTGTGAGTACTGTCAAACTGGCAGAATGAAATCAGCAAAAAAAATCAGAATTATTAATGGCTGGATTACGAATGGAAATGTGTTTTTTGAGTAAGAATGAGACTCCTAGTGTTATTTTGTAATTGCACATCTGTTTTGAGAAGCTAATTTAAATTTGGGGTTGATGTATGAAGTGATTGTAAGAAAAATCTATGCGTCGCTGCTGAGATGGTTACAACCCTCATATTAATTTTGTAATGTTACCTGTATTTTTTTTGATATCAAGTATGTTTTGAAATTTTAGCTATTAAAAGTTTAAGCTTGACTTTTTCATTTAGTGTGAGAAGCTTTAAACTGAGTTACTGTATGCACCTAGGGAGGAACAGCCATGCTCTATAAAGTGATGAAGGCATTCCTAGTGTTAGTATAGACACATGATGCTGTGAACTTAGTTTTTATCTGAATATAGGGCTTTCATTAAATGCAGAACAGTTCAACTCTCCCTTTGCCTCTTTGTACTCGCAGAATGTCTTCTTTTTCTACCTTATCTATTCTTATAGTTTGTTTCTTTTAACTCTGCGCTCCTTACACATTTTCATCTTTGTTTCCCCAGAAATTTAAGATTGAAAAACAAAGTTTTGAATTACCTCATTGTTCTGTCTTATGCTTACTCATTGTATTGCTGTGTCATAAACTCGTCTCATTTTAAGTTCATAAACTGAGAGGGATGTAGGTCCCTGTTTATATGAGCATTTGAAATCTTGTTACAAACAACCCGCTCCCTCAGTCAGTACATAAACCACTGTTTCAATGACTGTTAAAATTGCAGACTCATGGCCATCTGAATTTAAGAAATGCCGGAATGAAGGTTTTATTTCCTCTCTCAAGTCAAGTTCCATCTGCATATCACTGTTATATAGCTTTTTGATCAAGTGGTGTATTTCCCAGAGGACTCTTTGAGAGACAGGATGCATGGTGTTTGCTCTCTGAGGTTTTCAGTTTTTCATCCTGTTGTTCAGATAATGCTATCCAAAGTTATAGATTCTGGGTTATTTTTTTCCCCTAATTTCTTCATTACATTTTCACAGAAGTGCTTTACAGTATGTTTTTGAAAAACTTATATTTTTTTATTGCCTCACTGAGGTGACAGTCTTGCATTAGAAATAGAGAAACTGAGGCATTGACTTAATATTTCAGAGCAAAAATGCTTTTCATTTAATTTGCAGCTGTGAATAGTTAATGCTTCTGCATAGACTTGAAATATTTCAAGCAGAAGGCACTTGTGAAAATTTGTGTGGCTCCCCCAGCATTATTAAAAAGAAAATACAAACCTTAAGAGACAGACATGGAATCAGTTTCCATACATGACAGGTAAACAACTTAGCTAGACATGTTGTGTTCTTTCAATAGTCTCTGCATCATTAATTGGAAGAGGATAGTGGTACATCTTGACAGTGGTCCCTGGTCCATTGGCAGTACATTAAAAGAATAAGGAAATCCAGAAATGGTAGGTCCCAGGGTCTGAATCTCTGCATGCTGTAGTGACTGAGTCTTTGGGAGTCTCCCGTCAGCTTTTTACACATCTGTCTGTTTCTCTCTGCAGTTTCTTTTTCTATTCCTGTTCTGAACTAATTTCCTCTTCTGATTTCCTCCTCCCCTGTGCCGTAGCGATACTCTTGATGGCACTCCACTGATTTCTAAGATAATTAAAATATTTCTAAGTCCTAGGATGAATTGTTCTTAAGTATCCTATGGTTATGCTTACATCCACACCATTGCACAGAGGTCTCGTGCAAGGAGGTGAAATGTGTTGTAGACCAGCAGAGAGAAGTTGTGAAACTGTACAACCTCAGTGTAGCATGTGAGCAGGGTGGTGTTGCATAACCCTACAGCTGAAGCAAACTTGAGCAAGTCTTCCTTGTAATGGTACATGGTGCCTTCCTGAGACAAGAACATGGCTTGCTTGTCAGTGTTGCACAGCGTTCAAGTGCTGGAGCATCTCAACAGACTAAATTTTAGGATGTTTTCAGCTAGAAGGGGCACATTTTCCTGTTTAAAAACATGCAGAAATCATTGAGTGATCTTAGCTACTTCAAAAAATAGTTAAATCTGATCCTTTCTGGCCTGAAAGATGGTTAAAGGAGTTATTTGGTCATAAAAGGTTTGTGCATTCTATAATTTGGCCAAGTGAATGAATATGGGGTCTTAAAAGCAATGACTGAGATTATATACAACACAGTATTACTGCTTGTGCTGTCTGTAGCGCAGTGAGTTGCTTTTAAAAGTAGAAGTGAATCGGCATGTTTTCATAGCTTTTTATTTTTCCGAAGTAGTCTATTTGAAGGCAATTTTAAAAAAGACAGATTAAAGTGCATTTCATGTGCATGCAATTTATCGTGCATTTCTCTGAATATATAAGAAGAGCTATAGAAAATTTCTGGAAATTGTTAGTCTTGAAGTGTTGGGTAAACCCTAAATGACAAGATTGTTTTCAGAATTCTTAACTTTAAAACGTGATGTGATTGTCGGAGTGAGTTATCTGCCCAAAATCCCTAGAAAAAGTATTTTTTCACTCTTGATTTCCCTTTTTTATGTTTTGTTTTTCCAAAATGAAGCTTCACTTGAGGAGAGAAATTGTATCCCTAAGAATATTACTGAGGTTTATGAAAATGGATTGGAAGGCAGGGGTTAGCTGTAACTTCATAGTTAAAGAATGACTACCGTTACCACATTTAAAAAATAAAAGTTGGTGTTGTAAATGAAGATACTTAATTTTAAGGGTATCGGAGAATGATGTAAAGAGGAAAAGGGTGAAGCAACTAAAAGAGAAAGTGTTTGATACGAGAGGAGTGAACATTCTCAACTGAGGTGAAGCTTTTAGTTTTATTTGGTGTGTTCACCTACATTAAAAGTACTGTGAAAATAGTAAAGATGTCTATTCAAGTAATATATGACTCATGTTCTCCTCTTTGTATTTTACAAGGGAGGCAGTTAATACCCAGACTCGGCTATAAATCTTTGGGTGTCAACTTAAGATCTAGATTTATCCTGCTTATCTTCCCCCACTTAATTTTAATGCTTGAGGTGAAATTTCTCTCTTCTGACTTCAGCTGTCTAAAAGGTAGGCGTCTAGTCCTCTGGAAGTGCAGGGAAAGAAATGGAAGAACTTCTTAGGAATCCTTGAAAACATATGGTGTATACCAGAAATGAGCATTTGCTCTCTGGATGAATAAACAAAAACTGAACAGTGTACCTGTGTTACTGTAATGTGCATAACAGATCAGACACTCGGTGTAAGTGCTTCTGTACCCTCTTCCTCCTTTTCAGACTGTACTTGTGGCAACACACGTTGCAAATCTATATGTTATGCAAATAGGTGGTAGATAATAAAGAAGCAGTAATTTTAAGGCAAATGAATTTACAGTGTGTGACTGTGCAATGATGAGTTGCTAGAGTAAACCTTTCCATCTTGATACTTCAGTTTCCAGGTAGAGATATTTTTTTCTTATTCTGAAAGTCTTATTTTCTGCTTGTACCCCAAGGTTTTGTTGAAAAATCTTCCTCTATAAATAGGCAGTAGTTATGCTAGGTTTGTGCTAGAGCATAAGAACCTAAATAAGACTTGTATCTCTAAAGCATTTGCAGTATTAACAGTTGGGAAACCTTTGAATAATCTATTTAAAGGTTTTTTTAAGAGGTTTTTTTTAAGATTTAAAAAAAAAACAACAAAAACATAGGACAATGTAGAATCTGTGAGCATTATGCAGTTTTCGAAGACTGCGTATGCCTGTGCAAGTAGTATTCATTGAGATCACAGATGAGAATGGGGTTGGCATGTTTTACCTGTAGGGAATCAGTTCTGAACTCATTCTTTTTTCGCTCTCACTCTGTTCCTGTGTTATGGTGCTCATCCTTCTCTGTGAAGGGCCTGTATCAAATTATGGATTGTTTACTGGCTTTTCACTGACTTCTTACTGCTTACTCCTCAGAGAGGTCACTTCTGGGATCTTTCCTCTTCAGCCTTCTTTGTGTGGGAAGACCAGAGTCTGTAGTTTATAAAATTTTTTTAGATTCCGTTGGATGAGAAGTGTGATGATTTTTAATGTGTAATTTTATGACGTATAGTGTTAGTGCAGAGTTTTGCTAATTTTGCGAACTCTTAATGTGTGCTTCTCCCTTGAGATGCTTATATAAATCATTGCTGGTTTTGAATAAAAATAGTTACGGTTTTTGCTTCTCTTTAAAGAATCAGAACAGTATAAAGTGGATTAGGTGTAGAATATACAGAATAAAAATTTGTGAGTTGTGTAAATTTTTACTCAGTAAATGATGCTGCACCCTCTAATTTTGCACTTCTCTTTAGATCTATTGTGAGGAAGCCCTTACTGGGCTGCGATGCTAATGGTATGAAGTTAGACGAAGGTACTGACCTTACTTGTAAAAACCTCCTTAAAATATGAAAAATATGATGTAGATCTTTTGTCACAAATTTGTTTCCTGAAAAAATTCTGAATCGGGCTACATTGCCTTTCAGGTTATGTTTTTTGTTTGTTTGTGGGGTTTTTTTGTTTTATTTTTGTTTTGTTTTAAAATCAAAGTTTTATTTGTCCATGTCAAGTCAGGTATGTAACATACTCAAGAGTCACAGAGTTTGAATAGTGTTAAAGTTTCTTTGTGATGAGTTTGTTCTTTAAAATAGCTATTAGACTTTACATCTGTAGAAGTGTGCCTGGTAATGATGGACTTACCTACAAATGTTTACTGTGAAAGCTTTTTTTTTTTTTTAAAAAAAAAGAAGAGCTCTGAATCAGTAAGAGATGTAATAGTAAAAAATCTAATTTTCTGAAAAGAGTTAGATATGTAAGTGGTTACGGGAGCCTCTGTTAGGGCAGCGGAAGTGTATTAATCCCATATACATTAAGTAACTGGCACATGTTAATCATGATGTGCTTCAAAGGAGTAAACTATTGAAACAATTTCTGTCATTTAGGCTTTTATCTTGGGTTGTTTGGTCATAATTTAGGAACACTTTGAAAGACAAGTATGAGTGGCTTAATTGTATTTAATTGAAAACTTTCTCTTAAAGGATTTTTACACTGGAGCCATACTAAATGACATTAAATAGTAGCTATGCCAATTAGAAAAGATGAACTTTAATACTTCAGTTAAAACTTTTAACTTACGTTTCTTGTGGTTTTGAAGATTCTTGGAAGGGCTGATTCTATTAAAAAGTGAAATTTCTTTTGTGTTTAGCATCAGCCTCCATGGATTTAATTTCAGTATTCAAACATAGTTTCTCAATACTGCAGATAATAGATTTAATAGTGAAGATTATTTTTTTTATTTCACCCTATTGTAGAGAAGTCTAGAGATTTCTGGAATATTTCTGTATTTTTAGTTCTGTAGTGGAAAGTAGATTTACTCTTTATTTGCAAACATGAGTTACACTCTCCAAACTTATATGCTATCAAGTATGTATTACAAAATTGAGCAATTGTTTTTTAAATACAGATTTGTTCTAAGGGATAACAACAGTTCTCAAGTGAACTTCTTCCTTATAGAACCTTGTTATGGGAAAAATAAAATTTAGGATTAAATATTGAAAGGTCCCTCCAAACATATCAAACCCGCAGCGTTGCCACATTAAAAGGTTTTATCCTTCAGGAAAATATGAATTTGCGCTACTGAAGTGTGATAATACAGTGCAGAGAAATACCTTTGATATTACTAGGTATTGCAGAGTAGTAGCTTTAGCTTGTGTCCAGATAGGTGACTTGATGGTGCTGTCTTCAGTTTGTTTCAAAGCACATGTTTGTTAAGTAAACACCTTGGATTATTTGGATGTTTAAAGCTACCTGACGGACTTCCTAAGCAATGTCTCTGTTAAGCCTTTTTAAGCAAATACTCAGTTAAAGGCTTAACAGACATTACTTTGACATTAAGTCTGATTTTCTGCAGATAACCTAAAGGACTTTCCCATAGGGTTGTCATAGAAAATAAATGTCCAGATTCAGGGATGCTGTGACTGAGTTAGAGAGGGACAGCTGATTCTGGATCTCCTGTCTTGGAGGTCAGTGTCCTGGTACTAGTATTTGATAAACGGATACCACACAGGACAAGGAGGGTGTCCCCTGAAATGCTTTTTAACGTTTTATAAAGTGAAGGTCGTTAAACTGTACTTTGTTTGTATTTTTTCTCTGATTTCTTGCAGCTGGTCTTGCAGCTCACCATTCCATAGCATAGAGGAATAATCTCTGTCTCTTAGAATTATTTTTACTTCTCTGCCTTTCTTGAAAATGCCAGGGTTGCCATTCATAGCCTGCAAAATATATTTTGTATAGGAAGTGAAAAGCATTAGATGGAGAGATTTTAGAAAAAGTGTGGGAATATAAAAAGCAATGATTTAGACAATTTGTGCTGCTCAGGACAGTGTTGTGTTTTTCTGTCTTGAAAGCAAGAAACAAATCGTTTGTGCCAGGTGCTGGCTTCCTCTAGAAAGAGATGGGGTAAGGACGATCTAAACCTATTCTTCTTTACTTCTGTGGTGTCAGCCTTACCAGTGAAATGTCAGCTGCAAAGCAACAGCTTTGATACAGCTGTGTCTGAGCAGACTATTCATGATCATCACTGCCACAAAGCACTTTGCTCTTTCTTTTTTTTTTTTTTCCTTCATTCATAAAGGCTTCCTGGCAAACAGCGGCCTGCCAGCACAGGTACCTGTATGACAGGGAAATGAACAAATAAACATAAACCCAGGCGATCTTGCCAGCGGGTAAACTGGCTACAAACTTGCTGTGAGAACTGGTGGAGAAGTTGGTTGGCAGAGCCTGCTCTGATAAATCTAGAAGGTAATTTTTTTTAGTGTTCATTGCTAGACAGGTTTGCAAGTACTGCCCTAGGCTTTAACAATTATCTCTGATTTCCAGCAAGGCAGCTGAATTTAAGAGAACTGCTACATTGGGGAAAGACAGGAACAAGTTTCTAAAAAGATATTTCAGGTAGTTTGCTGGGCTTTTCTCCTGCTTAAACATCATCTAGGAAGCTATTGCTGTTCTTGGTCCTTCTCACAAAATTAACTTTTGGAGGTCATAGATAGAATATTTCATAGATAGAGCAAGATCCAGGCTTGCCAACTAATTTAAACGTGTCATAGAAGTAAGACGTTTTGTGTCTGTTCGTGGTGTGACTAATACGATACTTCACAGAGTATCTGTTTGAAATTGCCTGCGTTGAGATGAAGTCCAAGATCGTTTTTGGTACAGGATACCTTTCTTTAACTGTCTGTAATGGGTATATCTTTCTCCCAATGTTCCCAGAATAACTTCTGCATTTTTGTTCTGCTTTGATGCCTACTTAAAGGTATTATGCCTGTAAGCAAATGGATGGAAAGGTCCTGTTATTTTCCATGTCAATGTTACCATTTTACAAAAGTCATTTGCTAAGCTACTAAACCAAAATAGAGAAGGTCTGTTGGGACAAATATGCAAAATGAGTTATGGTAAAATAAACTTTATGGGAGAGAAATTTCGAATCTGTTGACTGGCACTGCTCTAGACTCCTCAGTTTTTTTCATTTTGTTTTTGACTCTTTTTATCTATGTGATGTCTTATCCAAAGTTAGTTGTCTCATGTTTTCCTAACAGTCAAATTACTTATCAGCTTTAAATGTGTCATTCCAGGAGCCAGACTTTCTGCCTTTCTTGTAGCAAGTCCTAAGTCTGGCTCATGGCTGCTACAGGCTAAGTATCCTTTATAATAGGCTTATAGAATATATTTCTCTAGGAATAACAGTTTTTATAGTAAGGTCAGTTTGTCTCACTTCTCAAACTTTAGAGAGAGAAACAGAAGCTGCATTCCTTACATTCTAACCATAGGGAAGGAATGAAGGTGGGAACCCATGCCTTTCGGTAAAGAATATAAACCTGGGATTTGCTCTGCTGTGAAGTAACAAAATATGCTAACAATTCCCCATGACTTTTGTGTTGCTGTTCTCAGCTGCCTGAAGTCTATCCAGTACTAACAAATTCTCAGTGCAAAATTTTAGCTTTAGAGACTCATTAACAAAAGAGGGAAAAGTAGAATAACCTGTCAGGTTAATTCTTGTCAATCTTTCATGATACTGGTGAGCCCCATTTCCCTAATTGGTTGCTTTTGGTGTTTAAGTGGTACTGTCTGAGACCTTTGGGTTTTTTTCCCTTGTCTTAGTTGCTCTTTATGCTCTTGTCAGAAGTCAATGAAAATAGATACAGAGCATGTCCAAGTCAACTCAGAACAAACTCTATTAGAGACCTAATATTTAATAATTTTTTATTTAAACATAAAATGTGCTTTTCTCTAATATGCTTTTTTCAAATCACTTGTTGAGGGAATGTATAGAACTTTCAAAAAAATTGATTTGCATGTTGACACTGTAACTTAATATGTATTCGCAAGTCCAGATATGTACAAGAACAGAGATTATACCAGCATTATTTTTTAATTGATTTTTCATAGGAGGTTTTCAGATACTTTGTTTTTTAATATATTGTTACAGGAGCTGTTTTTAAGGGAGGAAAATCCAGCAAATACGTAGCAAGAAAAATTTGAACATTATGCAGCTTGGGGATGGTACTGTTGGGCAAAATTATTAAAAATATTATATGTTTTTATATTTAAAACTATGTAAATATCAATATCTATAGCACTGATTTTGGAGCATTTTTTGAATATTTTATTATGTATACATATCTTTTAATTACATATAGTCAAGAAGATCTCTGGGTACTCATTCCTAGAAGCATTATTAATTTTAAATACTTCAGAAGAGTTTAGCGTACATAGCGAAATTTGATGTAAAACCCAGGTGTTCTAATGCACCTTCTCTTAAAATGTTGGTTCTTAATATATTGCAAAATAATCAAAGCAGTGCTCTGTATAGCTCCATTTATAAGAGTGCCTGTGTAATGACACATTTTTAATTACAAGATCCTTGTACTTTCAGAGTATCTGTGCTTACTTTAGAAAGTGCTCTTTTTTTCTTTTAGCTATCATCTAAATATTATTGGTGCCGTAACTGATGAGTGAAATTACTGTTCTGGTCCATCAACAAATTAAGAGTGTGAAGTGACATAGGCAATACTGAAGCAATAATTTGACCTAACAAGTTCTTGCATTGTCATCTGCAATACATCAAAATAAAAGTTTGTCATTTTGCTTTTCCAATTTAAAAAAGCAAAAGGCTGACTATTTTTCTGACTTGGGAACTGAGCATAGTTACGAGAGACGAAACAAATAAGTTTCATGTTGTTCCTAAATACTTTTGGTTTACCATTCAGGAATAAAAAAGTTTTCTAGTCAAAGGCAAAATAACCTGGATACCAATCAGCTGGAAGAGATGTGCAGATGGGTTAATTGACAGTGCTATCCTTCTCCTTCCTTTAAAGGGAATGTAAAATCTTTTACATGTTAAATGCAATTAGATTTTTGTAATTTTGCTTAATAACTGTAGGTACTCTGCAAAAACTGAAATGTTTTAAGTTGTTGTCTGTTGTCCAGTGTTGAAACGTAAGCTGTAAAGTCCAAATTTTTAGTGTACCTTATCAAAGACAGCTGTGCAGGTAAACATTCAATTATGAAAGAATATACTATGATATTTAATGTGAAAACCAGCTTTTCTTGAAATTTCTGTATGAAGGATATGTTATTACTGGGGAGTTGTAGATCCTGGTGCTTTTACTGTATTTTTCTCCTTGAATATTTCTTCCTTGCTCTCTGTTTAAAACCAGAAGAGGGAAGAATGAAGGAAAAGGGCCTTTTACCATTCTTAGTTTTCAGATCTTAATTTAGCATATGCTGGTATCAGTAGGATTCCCTGTGTGTAAAAGCACCTGCATTCAGGAAGAGGTTGGCCCTGATCCTGCACTAGACATAGCTTGATTTAAGACATGAGTTTCTGATTTGACTTCAGTGAGGCTAATTGTGCGTATAGGGTTTCCACTTGGGGAATGGATTGTGTAAAAAGAAAACAGAAGAGTGACTGAAGGGGCACTGCTGATTGTTTTAAGTTGGCATTTTCTAATACCATGTTTTGAATATGAGGCCTTTTTATTTATTCAAATACTTTCCCTCCCGCTCCCCGCTTTCCCCCAAATCTCAGTTGCTGGTCTACTGTTTGCTGCAGAAACATTTTCATGTCAGCAAAGATATCTTGCCAGTCTGTTCTCATTCTCCTCTTTCTCATGCACCCTTTGCTGCCTGCTGGCTCTTCAGGGTCAGAATTCTTTCTGTCATTTGTCACTGTTGGATGCTGTGGTTGGTCTGCGCGTGTGGGAGTGCATGAGCAATGCACAGCATCAATAGATGAACCAGGAAGTGCCAGTAAAAGTGAAACTAGTGATCTGCAAAGTGTTCTCAAAACAAATAAGCCAAAATACTAACAAAGTTTTGAGTAACTTTTGCTGATGATTAGGCATTTGTTTTCAAGCAGCTGAGAATTGCATAAACCACTGTTTCGTGGTTTTATCGAAGTCCACAAGAGGTATTTGCTGAAGTTATGTATTCTTGTCTCTCTAAGGAGTATGTGTATGTTAAGGGTGAAGGCATGTTTCTTTATCATTGTTATAGTAAGGCCTACCTAGGAGATATGTAGCTGTTTATCATGAATTGCACTATTATTTTACTCCGTTACTGTGGCTGCATTACTGTAAAATTGCCATACTGCCAGCCTAAAAATACAGGCATTATGTATTGGGATATCCACTTAAATCACAGTGGGTAAAATGCTGGAGACGTTCAAGGGATGTTGTACTATGGTGTTGGGTTAAATGGAAAGATTGGAGAAGAAAACTACACCCACGTCTGAGCTTTGTTGTTCGAGTAAATTAAGCAAAATAACACTGCGTCGGTGCTTGACTGTGCTAAACCAGCTCAAGTGCGTGTTTGTAGCTGTGCATAAGCATCAAATGCTTGAAGAATTTAAGGAGAAGGCAACCTGGAGAAATATGACACATTAGATGAAATAGAATGAAATCCAGTTTCAGCATAAAACTTGATTTAGCTGCAATGAAGTATACTGACCAACTTTTCAAACAAGAAAGCAGGAATCGTGCAGGTGTGCTCAGATGAGTGGTATCGATTCGCAGTGAACATCCGAAGTGCACAAGCTGAGTTGTCAGTGTTAGGACTTTATTGGTCCTGTTTCTGCAGACCATTCTGTACCCAATGCTGCCTGTGCGTCCAACAGTTTGAGGCATATTTAGTTAACTTGTTAACACCTTTGCCCAAACTTCTTATTAAATGTAAAACTCCTTTAACTGTACTAAAAAAAAAAGTTAACTTTTGCAGGTTTCTGACAGATGTGAGGATTGTTTTACCTTTCACGCATAAGCCAGGTGTGTTTGCACAGAGAACCTTGTGTGCCCACAGCTACTTGAACCAGAGACCTCTTCTCATTTGCAATTAGTGTTTAGCTGGAGTGTCCTTGGAGCCCTCCCCAGTTTGCTGACAACACTTTGCTATTTTTGTTTTTCCCTGAGCTCCGCAGTTTTTCACTTGGAGTTTCTGGCCTTTAAATTTACTTACCCTACTTGTCATTGGGATCTCTGGTGGTCTCTTCAAGCTGTGTATGGTGTAGGGCCAAAATACGGTGACTGGGTGCAAAAGCTTCTATTTACCTTTTTCTTAGTAGACATCCGTCTCATCTTCTGTTTGACTTAACCTGTCTGGACATGTGCTCCAGGCAGGGTCCTGTGTATTGGAAGCAGAAGAGGGAATGGAAGCATTCCATAACCTCATGGAGGTTCTGCAGTAGCTGGGCTGTTCTTCCCTGCTTGTGTGGCCAAAGCACAACTGTGCTTTGCTGTAGACTTCTGCTTACTCGGCTGCTGGAAAGAAAGGTCAGAAGTTCCAGGCTTCTCAGAGGATATTTATGGTATTGCCGTCACGTCTGTCTGTTTTGACGCAATCAGAGAAGTTTTAATAGGCAGAGTTTAGGGATGGGTGTTCTAAGAAAACCCAGGATAAGCAAGAGTATACCCATGTTGCCGAAGTGCTTGTATCCATTGTAGAGGATCTGCCTTTTAATAAACCTGTGCTGTTTAGTCTGAAAATGGATAAGCTCTCATTTTGCCAGGGTTTCTATCTGACAGTGATGCACGTTAAGTATCTTTTCTCTTGCCTCTGTTCTTTTTTCCCAGGCAAGGTGGATTTTGCACCGCCTGAGGACCTCAGCTTCAGCTTTTCATTTCTCTCTGTTCAGACTGGCAGAATGTCAGAGTTGAAGGCTTCACAAGCGTTACCTCCAGTACCCATCTGTGTTCTGTACCCATGACCCATCTATATACTCTCTGTTGGTATCATTTTAGGTGTCTCAGCAAGTTCATATTGCTCATTTTTTCTTCCCCTGCCCACAGTTTCCTTCCTCTGATTCCCTAGCTGCAAGTCTTAACCAGTTGCACTACTACTATTCTACCTTTCCCTTTCTGGAGTCAGTGTGTGTGAACAGACTTTCATCGAGTGCTAGAGAAGTTTCATTGCGCTGCAGAGGGAAAATATTTTACAGCCTGGAGAAAGGTGGAGTTGTTTTAGACTTAAGGATTTGTCTTCTCCCCCACCTTTTCCTTAGGGCCTTATGACTGGTCATTCTTTTGGCCAATCGGGAAGTAAATTGTTGTGTCTGTTTATTTCAAGATACTGGAATAGAAATATGAACGTGAGCATCACAGAGGAAGTAGCTGTGTTTTATTTAGTCATGCAAATTTGCTAACAGTAAAGCATCTGGTTGATTGGCTTCTTTGTAGCTCTAAGGTATGATAACATCTCCTTTCTCATCCTAAGGATGAAGCAGTGGTCTCTTAATTGAAAGAGACTCAAACTTTATTGTTGACTTGAAGCATCTTTTTTTTTTCTCAATGGGAGACTGAACTTCAAGCCCAGTGCCCAGAAATTTTGCTTATGTCTGTCAGTTGGATGCAACTGACTGGGGTAATTCTGGACACAGTATCTGTGAAAGCATTTCTGTCTTAGTGGATTCAGAACCATTAAGTCTTGGTGTAGGTACCTATTGTACCACCTAGAGTAAGGCCCTTAGAATTGTCTTCATAACAGGCTACTGCTTCCAATTTAAAGTTTAATTTGGATTAGTTTTACTTAATCTAGAATAGGATACGTAGATCTCACAGTTTAGAGTTGCTCATCCCAGTGAAGCAGAAGTGTAAGATCGACTTTCTGGAGCTCTTCAGTGAAGCAAAGTCGCTGACAGGTCTCTGCCTTTGGGTGACAGTGATGGTGTGTATCTCTACAGTATCGCAGTATTGAAGAAGGTACTGTGAAGCCGCATGGTGATTACCAGGCTTAAGTACATTAACATGCTGGGAGTTGAGTTTGCCTTAGTTTCTTTGTGGATGCTTAGAGTAACTTAGTAAAATTCTGATTCACTTGATGACTTTGAGTCTGAATGGGAGACTTGGACCAGTGTGTTAGAGGTGGACATCTGCAGATGGATTGCTATCAGTTCTGTTATGCACTCAGACAAAAATTCTTGACGTACCATTTCTTTTAATTTTAGCGCTGCAGGGATTTGCACACCTTAGAGAGCACAGCAGAGTCAAAATTTGCCTCGAACCAGCAAGAAAGTTGGTCACTTTTTCAGGTACTACTGTTACTCCTATTTGGGTCTGCTTTTGCATCTTGTTGGGAAGCTGAAGGTACTCCTTGTTTTTTTTTTTCCCAGCAGTATTGGTTTTCAGTTTTTAGGATAATATTAATTTAATGTTTCTTGAATTAAAATTTGGGGTTAAAATAATGGTTACCTACAATGGATATTTTGAAATGCCCTTTATTGATAGGAAAACCACTGAAAAATAGCCGGAATGTTTTGGGTAGCTGTAATTGCAGGTAATGGAAAAAATATATGAGTCTGTAAAAGCATGCGATATTAACAGGAAACTGTGTAATTTCATTGACATTGTAGACACATGCCTATTCTGGCCCAAGCCAGATACCTACTTTTTTAAAAAAAAAAAATCCTTTTTCAACATATACCCATTGAAGTTCCTTTTATCTGCATGTTTTTTCTCGTTCTGAGTTAATTCTGCACTGGAAATGGCTCACTGTTAGTACAATGATGGCAGTTTAGCCACATGTCACACCTTTTCCATGTATTTTCCTGTATACCGTGTTAAGACTCTTTTCTTGCTAGTGTGTTGTCCAAAGTGAATACTGATGTTCGTTTTTACCACTGGTCATCATAGGGAGGCTGTGTTATGTCTGTGCAACGTGGACTGAGTCAGTGTGTTTGGAATGTTGCAATTTTATGCATTTTTGTGGTGACATTTACTTGCCCTTTTTTATCTGTTTAGAAGATCTTTGACAATCTGAAATCTAACTAAATGAATGCCTCAGCATTTTTAGTCATCTTTAGTAAAAGTAAGTAGTCTTCCCATAGGAAAATAACTCCTCGGATGAAGCCTTCAGTGTACATACCTATCCCACTGAGGAAGACAACAGTTTGTGCACTGATAAGAGATGTGGATTTTAAAGTTATATTGTAAGAAGTGCAATCCAAGGAAGAATTAAAAGTGAGAGATGAAAAGGAGTGGTCAAATCATCCAGGCTAAGGAAGAAATTTGAAAGGAGCAAGTTAAAAAATGTTATTGAATGTGAATATCTGCTGAATATATGTATGGGAATATAAGCTGAATACCTGCTTAAGTTTTTTGACTTTGAATACCCTTCCATTATTTTTTTTTGTGAACTTTTCAGGTTAGAGTGGTATAAAAGCAGGAAGCTTACAGTATAGGTATCATATGTTATCAAATTAACAAAAAAAAGTTCTGAGTGCTACCAGTTTGCAGAGCTTTTGAAATATGTAGTCTACAGGGAGACCATTTTTTGGAGATATGTGTGTACACACATGTATTTGTCTGTGTCTCGATATATGGATTGTTATACCCTGCCTACTAACCTTGGTGAAATGAAAATCTTTTTTCTGCTAGGATTGTTCGGTCATCTGTGTGATGCAAGTGAACAAGAATGTGGTTGTAAGGTGCCAAGTAGTGAAGTATTGTTTTTTCAAGGAAACTGAAGCAAAAAGTATGCAGAAATATGAATACTTTAGGGTGATCTGTCCATTAAGATGTTTAAGCTACTAATTAAAACTTCTGCGTTATTTTTCTTTGTAATAGTCAGATGGTGACTTTTTCTGAATGGAAGCTGCTATTGTATTTTGGACTTCTGTATATTCCTGAATGGATTAAAGTGAAAACTGCTACTAGAATAAGCATCAAGTATTTCTTTTTCGCTGCATCATTTTGTCTGCATAGTGGGAAGTTTTTGAAGCCTTATTCAAATATTTCTGTGCGTCTGTACTTATCGAGTGTGACACTCGGTTACGTAGGTGAACTTGCCTGCAAAGTAATGGTGATTCTGCTTTGATAGCTGTCTCCCATTCAAGTTAATAGCGGTTGTGTCTATGGTGGAAGATAATTCAAGGTTATGGGTCCTTTGTGTTTAATGTTTGTTTTCTATAAACTACCTTTTGTGTAGTTGTTTTGTGCTCCTGCCAAAGTTTTGCATGTTTGAGCAGTTTGTAAAGCATTTTTGATTGTTTTAAGTGAAGCTCATTGGTTCTACTTCAGGCTTCAAGTGCTGCATCCTAAGTTAGTAAAGGCAATTTAGAGCCATCTTAGTTGAATGTAAGATGCTGTTGAGACAGAGTATGTGAGAGCGTAAGTAAATGAACTGCAGATAAATACAGTAAGTGGTAAACTTTGTTTTCCTTTATTGTGCATGGTTAATTAGTCATTCGCTTTAAATGGTGGTTGCATTTCTGTGAGAAATAAAACTCTGATATTCTCTTCTAATTCTCGTTAGAATTCTGGTGTGACAAATTTAGGATTATTGAGTTTGTTCCAATCAGTAAGATCAGAGGAAATGTACACTCAGCTGCATGCAGGAGTAGGTCTGCATTGCTAATATTTAATTACTAACGAGTTTGAAATCTGGTTCACCTACCTCTTCAGGCTCCCTTTATAGTTAGTGAATAGAGGTCACTCTTGGGAGTGATTCCTCCCTTGATAGTTCTCTTGGCTGACTGTAATGCAAGCCTAAATGTTGCTTTGGAAAGCAGGATTCTCCATGCAGCTGACTGTTTCTGATTTCTTCTGTTACTGACAAAGACCTTGTGCTGCAGATTTGCTTGGTTTGGTGGAGCATGCAAAAAGGCCTCATTACCTAGAGAAACCTTTTTATTTGTACATTATTAAAGGCAAGAGGAGGGAACTATTTCTCTGTTGTAAAAAACAAACAAACAAACCTCTCAACAGTTTGTTCCTGAAAATGACCTGAAGTGGGTGGGATTAGGTTCACTGATCAGTTTTGCCACTATGTTAAGTCAAAGCAGTATAAGAATTTTTGAATGTGAAGGAAGATGATGAAATGAATTTAATTTTCAACTGCAACAGCAAATCAAAGTTGAAAATAATGAAAACGTCCATCAGTCAAGACTAATGTATGTAAGACTAATGAGGACATATCCTTCAGAGTGATTCTTCTTTAGGGGAAAATGCACGCAACCTTTTCCAGTATTCAAAATTCAAATATTAAACTAATGTATCACAAATAGACGCAGACTATATTATCTGGGCTTAGCACAAAGGAAATGTTATGCAAAACGATGTGCGTATTTTATTGTGTTTCAGTGTAAACACTGTTCTGACTTTTTTACTGGAATATGTAAATTAAATAACAAAACCTTTCCAATAGTGAAATACTTACGTTTTCCTTGCTGTATGTGACCTAAGGTCTTAGCATCAGAGGCCTCTTTGTTTTAGCTTTGCAGTAATCCATGTTAAAGTTTGGAATTCTTGAAGAAGTGATTTCCATTTTTTTCTGAACCTTAACGTGTGTTGGGGGGTTTTTTTTAGGTTTTTTTTAACTCAGATTGGTTTATCTGGAGACAGTTGTCCAAGCGATTTTGTCTGAAATTCAAAGTGGGAAATTTGTCTGAAATTCAAAATGTTGTGTAGTATTTCTGAAAATCAAATTGGAGGAGGGAGAAAACTGATGTGTAAGAAAATGTTTGCATTTTCTGCGGTTATATCAAATTTATTGTTGATACCAATTTTCTTTTTAAAAAAATAGATTATTAGTTAATTTTCTGTAACCTTTATGTCTAACTTTCTTTTAAAATAAGATAGTTCTTAGAGTGTCATTTTTGGGGTTTCTTGGTTCTTCAAGTTTGTGGGACTGGACGGTCAGTCACTTGGCTGAGGGTGTGGAAAACTTAAACCTGTGTTATATATTGAATTTGACTTGGGTATTACTCTTGAAGCTTAATCTGAAAGAGATTTAGTACAAAACCAAACTGTGCTAAAGGAATCCCTTATCCTCCTGCAGCAGATCTGAGTAGAGCAGAAACAACAGGTACTTAGAGCTTTTGACACACTCTGGTATAGTCTACATAACTAAGCTAAGGAGGTGAAGCTACTAAACTGAAGCTACTGCAGGTTGTCTGGAAGACTGTAATATGAGTGCTTTGCTGTGAAACTGTAGAGAGACTGTAGGTTTCATATATATTTTGTTGAGCCTGGTACTTGTCAGTATTTTCCTGAATTATTGGATGACAGAATAAGATGTAAATATACCCATTTCACGTAAAGAGGCAAGTACAGAAATGACAAACAGTACAAATATATAATGAGGACTACTGATGAATTAGCAGGGAAGGATGTAGTGCCTGTGTAATAATCCTAAGTGCCTAAGTAATAAGTAGTGAGTAATGAATAGTAAGTCATAAGCCATTCAGACCGACAGTATATTACCGAGGGAGAGAAGGAAGTGCTGACCATTCCAGGACGCGTACCTAGGAGTGCCTGTATCCAAATTGTAGTGAAATATTGCTCCTGTGTTCAAAGATGTTAGGATCTCACATGGAGGACTGTGTTCACAGAAGCATATTAACTTTTAAAAGGACTAAAGAAGACCACAAGTCTAGCAAAGATGGCCTAGAGAGCAACAACTGGAACTGCTCTCTTCTGGAAATGAGGACAGTACAACGCAAAAGGTGAGGGGGAGGAAAAGCTCTTCTTTTTCCTCTCGGAAGGGGTAAGATCATCTTGATATTAGTATTAAAGGGTTTTTAGGAAGTGAGAGTGATTTTTGGTAAGTACAGTCAGATAGTGGGATAGGAGTCATGTAAGGCCTGTTATAGATCCAAGAGCCAGTAATAGTGTTACCCGATAGATGCTGGTTCATACTTTCTGCAGAAGTCAAAGTTCAGCAGAAGCCAGGAACTACCAGCCAGGAGATCGTAACAGCTGCTAGCCTCTCTTGAGTATGAGGATCTCTTTGATACAGAGACTTTCTCATTTCCTGCAAAATTCTTAATCAACAAATTAACATCTAATTTGGAGAAGAATAATACAGCTTGATGCAGAGCCTTTGGGCCGAAGAATTCTCATTTCCGGTAAAACATAGAGAACAAAAGCCCTGTTATGAGGTGGAATTACAGTGATTTTAATCAGCATAGAATTGATGTGTATATATGAAATAGGCTAATATTTGTATTAGCATGTTGTGTTTTCAATGTAACATTAAATACATACATACATAAAGAAATTATGAAGATTGGTATTTTCTCATTCAGAAGGTATTTATTTTTGATTTGCTTTGACTATAGCTCTCTCATGTCATATTCTGATATTCAAGTGAAGTTCTGCTCTTGTTTTATTAATCCCTGTTCAGGGTGGTGAGGCTGGAGTGTGGAATTCCGTGAGTGCTCTTTTAATTGGTCTGGTAAAGACTGTGTTATAATAGCATGAGAAATCCTTCTTCCACTGGAACTGAACAGAAAGCTGCTTTCGTGTAGCTGGTTGGTGCTATAAAGAGATGAGGGAGAGGAGCCCAAACGCAGCTATTTCTGTGGCACTGCCTAGAGAGACTTTGAAACCCAAACCCTTTCCCTTCTTGCAAGGGAAAGGCAAAATCTGGTTTTGTGTTGAAATTATGATTTTTAGTGCTTATACGCTAAACCATTTGCTTGAGCTGTGTCTAACTGTATAATATCTCTTGAGGAAAAGAATACAACTCTTTCTAATTTCTCTTGTGATTTTACTATATTTACATGTCATATATGGTGCATGCTCCCACCAACAGATGTTTATAGGACTGGATGAAAGCCATTCTGTGTGCAGTAATTCTGAATTTAATGAAATAGAAGAAACAATACAGTCTGAATTATTACAATGTTAGAAAAAATACATAATATTGTCAAGCATATGGATGCTAGAACTGAAATCATAGCATTCTTGGAAACTGTAAAGTTTTATGTCTTACGATGTTGGAGCTCTCTAAGGATCTAGTCCTTTTTCAGGTGGAAAGGATCAGTCTGTCTGTAAGACTTCAGTGATATAACCTGTATTTTTATAACAAGTTGTTATAGAAATCCTTTCCTCAAAAAAACTCAAAACAAAACGTGTTTTTTCCACAGTATTTGGTACCATTTCCATTTTGTTAGGTGAGGAACCAACTGTCAGGCACAACCTTATTCCCAACAGTGCCAAGTCCTACTCTCATCAGGCAGTGCTACAGCTCTTTGCTAGTGCTGGCAAAGGGAGACTGTCATGGGATTGTCTGGCGTAGGCGCTTGGCTTGGGATGCCCAGGATCTTCACTGAACAAGGAAATTCCGAAACTTTCTGCTGACTTTATTGGTGGTGTGTGTTCACTTTGCTACTTTTGGAAGTGGAAGGAGGAGGACAGCAGCTTGCCTGGTGTCCTATGGTTTATTTGTGGGATGTGATGGGGCTGGGTGTGCACCAGGATAGTATAGCCATGTGGGAGACTGCAGCCTCTCCTACTGTGCTTCCTTCCATTGCCCAACCCTTAGCAAACTGTTGTTTTGGTTGTGTCATGCAGCCCTGACACTTGGACCACACTTGAATTGCTCAGGAACCACAGGGGTAACTGCTGTGGGTCTGGACAAGTTGGTTGCTTTCTTCAAATGCTTAAGTCCAATGTTTGAATGTTTCCCCTGGTGTATCAATGCTTTGATATTTTCAGTGAAGTGTTTTTGTCGAGTTGCTTAAAGTTAAAGAAAGAAGCTTTGCAGAATAAGTGTACACAAATAGTTTAGCAAATCTACTTTGATTTTGCCACTCTTTTGAGGTGAGGAGCCTTAGGAAAGCAGTTGTGAGAAGGAGTGGTGCAAAACGCTTGGTGGAGTTCTGTCGTGTAGCTGCAGTTATGCTGTGCATCTTCTGGGCATCGCTCTTAACAATGTGAATGTGCCCTTTGGCTTTTTGGTGGAAAAAATTACAGCTTTATCATTGCATACAACTGGTTCCTTGGCTAGCTTAGGGTCCTAGAATACTGCTCTGCGTTTAAGACTTGGGTGATGTGGGGGTTTTTTTCACTGATGTAGTTGTTCATTTCCTGTGCCAGCTACAGCCAGAACATACTGATTCTGGAGATCCTGAAAGGTCAGAGCTTCTACTTTCCCAGTTTCTGCAGTGAACCAGAATTTCTGTTTGGAATGGGTTTTGGTTCCTTCCTTGCCCTTTGGATTTGGAAACACTGATTCTGTGCTTCCAGCTTCTGGTTTTGTTTTTCCAGTCATTTCTGAAAGCTATTAGGGCTTGTTCCCCTACTGTCCCAGGGGTGGTTCAGAAGCATTTCTGCCTTTCTTGTAAGGAGGTAAAGTTCTCTTTAAGGTGTGTATTGGAAGGAGTCAGCCTGTATTCATGTTTTATTGAACATATCTAAACTGCAGAGAATAAAATACACACAGTTAAAAATAATTTGGGGTTTGTTTGTGATTTCTTATGTGTTTTTTTTAGGAGACTAACTCTGTTTTAGAAGAACTTGCCTTTACGGGATCAAGGCATCTGTGCCTTTCTGTTTGGGCAAAAGATCTGTAGATACATTAGATCTCTCTATCCTTTTAGTTCGTGTTGTGAACAATTTTCTTTTTTTCTAGGGAAAAAATGCTCTGCTTACTTCTGATTCTTTTTTTTTTTAAGTTTCCAAAATAGTATTAATTTTGTTTTTAAAATGGAATTTTGACACTTAATGACACCTGCTTTAGTTTGTGTGTGATTATTGCTTTATATTATATTTCCTTTTAAAACTACTCAGAAGTTTTCTATTTAAAGGTTTTTTAATTATTTTCAGTGCACAAAGTGTTTTGAAATGAATTTTTTTTTTCTGTTTATGGAACAGTAAGAATTGTAAGAAGCTTGGAAGATAACAATGTATATTTTTACTAATAACATTTTATTAATCTACTTCATTTACAGGAATTGGTCATCGGTCAAAAGTTGCTTGCAGAGACAAAAAATTAATGGGCAAAAGTACAGTGTCTAGGTAGGTAGCTATTTTCAGTGCTCTTAAGGTTCTTCGAGGAGAACCTTATTCTTAAGGGAGTGGGATAGCTATGGAAGCATAAGATTTTGCTCTTCAAAATATTCAGGCAGTAGATTGAACAATGAGGTGTTAAAGGAAGTGGCTTTGAAGTGTATTAATGCACTCCCTGCTTCTAGATTTTATTAAAAATTGCCTTGGAACAATGCATTTGTGTGGTAGAGAGAGAGTGAAAGAAAGACATTTACTTTTGCATGTGCTTTTAAAAAATTGCAAATATTTTTCTTTAATATTTGTAAACAAAGTGTTCTTTCTGATAATTTTCCCAAATTTGAACATAAATAAGGTAAGTTATAAAAGGGTTGGTCATGGGCATCTTTATTTTGTTGACTGTTGGTGTTTTACTACATTCAGTGCATTGAAATGTAGTACAGTAATTGTTACACTTCAGTATATTCTTCTCATTTACAGTATTCTGTAATCAAAAATGTTAGTCAAGGTTCCATGATTATAACTTTGCAGCAGTAGTACTGTACAGTGGGTGGGCAAGTTCTGTATTTTGGCATGTGAATAACAATTACATTTTATTTATTCCCTTAAAAAAAGAAAATCCTTGATTAAAGTTTTCATATTGACATACTTCGCTCTGCTAATAAGTATTCTTTGGAATCCCTAGTGTTCCTTCAGCTCAAATGGCAAAGGCTAAATAAAAAAAAAAATCCCTGAAAAATCTTTGAAGATGGAAAATTTACTTTATATCACTAAAGTAAAAATTCAGTGGCTTTGATTTTTTTATTGTGAGTCTCAAACTGTGGTGTTATGTAATATAGCCAGTTTTTATATTTATGGTTTAAAAGCAGAGTAGGAAGAAGGTGACATTTCTATGTGGGTTATTATGCCATTTTAAAAGTAAAATTTGTTAAATTCCTGTGAGTTAGAAAGGAATTTCAGCAGACTGCTCACTGTGGGTTAACTAGAGTCTACAAATTATTGGAAAAAAGAAGTGAATGTGATAAGAAGACATAAAGTTAAAAACATGCGGGTTAACTTTGGGGCTCTGCCAAGTAGCATGTTAAAGTAGCATGGAGACATTCCCAGGAACATGTCATGACATGCTTAAGGTTCGTTAAAATAAGATGAGCGGAAGAATCAGGAAATCTCAAGAATAGCTTGCTTTTGTGATTACTCCGTTTTACATTTTGGCAGTATGTGTTTGAATTTAACAATACACTGCAGAAAGTCCCAGAAGTAATTTTGAAGAGTTTTTCCTTTAATTTGTCATGTATTGTTTGTTATGCTCAGTTGGGCTTCAGTTTGAGGTTTAATGTGAATGTGAACTTTTCTCCTATGTGCTCCTAACTCGTGTCCCAGAACCCCAGATTGGTTGGGAAAAAAGTTATGCTTGGCACAGATTGGTTTCTTGTTCCTCAGCGTAATTTATCAGTGTGTTGCTTTTCGTTCCAAGGCAGTCTCCAGACTGTTTTGGCTTTCCTAGAGCAAAGCTGGATAAGTTGTTTACCATTGGAGAGTGTCCCTTTTCACTAGTAGTTTCTGAGAGTGATTTTTGTGGCAAAAAAAATCTTCAATCTCCCACGTAGTGCTTGAAAGAAGCCGAGATCTGAGCAGCCTGTAGGGCGGAATGACAGTTCACTTCACAGGAAAAGGCTCAGCTTTAAGAGCCAACAGTTTTAAGTGTAGCAATGGAACATGCAGACAGTAACCAGGAGTTTGAGAAGTTGCAGTTCCAGACAAAGGCTGTCCTGACTTAATTGCTGAGATAAGGAAGGTAGATTCTTGTTTATGAATTCATCTGTTCTCAACCAGGCAATAGGATTGCTTCTTAAAGCCAGAAATCTTTGAGACAGATGCAGACACCAGAGTATGGGGAGTAAGGACTAGTATAGCTTGGGTGCTGCTGGGCATGTGATTCAGGAGTGGCAGTGCAGCCCTGCTTATTTAAATTTGGGCTAGATCTGATACTTCATGAAGCAGTACCAGACAGACCTGTTTTGAAATACTGGATTCACGGATGAAAAGTCATTCATTTATTGAGAGTAATCTTCAGCTCTATTCTTTTTGAAGTATTAAAATGGATTTGTCTTGTAAAAGAAACCTGCTTTGGTTGTGCACTCTGTTGTCTTACTTTTCTAGCACTTTTGAAACCAAGAAATTTTACAGAACCCTCTCTCAGAAGATTATGCCTAATGTATGTTTTGCTTCCCTTAAAAGTAGGTATTTTAGAACAGAACATAGAACAGACAAATGCTTTTATGAGAATGTTTTCAGGTGTGGATTTTTGTTTGTATTAAATCCTTGAGAAGAGATTTGTTGCTTTGAACAAGAATGAAGTAGTTGTATTTCAGAGGGTATCAGTCCCTGTGACCACGTATAGAAGGATGGGAACAAATTCTAAAATTCTACTTTTAACATAAAGTGTAAAACCAATTATAGAAGTCAGTAGCCTTTACAGAAAGAAAGTGAAAAATCTTTGTAGAGAACACTATGCATGCTCAGCTCATGATGAGAAGAAATTAAGAAGCATCAATACAGAGCAAAAGATCAGATAAGAAATGTTGGAAGTCACTGGGTTCCCAGAAGGACTCTTGTCTTTCTCATTATTTGATGGATCACTATAAATGATACTTGAAGTAATTTTCCCTGTGAAATTTATCAGAATTGTGATAAGAAAGCAAACTGTTAAACTGGGAAACAATAATAAAAAGTGTAAAATAGAACTGACCAAGGATACACTTTCTACCCAGAAAGTAAAAAAGTTTCATTTTGAGCATTTGTGAATTAATTGGACTATAGACTTCACAGGAAGCCCAGAAAAACACATACACAGAGGATGCAGAATGTTTTCGCAGAGCTGTAATATACAGAAAATCTTTGAAAAGTAGAAACTTCTTAAATATAGCAAGTTTATCTTACCCACCAAAAAAAAAAAAAGAGGTAAGAGCTTTTGTACTGCTTTCTGACAGGTTCTTTTCATAGAATCATAGAATTGCCTGAGTTGGAAGGGACCCAAAAGAATCATTGAGTCCAACTCATATCCCTACACAGGACATTCCCAACATTCACGCCATAAATGCATGTGTGTGCATGTGTTCTTTAGCATTATTTATTATTTTCTTGCAGCACATGCTTATTTCATTACCCAAAGCACAAATGGACTGGCATTGGTCAACATTTTCATTTTCCAATTGAAATTTTAGGCTGAGTATTAACATTTTATTGAGAAGCATGAAGGTAAACTTCTTAACTACGAAGGTGGTTAAGATATTTTAGGATTCTTGGCTTTATTGGACTTCTGTTGTCATAATTTTGAAGTGAAAAGGCAATTGAGCAGAGAAGGGAAACACCGAAGGCCGGAGCTGTGTGGTAGTACTATCCTGCTGTCCCAGTGCCTCCTGTAGGAATTGTTAGACAGGGTATGTAGCAAATTCTGTGCAAATTTCAGTATAGCTGACTAGGAGTAAACAATACTCCTATTCTGCAACTTACCAGCAGCCCCTGGGCAGAGGACATGATGAGAAAACTTGGGATGGCAGCTATTTTGGCCACCCTAGTTCAATCCACCGCTCCACATGATCATTACATGTTATTTTATACTTGCTTAATAGTGTTTCCCATCATACAAGAATTCATCCTTTTGGTAAAGTGAGTTGGACAACAGGGTGCTTGCATTTCTTCATTTCCCAGTATGTTGGTGTTCAGTTATAGTTTCTTGGCTGTTAAGTTACTCTGAGGGCTGTGGCTGTTAAATTGGCCTGCCTCTGTGGTATGGTGTAACCATGGCAGTAACCGTGTAGCAAAGCTGCGGGAGGGAGCAGGCTACCTGAAAACTGGCCATCCAACAGCAGGACTGTGGTGTTAGGCTTCGCTGCTATGAAACCTTGTGCCTTATGACAGTCCTGCTCAGTGGTGATTCACACTGTAGTGAACCTTTAATTAAAATAAAATAAAATCAAGTAAAATAAAATAAAATAAAATCTTCCTATGCAGCCCTTTAAGAACTCTCCAGTGAGTGTGTAGAAAGCTTTTCTGTCACTTCAAAATCCAAAACCCTTGCTTACCGTCAAATTTTTGTAACTGCAGCCTATAGTGGATCATGGTTATGTGCTTCTATTCTGTCTCCATAACTGACTTGCTGTCACTTATAAACTGATTTTAGAGTATCTTAGACAAGGAGCCTGTTCTCAAAGAACAGTTTGAGTTTGCTTTCTACCAATCGTGTATCGGTGTTTCCTTGTCCTGCTTTCAAAGCTTTCATCAAATATTTAGTTTATTGAGTCATGTACACTTTTCTTTGCAGCAGCTTAACAAAATTTTGGTCGGTACTTCAGAAGCAGTGAGTACTAATGGATCTTCTCTTCCAGTAATCTCCAGTTTTGGAGGTGAATGGTTTGTCTGCAACAGAATTTGCTTGATAACTGTTTAAATTCAGATTCCTAAAAAAATATTTGTTTGTTACTAAATTTTTTTATGCATTTCACTTAGATCCAGCAATCTCGTCAAGATTTTTTTGGTTAATAAGCAGAAGGCTTTTGATGTATGATGTATATCCTGTCGCTATAAGGAAGATATGAGTTTGGCTCTTTTATTTTCACCTGTATACATTAAAATTATTGCTGAAGGTAAACTTTGGGCAGAAATAGAAAAAATATACTTTTTTTTGTGCGTGGCTGGGTTTTGAAAGTTGTGAATTGTGCACAGAGCTGATCTATGGGCTGTTTACATTTGCTGCCTCCAGGAGCATTTTTCTTTGGAACAATAAACATTTTCATAACTTCCCTTTTAAGAAGAGGGGAGAGGTTAAAAGAGTGGTAAAGAATACATGTATTTAGTAGTGTAGTAAAAAAGTTTGTGACACCACAGAGATTCAGAAATTTTTAAAAGTGAAAACAATAATGAAAGAGTCCAAACACAAATACTTCTATATTTTTAAGTGCTTCTGCCATTTGTAGGTTTTGAGAGCTTATTATTATACCCTTCCGGTCACTGAAAGAGAGCTGTACTGTGTGGATGATGTTTTAATTTAACAATAGTTGCAAATTTATGTGACAGGTGACTGCCTCCGGTTGTCGAATATATAGGTTCATGATGAAATGTATCACTTTTCATGTTCTCACCAGCCTGATACTCAGAGGAAGACATACCCATGCCTGTAAAGTATTCATTGGTATTTAGAGTGTAAATCTTATTTTTAAGAAAATATTCAATACATAGATAAATATTGTCCTCTAAAATTTATTTTACATTTTGAAAATGCAATAAAGAAACTGGTCTTTCTGTCTTTCATGAGCAAGATTCAATGCTGGAATGATGTATCTTTTTAAAAGTAATGAGTCCTGCTTCAAGATTGTGCAGGGTGGGGGAGGAAGGGCAAAGGATTGTATCACTTAAGAAGCAAGAAGTTCTTCCAGGAATTGGCTGACTCTGAGAAGACTTGAAATAATTTGGCATCAGATTGTGGTGCAGTGGTTCAAATCTCTATTTTCCCTATCTACAGTACTGGTAAAATGAGTTGAGATTAAAATTGATTTGAGTGTTTTGCTATTGTGGCTCTAGATGAAAGCAGAGTAATGCCGCTGGTCAGGGTAGCTTTTGAATCTTTACAAAAGCAGCTGCAAGAAAAGAAAGCCTGAAAGTTAAGGTCTTACATTTGCAAGCACTTTACCAACTACAGAACTTTCATTGTGAGCGAGACTATATACCTTAGCTCAGGGGTGCCAAACTCACAGCCCACAGGCTGAATCCATCCTTCCACATTTGTTTTATCTGGCCTGGCACCTTGTTTCTATCCAACGGCAGCGCTGAGCTCCTTGCCCCTGCGCTCCTGCCAGTGCTGGTCACATGTGCAGCATGTAATGCGTGATATGCTGCAGGAGCAGGAGAGTGGTGGGAGCCCTGAGTTTGCCAGCCCTACCTTAGCTGAATATTTGAGTAGTCTCATTTTCAGTAAAAAAACTGTTATTTTTAGCAAGGACAGAGTATTGGGAAGCAGTGCCCTATTGCTTGTTTAACTAGGCTGTTGAGGAGCTAAACATTGCTGTCCTGTCTTGGAGCTCTAAATAAATCTGACTGTTTTCTGAGAAACTTATGAGGGAGTTATGAGGTGAAGGGGACCATCTCATGTCTGGGACTTGGGCCAGGTCTAAGCAGCATTTGCAGTCTGAGCTTAGACTGCCAAGTTGAGGTAGCTCTGTTTTAAAATGTTGTGGCATAAATGCCATTGCTTCAATGAGAGATTACTTTAAAATGAAAAATGATATCTTATTTCAGTTTCTGATATTTGAACAGTTTACATTGCATATTGAGCCAAAGTTTTACAATATGGGAGTCTGACTAAAGTCCATCTGCTTGAATGAGAGAGTGCATAGCTAGATTAATTCATTTTTTTGACCACCTTAATGGAGAACAGAATGATTGAAGAGGTTTAAATGAAACATATGGAAGATTAGTACAGTGCAAAGGCAGGATAGGTGCATTTACTGCTTGTTTCATTTAACTTGGTTATTGTGTTTGTGGTAGCACAGTGGGGATCTCAGAGTCTGTAATTTATCTTTTCCCGTGTGGAATAGTATCTAACTCTGAAAATTGTTTGCTAACATCAATTAACACCTAAAAAAATCCATGAAGAATTGAAGTTCAGCAATTTAAAGTCTTAAAATAACTTCAGTGCTTTTCCATTACCTTTAAAGTAAATTCAGTAATATATACTTTTTTTTAAACTGGTTGTGTCCTTGTTCTTTAGATATGATGTAGAAACATGAAAGTTCTTTTGTCATACTTTATTTTATAGCAGAACCTGGTACAGCTGAAATCACAACATAGCCTGGCTGCATAGACAGAAGGTTACAAGAAGCATGCCCAGGAATATTTGAAGAAACGTACTTTTTAAAGTGTCTTAAGGCTTTAATTTAAAAAAAAAAAGATAAATAAATAACCAAAGGATAGAAGTCTTTCATTTTAAGTTTCCATTTTTGTGTTTGCCCTGTAGATTCACAGACTCTCTCAAGTATGTTTTAGGAGGACAAGCTAAAATGTCATACATGAATTTAACTTTAACCTGTCTGTGCTCTTGGGAGGTGTTTCTGCTTTGGCAGAATGTGCCTTTAGTCTGGAGAAGGAGAGTCACTGAGAAGCAAGTATGCTGGCAGGAAGTTGTGACAGCTCATAAATATTTATTTCTCTTTAAGAATTCAATATATTAAACATACTTAATGTTTTGAATTTTCCAGTTGTATTTTAAGGTAAGACAAGATGTTTGATGTGTTGTGTGTGCAGGATGAATTTTTTATTTAGAATATTCTCAGCTGTTTCTGTTTTTAGACTACCTCTGGAAAAAAAAATACAAACCAAAAGGAACCCTGTGTTTTTTAAAATTCAACATAAAGTGAAGATAGTATTATTATCTCTTTCTTCAGGATGCATCAAACAAATGATCATCAGCTTGCAATAAGTACCTTATGTGTGAACATACTGCTAGGTAAATCTTTAAAAATTAGTTGTGCTTTTTTTCAGTTGTCCTCTATCTTGTGATCCCTAAACAAACAAACAAACAACTGTAACAACATACCTTCCCTAGCTCCCTGGCAAAAGCTAGAGTAGAAATGGGTCTAGTACTGATTTTCTTAGCATTAACAAACAAAATAAGGAAAAAAAAATCCTTTTCCTACTCCATTAATCATGATCTACACCTGACTGTATAAAGCTTAACTGCAGGAAATGCTTGGGAAAACAGTCTTACTTAAAATATGAAGATTTAGATTAACATGAAAGTTTTGGCTTTATCTGTGTAATTGTTTATTGTACAGAAAAAAAACCCCACCAAAAAAGCCAAAACAGAAACAAACCAAAAAGCAACCAAAAAGAGAAGTGCAGTATTGCTGGAAAGGGAAAGATGAGCCTGATCAAAATCAATGGAAATGCCTTAAATGGAGTGATGGTTACTCTTCTTTTAACTGAAGCACAGATGCAGAAATCTGGCCTCCTGGCTGAGAGTCTCAGCTGAAAGTAATTTAAAAAAAAAATAAAGGAGTCCTATTCTTTAACTTTCAAGTTATTATACTTCTTCCACAGTAGAAGAGATTTGGTGTAATGAAAATGTCTTAATTCTGAGATCACGAACCAAATTTGAATTGCTTCAGAGTTTGTTTTTTTCGTCTTGGTTTATAAGCTCTATCTCCCTGTCTGATATATAGTGCAGAAGTTTTTAAACGGTAAATAAACAAACAAAAGATAGCATCCAGCAAACAGATACAGACTACCTAGTAGTTATTGCAACATACATCATTTAATGCAGTACAGATCTAGAAAGCTTAACAATGGACATTTTTTGCTTCAACTGAATCAGGTGTGTAGGAACTGTTAAGAAGTATTGCTTGCAGAGTATGTAAGGTAATGACTCTGCAGAGAAAGCTAGAGGACACTTAGCAGATGAAACTCTTATCAGCTTGGCTTAGATGTGACCCCATCAAGATTAAGAGAAATGGAAAAAACACTGTTCCAGTGATAGAGCATGCATGTGGTCGTCTTACTTGCTTACTGACAAGCATATCGATGCCATCCTCCTAACCCTGTTCGAGAGTCACTTCTCAGCTGTGCTATCAACAACCATCTTCCCTTACCTGTGAGGCCCAGCTGACCTTCACATTTCTGATTCATCCACTCCTGTCCCCACGCTATCATCCCCTGCCTTGCCAGTAAAGTTGCTGCCAGTTGTCTTCAGTTTTGTGGCCCCTGGAAGGATAAAACCTCCCTAAGACCTTTGGGAATGTTGTTTTCTCTTTCCCTGCCACCAACTTTGCTTGTAAAACATTCTGTTTTGACAAATGCAAGAAATTCGGTGAAGATTTTGAAGCAGTGGGACACTGTGAATTAAAAGGCTTTAAATTGTGCAAAATGGGTAAGGTGTTTGGCTATCAGTATACAAGCTGTTGGTTTGGTGTGCCACTTTTATTTAAGGTTCTTTTCTTACCATCTGGGACACTTACGTAAATACATATTTTTTTTCTTAAGTATTATGTCACATTCAGCTGGCATGTAACTAAACGTATAGATATAGAGGGAGTGTAGTGGAGTTTAAGGATTAATTTGTAGAAAAACATGTGATTGTCTGTGTGAAGCACCAGAAAGTAGGCCCTTTGTTTGCAATGGTATTGGCAATCAAATACATCTGTCCTCCACATGAGCAAATGGCTTTTCCTGCTTTCAGTGAGTGGTAGCAGGGAGTTGGCGTGCAGAACAGTTAAGAACTCTTTATTGGGAGGAATATCAGCTATTAGCATGCTAATTACAATGGGCATAATTCAGAAAAATGGTTACCACCGTATTTCAGTGTAAAATAAGGTTCGTGTGTCACTCTGGCAAGAGTTTTCTTTTGTTTTTATAACTTCTTAGGGGACTCATCAACATAAAAGGTTTCTGAGATGCTCCTTATTAATAAAACCTTTATATCATTTCTGTAATACTGGGAGCAATTATGTCTGGTTTAGAGGTGGGACCTTAGTGAGAGCAGTTGGCTGTCTTGGACTAGATTAGTCTTGTTTTCCAGGTTAAGCACTGTTGGCCCATGTGTGCATCATTTGAATTGTCTGTACTTTGTGGAAAAAGGTGTTGAGTGGTAACCAGGCATCAGAAGTGGCAAAGTATGTCATGTTGATATTGAAACTGTAACACTTGGTAGAGATTAAATCATTTAGCATAGCAGATCTCTTGATTGTGAAGCTGAAGGCCAACCTACTTAATATTACGTAGTTAACTACCTATGGTAATTGCTATTAAAAAAATTATTTGTGAATGTGTGAATACCAATGAAGATGAAAACTTGTTGTGTGGTTGTTTTGGTTTTTTCTTAAGCTTTTTTGAGCTTTTCATCACAAAAATCATACTTTATTTCTTTACATCTTTTAACATATTGATCTTATCTGGGGATTCTGTGAATTAAGATGCTAGAATTCCAAATCTGGTTTATTGTCTGATTATCACTTAACCTGCTTAATTCTCTTTATGGGAGTGCCTTTATGTCCCTTGAGGATCTTTTCTCTGCTATGTATCATGGAAAATACACTGATAAAACAACTGTCCTGTTCAGGTGCATTGTAGCAGACGGGGAGTACAGGAAGAAGAGCTGAATCCCCTGTTTTCTGTTGCTTATACAAATTTAAACACTTTTTTCAGGCAGAAACTTCTTGTTCCTTATGTTTGCTTGCCTCATTGCCTTGCACACCTCTGAGTTTTCAGCTGAGGAAGTAACTTAAACGATAACTAGTTCTACAACATATACAGAAATGAGATTTTAGAGTAGGAAATACAAATTTCTGTAACTGTTGGCTTTTTTGTCATTGTTTCCATTTTTTGCCTCCATGAGAAATGCATATGATCTGTCACAATTCTAAGTCTTAGAGAAGAACATTTTACATGTGCTTAGTGTGATTTTATTTTACGGATTCCTTTCTCCAGTTATGTGATCCAGCTCTTGGACTGCACATACGTCATGTGAGTTTGGACATACGACAATTTGCTGCAGCAGAATTCTGCTGATCAGAGGAATTGCATTTTTGTGAATTTGCTCTGAATATTGCAGTGTTTAAGAAAATGTTAATCCCAACTTGTTTCTCTGGACCCTGAGGGGAAAAACAGGATTTTGTCATTTCAGTAGTAGCTGATGTCCTAATCTTTCAAAGCTGGGCTTTACCACTGTGTATGCCTTATTAAGGAACTCTCTGGAGTGCATCTGGGCAGATCTGGAATTTGTAACTGGTTAGTGTCTTCATTTATTTTTTAAAAAAATATTTATTAAAAAAAAAAAACAAAGCAACAAAAGTGACAAGTCCAGATGTGAAACTGGAGGGAAAATTCAAATAGAGTAACTTCCTGAATTAGAGGATATCTTATTCTAATTTGTAGTTTCTGAAATACAGCAAAATACTCAAAAGCACTAATGCAGTCCATATGGAAAAGTGTTATGTTGTTCAGTGGCAAAATCAATTATTAGTTAAAACTGCTAGTAGTTTTCAATCAGTGTATTTCTGAATAACGTGATAGGGTTAGTCAAATGTTAGCAAACAAAAGAAGGCGGGAAGTTGTGATTCTGATACCTTCCACTGGCAATATTTTTTTTTTTTTCCTGGTTGGGTTGCTCAGAGAGTAAACTTCGGAGGAGCCAGATGTGTCACTGTACTAATTAGCTTATTAAGGAAATCTCATTATGTTTTACAATTTTATTTTTTGCTTATTTATTTACAAACTTGACAGCTGAATGTTTCCTATTTTAGATTGACCCATTTCCATATTAACCAAATACTATTTTTCATAGACAGGTTTACTGTAATAGGTACTAGGAATGCAAGTTTGGCAATCTGTTAGTTTATGTACTTCTTTGCTTGTTTGTTGGGTTTTATTTTGTTTTCCCCATGACAACATAGATACTTCAGAAGCTTGTTTGGTTTCTGAATTTAATTTTAAGTCTGACTTCTTAGTATAACTGATGTCTTCTTTGATAGTATTCTCAAAAGACAATCTGTGGTACACAGATAGTGTATATATAGGTGATAATTGTCTTGATGGATCATCAAGAGAACATGCTTTAAAAGTTACTTTTTGTTTACAAATTGAAATAGTTTCTTTTAAAAAAATATTATGGCTTAGGAGTATCTTAATTAGGTAACAGGAGTGTGCCAGTACATCACTTATTTTCAAGATTCTTGCTGTTGTTCACTGTATGCATACTTAAAATAGTGTTGAATTTCAAAGTATGAGCCAGCATATTGCCTGCTGATGTTGCTGGCGCAATTGTCATAATTTGTTTCTAAAATGCAGTAATCTTTCATGGTGAAACCTTTGAGTTAAAGGGCATTGCACAGTGAAACAGACCACATTTTATAATAGTAAGTCAGAAATGCTATGTTAAATTAAATCTTAAACCACTCTGTCTTGAATGGATTGTAAATACTACAAATGACTGGAAGCATCAAGAAGAGAGAAAGTAGGTAGATATGCTCTCATTTTGTTAGGCTCTTGAAGGTGATATATTGCTTTGGGATTTTTTCCTTATTATTGAGTAAATAATCTTATCTATAATATGTCAGAGAAGTGATAATTGTTCCTGGTCAACAGAATCCTTAAACTCTGTCTTTGACAGATAATCCAGCTGTGTGTTTTACAGTACGTGTGTGGGTATGTGTATGTGTGCGGTTAGTCAGGACTTGTGACTTCATTGCCCTGTCTCCTCAGGTCACATCACTAGGTAAGGTGAAATGCATCTGGCTTCTTCTTGGTTTCTCCCCCATAGCTGCTGTAGATGGAGTGCTAGTCCATTTGCTCTTCTGGTCACTTTTGTAGATTCTTTGCTGACTTTCTTATCTTTGAAATGTTTCTCTTGTGTGTGTTTGGATTCTGTTGAATGACGTGTCTGGAGATTATTTCCCCAGTGAGTACATCTCGTTGATCAGACCCTTAAAAGGCGTTCACACAGCTTAGTGCAAAGTCATATCCCTGACCACTCTTGGTTTCTCTCGTCTTCCAGATCTTGTGCCTGTGATTAGTAGGAGTGGAACCTGTGGGGATATACCCCAGGGTGGGCACAGTGTCAGCCATGTTATGAAACCGACTGGAGCTTCTTATAATCTCAATTTTCAAGTTTTGCTTTAGTAATTTCAACGTTGACTTATTTTTATTTTAGTGTTTTTCTTGTTGTCCTTGTGATGTTTTATTTCAGGAGTGGTTTAAAATGTTAATTTCATACTGGTTAAGGATATTTAAAGGTTTAAAACAGTTAGCATGTAGATCTTGGTCAGATGAATTTCTGTGTTTTTTCTCTGGCTGCACTTACCTGACATAATTTGCATGTAGCAGATTTTCACAGTTTTAGTGTAGCTTTTGAAAGCATTATTATGTATATTATTATTTATTTATTATTATGTATAAATTTTACCTAGTAGATGCCTGTTTTTGAGAATATAAGTGGAGGACAGTCTAAAATCATAACTATATGTTCTTTATTTCCTTCATGCTCGATATTTTTGTAAGGAGTTCCTGCGTAGAAGTTGCTATGCATCTCATCTGTCATATTACTTCATTTTTGAAAGGAAAGACCATGCAGTCTTTTAAGGATACTGGTTATATCTTGAACTACTTTGATACTTGACCTGAGTATGTCTGTTAATTGAGTAGTTGCTTTATGTCTGTTACTTTCTGCAGTGCTCTGTGAATTTTGAGAGCAATCAATTCATGAACCATATGACGTGTATGTTGAGATTATTCTAAAAGCAATCCAACCTGCAAGTTTTTTAGCGGATTTTTTGGTAGTCTTAATTTCAGTCTTCCATATTTCTGCGATTTAGTCTTAAAAATACTTCTATAAATTAGAAGAATATAAAGTCAGTTGTTAAAGACGGACAAAATACCCATTTTACTCTCTCATTCTTACAGTGAGTACAAATCTGTGCCAGTATTAAGCTCATCAAGGAAAAAGACCTTTTAGTAAAAAAAACAAATACAGTGAAATATTCCATTTTCCATGATAATGTACTGTTGATACTACAAAGTTGTTCGAACGGCTGTCATAGCGTAAGCATATAGTATATTGTTATGAGTTTATCGGTCACCTTGGAAAAATGGAGTGGCTGTGAACGGAAAAAAGGATCTCAACATCTAGGTTTTTTTTTGGTTTTCATCCTGAAGATAAAATGTATCTGTTTGTACCAGTGTACGTTTCGTGGTGTTTTAACTTTTCTCTAAAAGACTGGGATTTGAGAGATCCTTTGCATCTAGCAAGTTGGTAGTGGATATTATAATGTGCATCAGTTCCAGTTTGGGTCAAATAGGGATTATCTTTAACGCTGAGAAATAGGATCGTAAACAATAACAGTTTTTACTATAAATTGAATTTATGCTTTTACCAACTGGTGGAATTCCAAATTCTGTATTTTTACTTAAATTTGGTGGTTACCAGCATGTGAATTTTGATGGACACTTTTTTGAGACACTTAATTTTCACTGGAAGGGTTACTTTTGTAGATATTTTGGATGTGAAAGTATGTTACATTATGTGAAAACATTGATTTATAACAAAAGAGCAAAATAGAGTCAATTGTTAATTTTGCTTAGTAAGACCTAAACAGCAATATCAGAAGCCTTAGTATATAGATGGGTGGAAACTCTGTAGCATCAGACTGAGACTACAACTTCTAATTGCTCCCTTGTAATGACAGTGAACCTGTTGACAAATTGCCAGTCATTGGAGGAGCAGGAAAGGGAAGGTACTGCTGTAATTCCTGAAGTGATTCGGCTTTTTAAGTTGTTTTACTCTATATAGATTTCTGCTCTCATAAAGAAAATGAGTTAAATTAGTTGTAATGCCATGATTGATTTTTCTGCTCTATGCCGAATTAAAAATATTCTTTCTCCGTTGAGACTTTATAGTATCCTCTTAGAGTTGGCTGTGTTAATGTCATGAGTACTCTTCTTGGGCACTACCTATTGTAGTACTGCAAAACAGAAGCATAATTAGTTTTCATATTTTAGTACTATAATTTGCTTCAGGCTATTAAACTAATTTAATATCCAATCATAGCATCACTTTATAAGTGATTATAGAGAAGATCTTTTTGCAGCTTAAGATGACAAAATTTAGAATAATTTTTCCTTACAAATTCTGTATCAGTAATGTATGTTCAGTTATAGCTATATAACTATATAATACTGTGGTGTTTCTTGCCATGAAAAGGATTTGTCTTGAAAATTTTTTTTTAAAAAGTAAGTGTTATTGGTTGTCATGTGTTATGTACTCAGCTGAAGGTTAAAGGTCAATGACTGCTGCAAACTGCTTATTAGATGCATCATGTTCTTAACATTTGTATGGTGCTTTTAGTTCCCTCATTGTGATGGTTGTTATGAAATCTTCCATGGAAGAATTTAAAGGTCTTGTCATGCTTGTGACTGCATTTGGCTTGGTTAACTTTAACTTGAAGTTGTGGGCAGATTCGATTTTTAAACATGATGTGCTTGGGCTTTGAAAGAAATGCTTATGTTAATCTGGTCAGAATTGGGCATGGTTTGTGCCCGCGTGGCTGGTTAGTTTTCTGCACTCCATCCTAACATGTAGCTCCTTCCCTTTCTTTCCTCTGTTACCACAAATATTTTCTAATAATATTTGTACCTGGTCTACCAGTGGGAGTTGTAAATACTTTTGCAATATTATACTAAAGGATGAACTGACAGAAGTGCACCATTTTTACTTTTTTAATGAAAGATTACGCTGCCAGTGTGCCTCGTGCAACAGAGCACTCAGTTCCTACAGTAGAACAGGAAGAGTAGTTACAGGATTAAGGAGAGGGATCTATACGAAATTAGTCTGAGTAGACAGAAATTCTTCACTGGAGTACCAATTCTGTGAGATTGTGTTGGTGTAAATGTGTGTTTGTGTGTGTATGAGTATGTATGTATATATGAATGAGGGACTTAATACAGTGGATTTCTACCTTTCACCTCATCAGTCCAGACTTTGTGAAGGCACAAAACTTCAGGTCACTGTTACTTTCCAAAGGATTTATTATGTATTGGTAAGTGCTGCATGTAGTTTGCTGTATTTACTTTTGTAGCTGGTTGTACACTGATCTCTCAGTCTATGAAAAAAGGAGCACCAGTCTTTGTGCATGAGTTTTCCTGGTGACTTTTTGTCCTGAGAAATAAGCAACAAAGTTCCATCTGCAGATCTGCCAGTGCTTGGCACAGCCCCAGTTTCTCTCACACCTTCTTGGAACAGTGTTTTTCAGTGTTTGTGCACATGCTTGTAGCATGACTGACTAATTAATATATTAGTGAATACTGAAATGTTAATGTAGGTATGAAGATGCCTGCTGCTAACTTGGCAGCCATCTGACACGGTCATTACCTTCTGTAATATTATAGAAGTTTGCACAAAGATAGCTGCTCTGGTGCAGAGGTTTGCCAGACAGTTATTGTCGCTGGTGACTACTGAGAAGCAGGTAAATTTGCTGCTGGTGTTACCCTAAGAATAAGCAAGACGTAAGCAGCCTGGCTGCAGCGCCTACAGCTTCAATCTCTAATCCCACTTCTTGCCGTTTCAGTTACTGGTCTTTAGTGGTTGCCTTGTTTTATGCTGCTGTTAGTTTTGTAACAGGGCTGGATAGCAGTGTGAATTGCAATGCTACATTCCTCTGTTGTGATCTGTGCTATGGTTCACCCTGAGCACAGGTGGCAGTTCTTTCCAGGGAAGTGAAATCCTGTTAGGGGTGCAGGCAGCTGCCAGAATGTCCTCCAGTGCCTGCACCACTTCCCTCGGAGGGAGCCTGGACAGCTTGAGCACTGCATGTGACTGCGCTTGGCAGTATTGAAGAGCACAGAATCACTTCCAAAAATGCTGTGTGAAGTATCAGTCTCTGCAAGAAGTTTTTGAAAGTCTTGAGATCAGTCAGGTGCAGTGAGGCAGCTGGGTTGCAGACAGGGCTCCTCCGGCTTTCTTCTCTTCCCCTGCAGCTGCACCTTGTAGTACACTGCTCTGCTCTCTGGAGTTAATCAACATGGTCCTGTTAGATATCGTGTAGAAATATGGGTAGCCAATAAAACTATCAATATGTAATCTATCTAATTATTAGAAGGTTTCTTTGTTTCTTCATTTCTTTTTGAATAACCATGCTCTTTTAAAATGCTGTATTAAGGTCAGTGCAATTCATCAGTCTTCAGGGCATAAGCTTGATTAGGTTTTGTGCCACTGTCTTATACAATTATCAATATAGAAAATTATCTTTTAAACAATTTAAATTTAATGGAGAATGTTTTAAGTATCTTTCAGCTTTTCAGTAAATAGATTTCGTATTTGGACATATTAGCTTTCTTGCCGCTGCTTTAAACATCTGTTTTGTACTGAAGGCTCTGACCTTCCCCCACTGACTGGGAAATATTTATGGTGCGTGTGTAGTCAGCCATGTGTAAACCTTTGTGGAAATAAGATCAAAAGCTACAGGGTCACAGACAGAATCATCTTTTCCCCTTATATAGTTTCTGTACTGTATCTCAGGGTTAGGTATTACATTGTTGCAGTATGGTATATGTGTCAGTGACTTGATTTTTATTACCATTAAATTTGCTTTTCTGATGATGTATCACAAGAGAAGGTTATGTTGCAAAAAAAATTCTTCTGTTATCTCGATTATTGTTAAAGGAGCACTGAAAATTCTTTGGGATTTGTGAGAAGCTGTGTTTTACCTTCTGAAGAGCAGTAGTTGGTTGCGACACTCACCTTCTCCTCATTGCTTGGGATAGCTTCACCAAAGCATTTCGCTATCCTTTTTACAGCAGTTAAAGGCAACTGCTCATCTCTCCGCACTTTACTCAGGCAGAGCAAAGGACAAGATAATCCCCTTAGCCCTGTTAAATGCTCTATCCCATCTGGTAGGTGATAATTGCATTGTAAAGGGATTAGCACAGTAGGATATGCTTATAGTGTAATGAAAGCTTCACCACAAGTGTGAAAGTCAGCTGAATGCATTTGAGCAGTTTGGGACCTTACATTTCCACATTTTTGTAAATACCATAAAACACAAGATTTGTCTGGAGAAGGTGCACAATACCTTTACGTGCCTTCACGTTTCTGTAACAGATAATAAATTTGGTTTGAGGCATCAGTAGTCTAAATATTTGAAACACTCTTGTAGGAGTGGTGGAATAGGCTTTTGTTTAGCTGAACATTTTAAGGGAAATTCTGTAATAGTAGGTATATTAAATGCATCCAGAGTGTTGACTTGACTTTTACTCAAAGCACCTATGACTTTGAAATCATGATGTTGTTACCAGTATATGAGCATCCATGTTATTAAATGCTACTTAGAAATCTTCATCAGTAAAGGTGAAATTTGAATAGCCATGCTGTGAGAAGTATCAGAGTAATTTTGTGTCAGTAGGCATAAGAGGATTTCAGGCTGAAAGTAACTCTCTATGCAACCAACCAGAATAAATGTTTTGAAATTTCAATTTCAAGCCTCAGCCTAAGGTAGCACAAAATTACTCTTAATTTTTTTTTAACAATTGTCCTATGTTGTTTTTAAGTTTAGCTAATGTGGTCAGTAGTGAAGACAGGAAATGCAAGGGCTCAGAGTATTTCATAGACTGACTGTAACTTAGCTTCCTTACCTTTCAAGGTGTTACAGTGTAGGGTGGTAGCTCATGGTTCATTACCATCCTGTTGGTTGTACTCTCTCCAGTCTGCCATATGGTACAAGAAACCAGATGAGTTGCTCAGTGCTGACCAGTGTGTGCCGTTTTGCTGGTTTGAACATTAACCTGTCAGGTTAAAACAGGGCTTGATTAGCCCACACTGCGCTGTGATAGTGCTTTGTAACCAGATAGATTAGGAACTTAAAAGAGGTGTGTGTGTTTTTACATAAATAAGAGAGTCAGGTGTATAAATATGCGCTGCGTGAAGTAGATGCTTTAGTGATGATATATGAACTTGCTGTGGGATTACATTTTCTAATGAATTAAGGTTTTGTGACCAGCTGTGTGGTTGCTGTTTCTTCACTGACTTAGCAGCTCTGTCTGGGAGTGTGTGTGCCGCTGGGAGTAAGGGCAAAATAAAATCTAGTGTTTTTTAGTGGGCTGTCTGCAGTAACTTTGCCATTCTATGTTGAGGTTTGCTTAAACTCCCATCTTCTTTTACAAATCATGGATCTGAGTATGCTGGGTTGAGTAGAAAGCTTTCCACTATTTTGGGAATGAGGCATGGGAGTTGTACAGATGCCTTTTTTACGTTTTTATTTTTACTTCTTATAAAGTAGCTGAGCTATGAAGAACATTCCTTAATTTTCTTCTTTTAGATGAATTGTTGACCTGAGGAGAAGAAAATTTGAGAAATTTGCTGTTTTGTTGTCTGACATTCTGTATTTTTAAATAAGCCTGAGTGAACAGTCGTGAGACTCAAAAAAATGAACCAACACCCCTCCAAAACACAAAGGGTGTCCTCTCTCCCCAGCCCAGATGTTTCTCTCAGAAGAAAAGAACCATTACATTGGCAATATACAGAAAATATTTTTAAAGAGGAATTTTCAAATGTTTAGGAACAAGGTTTTTTTAACAATCCTTGCATGTATTTAAAATATATACTAATATAAGCATGTAGCAAACCAAATAATGTATGGTATCTGATCATTTTTCTTCTGATTTAGGTGACAAACAGCATGTTTGGTGCTTCAAGGAAGAAGTTTGTAGAGGGGGTTGATGGTGACTACCATGATGAAAACATGTACTACAGCCAATCATCGATGTTCCCACATCGATCAGAAAAAGAGGTAAGTTGAATAAGCTTGGGGTTTTTTTTCTTTCAGTAGCGAGATAGTGTAAAGTACATGCAGTGGATGTGAGGAAGGGCCTCATTTAGCTATAACCTGTGAATGAGAGTGTTTTCAGTGGCAAGCGCTTTAATTTCAGTGAGTTTTTATAAATGTAAACATCAGCCATATGCTTGCCAGAGTTTGGAGGGTTTTTTTAATCCTTAAGAGTTGTATTTATAGCTTAAATTGGGTTATTGATTATGTCTTGTGTTTCCATGTTGTGTCTACCGTGTTTTAGTTGTGGTTTTGCATTTTACATCTTTTTCCCTTCATAATTTCTGAAAATGCCTTGTGCAGCTAGTTTGTCTGCTCAGGTATTCTACTTCCTATTTGTAATGGCACAAAGTTACAAACCCAACTGTTCTTAAACTTTTTTTTTCTCGATAATACATTATTGTATGTTAGAACTGCATTGACATTACTGAAGTTCTAGTTATTATTGAAACAAAAAGATTAGCCTGTAAAGTATTTCACTTCTATATGGAGTGGCATGTAGAAATATAGGGAAGCAGGACTTGAGGTTCATGTTATGCGAAGGTCAGTAATACATCTCATGACAGGCTTGCATTTAATATGTGTAAGCAACATATGAGAGATTGCCGTTTTAATTAAAAAAAATATATATCCCTTCAGTCTTTCAGAAAGGTGTAATTACTTCTGCCTCTGTGAATGTATAGAAATATATTTGTTTTATAGCAGTTGTGAACATAGTCTTGATAGACCTTGACTGATGTAAGCATAAACACTTCCTATAGATTCTTAGTTGAATTTTAATTGAGATTTTCAAAGATAGAAGGTACTAGGTTTAGAGAAAAAACGAAGAAAAACAAAATTATAATGCAACTTCCGAATTCACTTGCAGAAGTTATTTTGATGAGAAGTTTCAAGTGAGCCAACAAAGGATTAAAATATACTGCAGTGTGAAGAAAGTTAAATAGGCTGCTCTTTTCCATTTGTGACCATTACATATGTGCATGTACCTCAGATGCACACAATGGAATATTTAGTGTCGAACATACTTTCCTTTCTGTGAACACTGTGAGGTACAACTAGCACTCCCAAAAAACAGTAGACACTATTTCTCCAAAGTGCTTCTTAGTTATTTAATCCCCACTTTTAGATTTGATGCTCTGAGTGAGAAATAATTGTGGTATAGTAAGAAAGGTAAAGTGAGATGAATGCTATGCTGTACAGTGTACACAGTGAAAGCTGATGATTTATTGTTGGCACTATGAATGAGTGTTTTAGTTGCCTACTCTTTCTGTAGGCAATGTTACAGAAGTGGATCTTAGAATGGGACTTCAAGAGAAGGAAGGTGGGTGTTCCAGGCATCAGGAGTGACAAATGAGAAATCGTGAAAGCTTGTGGGAGAAATGGCCAAAATGGGGCGTAGAAGCTGCTGTAGTTGACAGAAGAGCGATGTCGTTCCGACAGGAAATGGAAGAGTGATTTTTTCAAGAGCTTTTTAAAGTTCTATTTCCAAATTCTTGTAAGGGATTTATTTTTCCTCCTGTAGCTTCACTATTGACCATTACAACTTTCTGAGTTTGTTTTTGAATCTTAAAACATTATATACTATTGTAATTTTTTTTAAAGTTGTTCAAAACAGTAGTGGTGATATTGACATTGCGTGTAGACCTTTGATCACTCATGTATAGCTAAGTGTATATTCTGTATTACGTGTTCTTTTTAATATCTCATTTGACTTACAGTAGGTGAGAATAGTTGCAAATGTGGTTGTATTCTTTTAGTTTCCAGCAAGTTTTATGGCTTTGAAAACCTTTTCCAATTGAAAATAACCATGTTTTCAAATAGTCTTTCAACTGGAATTCTACGAAGGTTGTTGTTCTGTATATGAGAACACAATAAATATATTGACTGTGTTGTTATTTGGATAACACTTCGTATTGACAGACAAAAATAAATTTGCTCAGAATTTTCTCTAGGTAAGCTAATAAAAACTAATATTTAAAACCTGGATCTGGTTTTATGAACACCTGCGAGGAAAATCTTGCGGCATTCTAGATCTTGAAACACTTTGGATCTTTCAGTTTTCACGTTTATATTGAAATGGAATAATGAAATATGGGGAAAAATAAAGTTAGAGGAATAATTGGGGGGAAGGAGTGAATCACATGTTCAGAAAATCCAGCTGGTGATAAAAAGACTAAAACATAGTATGCACAATCTCTTTTTAAGCTTAATGAGAACTGGCAGTCTCTGTGCTTTTTTTAATTATAGAATTGTCTAACCAAGGTTCTACTGCAATTTAAATTATTGTTCTTTTTTCATTTTCAGTTTTGTCCTTTAATTAGAGCAGATAAAATTAATGTGTTGCAGGTTTTAGCTACAAACCTGTAGAAAATGAGTTAAATGTTATATACACATGAGTCCTCAGACTTCATTTATACGTCATTTATACGTCATTTATACGTCATTTATACGTCATTTATACGTCATTTATACGTCATTTATACGTCATTTATACGTCATTTATCCTCTGGAGCTTTTCAACCTAAAATGGAGTGGTTCTGAAGGAAGCCCTATGTGAATGGCTTCCTTAAATACTACTCTTCAGGAAGGGCTAAAGCTCATTTAATATTTACCCTCATACTGGATATGGCTAGGTGTTTTTCCAATTTTCGTTTTGTTGAAAGCTTGCTGAGTCTAACTTTAGAAGTTGCTACTTTCGAGGAATTATTACTGCACATACATTCCAAGCAGAGGAATACAAATGGTGAAAACTTGCTGAAGTTTAGAATAGGGTAAGGAGTGTTACTGCAAGCATGCTATTTTGAATAAAGTTTGGAACCTATTTTTCACTTTACTTCTACAATAGAGTTTCTGTCCTTCTGAGGAGACGTTGCCTTCAGGTGGGATACAGGGACAGCTTGTGCACAGTTTGAGTGGGTTGGGAGATGTTCAGCTTTCTACCTTGTTCAAACAGCTAATGTGGAGGTTTTAATTTTTTTCAGATTATATTAGGAAATAGTTCTTCACTTATTAAGTGAAAAAAGAATTTAGAAACTATCGGAAAAAAATGTGAAAAAATATATTATGCCTTTTAAGAAACAATTTTCATAGCACATACTAATACGATATTCTCGTGACTTGTTGCTTTGGCTGATTTGAATTTTAAAAGAATATCATTTACACAAAGGTAGAGGGAACTAAGGCAGCTCAAATCCTGTCTTAAATTTTGAAGACTTTACAAATGGCAGGAAGTAGCAGCAATAGTTTAGGACTTTTTTTTTTATTTCAGGACCTCAGTGCAGCTAAAAATTAGAAGTGTTCTTGTGAGTTACCTGATTTTTCATGGGGGAATACCGTTCTAGGCAGTCAGAATTGATATGGTAACTGAAATGGAAGAGTTATGTGTTACTCATGTGCACAAGTGCTTCCAAAATCATACAGATATTTTTGGGTCTGTTGTTTTGGGCACAAAATTATGGTTCCTTAACGTGAAACTAGATCGTACTCAAGCCATCTAATGCTTCCCTTTTACTAAATGGTTGGCTTTGCCTTGAGTCATCACAAACCTTGCTGAGCTCAGTACGGAAGTGGAACACAGTATATCCTTGAATGCTCTGTCTATGAATTCTGCTGCACTTAGGGTGTGTGTGATGACCAGGTCAGTAATCCTTTGGTGAAGATATTAGATGTTTTACACAACTTGCAGAAAATAGAACAATTTAAGAAAGTAGTTTGATTTGGCTTGAAACAAAGATGGTCCTGTAACTTAAATTGATAAAAGATGCACAGCGTGCTCCAAAAATAATTACAGAGCTTATTTGTGGCTGATTTCACAACTTAATTGAACTGTCTATGACTTTAGCAAAATCATTTTGAGGATAGAGGTACATGTATTTTTATTTAGGTGGAGTGGCAGTGGTAGAAATCGGTAACTCAGAGGCTTTGGAACCTACCATCTTCAAATGAGCAGTAAAAATGACAATGAGCTGTAAGGAAAAGATGGGACCTGTTCAGTCTCTACTTATTCAATTTCTCATTTATAAGAATGTAAGAAGTGCTCTACCAGGTTTCACCAGTCTAGACCTATCCACTGAAGGTGCCTATGTGAGAGTGCAAGATCAGGGCATCCTCTGTTGTTCTGAACCACAGTTATAAATCTGACATGTCTTGTAATGAGGATCTGTCCAAATTGTGAGGAAAGTTAGGAGAATTTTTCAATGAATGCTTTTTTTCCATTTCTTGGCCCAGTGCAGTTCATTTTCTCTCTCAGTTGCTCAACAGGTAATGAAGTGCTTACAGTAGCATAGTAGTAATTACCTGCTTTACACTTCTAATGGGTTGGTTTGCTAAGCTTATTCTCTTTTGTGAAAAATCTTAATATTTTAACTAATTCTGGACTTTCTTTGTTTGGATCTGATGTTATTTTGGAGCTCAGTTCTTCAAAAATGTGCCTTCTTGTGAAATCAAATGCATTTTAGTAATTGGGACAAGGAAGATCTAGACTGCAGTTTAGATTTGGCTCATTGCAACTATTAATCTAGCTCCCTGACACTACCTTTCCTGAAGTAGGAGGTCCACAGATTTGGATATTGAGCACAGTGAAGTGGTTATTGATTCTGGGAGCCTGCTTTCCGGATGTTTGTTTCGTCGTGATGTAGTAGAAGTGTGTCTGTGATGGATCAAATTCGGGTGTTCCCCTGTCAGTTCACTATTGCATGAAGGCAGTTGTCTGGGTTTGTCTTGTAATGGACGCGATGGTTGTGATACAATGAAGAGGTCAGTGTGGTCAGAAGCTGTTATCACTGTGTTTCATTGCAAATTTCTGTTAAATCAATTTATAGAACCATTACCAAACTCCTGCTTGTGTTTCGAAGTATGTGGCCTTATAAGAGGTGGTACTTTTACAAGAGAGAAAACCCTGAAACAAGAGTTAGCATACCATGGTGATAGAGATCCAGAATCTTTCTGTGTTGGGGAAACTAAATGTGGAAGGGTTTAATCAGTGTTCTGGAGATAGCTTTGGCTTTAGAGTCATCACGATGTTCCAGCTCTATTGTTGACTTTGTAATGCTATTTTTTAGGATCCTAAGTAAACCTATGTTATCTTCTTTCCCAAGGCATCTTGCTTGGCATTTGCCTCAGTTAGTGCATGAGAATTTGTTAGATCAGTCATAATTTAACTTAAGATGCTGCACATGGGGTTGTTGTAAGTATTTAAGAATTCCTGTGGAATCTTCTTGTATGAGAAGCAGTCATAGCATTCACGTTAATGCTGGCTGGTTGAATAGAACTACTTAACATTAATGTAACTTTTTGTAGTCTTAAATAGTTTCGATCTGTTTGTGGAGGAAAAAAGTAAAGTTTATTTAGGGGAGAAAATAGGTTAATATCTTTAACTGTAAATGGCAAATGAATGTGTTCATATGCATTACTTTGCCTGTAAACACTTGTGTATTTGAGTGAATAGTAGGTTGGTTTGCCCAGCTTGCTTTGTAAAACACGTGGCTTAAGCTTTTTTCTTGCAAAGCAGATGAATTGTTTTTTGCTTTCCCAGAGTGTTATTAAAAATACTTTTATACGATGTGTTAAAATAGCCCAAAAGCAAACTATATATAAATGAAACTAATGAAAATTGCAATGCCATTAATTGAAAACAGTTGGAAGGACTTGCGGGAGATGAGATTAGAAACAAATTGAGAGAGTTTTTGTTTTAATGCAGTATACCCTTTCAGAACCTACTGTCCTTCTACTTATAGGCTGCAATTTCATCATAGTTATACATTATGAAGAAAGAACCAAAAGAAAGCAAAATGCAGCCTTTTACTGTGTCTCCTACAAGCTAGTAAGTGGATGGGTCTATCCAATAAAACTGATTTTACTTGGAGAGGAAGATGGGTTTTCATACTCTGTCACACAGTTGGCAGGAAGAGTATATATCTGAATTTAGTGCAAATTAATTTGCGTGACGTTACCATTTGAAATTAAGTCATAAGGAAATTAATTTCACTGTTGTTGACTAGTATACAATTCTCACTAGGATTGAGTTTGTATTTGTGTTTTATACAGAAATACTAAATGAATGCTAGGTGGCTTTTCTGTACTTGTGGTTTACTGTATCTCCACTTAAATCAGCAATATGATATAGCTTTTGTATGTCAGCTTTAACATTTGAAGTTTTTCCTCAGACCAGTTTAATTTCATGCATAAAATCATCTGCCTGTTCTAGAAAGGAGAGGTTATGGTTCCTTAAACAATAATTCACTTCACTGAACATTGTAATATGGGTTGTTTAGTGTGGGATTTTTGTTTTGGTTTTTGTATGCAACTGGTTATTTAATTGAAATAAAATATTTCCTTTGTTCTAATTCTTAATTGCTTGTGGTATTTTTGGTAGCACCTTTCAACGAGTTTTCAGCAATCTTTTGGCTCAATACAGTGTGCCATCAAACTGAATGTCCCTGCTCAGGAAAAAATTGGTTTTAGAGTTTTACTTCAATAGCTGTATTAATCTCATGTTAGCAATGTCACTGTCACCCAAAGGCAACATCTTGCCTTTAACATCTTGAGATATTGCTGCCAACAACAAAAAAATTTCCAGATATGTGTCATAGAAAAGGTGATGATTGCAGTGCAGTCCTAGCCCCATATGCTTCTCAAGTGCCACTGGAGGCAGGAGACCATGACTATAAATGATGAAATCTGAAAGAGTGAATGAAACTTCATGTATTTTTCAGTATTTGTATTTGATTTTGTACTTTATAAATAATATACATCAGTAACAACTTCCACTTGCAAATAATACCCTGGAAATAAAAGGGTGTTCCAGGTTACTTCATTGATCTCTGATTTTCATGTTTGGAAATATTTTCTTGTAATGTGGAAATTTTGTGAATACTGTACTGAAAGGTGGTTTGTAAGCTGGAGGAGGATTAATATGACTAAATATTAAACTGGCAGAGCATAGAAAAATCTGTATTTTTTATCATCTGATATTTGTTGACTTGTTTTATTATTATTTTTTACTTCAGTGTAACTCTTTCTCTATTTGAGGCTGTGCGTTGGCTGTTTTATTATTGAATAGTGCAGCACAGATGGCAGACACTGGACATAAAGTAGTGCAAATATGAAATGGTGCTGATGTTTGCACCTGTGAGAAACCCGTCATTTATCAGGCCAGAAATTACAGACTTATTTGCTTGTTCTGACACGTTTTGCTTTTAGGAACTGATTTGGTAGCAACAGATGGATGTTTTTTAACTTCAGTTTGGTTTGTGTTTAAGAGTGTAGCTTTAGGCCATAAGGGCATCATGTAGCGGCCTTCCCGGAAGTGTTGCTTTGAGTTTTGTTGGCGGGACTGTGCGGAGGTGCGCTTACTGCAGCAGTTACAGTGACAGGCAGCTGTCTCTGCGGTAAGATGGGGGTTTGCTTGGGAGAGGCAGGATGCTGCAGTGTCCGGGGCAAGAGCTGGGAACTTAATCAGCCAGCTCTGCTCCTGGGCTTCCTCCCACCGCCTCCCGCTGCTTTCAGGAAGGCTGCAGCCTGTGTTTGCCCATCTCCCAAGATGGTTGTAAAATGCATAATTTTTTTCAAAATTCTGGCAGATTGAAGCAATTGCTGGTGCTGGGTTTTTTTGAGATGATTGGCACTCTTACATGAACTTACTGCAGTAAACTACAGTTAACCAAGGCACTTACAGTAAAATCTCATTCATCACTAGGTGCAGAAAATTGCCTCATAGCACATTACAGCTTGGTGGTTTTTGGTGTGGACTAGTCCAGAAAAATGGGGCCATCTACTTGGATCATCAGTTGGTTTGAGTTTAGAAGCAGAATCTTTTGTGATCAGAACTTCACTGTGACTATTTGAGACTTTAGAGTAAAATGATGTTCTCATCTTACTTGACAATCATCAACTCAGTCCTTCGGCCTGCCGGTACTGTGTGTACAGTAGCAGGATAAAGTGCACCCTTCATGTCACACAGGGTCTCGTTTGCTCAGTTGTCTCCTTGCCCTGTGGGAGATGGCAAGACTGAGGTGTCCTCTGACTCCTAATAACAGATACAGAGAAAGCAAATTGAAACAATCTGCCCAGTTCAGTCATACAAGGTTGGAATAGAAGCAGAAATCCATGCTATTTCACAGCTGAGTTCTGTAGCTATTAACCACTGGCAAATTGATTTAAACCTAAATGACAAAGTTTGAAGAGTGGAGGGTTTTTTACACATGTACAGCAAAAGCTATAAGTGTCAGAAGCTTGTTTAACGATTTCCTTGACTCGTTCAAAGATTATTAGTCACCTGTTTAAAAAAGTTGATGTATACATACTAATAGAATATGCTGTTCATTGAAGCAATCTCAGTAATTTGGTACGTTTTGTTTTTCAAAGTTTGTTACAGGTATAATTCTTTTTCCCTAAAATAATGACACAAATTGGGTAAAGGTTACCAACTGGAAGAGGTTTTAGTCACCTTAAGATTTAGACTGCTTTAGTTTTTAAATCATGACCTTTGGTTGTAGGCTAAAAGAAATAAAGGAGTGACTTCCAGCCACCATTCCACGTACCTGTTAGATAGTCATAGTATTTTGTCTTGTGGCTACTAGTAGATTGTAGAATGCCAGGAGGAATGTTATTATACCACTAATAGCATTCATCTTGAAACTTCATTACCTTTGGTAGACCAAGTTCAAGTAGACTGTCATAGTGACTCAGAGGTTATGAATGCAATTAAAGGTCCTGGTAGCACAGAGTTAAGGTCTTGACTTATTTAATTGTTTTGTTGTTGACCTAAATTATATGGAAATAATAGAAAAAGAAGACAAATTTCTAAAATGCTACTTACTTAGCTATGACAGGAAAAAGTGTTTAATACCGGGGAGGGTTTTTTTGGCATATTACAATATAAACTAGTGAGAGAGTGAGATACCCATACAGTGTATTTTTTCTCCATGAGATTTGAAAGATGCTGTGTTTAATCAGCCTGTAACAGATCCACAGAATTTTTTATTTTTCTTCTTGAGGCTTGTTATCTTTGATGTTCTAAGCATGTTATGACTTTAAGGCTAGCTGTTAGACTTATTGAATTGGATACTTGGCCTTTATTATGGCTTTCCAGAAAGATTTCTCTACAAGTCATTTTCCAATTAACTTTTCATATAAAAGCAAATGGCACAATACATGTGACCTACTTTGCAATCTTGCAAAAGAAAATCCAATTTCTAATAAGCGGTTTTCATTAAATATTGTTTGCCGTTCCTTTTCTTTTAACTGGATTTAAAAATGAAAAAAACAAGTAGTACTTGGTATGGAAGAGGTGGGATTTTTTTTTCCCCTCTCCTTCAAGTAATTTAAGTAATTTTGTACTTCTTAGGTCTGTGATTTTTTTTTTAATTATTTTATTTTTTTGTATTTGAGTTAACAATATAAATAAAAGGGTTGTATGCTGAGGTTTGTACCATCTTCTGCTTACAAATCACCTGGTACCACAGCAACGTTTTTTGAATGCCCTAAGTAACACTTCTTACAGGATCTCCTTTTTGGCTTGTTTTGCTTACCCGCCCCAAAGCCAGTAGTACTTTTAACTGTTGTTTATGTCTCAGTGTCTGATTGGTTTGGGACTTTTACTTGTGTGCACTTGTCATTGTCTGTGAAGGTGTCTCATAACTTTTTCTCTCATTTTTTTCCCTGGAATTACAATTTGCCACTCCTTGCAATGTGTGCTAGAATTTTCCAACTTCTCAAACTTGAATTTATTTTTTTTTTTACCTCGACATTTTATTTTGTCTTTCCTTTCTTAAAACTACCATATAAGCTTGTTTTATCAATGTTTAACAAACATCATTTTGTTGCTTTGGGTGAGGAGTGTGCTTTTGAAGTCTGTCTCCAAAATGTCCCCACTTCAACATGCTGTGGTTCGCATTGCAGAGCAGTCTTAGTGTGAATAAATTTGATTCCTTCTGGATCAAACCAGGCTGGAAGAGACGCTCCAGGAGTGCACCAAACATGTTCCACTCACTAATGGGCAACTAGTCCATGGCATCAGGTGCTTTATTCATGGCAAACTTGAATTAGTTATGGGTACAGGATGTACGTTAGGCCCTCAGGACCAACATTTTTGTTTTAGAAATGCGCTTCTCTCTGACTGCATTACTTGCTGATGCAGATGTGGCCTGTGAACTTTGCTATCTGTGTCTGAGCTGAAGCCATTGGTAGCTATTTAAAATGTTCTTTTGTTCACAGATGCTCCTTCACTAAGAAAGGAGAACTTTGGTCTAGTTTGGCACAACATATTTTAGTTATATTTTTTTCTGCAGTTCTTCTCTTAGTATATCAGACCTCTTGTAGACATGTGTGGAGTTTGTTGCTATCAAATACATGCACTTTGTTCAAAAAGTATATGTTTTGTGGCTATATAGTATTTTGGGGAGAAACTTCTGTTATATTTTCTGATGGTCTACAGTAGTTACCTTCCTTAATATCTCACGACTTCTGAATGTATTAAAAAAATTTTTGAGATTTACAAACATAAATGCTACTTTGATATTTAGTGTCTACTCATCATGTCATCTTTTTCATTTCAACCATCTAAATTTGGTCCTAGTATAGACAACCAGCAGATTCAATCTGTAAGGTTTGTTTTAGTTTTACTACTGTCTAGATTTAAGTCACTAAAGCATTTTTCAGTTTATCACAGTAAAAGTTATTTTGATTTGTATTCTTTCTCTCAGGTTGAAAAAGCTTTAAATCTCCCTATGTGTAAAAATCCAGACATTCCTTTCCTTGAAACCTTACTAAAATTCAATGCAAAACAACCAGGCATTTGCCCATGGGTTAGTAAGTATGAGTAGCATATTCTGTTGTGAGCTGGATGGATTAGGTCAACTAATATGTCTTCTTGCTCCAAGGGACAATCAACTATACCTGATGATGATGAACATCTAATCTGTTCTTTAAAAATATCTAGGGATGGTTAGTGCTTAACTGCCCTAAGATTGCAAAGGGCTTTTCTTTCTGAATATTTAGCCTAAATTTCCTGTTTCTTAAATTTATTAATGCTTTCCATTCTGTATCAACATGGAGAGTGGGTTGTGCTTTTCTTCTTACAGCAATGACTGGAAGTCTCTTGTCATCTCCCTACCTTAGTTGCTTCCTTTTTGGGATACGCAACCCCAAATCTCAGTCTTTATAGATTATGAATTATTTTAGATCTTACTCTTCTCAGGAGTCTCTTTAGTTTGTTGCATTTCTTGTGTGATGTCTCAAAGTTGAAGAAGAAGGTTCTAATGGAAGGACCTGGCGATACGTTATCTCTAAAGTGGGTATAATAGAGCAGAAAAGATTATTTCTGATATTTGTACATCTTACATATTCATATGGTGTATACAAGCATGAAACTAGCTCTTAGGGAAGTACATTATAATTTTAACGTTGGAATGTTTTCTGAAGCTCATGTCTGTCTCTATATACCTACTGCTACCTAGCCACTTGCCCTTGTAGCTGACAATAGGAAACTTCACACTTGTTATTGCTACATTGAACAGGGATTGATCTGCTTGTATGGTGCAAATTTTGCAGGGATAAAAAATTATATCTGATTTAATTGAGTATTTCTCTTTCTGTAAAGATGAGTCTGTTAGCTACAACGGCAGAAAAAAATGAAAGCTTTTAGATCTTCTTCCTCTATGCTATTCATTGCAAGGAAGAGGAAGTCTGGTTTTATATATGTAAAGTAATAAATTTTTATAGACACGTAATATACTGTTGCAGTTGTTACTGTGCACATACATATTTTGGGGAGTTTCTGAAACTTTTGATGACTTCAAAGTAGTTCTCAGTTGCTGTTTTGGCTTTCTTGGCAAAACAATATGGTGTTGTAAATTTTCAGAGCAAGATAGAACAAAATCTTTGTGTCTTTAATAGCCTTTTATTCTTTCATTTTAGATGCTGGCATCACCATCAACATCAGGTCAGCTGTCTCAGTTTGGGGCAAGTTTATACGGGCAACAAAGTAAGAATTCTATTTATTCATAATACGTTTATTTTATGCTAAATGTTCTAGTTTCATACTCTGCATAGAGAACAAGTGTATGGCTTTGTATTCTGGTGATTGTGGAAAAAGACTGTATGTTTCCCTGATTAATTTTTTTTAAGATACATTTTTGCTTTGCTTAGTATGCGTTTTTCAGTGTTTAGTATGCAAAGTGTCATATATTGACAGTGTATAGCTGTTAAACGTCCAATTATAATCATCCTATAAAGAATGTCTGTGATGTAACTGTGACTCTCTGAAGAGAAAAATAAGAAAAGTGACCTGGGCCAAAAAAAGCTTAGTTTAGAAAAGCCTGCAATGAATAGAAGGAAATTATACCTTAGATCATAACTGGTATTTCATGCTCTACAGGAGCAAATTAAATCTTGTGTACAAGCTTGGTAACTGACATATGGCAATGAATTAGGCCAGTAAAATCATTCCCAGCTGCACCGTTGTTTTTTTTCTTTCCCATACCTTGAAGATTTTTTCTGTGTCTGCCAGTCTTGTGTATACTGTTGCAGTAGGAGACCTACAGAGCAGCAGTCACAGTGTTAGGGGCCAGCATTGAGAACTGAACCTCCTTGTAGCTGAGAGGTGCATCCAGAAAGTGGCTCAGAGTTAGTTAGATACAGTAAAAGGGATCACTGTACCGTTTTGAATGTTTGCAGCTTTCTTCCGAAGTTCATCTGAATCGGATTCTAAGAAAACAGTGTCTTAGAGTACTTTAGAGAGTGTGAACTCTTTTATCTGGGCAAACAAAAAGCTTTGTCTGCTAGATAGGCGGGCTTCACAACTTCTTTCAGCTTTCTTCAGCTAGTTCAAAAATACAGTGATTATTTATTATCTCAGTGACTGTTGATGAGTTAACTGTCAGCTGATTATGCTGCTGAGATTTATATGAGCAGTTTCTGGCCAGTCTGAGAGTTGTGTTTGGCTCTTGGCTTGTTTGATCCTGTATCTGGCACTATTGAACCTTTCAGACTTAATTGTATAAAGATACTGAAGTAGCTTATTCATCCTGTTTATTTTTAAAGTTAACTTTTTTCATCAAGTTTGCAGTTCATTCAGTTCATTGGGGTGCCAGGACATAGTCTTTCTAACATGGAGACATGCATGGCTAAAATTTAGAAAGTAGATACTATCAAGTTTCAGTTTCTACTGAATATTAAGAAGGGGTGAGAAACTTCTGTGTTGAAGTCAATGCCTGTGATTAAAATATTTTTAGGAAAAAAAAGCTGATAATGCCTATGCACTTTTAGATTGTGAGCTGTCAGTCATTAATTAAGATATATTCTAGAGTTAATGTAACTTAAACTTGACTGTTTGGCAGGAAATAGGCCACTTCGTTGATCAGTCTCCAATATAGCCCTTGCAGATCTTTTATCTCAGCTTAAAAAGTGAATATTTCTATTGCCCCTACTTGCCAGCCACGGGAGTATGGTTCTGCTTCACTGGTACCAGCCCTTCTCATTAAAAATACTAGTTTAAAGAAAGCAAACAATAAGAAATAACTATTAGTATAAAACAAATGTTGCACAAAATTGACGTGAATGTTGTAATTGTGTTTTTCAGTGTACTGTATCTAGTTTGGAAGTGTATGTATTTTTCTTTGCAATTTTATTTTTAAAATTCCGTGTAATTGCTAATCAGCGTGAAATATTATCTATGATCCATATTTATGCTCATTGAAATTATTTTGATGCAGCAAATTGCCAAAATATTGACAGTGAACACCTCAATGTAATCAGCATGTAATGAGTTCTTACGAGGCTTGTAATAGCAAGTTGCACTGCCTTTTGCTCTGAACGTATAGAGATAAATTTCAGCATTACCAAAACTTTGAGTGTTTTTCGAAACTTCTTGGATTGCAAATTGAAGGGTATGACCTGGACAGACAGCAGTTCTTAAAGTATGAGAGCTAAATGTTGGGGAAGTTTCTTCAGATCTTGTCCGTGATGACAACCTGAGCATATGCGATGTCTGTTCTTTGCATTCTTAGTATTTAGGCATGTTATACCTCTTCTGCAGGGGTGATCTGCCGTGGGAGAGTGCTGATTCATCATAATTCTTCTCTTGTTTGGTCTGCAAGATAAGGTTTTCAGTTTTGTGTCTCCCTCAGCAACCTTATGCCAAAGCAATAGGGACCGGTATTTATAGCTATCACATTTTATGTGCTAAGTTAGTTTCCATTGATATGTTACACTAAATTACTTTTTCTTGTCTTTGAACATTATTCTGAAACTTTATAAGCACAGAAAACAAATGTGAGAATAATGAGAAGCTTCATAAAGGTTTTGGAAGTTTTGAGATAGGGCAGCAGCTGGTTACCTTTTGTTGTTCTGAGTTAAAGCGATTTCTCTTTTTTACCTCACTGAAGTGCTTACTTTATTGTCACAGCCAATTGTGTAGAAAACAGTTTTCATTACAATGTTAAAAGTATTCTTTAAATGCTAATGGAGAGCAGTTAAAATTCTGCTTACTTTCTTTTCTCAAAATATGGAGCTTGACTTGATTGTGGACGCTGAGCTTCTGTTATCAAAAAGAAGCAACTTAAACTTTACACTGGCCTAAAAAGTTGCTTTTGGCCTAAAAGCGATGTTATTGTTAACTAAATATTCATAATTTTCTTGTTAAACATTTGCTTGATTCTTAACAAGGCAGATCAGTGTTCTAAATACTGGCCAAATATATACCAGTTTCATCAGAAGTAATGTATTTCTTGAGTGCAGTTACTAATTTTCTCAGAATGCTGCCTTTTTTGAGATAGCTTATAGATTTCCATGAACTCATTGAAAACTCAAACATAGAAAACTTTTCTCTTATACTATCTATCTCAAAGGAAACAAAATTTCATTAGTCAAAAAAACAAATTCCTTAAATGGCCTTTCTAAAGTTTAACAGAAATGGGGCTAAATTTGAGATAATTTGACTTCTACTATGCCAAAAAGGACTATTTTTTACACTGCAGTCTTTACACTTTTGCGTAGGTTGTCAGCATAATTTGCTTCCATCTACACCTGATGGAGAAGACTTTGTTCCTGATTGCTCTATATCTCCACCCCTCTGAATTTTTTTTCAATAGGTGCACTAGGCCTTCCAATGAGGGGAATGAGCAACAATACCCCTCAGTTAAATCGCAGCTTATCACAAGGCACTCAGTTACCGAGCCACGTAACGCCAACAACAGGGGTACCAACAATGTCACTTCACACGCCTCCATCTCCGAGCAGGTATTTATTGATAGCCGATATTTCTGCAATTGTGTCTTTCTGCAGACCACTTGTTAAATGTTCTGCGTATTTTGCCTTAACTATTTTACAGTCTGATTAGTTAAAGAAAGAAAGAAAGTAGTTTCTGTTGACCACTGCCTATGTTAGGGAAGTAATACTCTAAAACAGTAAGATAGGACTTACTGTAAGACAGTATTTGATTTTTGTTTGTAAAGGACAAATTGCTGGCAAATTCTGCTTCAGAATTTAAGAGGCTGGGTTTTTTTTATTATTCTGGTAAATGTACAGCTAAAATTTTTTTGTATAGAAGTCATACACCATGTAAGAACATTAAGGTAGTAGGTCTGAAGCGTCCAGTAAAAAGAGGTGCAACATCTTTTCAAATGCATGATACTTAAGTATTTATCTAAACCTGAGAAGGACTAGATTAGTATGTAATGGGTCATCTGCTACTTCTGAAGAGATTCAAAACTACATTAATTATAGAGAGTAATCCAAACATTCTGTTTTGATGCTAAGTACAAATTAAGTTGCAACAGCTCAGTGTTCATCGCATGTTAGTAATCTAAATGAGTAACCAAATATTATTGTACAGATTCATCCCTGTGGATGGTTTTTCTCTTTCAGGGGGATATTGCCTATGAATCCTAGGAATATGATGAACCACTCCCAGGTTGGTCAGGGCATTGGAATTCCCAGCAGGACAAACAGCATGAGCAGTTCAGGGTTAGGCAGCCCCAACAGAAGCTCTCCAAGCATAATATGTATGCCAAAGCAGCAACCCTCTCGACAACCTTTTACTGTGAACAGGTAAGGCTGTTTAGTCAAACCATCCCTGTCAGCGATGGACATGCTTAAATGCTGCTCTGGAATTCTATTTTTTTATCCAGCTTGAAAGCTGCTTTGTGTGTTCTCTCTTGGCAATAAGCTTTGAATCTGCTTTTAATATTCATCCAAGCTTTTTGAGACCTTTAAGCTAAACTGTTTCTGTCTATTAAGTGTCTACTGCTGCTTCTTTAAAATATGTGTCATTTCTCATGTGTTCCAAAGTTTGTTTTTGGAACATGTCTTGATTTTGGGGTGTATGCTTCCAATTTAAGACTGTTCATCTGTGAGTTTGGGAAGAAGTAAGGCAAGATTTAAAAACACAATAGTTATTATGGAAGAATAGTTAATTGATTGAGACACAGTAGAAACCTAGTATTTTACTTCTTTAAATTGTGGAATAATATAGAGAACAGTAGTTTCCTATTCGTTTAAGGAGTTAGTGCTTATTTGGATGCCAAAACCTTCGCAATCACTTCATTCCTTTCCTGACTCTGGGCAAGATTATAACATCATAATTCATCAGGCTTTAACTGTGTATGCTGCTGTGTTAATGCTTCTTTAAACCGATAAACTTGTAGTAAGAAGTGTGTTAATTCTGGTTAATGGGTCTTAACATGGTTATTTCCAGTTACGTCAAAAGCAAGCAAAAAAATGCTTGCATGAGAAGTTGTCTGTCATCGAGCTAGATTTTATGCCCTCAAAATTGAGCTGTCTTCCTGTTGGTGCTCTCACCAGGTCTAGAATTCATAGATGATACCAGGAATGTGTTTCTTCAGATGCATGAGATGTCAAAGATCTCTGTCTTTTAAGTACACCGTCTTAGGGAAGCAAAACAAGGACAAGACAAGTGTTGGCTAACAATTCGTTCCGTTTCTTGATGTCTCAATCCAAAATGAAGCGTATAGGGCTGTTTCAACTTGGAATGAAACGCTTCTGACTTATAATTGTGAAAAAAGTCTGTGTAGGTGAAATTTCCACCAGGAAAACATTTGACGTTTTTATTTATGGAAACTTCTGAAATGTTGATTTCCACCCTGTTACAGGGAGGAAATGAATGTTGCGATTTTCTTCAGGACATAAATTCAGAATTTTAATCAGCTGAGGCTTGCCTTTGGGCATCTCAACATCTCCAGCTCTCACGGAGTGAAGCAGATCATTTGTGAGGATGTCTTTCTGACCATAGTAGTCCTATATGCTATTTAGATATCTTCAAACATTTTTGCCTGACTGTGTGAAGCTTTAATTTAGCTGGTGTTCCTGTGTGGCAGAAACCATCCTTCTGCTTGTTATAGTGCCATAAGTACATGGTGACAATTACACACCGTAACTGTTTGGCTTATAACCAAGTCATGACAAATTTGATCACTTCTATGATCCTGCTTCCCACCTGCAAGTGAATGGATTGTGGTATGGCTTTTCACTATTTCATTTACAGCTGCTTTATATTTCTGTATGAAATTATTGAGTAATGATCATGTTTGTCATAACTTGTTGTTTGACAGATGGCTTAAGACACAGTTTGAAGTCATTCCAGTAGTCTTGACTGAGCAGTGCCTACTGCCATGTTTCAGAAGTATAAAGGAAAATAATTAAAACCGGAGTTTAGGCTGATGTAGGTTGTTTAAAATAATAGAAGTGTCTTAGGTTATTTTTTGTGCCTTAATGTCTTCCACTGGAAATTACAAAGTATGTATACCCCTTTGTCTGACTTCCTGGATTTTTTTCACAGTATGTCTGGATTTGGGATGAACAGAAATCAGGCATTTGGAATGAATAACTCCTTATCGAGTAACATTTTTAATGGAACAGGTGAGTTTACTCTGATTTGTATTGATCTTAAGATACAGTAGAGATATTTTCTTACTAAATAAATGGAAATACTTTCTTCTGTTCGAGTGCAACTTTGTTATAATTTTCAGCTGATCTATAGAAATGCTGCTTCGGGAGCAGTGCTATGAAAATGTTAACCACTTCATAACAGTGAATTTTAATAATTTTGAAGACAAAGTTAAAAGTACTCTGTAGAATACTCACTGTACATCACATGAATGTAGATTATACCTAGTTGATTAGAAAGGCAAAATAGTTTATGGAATTGAAAAGGGGATCAGAGGAAAATAGTTTTATCTATTGTCTATGAAAACATTATATAGGATAAAAACATTGGGAAAGCATTTTTTGAAATCTCAAACCCTTCAATCAGTTGTTCCAGTTGTGATTTTTGTCTGGGAATCACTGAATTTAGTGAAGGGTGAAGATACCCTTGTACATACATGCCTTGGGTTCGTCTGCTGATGTTTCTGTTGGTGGCTGTGTATGTGAAGCAATTTGAGGTGCTAGTGACATCAAAGAGTTGGAAGGGTTTGGGTGTCCCCTAAGACCATGTGCCATCTTTCTAGAGTTGCAGCTCTGGCCTCACCTATGTAGTGTTTTTCTGCTGCAAATTGAAAAATGTTCACATATAACTTGTACTGCATTGGCTCTGCGGCTGCTTCAGCTTTATCTTACCTTACCAAAGGACAAAAGAGCTCCTTGATGCTGCTACTAGTATGGGTTATTATCTTCTCTTAAATTTCTTCCTGATAGCTACTTACATTTTAAACATGCTACCTAACCTAGTACTGTAATTTTGATGGTCTGCTTTATTTTATGTGTGCAGTCTTTAATTCAAAATGAGTAGACCTTTTTACTAATTACTGCTGACTAGCTGTTATTTAAAAACAAACTCCGAACATCTTGGTGCTCTTTAGACCAGTCTAAGAGCACAGAGGTTGTTGTTATTTGTAATAATTATAGTAAGACTAAAAAGATAAACTAGAGGAAAGAAAATATATCCTAAATTTGTCTTGCACATAATGATACCTTTGAGTAAAATATTAAAGAAATTTAAAACATCTGCTTTTATTGTAGATGGAAGTGAAAATGTGACAGGACTGGACCTCTCAGATTTTCCAGCACTAGCAGACAGAAACAGAAGGGAAGGAAGTGGCAATCCAACTCCATTAATAAACCCTTTGGCTGGAAGGGCACCCTATGGTAAGACTATAGTTTTGTAAGTTCTTTGAATGAAATAGGTATTTGCTTGATTCACCTTTCACTGTTTATAAGACAATAGTCTTTTCAAAAATGCCAGATACTTGAGCTAAGTCTCATTTTTGAAAATAAATAGTCAATATCTATGTGACTGGAGATTCACCTCAGGCTTCCATAAGCATGAGAACTCATCTGCTCTGTTTTCACTGTCAGTAGAAGTTGTTGGGGTTTTCAGTCTGTATTGTATGATTACTCTGAAGCTGCTCACTCTCGACATTTCTTAGGCAATAGATTGTTTTTCTAGTTGCATGTATGAAAGAACTGTCAAGGCCTGAGTAGTAAATTACAGAAATAGTATTTGATTACTTAAAGATGTTACTGTGTAGAAAGTCAACAGCTATAAACATAGTGTATATTTTCACTGTTTATTGGTAGTACTTGCTGTAGTACTGTTGACTGTCACTCTTATGATGAACATCAGATTTCAAAAAATAACCTGTAAGCATCAACTATTATCACTCAAATTCCAAGTCTGTGTCTTATATAATTCTTGCTGAACATAAAAAATTAATAAAAGAAAAAACTCTTAAGGTGGATACAAATCTTAATATTTGGGTCTGGAAAAAAATTCAGGTAAGCTTAGTGTGAAGCACAAGACTTTTTTTTTTTGTTACTGCTTTAGTAGTTTTTGTCATGCATGTTGCATCAGCTACTCTGAAAAGTTACTTTTATAACCTGAAGTTATTTTTGTGACACTTGTCAGATTTCCAGCCAAAAATACCCCAGTGTTTTCTAGCTATAAAAAGCTAGTGTTTTTCAGAGATATCTCCAACTTTATTGGAGAGAAATAATAGATATGGCATTATCAGGAGGAAGTAACCTCATGGATTGGGTGTAACCAGGGCCCTCTGCTAAAGATAGCTGTGAGAAACAGCTAAACCAAGTACAACTCAAAAGCTTCTAAGCATAGGGGAAAGTCACTTCCCCAAATAAAGGCACTGAAAAGTCACATTGAGAGTGGCGATCTAATACAGCTTGCGGTTTACATGAGATTTGGTCTGTCTCTGAAAGAGAAGCCATTATATGGAAAATTGATAGAAGGCAGGAAGGAAAACCATCACACAGGTGTAATTCCAGAATGCAGCTGGAGTTCAACATTCAGCAGCACTGCTGCTTAACAAAATCTGTAATTGCTCCCATGCTTATGCCATTTCCATGTTTTCATGCTGGCATAGCTGTTTGCAAGCCTATGTGGAGAACCAGGAAAGTAATTTCTGTCTGAAAAATTATTGTTGAGCATCTGCTCAGTGCAGGGGATGGATGTAGTGGTAGAAACAGTCAAGAAATAGGGATATGAGGTGTGCTGGGCACTATCTCCACCAACAAAAAGTGCAGAGAACTTTTGGTTGTGGTCAAGAAGAAGGTTTGAAACTGAGCAAAGACATACTTTGTTCGTGCTTAGCTTACTTAAGAAAAAACAATTTTTAAATACAATGAGAATATGTGTCATTTAATTCATTATCAGTTTTATTCATCTGCTAGAAGAAGTCCTATCAACTCTGGATAAAAAGAGTGAACAGCAGAAAAAAGATTAACTCGTCTTTTTTTTTTGTTAAATAAAGGAAATTTGATCTCTAACTTCAAAATACTAGCAACAGTCATGTATTGTCAGCTACTGAACAATTGTATAAAGATCCTATACATCTATTAAGAATCTTTGAAAATTAGGCCCTGGACTATTTCTGTCTTCTCTTCCTCTAGTGCAGTGTTATTTGCAACCAAATCACTGTATTAATTCTCTGTCTCTCAGCAAAGAGTATTTGCCCTTGGGTGCATGGTGTAGGGGCTTTTCTTCAGTTGGTTTTTTGTGTGTTTGTTTTGGTTTGGGTTTTGTTTTTTTAAACTGTAATTTAAAAAAAAAAGAATGTTGCTTTTCAGTAGTGGGAATCCATGTTCCAATGTGACTGGCCTACTTTTTTTAAATTAGGGTCAGAGCACTGAGAGTTGCAGGCTAAATGCTTTCAGTTTTCATACTGAAAGTAGGAGTCATTCTTATGTCACAGGCAAGTATTTCATTGGTGATATGTTCTGTTGCAAGTTAGCTGGGCATCCTTTAAGAATACATGCTTCTAAAGAGGTCAGGTCATGCTAAGAAATTCTTCATGCAGTTGAGGGATGGAGGAAATATGTATTATAATCTTAAAAGCAGTACATCCTTCCTTCATCAGTAGATTTCCTTAAATGGTGCTTTAATAATGCCTGTAAAGATTATTTGAATATTTAGGTTTGCAAAACAGGTGCTGTTCCTGGTAAAAGTACTGGGCTTCGTTCTTAAAGCAGTGGATGTGTCTATGAATTTAACCCAGAGTGTTTCTCAGCTCACATTTAAATAAGAGGCTTTAATCTAATATGTGTGGATGTTTTAAATGAGTATGCTTTGTTTTGGTTTACTTGATTTTTTTTGAAAGCCATTTCTGCTGTACAGCTTGCACATAGCAAAAATGGACAAAAAGCAATATCCAAAGTAGTAAATTCTTTATGTAGCAGTTGTTTAATGTTATTCCTGATTTCATTTTGATGGTAGTTGGAATGGTAACGAAACCAGCAAGTGAGCAGTCCCAGGACTTTTCAATACACAATGAAGATTTTCCAGCTTTACCTGGTGCGAGCTACAAAGACCCAACATCGAGTAATGATGATAATAAATCTGTAAGTAAACTTTAAATCTTTTGTTTTGAGCGTTTATACTTCTTCTGATCATCGTATTTTAAAATGGGCAATGACTATATTTGTAATCTAAGATTTTCAAATTTACTGCTCTAAATTAATGGGAAATTTCACATAGGCAACATTTCATGTGGAACTATGTAAATATAATTTTTCAGGAAGTTATTTTTGTCCCAGCAGTCACTGTGGCTTTGCTTTTTTGATTTCGTATATCTTTTGTGTATCCTTGTGTGTTTGGAGGAGCGGCCAGGGAGGAACTCACAAGAACACCTCAAAATTTATTTTTGAGAATGGATTTATATTTTGCAAGTTTCACAATAATTTCTTTTTCTACCAATTCCAGCTCATTTGTCACTATTGGTGCTGCTCATCAGTAGTAGTAATTTGCACATTGTAACATCTTCCTTCAAACCTCTCAAATCCGTTAAGTTAGGTGGTACACCTTCAAAGTAAAATTCTTGATGGTGAAATAAAATCACAGGGAACAAACTCTTTTAATAGAGACCATTACATTCATGGGTATATTGTAGACTAGCAGGATACATTGTAGCTTAGTTGTTGTTTTTATTAGATAAATAGCTTAGATCGCAAGAGTATGGTTTTTTTCGTTGTTTTATTACAAATCTTTCAGAGTAAAATTGTTTTTTATTACAAATAATAAAATCTGGATGGCAAGAGAAGAGTTTCGTACAGCACTTGACAAAATGTAATTGTTTCTGATTGGTTTATTGCTTATAATCGAAAATAAATATGTTTGATCAGGATGGGATAAGTACTGGTGAGTAGGTAGTAGATGTGACTACAGTCATGTGAAGGTTGCAAAGTGCAGCTGTTCAAAGGAAGGATGGGGGGATTCCTCACCCCCAAGGTTTATCCTATGGAAAATGTACTGATATAGTTAGTACTGAATACAGTAAGGAAGGAGGGAGTGAATGTAATTGCATTGTGTTACTGCAGACTTATTTTAAAGCATAATAAAGAGTAAGAGATAGCAGTTATGGACGATACCTTTTGTCAGTATATGGTCTCCTAGAGCACAATCACAGGGTTTTACCAGACATAGTGTTTACATCTATTTTCTGATAGTTGCAAGTGGGTCTACTGTGTGTTACTTGCACCTGTTGCTACATCGTGGAGTGTTATGCAGGAGCAAGACTGTATGGGAAAAATACATGATGTGAGGAGTCCAAAGTATCTTCTGGTCACAGGTGCTTGGGATATCCTTTCAGACTCGGGTGCATAGTATTTTCTTATCCTTTTAGGTGCAAACTGTTGGCTTATTAGTAGCTCTTATTGTTTTGACAGATATATTTCAGGAACTGGTAAATATTACTTAAGTCTTGTCAACAGGACTTAGGAGCTTCAGCTTGGCTGCATTTTAGTGCCTAATTTTATTAGAGTTACTTCATGTACTGGTTTAGAGCGCTTGACTGAAAGATATGGTCTTTTGGTTCCGTTGTACCAACTCTGCAAATTATTTTTAATAGAATTTGAGTACATCAGGCAAAACATCATCCAGCACAGATGGGCCCAAGTTTCCTGGAGATAAAAGTTCAACTACGCAAAACAATAACCAGCAGAAAAAAGGGATCCAGGTGTTACCTGATGGTACGTGTCATTCCACTTTCTTTTTTAAAAGTTTTGATAGTCATTTAGATCACTTTGTTGATTCCTCCACTTCTTGAAAAGAGAAAATTAATTTGTTGTTCTTGCCCAGGTCGGGTTACCAACATTCCTCAAGGGATGGTGACGGACCAGTTTGGAATGATTGGCTTGTTGACATTCATCAGGGCAGCAGAGACAGATCCAGGAATGGTACATCTTGCATTAGGAAGTGATTTAACAACACTAGGTCTCAATCTCAACTCTCCTGAGTAAGTTTCCATTTTTTTAGTACTATCTTAAGTGTTGGGTTTATGTTGTCATTCATAATAGTAAGCTTAGTTGGCTCACGCAGCTATCAAACCCACAAGATATTTTGCCAAATAGAATTTGAAAATGTAATGACAGTAAAATACAAGTTTCATAAACAAGAGAATTGTGCTTCAAGGCATACTGAGATCTTTTAATGCAAGCTTTCAATAAACTTAGTGGCTTTGCTTATTCTCCTAACTTCTTTAGGACTTTCTTCAAATAATAATATTCCTTGAGGATATCTACACTTAACTCTTGGTCGTTTGGGAGGTAAATTTGCTTTGTTTTAGTGTAATAATGAGCAGAGCATCCACAGTGTTATCTACACCAAAGATTAATTTAAACAAAAATGTAGTTTTATAGTTAACTTCTAGTCATTCAGTTCACCTAACTGCAGTCATCTAAGCTTCCTATAGAGGCAGTGGAGGGAAAAGCAGTTAGCGACTGCACTCATGGTAAGGGAAGTGCTTAAGATAGGTGAGAAGAATCACCAGATGTATGTATGGGGATATCAAGGTGAGAGGGAAAGGAAAGGAAAAGTGGTTCCTGATTTTTCTGTCTTGAAATAATTGGCATTAATTCATGTATTTCTTTCTAGAGATGTAACTTTTTAGAAATTACTACTTCCAGAAATTCTTTCTATAGAGCTTACATCAAAACTTAATCAAATTCATATGCCATTGTTGTTTCTAAAAGTATTTAAAAATGATCATTCAAAGTCAATTGTCAGTTATCTCCAGTATAAGTTATGTTAACATAGTATCTTCTTCACCTGTAGTTTTAGTCTCGCAGGTCACTTCTCCAGTGAATCCAGTAGTTACCCCACTCCCTCTCTCTTCTCCCACAACTTAGAGAATGGATAAAAACCAGTTATACTGGCCACAGGTTGCTGCTTTTCCTTGGTAGTCCCAGTGCTTAGAGCGCAGTCTGAGAAACTGGTCTGCTGGATCTACACCATAATTATGTAAATTGTCATTCTCAGTACGAATTGCTCAAACTTAATTTGAGGCTGATCAACTGAAATTGAAATGCCTTTGCTCATTGAAATAATTTCAGATGCATCTGTATCTGAATTCTTGAGTTGTTTCTTGAAGGGGTGGAATCTGCTAATGTTGTTTGGTTATATAGCTACTTTCTCTAGATGGCGTGCAGAGTAGTAGTAGTGATACTACTTTTGGTGGTACTGTTTCATATTTTATTCAATGTTATTTGTTAGTTTTAATGACTAACATAAAGCTTAAACTTGACATTTGTATTGGAAAGTCTATGTAAAACCTCATAAGTTTACATAGTACCTCATTGCAGAGGAATACTAAACATATTTTGATGCTGTGATGACTTGTAGCTGTATTATGCAGCTCCTGAATGCAGTATCCAAATTATTAGTGTGTGTTTGTACATGAACAGCGTATATAACCTGGCATGCTGCTGTTTTTCTTTAGCAGCTATGGTCTGAATAGCTGGATTTTTAACATTTCTAACATTTACTTACTGTACATAGGGTATTAAGGGTCTTGGACGGAGGAGATAGAGTTAATATTGAATCCAGACAGTTTTGTATCATAAAGCTGGTTTTATTTTCTGCTACAGAAAAGCTTTGCAAACAGCCTGTGTCTGGCCTGCCCTCTTGCCTTACGTTAAACATCCTTTGCTTGCTTTGTGAATTGTCGTTCGAAGAACTAAACACATTTCACATGTTGAAAGTGGAAATTTTCTGCCATGTGGGGTATTTCTGACAGTAAAAATACCTGCCTGGCTTAAACACTTAGCACAACAAATGTTGGTTTAGAAACAAAATTTGAGAATTCTGTTTATATCTCTAATGGTTTCAATTAACCCTTCTAACTCCTGGTTTTATATAGAGATTTTCTGTGCAGGTAGGTCAGGATTTGTTGTTGAAAGAACGGCTGTGTTGAAAGAATGCCTGTGCAGTCCTGTATTTCTTTGTTAAGAAATATGCTTTTAATTCTTTAAGATAACTTAAAATTCTACATAAAAAAAAATTTAAAAATAGCCATTACTTCATTTAATTCTTCAGAGATTATGCAGCTGTTTGTTCGTGTTCTAACATATTCATTAAATAGATCGGGGGCTGTCCAATATCTCCTTGAAAAATGTTAAATTAATAGAGTTTTATTTGTATCATAGAGGGAACACTGGGCATAAACTCTGCCATTTTTATTGCAGAGGTACAATCTGAGTCTAAAATCCTGGATTCTTTGCCCTAGTAGACCCATGATGCTCCTCTTCTTGGGGCAGTGCCTATCCATGCTTTCAGTAAAAGGAATGGTTTGTCTATTTTCAACTTCTGCAGATCTTGCAACTGAAATTTTCCTTCAGGCTCTAAAGCATAAATTTTTGCTAACAGTAAGATTAGTTAGCCTAGAGAAACATTGACAAGGCTTGATCAGTGTAGTTTTTGGCCTACGTAGCTCAGCTGGGAGTTGTTTCTGTTCAAGTAATGTGGTAGATTTCTCTTTTATTTTTTCTTTTTAATAAAAATTATTAGGCCTTTGATGAGAGGAAGCAAGGATATGATAGGGTTTACCATACTCAAGTTTCATTTACAAAACTTGCCATAATAGCATACTATCATGGATAATAAAAAGTAGGCTGTAGCTACCTGTCAAAAGTACGTTTTGCTGAGTCCTTTTTTTCACTTCTTTACCTGTTAATTAGAAAACTCATCCCTCAGTACATCAGTCATTGTAGTAGAGTTGGGAGGTTCATAAATTTCTCTTTAAAAATCGAGCCATTAGTTTAATAACAAAATCTATATGAAAGAAAAATATTAAATCATAATCTTATGTTCTTGTGCTGGGATTGAATTTATTTGTTGTCACTGAAATTTAGAAGAAGAGTGAAATCCTTACTGGTTAATTTAAAAAAACTTATTTGCCAGTGTAAGCTTTTCCTCCCCTTATAAATCATAGCCTAGCAAATCAGAACCCACCAGGCTTGAGGCAGCTGTTCCTACACAAATTGAAACCCTTTGTAAAATTGGAACCCAAAAAAGGGGAGGAATCCCTGGCACTTACGGAGTGCTAGATTAAAAAGGAAAACTTGGCTCTGTAGATTCCCATGGCAGTTTAAATGCAATCTTACTTTACACACTAAAAAGAAAATGAATACATTAAATTACTTTAGGAAAGTGGGATGGAAAATTCCTTTTCTCCTTTCTTCTAAGCTCAGGTCATGATTTGGGTTGTGTGGCATGGATTTTCAGATTGCAAGGTTGGTTGTGAGGATTTTTTGTTCGGTTTAGGTTTTGTTTTTAATTTTGATAAATTTGCGCTTTTCTTTTTCTTCAGAAATCTTTATCCCAAATTTGCGTCACCCTGGGCATCTTCACCTTGTCGACCTCAAGACATAGGTAAGAGAGAAATAGCTATTTAATTCAATGTTAATATTTGCAAATTATATTCATTTACATGTCTTAATAGTTGCATCAATTCCGATTCTTTTTTTAGACTTCCATGTTCCATCTGAATACTTAACTAACATTCACATTAGGGATAAGGTGAGTATGTGTGTGTGTACTTATTTTTTATTAATTTATTACTGGTAATTTTCTAAATTTTCTTTCAGATAGTTAATGTTCAAAATCCGTGTATTTTATGGATGTCCTAAGTCTTTTTAGGAACAATGACACATTAACTGGCTAACTGGATATCTCATGCCCTCATTCTACCTTAGAAAAAGAAAGGGAAGACGGAACTAAAAATGGGCATGGTTAGCTAAAGAACACATTACATTTTTAAGAATATGCCCTTCATGCAAAGCAGAAGTTTATTATAATATACACACTGTAATATTCAAATTCCATTTTCAATTGAAATTATCTTGAGATGAGCTGCGAATTGCAGTTCAGAGCATTCTCACTTTTATCTGTTGCTTTCCATGTCTACGTTAGTAGGAATTTTTTCCTAAGATGTATTTTCTTTCAACTATTGTAGTTCCATAAGAGGACTCATTGAGAAATAGTGTAAGAAGTTGTAGTTATGTTACTTAATTGAGGGTGAAGTGAGAATTACATGTAAACGGATTTTTTTCTTTAAATTAAAAAAATAAGTTGATGAGGATACACACATGTACAGGGAGAAAATTATGTCTTGCTGATTCATTACTTCTGCTTATTATTCTGTTGTATCTTTTAAGTTAGAAAGTTTAACTAAAAGTGAAGAAAAATTACTGTTTTAATAATTATTACTCTTGTTATATTAGAGTATCATTTGCAACACACTTAGGATGGAAGGACATTCTGCATTTATCCTTGTGTTATTTAAGTGGGATAGTATGTCTTAAAACGTTTATCTATTGTGATTTTTCATCCTCGTTTTCTTCAATCTTTTGCAGCTGGCTGCAATAAAACTTGGCCGATATGGAGAAGATCTCCTGTTTTATCTCTATTACATGAATGGAGGAGATGTATTACAGCTATTAGCAGCAGTAGAGCTGTACGTTCAAACTATTTTGTCAGTCTTATTTGATTTAATCTATTGCAGTAATGAAGTAGTAGATGTGAAAAAACCAAGTTAGACACTGAAAACAAAAGCTTAGTCAATCTAAGGCTGGAAACCTTTTTTTATATACCTCCTCCGACCTTGAGTCTATTTTATACTATTGTTTTTATTCGTATTGCAGAAATCAAAAGTCTGTCTCATAAATTTTGCATTATTATGAAGCACTATGAAAAAGTGGCAAGTGCCAGTCTTCATTAAACGTCTGACTTAGCTTCAACAAAATGAAAACCAGTAAATAATCATTAAAAGAATTTGTTGTTTGAACATACCAGACTTCTTAAAGTTTCACATGTGATAAGTTTGAGGTGTTAATAATTCTATGGAAGAGGTATGATATCACAGGTATAACATTGTCTTAGAAACTTTGTTTTGATTTTGAATGCATTGTATAATTTCGATTGAAACCTGTAAAACTGTAGGTTTTTTGAAGTCAAATTCAGTTAGCTAACACTAAAAATTATTTTTCCTTTCTATTAAAAATGAAAGATTTAACCGGGATTGGAGATACCACAAAGAAGAACGAGTATGGATCACCAGGGCACCCGGCATGGAGCCAACAATGAAAACCAATACGTATGAGAGGGGAACATATTACTTCTTTGACTGTCTTAACTGGAGGAAAGTAGCTAAGGTATCTCTTTTCCCTTCTGCAGATTTTTCAAGTCTGTCAACCATCTATTTTTAAAAGGACAAAAGTAAAGCTCAACCTCCTCCTCAAAAACTTCAGACTTTTTTGCCTCTAGTTGTTTAAATTCATTACCTTAATTGCTAATGTGTTAGGGAATAGAGATTGTCTAGAACACTAGATTGTTTGTGGAAAAGGAGGAGATATGTCTTTGTTTGCTGTGTTCTTCAGGAGGTACAAGGGTGTAAAGTTTAGATCAAAGGCTTCAGGTACGGAATTACAGAATAGACAGCATAATTTGGCACTTCAGAAACTATGCTTGCAGATATTTTATTGTTTTGCTTTAGAAAATTTAATAGGGAGCTACTGCCTTTCACTTACGAATTAAAAGTAGGTATGAGGGGTTGTTTTGGGGGGAGTTGGGTTTTTTTGTTTTTTTTTTTTAGTTTGGTGTGGGTTTTGTTTTTTAGGTATTGTTAAGCATACTGCGGGACTTTTGTGCTCTGTTGTTTGAACATCAGAGTACTTTGGAATAAGTCACTTCTTCTAGGGTGGAGGTATATTTTCATGGTGCATTTTTTCTGTACTCTACTCCAAGAGGCATTAAACCAATCTAAAAGCTAGCATCTTCTCCCTTCCTTCACACTTCTGATAATCTTTTTATTAGTTTCTGTCCATGAATAGTCAGTAAGGGTCCACCCTTTATTTGTTAGATGAAGAAATTTGTAGAATTGTGCTTCATTTTCTCCACCTTCCCCTAAAGATAATTAATTTTCAGTATCTTCCAACTGCTAAGACCATCCTCCTTCCAATTCCAGCTCTTAAAACCGTCTTGTACAATGCCTTTTCCTTGCTGAATCCAATTTTTTTGTGATTCCTTTTCTCCAGTGAACCAAAGACTTTTCTAATGCAGATATGTGCCGAAACACTATTTAAGAGGGCTAACATTCACTAATCTGGCAAGAAGAGGTGCATTCTTTTGAAAATAGCCTACCCTACTAGGTGGTGCTTTCAGCTAAAAAAAAAAAATTCATAGTATACATATGACCATTGCACCTACCTAGACTCTACTTGAGTTAAATAGTTTATAAAATAGTCTCATTCGCCACTTAAGTTTGATTATAATGTCTTTTTATGGATGCAGCATGATTTTGCTTAACATTTAACCAATATGTTGGATTAATCAATGACAGACCAAACATAAAACTTACATGTCAGAACTTCTGTAGGTGGGGTATCACACTCTTGCTTTTCTCTAAAAAACACTTAACAGATAGACTAGATTAATCTTGAAGACTTGAACTCAACAGATGCGATTCTAGCATGTTGGAACTATGTTTTATGGTTCCACATGCTTAGGTATTTCCTTTCATCAGAAATCTTTTCACCTGGAGCCGAACATATGAATTATTTGCTGAAAAGGCATTTCATTTTTGTGACAAGTTGCATCTATACGCTTGGAGATTATGAAATACTGTATTAAATAGTTACGTGTCTGTTGATGTGTTTTCAAACATCAGCTTTAAGTTAAACGGAATAGAGTTCGGTGTTGTTCCTGCTGGTAAGTGCATTCCATTTCTTCCTAGACAGTGTATTGAAGTTCATCATCATCTAGAGATTAAATAATGTGATGCTTTTCTTTTTCTTTCTTCTGCCCTCCCCCCCCCCCCAGTAAACTTTCTTACTATGTACAAACTCTCCTCAGAAATTAATATTTTAGTTACCTCAAATGATAACGGGAGGCTCTTCAGTCCATTTGCACGTTTGACTCATCCTCTCTGCTGCCTTTCCTGGGACCATAAGAAAACCAAGATTTTGTAACTGAATGTTTTAACAGCAAGCCCTACTTGTATGCTTTTTCATATGTGTGAGGTAATGCCAGAACTCTTAAAAAGCATCGCTCCCCTCAAAAGAAAACCCAAACAAAAGGAAAGTTTTTATTTCTACTTGAATGATTTGATATGCTTTCTTAGGTTTCCCAGGACGCTGTTTAAAGCTATTTTATTATTACATAAGATCATTAGAGGGGAAGTAATTATCTTTTGAAAGGATAGATTTCTTCTTTGGACTCAACTGAATATGCTCTATTTATTTATGAGCAATAAGAGCCTCGTGTAGGTTGGTATAATCAGTGGAACTGAGGTTTTACCCTATGTGAAAACATTTCTTATACTAGGAGGAAGTGGTGCCCATTGTTTAAAGATAATAACCTCTTTAATGTCTCCTATTATTCTACCTGTAGTAGGGTGCTACTTGATTCTTAAGTGTTACTTCTGAAGACAGTATTTTCTGAGTGCTGTCCTCTAATTCAGCATCCAGTGCTTGAGTTGTTAATGAGCACATTATATCCTTCCTCTTCTGGCTTCATATAGTAGACCTTCCTGGAGATACTGCGGTGAAAGAGATACAGGAATCACTGCTGTTCTCTGCATTGTTTTGCCCAAGATCTACACAGATTTTTTTCTCCTTACGTTACATACTGAAAATAATTCCCCCAAATTAAGAAGAAATTGGTAACTGGTAAAGAAAGGGATAAAGTTTTGCACCTGCAGTGATAAGCTAACAAGGAGCATGATTCCCCCCCACCAGCCACCACCAGTGTCCATGGGAAGAGGTAATACATTTTATTTTAGGCACGTGTATTTCTTAAACTAGAATATTAGTTTGAATTTGTTATTTAATTTTACTTTGGTGAAAAATACAGCAGATGAGTTGAATATTGATCACAGTAAGCTAGAGAAGGATCTGGGGGAAAATTGCTATCGTTACATGGAAAAGGAATCACTTGCTAGAAATAGTTCTGTGACATTTATATCTATGATAATTAGATAAGATGTATGTCAGCTGCGATCTTGACATTGTATTGGTTCGAATATTAATTTCTGGAGGTGACATTTCCTTGGAGGAAGGCTGACATAGACAACACAACAAGAATGGCAATAATTGATAACTCCATGTTACTTTCAGTGCAAAGAAAAGTATAGCCAAGTAATTTTTTCTAACAATGCAGAAGTATTAGTTAATGTTTGAGGAAATTCTCTATACAAGAATTCTCTAAAGTCTCTAACTGCTATATTATTTGTGAATACTGGGAATATCGGGCCACAAGAGTAGTTACTGCTTAACAGTTACATTAGTCCTTTTTTGAAGCAGTCAGGCAAGAACTTTTTCTGGTAAATTACTATGCAAATCAAACTGTTTTTCAAGGTGCTTTATAAATTTGCCTGTTGTTTAGTGTATATGCTCAAATATAGGGCAGCACATGTTTTGATATGTTGTGCTTTGTGGACATGGTGCATTGTAAGTTTATGTATTTATTTTACCCATTTTAAATTATACTGCATTACAATAGATAGAGAAATATAACTGTTTAGTCTTAAATTTAATAATATCTCAGTCTGTAAACACATAAGCCAGATGTAGCTTAACATATTTTGTGATGATGTCCTAGATTTGTTTTGACAAAGTGCAGTAAACTGAGTAACTTCTTTCAAGAAAAATCAAATAAATATATTTCTTTTTTTATTAAGTTGTAGGCTCTATTTTTATATTCCTAATAGATTAATAGACCGAAGAAGGTAATGCAGCAAAATAGCTGAGTAATGAGACAATTCCTGAACTGTTAGGATATAAAATCAAATTAATTCTGTGTTGGTATGTGGTAGTAAATAGTGAAAAAATATGAATGACAATAAACTTCAAATTCACCTTAAATGCAAAAGAAAATGTAGGAAAATGCTGATTACAGGTACGTGTGGATATATGTTTTATCATCTTAGGGCTTATGGAAAGCACAGTATGTTTAAAGACACTGTGTTTTTTTTCACTGAGGAATTGTCTATATAGTTTGTTTCTGTTGAGAAGACATGAGAGAAAAAACTAATGAGAGAGGAAGTGAATTGAATATGAGACCAAAAATACCTTCTACAATCGCACAGTTACTGAAATTCTGATTTAAATAGTATGAAGTAAATGTCTGGAATTTCTCCTTTAAAATGTAAGGAGAATTAATCCCATTTAAGGAACAGGATTAAAATGCCTTTTACTTAGATTTTTGTAGTTATAAAATATGGAGTTCTTTGTGGTAAAGAAGGTTAAATGTCCAAGTGCTTGTTTGCTTGTAAGGGTCACTGCCTATATTGAATATTTCCTCTCTGTTTAAGAGCAATATTAATTGAAATACTTTCATAATTGCTAGAAAGCCAAATTTGTTCTTCTAATAAAGATGTGCCGTAGCATTTTAATTCAGCCACTAATTTAAATTTGAAGGTTTGCTTCTATCTTTAAGCCAGTATAAATTTTACTTTTTGGGCCCCATTTGGAATTTTTGAGCTAGCCGTGGATTTTCTACCATTTCCTTTGATGGAATTCTCTGGAATATTTTTGTCCTTAGGACAGTTCCTATTTGGCTAACTTCTTGGTTTGTTTTTCTCTGTTAGTACTGTAGATCACCTTAAGCAATTCTCTTCTGTCTTTAGTATTCTTACCTATGATTGTTTGTACACGTGCAGGCTGATGTAACTTTGCCATCAAAACAGGCTTTCAGGAGGATAGGAGAAGTGATTGATATCTTTGCATAGAACAGTTTATTTAGTGTCACACGTGCTGTAAGTTTACACAGACATTTTGTATTCATTATTCTTGTATATAAAGGTATTTAATTTCTAATAATTACTTCCATGTGGAAAATAAAACAATTTAACAGATGTTTGTCAATGGATAAATGGCATTTTTTTTTGCATTTTATTTGTATCTGTTTATATTAAAAGCCATCAGTGCTGCTGTTCACATCTTAAACCACAGTGGCCCCTGGAATCAAAAGCAAAAACATAAAGTATAACTGTAATACAAGTGTGTTTCTATATGTAATAAATAATTGCCGTTTAGTTTTCAAAAATATTTGGTCAATGAGTTCTTTTTTTGATATTGTCATATATAACTTTGTATACTCTTACACACTACTCAACATTGGACTTGAGCATTGCTGACACTGGGATTGCAAATCAAAAAGGCTGTTTTAAGGCCATTTATTTTAAAAATTGATGATAGTTTGAAGTATCAACTCTTGTACTTCTAAAAAAAGTTTTTTAGGGGATCATATTCCTTCTTCTATGTGAGAGGCTTCCAACTTGTGGCCCACAAAGGACCACTCAAGCTCCTGAGCATTTTTCAGACAGATGCACACCTTGCTCGCAGCTTGGGTTTGGAAAGCCCGTTTTAGGCTACTAATAGTGTCTTGCTGGTTCAAGTTGCCATTCTCGATGGGTAATTTTGAAGGCATGGAGGTTCAGGTGACTGATTGAAGCTTTTGTTATTAATCCCTCTTTTTGTGTACAATTTTGTTGAAGAAGTGCTTGCCAAGCAGCTGAGCATAGACTGATAGTAACCTGCAGACCCTCCCGTTATTGTGTGTAAAATGGAAATTTTGAAAGCCCTGAATGGGAGAGAAGTTTGAGTAGTGGGTTTTTTTAATTATGGAATGACTTCAGAATTATTGAAGGTCCACCCAACCTAAACCAGCCTTTGACACCAAAATGCCCTCGTAGATCTGTACACATTGATCTTCATTCTTACAAAAGGAGGGAGCAGGCATCTCTTCAGTATCGGCACGTGTGGTTGTATCTGCAGAGAGAGAAAGCCTGCACCAGCTGGCATGCAGTGTTAATTAGGAATACCAAAAGCAATTAACTTTTATGTATAACCTAAAAAAATCCAAACAAGCCCACCACCAAAATAAAAAAAACCCCAAACCTCAACCAAATAAAAAAATCTGTTTGTTGGAGTAGAGAGGGGGTAGCTAGAAATGAAGCAAATGTGCAGCGCTGCAGTGCAGATGGCTGTAACCTCACATAGGTTTTGCTAGGATTTTCTAGGTTTGGAAACAGTGCTGTCTGGGGAATACAGGCTTACTGAACAGGCTTACGTTTTCCCCTACTTTGTTTCCTTACCGTGCTGAATGTTCTTTCTATGCTAGATGGACCTTGTTGTGCCTTAAAGAAGAGAGGATCTGAGAGTTGGATTTCCTAGATTTTATTTCTTGACTTTGTCTTTAATTTAGTTTTTCTACCTGTAAAAATTGGTAATAATATACTATTTAATCATTTTAAGGAGTGTTCTAAAATGTTCTGTTCACTACTCTTAGCTTTTTTCTCTGTATATAGAAATAGTGGGGTAAGTTTACTCTGCAGATACAGATGATATTCTGCTGGCCTTCTCCACTGAGCTAGGCAAAATAAATTACTATGTGTGTCCGAAGTAGCTGTTGTTGAATTATTAAGTACCAGCATTAAAGAACAATTCTGAAACTTCTGCTTACTCTGCTTCTTGAATAAAGATAAAATGATGAGAGACAGTTAAACTGCTGAAACGATCTGAAAAATATAAGGCTTAAGTAAGTCCTTGTACATTTTTGCATGAATGAAGTAACGAGCACCAAATGTCAAAGTGTACTTATTAGGACTGTGTGCACAAATTAAGGTCACAGGGAAGGAAACTGCCTTTTTCACTGGAATAATCAGGATGCATTTTCACATCGGGGTGGTTGCAATCCTATTAGTAGTAGATGCTATAGTCAGAATAAGAAATCCAATTGGATCAGTGAAATTTTTTACAGTTATGCAAACCAGACAAACAAAAATCAGGTGATTCTGCCAGTGAGACAGTAAAGCTGCTTATTTATGAACCAGTAGCATGTGTGGCATCCAGGCGCATGGGCAAAGATTTTTATTCCGTGTGGTCGTTTAGAAAATACTAGCAGAATTTCTTGTGAAAGACTTTGGCAAAGCACAATATAGGAATAAGTTGCTCAGGATGTATAGGAGGGCTGGGTGACTCTAAAGCTTAAATCTGTGGTTTGAATGTGGTGGAATATTTTGCTAAATTCTGACTTCAATAAGTTTCAGTAGTTTGCTGATGACATTTTAGATAAGGTTGCCCAATTTTGTGCTAAGAAGGAGAAACTTAACTAGTTTAACTTACAGTTGGGTCTGGTAGTGTGGCACAAAATATCCCAGAACTTCAGGTCATCCAAAATAAGCCTCTGTACATCTGAACTGTGGAAAGACAGAAGCTTTTATTTGTAATTGACCTCAGGCCATGATTATATATTTTTGGGGTTTGTGTGTGTTTGTAAAATTGTTTGAGATAGTAATTAGGGTTCTAAGAGTGATGCAACATCAAGAAGAATAGGAGAACCTGCATGTTTTTGGATGTAGCGGCTTAAGATATTGACTTTTTCCTAACTAAAATACAGAATCCCAGGGAGCGAAATCATGTGTTTTGGTCTCAAGATAAGATAGGACTTGATCTCTTCCATATTTGTGCTGGTAGAACAAGCGGTTCTCAACGAGTAAATGATATGTTGTTTTACTGGATTTTGTCTTTTTTTTCTTATTTTAATTGTAGGAGTTCCATCTGGAATATGACAAACTAGAAGAAAGGCCTCATCTGCCATCAACCTTCAACTACAACCCTGCTCAGCAAGCCTTCTAAAGACTTCCCTGTTCTTGGGGTATGGCTGTCTCAGCACAATACTCAACATAACTGCAGAACTGATGTGGCTCAGGCATCCTGGTTTTAATTCCTTGAGGATCTGGCAATTGGCTCATGCGAAGGGTCACCATTTGAGGTCCTGCCTTACTAATTTTGTGCTGCCCAACAACTAAATTTGTAATTGTTTTTCTTTAGTTTGAGCAGGTTCTGAATTTTTGTTTTTGTTTTATTTTTTGCCAGCAGACAAGCTTGGGTCTGTAAAGACAAGCGAGTACACTGACAAAAATTTACCACTTAGTTTTCCAAAATGTAAAAACAAAAAAAAAGAAAAAGACAAAAAATTAGACAACGAAATTTGCATTGTTCATTGTAGCACTATTGGTAATAAAAAATGTTTGTGCATTTTTATGTGAAGATCCTTCTCGTATTTCATTTGGAAAGATGAGCAAGGTTTGCTTCCTTCATTTTACTTCCCCTTCTGTTTTTGAAAGGCAGTTTTCGCCAAGCTTAATGCAAGAATATCTGACTGTTTAGAAGAAAGATATTGCCACAGTCTCTGGTTAGTTTCCAGAGTTGTGTATACTGAGCTTCATCTTTCCAGAATGAGCAAAACACTGTCCAGTCTTTGTTACGATTTTGTAATAAATGTGTACATTTTTTTTAAATTTTTGGACATCACATGAATAAAGGTATGTATGTACGAATGTGTATATATTATATATATGACATCTATTTTGGAAAATGTTTGCCCTGCTGTACCTCATTTTTAGGAGGTGTGCATGGATGCAATATATGAAAACGGGACATTCTGGAACTGCTGGTCAGGGGACTACTTTGTCGCCCTGTGCACTAAAGGGCCAGATTTTCAGCAGCCAAGGACATCCATACCCAAGTGAATGTGATGGGACTTAAAGAAGTGAACTGAGACAATTCACTCTGGCTGTTTGAACAGCAGCGTTTCATAGGAAGAGAAAAAAAAAAGATCAATCTTGTATTTTCTGACCACATAAAGGCTTCTTCTCTTTGTAATAAAGTAGAAAAGCTCTCCTCACTGCAGTGTTGACTTTGATTTGAGATTGTGAAATTATTTCTTCAACAATGAAAAATGGAAAAAAAAAGTTGAAGTATTAAAACTATCCAGCTGTACAGTGGTTAAGACACTTGAAGAGTCTTTTTGCTGCTGACAAGTAAATTTATGAGAGAGTTTTGTATTCTTTTCCACAGTAAAGTTTCCACAGCCAAAATGTTTGATTAACCTTGGTTTCCAATCCCCTTTCCATAATAGCAAATAGCTCATCATTTTTAGAAGGGGGATGGGGGTGTAACATTTCAAATGATAGAAGAATGCTTCAAGAATTCATCACATAAGGAACACTTGGAAGAATCTCAGTTTAGAACTGATCAAGCTTAGTTCCAAGTTGGTATTTTCCCACTTAACACAGAAGTACATTTCATTTCATAATCACTACTACTTAACCTTCCAGACACAAACAAACATAAACATACTCTTGTTCTGAAAATTATAACTGTTCTCTAGAGTGGGAGAAGAAAAACCTGAACTGTTTGGATAGTTTTCTTTTTCTTGGTGCGACTGCCACTTCTCATTGAGTTGCCTCTGGTGATGTAAACCATTTCAAAACAGCTGAAATTACAAAGCAAGAAAAGACAGCAAAACACATGTTACTGAGTTGTCGGGTGTTAGTTTTAGGTTCTGACCTGTTTTTCTATGTAGTGCCCAAGCAGCTCGTTGTCCAGCATTGAATTATGCTTGGAATTGGGACCATTAATGGCATTGTGGTTCTGTACCAGCTGTATAACAATTTTAAGTTCTATACTTCTTTATATCTATTTTAAGATGATAGACATAAAAATATCAACCTACTTGATTATGGGTTTTTATTGTTAAAGCAAAGCGCTTTCTCAACTTGAAAGAAGAGGATGGTAGTATTCCCAGTGATGGCTAACACGTCTGAAAAAATCGTGGCTTTTTCTCAAATTGGAGCAGATACAAACATATGTTTGACTATTCAAATATAAATTCATGTATTTTAAAAAAGGTACTTGCTCACTCCACAATTGTTACTTTTTTTTACTGTCAGAGGTCTACTGTGATCTTTGCATTTTTCTAAGGATTTCTGAAAAAAATCTTCAAATCAAATGTCATTATTATTTTATGGGCTTGGGCTTTTTTAGTGTTGTTTTTCCTCTGCATAGCCAGTCTTATGAAAATTAACAACAGGTATGTTAAAGGGAGCAAGATAAGTTAAATTTAAAGGGATGTCTTATACTGCTAAATACCTATGGTGCTTTAAACACGGTTAAGCAGAAATTGAGAACATAAGTTCTCCAGTATTACTTTGATGACACAGTTGCATTCAACTGCATTATACTTCAAAATTGTGAGATGCTTAATTTTAGAAGCCTTCTCACCTGAGAGGAAGGAACTAGTGCTTTGCTTCTTCCAAGGGGAAGAACAGGCTGCTGCTCATTTATCAAGTAAATAAGCTTATATGGAGACTTTAAAATCTGTGACTTAGTTTAACGTTGCACTCTGGGTTGAAGCAAGAGAAACAGTTTTAAACAGAAAAGATATAAAATTGTAAACACTTCTTAGCTGATATCCCATTAATTAAAAAAATTTTAAAAGCCTGCCTTTTTTTCTGAAAGGAAGAAAACAGCCCTTGTTTACCCACTTACACATGTGGCAAATTGAGAACTGAATTGATCTGGAGATGTTTAATGCTGACAATTAAGGTCTGAGGCTTATTTAATATGTTTGTATGATCCACTGACACTATGAATAAGGGAAGAGAATAGAATGCTATTTTAAAAATACATTTATTTGAGGTGGTTTTTTTCCCCTGTAATTGCAGTGTTGTGCAACGATGTGCAAGGTAAGTTCTGAGTAGTAAACCCACTATTCTTGAAAACAAGTAGAAGTATTCCTATTTCTGGCCTCTTTAAAAGACTTTCATATTGATGGCTCCTTATTGCATATTGTTTATAAATCAGTATTGAATAGTTGGTTAAAATGTGTTTCACCCATTAATTAGCTGTAGTATTGCAGAAAACACTTGCAGTTGTTATTTTAACAGTTATTACTCAAACCACCCTGCTTGTCAGAAAACCCAGGGTACTAGGGAATTGTGGAGGAAGGAGGTTAAGGACACTCCACCTGGGTGTTTGAAAATGAACAAACAAACCAGGCCACCCCCCAGGACTCAAATCTCCTCTGCCTTAGAATCTGACACCATTGATCTTGAAGCACGTGAGAACCTTCATAGGCTTGGTTAATCTAATTGAAGACCTGAGTAATCCAGGGAAGCCTGTAGATACTTGCATGGGTAAAACTATTTTACACGACTGTGACCTTCGTTAACGTATCGGCCACACGTGTGTCAGGGTTTGTGACTGTCCACACTGGTGTTTCACAGATGTGAAGTGTGTACAGAATGAACATGTGTAGTCACACTGCTTATGCTGTGTGTCATGTCTCTATCCCTAAGCCAGTAATATTTGAACTTTTCTAATTCCTTTTTACGGTTGCTATGATAAAAAAAAAATTGACAATGTACCTAAAATAAGAACTTGTGTATTGTAGTCAGATGTGAAATTATAGTCAGACATGAAATTGTTTATAGGGATGCTTGCCGAGTGCTGAGGCACTCTTTCTGTTGACCATAAAGGGACCGTAAACCACCTTTGGAACCACCTATGCCCTGCTGGAAGGCATGGAGGCCTAGAGGGCAGTCAGCTCCATCCCATGTGCCTTGTAGGTGGTAGTGACTATTGAAGAAGGGCATTCGTTTTCTAGATAGTGTTAGTTAAAAGATATTTGTCACCTAAAAGGAACACGTTTTATTTTTTTATTATTATTGATTCTTAACTTCTGATGGAAAGTGCTTGTATGGCTGGATATTGACTGAAACAAAAAAAGTTGGTTGCCAGCTGCCACACTCAAGAACAGTTCTAAATGCATTGTTGCCATGGAGTAGCTAGACGGTGCTTTTGATTTAAGATACTAAATATAACAGTTGCTTCTACTAAAACAGAATTTGAGTGTACTTAGTTTTCAAATACTTACTTTTCCATCATGTTCCTCAAAATTTGCCGCTGTCTAAAAACTATGCTAGTAGAGGTTGAATTGTGGTGAAGAATATAAATGGGGCTAAGCAATCTGAATTAACAACTGATGCTTGTTTTTTCATATAAGATATCTTATAGTACAAGAATTAAAGTGCTGTAGCTTGCTATTATTTTCCTAGACTTTGGTTTATCGTTTGCATTTCATATTCCCTTGTTGGTATTAACAGGCCAGTTATGAATGTGAATGTACGTCAGAATTTTCCTGCTGAACCTGCCAGAATAGTTATCTTCAAAATCACTCCTTTGAACTCCCTCTGGTTTAACAGACAAACAATCCAGTGAAGTAGCCGGTTTTCCTCATCACACCATCCTGCATCACCTGATAAGGAGTGAAGTGGAAGTAGATATCCCAGATCTGCTTGCTCTGTTGCAGGCATATATGAAATTCTGTGGGAACTCTTCAGCTGTTTTATGAAGCTCTTCTTTTGGACAAGAGGGCTGGTGTGTTTTTTTTCACTGTCCCTATGTGTGTTTCTACAAGTCAGCTGGGATCTCTTTCCATTTGAAGGCCTGTGTACTTTCTGATAGGCATCACAATATTGGCTTCAAAAGGCATTTTGTTACCGTGTATATAAAAATTTCTTTATATGAAAAGGAGGTTCACTATTGGCACTTTCATGGAAGACGGTGCAAGGCAACTCCATGATCAGCATCATGAGGACCGCTGAGGAACTTCTGAAAGGAAACAGGGACATGTGAGCCCATTCCTGTCAGCTGACCCCTGTGAGCATATGGTGATAGAGCTCTATCACGGCCTATCCAGCCTCAGGGTACGCAACCAAGGTGGAGGCATCCTTACCATGGGCAGTACAAGCTGCTATCAGGTGAGTGATCAGTGGTTGGCCACAGGTAATCCTGCCCCTCGGTCACAGGGCAAGGAAGGGCCCAAAAAATATCAGGTAGCAACCTGCCATTAGAAATTTCATAGAGACCTCTAACTTTCTATGCTGGCTTTCTCAGTCGTGGCCACTCCTGACACAATCTGTGGTGATGGAGCCAGGGTGCTGAGAAACAGGCCGCTAGTACCCAACTTTCCCCTCTTGCAAACCAGGCATTAATGATCATTTTTCGCTTCTGACTAATCCAAATAGGCATTGAGTCCTGACTGAGTTATGTGTGCAAGGCTTCAAAAGCGATGAGATTACCTTGTAGATGTTAAATGCTGTTCCCAGTTAAAATACAGCCTCAGCATCTCTGACCATGGGTGATGTAGGGGTTGGATGCACACAGGAAGGCGAACTCTCAAGGTTACTGTGTTGCCCAGTGAGGTGTTGCCTTACTTTCCAGCTGATGGCTCTTTTATGTACAGGAGACAGCAAAGAATTGAACTGAGTGTCGGGTGCTGTGAGACTCAATGCCAGCTGTTACAAAGGTAAAAAAGATGAGAAGTCACAGCCCATCTAAACAGGGAGAGCAGGGCTGGAGCTTTCCTCAGGAAAACAAATCTACCTGATTAAAATTTGGGGGTTTTATAATATGAAAGCTTTACGCAGCAAGCCCTGCCGTTAGAGATTGCCGTCACCACAAGTGCTGGCAGCAAAGCTGTTGGGAATAGACTAACAAAGATGAGTTCAGTTACTGGTGTAAAGACCTATTGTTGATCTAAGAAAAAAAGATAAGAATAAAAATTAAAAAAAAATTAATCCCAGGCTTAGAGCCAGAAAAGGTTTTTTGAAAAACATTGGTATTACGAAAGGCTATTACAGAGCAGCTGGCCTAAGGGCAGCGTGGTAGCACACTGGTGCAACTACGGACAGTATTTGCATCCATTTATATTCGTGTCACAGCATGTATTTCTAATAGCCTTCCTGCCAAACCTTGCTCAATAGTCCATTTGGAGGACCTATGGATCAGCTTTATTTTAAAAAGTTTGACGTCGTACTCTGCAGTGGGAAAGTGATTGAAAAAGGTGTCCAGAGGAAAATGCTATTTCCCGAATTTATTTTTCTGTTATTTCTGTACCTTCTTGACTGCTGTACCATCAGGTTCAGCTATTGGCTCCAGAACTGTCACATTTTGTTCTACCTAATTACCCATGATAAAGGCTACAGAATAAAAATATAACTATTGCTTATGGTACTTTGGCACCAAAGAGCATTTTCTGTTGTGTTGCCTCAGTGGGAAATGCTGGGTGATAACCAAAATTTATTTGCAAAATAAGTGGATTTTCTTGGATTGACTGCCTTTCTGCAGAGCTGTTATGAAGAGGGCACTTATGGCAATTTTTGAAAAGTCAGCACCTTCCTCTTGAAAGCAATTCCCACCTAAAACTTTTTGACAGCTATCACCTTGCTTACTGTTTATGCTCAAATAATGATGAGTGACTTGGAGACTGGGACTATCCCTGCTGTGCAGATGCTGGATTTGGGGCTGGCCACAGCAGAACACTTGCCCTCCATCCCCAAAAAGTCCTCTTGAGTAAAGGATAGCGTTCAGCCATCTCCCATTATTTCACTTCTCTGTTAATAAAGTGGAAATAGCAGCTGCTTCCTCACTTCCTTTAATATGGGGTCTGATTCCATGTGCATACAGAGAGATAGATTTTGGCATACTGAGCACGACTTCAGACAGGCTCTTCTGGACTTCAGGACTTAACCAAGCCAGAGGTGAGAACTGGGAAACACAAACTATTTTCATAGCCATGATCTTATTCTTCTGGACTTACCTGCAGGGTTGCTACCCCAGTCTGTGTAGGGGTGTTGGCAGAGGGGGATGAGTGAATTATGGGACATAGCACATATAATTTTCTCAGTGTGACAGACAGCCCTGGAATTGTGCTGTACAGATTGGGAAGCTTATGAAGAAATGAAGAAAAGGATGCTCTAGATAGGTATCATTGTGAAAGTATAATACACTACTAAAGCTAACAATTTCTGCCTCCCAATCTCCAAGCAATACATGAGCTCCTCCTAACTTTGTGTGTGAGGGTCTCTGTGCATTACTGGGTTATCTTTATGGCCTAGGAGCAGGTCATCATGTCTGGAGGTATTTAAAAGATGGGTTGAAGAGTTTCTCAGGAATGTGGTTTAGTGGTAGACAGGTACGGTTGAACTCAATGATCTCAAAGGTCCTTTCCAACCAAGTGATTCTATGATTCTAACGAAGCGCTGTCACGACCATCCCAGTGGCGAAGAGCAGTGCAGCAGATAAGTGGAAGCTCTCTCCATCAGTACAAATACAACTGCTCACCCCCCTCTAGACACTGCATCTTCCATAGCACTCGCTATTAATCCTGACTTGCCCTCCCTGCAGCAAATCTCCCGGACCAGATAATCCCGTTGCAAGCTGTCCCTTCCACCCCCGGAGGGGCTTGAATTAGGTCAGCTGGGTTTGTTTGCATTTTATTTATTTATCTACCTATTTTTTTTAAAATTTTTTTCACCACCCCCCCCACCCCCACCACCCCCCGGTTACACGCACACCCTCAGCCCCGAAGGAGGCGGGGAGGGAGGCGGGGAGCGGCGGGAGGTTTAGTCCATGGCAGGGGCTGCCTGGTGGCTGATGCTAGCGGGGCGATGGCGCGGAGCCGGGCGGTTTACGAGTACACGGAGGCGGAGGACAAAAGCATGCGGCTGGGTTTCCTTCTCATCGCCGCCGGGCTGCTCTCCCTGCTGGGTCTGGGCTGCTGCTGGCTGCGCCCGGCGTTGCAGGAGCGGGGTGGCGGCGGCTCCGCCAACTGCACAGTGCTGGCCGTGCGGCAGCTCGGGGAGCGCTTCGCCTGCACCTTCTCTTGCGGGGCCGCCTGCCGAGGCACCGCCCGCTACCCCTGCCTTCAGGTCCTGGTCCGCACCTCCCGCTCCTCCGTCCCAGCTCTGCTCCACGAGGATGAGCGGCAGCTCCGCACCAATCCAAAGGTGAGACCCCGCGCAGCGCCGCGCTCCCGAGATGCGGGGTTGCCTGCCTGTGTTTGTAGGTGTCTGTTTGTGGGTGTCCCGAAGGGCAAATCCTGACCCCTTGCTGCGGTGCTGGGTGCCCACTCACTGCTCCTTGTGCCCTCTGTTGGGGTCCGGCTCCTCATCACCCCTCTCACTTTGGATGCGGGTTTTTCTCTGGTGGAGGAGCATGGATGAAGATACGGAGCATCCCACCAAAATGCCTCTGTACTGTTGTTACTCAGCAAAAAGTATATATATAGTACATATAAAAGTAGTGTAGTATATATAAAAGTATATATATATGAACTATGCATGATATGTGTGTGTATATAGATGTGTATATATAGCATGTACATATATGCACACTGTATCTAGATTAGAATAAGACTGCACTACATAAATAGTACAACATTATCTATAGAGAGTATAGAATCATAGAACCATAGAATTGCTTGGCTGGAAAAGACCTTTGAGATCATTGAGTCCAGTCGTACCTGTCCACTACTAAATCATATCTGTAAGTGCTTCATCTACCCATCTTTTGTATCCCTTCAGGGATTCACCACCAGCTTCCTGGGCAGCTGTGCCAGTGCCTGACAGCCCTTGTCATGAAAAAGTTTTTCCTGATGTCTAATCTGAACCTCCCCTGGTGCAACTTGAGACCATTACTTCTTGTTCTATCTCCTGTCACTAGCACTATGCTATATATACATAGTATAACACTGTATATAGACTGACTCACTCACTCGCTCCGTCTGTCTGTCTGTCTGTCTGTCTATCTGTCTATCTATCTATCTATCTATCTATTTATCTATCTTTCCATCTCTCTCTCTCTCTGTCTATATATCCATCCACACACAGTCCCAGCTTACCCTTCCCATGGGAGCAGTGGCACCCCGGCCCCAGGTGGCAGCACAGTGTGGATGTTGGTGCCCTGTCCACCCTGACGGCAGCCCTGGGTTGCCAGTGGGAAGCCGAGGAGAAACTCCTGCTGCCGGCAAGAGGTCTGCTTGCCCCAGTGGTGGCCGATGCTGTTGAGCTGTGTGTCCCAGAGGGTGAGTGGCTTCCCAGAGCAGCACCCCTAAGTACGAAGACAAATTTTAATGGAGTCACTGCTGATGGGACACTGGGGAAAGGGCTGCACTGAAACAGATGTTTCCTCAGTGCTGTTTTGTTTCTTAAATTTCTCAATTACGACTTTCAGCAAACTAGGATAGTTTGAAAGCAAAGTGTGACGTGCTTTTTCTTTCTTTAAAGCTATTTATTCTCCCTTCTCCTTTTACTTTTCATGCTGAGTAAAGACGACCTTGCCATCACATTCCCTGAGTAGGAGGAGATTTTGTTAGGTAGTTTCAGGAAAATAAAAAATGTGGCAGCACTCCCCCCCTGCAATCCTGCCATGAAAGAATCCAAAAAATGACAGTGAATTGGAGAAGTGAATTTGTGAATTTCAGCTCTTTGACCGAAATGCAGATGTAGCACAGTGCCAAGGGTTGTGCGAAAAGCCTGATCCGAGAGTCTGCGTACAGGGGCTGGGGACCAGACCCGCGTGTCCCATTTGAGACGTGCAGCCTCATGTCTCCACAGCTGGAGTTAAACCAGTGCAGATCGGTTCTTTGGAAGACAGATTAAGTTGCAAGCTCAGAGTCTGGGGGCTGCTTTTTCCCCTTGGCAGGTGGTGAGCTCAGAAGAGTGATTGTGACAAAAATCAGAAGAGCAAGAAGCAGGAAGATAAGTCTGACAGGATTTGGATTAAATTGTTGGTGCTACTCAGAAGTGATGAGCACTAAATCTACAGCACTGAATGGTGCCTGATAATGAAGTGAAACAGCCTGTGAGGGAGCTTTGCAAACTTTTCCTTTGCCTGGGAGTGCTTCAGTGAGGTGCCCCTTGGAGAGGTTTGTGGTTACAAAGAGATGCACCAGGGCTTCTCTAAACCTCTCTCCATCTTCAGGTGGGCTGGAAGTAGTTGGTGAAATGCCTTTCTGAGTTAGGGTGAAGATGCTGTGTTGCTACAGAAGGTGCAGCGTGCTGTCCCTGAGCATGGCCCGATGGCTCCATTCTGGCCAAATCCAACAGGGATGGGGGGTAGGTGGTGGGTTGTGAGCCATGTCACCAACACATCTGGGCTCAGCAACTCTTGCAGCATTCTCAATTTCAGCAGAAGCTTTCAAACTGGGCTGCAACTCAGTGTCTCTCTGAAGACCTTGAGTGGAGTGGTTTTGTTTATTTCTTCATCCTGTCGTCTTCTGCCTTTTTGGAAGTCCAGTGAGTAGAGGAGGTTTGTACCTGCCAGCGGACTGGATTGTAATTTCTGCAGGGAAGCACCCAGAGCTTCAGAAACAATGCCCATAAAAGTCACTCTACTCTAAAGTCTATCTTTGTTAGTAATTAATAAGGAAACACAGCGCTGTGTGTTGGAAGCACGTTGGATTTGCATGCTCTTACAAATATAATCCGTTTCCTCAAGCTTGCACTTTCCATCCCTAGGTGTGGGCTGTTTATCTTGGGAAATTGATTGCTGAAGACTGAATCTGATTTACCAGATGAGACCAAGCAGAAAGGATGGTTGGTTTATTTTTGATGTAACTGCATTCTCTGGTAGCAATTGAATTTAACTAAGTAGAAAACAACACAGAAAAAAATGGTCTGTAATTGTTTTCCTTAGATTTGTTTTCCTTACCTTAAAGAGCTTACGTAAAATCAATACAAAGTAAGAGTAAAAGCGGCTTGGGTCTCACTAGGAAAACATACCCAGCTGAAGGATGTATAGCTGTCACTTTGGTTTTCCCTTTTTTCCCGTAGTTTAATTTCTGCATAGCTGAGCAGTTATGCACTCCTTTTAAGTTTTGTCCTAAAGTCTCGCCATCTTTAGATGTTTTCAGGATTTTATTCTGAAATAAATTAGTTGTACCAACAGAATAGGAATTTGATGGATTAAATGCTTGGGACCAGGTAACGTATTTATGAATGAATATTTAACCTTTCCCTTTCCCATCACCTTCTTGCAGCATGCTCACTTGTGTTCATGCAGTTAGACATAAAACATGCCGGTCAGTTCCAACTAACTAGAAGGAAGTAAAAATGACCAATTTTGTTTTGAACAGTCTTAAAATTTTATATTTCTTTTAGCCGCTTCTTGTCGTGCAATGACAATTCTTCCTGATACACCAATAGTGCAGAAAAGGTACACTTGAGGCTCTTTACCACACACAACAATACTGAATCAGCTGGAAGCTTCTCTCTACTGCAAAAATCCCCAGTGTGCTAGACTAAAAATATTCTACTTTCTGTAGTAAAGTGGGCTGGTGTATAAACATATTGAAAACTATGGATCTGTCTGGTCTAGTGATGTCTAGCCGCAGGAAAAATATTTTTTTTCTTCCTCTCTTCCTAAGATAATCACATTGTTGTACAGCCTAGGATTCATTTTAGTTCTTAAAAGATTACATAGCTGGGTCACAGTTAATCCAGAAATGTATATATAAAGCACCAGGCATGATTACATTTGTGTTCAGTATGAGTGATTTCTGGATTTCTTTTTTTTCTCATTTAATTTAATTGTTATGTCAGAGGAAGATATTTCAGTGGACTGACGGTAGCCTTTCTTCAGCTGCCTTAATAGCAATAATAATCTCTGAGATAAAGCTTAAGGGGGATTAATACCAAAGTCAATTTGTCACTATCATTGTGGATCGAGCGTTTTGGTGGTGCGTATAGCCAGTGTTGGGGGCAGAAGACAGGTTTGCTTGGGTAAAATGACAAGGGAGTATGTCAGCTGGTAAAAAGACCTGTATTATGGCTCTTAGACCTTTCCCTTTCTATGCTTGAAGTTAAGTGCAGAACTGGAAGAACTTGCCAACAGTTTTGTTGAAGAAACTTTTGGGGAAGTGGCTGGTGAGCCTGAAGTTAACAGCTGTGCAGCAGGACATGGTTCTCCCCATCCCTGCCCTAGACAGGGGTGCAGAGCAGCCAGTCACCACTCCTTGTCTGTACTCCTCATTCGTGCATGCTCTTGTAACACTTCTTTCTGTAAGCACTCAGTCTGATGAGATTATATGCAAGTTATATCTTCTATGCATTTGTAAATACAATTGGTTTGGGGTTTTGGACTCCCTTAAATATGACCCACAACAGAGGATGTTTAATACCAAAATATAACAAACTTTGCAGTAATTATGAGAAGGTCTGGTGAACTGGTGGAGAATCAGGTCTGTGTTTGGGCTGGTGCCCCTGCTGACTCTGCAGATGCTCCCTAGTGATTCCTCTGAAAGCTTCTCTAGGTGGTGCAGGTAAACCCCACTTCCCTTGCCTGGGGCACCCTGTGCTGCCTTGAGCCTCTGCAAGGGATTGTGTGTTTTGTCACTTCTGGTGCACTTGGCTGTGTTGACAGATGCAGGTGAAAACTAGATGTGATGTCCAGGTCTAGCTCCCTTGGTATATTCAATGAGAGGGTGTTGTACTAATGGAGGGAGCTTTCACTCATCTCATGCCACTACTCCTTACCAGTGGAGTGGTCGTGGCAGCCTTTCCTTGCTTCTAGGCCATAAATATAACCCAGTAATGCACAAAGATCCTCACACACATTATTAGGAGAACTCATCCATTGCTTGGAGACTGGGAGGCAGAAATTGTTAGCTTTAGTGGTGTATTCTACCTTCACAATGATACCTATCTAGAATGTCCTTTCTTTCATTTCTTCAAAAGCTTCTCAACCCGGGCAACACAATTCCAGGGCTGTCTGTCACACTGAGAAAATTATATGTGCTGTGCCCCGTAATTCACCAGCAGTCAGGAGGATTGTCCTTGACAAGTCATTTAAAGACTGAGGTTGGATACTTGCTTCTTAGTCCCATAGGTTTGTCTTCTGGTGGGCTGACTCGTTTCTATTTTGAATTCTTATGCTTGTTTGTTTGAGACTTTCTCTATCTCATCTTGTGGATAGTGTCTTCTGGGCTTGAGACAGCTTCCCTCAGAGTCTACCAATTCTGGCTTCTTTTTCATAAAAATGTTGAGTGAATTACGCAAGAATTAGTTTTTAAAGTATGAAGTGCAACCTGGAAGCTAAACCATGGTCAAGAGTTCATGTCTCCGTCCCTTCTCGGTGATACAGAAAAATATCTGCTCCGAGGAAGTGTTCAGAAGGACTATGAATTTTCCCAATCATCTGCAGAGAGACTGGAGTGGGAGCATCCAGAAATAAACACAGATACAAATCTTACAAAACCTTGGTGTAAAGTTATATAGAATCATAGAGTCAAATAGTTGAGGTTACAAAGGACATTTAAGCTCATCGGATCCAACCACAAGCATAACGCTGCCAAATCCACCACTAAACCATATGCCTAAGCATCACATCTACACATTTTTAAACTAGTCCAGGGATGGTGACTCCACCACTTCCCTGGTCAAACTGTTCCAATGCTTGATAACACTTTCAGTGAAGAAATATTTCCTGATATGCAGTCTAAACATCCCCTGGTGCAACTTGAGGCCATTTCCTCTCATCATATCACTTGTTACTTGGGAGAAGAGATCAGCACGCACCTCACTACAACGTCCTTTCAGATAGCCATAGCAAGGAATAAGGTCTCCCCTCAGCCTCCTTTTCTGTGGACTAAACAACCCCAGTTCACTCAGCTGCTCCTCGTAAGACTTGTGCTCCAGACCCTTCACCACCGTTGTTGCCTTCCTTTGGACGTGCTACCGCTGCTCAAGGTCTTTCTTGTAGTGAGGGGTGCAAAACTGAATACAGCATTTGAGGTTCACCACAGCTGAGTACCTGGAGACAATCACTTCACTGGTCCTGCTGGCCACACTGTTTCTGATACAAGTCAGGATGATATTGGACTTCTTGGCCACCTGGGCACATTGCTGAGTCAATTCAGGCAGCAGTCAACAAAAATGTTAGCTGCTCTCTGACAATTTTACTGAATTGAATCCCGAGTCATCTATCCAAACGCTGGCTGTGATTGCAGGGAGAATATTATTAACCTGATCCTGATTTTTAGCTGTGTAATTGAGACAGTATTTGAATTGCATAATAATTTTATTGTTGCTGTGGCATAGCGTAGGAGGTACTATTATGGAACTGTGTACCCATAGATTCGCTGAAAAGGCCTCTGTTCTACTAGATTTGTTCTGAATGTCTTAACTGCTCTTCTCCAACTTCATTGTAACTTGCTTAAGAAAAAAAATCAAAGAAGTATAGAGTGGGATGCTTCCACTGAAAAATGGATGTTGCTGTGCAAGCTGCAATTGGGCACAAGGCGTCCTAGCTTACCTTCAAACACTTGGCATTTCTTTCTGTTTTGATGGTAGGATTTCATGCCCTGTCTTGTGGGGAGGACCATGGAATCAACCTTTCAGAAACTGCCTGTTGCCAAAGCAAAAGGTTATTTCAAGTTCATTCATCACTCACGGCAGTGAAAGTTGCCAGGTTATGATTACTTTCTATCCATCTGCTGGCTCTGCTTTGGAGGGCAATACAGCTGATCGGTCAAAATCCACAAGCAGTATGCTTTAGAGGCTGAGAAAGAGAGATCCACCACCTTCATGGATAAGAATGGACCAAAATGAATGTGAGGTTGATGGGAACCATCCTGGGAAGGCAAAATGTTTCAGTGTTTCTGCAGCATGTGGTAAGCCCACATTGGAGTTGGACCTTGGGTGTTCACTGTGGCTCAGGGCCTTTGTCATTTTAAGAAGGTGTTTCAGGATGATGCTTGGGATTCATAAGATGATTTTGCCTTGGGCGGAGACCACTCCTCTCTTCAAGACTGTTAATCTTTGACGGGCACAAGCAATGAGCTCCCATTAATTTATACCAAGCCATCGGGTGTCACCTTTATGTTTTCCACATGAAGATAAAGAAGAGATGGAAATAAATCCAGCATGTTTTCTGTCAGCGGTTGCTGGGATTGCTTTTGCTAAAGGTGGTGTGACGTTTGAGTTACAGAGAACATATTTATTCTTGTCCCCAGATTCCAGGTGTGCCTCCTGTAGGTATTGGTGGTACTTCCATATTCTGTCTTGCCTTGGCATGGAGAAAAATGGATGTGTTGATTGGAGAAGTTGTCTGTGAGCCCCTTCCAAACCAAGCAAAATCCCAGGCCCTGAAAAACTCCATTTTTAATAGCTTCATATTGAGCTAAAAGCAGGGGCCCACTGGCAGGGGCCCAGGTGGGATGGTGCGGCACATTAGTGACTGTCAGGGGGACAGAGCAGAGTCAGCACAGACGTTGGGTGTTTTTATGCCAAATCTGCTGTCTCCGTCCAGCTGCTGAACAGATGTGTTTGCACTCTGGGAGTGTGGAGGAAAGAGGAGTGTGGTTGATGTTTCCAAAGTACACAAGCAAAAGTATTGCTGGGCAAGGAATGTTATCTAAGATGGAAATAACTGCACGTGATAAATCCTGTGTTCTGGTTTCTGAAACAGAGTGATGTTGCTGCTCATTTCTGTCCTTCTTTGTCAGCAGTGAGACAATCCTTGTTTAGGGTCATCCAAATGTGGATCTAAAGTGATCTCTGTGCTGTGGCAACAACAGATGTGGGCCCATGTGAAAACAGGGACCCTTGCATGTGAAAAAGGCAAGTTTCTGCTTGGAAGCAACAAGCAAGACCATGCAGATTCTTCCAATCTGAAGCATGGAACCTGAAGCTGTTGTATGGTGGAGTTGGACTTGGAGGTCTGTACAGATTGGCTATACTGTGCAGCAGGGGGCACGGCAGCCCCCTGTGAAACCTCAGCTGATGGAGAGAAAGCACCCACTAGGTGCAGTGAGTCACAGTCCTGTTTGTTTTCAGGTTAGAGAGGGTATATCTCTTCTTGTTGCTATTACCTTCAGGATACAGTGAAGAAACCCATGTTGTGATTGCATATGGGGATCCTTTTAGGGGCTTTGCACACCCTGCACCTCCTGTTTCCTCCTCCTATGTAAGTAGGAGTCTTTTTAGCCACCTTCACAGCCACTTTTTTCTGCTTGCAGCTCACAGTTTTAAAGAATTAAAAGCCTATGTGTGCACCTGGAGCCTTGTTGTCCGTGTGTCCTCCAGGGTGAAAAGCCTTTATATCATCCAAAGACCTGTTAAACTGTGTTACTTAGTTTGTTTTGGTCTCCTGTGCTAATCTCCTGTATGGATGCCTGATAACAATAGGAGGGATTGTGCTTGGACACTGAAATCCTGATATTGCCAACATTGAATTTGGTGGACTATTTGCTTTTTCCTGTTTTACTCCCTGTGGCTAGGAGGGAAGGGTTGTGTGTCAAAGACAAGATTTGGAAACAAGATAAATGCATTGTGTGGGACCCAGAGTGGAGTCTCTGAAAGACCAGTCCCGAATGCACCAAGCTGAGGGAGAAACTTCTCTTGATCTTTTTGGGCTTTGAAGCAGATGTTTGAGGGTGAGATCTGCAGATAGCTCAGCTGCACGCTCAACTCTTGTTGACTTCTGTACAGCAGAAACAGATGCTGAACATTTCTGCTGAAATGGGGCTTTGAACTTTCTGTGCTTGTAGCCCTGTGTTGTAACAGTGGAAGAATACCTGTCTTTTGCCAACGGTTATCAGCCAGATATCAGATATCCCATCATTGGGAAAGCTTGCTGGAATATTTTGGTTATTTATTGGCATGGTGCTAAACAAAACTTGTGATTACACACCTCACTGAAAACAAGAAGTAATTCAAATCCAATCCATGCAGCTGGATAGGAACACATCAAAATGAAATGACAATTTTTACATTCATCATACAAAAACCCCAATGTGTAACATGACAGGTTGGTTCGAAAATGGAACAAAACATGATAAAGCCTTTATTTTGTTTCTGAATGCTGGCACATTCCTTACCAGTACCTGCAAGGGGTAGCTAGCAATTGCAATAAAGTTCAGCTAACTTCTCTTTTTTGTTTTTATGATGCTTGTACTTGTTATTCTTTGGCCACTTCAGTCACACTGGTATTATGAGGAAAATGCAGAGAAAGTGATGCCTTGCATTCTTAAGCTCAGAAGTAACTCTGTTTTGCAACGTGTGTTGGCAGTGTTCATACATCCCTCCCTGTGCAAGAGACGATCAAGAAAACTCTGAGAACGTCACATACAAGCAGAAATACTGGAAAGAGAAAGTGGGCTCGCAACCATTTACATGCTATTTTAACCAGCACTTGAGGTGAGTAATCTACATTTGCATAGGCAGAAGTGCCTATGCATCTGTTTGGCAGCTGTCTATTGGTTCTATTTGAAAATTTATATAAATTCATGCATATGTATACACCCCCCCCCATACAGTGATGTGGTTCATTACGCAAAGTTTAGTGCAGGACTTTGCAAGACAAGTCTATTGATGGAAAGCTATATAGAAAGTGCAGAAGGGTTTCTATCACTTGAAGTAAAAATATAAAGCTCTGAGGAAAGTTTCCCTTAAAACATGATATTTTATGGCCAAATGTATCTTGGCTTTTAACACTCAAATGATAAATGTCCAGCTTGCATATTAACATTCCTTCATTCCATGGAAGAGAAATCCTGGAAGAGAAATCCTGCTGTGTTCATGAGGGGCTGGAAGAAAAGATCATTAAATAGTCCAAACCAACTTAGGAACTGTGTTCATAGAGGGTGAATGAATCAGCTGTGTGTCACAGAACTGCCAGTTTTCATACATGCTTGCAGAGCAGAAAGTTGGAACTTAAAGCTTCTCCTCTTCTGTTTCAATTCTTACATTTACTACCAATGTTGATGTGACTTACACGTGTATGAAGGTAATGTGTGGTTTCCTTCCTTCAGTAAATGGAAGAGGAGGGAGTCCTTTTGCCTGTCTCTTTCTGATGATGATGTGCTAGGAAATAAAAGGTGGCAGCAGCAACTTACTGTTACTGCAGTGTGCAGTCGCACTGGGAGGGCTTGGGACAACACTAATGACTAGGATGATAGGTCCATGTAGGCAGGGAGGCAGAAAGAGAATATTTAAAGACAAGGCTTTATGGTGTTTAGTCTCCAATTCTGGAGGCGTATGACACTTGCTTAATTTGACCAGTATGAGTAATTTTGGTAGAGGCTGTTCTTGGTTGCTAAGTTAACCACTCAAACAAATATCTGCTACATCAGGGACTAAAGAAGGAGGTCGGTCCTACCTGGGTAGCACTGGGAAATGAAACAGATGAGGGAGACCTAGGTGGGAATAGCTTGGTGCTTGCTGATGCAATTTAATGCGCAGTGTGGGAATGCTGGCATCAGATATTTAAGTTTATTAAGACACACCAGAGGAAAAAGGATGCCAGTGTGTACTAGGACCTTGGAGGAACCAGGGAGCTGGGTCAGGTTGGCAGGCAGAGAGATGCCCAGTTCTCCTGTGCATGGATGTCAACAGCATGCAGATGTTAACACTTACAGCACCCTGTGTTGTGATATCAGACTTGGCATCAACTTTCTTGGGAGCTGCTTTGGTCCATAAGATGCCAGTACTTTGGTCTGTAAGTCAGGAACCAAGCAATGATTTTAGCCTTGCCTGGCCAGGAGGCAGACGCAGCCTGTTCCCTGCACTGTTGAGACCTAGGGCTTGCAGCAGCTGCTGCCTGAGTGAGAAGGATAGTCAGAAACATGAGATCTTCTACAGCAGTTTTAATGGCCAGGATTCACCTGAGCTGGTGTGGACAAGATGCTGTGAAAGTTAGCTGTTACGGTCAATGCAGAGAAACGGGAGCCTTCCATCTTACCCATAAATAAATGCACCATATTAGTCAGATGCCCAGAGATGTTTATTTCTCTCCTATAAAGGAGCTTAGGGTGATCTGCTTGGGTGCAGCACCTAGTGCTAGGTGTCCAGAGCTAGGTGAACTGGGTCTCACATCACCTCTGTAGGTGAAGAAAAGACAAATTATTTCTGAGGCTGCATACTGCGTAGGGTCTGCCATTTATGTGGGTGGATACTGAGAAACTGTGCAGCACTCAGGCAAGATTTTTTCCTTATAGTTGCTGCATTGTATGCTGTTAAATGTTCTTGCCAAATGCAATGGCTGCCTTGAAATGCAGCCTTTTGCTGATCATACAACAATTTATATACAGCAGAAGAGAGGCTCACTGCCAGAGATATGGAAGATAGTCTAAGCTGAAATGTGTACACCATCTATTTTCTCCTGGAGATAGGAATGAGCTTTGAGAGATAAGTTTTGCTGACTAGGAATGTGCTTACTTAGGTATACTTTAGCTACGATGACTAAACAGCTTGTGAAGCAGTAAAAAACCATACAAACTGAGGGAAAAATCTGTTCCCTTCAAAGCAGAAGTGTGTGTATTTTCTGTCAGTATTTTTTTAACTGCATGGACAAGCTAACTCTGCTGTGTCATTTTGTACAAAACACAGGGTATACTGGTGGGTTGCAATATTAATACTCTCTCTTTCAAAAAGGCAGAATAAAATTTGGGTAAGTATCTAGGCAATGAATGAACATCATCTCTTCTTCATCAAACTATCTAATATCACTCTTAGAATTGCTGCTGTATGCAGGGCACATAGTCAGAGAACTCCTCCCTTCAGTTTGGTGGGGCACAATTCAACAGGCTGTTTTGAAATGAAGAAGAAAGTGATGCCATTTGCACAGTTCAAAGTTATACAAATGGAATGAGAGGCAGATTTGGCAGTTTAAGTCATTCTCGGTTAATATAAACAGAGAGGCCCAGCACAACTGAAAAATGAGGTTTTGCTTTGCCACTGTAGGCACTTACCTTTAGTGTCCCACTATTCTCTTTCTAGCTGTGGGCCAAGAGGTGCAAACTGCACGGGAAAATTGCTTTTCCAGACCTCTGGTGAAAGTACCTGTCTGTTGGCTTGATGATACTCTGGTCTTTAGGGAGCCCTGCCCAGCAGAAACCAACTCACAGTGTTTCAGAGTGGAAAATAAGTGACAACTCCAGATAAAGTTCTCTGGCTGTTGTCAAGTTTAAGAAGACACCAAGCTCTAGTGCTCTAGTGTTCATTGATCTCACACCAAGCATCCCAGGGGGTCTGCAGTGATGACCACATGCAGACAGGCCACAGTTGCATGCCCTAAAGTGCGAGGCCTGTGGGATCAGGTGGGATGGGGGAGATCCCGTCACTTTATTTCTTCACATTCCAGGTCTCATTGACATCAGCAACAAGAACAAAAAGAGAGAAACTAAGATCTCCATCAACTCAGAGCTCTCAGCCTCATGCCATGCAGAGACAGGCAGAGTAATATATGTCAAGTTGTTTCTCATTTATGCGGCATTATTGCTTTTTCTCTCTGGGTTCATCCAGTATGGCTAGAATACTCCGTGATTCTTCTGCCACAGTACAGCAGATGAGGCAGCTTTATACTTCTCTGTGTTTTCTGTCGGATGCTGTACATAAATTCACCTGAGATTTGAAGAGTAAATGCAACCACCTGTGTGGTATTGGGGTGCCCTGTGGGACATTTATCTGGAAACAATTATCTGCAGAAGCCAAAGGTGCTCAGGTAGTAGGGCTGCTCATACATAAATGATGGAACAGGTTTGCTCTGGTACTTAACAAAGTTTTCTAAATTAATTCCTTCCAGTCAGAAAATGGAGTTGCTATTTCCTATCCTTTCTTCTACTATGCCACCCATTGAGCAGTGCATGGTTGAAGAGGGAAAGGACTTTGCTGTAAGACATAGCACTGCCCCTGTGAGCAGATGTCCAACTGAGAATCTCTGCATCTTGCAACAACAGGGGAAAAAATACAAATGTGGAATTGTCATAGTGAAGGGATGTGAATGACTGTGGGCAAAATAAGTGTATGCAGATTGCAAACATGATTAAATCCAGATTGTTTGAATACAAAAAGCATTTGTAAGGTTTCCCTGTCTCATGCCCTTCCCCGTCAGCTTTCACTGTGCCACATTAATTGCACAGTGTGGTGCATAAGTGGTGACTGAAATGTTTATGTGCCTTTAACTTTTGGTCCTAAATGACTTTTTGGTAACCCCTGCTCTGCAGTTCTTCTAATGATGTTCAGTAATAATTCCTCTGATGGAGGCCTGCTTTTTCCAGTGTCTGTTTGAACCACTTGGCAATGCCTATCAGGCCGTTACCCCTGGTCAAAGCCCCATGAGCTCCAGCCCTGAGTTAAGTGTCCTGCTAAAACTAAGTACCGGTCTCACCTTTTAGCAATCAAAACAAAATTGCTCCTTCGTTGTCTGTTCAGTGAAAGGGAAAGGTGTGTTTCCAGAGTTAAGGTGAAGACTTCCTTAGGGTTTGTTTTTTTTTAGTTTACTTGTTCTTGTTTCATGCTGGGGCTGCTGCTGGGAAGTGGCGGTGGCTCTGCACAGTGGCCATCACTGATTGCAACAGAAACAGGTCTTGATGCCTGAGTAGGGCTTGAAAGCATTCAGGTTCTTCTCCTCTTCTACCCCACTAGGTCTTTCTCCTGCCCGTGCCGGTGTTTTGTGCAGATAACTGATGTTATAAGTTTGGGTAATCCCCTAGAGAGGATTTGCAGTTACTGAATGGCAGCATCACTAGAAACAGTAGATGGTCCGTAACCAAGCTTAGGGAGTATGTGCAACCCCTCTGGTCAACATCTCAAAGATGGGTTTATTAAAGGCACTATACTTGCAGGGAGAAGGCAATCCCTTTAATTGTATCTACTAATTTCCAGAGGGAAAAGAAACACGTTTCCAGGCATGACATACCTCCTTTGGGTTCAATATCGCTGCCTCAGCACCAAGGGAGTGATGCTGGGGGGTGCTTCCAGCAAAGCTGTGTCCTTGTTGTGAGAGGGTTTCTTCCAGGGATGGGAACACCATCTTTTTTTTCTACTTCCAAACCAAACAACAAGCCTTCAGACTTTGGGAACAGGCAGGTCACCTCTACAGAGCTAGCAAGAAGAAATCAGAACTGCAGTTTCAATGCGTGCTGACCTTGCAGTGAAACCCCGAAACAATTATTTTACTGCTTTTCAGGTCCTGATAGCTATTTGTTTTTCTTCCCAAGGGAAGAGGTTCTTTACTGTAGAAGCAGGGAACTCTCTCTTCTCTTCTTTTTGGTGCTAGCCTGTTAAATACCTCCATCTCCCTTCCTCCCTGCCACCAACCCCTTCTTTTCTCTGCCCAGCCTTTCTAGCCTCCTCTGCCACTCCTGCCATTCTTGCAGCAGCCCCATGGCTCCTTTCCAGGCTCCTGCTCTCCTTGCTTCTGTTATTGATAAGAATTATTGTTTTAGAGGTGGAATCCAAAGATTTCAGCTATAATTCTCTGCTCCTTTGGCCTGTATCTAGTGTTCTTGAGTGGCTGCAGTATTTTCCTGCTGCTGTGTGCTTCTGTTTCATTGGCAGGTCATAACTCCTCAAAGGCTCATTCTCCTGAAGGCTCTATAGTGTGTCTGGTTCCTGAACTTGTGGTCATCTCCATCATGGTGCAGTGCTGCACTGGGGGTTTGTCCCTGACAGCACAGCCCAGCTATGGTTCCTCTTGTCTCACAGCACAGTTGTTGTGATTATCTCAGGGCTCCGAAGTGACTGTGAGGGGCTACATAAACCTCACAGCTCATCGCCAGAGACTTTGCTCTCTTGGCAATGCTCTCTGTCTGTGCTTGGCAAGACAAGCATCTCTATGTGAGTATTTCTGATTCCAAAACATGCGAGGCAGTTCACTTCTGTTAACCACTGTGTAAATCTTGGACTGAAAGACAAAGAATTTTGTACCAGGACAGCAGGACAGGTCTGGCTCTTACTGATCCGCAAGGGGGCCTGATGCAGCTCCCCAGTAACAAACTCAGCCCTGAGCAGAATTCTGCAGCATGGCCATGTCCCACAGACCGTGCAGGGCTTCTGCAGTCCTGGCTGCTGCTCTAGGGACTTTCCACAAGCAGCTTTTGTTCCTTATCACTCAAGGGTTTGTTGCTGGCTCACTTACTTAAGAGATGTCCCCAAACACTCTGCAGACCCAGATATCAGAGGACAGCTGCTCTGCACACCTCGCCAGTTCCTTCCCAGGGCTTACTGGGTGGTGGCTGTTCTGTTCTGCTCTGCCTGAGAATTCATTTCTTCAGGAGGTGGAGGAGGATATCTTTTTCCCTAAACTAATGCTGTGAGAATAACAAACAGCCTGGAAGAATGAAATCCAGCCTCTGTAAGTTAACCTGTTAATTAATCACTAATGACTTTGCTATATTTAATTCAGCTGATTAATTCTGATTGTAACTCCCTCTACCTCATAATTTTTTCCCCGGCCTTTTGTTTTAGACCTTGTAGATCTCACATGAAACGGCATGGATCACCTAAAAATGATTGCAAAGATGTTTATTCAGGTTTTTTAGCCAGGTGGCCTCCGAGGCCCTCACTCACACTCAGGGGTATGCCAGTTCCTGACTGCTGAGCCAGGACTTGCAAGTCCAGCCTACAAGCCACCCACTTTGTCCCTCTCTACTCCTCTTTCCAAGGAGCAAGTGAAAACTGGTGATCAGCCCAGTTACATTTTTCATGTGGTGCAACACACGGGGGCATGACGATCCCACAAGGCCCTGCAGTTACCTCTGCATGTCTCCTAGAGAGCCACAGTTCTGCCAGGGCTGTGTGGTTCCTGCTGCAGAAGATATCTGGCTGCCGAGCCCTCCATCCTCAGGCTTCTCTCACCATGGTCTTGTAAGTCCGTAACCCATGTGCCACTGGGACGTTTTTCCTAGTCAAGGTTCTTCTCCTCTGCCTGGATGGTCCTTCTCAGATCGTATTGGCCAGCTCGGCCACTTGGGCTCCCTGCTGGCACCAGCCCTGGGCTATGGCAGGAGGGAGGTGGGCCTGGGGTCTCGTGCAGTATATCATGAGAGCACAGCAGGCTGATTTTTCCTCCTTGCTTTGAAAGATGTTATTTGACATTGTTTGCAATCTCAGCATGAAAAAGCAGAGGTAAAAGGAGTTATCTTGTAAAGGCAAATAGTAAACATTTTCTTTATAAGCCCCCTTCAGGTATTTTCACCTGCTATAAAAGCTGCATTTTAGTGGGACCCTCTGCTGCCATTACACCTTCTAAGCTGTTTTCCGTAGCAGTTTCCATAACTGTTGTCAGTTCTGGTGGTGCATCTGCAGGAAAGGGCTCCTCAGCCAGGCACCACTGAGCCCATGATCCCCAGTGCTCTCACTGATGTCCTGTAACACCTCCACATGGGTCAGCAGATGCAGGAAAGAGGAGCTGGTCCTGAAAAGAATCATATGAATGCAAAGAAATGGTATTATATTCTGGCAAAGTTAATCTTGATAAGTTTCCACAGGCTGTTACAGGCAGATAACTGGGATGTTGCCATCCAGGAGCACATGGTTTATCTGCTGGCAGTGCTGTCTGCCTTTATTAGCTTTTCTTATTCACTTCTGGGGTCCAGCAGTGCTTATCTGCACTGGAAAGTTAATTTGGGATAAGATAAAGAATAGCTGAAAGTGCGATAGCTCTTTCAAAGTAACCACAAAGATTAAACCAAGAAGGAACGAGGCTGAGATTTACCCCCACCATTTTATTTTTGTGCTAAGAGTCAGTACTGAGAAGCTACATTCCAGAAGGTCCCTGAGATCTCACATGCTCTGGGTCACCCTCCAGGAGTGCTTTTACATCCTCTTCACTAAAGAAGGGTGTTTAATATCTTGAAAGTAGTGCCAATAGTCATTTAGTGACATATTTTTTGAGGATCTAGTCATGACTTGATGCGTTGTCCAAAGAGACACTTTGAGCAGTTGGCAGTGGATTGCTACACACCTTCTGCCACATAGGAATTGCACAGAGACTCTTGTTGTAGCTGATAATAGCAATAATACCCATCTGAATCCTGACCTCATCCTGAGGCTTCATTAAAGGTCTCTTGCTCTTAGAAGTCTTACACTCTTTTACAAAAGGGGAACTTCTAAATTACTAAGTTGAAAGAGTCACACCTATAATGAGTGTTTGGCATTCATTGCTGCTACCTTTAGTACAGATGTCTTCCAAAATATCTAAGATTCAGTCAAAGGATATCTTGCTCTCCCCAATACACTTCCTTTCCTTTAACTGAGTCAAATTTTCTAGTTTGTTAGTCTGCTCCTTATTTTTTAACTCCTTGATTAACATCTGTTTTTAAAAAAAATACTTAAAAATCAATGCCACTTGTATGCTGAGTGCTGTAAGGACTAAATGCTGCCTATTTATGGCCTCCTTGCCAATTAGTGTCTGTTATTCACAGAGGATGATACAGTAAATGTAAGGGAAGCAACATTATACCTTCTGCAACAGGATTTTTCTGTTTGGGTGCTGTCATTTATATGGTATAGACTGATGAGTTTGTGCCCATAAAGTTAATATTAATTTATGCAATTTACAGTCTCCACATGTGCCTGATTGCGTGTTTGGAGAATTTCAGTTGAGCAGACTTCATGTGTTCCACTATTTAATACACTTGGGTTTCTTTTGATCATTTTTTATGTTCCCAAGTTTCTACTTCCATATAGCTGGTGCATCTCATAATCATAATTATTCTGCTCCTTACTACACAGAGACTTGCAGAGCCAGCCTTGAGGACTTGCAGACTGGCATGCTGCAGAGGAACTTCCACACAGCAATTTTGGGGGAGAGACCCCCAAATGCAAATGCAATAAGATTGGGGATCAGGTGTAGGCTGATGGTGTGGCTCCACTGAATCCTCGAGGACGGATAAAACCCTGTAGTTTTGTAGGCATCTCTATTCATTTACTCTTGGTGAAGGAAAAAGAATTTCTTCTTATTTCCCCTACAAGGAATATTTTCTTAGTGCTGTTTTGTGCTCAGGATGAAGCTGTCGGGGGAGATATAGCACAGTTATGGCACAGGTATCTGTTCCCATGTGCCGTTGTATTAGGAGAGCTTCACTCCCAGGACCCACCTGTATGAGCCCAGGTTGCCAGGATTTTAGACTTTGAGGTTTGTTGCTTAAAGGAGCATCAGATAGCACTGACAAAGCACTGCATGATGGGATTGTTCAGTGTAAGTGGGAACCAATATGAGTCAAGACTACATGTATTTTCCTAATTAGAGAAAGTTCTGTTTCCTTCTTTTGCAAATAGTTTTCCAGTAGGCTGCATGTCTCTGGCTGTAGATGGGAAAGCAGCACTAAGGTGCAAATGCCACAAGACTGATTTAATAACTCTGTTAAACTACAGGGAGAGCAGAAAAAGCTAGAGCTGAGTAAAACCTGCCATCAGATTTCCCAAGCAACTTCCCAGACTTGGAAGAGGTAGACAGATACCTGATCTTCAGACATGTGACATGACTGAATTTCCAAGCCTCTTGAGATGTCTCCTCTTTGCTCTTCTCCTCCTCCCTCTGTTTCCTTTTGGAAATGCATAAACCTGTCACAGACCCAACCAACCATGTGTTAGATGCTGTTGGTGGAGGCACTGGGGAGTCGGATCTTCAGAAGAGGCTCTCCAATACGTCCCTGAACTCAAGTCCACTGAGCAGCTGGTGTTTTCAGTACCAAATTGTAGTGTATTGCTGAAATAATCTCCGTTGGAAAGGAGCTGAGTTTGGAGCCTCCAGCACCCCAGGGCTGTGCAGGAGTCCTCCCAGGGGTAGGTTTTGTAGAGCTCCCTGCCTGCCAGTATGGCTGGGTTAGCCTAGGCTTCTGACCATGCCATGCTAGGGACGGGGACTGGCCCTCCATCCAGACCCAGACCACTGCCATGGCTTTATCAGGAGCCTCCATGTAGCCCAGTGGGCCCATCAGGGCTCAAAGCTGAAAGAGAAGTTTTAATTGCATTTAATTGCATTTAAACTCACTGTGCAGTATCTGTTACCATATGAGGTAGATATGTATAACTGATGCCTTGGATTATGTTTTCACAGGAGTGCTTTTTCAATACACATCGTGATATTGTATTTCTCATAGCTGTTTGTGGTGACTACAACTCCTGGAAGACCTAAAGTATCAATGCTTATTTTATTGTTTTTAACCTGCATGAACTTGTTAGCCTATAAACATTGCAAGTGGAAAACCCTTTTGGCCTGCCACGAGTGCTGTAATAGATGGGCAATTGAAAGCAGTGAATGAAGTGGTCTACTTAATAATTTTCTAACACTGTTGCAAATAAAACATCTTTATTTTTTCCATGGCAGATGCTTTCCACTTTTGATGAACTGATCAATTTGACTTGATTTATATTTTCTTCCTTTTCTGTTCCTCCTCTTCACAGGCCAGATGATGTGATGCTGAAGCGCACCCATGATGAGACTGTTCTCTTGCACTGCTTCCTCTGGCCTTTCGTTACATTTCTGGTTGGAGTCCTCATTGTGGTTCTGACCATCTGTGCCAAGAGCTTGGCTGTCCGGGCAGAGGCAATAAAAAAGAAGAAGCACTTATAAATGGCAAGGCTGATGATGGAAAAGAAAAACCTGCAAGAAGGTCTCAAGTAGGGCAACTTGACACATGTGCAGGTCTGCGGGGTACACAGCTGTACTTTCTTCCACTGTCTTATTTGATGGTGGAATTGCTCTTTCCTCAGGATTATTCTTGGGAGACTGCCCAATGAAATGTGAGCTAATTGCTTCTTCTGCTATGACAGTAAATAACTATATTCTACCAAAAAATTCTGCACTGCACCAAATATGCTGTGTGCTGTTAGTCTCAAACAGCAGCTACTCGGTTCCTAGCAGTACTGAGAGACAGTTCATAAAACCCCCTGACATCACTCATTTCATTTCCACAATGGGATCTTTACTATTGTTTAGTATTAAATATTTAAAATATTTACTTTATGATAGTTGTATTTCCAAAATAATAAAGTTTGGTTGTTTGGGTTTTTTTTAACTTATTTTATTATTAAAACCTTTAAGCCAAAAATAACACTATGCTAACTTATTTTTTTCTCACTATGTAGAACTTCCTTTTCAAATTCAAACTTTAACTTCTGTTTAGATGAAACTCTTTATCATTGCCTGATCATTGTAAAGAAATATAGAAATCTCTGAGAAATACCTCTCCAAAAAATGAAACAATTATTGGAAAAAGTGATTAAGTACTGGATCTAGTTTTATCACCTTGGTGGTATTCAGTCCTTACAATCTTCCTTTTCCCCTCTCAGATACTATCTTCACCAAAATGTAAGGTGTAAGGAGCCAGGAATGGGAGTGGTTTTACATGAGTACAATTTGCCAGCATTTTCCTCACATGATGGAGTGCCTGAGCGCTTGCTGAGCGCTTGCTGAGAGGAACCTGTGAGCCGTGGTGTGATGCATGTCACCCAGATCCAGGGATGGCCAGAGAAGGACCTCAACACTTCCTAGGGCTGCAAGTGTTTGCTGCTGAACTGCCCATCCCAGCCACACCAGCTCCATGCAGGGTCCCTGCAACTGGATGCTCCAGAAATTACAGGGCAGGCTGGACATGGCATCTTGCTGGGTTGCCTTTCTCTGCTTATCCCAACTCCTTGCTCTGTATAACGGGAGTACCAGCCTGGACTTCTAGCAGTTGCCCTGAGCATATCCATTGCAGTAGCTTTGTGGCATTAGGGCCATGCATCCCTGGGACCAGCTGTGTGGCTTCGCAGTGCTGGCATGCAGTGGAGAAGAGAAGCTACATGGCTCAATCAAGAGAGTGAGTCTCTCAGCATGTGATTATTGGCAAAGCATTTTAATCAACATTAACAATTCTGCAATTCCAACCATACTGTTCATTGTTCTGGTCTCTGATATTTTTAATGTATGTTTAAATGCCTTGTGTTTTGCTATGCTTTTAACACATAGGAGAATTATTTCCCAAGGATGAGCAAAGTGCTAGATTTGAAAGACTGAAAGCTTTCTGGGCAGAAGGCACAGTGACAAACTTGCTTGTACAGCCCAGTCTCTATCTCAGATTAATTACATTTTGTGTTTAAGAATTGATTTCCATATAGTTTCTTATTTTGTAAACTTGTGTACTTTCTGGACATTGTGGTGTTCAGTGATGATGAGGGCATCATTCCCCACTTCCCACCTTACTCGCTGCGTGAATTTTGGAGAGTCCTTTGGTCCTAGTCGCCATTGGGATAGCTGTTCCTTCAAAGGAAGTCAAGGAAATCTGTTTGTGGAGGTAGGAACTTGATGCTTCTTGGCTAATTATTCTGTTTAAAAGATTTGATTAATGTTAGTTGTACATGGTCAAGCACTTCCAGTTCTGTGGATGAAAAATACTTCTTATGCAAAAAAATTCCAGTTCTCTGTATTAGACATCACCCCTTTGAAGGTGCCCATGGTCAGGCTCACACAGGTACCCTCTGCCTCAGCCTGCTGAAAGGAATAACACTGGATATACTGGATCAAGACAGGTTGTGGGCTTTCAGCCTGTTGGATGAAAGCCGACTTCTGGAAGTCCTGTTTTGCGAAGGACAAAGCATTTCATTTCACTTGTGTCTTGCTGCCATGGCCTTGCTTGCATCTCTGCTCTTCTAGTGCCTCAGCAAACTATGAAAACATTGCACATATATGCCTGCTTCGGGGGAGCTAGTTACTGTATTCTTTTATATATTACTTTTTCACACTCTGCAAATCACAGAAAGCTGCTGCTGGGTGGTTTTGTTATCTGGGTAAGGTGGTGGCGAGTTCAGCTCCTCTATTTCCTCTTGGTAACTTTTTATAGGTAAGGGGAACAACACTGATTTTCTGCATGTGTATATCTTTTGTTTTCCAAAGGGAGAAGGCAATGCACAGTGACACAGATTCATCATGGATTTTTAAGGCAGTAGCTTGGGCCTCACAAATCCAGATTAACAAAATCCTCTCTAGCTTTGCTCTAGAAGCTTTTGTGACTGAACTGTGCAGCTGGTTCTCTGGGCAAAAAGCAAGAAGCTAATTGAATTGATGCAGCTTTCTTGATCAGCAGTCATATCTTTAAGTGTGTTAGAAATGCCATTTGCAAAGGCCTCTGGAAGTAAGTAATGATACAAAGATCATATTAAATCACTTTGCAGAGAGATTAGCTTCCCAAGTTAAACATCTAAATTGACATGCAAAGACAGGCAGCAAGTATCTCCCTGGCTTGGCAGTATGTGATGCTGAGGGGAAAAAAATAATCCTAAAATTCACTCTTCAGTCCCAGCCTTGCACCTTACTGATTTAGAAATGTCTTTCTAATCCCCACAGTTGATTGTGGAAGCTGGGGATTTCCTTCTAGCAGATTATTCACTGATTTCCCCCTTGGCTTTGTGGCTTTCCAGTTTTTGCAGTGTATTCTCTGTTTTTGTAGCCAGAGTGGCTGCTTTTTCCAGAGGCATCTGCAGAGTCGATGTTCACATATAATTCAATATTTATATGCTATTGCTTTGAGGAATTTTGTTCCATTATGCCGTCTGCTGCTCCACTTCAGTAAGATCCGCCCTCTTTTTCATGTAGTGTAATTAAATCAATTTGTTTATATAGTATCTTTCTCTGTTAGATTCTTAGGCTCATTTTAAAAGTTGAAGTAATAGGAGCTTTTTTTTTCTCATTTTTCCTGCCTTGTATGATTCTGTGTTGCCAGTAAAAGATGAGATTTCACAACGCATCATAAAATTTAGCTACTGAATGAGGATCTTAATTCAATACCTGGAGCAGATGAGGGATGTCACGAGGGTATCCAGAGGCATTTTTAAAGATCATTATCTATTATTTCTGATGTAAATGTAGTCCTTTGACAGGGGTCCAGCACAGTCTACTGGATTCGAAGGGCTGTTATCACCTGGGCACTTCACTAAGTACCACGGGATGCAAGCTGGGAGGCAAGGTGGAGAAATAGCACAGATCTCAGTTTCCAAACTCATGCTTCCAGGTGTGTTTTGAGGAATTTGTCCTAGGTTAAAGCAAAGACATCTGCAAGGCGTGAGAGTGCAGAGCTTTCCATGCATCTGTCACCTCAGCTCAGTGCACTGATGCCCACCCCAGCCTCAGTGCTGCTGCCCGCCAAGTTTCCACAGCTGCCCTCTGCTCCTGATCCAGGACTGTGGTGTAATCTGCACAGGAGCAGGGATGTCTGCAGAGGGCATCAGGCATCTCGGCTCATTTCACTTGCTACAAGAAAGGATTCATCAAGTGTGTGTTATCCTGTCAGAGTCTAGCTGGGAAATGTGAAAGGGCAAAGATTGATTAATATTTAAAACCTTTTCAAAGATATGGTGTAGGGATTAATTAACCTTGAGGAAGAGCCTAATGCAGGTTGCTAGGGGTTTAGACCTTTCTTGAAAGATAAGTATTTTAAATTGGGCAGTTGAAACCTGTGTGGGTCTGGTAAGACAGTGGGACAGTGTAGGTTGCCTGTTAACAGAAGGAACATGCTGTGCAAACCTCTTCATTCAGTTTTGCAAATACAGGGACTGCCTGCCGAATCTCTGTTTCTGCAAACTTTAGCCTAAATGGCTAGAAGTATCTTAAAGCTAAGAATAAACCTGTGGTTACCTGTAGGTAACCAGATGAAATGAAGCACAGCAGAATTCCTAATTGTGAAGCCTATTGTACCATGGCTATATTTTCATGCAGTGCCTGACAGATATCCTGCAGCTGGAATTATCGAAAAATCAGCTTATTTCTGTATATGATTTCTCTGAGAATTAAAAGCTGTTTTTTTTTTTTTATCAGCATGGAACAGCTGCTATTCCTCCATTAACTTTCAATCAGAAACCAACCCCTTCCCTTTCTCGCATCTTAAGAGGTTGCTACGCTGATCTGTCAAGCCAACAATCCTTGCTGCAGAAAGCATGAGTGGGAAAACCTCTGAGGGAATAAGAGTGCAATTAATCACACTGCCTTACCCAGTCACAGACCCACCAAATGAATCAACCCCAAAGTTTGATATTTGAGAGGCTGAGTAATTTTATTTTTGGTTTAATATAGCAACAAAAACAACATCATTACTTGCACTGTGTTTAATTCACAGCTCTTTGATAGTGTAATGGTTTTAAGCAATGTAAGCCAAGAAATCACTTTGCATGCATTGGATGCATGGCTGGAGATGCAATATAAGGAATAAGAATAGTCCATTGAATTCTATAGCTGTAATTTGGATGTAAAATTTTATTATAAAATATGTTGGCATAGCTGCAAAATTACAACTTCAATACACAATTTCCAAACAGTACAGAGCACATACAATGATCAGCCTGAAATAACTTTTCCAGAAATGCAGTAAAAGTTACTTAAATCACCTTTGAGATTGCATTTAAAAAAAAAGGCAGTCTGCCTATAATCTAGTTTAATCAGCTGATGCAATGTCAAATGTTACCTTACATAGCATAACTTTTTAATATCTTTTCAGATAACATAATGTTTATCTCTTTATTTATTCACATACCAATTACTATTCACTAAAAGCAGTTGGAAAAAATTAAGCTCTTCTTTATAACCACTTGTTCAGCAACTGACAGCAACTGGTGGTTTCTGGACAAAATACTTCAACTATTTGGACCCCATACAGCAGGCTCAATTAAAAAAGAGAGCAAGTAGCTAACATTTTGTTTCAAAAGCCCCTAAAGAACCATTTCCACCCCCTTACTGTAAGAACAGGACAAATTCAGAGTTCAGATAAGGAGCAATTTCAGATCATACCTGTCAGAGCACAAGCCAATATTGAAGTTTGTGTCTTTTCAATAGACACATGTGACTGCATTTCAGTTCAATGTATTTTGATATAATAATGCAATTTCAATGCATTTCAATGCAAGAAACACAGGCCCCAATTCCAAAGGTTTGTGGGGCTGAAACTTGAATTTTGTAGATCAGCTGCTTTGAGCAGAGCCACAGCTGTTGTCCATTTGGCAGTAGAGCAGCTCTTCCCTGTCTCCTTTCCCTGCTTGCAGCTCTCTGGTTTGGCTTGTAATACTCATGGGAGAGGGAACAGAGTGGCTGCCCCCTCTCTGCTGCCATGCCTGCTGAAACTGGAGGCAGCATCATCTCCAGGATGTAATATTTGGCATTTATCAGTGGCCTGGATATCAGTAAACTTGCCAGGGTATTGGGCTGCAGACTGAGAGCGTTCCTACCTAAAGGTGAAGGTGAAATGCTGGAGGGGGTGTGGGCTTGGTAACAAGTGAAATTTTTTTGTGGAATTAAAAGGGCTGAACTATCTTCTTCTGCACTATTCCTCTGAAGAACAATGTTTGAGATGATTAAAAATTAACCATGAAATTGTCAGAAAGGCTGTTTCTAGACTAGTTTGGAAGGATCAAATATTCACCAGTCAGTATGGCTAAATGGTGGGTAGACTAGATCCTCACCATTTTTTTCCTGAATAAATCATGAAAAATTGGTGGTCTTATACCAAAGGAGAAGAAAAAGGAAATTCTGGAGTTAGCTAGGATTTCTTGTTTTTGATGGATTAATTCTCAATCCGTACTGCAAATACAGAGTGTACATTATGAATTTGCAAGTGTCCAGACAAGTGAATCAGACAGTAAATGGCTCTGGTGTATTAAAAGCAAATAGAGTCCTGTGAACTTCGCTGCTTTTTTTACAACCAAACCGGAGACTAGTGGAGACATATACGGGAAGCAATACACTGTAGGGAGCATTTTAAATAATGCCTCAAGATCTTATTTAAAAAATTAATTTAGATCAGACTGGCAACAAGTGAGGGAAGATTGAAAATGGGATGCAGAGCTGTCAACACAAAGCAATAATGAACAGCGAGATACCAAGAGCAGGTGTGAGGTGAGGTGTCTCAGTAGCTTTATTCATGATATGAAATGGCAAGGTAAAGGGCAAATTAATTGAATTTTTTAAAATATGCGAGATCAGGAGGTTTGCAAGCCCTGGTTTGATGGGCAGATGATTCAACAGCAAATATAAGGAGCTAATAATATTAGCAGAAGAATAAAATGTCTTTTCTATTCCTGAAAAATGCGAGGTAATATATGAGGACTGGAGGGACAGAACAAACATAACATTTGGTGGGAGGAAGCATCTTGGCAAGCAAAAATGTCACTAAAGCCTTCACATACATACTAGACAGCACACTGGTGTGATTGCTCCTAGATAACCACAGCTTTGGTGGCATTAATCTGATGTCTCAGGCTAAATCCATAGCCTTTTCTCCAGTAGCTAGAACTTAGAGATTTCTGGGAAGGTTATGGGAGTACTATATTGTTTTTTTTAACCTGTTTTAACTAATTTTTTTAACCTGCTAGTCTCATAACAAAGTGTATTTCCCTTGCTTTTTAAGTTGAAATTACTGGGAGGTTTAGATCAGTGTTGCACAGGACTTTTGTAGCAATGCGGGCAGTTTCTGGTGCCTGAGGTTGCATGTTAGGGACAGCACGGTGGGGGTGGCGCTGAGGCCGGCAGAGCCCGACGGTAACGGCCCCATCCTGTCTGGGACAACTATGCTGATTTCTGTGGGCTTCAGCCCTGGCATTGCAGAATCAGAACCATCACACACGGAGTTTTAAAATTTTGTTTCCAACAAGCAACGGGTTTCTGCTGCAAATCTGTGCACGGCCACAGAAACCCTATCTAAACACTTCCCCAGCGGAAGGAGTTTGCACAAGTGGGTGCAGCAGGCAGCAGCACGGTATCTCCACGGTTGATCTCCTCAGGCCTGAAAGTCTCAAAATTCACGGGTGTCAATGCCAACGGGTTTGGAGCTGGGTCTTTTTTTTTTTGTCCAGAGGTATTTTGGTTATGCCCACAAGTTACTTGACAATAACCTGTTCTCCTCACTTGCAGGATACCCAGGTGTACCTAAGCAGTTCTCACTGTGCAAAGTGAGTAAAATAAAAGAAGATTACAGCAAAACACAATATTTCAAATCAGTTTTTAATGACCTACTGGTTGAAATTATGTCTTAAGCTACCTTGAAACTTTGTGGGAATAATTTTTTTCTCATACACAATACCTATACAGATGTACAGCCCATTTTGTGGCAACAGGGCAGCTAACATATGGCTGCATAGTGAAAGCTCATAAGCTCATTGCAATATTAACTGTGCCTCCAAGTAAGAGGGTCTGGAAGTTGTTCCTTCCTTTTACCCTGCTAGTGGAGTGACACACATATTCTTTGATTTCACTTTGTTGCTTCCTTCTTAAGTACCCGTTCTCCAGCCACATACATACATACATATTGTGCAGTAAAAGTTCATAAAATCATCATTATTCTGTATTCCTGCACACTGAGTTCTCTCTCAATAATTAGCTTTAAAATGATCAAAGACATTCTGTACCAACTTGCATTCCTGATTGTTTTATTGTTCCTTTATCACTCCTAATGCTTCCCATGTTGCATCTTGAAGGTTGCTTTTATCGATAGCCAAAACAAAAAGGCAAAATAAAATTGAAAAGCCAAATAGGTTAGTTTTATATTTATTTTGCAAAGATGTATTAAAATTAACATTTTTTGTTTGATGTACATTCTGTGCTTTGCTAAATAACCTTGAAGACTGTGTTGCCAAGTCAAGCATTATTAGCAATATTCATTAAGTTCTGAAAATCTGGCCCTCTGCATTTAAACACTATATATTATCCACTATGAAATCTGAAAATAAACATGTAAGAAGTGCTGCAGATTTTCTGACAGTGAAGTGTTTCCTTCCCCTTTCAAGGGAGTACATTTATGGCAAATGTACTGCGTTAAAATCTGCTCTGTCCTTGGGTTAGGAAGAAGAGGACTGGCAGCATTGTTATTTTTCATAGCATCTTTCAAACAGGGATTTTAACTGGTCTGTAGGTCTTCTAATACCCCTGGGAACTGAGAATTTCCTTTACAGACAGCTGAACTGCTGCCTGCAGAGGTTAGCTGTTATGCACAAGGTTGGACAGTGAAACTGAGACAGACATGAAACGCAGGAATCCTTAGTTCCTACCCCAGCTGCTAGACCAGTTCCTCCTGCTTTGCTGAAAATATCTGCAGGAAGATGCAAGCTCTGTGGTGGGATACAGTATTTCTGCACATCAGCAGCTCCATTAAATGCTAATATTGTTCCGGGGGAGATGGCTCCGCAGGCCAGGATGTGTGACTGCAAGTAACGATGCCTGCTTAGCAATGGAGTAGTCATTCACCATGCTAGCAGGGGATGGTACTCGCACATCTGTGGGAAGGGAGGCAGCTTTTCTTTCCCTTCCTCTTTCCACTCTCAGTATTTTTATCCCTTACTGTTCCTCTGAACAATACCCTCGCAGTTTGAACTAATTTTCTTTGAACTGCAGACACTGCGTAACTCATATTTTTAACTGTTATTCTTTCCCTAAACATCTGCCATTATTTATCTGGACAGTTTAAACTCTTTATGTTCAGTTTATTAGTCTCTCTGAGAATTACCTCCAGCTTTGTGCGGAAATATACTCAGCGGTGGAAACAGCTGCCAGCCGCAGGGCTCCCCCAACTCCCGTCCTGCTGGTTTTCATTACAACAAGGCAATCTTCAGCACTGTTTCAGAGAACGGAATGTGAAGGCTGTGCCGTTTTCTTGGAAAGAGGCAGCAGCCCCATCAAACACAAGGTAGTACAATCTCTTTTACTATCTAAGTTTTGAGTGAAGATATTTTCAATGCTGATGCCAAAGGAGACACCATTGGCGAAGCCCTTTCCTTGACTACATCGGCAAAAGAGTTCCCCTTCTCCTTTTCCGCTGGGTGTGCAGCGGCCAGGAGGCAGCAGTGGGCTCCCACTATGTGGTGCTTCTCCAGCAGGTCTGGAACACAACATTCAGCAGCTGTGACACCTGGTCCTTGCCCAGCTCTGCCCCATTGAGTTCATGCTGTGGTCTAAAATGTAAGGAGGACAGTGGGAGCATGAGCTTAGACCTTCACAGTGATTAATTAATGATCTACTCTTTCTTGTGTCAGTCTCCCTTACTTTTCAGACTACTGCAAGGCTAAACTGCTTGCTTCAAGACCCCATCTTTCCCAAATCCCTTATATCCTGCTACTGACATTTATCAGGAATCATAGCTATGCCACACCAACTTGTGTGACAAACTAGATCAGCACAATGTTCAGGCAAAAGCTTGATTTTAAAACTTAATCTTGAGTATCAGGTTGGAGGTTAGAGGGCCATTCATTTCTTCTGTTTAAAGGCCATTGCACAAGCAGCATTTGAAATTCAATTATTTCAAGGCCCATATACTACTCAAATCTGTCTGTGTCTCTGCTGTAAGGTTTAAAATGCACCACTGTTTTCTATAGCATCTTGCATGCCATCTGTTTTCCAAATCACTTTCCTCAGCTACGTAATTTAATTAGTGAGATAAGAACTAGAGGGGGGAGGATATGTAGATGTAGGTAATTTGTTTGGGAAGTCTCTGAACCCAACTCTCCCTTTCAGCGTGCAGGTACTAGAAGACATAAAGTGGCATTTCAGGAACAAAAGACCTACACGCTAACAAGACCCTCAGCTTTCCCATATCTGTGGAGGAGGTCCAAGGAATCAAGACCTGCCACGCTTGGCTTTTATGTGCTTGGCAGAACACAGGACATGAAATAATATCAATTCTCCTGCTGTCCAGAGCTTTGCTTTCCCTTTCTCTGGTCCCCTCTTCTTTGAAACTGGTTCCCAGCCATTGGTCATACTTGCACCTATGGGAAAGCCAGTGACCCATATTTATATATGTTATATACCCATAATTCCTGTTCCTCACAGAGGTAGCTGGTGGGCTAGGGTCCAACCTGGGTTGGAGACTCATTTTCTAGGGGCAGCCTGGTGGAACTTATGAGGGACAGGTCAAGCTCTGCCAGAGCAGGTGGGCTAAGGGAGCAAGGAAAGGTCTGAGAAGCAAAAAGAACCATGTCTGACAACTCGTGCCCTGCCAGCCAGAGGTTGCATAGAAACCTCAGTCTCTTTCTTCTGGAACAGACTGGGGAGATTAAATATAGCCATTTGTTTTTGTTGATGACAAGGTAATTTTAACACAGATCACTTCTCCAGTCTGTTGCGCTCAGCGGCAACAAGCAAAGGGATGTGGGAACAAGTGGGCGGCACAGGGACTGGAAAGGAAGAGGCTGGCAAGAGCTGCTTGCTCAGGGACAGCACCAGCTTGCACAGACAGTTCCAGTGAAGGTTTCCCTGGTTAGCCTGAGTAAGCAAGGAGGAGTCCCACTTCAGCTCGAGGACCTCCTGGGTAAAGTGCCTGTGCTCCCCCTTGCCCTGCATAATCTTGACGACTCAGTTCCTGCTCGGAGCACAACAGAGTCCACCGTCCACCCCCGTGTCACACCACGTGGTTCTTCACAGGTTTTTCTTTCAATTGGTCTCTGGCAGCATGCCAGATAGAAAAGGGTAATTAAATAAAAGTTGTCACCACAAAGTTGGTGGAGGTCTTTGGTGGCTTTAGCTTTTTTCTTAGCTACCTTCCCACCCCAGCATGGATGTATGTGCATTTTTCCCCACTGAAATGAATGTCTTCCCCAGGCAAGCAAAGTAGGAAGTCACTCACTGTATTTTCTGTCTTTTTTCCTTTTCTTCTAATGTACAAGGTGTTTAGGTCTAATGACACAAGAGGAAACAGAAATCCATGCTCAAGACAATTGCCAAGTCAGGGATCTGAAATTTTCCTACCTGCTCTGGTTCATCAACCCCAAGAAACTTGACACCTGCTTTTCCTTTTGCTTTTTCCCTCCTTCATTTTTGTCATTGAAGTTCCAGGCATCTTAAAGGCAAGATTTCAGCCACCCTGGATGCTGCTGGAGGTGTTGAGGCAATCAGTTGATCACCAGAATATTTACTGAAAATTTGTTGCAGCCTGACCATATCTAATTGGCATGATGTGTAAGAAACAGGCTGCTTGGATATTTTTAGTACTCTCTAACCTTTCTAGCACAGGTCTGTAGGGCATTAGTTAATTCTAGTTTTCTGCCAGTTGGTTCTCTTGAAGTTGAAATCTCACAAACAATTTGGCTCCAGGTGTCTTTTAGATCCAGTTATAAGATAACAGGATGCTGGCATTTATCATGTGTGGTGTCTTGAGCATATCTTTTCTGATCCATTTGGACATTATATACTTTATTGCTTTTGCAAGTAGCTGTCTTTTTATCATAGTGTTTTCATTGCTGCTACTTCAGTCGCTGACAGGCAGGAGAAATGCCCCCAATTAACACATGGACTTTTCCGTAGCTGTGCTTTATTTGCATAGCATTTTCTTCCCTAGCCAAGCTGTGTGGAGCATTCTGACCACCTTCACTTTGCTTTCTGCATTCAATTATTTTTACTCTGTGTTTTTACAGTGCAGCTCAGCACATACTAAACCTATTTGGGTAGCTTTACTATTAGCCATCTGGTCTGTGTTTGATTTTCCAGGAAGTCTGGGCTTTCTTATCCGTAAGACCACTAGTATCTATTTTATTTTCAGGATTCTTTACTCTCTGTAGGATGGGAAACAAAATTGAAAGGTCTTATTTCTGTGCTAGCTGTGCTAGAGCCTCAGACTTGGTCTGGACAAAAACCAGACATGTTTGTCACATGTATCCAATGGAGTAGGAGAGACCTTGGGATTATAATGGGAACAGATATTTTTTAAAACTTATAAGATGGCAATGTGAAAATATTTTTCATAAGTTTGCATCATGTGGCAATGTAAACAAATGGATTTGACGTATATTCCCATCCCTATCGACAAATATGTGTGTATCTATGCCAAGGACAGGGATAATTGCTAAAGGGGTATGTATTCCCTGCTGATTCCTTCATATTTGCAGGCTGATGCAGAGATCTGGTGCTAGTGTCCTGTGGCAGTTACTTTTCTCTCTGAAGAGCCCTCTTGCATTTCACTACTCTAATGATTAGTAGAGACACTTCAGCTGCAGATATCTCGTGCTCACCAGTTGCAGTTCTGGGAAAGAAGCTGAACAATGGTGAGAACTGGGCTTGGGTTTTTGTTTAGAGACAGACATCTGAGTGTGGCTCCAAATGGCATTGCTTCGGTTCAGAGCGTTATTCTGAAAATATGGAGCTCCTCCCAAGGAGGACCCAGGACCACCTCCATTGAGTAGGGTGAAGATGATCAACTCCTACTCCATCCCCAAATGTGGCCAGGATAAAAAGATAGCAACCAGTTCATTTAAACCCATAGTTGTCTACTTAGATGACTGTCAATCTAACCATTTTCTCTGTATTTGATGAGAGTCAGACGCTTCTGGGATATGATTCTCCCAAACCCCTCTGGCTCCCTGGGGATAAGCAGTCATAAGGGCAGTCTGGGATGATTACCCCAGAGAGACATCTCTCTGCTGGAAAGGCTTGTGTATGATCAGATGGAAACACTCCTGGTGATCACTCTTTCTCCATGGTCAACGAGCTTCTCCAGAAGGTACTTCAGACCTGAGATGCTAGAGGTGACTGCCACACCAGGTTTGAAGAGATGGAGGGAGCCAGGGTTAGGCAGAGGCTTGGTCAGTGCCTCGAGTGCAGCCTCTATAAGGCACATGTAACTTGATAGTATCTGGGTACCTGGCTCACACATCCAAGGGAGAAAGTGATCATTTCTGCACTGATTCAAATGCTACAGCTCCACTAGAAGTGGAGACAAGGACTTAGTGAATATATATTGTTCTTCACAAGGAGGAAGGACCAAATATAAATTTATGTTTCTGATTGATAACTCACCAAAGGATTTTTATGGAGTAGGTGTTACGTTAGCCCAATCATCATCTTTATTCAGTTTTTGGACCTATACAGGAGGGCACACTCGGCCATTGCTCAGCAGAACATGTCTGGTTTTAAAGCCTGCTGCAAACCAGCCCAGCTGAGACAGATAAATAGGAAAAGCATCCATTAGTGCCAGCACGTGAAACAGGGCTGTCATGAGACACATTCTCCTCAACTCATCCCTTCATGCTTGCGCCTTGTCTTTTAGAGAGGACAGTGTCTCTCCTTGAGCTATGGGTGAAGACGTGTGGGAGCAGAAATACCTGTTTTCAGGCCCCTTCTTGTCCTGAGAGGAATTGAATTGCAGGTCTCAGGTGGCACCTGACAACCAGGCTGTGTGGCCTCACTGCTGTCGGGGGAACAGGAAAATTGCCTTTATTCTCAGTAAGAGGTAGCTGCTCCAGCTGCTCTCCACTATTGATTTGGCACATAAGCCAGCCTGGGTGCTTGAATACCAAAGACAAGCAAGGACACGGTGTGTAACTTGGCAGGGATTTTGGCATGAGCATGAGGAAGACCGTGTACAAAAATGTCTGGCCCAGCCACCACAGCACTTGCCAGTGGTACTCGGTGCCTGTCATCCCCTTGGCCTGGCTTTTGGCAGCGCTCTCACACTCTTGGCCCCTGAGCCTGGGAATGAAGGCATCCAGTGGTGCAGTGAGCTTGGCTGACAAGTGAGTCCCCACTGTGCACCTCTGCAGTCACCCCCTGTGCCATGGGCCCCATAGCTCACTGATGGAGGGAGGAACTGTGGTGGCATTGAGACCCAGCTGGCCTTCCTCATAGTTTCCTCTTTCACTCCTGAAGCTGTGTGCGCCCACCTGTAGCATCTCTGGGAACCAGGACATGATCCTGCCACCCCTTCCATCTGGGAATTTGGGTTGGGAGTGCAGTTTGCAGTTGGGTGCGGTGTGGATCTTCCCTGTGCTGGTGGTGGGGACCATGTCCGGTCAGTGACAGCCCTCGGGGGATTTTACCCTCTTTTTGGGGCCCCAGGACCTCTGCAACAGGAAAGCTGTAGGCGCTAAGGTAATGTTTTGCCTGGAGATGTGAATACTTTGAGGTCTGCAAAAAGCTTTGCCCTCCTGGACCTTGGTGCCTCAGTTGCCTGCACGATGCCGCGGAGTACTCCAAACCTCTGGCAGCAGGGACCATCCTTCATCCCAGGCAAATCTGGGTCCTGCTCTGCCCTGCGTGCTCCTGGGTATGCACACCCAGCGTGTCTGTGTGCCCAGCAAGCAGAGGCAGCACCCACAGCTGCTGCATGATGAAAGCCTCCAGATCAATTCAAAGGGGTGACCACTGGTGGTTCAGTGACCGATACAGCCCAGCCACTGTGGCAGTGACCATGGCATCACTGCTGGCTCCCTCCCAGCAATTGGGTGGCCATACAAGGCCAGTTGGCAGCTGCTGCAAGGCGCATCCCACAGCCCCATGCATCACTGACCCTGAGAACAGGAAAAGTGGGCCAGTTTTTTGCAACTCCTCCAACATGCGACATTTACTACAAAGTAATGATGAGGGTTGTTTTTTTTTTCCTCTTTATTCTTTTGTTGTCGCTGTTTTTTTTTATTTTGACAGGTCAGGACTGGTATTGTACTCAAGTGATGTGCAAAGGCTTGGTTAGTAACATTTGAAATTTTCACTTGTGGTATTTGCTGACATATTGATACTGCCATGTTGTGCCTGCCACAAGACGTCTGACAGCAGCAGCTATTTCTAGGGCTTAGGAAACCAGCTGATAGTCAAAACTGGGACTGGCAGAAAAAGGATATTATTATCTAGCACTGGTATAGGAAATGAGTTACCAAACAAAAGAGCCAGCCTATGGATATGAAGCCCAGATAAAAATCAAGTCCAAAGTTAAAAACTTGATTCTGGCAATACTTTAACAGGAGCCAAGCACTGTGTTCTTGCCAAACTAGGAGACCCACTGCATTTCAGTTTCCTTTCTGTGCCTTGTTTAAATATTCATGTTTCTTCTTCTCTGTGGAGATATTAACTGTACATTATTTTATATTTATTACTGTGCTTTTGTGTCTACGCTGTCTTCAGGACAGAGTATAGCTCAGAGGTAGCCTTTTCTATCACTAAGAGAAAATCTAACATCTCCCTCGCCCTTCAGTAACCAGCTCCTCAGCAAACAGCTCACAGTATAAAATATAAGCTAATAAATCTTTCTTCCTTTTAAATAAACTGAATTAATTTGTCCTCAACACTTCTTATGATAAATAAGGAATAACTGAGATACACAGTGTTGGCAAGAAGCATGCTACTGCCAAGCACCCTGAACCCACAAGAATGCTAATGTTTTTTAAGCATTGTGGAGAGCAGGAGGAGAAGAAATATATTTGTTAAAAAGCATGGTTCACATCCTTAGGTGGTAGGTAGTGATGGAGCTCCAGTGCAGTGTGTTAATTGGTACAACTGCTGATGAAATGTCTCATAAATAACAGGCACTCAAGTCAAATACGCATTGCTGTTTCAAATACACATTGTATAACCCAGACAGTATCTGGTTTATTAAAGGGGGAGGGCAGAGCACCAGGCAGGCAAAGGGAACAAGGGTCTTTCCACATGGGAACTAATCTGGCCATCAGGCAACAGCAGAGCCCCCTTTCTCCCAACAGGCTGAGGCTTCTGATGAATTTAATGTTCTCTGAAGACCGTCTCACTTGAAATCAAACTCACTTATGACCTTTTCTCTGAGCAGCAGGACAACAAAATCCATAATGCAAAGGCAGTCAAACAGAAGATGAGGATGTGCTTTTTTTTAAAATGAATGTTTTATTCATGACTTGTTTATAAAAATGTGTAAAATACTCTCAAATATATTTGATTTCTTGACTGTAGCTAGAAATATAAAAATATACTTAACAAATGCATAAATTAAATTGACAATAGTGGCACAATTCCGTGTTCCCCCAGTGTTTGTTAGGAACACAAATTCTATAGCATATGAGAATAGAATAGGTGCTGAAGATGTTTTTCAGACACTTTATGCCAGGCACTGGCAAATAATGTATGGCTAGCCACATTTCAAAATCATGGGTGTTTTCATTATAACATACCGCCCTGCCATAGAGCAATATCTATTTACCTACTTGATGCTACTTAACAGTATTTCTTTAGCTTTTAAATAAACCAAGACACAATCAAATCATCATGCATATAAATCTACCAGCATCATTGACATTGTACATGCCCAAATTCCACAGTATTTGCTAAATTTAGGTAGACCCTGGTCTCCAGTATTTCCTGCCAGTCTTATAAACCAAATCCCAGTCTGAACTAGCTATTGATCTGCGAGGTCACTGGTAACAAACAGTCCAGGTTGCTTTGGCCATAGTGATGCTACCAACAGGTTGTGACTCCATCTGCCTGAGAGGGACAGACAAGGGGACCGGGTCCACAGTGAGCTGCCTAAGCATTGGGGTGCACCCTTATCTTCTATTCACAGTTGCAGCCTCCTGGGATCACAGCTCCCAGAGCTCACAGTTCCAGAGCATGAACATCTGTGACAGGGCCATCAGGGGAGTGGTTGTCATTTTATATTGCATTACATTCACAGAAACTTCATGCCTGAAGTACTGAAGGAAATCTGAATAAATGTAAGCACCTGCCATGCCATTCCTTGGTAGTGAAACTGTGGCTGTGGTAGGCTGCATTTCTGAACGTCAGATGTGTTTTTCCGATCTGTGGCCCTGGGAGGAGATGCTAATACAGTGATTAGATGGTTATTGTTCTCATCCCTCTAGCCCATATATTAACTCCCAGGATGAGGAGCATGGCTAAGTGCTCATGTACTCCTGCCTGTCTGGTGTTTAACTTTTTGCTTTCAAAGTTAAAGCGTAAATAACAGTATATAATACATAACATAAACTTAAAGCTCACACATTTTCTTTTCTCTGTTCTACAACTGAAAGGAAATTCATAGTATATCATGGCATAAAATAATATTTCTGGCAATTTCAGGCACGTATATAAGCTGTATAAATAACTATAGCAGCAGAGAAAAATGTATAAAGTTGCACTTTTATGACATCTTCACAGTATTCCTATTTCTCTCACCCACTTTTGTGTTCCATTAGTAACAAAAATATCATTTATCAACTCCAGGTACGCAAAATCTCTTTTTTTTCTTTTTTTTCCCTACAATCGGTAGTGGATCTTATAATTGTATTGCACAGATTAAAAAAACATTTATTACAATTCTTTAATTATTAAATAACTTTCAATACAAAATTTTGAATTAAACTAAAAGCCCAACCCTGCAAGTGCTTCACAAGTGGAATGATATTCTTCAGGCAAGCATTCCAGTTGACTTTCATGGAAGTATTCAGGCAGCTTTGTGGACAACGTAAAGATTCACAGGACTGGGCTCGAAGTGTGCAAATCTTAGCTTATAGATCAGCGACAACACTAGCCTTGCCTTTTAACATTATTATTGGGAAACATCAAGAAGGGAATTCTGAACATCATTCGTGGACATTCTATGAGAAACATCCTCTTCAGCGGAGGATGTCTTTTTCCTTTAGAGCTCTCTTTGTTCAGTACATAGGCTCCTTCAAGTTCATTCTTGTTACATTAACAATCTCCCATCGGTCCTGTTATTCAGCTTAGAGGCACAGTAAATATAATTAATTATACTGACAAGTAGGTGTCTCACATTGAAAAAATGCTACATAGATACTTTTTACTTATTTGCAGTGGATTTACACTGGTTTCATATCACTAGAATTGGCTAGAAAGCAGAACCAGAGCAATAATGTGTGTGTACAGTCTCAAGTGTGACCTGGCCAGGCAGAGATGTAAAGCTGCTCAAAGGCATTGTGCCAGAGTATTTAAGGTCACCTGTCATGTTATTAAGTAAGTGATGAGGAGGAAGAAGCTTATAAACAGCGTCCAATATTAGCTGAGAGAAAAGATGAAAATAGCTGTTTGATAGAACATCGTCATTTTGGGTGCAGGTTTGTGAACGGTGTAGATGCAGAGGAAGGAGCTGAGAAACAATGTTAAAAGAAAGCAGAACAATGTGTGTCTTTCTGAGAACGATGAACAATGTGCAGACAGTACACAATCAGAATTTTGCCCTCAGATCATGTATTATTGAGTGAGTTCCATTTTCCTCAGCATAAAAAAATGACACGGTAATATATAGTGTGAGATAATTTATAGAGCACATTTGGTACGTCTTCACAGTGTAATTGTACTGCTGGTAACTAACATGGTGATCTTCATTCCTCAGCTACTGCTGCAGAAAAATAAACGAAATGCAGCGCACGTAACACGATGGCAATTTTCATGATGCCATAAGTTCAGCTGTTATTAGCAAGGTCAATGATCGATCTAAAGCTGCCATGCTTGTTTGTCCTTGCCTGCTAACCTAGGATCTAGCTAGCAAAGGAAACAGAGGAAAAAAAGGGGCCTGCGGAGAAGTTGCACATTTCTTTGTGGTTTTACTTAGATTTCCCTCTATGAAAATGGCTTCCACTATAACACTACTTCCCTTCCCCCTCAGATCCCACTAAGGGTGGTGAATGTTGAAGTTTGTGTGAGACCAAAGAGGATGTGCAAGAGAAATGAGCAGCATTTTCATACAGAGATACCTAAAAGGTATCCAACCTTACATGTTCCGAGCAGCTGTGAAAGCTGATATGAAGGGTGGCTTCTGAGGTGTGTGAAAATATTAGATCAGCAAAGGATGAGACTCCAGATGGAATAGGAAGGAAGAGGGACTACCAGGCTGTTTCCTTCTCCCTAGGAAAACCAGAGTGGCATGCGTGCATAGTCCTGCTGGTTATGCTTTGGAATGACTCAAGAAAACTATGTCAGAACTGTCTTGCAGATTTCTTCAGCCATCATCAGACAGGTGTTCCTACCACAAGGAGAGTGTGGCTCCAGTAAGTCATGATGAAATCCCAGTAATCTTGGCCTAGAACTACAGCAGTTCCTCTCTTAGGCACTTGTGTGTATTGGCTGGTTCTCTGGAGACCTTCAGAAGTATATGTTTATCTCCAAAGTAATATTGGAATTGAGGCACTTGTCTTCAGAAGCAGGCTAAGCTTCCTCTAGGTAAACTATGGGTAGATAAAAGGAGAACTATTAAGGCCTTCCTTTTTGTCATGGAGAGCTGTATACTGCCTCTTCTCCATTTGTCTGAAAAGTGTTTTGTAAAGACAAAGAACAGTTGAACAGAGTGTTCAAATCAGTCCCTTGAATAAAAAGCCTCTTTGCAGAGGAGAGAGGTTGTGCCTAATCCACTTGGCTAGGCAGGATACCTGTTGAGTGCTTTTCGATTGTACTTCTTACTAATCGCTAAATGCTTTGAGTCATCCGATGATTAGCACAGCCTTACAGCCTTACATCCCCTGGTTTACTGATGGAGCTTTTTCTATTCCAACTGTCCTTGCGGTGGTGACATCAGGCAACACCTAAATGGAGGAGTTTTTCTATGTGGACATGCTGGGGCCATGCTTTCCCTTTGTGAAAGCAAGTGGCACTCGATGGAGACCAACACTCAGGCCAAGGCAGCTACACTGCAAGCAGCTTAAGGCTGAAGCCAGTTGTGTAAGCTGTGGGATATATACCTATATATGTGTTCATTGCAATACGTTTATAATCTTTCTACTTTTTTTACCTGTCATGGTACAGCACTGTTTTTAAAGAGTTATGGAAGCTGCCAGACTTCACATCCTTACAGGTCTGTTAATATGAATGTGTGATGTGTTTCCTTGAACACTTTTCCTATTATAATTGTACACAAGTGAAAACACACAGGCACAGGCTGTGGTCTGATTCTGCTCTCTTAAACCAGTGTAAAGAAATCAGAATGTGACCTGTCTCCCCTTCAAAGCAGGTGTGTAGAGGAAAGGTCTGCTAGACTTCCTGGCAGCATATGTTGTTTGATATTTTTTTACTATGTCACATTAGACTGAAACAGTTGCTTTTAGTGAGGTGAACCCTGTTATGTTCGGCTGTAATGAGTTCTGTAAAAGGTATGCTGTTGTGTTATGGGTTAGACTTATTTTTGCCAGATCAAAAGCAGTAAGTTTAAAGTGTAGAGTAGCATTGTAATTCCTACACAGGACTACTGTTTCCCTGCTATTAATAGTAGCTTATTTCATCTCACAATCACTGAATTAGGTAAAAAAAAAAGGTTAAGGTTCTCCTTATAAGGATTTTTTCTTGTGTGTTATATGCCAATACTGCCCTAAATGCAGCAGTCCTGTTAACCATAAAATTTAAAATAGTTTATGTAGAACAGTTCATAAAAACTGTGGTAAGAAAAAATAGTATTATCTGAAGCTTAATATTAATAGAAACAATATAGAAAAAATACATATTTACATAATGCCAAAATACAATTATATACATTAATATCTATTACACTTAAATTATATATATTTTTAAAAATCACCAGATCAATAAATTATACACAGTCTCAACAGAAAGGTCTGGCACCTTTCTAGTGCATGAAATACATATGTAAAAAACCCCAGGCAAACCCCTTAGTTAACAAATGTGGTCACAAAAGCAGTTGTCTGTAACATTCTTAGTGCCTTGAATAAACAGCATCTGAAAGCAAGGAAAACTGAGATTAGAAAAAATAAAACATTCCATGTGGCTTCATGTTCAACTCTGCCAGCTGACTGCAGTGCTCTGAAATGTGGTTGTGTAGCAGCAACACTGGCTGGCAACTCTTCTGAAAGCTAAAGCGCAGATCCCACCTTTGCTTTTGCTAGCACTCCCAACTTGTGGAACCTTGGTTATTTCAGTCCTTGGCCTCCTCCAAGCCTGCTCTGCCTGTTGATGACAACTCTGGTTTCTATGGGCTAGATCAAAAAAAATTGTTTTGCTCTCTCATCAAATAGTCTTTATTCCTCATGTTCAATTTCAGGAGCTACCAAGATCCTGCTGTCTGTCTTTGAAAACTTCTACAGCAATATCAGGACATACTGGCCATCTCAGCTTACAGCTTCTCCAGACTGGTCTGCTAGCAAGGAGAATAGGAGGTGAAGGGCAATGCTAGTGCCAGGTTTCTTACTCCTGCAATTCTTATTGCCAAGGGGCTGGATACAGGCTAGGAAAAAGAGCCTACAAGGATGGAGAGCTGGGGGAGGAAAAGCAGAGCCTTGGACACCTACATTATCCAGTCAAGGAAGACGGAAAGTCTCCTAAGGCCATATGACCAACAGCAAATGAGGGTGATTTAGAAATCAAAATCCATGAACAACAGAAGAGCCCGCTGAGCTAAGCCAGTGGCCTCAGTGCACTTAAAAGTGGATGGTGTAAACACCAGTGAGGTAAAGAAGGAAGCCAATATCATGATAGGGAAGGGGTTCAGTTCCCCCAACAGCACAGGAATTATGAAATGTGAGACAGGGAGAGCAGGAAGTTAAGGTGGGAGCAGGAAGAATTGTTACAATGTCTACTAATGGAGGAAACAGAGATGCAATTACAAGAGTGACAAGTGAAGACATGAAGGTCCCAGGAAGAGAACAAATATTGATGGCAAGGGATAGCACAATTTCCCTCCTCAATTACATTAACAATGAGCTATTACACTTGAATTTTACAATTCAATATACATGCACTTACCTCTATGATACTCTGGATTCACATTTTCATATATCGGAAACAAGGGATTTTCTTGTTCACTGCGAAGTTTTCTGGCTCTTAACACATCTCTCACACATTGATGTAGATACACATATTGACACTGCAAAAGAATTTGATTTTAAGTCGCTCTGGGAAATTTTGTGATTCATTTTCTGTATTGTGAAAATATCATTAGAGGATTAACTCCCTCACACAAAATCAAGAGTGGTGTTAAAAATGAAAATACACTTCTAGAATGAATCTCCTTTTCAAACTAGTAATATAGTGAACTTTTGTGATCACCTGTTTTTAGAAATGCTACAGGTAAAACATAAATGAACATAATATGTTTTGACAGATCATTTCATGAGTGAAAGCTCTATCAACTGTGAAGCATAAGTTGACACAATGCTGTGTTAGATAACTACTACTTCTGAATGTTTGGGTCTAAAGTACGTGTAACAGAATTAACATGTACAGAAAGCATATAAAAGAGATAATTTCCTGATTTTTTTGTTCTGAAAAGAAATATTTTCCACAGAATTTCTTCATAATATACAAATATTTCACAGAACTGTGATGAACTCAAATAGTCTGTCAAAAGCAGTATTTTTTTAATCCAAAATCAGTTGTAAGATTGCTTCTGACTAGGCGGCGACTGACAGACTGTCTTTTCTGAAGAATGCCTTTCGTAGAAGGGAACTAAGATGACATTCGCAACCAAAGCAGAGGGAGTCAGCATGCTATTCATTATTTACCAAACCACCTTGACACAACAGATTGTTAAACCTCCATGCTTTGCCACTCTTTGTATAAACTTTTTTTAATATACTTTATCTCAAAGATATAATTTCTCCAATAAGCACATGTATTTTCTCCTCCAAGATCTTCTTTACTTAGTTTTCACTAGAAATTCAGCTATTGCTCTGAGCATTTTCCTAGTGTTCTGGCTCTGGGAAAGTGAGGATGCTTGCTGTTAAGCACATAAAACTGCGGTCTCTGCGTAGCAGAATCCTGCACCCCATCCATCAGTTTGGTGGAAAGTAGGCCAAGGTATGGAGACTTCCTCTGGCAGAGACTATTTGGGACCGAAAAGGTAGACAGCTTCTCTGCCTGTGTTACAACTGCTGCGATGAGCCCACTGCCTTTTGAACTGATGGACACAGTTTTCTGTTGTTTCCCTGCATGTCTCCAGCTGCAGTCTCTTGTCTTAAATAGCTTTTGGCAAAGTCTGAAGCATGGGCAGTGTTTTGCTGCTGCTGTTTTACTGTGACTACATAATGTCAAGCATGATGGTGCTGTGACCTTCGGCTGGAGCATCTCATTGGATATAGTCCTATCTGCTGGCTTGCACTTCTCAGTGGGATTTAGCTTCTGCTACATGAACAGATAGGGATGCAGCTTTTACCTCATCACCCAAACAGACTGTGGAAGCCAAGCCAAGCCAAGCCAAGAACTAGGGTGTTCAAACACATCAAACGGAGTTTGTGGAGCAGATCTTTTCCTCCCACGCTTCCCATCTCCTTTACTTTTTCTTAAAAAAAATGTTAAGAATGATTTTGTAACTCACTCTTCATTGCAAACTTTGAATCATCATAAAACACCAGGACAAATTTAATTCATTTTCTTGTAGCAGGGTGAGAGATTGTATTGCTTTTGCTCCAAGCTGCCTTGATGAAGGCAGATCCAAATCAGTAACCATATACAGATGCAACTGACAGTTCAGATTAAGAAGACTTGCTGAGCATACAACAGCTCGGTGGCTGTGCACTGACACTATATGGTCATTCTACAAGCATGTTACAGCTCAAGTGGGATGAGTACGTGTGAGCTGCAAAAGCTTTCTGTCAACTTGCCTCTGGGATGCTGACTATGAATTGTTCCAGGGGCAGGATTGGTTACAACAGGGATTTGGGTAAGACTTGAGCCACTGTTGGCTTGGAGCAGAAATGCATTTAGTGCTGGTAGTGGGAAGGTGGGCTGCTCCTCACTATTGCTGTAGATATTTCGCTTGGGTCTGGCTGCCTTTTGACTTAGATGCCACATCAAGCTCGTGTCAAAGGTGGGCTTTGTATCATATAACTTTGGTTATCTATAAGGTTGGTGTTGAATTCACGCTATTGAGGTAGTTGCCTTTTTTTTTTTCCAGCTAGGAAAGAAGAGCCACCCTCCCGAGATTCCTGTCTGCCTTCGCTGACTAGAATTGAAGGGAATGTAGAAGGTGAGATGAATCTGTCTCTAGGATTTCCAGATCAAGCTGAGAATTTGCCTCCCCTCTAACAGGAAGTCTCCTGTAATTAAGATAGTTCCAGGAAATCTCTTTTTTTTGCATTCCCAGTTGAGCCTCTCTTTACATCCTTGTGCAAATTTTACATCTTTCAGCAACTGCTGTCACTGATATTCCTGTTTCCAAATTTCAACAGAGCTCCATTAGTACCAAGCAAGATGTAGCCTCATCAAACTTGTTCTGAGTCCTCTATTAACAGTTGTATGTAAAGACTGCCTCTACAACTCACCTTATTAAATCAGCTCCTAAGTGTTTAGCTGCTATTACTGTAATTTTCTTGCAGTTTTAAAAGCACAGAAAGAAATACCAAACACGTACTTTTCTGCACTTTGAGAATAAATGTACTTGCTTTTGCATAGTACATTAGGAGAATGCTGATCAACTTTCCAATACCATTAATGAAAATGACAGAGCAGCTCAATAAAAAATGAACTGCAAAGGCAAAAGGTCACAGTGTTTAGAGTTTTAAAATTATGTACATCTAATTTTCTCTGTCGTCCATTCCTCTTCCCTATTATGTCAACCTATCTGTCTGGTTTAGACTTGTTTTCCAAACCCATTCCTGAAGGATCTATATCTGCTCAAAGCTTATTTACTGGACACTGCACTAACAAAACAATGTGTCGTTAAGTGTCTGCTGCATCACACTGCTGGGGTGATTGTGGCCCAGTGCCAACAGGAGAAATCTATAGGAAGTACAGCTACCACTTGTTATGCTTCGGACCTGCTGTACAAAAGCCAATGGAAACAATCCTGAACTAGCAATTCTCACAGAGCTAAAATATATATAACTAGTATTTCACAGCGGAGTAACTGTGAAGTGCTTTGAAAGCCTTGAAGATGACAAATTGATTATGATATACTCCAGCTGGCTTTGCTGTATTGCAGGCTGTCCAAAACTTACCTCTGTCTGAACCATGTGAACCCGGTGAAGCCTTAGATCATGTACTGCTGCATAAATGTCAACAGTGTCCTTTGAATCCAGCTGCTGCAGAATTCGGTCCAGTGCAATGAATGTGCCAGTCCTGCCAACACCAGCACTGGAAAAGAAAACAACACAAAAGATTTAAAAGGACATGGATCAAAGCATTCAGTATCTTCATGTGATACTTTTGTGAAGTTCAGATCTCCAGGATGAGAAACTCATCGTTCAAATGGTATCTCTGGGACTTCAAACACTTTATAGAATTTGTTTAGGAAGGAGGAAAAGATAGTGATGGTAGAAGTATCTCTGCTACTGCCCGTACTGCTTTCTGCTTTGGATTAACTCAGTCACTGAAATACACTGGGAAACTGCACCTGACTGTAACTTCTAAATCTCTTCTCTTTGGCGATGAACTAAAAGGCTTCTTTCTAAAACATCAGTTGGCTTGTGCCCTGTGGAAAGGCAGAGAAAAGCAAAGTATCCCAGAGTCCCTAATAGCTGAAATGCTGTGATATTGGGCTTGGAGACCGGCAGCCAGGAAGAGGGAAGTTGACCTGCCAGTGATACAGTAGACATCTGACACGTTGCAGCACATGATGTACAAGCAGACACAAATGGTGTCATGTAAGATACATGCCTAAGCCCAGGTAATGTGTGCAGGGGTCAGATACTACATTCAGGTAGTACCACTGAGTATATGGCTTTATCAGAAGATACACACAGCATCATGCTGCAGTCTCTCTCACTGTTGCTGCAGCTGGCCAGTAGATCACGGATAAGGCAGTCCAGTTTTGCCTTCTTTGTATACATGTGTAGGGGTGGATCATGGAACAGAGTTAAAACTGCAACCCTATGGATTCCAGAGATGGAACAACAGCAGAAGTGCATGAGAAGGCAGCAAAAAGAGGGAGTCTCAGTTAGAATGGGGAAAAGGATGGATCTGCCAGCTAGTCTCAACTTTCACATGCAGCTGGATTCACTCCTGAGTATATCTTACATTTTTGGAACATCCCTTTGTGATTCAGATGTTGGGTGGCAACAGCATGACATAGCCAATTTAAGAATTCAAATGCTTATGGGCAGTGGCAGCTGCTGACACCTTTAGTGCTCTCCAGTGGTCCCACAGAGACACAGTGGTTCCCCGAGAATCATTTTCAGGACATCTACAGGGTGAAGCTGTGGGTGAGTGCATGTGCCTTGGGAATACTGCTCTGGTGTATCTGGAGACTTAGGCCATGGACAGCTACAGAATCTGAGAGACAGATGATAAGTGTAACAGGTGTGAACATTCGGGATCTTCCCAAAGGTACACACAAAGGCTCCATGCCACTGACATTTTGCTGCTGCACATACCTGCAGTGCACAATAGTTGGTCCTGTGTCTGGGGTTCTGTTAATGTAATCCCTTACAGTTCTGACAAACTGAATCAGGGACTGCGTCGTCTCTGGCACACCGTGATCTGGCCAGACTGTGTAGTGGAAGTGACGAATGAGCCTTGTTGAGTCAAGCTGCTCTTCCTGTTGGGATACAAAAGCATGGGTCATTAGAACAGATAAGACAAGAGAGTACATACACAACATGCACCTTCAGAGTAAATGTTATGGCTGCCACCAGAGAAGAGCTGGCCAAGATGCAACTGTACTACAGCAGAAGAAATCTTCCTAATTTAGCCTTGCAGGTGTTTTTTAAGCCAATTCATTAAAAAAACCCCAAAGAACGCAAACATACACTGCAGATTTTAAACTCTCGTATTGTCCATTCTGGAAGGACTGACTCAGACAGCATCTCAACAATCAGGTCTCCATAGTACAAGGAATCCTGGTCAAGGGGCCAGTAGTGATCACACTTCACCTGCAAGGACACAGGAAAAAGGAGAGATTTAGTGCCCAAAATGGCTCCTGTGCCCGAGGAGGAAGAGAGAAAGGCAGTAGCTGAATCCATAGAGAGATGTGACCCCCCCCGCCACGTTAGCTCAACAAACAGGACCTGGGATGTAAATAGGCTACAATAGGGCTGGGAAGTGGAGTTTTTATCACAGACGTTGGTGATGGAGGAAACATCAAGCACTTCACTGATGCCCTCTTCTGGATGTCATAAAATTTTCTGTGCCAACTCTTCTGAGAGCTCTGCTTGGATGACAGCTAGGCAGGCCTCTGGTCACTGCTTCCCCACCTCTTGCTGAGACATAGCAGTGGGGTCCCACTCAGAGCCAGTGAAGCACAGAAGGAGATAGGTGGCTGCCTGTCCTGTATTTGTTTTTGCTATCTATCTCCTCAAGAAGAAACGGTAAACTGAAAGGAAGTATTCCCATACGTGCCACTAGAAGATCAGTGTTTCCAAGTCTGTCTAATCAATTTACAGATCTAGTCCTTGTCTTACAAAGAGTGCAAAATGTGGTTATACTTGAGGAGATGGATTGCTGAGATAGTTAAATAACATACCTACACTTGTACTCAGTAAGACTATTAAGTGTATGAGAAGTCTCTTTGCTTACTACAACAGAGCTTAAGCATCAGAGAGAATTCCATGTATTTAATGATCAATATTTGCTGTCTAGAGCATTATTTAAAGTAGTAGTTAATTTGAGTTGATGTGCTAAACAGGTATTTTTTGCTAGTGGCAAAAGAGACAATTTTCCTTCTGCATGCTTAATGGGATTGTATTAGTACTAGAGAGCAAGTCCTAGATTCGAGACCTGAAGTACTGAGCTCTGCTCCTAGCTCTAGCCTTTACACGCTGCATGATCTTGAGATGGTAACTGCATCCTCACTTCAGAGCCTTAATCTGTCTCCAGTAGATTACGCATCTTATCTCTTACAGTATACCTCCTTGACTGGGTCCTTAGGCATTAGTGTGATGCTAATAATAAGCATAAACTTTTAACAGAGGTTAAACCAGTCAATAATAAAGAAGAGTCACTGCTCACCCGGCCCTTCTCAACACACTGGGTTACCATGACAATATTGTGAACATTTTGCTCCCATGCCATCTTCCAGAACTCATCTTTGGTGCCAGGCAAAGGGCCCTGAGTCGCTATGTATTCCCTGCGGAAATTATTGCCCTGCAAGTAAAGAGAAATCCATTAATTTCCATAAAGGCAGAAAAAATATCTTCTAGCAACTGAACAAGCCATGGGGTTGCAGCCAGGGTTCTACAGCAACAACATCTTTGCTGGGACAAGAGTACTGAGAGCTAAATTGTTGCCTTGGACCGGGAAGCAGAAAGCTGGTTGGAAGAGAAAGAAGGAATAGACTGCAGAACTGTATCTAAATACTCGTCCCTTTGTGGCAGTCAAAGTGTTTCATTGTTCTATTGTGTTCAGAGCAGTCTCAAGCAATTTTGGAACTACCAGAGGTTTTTGTTTTATTTACTGTTTTTAATAAATTAGCTGAGTTCTGGCTTGAAATCTGGATTCCTAAAGCTACTGCTATTAACAGTCACAACTCTTTGGCAAAGGGCATTATTTTAATATCAGTCAGTTTCACCATCTTGCAAGGTGCCATCAGGATGAGCTACAGCTCCACAAGGAGGATGATTCCTGCAGTGATAGCTACAGTTGTTGTGGACACTATATAAATCAGTGACCTTTAAAAATGTGTCCGTGGCCAATTAGACCTGCTATCTTACATAACTATAGCAATCCAAGAAAGTGTCCTTAAGTGCTGGGTAAATCACTCACAGTTAACTTAATGGCAGTCAGACACAGCCTTTCAGCACGCCCACAAAATGAGTTCTCAGACTTTTAGCTCAAGAGAATAAATGAAGGGGGAGGGGAGCCTTAAGCATACAGCTTTATATTCAGTTTTAGATGAAGGACAAATTACCACTGGAGGGAGGACTGTAAAACACTGTCCTTGAGTCACTTACTGGTATGTAGCTTGCATTAATGTAGTCTGAGCAAGGGTCATCATCCACATTGGAAAGCTTCACTCGTGATGTATCATCTAGGAAGAAATTGATTGCAAGAGGCTTATGGCTAGGTCTTGATTTTCAGTCCCTCTCCCATTTACAGAAATGCATTTGTGAAAGGGCTGGCAGCATTATTAAAAGGATTTTAGATGGAGGGCTAGCTTAGAGGGATAAATGTTTTTATTTATTTGTACTGCCTCTTTTATTTGTAAGTGCTGTGGATTGTCCCAAAGACTAGGAGATGGATGGGTGAGAAAGAAGCAGTGAATATCCCAAAATTCTTTCTGTTGAGTTGCAGAGGATTTGTTATGGCAACAAAAGAGCCACAACAGCATCCTTCTTTGATCCTGACAGCAGTGTGTTGTACCGGAGAGCAGTGCCCAGTGCTTCAGAGAACCACAGTTCTTCAGAGGCCTGCACAGCTTCCAAACTAACAAGCATGAACAGGCCAATTGTCTTCCCTAGCTAGAGAACCATCTGTAGGCAGGTACAGAGTGCCTAAGCTGCCAGGTCCCTGACTCGTGAGATAACGCCATGTTGAGGAGTTATTTCTTGCACATCACAGACAGGCTCCCCAGCCAGCAGGCAGAACACAGGAGATGCTGCGAGGCTGTACTCAAAGCACATACCACATTCAGTAGCAGGGCAGCATGTGGAACAGCAAGTCATGTGGTGTTCCTCGATACACAGCATGTGTTACCTCCAAAACTGCCAGACAGGAGATCTAAGGGGGAAACTCTCAATGACAAGCCTTGCCTCCAGAGAACAGGGCTAATCTCACATGTGTGTCTTACCGTGCAGAACCACACTAGCTCTACATTGTATAGTAGGTTTGCTGTGTCCTCTGAAGAAGAAAGACTTGTCAAGGTTATCAAAAAGCACTGAATGGATCATAGCCCGTATGTAAACAGCCTTACTGTTATTATTTCTACTATCCTTGTTACCAGCAGTGACTGAATGCCCTCATAGCTGGAGCTTTTCCTCTCTAGACTGAATGCTAGCTATTACCCCCCTAGTGTGAAATGAAATTACTGGTCTGTGTGAAGCCAATCAGGGCCATACATCATCTGCTTCCAAGCACCAGAACCTGAGCTGGCAGAGGTATTTCATCTCTGACAGGAAGGAGGGAAAGGATTGCCTGCACTCTATTTTCCACTAGGCTTACTGAAAAAAGTGAAAAATAGCTGGTGTGATGTAATATTACACAAGCAAATATAAAACTCACAGGGCAATATATTATTGTATCGATTTTTCCCTCTGTTCTCTGGTAGAAGTGCTATGTCACACGTCTGGTTTCGACCCACATCTTTCAAGTCCTGCGAAAAAAAGTAGGAATAAAACATGTGGTGAAAATAATTAAAGGATGTGACAACCCAGGGGGACACATTGCTTATCAGCTCTCAAAGGCCCTGGACAGAGAAAGGGTGTTTTTTAAGAAAACAAACTGAAATTAAATAGCTAATCATACTGGTATAAGGCAAGAATATGGCTGGCAGGTGTTTTCCATGCATTATCAGATATGCTACACAAATGAATACCACCGTCCTCAGCCAGATGCACATCAGGCAGAGGCTGTCAACGAGAAGATGCTGTGCCAAATTAAGAGCTGGTTTCTGCACCAAGATAACTGGAGTTCAGGTGAGATGCTCAAACTTTATTTGGATTTGTGTAAACAAGACAAACAAATACAGGCCTTTTCTAATGCATTAACCCATTGATTTAGCCAGCCCACCCCTTCATAAAGCACGTCCTTTGCCTAGGTTAGAATCCCACCTCATACTCCTTGGACAGGAGGTAGTTGGAGTCTGCTTGAAGTTTGGTGAAGTGTGCTTCAAAATGGCTGACTTTGATGGGACTAAAACATTCAACAGGAGGAAGAAAATCACAGGATGAATCACAGACATAATTTATGCAGTTAATTATCAAGAAGCTTTTTTAGGTACTAATTTTTTCTTTTTACCTGGAAGTTTTCCGGTTCCTAGAAACAATTTCAAAAGAAAAAAGAAACACTCCATCAGTGAGCGACCAGAGGGGACTGTTCATCCATGATGACATGTTAAAATACTGCTCTTAGAAACAAAATTTTTGACGTTACCCTTTTTGCCCCAAGTTCAGATGGACTGACAGTGGCCTGTCCCTGCGAATGCTCAGCCTTGCTGTAGGTCTCTCGTGACCATTGCTGGAATAAAAAGGAAGGAATTTTGTTTTACTGTTATGTTCCAATAATGGTTAGAGCTGCCAATAACATAACTGACATTGGAAAAAAGTTGTTAAGTTGAAAAGTCTTGTTTTGATTTGTGGTTCTGATCATGTGACATTGCTCTTATCTGTGGCACAAAGTTTTTTTGTATTTTAATTTGGTAACAGTGGTGTGGAGTGCATGTGCACAGACAATAAGATTTCCTTCTAGCTCTGAAACACTCACTGAGCAGTCTGTGATTAAGGAGGGTGTCTATGTTAAGATGGGCCCTAAATCAGTTTATACTCTACATGCAGAAAGGAACATGCAGGTAGATTTTCAGAGCTGTAAAAGGCCTGCAGCTTCCAGCACATCCACGCTGGAGACCAAGCCTCTAGGAGATGCCCAGGTTCATAACAGGACTAAGTGGCAGAACCACAGTAGGCTTTGGGGAAAGCTGCAGAAGTGGCACTGACTCCATAGGGTTAGCATTGCCTTTCATCCTTTCACTGCCATCTTCTCCTTCAACACACCTCCCTTGGAGAACACTTTCTCTTTATGTATGATGAGGGAAATCCATACCAGTATACTTGAAGTCCTGCTGGCTATATAACTTGCAACAAGAAACCACACTCTGAAGTTTTTCTACACTAAATAAATGCAATGAGATGAGCAAGGTGGAAAACACAGCAATTTGCACTCTATTTGTGCTCTTGTCACTACATACTAGAGATGGTTAGCAGTGCACAAGTCTATACCTGTAACATTGCTAATGATTTACACCTATTTTTATCTGGATGGCATATAGAGGAATACACTGAATTTATTCCTAGAGCCTAAGAACACCACAGCTAAAGGGTAAATCCATTCTGACTAAAAGCTATGACTGGTCAGAAAATAGTTTTTTTTCAATGTGAAATTCTGCCACGTGAAAAACAAATTCAAAACAGATCTAATCTTGTATGAGTAAAAGAAATTTCAGATTTTCAGAGTCTAATATTGAATTTTTTTTATTCCAGAAACCATGAGGGAATTCACATCGATGATGTCATATCTCTTTCAGTCAATGTTGAAAAAATGCTTTAAATGGATAAAGCTTTTTTCAAAGTTGAGCTAGAGCATTTCACTTTTTAAAAACATTATTAAAAATCACTTTTTAAGATACATCTATAAGGTGAAATATACAACTATAGTTCACCAAGAAATGACAAGTAAAGTTTGAAGTAATCTTTTGGACACTGAGGTAATGCCACACCTTAAGATTTTTGAAAAGAAATTATAAAGTCTAAATGAACAGTTTCAAGATCTTCCCATATACAACGCAAAAGAAATTAATTTGAAACATTCCATTTTTGATGAATGCATTCAGTTTGAATGATAAAACAGTTTTCCAGGAATATTCAGATTCCTACTGAAAAATAAGTTATATGGATCCTCTATGAGATAATTCTGAGTAACATCATTAGGTATTTGAAACAAGAATATTTCTTAATATGCAAGTCATTAGTTTTGTACTTAAGCATGTACAGATTTTGGAGGATGCATTTTATCTGTTGAATAGTTCAGTGCATTCCCCCAATTTTATTGTATTGCTTAAATGAATATAATTTGACCTGACTTCAATAACAAAGACTGATAAAGGGACTCAACTCACCCAACTTTTTGTCTGTAGACAAATAAAGCAGTAACAGCCACTAACATCACAATCAGAAATAAGCCAGCACTCACACCTTCAATAACTCCAAACAGAGGCTCTAGAAACAAAACAGTATATTTATGCATCTTGAAGAATCAAAGCATCAATAACTTTCAGAGAATATGTTGTTATCAGCCGAAGAAAATGGTTAAATATAAGGAAATGCAAGACATATAAAAACTTAGATAAAACTTGGCCTTGATTTTCTGTCCTTATTTTCTCCAAACATTAGACAAAATCTTTCACCCCCAGTAACAGTAAAAGAAAGCACAGCCCCATTATATGTGAGTTCGTTTCTCTTGCACTTTGAAGCTTTCTTGGTCACAGCTTTACTGAGCATATAACCTTTCCTCTACTGTCAGCAGCTCTATCAAGCAGTCCTCTGAATTTATAAACTAAGGCTGGATAAGGCACAGCTGCAGCCTCATTTCAGAGCAGCCTTCAGGACAGGCACAACAATCTGGTTTTGTTCCACTCCTTAAGAATAGTTCTGAGGCACAATATATATTCACCTGCTGCAGTTATTGAAAAACAAGCCTGAAACTGACCTGCCTCTGTAGTGATCGGTAAAGAGAAGAAGGTGTCTGCGAAGAGCGGTTTAGGGAGTTCCTTTGGGTCTTCACTAAAGAGCTGGGTAAAAGCCCGTATGCTGATCCTGAAAAAACAGTACCATTATAGTTAGGGCTCATCAGGTGTTCAGAATCAACAGCACAGTAAAGAACAAACTCTCTTGCCCCTTAGAGATAATTAAAACCTTTCCACTGACCACAGACAGTTCTTACAGCAGGTATCTGAGTTAAATACCATAGCTGAGAGAGCCCAGCTAGTACAGGTAGAGGGCTCTGAGGTACACTGGCACAGGTAACAGATGGCACACACAGCTGGACCATGGCTGAAGGCAGGACTAGCAGAAGCTGCAGTGGGGAGATGACTCAGAAATGCTTCTCTGTGGGGACGTTTGACCTTCATGTGGCTGGACAGGGCTGTGTTAACAGAGAAATATTACAGTCCTCTTGGTTCTCTGATAATGCTGGGCATTTCCTTGACTGAATTATTGGGAAATATGCTCTAGTGAGGGCAGACTGTGGTAGAGTAGCACTGTCTTGAAGATGATGAAGCTGAGAGGTGTGACGTGCACTGCCTGGCATGTGCCTTCTGTCCATGTCGCTGCCCAGTGAGCAGCTTGCAGATCTCTTGGGAGAGTGTTTGCCTGCGGGAGGGGCGTGACTGAGTTGCACTGGAGTTCATATTTGGTTTCACAGCCTGTGAAACTGCTGGGCAGTCACATCCTTCCACACCTAGCTCTGGACCCTGGGGACAGTGCCACAGGTTAGAATAACCTCCAGGTTTTTCTAGCTTGTTCTAAAGGACTGGTGTGGGGTAGTGGTGCCAAACAGACTGAATGAAGCATCCTTGCCTTCTCCTGTTCAGCGCAATTCTAACTTTGCTGATGGTCTTAAGTCTTTCCAAAGAGAGATTTAGAAGCTATAGGAGAGCTCCCCATCAAGTTGAGGGAAATAGACAAAGTTATTCACTGCACAGAGTTTTGTGCATAAATCATCATATCATTCCCATGCTAGTGAAGGACTGGTTCATACCTATGAAAAGGGGGCATAGATAAAGCTTTTATAAACTCACAGTGAAACACAAAGAATAGAGTACAGCCTAGTTATTAATCTGCAGAAACTGAAGTGTATCAGGCATCCAGACAGCAACGTGCCTAATAATGACAGAGCAGAACTGCCAACATAAGCCTAACCTATAAGCAGTCCGAGGCTTTAGAGGTCCATCGCAGAATTTTTGCTGATCTGGATCACATCTTCCTCCCAGATTTTCCATTTCTCCTCCAAGCTTAATGTCAATGCTTTTATAGTCACTGTCAGGGTTTTCAGCACACCTACTGGCAAAATAATCTGTCTGGTAGATGTGTATAGAGTCGTTGCGTTTGTACTCCAAGTAGGAAGGTAATGGGTGCTGCTCATCAGGCTTTGGTCCTTCACTACCTACATCACATGCAGAGAAAGACAGAAGGTTTACATTTCACAGCCATTAATGCGATGCATTTTATAGGCTCCAGCTGTTGACAGACATACTGTTATCCGATTTCCTAGCATTTCTCAGAGGCTGTACAGGCTACCTTCTGAAAAGAAAGCTACAGTGGTTAGGATATCTTGTTTCTAGTACCAGATTTGCTACTATTTTTCTAGGGAACTTTAGACACTTCCTCACAACATCTCAGCATAACTTTTCCATATACAATGCTGCAATAGGCGTGCACAGGTCAAATTCAATGCTATGACATTTTTTCCTGTGCTGTTGGTGGAAATCCCTGTGTTCTAGATTCCTGGATCCTACCACTAACTATTTCAAAAAGCAAGTGAAAAAAACCTCCATACACTGGCAAGTCTACTGTATACAGGGAAAAGCTGCAATAGCAAATGACAGGAATGTCCTGAATGGAAAGTCACAATAAAATGTAAAAGATGCAGTAGGCAAAGTCATGGGAATAAGTAGTCTCTTTCTCAGAGAGCCTTATAGTCTGCTAATAGATGACAGAGTAGACAGCAGAAATATCATCTCTGCTTTTTTTTCCTAAGGGTTAACAGACAGAGAGATTAAGAAACTTTCTCAAGAGTCACAGAATATGTCCTGGCATGCCAGTAAATGAAGCCATGTCTCAGAACAAGATATTAAGGTATTAATTGTTGAGGCATCCATCTGTTTTGCCACACGTTTCCCTGCATGCTACAAGTACAATTTCTGTTCTGTTTTACAGTGCTGCACACAGTCATTTTCTTCAGTAAGAAAACACCACCTGGGAGATGCTACTTTTGCTTTCTCAGTATGGCCCGCTAAGGTTCTCCAAAAAAGTTGCCTTAGTGTTCTCACCTAACATTTAAACTACCTTTTGAGATCTGTGCACGGCAAGGTAGTTTCTTCTGTGTTTACTGCCAATGGCATCCAGCATAAGTCTCGTACTGTGGAAATTTCCAAAACATGCATGAGAGCATAACCTAGAGTTCTGAAGCTAACTAATGCTTCTGGCTGAATTTTGCAGTTGCTACTGACTGACTCTCCGAGGAAAAGACTGAGTTCACAAGTCCCCAGGCTAGGGAGAAAGTATAGATCCAAAATCTCTATGAAACTCTGACTGTGTTGTACCCCTCCATGTAACTCCTATAGGCTACAAACAGAATGATATAAAACCATCACACTTACCATCAGCCTCTCTCACAACCACAGTAAAGTACTTCACAGCTCCATTAGTATCACTAAACCAGCTGCAGTTAAAAGTAAAGTTGATAGAGGATTTGGTAATCAGCACTTCTTTTTTGTTCACTCGGATGTCTGGAGGTGGCTGAGGGGGACCTGAGTAATTAAAAAAAAAAGAAAAAAGAGAGAAAGTCTTATCTGTGTATTCGCTGTGAGTCAGAGCTAGCAAGGAAAATGCAATTCATAATAAAGTTCAGCTGACTGGACCCAAGACTCTGATTCTACTCTCTTTGCAATCAAGAAAGGGTCTTCACCTCCCATAGTGAAACCATCAAAGGACGAAACAAGCCAGCAGTCACTTAATCATGACAGTGGCAGCTCCTCAGTAAGATTTTGTGCAGAAACCCACATGGAAATGCATTAAAGTTTTGCTAAATTTATGAAATCAGAAATTGTAACTGCTAAAAATGATTGTCAGCTATTTGGAGGCCACTTAGCACACTCACTACAGGCAGTTACCCATCTTAAGCATCAAAATTCCTACTTCCTTTTCCAGAGGAACAGCCACGAGTCAGCCAGACACATCATTCACCTACAAAGTACCATTTTCCAGACTGACTGCAGAATTTCCATAGGAAATACTCTTTGTGTGACAGAAAGCAATACCTCGAATAGTGACACAGCAGTAGTAAACTGGAAAGTGAAGTACATAGGGAAAAACCTTCAGAGGACCAGTGTGGCAAAAGTGGGGATTTTAAGGATCTACATTGCTGAATCTTTTAGAAATCTTTATTACTGAAACTGTACTGCATGTATGGGAAACATATCAAATATGTAAGCAGGTGTCTAAACTTCAAAAGGTTTTAGATCAGAAAAAGAACCAATAATTCACATTATATGTTATTTAGCTAAACCCCTTAGATCTACAGCGCCTAGTTGCAATTTTTTTGTGTTCCCTTGAGGTAGGGCCTCCAGTGTTAACCAGAGCCCAGAGGAGCAGCAGTGTTCAAAACAAATAAGAACAAACGTGAAACAGCTAACCTTCAAATAGGACTCAGTCTCACTTCTTATGCCATGAGTAGCTAGCTCTTAGTTAATCTGATTTGTAACATCCTTTGTGGTAGAGGAAGAAGATGACACAGTTGCAATTAAAAGGCGATTGATATGGTAAGGGAAAAGGCAGGTTGGTGACCAAACTCTAACTTAGCTCACTAGCTCCCAAACCAAACATAATTTTTAAGAACTAACGTTTCACGCAAATGTGGCTTTTAATAAGCAGCTATAGAGGTATCCCTGAAGATAGGCCTCCTGGCCATCCTGTCATTTTTGAGAAGTTTATCCCTGGAGTAGTTTAGGTCTCTGTGTTGTGCTGCGCCATTGAATCCAAGGTACTGCAAAAACTGGAGCAGCTCTAGGGCCAACAATGGCAGGCTGTTGATCATGGTGATACCTCGCAGTGCAGAGGCACCAGCAGATGTTACTGCTGCCCTCCGTTCAGCAGCCTACAGGCAGAGAAATTGAAGAAGCTGTTTCAAAGCACTTGCTATGGAAATCTGTGATGCTTCCTCAGGTATAACTCCTACAGATGGTTTTGTCAAGCAGCACCTCAGAAGAGTGTATAAAGAGCCTAAAAAGGACTCACTGCCACAATCCAATGTCCTTACTGACGGATATTTGTGCTGAGAATGGCTACCGTCTGTGAGGGGAAACAGGCACAGGAAGCCAAACAGCAACCATGAAGACCATTAAAGGTGTGTGATGAAGAAGACATTTTTGCTGCCACATATCAGAGTGACAGGATAATTTTTTGTGTTTCTCAGGCTATATTTCATGAATGAGCCAAGTAAGGAGGTCTGCTAATGGAAGGAGGCGACATAGTTAAAATCCTACATTGTCTGTCACAACAGGGACCAAAGGACAGGTTGACCCTATTTTGGCCACTAAATTGCGAGTTCCACGGATTGGTGATGGAGGATTTCAGAACTCCTTTTGCTGTCTAACCAACACAAGTAATTGCTTATTACTGCTCACTGCCTCCCTTCATGGCAACTCCGAATTTCACTTACGGTCGATCATTGTGATGGTGCTGTCTTCAACTACTTCACTCGTCATGTCTGCAGAATGCACCTTGATGGACACCAGGTATCGCTTGTGGGGAACCAGGGTCATGATATTAAGCAGAGATTTGTCTTTTTCTATCCTTTTAGAAAATTCCACTTCACGAGTGTCCATTTTTTTGCATTCGACGCTATACCCATCGAAGTCAGAATCGGGAGGAGTCCAGGAACACGCAATGGCAGTAGAGGTCTGGGGCCGACAATGAAGACTTTGTATCTTGTCTGGTTCTAGAGGAACGTTGAGAAGTTGAAGCTCAGTGGGAAAAGGGACAGGCATCATACACTCTGCTCACCCTCCGACCCCTAGATTTTTCACCGTTTGATCAGAGCAGGAGGCAGGGAGCCAGAATTCCTGCCTCGACTGTAGATATGTGCTGCCTGATTATTAGGCAAGGCTCTCTAACTCTTTTTAGCCATCTGAAGTAGGATCTAGTGACATCAGCCTCATCAAGTTTGTGAATCTTCAGTAATTAATTGTGAAAACAAGCAAACAGAAAACAGGAACTATTTGTGAAATGTTAAGAACAGCAATACTGGAAAGCAATGGATTTCGAGGACTCTGTTACAATTTATTTAGAGGCTACATGAGGTCAATACTGATACTGTCATCTGGTGACTTATCTGGTTTCTGGGGTAGCATGTGCAGTGTCCATTTACTGAAGCATACCACATAAGTATGCTTTATCCATGTAATATTGGAGCACCATTTATTACAAGTGACATATAACAAGGATGAGATTTCACTTTCAGATTGCAAACATCTACATTTAAGTGATTAAACACAGGTGAAAGAGGTAGCTATGCTCTCAATTAATATGTTGAATGAAGTTTCAAGAGCTATTCAGCTTACTAAACACAGATGTCAGTTTGGAACAGAATCCCACCCCAAGTGATTTGAGGGTTTGCCAAGGCTCAGTTATTTTTACAATTCCAGGTCACTTTTTCAAATCAGCCTGCTGCTGATGTTGTTAGAGATGATGTGGATCCACAGACATGGACAGAAAAGCAGAGCAGCGAAACTTTGATTCCAGTTTCAAATCTAGTACAGCAGGTTTTAATTCATCCTTCCTGTCTGATTGTTCAAAAACATTTTGATTATTTCAGCATCCTTCTTTCAGAGAAGCTTGGCTATTCAGCCATATTTTACCCCTGAAACTGATTCATTCAGGCTCTGCAATCAAACAGCACCACTCTGGATGGGAAGACTGCAAATGTATGACCATTTTCAATTTTTAAACAGTTCACCTTGCACACAGCTAGGGCTCAGAGTCTAGCTGAATTAATCGCTAATCATTCATGAATTTATTAATGGAAATCACTGACTAAGAAAGGAATTGGTAAGATTTAACAGTTTCGCATCTTCTCCAGTTGAGTGTCAGGGTGCAACGGAAATTGTTACTTACTCGTTCTCACACTCGCAGACTGTGACCGACTGTATGTCTTCCAGTTGTCACCACTGACTGTTCTGACACTGAACTCATAGAGTCTTCCTGGTCGCAGGCCATAGATGATGCGTACTTTTGATTTGCTGCTGCTGTAGGGATTGAATACTGTGAGGTGATCCTTTGGAAGCCATTGCAATTCAAAATCATCATAGTCTGTCCAGTCTGGAGGACCCAGCCAAGTGATTGATAAAGAAGTGTTTGCAACATCAGTAAATGATACAGTATTAGGAGGGCTGGGTGCTACACAGAAAGAGGAGAAAAAAGGGGAAAAAAAGAGAGGTTCTTAATAAACTTTTACACAAGATAAATAAGATGAAATATGTAATATTTTCTTCATGCATCACAAAGTGGTTCATATTAGTCCGTGTACATAGCCAGTTACTGCATCTGTGCTGATAGTGATGACTTTCACAAACGTTACATATTCCTGTGCCTTTGAATGAAAAATAGTGCTGAACAAAATCACATTCCGTTGATTTAATACTCTTAAGGATATCCTTTATCTTTACACCTTCAGTGACTCTTAAATCCTTCCTCAGAATAAGTCTGTTCCATAGTTGTGAACAAATGTGAATTCTGATACACCGGAAAAAACAAAAATCCCAAAGCTTTTGTGTCTTTTACCTGTTCTTCCTTCAGCATCTGCTGTGTTGGTCAGGTCACCACTGTGAGTCATCACAACCAGAGTGTACTTTCTGCCAGGAATGAGCCCCTGGAAATGCCACTCTTTTAGGTCTTTCCTATGCCACGTTTCTTTCTGTGTCCCATTTGGATTGTAAAGAGTCAGCTCATAGAACTCAACATCTCCTGCTGCTGGACCCCAGGTGAACCACAGACTGTCTGTCATGTTTCGGTTGGATGCCTTGAGACCAACAACTGGAGCTGGTACTGAAAGAAAAAAGGGATGAACATTACTTTGTGTAGAACATCCTTAGGGTGATGAGAAGCAACAAAGTCAAGCAGACCTCACACTTACCCTATAACGACAGCCATGTAATAAACTAGACAGCCACCACAGCTGGCCAAAAAGCCAGGGAGCATCAGGAAGTATAACTCAATAGTTTCCTTTCTTATTTTGAACAGCTACTGTCCTCAAAATAGGATGAAATGTTTATAATAGACAGTTTTGCAAGCTGTTAAGCAGCTTTTTTCCATGGGTGTCTGTAAACACCCAATTCTGAAGTAGCTGAAGAAAGTGCAGAGGCAGTGGTACACAGCAGTTACTACATGGTGCTTCAGAGGATAAAGAAATGCTTCACAGAATATCAGGGCTGCTAGAGCAGTTTCGGAAACTCTGCTTCTCATGTGCGGCTAAACAAACAAGCCAGAGCTCCCCATGGGAAACAAGTTTTACTTCACTGGTAGACTGTCTACTCCATTAACCCTACTTGCTTTGCCTTTCGCCTTTTCCACTCATAAACCAATATTCCTTTTAGGATGAGAGACATCTGTTTTCCTTTAAGTCTTATGCAGCATACACTGGGATGTCCTTCTCCTGACCTGAGAACCTGGGAAATCTTGCTTCATTTTTCCTCTTGTAATGATATCATTCAGAACTTACCTCCTTCTTTAACACTTTTGATGTATAAGATTCAATTTTGTTATTTCGAATAGTTGCTCTAATCTAGCATAAACATCAGGCTCAGACCAGCTCACTGGTATCCCTCAATAGCACTGCACTGGAGACAGACTATTTTCTAAGATGTTCTTGCCTGTTCTTCCAAAGACAGATGACTCATTAGTGAGGTCTCCACTGCGAGTAACAATCACCATTCGATACATCCTCCCTTGCCGCAGGTTCTGGAATGAACAGTTCTGGAGGTGCTGCTCTCCTGAAATCCTGTCATGAAGGGACTTGTCTGGGTTGTATAGGAAGATGTCATATGAATCAAGCTCCCCTTGTGAGGTTGTCCAGCTGAAGGACAGTCGGTCAGTGGTGTTCTCTGTGACCTTCAGATTTGTGACAGCTGCTGGAACTGAAAAGAAGGACAAATGTGAGACTAAACATCAAAACGTTGAGCCACTAAGCTGAACTTTTAATAAAGTAACAACTCATGATTGGAATACATTTCAATTAAGCCACAAGTAGCTAAGTAATGTCAACTTTCAGAAGCAAGGCAAGAGCATTTATGAGGGACCACTGAGACTCTCCAATACAATGTTTATATTTCCCACTAGGCCTGGTTCTCCAGCCTGTGCTCATACAGTACTGTCCATTAACTTCTTACAAGAAGCTTTAATTGAGTAAAGACTGCAAGACTTGACTCTAAGTTTAGAGGAGTGTATTAATGTCAAATCCTGTGCTAAGAGCCTTGAGAGTGTCAATTAAAAACTTGATGACAATAAAGTATTCAGGTGGTTCCATAGCAGATAGACTGGGGGAAGCAGTTTATTTCAATATCCTTATTATGAACTATGGCCACATTACTATGTTAATAATTTTCAGATTCACATACCAAGCACATATCAGAAAAAACGATGCACAAATATGTGGAGTCTATTCCTACTGGAATCTTTCCAGAATCAGAATATAGAGATGACTCATGTATTTAATGATATCTGACTGAGAGAGATATAAATAAACTGAGATTTTCTAATTACCTGTTCGACCAACAGTTTCTGCTCGTTTACTGAAGAGCCCACCACTGACTGTCAAAACTTGTATTTTATACTTCTTGCCAGCTAATAAATCTTCAAATTTGTGCTGTTTGGCAGTAGCTGGCTCTGATTTGTTGCTCAGGAGGATTCCTTGCTCATTCAAGAGCAGAATGTCATATCTTTCAGCTACACCAGGAGCTTTCTGCCAGGTTACTAACAGGGAATGGCTGGTGTGAGCATGATGGGCTAATAATTCCTGAACTGGGGCTGGAACTGGAAGCAAAAATTAAAGGCAGGATATTACTAGGTGAAATACAGACCATTCAATACACAACTGTGAATACAGTAATCAATACAGAACACCTTTATATATTTTATGTTGACATTGGAAAATGGTTACCTGTGCATGTGTTTGCCCAGGTAAATAATTCCTAGACATAAATAAGTTACAGAGTATCATGGACACTTGAATTGGGCATGAAGAAACAAGAGATATACATAAATAAGCACGAAAAGAGGGAGAAGAGTGAGATGAACTGACTGAAACAGTTAAGAAAGGCATATGAAAAAGAACGGAAAAATAAAAAGTGGCAAATTGGTGCAAAATAGTGTCACAGAAAACATTAGCCAGCAGCTGTTGGACAAAAGTTGAGGCCACAGCACATATATGCAGGTGCTAAAGAGAGAGGATGGATTAAAACCAAGGTGTTCCGCTGTTTGTGGGTCCTGATATGTGGACTATTGGTGCAATGCATTGTCTAACAAGGATTGACCACGCAATAGGCTCTGCTAGAACACAATATTTGACTACATGGAGCCCTGCAGATGTATGTATGTACCAGACAGGTACAGTTACAGGACTGGGGAAGGATGGAACTGCGTTCACTTTATGAAGGCAGACTGTGGGCTGGGTACCTGAATCCCACACACATTAACCCAGGTAAAGCCATTCCTGTGACAGATCTCACTGGTATTAACAGTAATGCCTAAATATTTACAAGAGTGAGGACTCGTGCTCTGTGAGACAAAAAATTCTTGTGAGTTTGGGTCTCTGCACACCCAATGGTACATTTCTAAACATTATTAAATAACGGTCAGCTTCTGGGAAAACATAATGCAACTTGTTCCTTATTTCAAAATAAACATACTTGTTCTCCCAAAAGCTGCTAAGCTGTTGTGCAAGGTGCCACTGTTAGATTGCACAACCACCCGGTACTGCTCCCCAGCTTCCAACTTGTGAAACGTGTGCTCAGAGACGTGTTTGGAGACACTCTGGGAATCAAGCTGATGGTTTTGATGAAATATAGTCACTGTGTAGGAATCAACATCTCCACCTCCAGGAGTCCAGCTCACTTTCAGGCTGTTTGTCATGCCATTAGGTGACACATGAATGTTTCTGACAGCACTTGGAACTGGAAAAAGAAAGGAACACAAAGGCACCTGCTCACAAATTTCCTGTTTGATTCAGATTTTTTAAATCCTACTTTTTGATCCACAGCAAATGATTCAAAGGACAATGAGCACTTACATGTAATTTCACTCACGCATAAACACAAGTAAAGCTGAAGACATTTGTGTAGGATTGTGCCATTTTAGAAAAGCAATCCTATGTGTTTATGGGAAGAAAAGTAAATAAAATGTAAGTTAAACAGGAAAAAAGTTTCCATCTTCTTTTATCTGGATGGCCTCCCCCTTCTATGAAGGAGTCTTCAGAAACATCTCAGAAAATTAAGACTCTTTATGTACACTTAGTTAGGAAGCACTTTGCAGTTATAATCTTACCCATTTACTTCAGGTGGGTAAACAGCGGTGTAAAATAGCTCAAGTTATTTAGTTAGAGACACTAAGCAAAATGGCATGCATGGGAATAACAGAAACCTAAACACTGACATCTCAATACCATTCCTATGCAACAAATAAAATCAACTGCCAATAAGAAAATATTGGTGCCTGTGACATTTGTTTATTAAGCACAGATCAAGTTGGCTGAAGTACTACTGTGATTTTCAATGAGATCTGCTGTCTTTGTGCCAGTGTTACAAGAGCTCAATAACATTGTGGTTCTCCCTTCATTTTCTGTGCCTCCTCCCTTCCTTTAGAGAAGCCTCAACACATTTTAAATACCAAATTATCTCTTACTTGTCAGGCCTTCTATGAAAGTAGCACGTTGTGCATCTCCACTGATTGTCAAGACAAGAATTTTGTATAGACGTCCTGGAGTCAAAGCTGTGAACCAATACTCCTCTATGGTGTTCCCAAGGAAAATGGGTGGGAAGATCTTCATATCATTGAAGAGGAGCTGAATCTCATATTTATCAACATCCCCCTCAGCCTTTGACCAAGTTACTTGCAGATCTTCTGTGCTTCTGTTACTAAGAGTAAGTTCCTTCACTGACTCTGGCACTGAAAAGGTGAGAAGAAAGATGGGAAACTTCTCAGTACTTATTACCAGATAATAGCAAAGAGACAATAGCTCTGAAGCCATGCTCCTGAGCTAAAAGTTTTCATTCAATTCCCTAGGAAAAGCAGTAGATTGCATTTATTTGCAAGGGTTCCTGTTTGTGGTTTGCACCATATCTAACACTGCAAGGTCCCATTTCAGAACAGGGAATCCACATCTATCAGCATAAAAATAATAAAAGAATAGTAACAGAGGCTGCAGGGAGTTTGCACAGTCAACAAAAATTGACCAAGATCTGCACGTATAACAAATGTGGTTGCAAAGAGGTCACTTGAGCTAGTGGAGACATGAGGCAAGCTGTCTGCTTGATGCAGCACCACACTGTGCAGTTCCCAACTCCTGCCACACGCAGGTCATTTATTTTTGCCCATTGCTGCATCTGTGTTAATAAATTTGGTTTCTTAGCACGACTCATTAGCTTACATGTAGCTGTAGGTGAAGACGGGCACATTGCATCCAGTTCCCTGCTGGCTCACAATTTGCCACCTTACCACCCTTACTCCATGCTCTTCAACTCCAGTTCTTGGGATAAAATGAGATGTAGCCTATCTTCTTCCTTATACACTTCCATGACCACAAAAACCTGTCCCGTGTACTTTCTGGCCTAGTTTAAGCATAAATACTAAACTGATTTGGAAATCCCTACAAGTCTGTTTTTCATTTTTCCATGTTTAGCTGTCCAAGTTCACAGCACAGGTCTCCTTTCTTACTTTCATATGATCCCAACTTAAACATTGGTAATAAATTAAATACTACTTTCCCTATTTGGAATCACACACATTCCAAGTGTCACACTCAACATTCTATGTCAAAATCATACAAGATTTCTGAGCCCAGGTAAATAGAAAAAAGTCCTGGAGCGTCCTAGGATGTTTCCAGGTTGTTTACTTACTTGTTCTGCCATAGACCCTTGCACTAGTTTCATATTTCCCACTCCTTGTGCTGACCGTGACACTGTACTGCCTCCCTGGGACCAGATTAGTGAACACACATTCATTTTCATCCCTTGGGACAGTTTTTGTTTGTATGAAATCGTTATTGTTCTTGATGATCACTTCATAGTTATCAAGATATCCAGAAGCATGTAACCAGGACACCTTCAAGTAGTCACTTCTGGCTGAATTGCTGACAGTAAGTCCTTGAACACTTGAAGGGACTGAAAGAAAAAACACAATTAGAGATTTAGAAAGCAATAACCTCCTGAAATAACACGAGTTGCTGTAGTGGACTATATTTTTCGTAACTACCAGAATTTTCTGATTTAGTTGCAAAAAGACCACAAGTTGATTTAAGCAATAACCTACACTCTAAACCAGTAACTTTTCTAAATCATATGACAATAGTTTGCCTTCCCAGTTTTTGGTCTTCTGGTACTTGGTCAGTTTTGCCCATAGCAATGAGTTCTGCAGGTTCATGCTATTCCTGAATTTGCTTCTCCTCATTTAAGTGGCTGTCTCCTGCATTTTCACTCACATCTTGAGAAAACTAGAACTGTACTAACTTGATACTCTTTGCTGCTTTAATTCCCCTTAGCATGTCTGTTTTATTTAACTGGTTTACCAAGTGTGAAGTAAAATTTTTCAGTCTTTGTGGAAGTCTTAAAAAGTTTTCCATCATTATTGCCACTCTTATCTGAAATTTGTCTATTCTTGTTGTAAACTCCTTGAACACTGCATGACCAAAACCATAGACATGCATGCTATATGGCCAAAACCAATAGACATGGGTGTCACTCATTTACATGACACCTTACTAATACTTTAGTTGTTACCTCCTATCCTGTTCTTTCAGTGTTTGAGTGACTTTATAGGGGATGGTCGGTGGGATACATTTGTAGAGCCAGGTAGAGGGGGTAAGGGCAAGAAAATGCATTTGAGTCAAAACTTACACGTTTTCTGCTCACAAAAGCTGACACATAACTTTTATTCATGCTCAAGTAATTTTGTATGACATAAAGCAGCAGTAGAGTCATAAAAATAAACCCAAGTCTGTTATGGTTTGACCTTCCAATTCTTTTTCACCCATCACACTCTGGTCAGATGTTGAAAGATCATTGGTAATGACTGTACGAAGCAGTTATGACAACTGGATTCGCTCAGAAGGTCTTTTACCTGTTCGTTCTTGGCTGAAGGAGTAATTTTCATACTTCCCGCTCTTTGTGGTTATCATCACATTGTAAAGTGTCCCAGGAGTAAGGCTGCTGAAGGAGCATTCACTGAAGGATTTGGATACGGTGAGACTCTGAACAATCTGGTCATGGTGAGAGAGTGTTACCAAATAACTGTCTACATCTCCAGAAGCTGGCAGCCAAGAAACACTGAGGTAATCGCTGCGACCCGAGTTATTTACTGTTACTCCAGTCACGCTGGAAGGAACTGTGCAACAAGGAGGAAAAAAAACAGAAGAGCTTTAACTAGCCAATTCCTGTTGTCAGAATGCCTGGAATGCCACCCTGCAAAATAAACAGTGTGGGATTCCTGAGAAGTTCTGCACTGACTCCCTCTCAGCAGCACTCATCCGCTTCTCTGAATACAGTGAGGGAAATGCAGTGTCTTTGTTAGCACGATCCCAGCTCTCCTGAAATCTCCCCAGATGAGTTATCCTCTCAAATTGCCATTCATCAGTAAAAATAGTAACTACTGAGTCTTGGATGAAGCTGAGGCACGCAACAGAAGGTTTCATTTACAGTGAGTTCCCTGACGCCTAGTGGGCAAAACATGAATGCAATTTCTTTTTCAAGCCACTAAAGTGAGCTCAGAGACTTCACATTGCCAGAACTACTATCTCCAGGTAGAAAATTCTCACAGTTATTACAGGGGCAGATCTTAATCCTAATGAACTACTACATTTTCACTGGACTTTGATGCACTGAACTGATTTAACTCAGTAGAAGGTTTTATAATATATATCTATATGCATGTTAAGCTTTTGAATGTTATTCATCTAAAATTGTGTTTCTTTTTTTTCAACATGAAAACAGTTGTTTTCAAGGAGAAGACTAGAGCAAACTACAGAATGACTGGCCTTTGCCAAATTCACATAAAGGGTGAAATTGCACTGCGTTGTCAACTTTTCCCTCTATCTAAATATGGAAAGGACTGGTATTGCCTTTCACGAATCATTAAACTTACAGAATGTGATGCAATAGTAAATCCTGTTCTATACAGTATAGAAGGGCCTCATATAGAGTAATTATCTCTGGCTGACATTCCTTAATGTTGGATTGGAGAAAAAGAATGCATCATGAAAGACTGAGACAAATTCATCCCACCACCTTTAGGGAGCTAAGTGTCCACCTAAGTAAGGAGCAATCACCCTATGATGCCATCTAGTTAATGAAACAAGAAAGTCCCTTCTAAGGAGTGACTAACCCACCACAACTGTATCACTCTTAGGGCATATTTCTGTCTTGGCTACAGAGTAATCTGCTGTACAGAGATCCTGTTGTAGGCAGAGAAGATAACTCCCTAAAGCTACATTAACATGAATAGGGACTCAGTGTGCCTCAGGTCACAAACAGGAATTATATAGCTGAAACTACTGCATTTCCGAATTCTCAGTCCAGTGGCTTAGTCACATGACAATTCTCTTCAATAAATTCAGCTTTTAGGAACTGACAAAAGACATGCTGGAGTATTTTCTTTTTACCTGTCCTCCCCTCTGCTATCGTTTGCCTTGAAGATATCCCCCCGCTGACAGTGGTGACAACAACTGAATAGAGTCCACCAGGTTTCAGGGGATAGAAGTAGTATCTGTTGGTTTCACTGGGAACAGTCTCATTTTTAATGACAACATTCTCGTGAATCAGTAGCACTTGGTATGAGTCTACGTCTCCCAGTGCTCTTGTCCAGTTGGTGAACAAGCTGTTGGTTGATCCCTGATTTGCCACGGTCAGACCAGTCACCTGGGCTGGCACTGCAAGGAAAGTTGTCATAATGTTACTGAGGAGAAACAAAATAAAACAAAACAAAATCCCCCAAATAACCTAAGTTTAGTCACACTGAGGAAGTGCATCAAAAGAACATTCCAATTTGTAGCCAGACTCAACAGGACTAAAAATAGTCCGGCTATGGACTGCTTCCTGTCTGATGGGATGTGGTCTCTGGGAAACTATCTAAGGCACAGAAAGGTCTTGCAGGCTTTAGCACAGCTTTTCTCAGTCAGATCAAAATGGCTCAAGATCAGTGAATGGGAAGAGATGGCATTTTATAAACACCATTAAAGCCATCAATTTAGGAAATCTCTTGTTTTTGTGATGACTACTTCAAATAGAGTCTATGTATTTCATTCTCCCTTTTCTCTCCTATTCCCCATCTCTCATTCCTATTAAACGGCAAACTACTTTGACAAATACCTCAGGCACATTCATCTATACCTCAGAGAGGTGTCAGACCCTTTAATTTTGGTGGTGAGACGGATGGGTTTGGTTTGCCTTTTTACATCAGGGAATCTGCAGAATATTAAACTTTTTACCATCAAAAGATCAATTAATTGTTACACTAACAAGACATAAGTTGGTGAACTTAACCAGACCAAAAAGGAAAAAGAATGAATAGAAAGGAATGGAATACCTAACACAAATTTTATCCAAAATATTTTTTTAATTTTAATTTAACAATATTTGATCAAAGCAAGGAAATAATTTTTCCAAGTATTTCTGCTTATATGACCAAGCACAACTGAAATAAAGAATACTCTAACTTCACAAAATGTGACTGCATACTTCTTCTCTTGTTTTATATCAACCTTTTTGCACACATAGCACTGACTTAGCAAACATTAACAAAAGCTAGAAAATTAGGTGCATAGCTGAAAAAATATAATGTTGATAAAAGATTGAATCAAAAATCCCACCTATTTTATAATGCTGTTATAACATGGTAAGCTTCAACAAGACACTCAAGTGCTACATTTCTATGCTAAAGGCACTTTCAGTGATACTAGAAGCTGATCAATCTGGGATGCACGTTAAGACCTATTTCTGTCATATTTACAGTAATATTTTGCAGCCTAGTAAGCTGTCCTACTGAAAAGAAGATCTGGAGGCTTGGAATGCTTATTAAGACCTACATTCAAACTCACTGATGCTTGTTCTTTATTATTTTGAATGCAATGCTGACACTCTAACCCTGGCTGATGCGTTTTCAAGCATTGATTCACACTAGTGAAGTGGGACACTGTAACCTTTATGACTGAATAGGCCTCCAAAAGGGGCATAAAGGCAAAAGGAAGTGAAATCCCAGCTATCTAACCACATAGCAGAGAAATGAAAGTGTAAGTCAAACTTCTCAGGCTCTGGAAGGAGTTACTACACTTCAGTAAGGACCACTATCAAGCCATAGGCATGATTAGATTCATACACTAGCAGCTTGTTTTTCCCTGTGCTGTGCCAAACCAGAGCCACATTTTAAAACTTTCCTTGCTCTGGAGAATGCGCAAGTCAAGCAGAGTATAAAGCAACACAAATGGTTTAAAACTTGCACACGTGCATAAAATTAGCACCCTGCAGGGGGTGGGAATGGGACCTTCCTTTTGTCACAGTCATCATCCTAAGTGACAGATACAGATTCTGGAATTGGAACAGCAGAGAGATTCAAAATACATTTTCAAGGTCACATATGTTTTGTGTCTGTCAACCTTGGAATGTTCCCCCTAAAGCAACATTTTCCTGTGCAGTGGTGTTTTTCTCTTTCCAGATGATGAATGCTTTGAATCAAGGAAGTGACCTTCCTGAAGATACCCAGTGAAAATTTTTCTTTTTATATGGAATCTTGTGCTCATGTAGCTTGATCAGATGTGACATAATATTTCAGAAAACTGTTTTGCCAGGAATTACATACCCATTTCCCCAAAACTAAACACTGCAAGATAACTGACAGTCAGAAATGAGAGACTCAGAAACAGAACTTTTCTATTGAAGAAACAAATGTAAATTCAAGACTTCTGAGATTTAGACACTGAGTTCATTCCATTCACTAGAAAACAAAGAAAATTGTTAACAGCTAACAGGAGTAATTATTAAAAGTGTTTGACAGGATGATACCTGTTCTTCCTTCCACTGAAGTCCAGTTGCTCAAAATCCCACTAATGGTAGTGATGGTAGCTGTATACTTTCTTCCAGGTACCAACTCAGTGAAAGTGAATTCCTTAGCTTCTTTTGCAAGCCCTTTTTTTATGACAGTGAGATCACTGTCTCCCAGTGAAACCACATAGCTATCCCATTCTGCAACAGGGGTCATCCACATGATGCTAAGTGAAGATTCATTAGCATGCTTCACACGGAGCTGGAGAACAGGCTGTGGAGCTGGAAAAGTACATAAAAAACCAGGACTTTGCAGTGAACACACATGCCATTTCTCAAGCTGCTGTAAGGAAACAAGATATTTGTAATCAAGAGGAATCAACCTTTCTCTAGGAAGCCAATCTTAACAATCTATTATTTGTGCTGCTCTTCCAGTAAAGGCTGTGGCAGCTGACTTTGCCAATGCATTATGCTTGTAATGCTTAGGATTAAACTTATACCATATTTTAGCATGAATGGAAATTCAGTGAAGTCAGAGAGCCTCTCCTTGAACTGTGGGTGCTAGACAGGGATATAAAACATCTGTACCATAAAATATATCTTGGCCAATTTAGCTGTGAAAAACAAGGATGTAAATAATAGGGACAGAGTGACATTGATCTCACGCTGGTTTGTATCTCAGTAAAGTCTGGAGAGACTCCAAATTTACAGTGTTATAAAAGAATGAATTTGCTCTTGTATCAGTGAATTTCTGAGTGTGTGTTTGTGTCTGTGTGCATGCATGCACATAGAGGGCATCTGTCACCTAATGTAATGCTCTGATCTGATTTTATCGCTGTTACACTGAAATCCAACCTACTTTCCAAGACTGTGGGTTTATGTAAGAGAAAATTAAGTCAGAATAGGGCATAACACCTATGCTTCATAACGGGTACATTATGTACCTGTCTGTGGGGTCAAATGCAATTGTAATACACCCAGTGCTGTATATTATTTACTGGACCATGTTCTAATTGCTTAGCTGTGCCAATTAAAACTAGCACCATAAACCTGAGTTTTTTGTAATGTATATCAAAGTAAGCAAGACGAGAATCTGCCTTGCTCTGATCTACTGGTCTTGCCACTGTGCAAAATCAACCTTGGGGAATGACAGGTAAGGATGTAGCAGGAATGGTGGGCACCAGGAAGGGTGAGAATAAAGCAGGTTGACCCTATCTTATTTCACATTCTCCTGTGAGACAAGGCTCAGGCCTGAGCCTTCCCCAATACTCCTCCAAGTTTTCTTGTCCTCTGAATTGCACTTACTTTGCATTCACAAAGCAGAATCGTTAACAGTTATATTGTAGGGTTTATTAAGTTTGGATCAATCAGATGCAGCTTTGACTTGCATGCTCCAAACAAATTCCAGTAATGTCACTGCAGCGTATATGGATTTCCTTTGGAAAGGTTGACCTGAACTGGCTAACTCCACCTTATTTCTGGAGTACAGCAACAAGAACTAAAACATTATGGAACAGCCACACTAACAAATACCTACCTCAGCCGCTTTGGTTAACATTACTGATACTCATTAATTATACAGGCTGGCAAGGAAACCGATCTGCCACTGAACACACTGATGAACAACACAGGAAAATCTATATTGCTCTCTTTAAAGTACTATATAGGGGCCTGCAATGAGTTACAAAATGTAACAGTGAAATGTTGTGTTACCCTTCAGTCATGACAGAACGGTGATAAAATTCCCAAAACTTTCACTAAAAATGCATTTACCACAAGAATAATCCTGAAAATTTTCATAGAACTGCTAAAAAAGATATCTTTTTTTTTTACAAGGGAGCTCCTTTTTACTGTAACAATAGTGAAACTCATGTGGATTCCCAAGTACTTTTCCTTCTGACTGTCCACAGAGCCAGCTGAGCATGCTGCACTTTCACACCTCCCAGATGAGCAGACTGACCTGTTCTCCCCGTGCAACTAGTCTTGCTCTGCAAATCGCCGCTCTCCACAATGACATCCACGTCGTACTGCCTCCCTGGGATGAGGGTCAAATCGTGGATGAGGTACTCCGTGGTGTCCTTCTTGAGTGTGACGTTGAGCAGCAGGACTGAGCGGTTCCACAGGAGCAGACGGTACCTCTCCCAGTCTCCCACAGGGAGCGACCAGTTCACTCGCAGAGACCTCAGCCAGCCACCACCACCAGCTTTCAGCTCAGAAACCTTCTGGGGAACTGAAATACCGATGGAGAGAGAAATTCTGAAGTGGGGTATTCTGGTAAGACCTAACTGCAGACTGGCAAAAACTGCCTCACAGGATAGCTATTGTAGAAGTGCTTAGATCAGTCAGAGGAACATGAGGTATCTCATTACAAAGGCTGGTTTTCATTTTAAAGATAATTTTTACTCTTCCCCACACAAACCTCTCACTTTTTCACTTTTGGTTTCTGACATGAGAAATGGGGAAACCTTCTTAGGGTAGGGAAAATCTCTTCCATGCACTTCTTGGATGCATCTTGCAGTTTTCAGTTAGCTTCTCAGTTGTTTCCTAGACTTAAGTTCACTCAGAAACTGTCAACCATTTTTTCAAAACTAAGGCCAAAACTTTAATCGCTATGGGTCAAATTCTGGTCTCAGCAGCAGAAATGCGAAGTCTGATAGCTTATTCCACACGGCCTTCTAAGTCCCAGTCCCTCCCAGCTGAAGGCACTGAGGTTCAAACTGACATTAAAGCATCCACTCCCTTCCACTTCGATGTTAAAGCATCCACTTCAAGGTCTTGGATTTACTTGCTCAACCTCCCTGCCATTCTGCAGCAGGTCACACTGGACCCCTGAAGCTTTTCTGATTTTCATAGAATAATTAAATATTAACCACACCAAGCGGAGACTGTAAGACAGATGCAGACCCTCTAGGTTAAAGCACCTATAGCTTCATGTTAAGATACTCAGAGATCAGCATTGGTGCCCTGAGACCATCAGGAAGTATTAACTGTAAAGTACACAGCTAGAATCATGCTCTTATGTTTTCTCTGGCTTAGTTAATATATAAGTGCTTGTTACCTACCAAAGAATTGAGAGATTTCCACCAGCACCACAAAATACTTACCTGTTTCAATTCCCACAGGCATAGCTGAGTATCAAATCTAGATCTCTCACATGCCAGTGAATATGGGAAATGTGTTTCAATTGCTGAGTGAGTGGATAAAAGCATATAGCATTTTGTTAGGAAGCATGGATGTACTTAAATCATAAAAGATAAAGTTTAGCCTTGTCAGATTGGCTGGACAATGACATCCTTATAGTACAAAAGATTAGCCCCTAAGATATCAATATTCCTTGCCACAAAATTCCTCAGCAGATTTTGCTGCTGTGAGCATCCTCTAAATACACAGTGATGTGAATTATGTTTTTGGGCACCTGTCTCTCTCTGTGAGTTACAGAGGGATCCTAAGAGTCTAACCCCTTCAGTATCTGTAGACCTGACAGTCTGATCTTGAGGCCACAAAGCTTCTACTGAAGTGACTTCATTTTTAAAACTCTTAATATCTATGGAAAAGTCAATGGAAGGAATTGCACATGATCAGCATCATTGGAAATTTGACTTCCATATCCCCAACTTTGGAAGTACTGGGTCAAGGTCACAAATTTGGGGATGACCAGTTTAAGTGAGGGCCTGAAGCTCTCCCTTCAGATGGAAATGGTAATCTTAAAAGTCTTTAGGTCTGTAGGCTAGACAAACAAAAAAAGACATGCATATAACCAGTCCAGCTTTATAGTGCCTGGACATCAAAGGTTCTTCAACTCTTTTCCAGCCTGCACCGTGAAGAGGGTAGCTTCTAGATATGTCAAGGATGTGCCTTGCACGTGAGATGTTTAGTCGTAGACGGTAAGTATTCTCTAATATAAATACTCTGCTCTTCTCTCACGCATACACATTTTATATTTTTTGGTCATGAGTCTACTAAAAATATATGTATTTACTCTTCATCCACTTATAAAAGAGATAATGAGAGAAAATTATACTTCTGAAAGACGATAGCCAAACACAAACCAGCTCTACCCAGGCTTCCACATGCCTTTCTTAATCCATACTGTTGGCAGTAAAGAAAGTAGAGACCTAATCTTTTCCTATTTGTAGATTTGTGTCTGGAGCAAGGGATAATATCAGACCTGGCAAAATTACTTAAAAATCCATTAACAATTTGACTACACACAGACTTCCCCATAATGTAACTCATTTTGTATACTATGCCAAGTTGAATTCGAGATAACAAAGTCATTCAGGAGTGGAGTAGTGTGGAAGAGTTTTGTAATACACTCACACAACTATCATGCCCAGAATGCACTATTGTTTCCTGCTCCCAAGCTATGCTGCAGCTGCTTTTGGCTGCCAGATAGTCAGGAAGGGGTACTCCCAGAACAATACTGTGCCTTTTATCTTATTTTGCCTGGAATCCAAATTATTTTGTCTCCTACAATGATTTTCCACAAGGCCAGTGTACGCAAAAATATCATTGGTTACAGTGTTCTTACTGAAGCAGAAGACTTACATGTCCTACCAGCTGCCATCCGATCAGTAAACAGTTCCCCACTGACTGTGCGGGCAGTAACCTGATAAAGGCGTCCTGGAGTTAGCTTGTCAAAGTGAGTCTCGGTGGCCAGTGGCTGTAGAGTTTTGACTTCTTTAACTGATCCAAGATGAGACAGAGTGATATTATAGAAATTGAAGTCTCCTGAAGGTCTTCTCCACTTAACTTTTAAAGCATCTAAGCTGTTATCATTTGTCACTGTCAAATCTAAGACTTCAGCGGGGGCTGAAAAAAAAGAAAATAGAAAGAGAATAAAATACTTCCACCACAGAACACATAAGCACTGCTGTCTCTGAACTGTGACAGTTAAGTTTGGCTTTTGAGGAGTTAAATGAGGTGGAGCATGAAAGATTGTGCCTGAACAGTGGAAGTGTAAAGCCCAGTCACAGTGAAACCAAACCCAGCCCTGTTTAAGATATTCTACTGCTGACTGACACCTCTCGCAATGCCCATTCTCACTTCACAGACAGAAAATCATAGCACTCACTCTAGCCATTTTGACTACAAAACAGACCAGGCACATGACCATAAAAACAGAGATGTCTGCATATATTTTGGTAAACACTACAGCATCACTAGAGCTATATCTGATTTAGACCAGTGTAGAAGGGATTGGAATAAAATTCCTTTATTCAAATGTTCCACTAAAATAAAAGCATAGCTACCTCCAATATCTTCATTTCTCAGGCTTGGGACACACTATTTACTGAAACAGAAGACCATGTTGCAAAGTAGACATAGTGTTTTTATATTTTGAGAAAACCTGTGAGATTAAAAATTTTAGCACCCAACACGAAGAAATACAAAATTCTGAACAAATAAAATAAAACTGCAGTATAATCCCCAAACAGACAGTGCTAGGTGACAACAGCACTCATCTCTGTGCCCTAGACATCATAATATTGTTTACTTAATATTAAACGATATTTACATGGTGAGATTTCTGCAGGGAAAACTGCAACATAGTTTCTCAGAAACTAAAGAAAGCAAAGGCACGACTCTGCTTTTGCTTATATGTTTTAACCACTGGACTCAACTAGGACATCATCTTATTATTCTCTCTATGACCACAGAACTCCATCCTGAAAAATCTTCCAGAAAAAAAAAAATTCAGTTTTAAAGTTCTAAACCTGTTCTGCATTTTTTTTATTTTCTTTTCAGAAATGCAGCTATTTTGCAATCCAGAGAACAAAAGTCAGAGAAAATACTTTTTTCAAAACTCACAAGATCTGTATCTCTCATTCAGCTAAGTAAGAATGATGGAATTAAACTGTCTTCAGTACTGTGAAACAACCAGACTGTACGCTGCCTCAATTCACTGAAGAGGTTCATACAAGAGTCAGATGAACCTCTTTTATAGACACAAGGTGAAACTAGGGCACTTGGGCTCAAATTGTTAACACCTAACTTTACACTTTTAATGGAGCCGCCTACATTAAGCAGTGCAGCTAAGTTAGCTGCAGACAATCTCCATGCTAACTTAGCCACTAATCTTGTTGTAGTGCTAACTCAGGGAGCTAAATAAGCTTATGGTGTCTCTAACTCCATCTAAAACCTTTTGAGAGAAACATCTGCCAAGGGTAATTCAGCCACTGAAGTCTGGGAATATACCCTTGGAACACTAATCATTTACTATTCTGAAATATGTCCCATAATATTATTGGATTATGGGTTTAGCTTCTTGTTTTGTTGTGATGAGTTCTGAAATCATACCTGTCCTGATAGTTTGAAAACTGCTGCTCTCCAATCCTGCAGCCTGGGTTATGATAGAGAGGTTATACAGGTGGCCCGGTGTAAGTCCTGAAAAAGTGTAGGAGGTCAGAGGATCCTCTTGCTGAACCTCCTGAACCAGGACATGATCATCTAGTAACACCAGCCTGTAATGATCCACGTGCCCAGAGCCAGGAGACCATGAAGCATGGATAGTGTCTGTCTTGACACTGACCTGAATGTTTTTCACAGGGGGTGGCACTGTTGGAATAAAAAACACATGCTGAAGACCTCATGGTTATCTCCACAATTTCAGAAATTTTGAAGATATTTACTTTTGAAATATGTTGGTTTTTTTTAGGGTTAGTGAAAACCCAATCCCAAGTTTATGTCCTAATACACTACAACCACATGCCTCCATTCTTAGCAAACAACTCTTTATATTAGTCAGAGATTCATATTTTGTTTATTTCTAGCTCTAAGCAACAGACACTTACATACATATCTTGCCAGGTAGAGGATTTATGGATATTTTTTAATTTTAAAATACAGAACTGAAAAATATTGTCAACAGTTTTATTAAGATGAACTACAGTAAAAGAAGTCCTACCAGTAGATCCACTTATGTGAAGTTCTGGGGTACTCTTATTTCCAGCAAATGCACTGAGGACAATCTTGTATTTATTCCCAGGGGTGAGACCGGAAAAAGTGTTTTCTGGTTTTGAAATTCTTCCTGGTATTGAGAATTCTTGTATCTTTTTATTATTGTGATCAAATAACACTAGGTTATACAAGTCCACCTTTCCTGAGGGAGGGTCCCACTGAACCTGCAAGCTTGTGAGCGTGGTTTTTTCCTTATTAATTTCAAAACGAGGTGGTGGTAAGGGATCTGTGGTTAAAAAAAGAAACAAAACAAAACCAGAAAATATAATCCAGTATTTCTTACATTGGGATTGATGTTTTACACAGCAATACAAAAAACGTTCCAAACCCCTTCATTGTGCTGCCGATGTTTTACAAAAAGTATTTTTCTCTCCATTTACAAACATCGTATCACTGAAAACTGCCTGCAAGAGAAACCTGCAGAACTCAGAAATGTTACGTGTGCAATTGTGCACACACTTAACACACACACACACACACACGTGCGCAGAAAAACACTTCCAGTTGTGGATGTAACAACCTTGAGAACCTGATGATAGTAAAACTGTTACAACCTTAATAAGAAACAACAAACATGAAACCCCAGCAAATTACACTCAATGCCTCAGTGTAATGTAGCTTTATAGATATAATGGTACCTGGTTGCTTGTATTCTCCAGGTGTATTTCATCACTCACCAGACCTCATGCAGATCAAAAGAAATTTATTACATGTTGATACAATAAAGTATTGACATTTATGTCTCCCAATAACGTTAAAAAACTGCATATTAAAAAGGTACTGTAAAACAACCCACAGTAGCAAAATCAAGCATTCACAAGCTGGGGAGTTAAAAAATTTTCCCAAAAGTTTCCCAACAACTAAAGAACAAATTTTGGCTTCCACATGAGTGTACACTGTGCTACTCTTGCCTAGCATCGGACAAGGAGTGCATGGTGCACCCAGGCTGAAAACTGGGGTCTCCATATGAAGAGTGCCTTAAGTAAAGAAGAATAAGACTGTTTCTCCAATGCAGCCACTGCTGTCTGGTTCTCTAACCAAGGCAGATGAGAGAGTGTGAGATCACACCTAATTAAAAACTGCACTGCGAAGCTTGAAAAGACAAAGTCGAACCTACCCCCACCCTACAAATACAGCAATAAGAGTACCATGGGGCTAGTAGCCTTTAAGCTGCTTTTTCTTCAAAGCCTGGATGGTGCAGAGGGTTTAATCATTTCTTACAAAGCTCTGCTGAGAACACACCTGTGCCAGGTTTTGGTGGTATGCTCTGTCAATCACGTATTAGGAATTTGAAGGGAATATCTCTCTCCCTGGAGACAGTCAAAAGCTGTCTGGACAAGGTCCTGGACAACCAGTTCTTGGTGGCCCTGCTTGAGCAGAGGGCTTGGGTCAGACGACCTCCAGAGGTCCCTTGCAACCTCAACAATTTCATGATTCTGTTAATCTGTTAAAAATCTTTGATATCAGTTCTCTGCTTAAATTCAAACTCTAGCTTTGCACTACAGAGATGCTAGAGTTCTTCAGAAAAAAATAGATAAAAATTAAATTAACAAAATCAATAAATAGAAATAACTATCTTCTTCCCTTGACCTCTTTCTTAAAGGCCAAACTAACTCTGCTTAAATCTGGGAAAAAAAAAAAAAAAAGGGAAAAAAATCCTGAAGTCAAAGACCAAGAACATCAAACTTCAGGCCAAATAATTAAAACTTCACCCAGTTATAGTAACCGAAACAGGAGGTTTTAATGAAAAGTGTCAGGAAATCTTAACAATAGGCTTCACTACCAGCTCCACCTATAATATATACTAAGCCACTAAAGACGTTGGCAAAAGTGAATAGTGGGGGTGTAAGCTTGTTCCTTGAAGGCAATTGTTCTAATCAGAAAGGTCAAACTTTGGGAGTCAGATACAAATTCCAGCTCTATATATGGTCAGATACACAGTCAGCTGAAAAAGTTTTAATTTGACTGATATCAAGAGACCAGTCATGATAACTATCAAGTGCAACCATCCTGCAACAGTAATCAACATTGCAATCTGCACTATTTGCCAAATTCTACATAAGACACGTCCTGTGTTTTTAGGAGTGCTTATAGTGTCATCGATAATCTGTCTTTTAAGGTACATTAGCACTGAAAAGACTTGCGTGCCTAGAAGGTGAAGTTCAGAAATTCAGACTTTATCTAATCTATCTGGTCCAGAAAACAAAACACTCAGTGCTTTGTACATCCGCTAGAACAAAGGAACAATGAGACTGGGAAGTGCCTGGGCTGAAAGAGCCCTGGATGGAAACAAACACTTAAAAAGCCATTTACATTGTTATACAAGTCTTTGCTGGCAAGGATACAACACTGATATATCACAGAAATAAAATATTTTCACAAAGATATTTTTATACCATTCCATACTACAGGAGTGAATGTCTCCTGGTCTACAAAGGAGTCTTCTATAAGACTTAATTTGTTTGAATTAAACTGCACCCCCGTTTTCACTTTTTGGGAAGAGGATATGCTTTGTGTGCACAGCTGCTACAGACACTGTCTGCAGAAACCATAGATATGGTTACGTCCAATCCAAATGACATGACTCCCCAATGCAGTCTGTAAGCACAGAAACAACCTTGCCCCATCTTACGCAAGAGAAAGAAAAAATAACTGAGAGATGCAAGCCTATGGCTGAGTAACAGGGAACACCTGCCAGTCTCAGCCATCTCCCTAGCAAATTATCCATGTTTTTCCTGGTTTTCTCTGTTCAGTAACCTACTCCAAAAGGACTTCACAAGTAAAAAGCATTGATTTCATTGTCCTTATTAAGAACAAATATCTATTGCTTTGGGATGATATGCAAACTAGAAAATCTTTAAAACATGGCTATTTATTTTCTTCTTGTACTCTGTCTTTTAAGATGATGACCACAATCATTACGTGATTACGGATGATAGAATTATACAACCTATAGTCAGAGACATGTCACAGTAGTTGTTCCTACAGATGGCTAATATATGACATTTGTTCCAAATAATTTGAAATTTACAGAACTGAACACATGGCCCAGCTATGCTTCTGGCATTTACAGAGTTATATCTCACAATGGAAAAGTACTCTACCAGTCTGTGTCTCAGAAGGTCAAATTTTTGATCTCTTTTCACTCAAATATTTACAACTTTTTTTTCTGACAAAACTTAATATACCTGTTAATTCTCTCAGTACAGAGACTGGCTTGGATTAGGCAGTAAAATAATACACCATGGCAACTTTTTGTAGAAAACGAAGTTGAAAAAGGCACTTATGAGTCTGTTTTAGAAGATATATTTGAAAGCGGGAGAACGGTCAAGTTGTTTTTCATGGCTTTCAAGACCAGTATTTCAAATCTGAACTTCAGGTCAGAATTGAAATTCATAAATTTAACTGTAATTTCAGATATGTTCATATACTATTGTTTTTAACTAGAATTTTAATTAAAGACTTAGCTGAAATATACAGCTATGCCAGTGCACAGGCATGTGGAGAACTGAGAACTTAAGAAGTATTTCATCTGAAATCAAGAAAGACACAACCCTGACATCTTTTGTCATGGAGTAGCTCTGAGTCACAGAAATAGGTTTACTGGGAATAAAGTAGATAACATGAAAGGACCAGTTGGTCCCTGTGTTGTCCCAACTTTACAATGTCAAGCATGCTGACTAGTTTTATGGTTCTATATGCTGCTTTACATACATATATTCAAAATCACCCACAACAAATGGTAAACACTAATATGAGATAAATATGCAGACTTGTGCCTACTAACGTATGTAATCACAGGTTTGCAGCGGAAGATTTATCTGTAGTGCAGAGCTGATAAATGGTGTTATCAGCTTTTTCTCCATTTCCTATTCTACCAAAATAGCACAACTCCCAACACTGTCTGCGTGTGTGCATGCCTGCATATACCTGTCTTATATAGTGCATTTGTGAGTGCATTTTCCATTATTTTGGAGGATCTATTTTAGTTCTGCTCTAGAGGATTAAATACTTACCATTTTAAAGTGATGACCCATAACAAAAAAATTCATTGTGTAAAGAGACTCCACTTTAGTGGACTAGTTTGGATTATTGTATCAGTATTCCATATGTTATTAGATTTCAGATCCAAACATCTACAGGTGAAATAAAAGCTGCTTCTCTACTCAAAAATTCACAAGGGGTCTGTTGTTACCGGAGAGTCTGTTGTTACCGGAGAGTTTATGCAGTCCTTGTGCGCTGCATATTTACTCTATTGGAATATCAAACTTGCAAACAACATAGACTTAATTCATTGTCACAATTATAATTTTTATGCTAAATAATTAAATACTCAAAAGGTCAAATTAAGTTAGGAATTTGGTTCTCTCGCAGCCTTCATATTACATGTGCAACTTTAGTACAAATTATTCAACGCTTTCACCTCAAGTGCTTCAGAGCAGATCAAATTCAAATTCTACAAAATATTTTGGGTTTTACGTGCTTAGCTACTCCAGCACTTTGTATAAGAAACATGATGAAAAGTGAACCCAAAGGAGGAACAAGCACATTAAGATTTTACCAGGACTGAATATAAGCAAAAAGTTAAAGCTTCTGAAGTAGGTACATAAATGAATCTGCGACCTTCTCTCAAGATGATATAGATGTTCAAAACCTCATTTTGCAGAAGTAAATGCATGAAATGGGACTCCTCTCACTAAACTCCAGGTACCTAATTTTCAGGTGCCTGATTTAACCTAGGCTCCTCTAATAGTAAGTGGAGAAAGCTGGGCACTTCCAAAGAACAGCTTAGCTCACCTTCTCAAATGAAGAGCTCAGGAAGGGAACTTCACTGAGTACCAAGGTCAGACATCATATTTTTAGATGGTCTGTGATAGCTCAGTTCTGCTATCATTCAAATCAGTGTGAATTTTGTTTACAATATAGCTGAAAATATTGCTCATACTGCCATATTTGCAGGCTAGTTTTGAGGAATGTCCTCAAACAGGCTCAGCAGATCGTAAAACAAAACTACTGACATCAAATTACAAAGGAACAGGTGAAAAGAGCTTCCAGGAAACTGGTTTAAAATGTTGCCCCTAGTGGAAATATACAGAGGAATAATCATTCCTCATTCTGCATTGAAATGTATAGTATTGACAGCACAACATGGTTCGTTGACAGGCATAACAAACCCTATATATTAGTTAGAAAAAAAATGACAGATCTTGGAGCAAAACATGTATTTTAAACATGAACAAGCAATGCAATGGATGTAACTGAATCAAGGAAAGCAAGGAATCACAGAGCAAACCAAGCAGCTGTCTTTGAGGGAAACCTTCATGGTTCCTCTATTCTTATTTCACACTTTTCACTAATCTCTGCTATCCAAAACCCAAACATAAACCTCACTTCAACTACGGCCCATTAATTTGCCGTATTTAAACTTAAACTTCAGCCACTCTGTTCACACTGACATACATAATATGACTACAATCAGCAGTTGTTTCCAATAACTTTTATCAACTAATAGTCTTGCAAAATCTATTTACTGATAAAAAAGTCATAAATTAAATTTTCTTCTGACAAGTTACTGTCCAAATGATCATGCATTAATCAAAATGCAGTTGAAAGTAGTATTTTTTTCTCTACATCTATGCAAGTATTCATTAATAGGTTTCTACTGTCCAGCAGCGATGGTGATTTATATTTGTCATTCTGATAATGGTTGATCTATTCTTTCAAATTTTCAAATTACAAGTCATCAATATTAAAAACAGTTGGTGTGATGCATGAGATTTAAATCACTGTCTGTATAGCAACCATTACTCATTTTTATGAAGTGACATGACTTGTGCTTGCTGTAGAGCTATCAAACCAGCAGACTTGTCACTAGATTTTTTTTTTACTTGAGTTACCAAAGCAAATTAATGGAGGCTATTTAATGCATCCATATGGGTAACACGGGGTAAAGGTTCTGAACAAGTGATTCTTAAGTATTTGGCTGCTGTGATCTTCAATACGAAAACTACAAAATACCTCTCCGAAGCTGAGACTGCTGAGGAGCAAATCAGGGAGGCATTTAATGATGGATCTCATTTAAGACATCTCTGTTTTGAGTCTTCTGTTATCACCAGCCAGAGGTTGGACAATAGTGTGTTTAATCATCTTTAAAAAAACACTAATACAGGTAGAAAGAGCCCAGTTCAGTCACGGCAGCCAATGGCTTTACGTTGTTCATTGCTTTACAGTTGAGTTGTTCACATGCACACATTAACACATGCAGAAAGGGGGCCTTCCTTGGCAGCACTCTGGCAGGTTACTGCTACATTTTCACAGCCAGTCAGGACTCTGACACTGTAGGCGCCCTGCACACTACTGTACATCATAACACCTCACTGGCTGCATTCAAGGAAAATGTAAAAGCAAGAAGTTTCAGCCTTACTTTCTGACTTTCAGGCTCTGTTTAGACAGAATAAAAGTACAGAAACGAGCTGAAACAGAGAGCTATCCTTCTGTTAAGAAAAATCTAGTATTGAAAGGTTTATAAGCTGCTGCTGAGAGCTGCCAAGAGTGAAGATAAAGTTCTTAGTTCTGTCCCCTTCCGGGGCTGGTTTAAAACCTAGTCATGCCGATCAATTAGAAGAACATATTAGACAACAGATGAAAAATTAATTTAAGCAGGTGTGCTTGCATAAGAGCTAGGCTTCAGTAACTAATAGAATACTGAAGGACTTTCTTAGAATGGAATCGGTTGGAGGCAAAGCAAGATGTATTGAAGTGGAACACAAAGAAAGAAGAATTGAGAGGACTTAATAAGTGATGAATTCTGAGGACATGAAGACCACATGGAAAATCTGAAAGGCTTTATAACTTATGCAATAGGGATAATAATAGTATATAAATCAGCTTGCAACTCTGTATCTTTGCTATCCACTCTGGTGGTAGCCCAACTCTGAGTTGTGTAGTTAATTAAAGCAAACCTAGTGTTATCCACAAACTTTGTCGCTAATTTTTTTTACACCTGCCATGAAATAGATGGTATTTTAAACACAGTAAACAAGCTATCACCTAAGGAACTACAAAGCCAGTAGGCTTGTGTGAGCACAAAGAATGTTATGGGCTACTACTTTGTTAGCTATTCTGCTGGACGGCAGCTTAAAGGGATGGAGAGCGGCAGAAACATACACCCAGCATGGACCCAGTCTTTGACAGCATCTTCTCCTTTCAAGCCTGCGGGGATAACTTTAGGCAAGTGGTCATGCCTGGCAGCAGGGTAAAAAGACCTCAACGGCAGGATAGCTACGTTCAGCAAACACTGCGGGTTTACAGTAGCTGTAAACAGTCACAAAATCACAGAATGATTTGAGTTCGAAGGGACCCACAAGGATCGTCGAGCCCAATCCCTATCCCAGCATAGGACAACCCCAAAATTTACCCCATGTGTCTGCACCCCCCTCCTACTCTGACAGCCGGGGACGGGGCGGTAAACCTTGTGGTCCCCCCCGGCCCCTGTGCACCTGCCATACCTGTGCGCACGGAGACGTTGACGGGCTCCCCGCCGGCGAGCGGCTCGATGCGGAGGTGGTACCAAGTGCCGGCGCTCAGGCCCCGCAGGGTGCAGCCGTAGGAGCCGTCTCCCGCGGGGCCAGGCTGGCAGCCGGTCGCTTCCCCATCCTCGGAGCTGCCGGCCACGCTGAAGTTGCAGGCGCGGCCCGCGGCGTCCCAGCGCAGCCGCACGCTCTGCGCGCTCACGTCCCGCTCCGTCAGGTTGGCGATGCATCCCGCCGCCTCTCCAGCCTGCGGAGAGCGCGGAAAACGAGCTCAGAGACCCGCCAGGCTCCGCTAGCAGCCGGTGCCATCCCAGGACTCACAACCTCACCCGCAAACCCCGTCCCCGCTGCGTGCTGTGCTGGTGCGGGGCAAACCCGCATGTGCACCCCCTGGCTGGGACCTCCAGGGGCGACCGCATTGCCTCCCAGAGACGACCTCAGCACTTCCCCCAACCAGGGCTCAGTGGGACCTGCGAGGACGAACCCCGCACCGGGCTCAATGGGACCTGCGGCGGCGACCCACGCACCGCCCGCCGGTGCGCTCACTGGCCCCTCGCTACCTCTCACCTTGGTCAGGGCCAGCGCCGTCCACAGGGCGAACCCCGCTCCATAGCTCAGCATCGCCGAGAGTCTTTAACCCCGAAAACCCTCGCGGGGAGGGGAAGAGGGGGGTGGGTGCAGGGTGGGGTGGGGGGTAGTGAAGAAGCGAAGCGGCCGCGGCGGGCCCCCCGCTCCCCGCCGGGCTCCGCTCGCTGCATGCGCTCGGGGCTGCCCCGGCCGCTTCGCCGCCTCCCTGCGACCGGGGTGGGGTGAGATGGGGTGGAGTGGGGGGGCTGCCCGCCGCCCGCCCGCAGCTGAGGAGGGGCGGAGGAGGCGGGGGAGGCGGCCGCCGCCGCTTCCCACGCTGCCATTCTGACCCGGGCTGACTCTGCCGGAGCCCTTCCCGCCGGCTTCCGCAATCAAGAGAGCGATTTCCTCGCGTCCCGCTGCGGGGGGCGAAGCGCGGCTACTCGGGACCCCCCACCTCCCCGCTCCCCGAGCAGCGGGTCCCGGGATGCCTCCCTTGTTCCCTGCGTGTCCCACCTTCCTCCTTTCTTCTCTCCCACCTTGCTAACATGTTCCTTGATAGCATGGGGTTTTTTTCGGTGTTTTTCCAGACGTTGTTCAGAGTGAAATGATAACGTTTTGTGTTAAGCATGGTCTATGCTGAACAGATTTGTCTTCTTCTATAGTTGCCTATCTAAAATGCAAGGTCAGACAGACCAAAGCTCCAGTTAGCAGAGATTTGGCGGTTGTGAATTTCATAATAAAATTAAAATTAGCCCTTGGAAAGTAATAGAATATGCATAACATTTCTGGGAAAATTTATACATATTTATGTAAGTGGGAAATATGTTCTGTCCCCAGCTCTTGTCTCGTTACGCATGTTTGATGAAAATCATTCCCTCATGCGTCCAGCACTGATTTAAAGGATGCTTGGTTTCTAAAACTCCAAAACGAGTTTTAGAGAGTTTATTTGCTGGTATGTTTGGTATCAACCCCACCTCCCTTCCTTCCTCGCTGCTTCCTCCCTGCGTCAGCTCTCCCATGGGTCTTCTCTCCCTGCTCCTCCTGGCTCTCAGGGGCCTTTCGACCCCTCAGGCAGTGCCATTGTTGGACAGGGTGGGAGCACTCCTGCTGCACCTCACTTGATGCTGTGTTGCCTTGCCTTGTGGCTACCTTGCCTCTCAACCACCTTTCCCCACATCTGCCTTGCCTCATGCCTGTCTTACCTCATGGCCGTCTTGTCTTGCCTGCCCCTTTCTCCTCCTGCCTCCCACCTCTCATGGCTGCCATGCCTCATGGCCACTGTACATCGGCCCCTACCTTGCCTTATGCTTGCCTTGCCTTTGTGTGCCCCCTCTTTCCTCATACCTGCCACCCCTCATGGCCGCCTCACCTCACAGCCACTTCACCTCATGCCTGCCTTGCTTCACGCCATCTGGCATTCTTTCTTCTCCTTATGCCTGCCACCCCTTACACCTGTCCCGTCTCTTGGCCTCAGCCATCACTAAACAGCCATTCCATCTCCCATGTCCCAAGTGTTGAGATTTTTAGGGCTTAGCTGCAGACCAGGAGGCCTCCATCCTCTCTCTGACCGTGCAGCACCATGACTGGAAGCACTGTGGCTAGAAGACTCCTGGCAGATCCCAACACAGAGCTGCTGCCTGCAGCCAGGCACTGGTGGAGGAGTTGCGTGTCTTGTCAGTGGCCAAGTTATCTCTGCTTCTTGCTTTGTTCTGCATAAACTTGTGTCCTTGAAACAATTCCTTCTCACACGCCCTGAATAACGCCCTAGTTAAAATTACACGCATATGGAAAGCTAGAAAGTCTCCCTGTTTTCAGACTGCACCAAATGAGCTGCACGCTACTCTGAATTTGGCTGTAGCAGTTTCTATCATGCATGCCTGTTTCCTTCTTATATAGGTTTCAGCCTCTTAAAACTCACATATATGTGTATGTGGGGTGGGATAACAGAGAAGAAATGTAATCAGAAGCGTTTTGGACTTCCATAACAATAACCTAGCAACCATGGGAAAAACCTGAGATTGCATAAAGGGGAAGGAATTTGCCATTTACTTTCTTCACATGGGAATGGCACTTTTCTGCATCTTTCTGTACTGTATGATACACATGAAATTTTAACTTTTAAAAGCAGCACCATAAGCAAATTCATACACCTCCTCTATTTCCCTTTTCCCCCCCTTGGGGAGAAAAATGTGCTAAGGTTTGCAAATGTTAGTCTGCCTTTTAGAGGAGCTGCTGCTGTACGTTTTTTCTGAGCACAAAACTGTCAAAGAAGATGCAAATGTCTGGAAAAACCTTAGTTTTCATTCCAAAATTCTCACTCAGAAACTGAAGGTCTGAGCACTTGTGGGTGGTACCTGCTCCTGTGGAGGGCTTTGTTGGTTCCAGTGGAGCTCCATACCTGATCGTTGGGACATCACACTGAAAGTGCTGGGCTTCCCTCTCTAACGGCTTGGGATGATTAGCAACTTCATGAACATCACCTTAAGTGATGATATAAATATATATTGGCTGTTCTCAAGCTGACTGATGAACCAGATCTCCCTTGGAAGAGATGTTTTATGTACTTTAGACGAAAGGAGGGACTGTGGCCCAGAGAGCTTGTACAGTGATAAACAAACTATTGGCAGAAAATTCAAGGTGTGTGTATTAGACCCAAACTGAGACTAAAATGGTGTTTTGAATCAGTTCGTGGTGAGAGATTACTTACAGCATAAATTAATATTCAGATGATTGTGCTTTTGAGACCTAATGGTATAAACCACATCAATATTTTTCCAGCACTGGAGAAGAGCAAATCTCAAAACTTATGGAGATATTTGGATTACTTCAAAGCTCTCTCTGAAAGTGAGAATATTTGGAGTAATTTGCTTTTTCTTGGAAAATGGAACTCACATTTTAGGAATTTTTTAAAACGTCCATAATCTGAACTTGCAGAGAAGATGCAATTCAGGTAGTTAGGTGTAAATTAGTTAAGCAGATGTAATGTATGAAAATAAAAAAAAACCAAAACAGTGCAAAATTATAAATGTCAGGAAAGAAATTGAAACTACCACAAGTGAAATTTAAAGACCTTGGAAATGTCTGTTTTTCTCTCGAAGTTAACACAGGATAATGAGTGGAGAGAAGGAATGTTGCTGCTTCTCAGCATTGCCCATAATTTAGTTCCTACTTTATTACTCTTATTCTTGCTATTGTAAAATCTTTAAAAGTGCTCTGTTATAGTACTTGGAAAGTACTGGTTTATTAAGGGTTTTGAGACTTTCCCCCGTCTGTTACTCAGCACAAAGCTTTTGTAAGGGTAAGGTCTACCACAGATGCCTGTGCTAGCTCTGGAATAAAACAGGAGAGGCCCACAATTCACTGGTGGCAATCTGTTTATATAGAATAGCCAAGATAATATGAGTAATTATTTCCAGACTGAATGAATTGAATAAATGGGCTTTTAGCAAATCAGCAGTCACACAGCCTTTAACACTTACTGATCTGTGTGGCAAACCAAGAAAGTAATTAAAAAAGAAAAGTTAGAAAAAAAAAAAAGATGTGGAAGTGAGTTTTGGGAGTGGCCGGACATGTCTCTAATAGCAGGCTCCAAAGTCCCTTTCAGACACTTTCCCAAGGTTTCCTGACTTCTGTATTTTTTAACACCAACCTCTCTCTGTGTCTCTCTAATCAGGAGGAAATGGGCTTTGCATAGCTTTTGTCATGGCTTGAAAGTGCAAGCTGCAGTTTTACTTGAAATCCAAGGCTGCTCTAAACCAAACATTTTGTTCAATTGAAGTGTTACCATTGCCCCCCCCCCCCCCCCCCCCCAAATGGGTATGCTCACGGCCAAATAACATCAAGGCTTTAGTCTACAAACAAGAAGATCTAGCCTGGGCAAAGGCAGTTAGGAGAAGGTATTGTCTTCCTGACAATACTCAGCGCTAACTTAGTCTTTGTGTTTTCGAAGTGTCAAGTTAAAACCGTTAATCCTTTAAAAGTCCCTGCTAGTTTGAAAAAAATGTTTTTAACTCCACTCTAAACCCGGAGAAACTGCAATGTGGAGGCCAAAATTTTAAAGTTTGTGTGTCTGAATTGATGTATCTAGATTCAAATGTCCAGACTCATCTGGGGCTTTTAAGGGACAAATAGTAAATTTTTTTTCATGGGTATATTGACAGTGCTCATCATCAGGATTCTGGTTTGAAATCTTTGACCTAAGCAACTTGCTCAGTGCCAATCCTGCGAATCAGGAGGTGAACTGGGTAAACATAGGAGGCAGTAGCTTCAGTTCAAATGGTGCCATTTCTCAAGCACTTGTGGGATTATTTAGCAGGAGTGCTGGAGGCAGTTTGGATAATACCATAATATACAGGTCATTTCCATTTGGAGACTGGAATTCTGTGCAGGAGGTATGCAAAAGGATAGAGGGCATGGGGAAATTAGTTCTGCCTGCCTGCACCAAGACAGAATGAATAATCATATTTTAGAAGAACTGTCTCATCAGGTGTGGAACAGTGCATTCATCATTGGCTCAGTCCCTTCTCCTCATCAGCGCTTCAACAGCAATGACAGGGTCCATAAACCTTTCAGTTGGTTATTTGAATCAAGATAGTCCTGGGTAACGCTACTTCTTTCTCCCAATCTCTAGTGAAGTTCTTCCTACCACATTGTACAGATTGTTCTGTCCACAGCCCTCCCAAATACAAAACACATTTCTTAGTCTCATCCAGAGTAACACTGACACCCAAAGTAATAACTGAATCAACATGTTTGCTTGCCCCAATATATTGAGTACAGTGTGGTCTCCTGGACAAGAAGCCACAGAGATTTAGGGATTTTCAGTTCTAAACGACTCAATGTCAATAGAGTGACCGATAATACACTGCATGTTTTAGCTTAGGCACATTTTGACAATGACAATTCCAAATTTGCTCTCAGATTACTTAAACATACCTTGCTCACTCAAAAAAAAGATGACTGGAAACTGATCGAAAGGTACTGAATGCCCACTGCTAGCTGTGTCAATAGTTGAGGCTGGCATCCCTGTTTCCCTCCTCTGCCAGGGCTGTTTGTGGTTGGACAGAGCAGAGATCAAGTGGCTATGTGTCTCCACTCCGCCTATCCAATCAGTAGATAAGCTGACCAGGGTCAAGGACAGAGTCCCTCGTAAGGCAAGTTAAAGCGTTCAGATTTCACTAGCTTTTGTCTATAAGGCACATATGTAATTTGAGGACTCTATCCTAAATAAGCTCATAAAACTATACTGTGATCCTTAGACCTTATTTAGAGCTAGACCCTCATGTTGTGCAACAAACCAATGGCAGAGGCTAAGTCACTGAGAGCAGGTCCCTGCCATATCCATGAGCTTTCCATTGCTTCTCAGGTATCCTAAGAATTTCCTTCTAGATTAGAGATTTTCCCAATGCATTGTGCACATCAGGATTGTGCTATACTAAAGAAACAGAATTTTTCTGCAGCTGTGCTTCTAGTACTATCAGCATGAACAAAGCATCCCATCAAAATAAAGAACAAAGCTTAGTCCTTTAGGTATTTTTAGTCCAGCAAACATCCACCTGTAATAGCTGCCAGGCTCCACAGAGTGGAGCAGGCTTAATAAAAATCAATTAATAATGCCTCTGCCTTACCTCTTCTGTAGTGCTAGAGTATTGAAAAGTAGTTGTTGAAATCCAGGGTTTCTCTGTTACTGCAGATTTCAAATCAAAGTAGAGGCTTTCAATGAGATTTTTACTGAAGTGTTCAGACACATTTCTGATGAACATCTCTGTGCTACTCTTCAGCAGATTTTCAGACCTAGAGGTAACAGCATTTAAAATGGGGGATGTAGGTCTAGTACTCCATACAGAACTGTCGGTGACTTGGAGATCTAAGATGAATAAAGGAAAGTAATTAAAATCAGCTCTACATATTTATAATCAGTTCTTTAGATGCCAATAAATGTGGCTGATGTGAATTCTAAGTAGTTTAAGTGCAAATATCAGTTTTATAGTTTTTGGTTTTCAGTGCAAACACGTATTTTGCATCAAGTGTGTGCAGAACAAAAGCAGAAAACATTAATTTCTCTGAACATTCATTCATTTTAAATACAGATCTTCAATGATTCTGAAGTGAAGAAAAAGGTTGTACTTCATCATTAATAGCACAAAGTTTTCACTTGTAACTTTTTCACTTGCTTTATTATATCAAAGAGCACACAGTTTCAGCTTTATGTGTTCAGCTCCCCCTCTTTTGTAAGGACACGGGCCAGATTCTCATCTGCATTTTGTTGGTGTAAGTTCAAAATATGGCTTTGTTCAAGATAATTTTTTTGTTCAAGATATTTATTCAAGATAAGGTCCTTGTGCCCACATGGGACATTCCTCTTGTATTTTTAAATCAGACCCACGCAGGGACCAGGCTAACCCCTGGCTTAGGTTCAGCTAACAATCATATCAGTTAACTGAAGTATCTGCAAATATAATGGTGGATTTGCTGTCTTAGTCACGTATCCTTCAGAGAATGCCAAAGTTGCAATTAGAGCTCAGGAAAGATTTTACTACACATTTTTCCTCCACATTTTCATGGTTCTTCCTCCCCACTGGTATGTATTTAATATCCTTTCTTTGTGGTGGTGAGGGCAGGGTTCAAGCTGTGGTGGCCTCTACATCTGGTAGCATCACATTTCAGCTAAGCAATAGGAATTACTCACTGGCCCATTCTCCTCACAAAAACTACCCTGCCATTGCAGGAGCACAGCTAGTATGCATTGGCTCAATGCCCAAGACACTTTGTCTGTCCTTGAACTGGGGTCCCCAGCATGACAGAACCTTGTTTTGCTGCTGAGCCACTGGGCTGTTTGCCATTTATAACAATTTTAGCTCACAAATCCTCTAAAAAAAAAAGTAATGAATGGGTTCAATTGCAGCAGAAGCTTCCAAATGTAATTACTTGGTATGCAATTATGATGTCTTAGCAGGCCAATGTGTGATTACCTCTTAACCAAAGAATCAGTGGGTAAGCTTCCATGAAGTTGACATGAAGGAGGGTTTTTTTTGCATGTGTAAATATATATGTTAACATGTTTATATAAAGAAACATGCAGTTCTGTAATTTGCATCCAGAAATAAAAGTGAGGTTGTAAGCCCTTCTAAGGGACACTTTCATGCAAGTGTTCCGTGTTTGACAGCACAGTGTGTTCACCCGGTGCACAGTTTTGGATCCTCTTGAAAAGGATTTGTTTGTTGAAATGGGTTGACACCCACTTTAAACTTTCCCCCTCTTTTATCTGACTGTCCCTCTCTCGGAATAAAAATCTCAAGTTTCCATTTAATTATAAAAAATGTTGATTAACTGTTTTTCCAAATCAAGGCACTGAAAAAAACACTACAGATCGAGTTCTGCTCTCTCTTACACCCGAACAAAGGATTTCATTGAATCCTCAGGTCTGGTCTAACACTGCACGATCATCCTCATGCTGTTGCACTTACAGAAAGTCCTGTGGAGTGCCAATGGTTCAGAGTCTGCTGTGGTTCTATGTCGCGTACTGTCCTGGCCTCCACCAAAAAGATGAGGAATAGTCTGGAAGGGGAAGCCCTGTGCTCAAGCTGCTGTCAGCTGCTGAAACACACTCTTTATCTGACCCAAGTCCAGACTTTTAGTTTAAATTCTATGTCAGTCATCGTTCTTGTGGATCTCCTATTGTTAGGAGTCTCTGAAAGTCTGAAGTAGGCAACTAGAAATGCGAGCCCCAAGACCGTGGAAAGAATTAGCTCTGTGCCTTTCAAATAGCTCCAAGTTCATCAAGGAGCAGAACTTACCAATAGGAAGACAGCTGAAAAACAGAGTACATCTGAGTGGTCAGCAGCCACTCAATTGGGTTACTAAATATAGATTTACACACCCAACTTAAAAAACATATTAAAAAAAATCTAGGCTTTATTTATAGACAAATAGCAGTGATTCCAACAGGAAGACATTTGCGTTCCAGTGCAATTGTGCTTTAGGAAATCTGGTGCTCCAGCGACATTTATGGGACTCAGCAGCCAGGGAAAAAAGAGCATTCCTTGTTCAGGAGCCAAGGGGAGAGCTTGACCCTCATGGAAGTGAAATGCTTAGTTCTCAGAAATGTTCCACCAGCCCAAAGAGGTGCTGTGAACAAGTATATGGTCACTGCACAGTCCAGTTCCCACTGTCAAGCTCGGGAGTACCCTGGGTTTCCAGCTAAAGGATCTTGCCCTGCAAAATCTGACAACAATCTCTTACCCGTAAACTATGAATGGATAGCACTATGCCATACTGAAACTTAAGATATACACCAGCACTTCCCATGTATGCTACATTGACTATTGGAGTTCATATTTACCCTCATTTCAAGAAAATCAGAATCCAGGTTTATATTCTCTTTCTAAGGAAGCCCACTGTGGTCCATGCATGAGGCCCCTCCTAGCTCTTCTTCAATAGCAGGCACTCATGAAAGAAAACTACATGTTATAAGACCTAAGCAAACAAGTTTTTACATAACTTGAGTTCTAAAATTTTAAACCAGAGAAGACTCATCTCCTGTCTGGACATCAATAGAGCACACATAAATCTCAACAGTGGGATTTTTCAGAATTGTTTAGCATTGTTCTAGCAGTCTCTTTCGAAATCAGTCATTAAACTATTCATGGCATCAGAACTGCAGCACTGACACTGACGCTGATCGCTAGTGGCTGAATGATACACAGTGTGTGAACACACCATGGTAATCACCAGTAATACACCCAGGAGAAATTATGACATTCTGACTAAGAGCATATTTCATCCATGGGGTGTACCCCAGACTGCACCCTTCTGCGCAGCAGCAAGTCGCTATTAGAAAAGGAAATCCATACGTTTTGCATATATGATGAGCAAGACTGGTGGTTAGTTGTCAAGTACTGAGAACCCTGCAGTGGTGCTTTCAGATTCAGGTGAGCCAGCATAGTGCAGCTTTCTGAAATAGCTTGCATCACATCAATCTGCCTACGCTTTTAAAGCTGAAGCACACTTTCAGAAAACTAAGGCAGAAATGCTAGTGAAACATAAATGGATCAGATATCTATTACATAAGAAAAAATACTATAAGTCTGCATCTAACTTGCTGACAGCAAGGCTTGAAACTAGAAGGGGTCATTTTAAGATCTCTGTGTGTGCAGAACAGAATGTGTTTTCCTTTTAGCTGTCTAACTACTTGTAAATAGATTGCAAAAATAAACACTATTTAAAAAACTTGCTTCAGATTTCTGTTGCCTGCTTTCCTCTTCAATGTAGTCCTTTAAAAAACTGCAAAATCTATGCCACTTGAAAAATTTTAACCTTTATCTGAAATATTGTAGAAGTTAGCGATGTTTGTATCTCATGTCAGAGAGGTCCAATTTCTCCAAACTCCAGTCTAATCCTGAGCTGCGCTTTTACTTGCTTGTTTCTGAAATGCTGAACTAGCCACTTAAGAGGCTCTTTCAGCACTAGTGGTAGCAGAACATTCCAGAGAACTGTAGTGATAATACATACCGTAGTCCTATTTCTGACACTCTGGATATCCCCAGCTCACCTTGAAGTGAATTTTTGGTCACTGGAAGGTATCCAGACTCCTTTAACTCCATAGATTACGTCTCTACTGAAGATAGCTCAGCACAGTGGCTACTATGTAGACACCTAGGACCTGGTTAGTTGCCTAAACATGGTGACCTAGTGCAATCTGGACTGCCCTAGGGCGTCCAAGACATTTGCTCAGGGCTCTCATAGGACACATGGGAGACTGATGTCTTGCTGGGTAAGCAGTCAGAGGTGATGTGGGATATCCTGGAGCATCTCAAATGGAAAAAGCGCCTATGCTGAGACATCTGGAATAAGCCCTGACTTCAGATACCTACCTTTCAATGCCTAGAACCTGAAAGCCACTCCAGCTTCTATAGAGATCCTTACAAAACAAAGAGAGAGAATGTAATCATGAAAATTACCTGTATAGTTGTCTCTGGATATTTTATTGGAACTAACCTACCCAGAAAAAAAGACACTTGTAAGAATTGTTTGCACAGCTCAGAAGTGAGATCAGCATTAGTGTGTCTATGGGAGTGGTGCTCTGGGTACTTTCCAGACATACAAGAGGAAACGGGGTTTGTTCTACAACTGTTATTTGCATGCAACAATTTTCTGCTATCTTCAGTCATCCTGTCTTCTACCCCTTCAGCTCTCCCACATTTTCCTCCTCCTTGGACTTGGAGAAACTCTGATCCCAACAGCCAGCTAGTGAAAAGAAGGCCTTAGCACTATAATGACTATTCCTGTCTCTGCCCAGAATCTCTTCCTGAATTTGATGAGAACTGAAGTCTCACCATATCAAGGGAGATCAATACCTCATGACCCTTCTTCATATTAGCTGTTTCAACCAGATACCAGATTCAGCCATGGCTTTTGGTGAGGACTTTCTGCTGTTAAGGTGAAAAGTGATCTCTGATTGAACAGAGGTGGAATACATACATAAACTCATCCTGATTTCCATGAAAGAATCATTTAGGTCAGAATTGTATCAGAAAATCTATATCCAAACATATCTCGGATGGTTGATTTGAAATCCAAATCCAAGTTCAGACGTTCCTCAAGCTCAGAAAAATCATGCTTGTCATTTGAATTAGGTCCAGAATAAAAGGTAGTTGTGGCTGTTGTGTTTGGATCTTGTACTGCATCTAAGCTGATAAGATGTTTGGGATGCAATTTAATGTTACTCCTTTGCCAAAATACCACTATTTTTATGATTACTATGAAAACAAAGGGTGAATTATATCAAAATATGGTGTAAGTCAGGAGTAGAAAAACTTACAGCAATTTCAGCTCCAAAGACGTTGTTCAGTTTTGACTGTCATTGCTAAATATAAACTGAATATGTTATTTCAGGCTGATTCACTGCTGTCTTCACTGAAAGTAGAGAGAAGACTCATTTTATGCATTCAAAATTGAAAATTTTGACATGCATATGGATGTCAAGACCAGCACTGTGGGCACTAGATTTTGCTCTTGTAGTTATTACAACTTTATTATTAATCTCTTTGCACTGCTTCAACTCTTTATGAGTTTCTTATATACCTGGAATTCTTAGTTTGGTATTGAGGATCATAATGTACTGTTTATTTTTCAGCAGACCCTCTCAGAGCTGTCAAAAAGGAGACAAGGAGGTAACTGACACAGTGAGACTCTTAAAAGTGGGTCAACAGGCTTATCTACAGAAAGTATTTTCAGAAGATTAAGGTAAATTTCTTAAAGGACTGAGTACAGTAAATAAATGAGAAGGTGTTTTAATACCCCACAGCAATTGTCTTACTTAGTACTCATTGGTCTTAAATTGCTCCTCCTCTGAGTATGATTAAGAAAAGGATGCAAAGTTACTTTAACTGTTAGGTCTCACTTCATCCAGCTATCTAAAGAAAACAACACTGCCTGGGTACCTAATATTAAATTTTCATGGTGTATTTGAATAAGGAAGCCATACTCACCCTATACACAGGACTTCAATTGATTTTGCTTTTTTAATTCCTAAAATATATGGGAGAACTGGGATAGAATCTCAGCCAATTTTCCATTCCCTGATTCTGAAAACCTTTCAGACTTTCACTCAGGTATGCAGTCCTGCTGCTGTGAGTAGAGTTCTGCAAGTACAAATTTGCTGAAAAAAATGTTACCCTGCCTTACTGTGAATGGGAGGTTAGAAAGAACAAGGAATTTGATTTAAATGTTCTGAAAACTTGGCCATATGCAAAAGTATTTTTTTTTAATCCTCTAAAAGCAAGAATAAATTGTGTTCCCCAATGGCAACTGTAACTTTGCATTTTATTCTCATTTACCACGAAGAACTGCTTAATAGCATGCTAGAAGAATGTCAACAGGATTGTCAGGAAGGATTCACAACAGGACATCAAGGAAAGTGTTATTAAGCAGCATTTAAACTGTTCTAGCTTTCCTTTTGGTATCGGTGTGGAAACACAGGCATATCAAGACATTTCCAAGTATGTGCACAGAGCCACGAATCTTATAGTGCTATTGCAAGAATTTTGGAGACTTTTGTTTCAGTTCATTTTTTTCACAGTTTTGAGTGTTCTCATATATCTTACATCTAAGGGCAAAGCAACACTCTGTAAACATATGACTGTGTGAACCCTATGGCCGTTGTAATCATACATCTGAGTTACTCAGACAAATAATTTTGCAAATAATTTGATTTTCAGATATCTTATTGCTCTTGATGGATTGAATCTGGATTTGCATGATAAAGTGAATGGGGAGGAGAAGGTCCTATACATCCACATTTTAAAAAAATACTAGAGATTAGTACCCGTAATTCTGTTTAAAAGTGAAAAAGGAAATGACACAAGAATAGTGAGCTGAGCTCACACATAAACACTTTGATCCAAAGACTGACAGTAGAGAAAAGGAGACACATCCTGAAAATATAAAATGGCTTAAAACGCACACCAGTTGTGGGAAAGACAGCACTCATCTCAGCTGTTATTTTCATGGTTCTTTAAATTCTTTTCAACTGTGAAAATTTTTTTTCAGTATGAATAAAATATATTTTAACACTTGAGTTTGCATAAAAGAGACATTTTTGTTACCAAAACTTCCAGGATACTTCTTCGAAGGAGTAGCTCACCTTGCTTTGAACACAGATTTACATAAATAGGTTTTCCCGTCTCGCTGGCTTCTAGCTGCATCCATGTATGAAGGTATTTCTTACTCTGCTTGGCCATTACCTTCTGACCTTGCTTTGTGAGAAAGAGAGAGCTGTTGGCCACCTTCAGGAGCCCATCCTCCTTGTGGCAAATCCACCTGACTGCCTGGGGACAACTGACGATGATGCTACGAGATGACAGAGCAGAGCGTGTAGAGATGCTCAGGCACTGTTTGGATTTCACATGAAGGAGCCTGTCATTTGCTGTCCACTGCCACTGCTGGTTGAGGCTGGTCATATTACACTTTTCCATAATGACTCCTCTCTTTTCTGAAAGACACTGCTGTTTCTGTTCGTGGATAATCAGAAATCCTTCTGGAAGTGGAAAATTCCAGAAAAATACAATAGATTACACATAGTTATCTAACAAAAAGCAAATTCTCAGTGGTTTAAAATGCATCAGCAAACAAATCTCTCTTCCTACTTTCTATGTGTTGAACTTTTCATGATCCTCTCATGTGTTGAACCTATTTTTAAAGAAAACAAAAACATACTGCCCACATGATGCAAGTGCTGGTGATGTAAAGATTGAGAATGAAAAAAACCAACTATTGTGTGAAAGGTGGCCTTGACTTCTTGACTTTGTTATATATAAAAATGAAGAGGAAAATAGACTGGATATAAAAGAAATCCAAGAACTATTAATGTTAAATACCAATTCTAAATACCCCATTTCCCCTGCTTGAAAGAATACAGAGTTCTACACAAACTCTCAGTCTATTTTCCATTTTATGAAAAAGTCTTCTTGCAATACAACTTACTGCCTCAAAATTGTTTTAGCAAAACTTGTAGTGTTTCTGAAAAAACACGTAAGAGGACATTTCCACATCTGTGTACCTTTCAGTGACTGTGCCGTCTCAGGAGTGGAGGCTCTTCATTGATAGGAAGTACATCTATTTTACTGGATTTATTCCAGTGTCTCTAGCTGTTAGTTTTGTGACTGTCCTAATTCATATTAGATTAGCAATTTGTGCCACCAAGCTTAAATATCAACACCAAACACTCAAATGAGGAGAACTACAGCGCATTCATCAAAGAACCCCAAAGGTACCAATGCAAAATCCATACTTGTTACAGAACATGGAACTGGATATTTCAAATGCAGCCTCTCTTATAATTTGTTTAGGTTTTTCTCTTTTTATAAACTCAGTTATTCAAGTATTTCCAGCCTCATAAGTTACAAAGTGCTAAACTCAACATGTGTGTTTATTTCCCCTGGCTGAGGTTTGTCATCCGCCTGTTTTTACAGACCTGGGTATTTTCTAACTAAGCATCACAGAAAGCTCCTGGCTCTGGAAGTTTCACAAAATAAGAATAAAAAAAAATAGGAGTCTCCCTGTCAAAGATCTTGTCCCAGCGCTCAGCTCCTGGATTGTCTAGCAGGAGATCTTCTTTAAAAAAAAAGAGATAACTCCATCATAGAAGGAGACAGTTTATTTTCCTTTGGAAAGAAATCTAAACAGAACCGTCTACATCGGCCCTGCCCCTCAGTCCTCTTGTATGAACCTAAGCAAAGAAGCAACTCCTTTTTTTCTAAGTTGCCAGCTGCCCCAGAGGGCTCTGCTTGGCAGCAGAAAGAGCAATACAGCAGAGAGGAAGAAAGGAGAGACACTTACCTGAGAATGTAAAGGCAAGACAGGTAGAAACAAGGACGTGAAATAAAGAATCCATTTTCCCTCTAGCAACTCTCCATGCTTCTCTTAAAAAAATCCACCTCAGATAAGTGAAGCAAAAACTAGGAAGGAAATGTGCCTTCACAGGGGGAAAAGTCAGTGACGAGCACTTCCTTCTATTCAATTGTTTTGGGGAGTTTTGCACCACTTTGATTCTTCAGTGTTTACTAGTTGCTTTATTTTGGAAAAACACAAGCAAAAGAGAGATAGGTTTTCAAACACCTGGGAAACTAAAACAGATGACATTGAATCTCTTTAGACTAAAAGAAAAGGGATTAGACTTTTATGTAATTCGTTGCCTGTGAAATATTACAAATCTGCAGATGATCTGGATGGTGCTAAATAAGTATATACTGTATTATCCAGGGAACAAATACACGTTTTGTAACTGTATAAAATGAAGAAAAATATCAATGTTGATACCTTTAACTCCACAAGTTCTAAAAACCAAGTGAGAGGGGGAGGAGAATGGGGAGAGGAGGAGGCAAAACTCTGAAGTCTGCACTGGCCCTTTTAGACAAATTCCCCCTGAGGGATCAAGTTGTGCTGGTCTTGCCTTCCTTGCTCCATGTAAGTGGGAGATTGCACTTTCGTCTGAATTGGCCCTCAAGTATCCTGAAGCCATGGTGGAGGAGAACCAAATTGTATTGAGCTGTCCCTGTTTATGGAGGAACAAGAGTGTGTCGTGCATTAACTGCTCTAAGAAAGAATAGAGACATCTGTAAATATTTTATATCAAGTGTAATTTATTAGCAGTATGAAGCAAAATCAACATCACTGCATTAAAATCTCATTACACCCTGTAAAAAGACCTCTCAATGTTGTAAGTCATAATGCCATCTTTGCGCTTCTCTTAAAAACAAACTCTTACAGAACAGTAAAGGAAGCAGTCATAGTACCATTTTCTCTCTTGTATAAACTGTCATGGAACAGTCCATATCACTAAAGGCATCTATCTCTTACTGAAAGAGATAGAGCAGATAAACAACATAAGCAAAAAATCCTGTATTAATAAAAGACAGACAAATATTTAAAATCCTTACCGTTTAATATATGCTACAAAGTTTCTTTTAAAAGCAAAATGACTTACACAATTTACAAATACACTGGATTTGGGTCTGTAGCAGAAGCATGTTCTAAGACAATCAACAGTACAGGGTAAATACATACACACTGAATAACAGATATTGTGCTCTGCAACTGCTCTGTAAGACCTACAGTAAATACACATTTAATAGTTAATATTTAATAGTATGAAGAACATATATTTCCATATAAAATATTAACTGCTTTTGAATATTTTCAAAAACAAGACTTTTAAATTTGTTTATTATCTCATCTTCTTTTTTTAATCCATAATCAAACACTTGCAACTTTAGCAGCAAGAATATTATGTGGCCAAGAAACAAGGTCGCCACATAATCAGTAATAGCACTTTACAGTACAGTTGACAGTCCATTCACAAGACAGTTTGCAAACGTTAAAGCATTTATACACTTGATAAACATTTCTTCTGTGGAAGTTCCAAAGTCCATCTGACTGCAGCAGTAGCACATACATACATTCCATATGGCAGATATCAATATTACAGAATTAAACCCACCTTTAGATATGTAAATGAAAACCACATGTAGTTTCAGTACAGTACCTTCTTTATAAATCATTTTTGGGAAGCTCACAATACATTCATATACAGTAAGGGTCCAGCAATCTCTGTACTTTTGCCAAACCATCCGCAATCCTGTCAGAAGTTGGCCTCAAAGCCGCTCTTCCCACTGCAGTAAACTCCTTGAAGAAGCTGCTGGTAGGTAATGAAATAAATTACCTCATGAGACTGACATTCGCTTTTACCTTCCTTGGCTTCACTGGACAGCTTCTGCAGAAAGTCTGCTTTCATACAGACTCAGTGCGTGGTGCACAAATTCATACTGTTCGCTGGTCTGAACCATTCCACCCCTGAAAAGGAAACACATCAGAATGAAGTCTTATATCTTAAGAATGCAACAACTTCCAGCCCCTGCCAACCCCATGACCACCAGATAATACAGGTCCTCTTCTCAATTTTTTACTTAGAGTTTACTTAAGTAAGTGGGAGATTTTCTGGAGCAGAAGTACTTTCTTCATACCTTACAGCATTCAGCACATGTCCAACATGAACCACCATTCCTGATTCCATCAGTGTATGAACTAGAGAGGAAAACATCTGGAATCTACATTATTAAAATATACAGTTCAGATTCAACACAATCATGGAGCATTTTGCTCAGTCACTTGAGCAAGTAAAGCCAGATACATGGACACAGCATTACTCTGATGGAGCAAGGGAGTAGTCAGAATCTGGCCTTTAATTTTTGTCCTTCACTAAAAATGTAACCTTTGGTGACCCTCATATTGCCTGTGCAGAGAACAGCTCTTCCTGTCCTCTTTCTAACGCCTACAGTGCATCCTGTCTGAATAGCAGCCACCTAAGAAATTTTACAGCAGTGACTCATTTCAGCACCAAAAATAAAATAAAGTTTAACTTGACCATAAAAAGGACTATTTACAGCCAGCTTGGATTAGATGCCTACATTTAATACAATCAGCTGATAACAATTCCTTTTTCAAGTCTAAGAATGAGGATCAAGTCCCACATCTCAAGTGCCAAGTCAAGTGTGGCAGGAAGGGGATCATGTCCTACAGGAGGTTGGTGTGATATTTAGTAAGAGTGGTACCATTCAGCTCGGAGGTTAAACTGAGCCTTTTTCTGACAGTACTAAGGTCTTCCAGGTCTCACTTCTCTTGGAGTAAGGCCTCAAGTTCACATAATTCCACTGTTATTATCTCATCTGCCAGAATATTCAAAGTTACCTACTCTGCTTCTAGAACTAAGATCCCAGTTCATCCTCAGCCTGCCCTGGAGCAGCTGGTTGCCTTCCGGGGTGAAAGAGTAGATGGCCTTAGTGGGAAGGAAGACATTAAGATGTGTATTGTACTTGGCTTCAACTAGATCTTCATTGAAACAATCAAATTAATGAGGGATTTGGATACAGAGCAATGTCAAAGCCAGGCAGCTGACAAGGTCTCGCAAGCTTTCGGGTGATCCCTTCAGACACCCGAGCAACAAAAGGGTCAGCAAATATACCAAGCTATATGAAAAATGGCAAAACTGATTGAAAAAGTATCGTCCTTTAGTATTAGAGGACTTTATCTACAACCATAAGGTCCTTTCATTTTCCTCAGTGGTGCTAGTTGGTTAAATGACTGTGGAAGGAAATACATCAAATAATACGTTCTTCATTAAGCAAGCGACCAGCTCTTTCTATTCCTCGAATGAGCTCAGGCAATTGTAAAACACCTTTTAGTGAGTTGCATGTGTTTTATGATATGTTATGCCTAGGAATGAAACCACAGGCCCTTAAATGATCTCATCCGGTGCAAAATACAGCAGCATCATAGCTTTGCCAACAAAGACATCCACAAATTCATAACACTTGGCTGTTTGCTGCCTTCAACTGCTCTCCTGTGTGCCTGTCCCCTGTCTGGAGATCCATCAAGAGTCCAAAGGTGACAGGAGAGCTTTGCTCTGGTCCTCTGGGCTGTTTAGACTCCTTCCTTCCTCCTCACTGCTGCGTCCTGCCCTGCCCACGCAACTCCTTCCCAGTCAGCTTCCCTCCCTGTCACTCCACCAACGTTCACCCAAAATGTGCTCTAAGGGAGTGCATTTCCCAGGTTAGATCCACTTGAGTGGAAGGGGTGGAGGAAGGGAACATATCCAAGGAGAGTGACTTGCCAGGAAGGGCAAGTTAAAACAAGTTTGGCTGCACTAGGATGTTTGTGGGGGTGATCCTTGCACCTACCTCTTCTGTGCTGAATTAACATAGAAAATTCCCAAGAAAGCATGTGTAATGCCAAGGAGGTGTGTATAAGCCTGCCTGGGGCATAGCCCAGCACTGCTGCATTTGCCCCGTGCTAGCAAGTATAACCAAGGCTTTATGGTGCTTATGAACCCTGTATGGGCAAACAAATACACATCCCTGTCAGCTTAGGGGCACCGAAGACTTATAGAGAGGTTCAGACAACTTGTCCTGTTCGGTGCATACACAGAATTCATAGAACCATAACAACACAGAATGGTTTGGCTTGGAAGAGACCTTCAAATATCATCTAGTTCTAACCCCCTTGCCATGTGCAGGGACATCTTCAACTAGATCAGGTTGCTCAAAGCCCTGTCCATCCTGATTTTGAACACTTCCAGGCATGAGGCATCTACAGCTTCTCTGGGCAACCTGTTCGGTGCCTCACCATCCCCACAGTAAATAATTTCTTCCTTATATCCAGTCTAAATCAACTCTTAGTTTAAAATCATTACCCTTTGTCCTATCACTAAAGGCCCTAATAAAAAAGGCTTTCTCCATCTTTCTTATAAGCCTCCTTTATGCATTGAAAGGCTGCAAAAAGTTGTAGCCAGAGCCTTCTCTTTTCCAGGCTGAACAACCCCAACTCTCAGCTTGTCTTCTTAAGAGAGGTGCCAGTCATCTGATATTTTTTTGTGGCACTCCTCTGGATCCACTGTAACAGATCCTTCTTTTTCTTGGGCTGAGGACTCCAGACCTGGACACAGTACTCCAGGTGGTGTCTCATCAGAGTGGAGTAGAGATAGGCAGAATCACCTCCCTCGACCTGCTGGCCACGCTTCTTCTTATGCAGCCCAGGACACAAGTTGGCTTTCTGAGTTGTGAGCACACATTGCTGGCTCACATCCAATTTTTCACCTACCAGTAATCCACGAGTCCTTTTTCCCTTTGTCCTTGTGCAAGGCTCACATTTAATAGCAAGGAATTATCTGTGACCCTAAGACATCAGTTTGTGCAAAAGCCTACATGAAAGAGTGTTTCAAGAGGAAATCTGCTTAAGGAGGGAGGTTTCCTCTTCCATGTCCCCAGTGCCCAGAAGGGATGTACCCACAGCTACGGCACCTCCGAGTGTGCGGCCTTCATCCTCTGCCAGCCCACACTGCCAACTCCTCTGCAAGCTGCTGGGCTCTCTGCTTCTTTGGGACTGTCTGGGGTGGGACTCGAAAGAAGAAGCCTCTGATATCTGTGGCGACTACTTGAGGGACTGTGACCAGCTTTGCCTGGGCATCCATGGGGAAAAGAAGGGTCCTTTACCCTTCCCTCTGGCTTGCTGCTAGTGCAGCTGGATGCAGTTTGCTCCAGAATGAATGTGATGCAGGGCTGGGGATTTTTTTTGTTTCAACCTGAAGCTATTAGTCAAAACACTTAAACAATGAATTGACGCACACTGGAAACTCTTTTCATCCTGTCTGAGGAGCCAAGAGCAAAGTTATCAGACGTCATTCCAAGAATGTGTCTTTAAGGTTAAGAATGTGCAAAGTTTCTCGATATCACAGTAAGTCTTGAAGATGTCTCACATCAAACATTTCCTGTTTCTGTTGCAAAACATAAAAAATGAACTGGGAAAAAAAAAGTAAGCTAAGCAGACCTGTGGGTCTGTCTTTCTATGAATCCACACAGAGCATTGCTGCATCTCCATCCCGGTCAAGATTTTGAGTGACTGGTCCATTTTCTCATGTTCATAGAATCATAGAATTAACTGTGTTGGAAGAGACCTCCAAGATCATCAAGTCCAACCCTTAATCCATCACTATCATGATTACTAGATAGTGGCACTAAGTTCCACATCCAGTCTTACTTTAAAAACCTCCAGGGATGGTGAATTCACCACCTCTTTGGGCAGGCCATTCCAATGCCTGATTACTCGTTCTGTGAAGAACTTTTTTCTGATATCCAGCCTAAACCTTCCCTGGCAGAGTCTAAGCTCGTGCCCTCTTGTTCTGTTGTTGGTTGCCTGGGAGAAGAGTCCGACCCCCACCTGTCTACAACCTCCTTTCAGGCAGTTGTAGAGAGCGATGAGGTCACCCCTGAGCCTCCTCTTCTCCAGGGTAAACAACCCCAGCTCCCTCAGCTTCTCTTCATAGGAGTTGTGCTCAAGTCCCTTCACCAGTTTTGTTGCTCTTCTCTGGACCCGCTCCAGCACCTCAATATCTTTCTTGAACTGAGGGGCCCAGAACTGAACACAATACTCAAGGTGTGGCCTCACCAATGCCGAGTACAGGGGAAGAATCACTTCCCTCATCCTGCTGGCCACGCTATTCCTGATACAGGCCAGGATGCCATTGGCCTTCTTGGCCATCTGGGCACACTGCTGGCTCATGTTTAGCCTCCTGTCAATCAGCACCCCCAGGTCCCTTTCCACCTGACTGCTCTCCAGCCACTCTGTCCCCAGCCTGTAGCGCTGCATGGGGTTGTTGTGGCCAAAGTGCAGGACCTGGCACTTGGCCTTGTTGAACTTCATCCCACTGGACTCAGCCCATCTCTCCAGCCTATCTAGGTCCCTCTGCAGAGCCCTCCTGCCTTCCGGCAGGTTGACACTCCCTCCCAACTTGGTGTCATCTGCAAATTTACTTATGATGGACTCAATCCCCTCATCTAAATCATCGATGAAGATGTTAAACAGAATTGGACCCAACACTGATCCCTGAGGGACACCACTGGTGACCGTCCGCCAGCTGGACGCAACCCCATTCACCAGCACTCTCTGGGCCCGGCCGTCCAGCCAGTTCTTAACCCAGCTGAGAGTGCACCTGTCCAAGCCATGGGCTACCAGTTTATCCAGGAGCATGCTGTGGGAGACAGTATCAAAGGCTTTGCTCAAGTCCAGATAGACTACATCCACAGGCTTCCCTTCATCCACCAGGCGGGTTACCTGATCATAAAAGGAAATCAGGTTGGTCAGACAGGACATGCCCCTCATAAAGTCATGCTGGCTGGGTCGTATCCCATGTCCATCCTGAAGGTGCTGTGTGATTGCACTCAGGATGACCTGTTCCATAACCTTGCCAGGCACTGAGGTCAGGCTGACAGGCCTATAGTTGCCCAGGTCCTCCTTGCAGCCCTTTTTGTGGATTGGCGTGACATTTGCCAACTTCCAATCATCTGGAACCTCCCCAGAGAGCCAGGACTGTTGGTAGATGATGGAGAGTGGCTCGGCAAGCTCTACTGCCAACTCCCTCATCACCCTAGGATGGAATCCATCAGGTCCCATTGATTTGTGTGGATCCAGGTGGCTCAGTAATTCATAGACTATTTCCTTCTGGAACACAGGGAAGCCATTTGGTTTCCTGTCTCTATCTGTGAGTTCCAGAGGCCAGTTATCCTGAGGGGCACCTCTCCTACTGGTGAAGACTGAGGCAAAGTAGGTGTTGAGTACATCAGCCTTCTCCTCATCCCTGGTAACTGTGTTTCCTCCCCAGGTCTAACAAAGAATGGAGGTTTTCCTTGCCCCTCCTTTTGCTATTAATACATTTATAGAGGCGCTTTTTGTTATCCTTAACAGAAGTAGCCAAATTAATTTCAAATTGTGCCTTTGTTTCTCTGATTTTCCTTCTGCATATTCTAACTATAGTCCTATACTCTTCCTGAGTAGTCAGCCCTGCCTTCCACAGTCGGTAGGCTCTCTTTTTATCTCTGATTTCCTTCAGTATCTCCCTATTCAACCAAGGTGGTTGTCTTCCCCGCCGGCTTGCCTTTTGGCTAATTGGTATAGCCTGTTCCTGTGCACTCAAGACTTTTTCTTGAGGAGTGTGTCCCAGGGTGTGTTCTGGACCAGTCTTCTGAACAGGTCAAAATCTGCCCTCCGGAAGTCCAGCATAGAGGTTTGATTGGTGGTTCTTCTTACATCCCTGAATATTGAAAACTCTATTATTTCATGGTCACTGTGCCCCAGTTGGCCTCCGACCACTACATCTCCCAACAGTCTCTCTCTGTTTGTAAACAGCAGATCTAGTTGGGCCCCTTTTCTGGTAGGTTCATTTACCTGCTGGAGCCGGAAATTATCCTCCATACACTCTAAGAATCTCCTAGACTGCCTCTTCTCTGCTGTGTAGAGCTCCCAGCAGATATCCGACAGGTTGAAGTCACCCACAAGAACAAGGGCTGGTGATTTTGAGACATCTGCCAGCTGCTTGTAGAATAACTTGTCCCCTTCATCATCCTGGTTGGGTGGTCTATAACAGACTCCTACCAGGATGTCAGTCTTGTTATCCTTCCCCGTGATTCGGGTCCACAAGCACTCAACCCTATCGTTGGTGACCTCAAGTTCTACAGAGTCAAGAGACTCTCTAACATACAGAGCCACCCCTCCACGTCTCCTACCCTGCCTGTCCTTTCTGAAGAGCTTGTAGCCACTTATGACAGCACTCCAGTCATGCGAGTCGTCCCACCACATTTCTGTAATGGCAACCACATCATAGCTTTCCTGCTGCATGATGGCTTCCAGCTCCTCCTGTTTATTGCCCAAACTGCGTGCATTAGTGTACATGAACTTCAGCTGGGATGCTGATTTTACTTTTACTTCAGTCTTATCACCCCTGGGTTGAACTTTGGAGAGCCTGATATCAATCCTCTCCCCCTTCAGACCTAGTTTAAAGCTCTCCTGATGAGCCCCGCTAACTTATGGGCAACAACCCTTTTGCCCTGCTTAGACAGATGAAGCCCATCTGATTTAAGAAGACCGGCTAGTATGGAGTTTGCCCCATGATCAAAAAAACCAAAATTTTGACGGTGGCACCAATCCTTTAGCCACCTATTGGTACAGTAAGTTTTCCTAATTCTCTCCTCATGCATCTCCCCATTCATTCCAGCCACTACAGGAACTGAAGCAAATACTATCTGTGCACCTGTCCCATGGACTAATCTACCCAGTGCCCTGAAATCCTTTTTGATTACCCTGGCACTTCTCCTATTGATGTCATCACTGCCAGCCTGGATTACCAACAGTGGATAGTAATCTGAGGTCTGAATTAGCTCAGGAAGTTGCCTAGCAATGTCCGTCACTCTGGCCCCAGGAAGACAACAAACTTCCCTTTGGGTTGGGGCCGGCCTACATATAGGGCCCTCAGTTCCCCTCAAAAGGGAGTCACCAACTACAACTACCCTTCTTTTCTTTCTTACAGCTGTTGTATTTATCTGTCTGGAAGATGAGGTGCAAGAAGAGGGCCCTCCAGGCAGATCTCCCTCATAGCTGACCTCTACTAGACTATCTGAGTCTAGGCCTCATATTTGTTTTTTAAGGGCACCTGAGGATATGATGGGGGTTCAGAGGGAGTTCTTCTTCCTCTCCGAACAGGGACCTGTTTCCATTCCCCTCCATCTTCTCTATTAGCTCTATCTGCCTGATGGCAGGAGGGGCAGGGGTTCACACTCTCCTGCTGACTTTCCTTAGAGATTGAAAGGGTTTGACTCCACCATTCAATTTCCCTCTCACTATTTCTGATACTCCACAACCTTTCTACCTCTTCCTTGATCTCTGCTACCATGTATAGCAAATCATTCCCCTGGTCACATCTCACATAGGTTCCTCTCACACTGTCCTCTGGAGCTAATGTTGCCAGGCTCAGTCTGTGCAGCCAGAGACCTGTATAACTGCATCCTTCTTGTAGGGTTCCATTTGTTAGCTCAGCACAGATGATTACTGCCAGATCTGTTAAGCCCTGAAAAGCTAAGAAGAAGGTGGTATCTGGACATACCATACTTGGGATTAGTTCTCTCCTCTCTCATTGTCTGTTGGAGCTCTATTTTAAACTCTGCTTCCAAAATAGGCAGTTAATGAAACTGGTTTTCAGCATAACTTTTTTGCCACCATTTGCAATTTGTCTGGATACTTGTTTAGTTCTCACTGAGTGTGCTGGGCAATGAGGTTGTTTTGGTAAATCACTACAGCATCACTGTGAGTCCCTCAAGTACAACACTTTTCTGCTATTGCTCAATTCACTTTGGAAGGAGTGTGGCCATGGACTCATGACAAAAGGTTGACACACTAGTGGGATACCATTAAGTGTGTTCATTCCATCAGTAGGTCTGCATTTGGGTGGTATAGCTCCAAGCAAGAGCAAGCCTAGCTGGCAACCTCTGGGAGATGATGTTCCGGGAATGAAATATTCAGTGAACATCTCAGGCAGGTTTCTGGTTCCTAAATGGTCAGATAAAACCATAATTTTCTACTGAATTATTTTCTTTTTCTGTTTTGTGAGGGCAATCTGATGTATCTAGAATAAATTGGAGATTAGCTGTTGGCCAGCATCATGAGGAAGAACGTCTCATCTCTGTTCCTGCTCTGCTTCTGGTTGTATCCCATTGCTAATGTTGCCCCAACTCGTAACTGAAGTGCAACACAGCTATGGCCAGAGCCAGCTCTTGCAGCCATGTTTAGTGGGACATGAAATTCATTTTTCCAGATTCGTACCACATGTAACGACCCTATCTCACATGTTACCTGCCAGCAACCACCACATAACATCTGGGTCGTCAAGGAAAGCTGGTCTCATGGAGCTTTGTCCACGTAATAGTGTTACTCATCCACTTTATGAACAAGTGATCTGGTTGGGGTGGCAGTGCCTACTGTAGTCTTAGAGGCTGCTAAGATTTGCTTTAGTAATTCTTTCTATAAACTGACTGCCAGGTGAGTGAGATCCATTTTACAATATGGCCAATTGTAAAAAGGAAAGAATAAGAGGTTTTGGTTCTGAGCTTTCCCCAGAAAAATGTCTTTAAAAATTAAAACTTTGCCTTAAGCAAAATCTCTGAAGTCTTTTTATATAATCTGAAACTAGAAATGTGCAAATCGCAAGACAACAATTTTTATAACAAGCTTTGTGTCATGGAGATTGTGGTTATAAATGTTTATATTTGGGTCAGATTTTCATTCTCTTTCCAAGTTTATCTAGGATACTAGTACATGTAAGAAAGTCAGATACACTTGATGAAATTGTGTTGTCAGTTATAATGCTGAAAATTTGCATTATTTTTTCTAAAATAATGACATAAAAAAATGATGTAGCTGAGATCAGAATTTGCTTCCACTTCTCTACAGTGGAGTGTAAAAGCAATAAGAAAATGGAATACTAAAATGGAGAAGAGCACTACAAGCCTTTTTCATTAAAATGAACAAATAATCAGAATGGAGTGTTGGAAACTTAGAGTTGACAATTTGAAACAGAGTAATCATTTTCCCCTTAGCTCTTCCATCTTTTCTGCTGCTGAGACTTTCAGGTTAGAAATTCCCCTTGGAGAATTTTACAGTCCAAATGGCTCATGTTGCCTTGTAAGGATCACATTACTATCTCCAGTGTGATGAACATATGTGGGAAGGGAAGGCAGAGGAGGTGATCCATAAACATAGTCAGCTATATGGATTCTGGTCCTTCTGCAATTTGTGGTTCCAGTACCTTTCAGAGCTCTTCAAAACCCAAAAATCTTTTATTGTCGCTTTGACCTGAGCTCTTTTTCAGCATTTGTATCCTTACAAGTGTTTCCATTGAAAGAAACATATGTCAGAAGCAGTTAATATACTTGCAAGATAATCATATGATCTGATACCTACACAGTAGCAGAGGAAAAAGACTTAGCGCAACCCTGTTTATTTACTTTATACAAAAACCTGCTTCCCTAAGCAGAATATGAAAGAAAAGTACAACCAAACCAACCATTGTGCACAATACCCACATCCTCCTTTCCAACACAAATCTCTCTTTTGCCATGGTTTCACAAAACAAAGCACTCTGCAATAATGCTGGCTTACAGTGATCCTGCTCACAAGCTGTGAATTCAATCAGTGAATTGACCTGATTTCAAAAAAAATTCTGCAACAAATGCCTTGCTATTTTCTTAAGCTGGGTAAGTTTGCCACCCCAATTCAAAAGGATCCCCAGCACAGCTGAGGGCATAGAAACAGCACCAGATTTGGCTCTCTCTACTGCATAAAGAAAACTACACACTAGGTAGGCCTGGATGTCCCTGTCAATGCAGGCTCAAAAACAATCCCTTGCCTTCAGATTTTCCCATGTCTTTTGTGTCCTAGTGGGATGCCACGGACAGCAGAAAGCTCCAAGAGGGGAAAAGGGGACTGTCAAGTGCCCAGCAACCACAGAGTGTCACGTCAGGAGAATTTCATCCCTTTGTGTCTCACACAGTTTCACTCAGAAAATAATATTCCTTGTTCAGTATCTAAATACAAATGTTGCTCTGAATAGTCAGCTAATGCTGTCATTAAGAGTCAGCAAAAGTGATGGCAGTCACTTCATGTAAAGCAACATTCAACTGAGAAAGGATTTTCAGAATCATTACCGATCATCAATGAATCATCGACTAATTTATGGTTCTTCTGGAACTCACCGATCCATTCGTAGCTGACAGACAATACTCAATGCATCTACAACTCCCTCTTCCTTCAACTGCTGACAACCAATGGTCGTGGCAATAAAACATCCAGTTCTTCCTATGCCAGCACTGAAAAGAAGGCAAAATTTAATAGGGAAATGGTGCTCACAGATCAAAGGAGTTAAGTGGAAAATAGTAAATTGATATGAAAACACTAAAAATATGAAACATGGAATTGCTAGAACCCCAAATTCCTGGGTGCATGACTAGCAAGGGTAACTTCTCAACTCAGTTTCTTAGAGAGAAATGAAAGGGTGCCCTGTTCCAGTTTTTGTAAGTAATTTGTGAAGCACTTGCGTGCGAACTGGAAACGTGAGAAAAGCAGTTTCCGTTAGCGCCACCGAGTCAAAATATTCTCTGCCACAGTCAAACCAAATGATAGTGATGTGCACTGAGCTGGAGGAGAAGCCCACCTAAAGGTAAAAGCCAGTGGGGCTTTATGTTTGATGCTCTCAAAGTATACAGGGGTTCTGCTAACCATAACTCTAACTGTGAAGGCAAAAAAGACCTTGAGCTATGTTGATGAAGATAACCTCTTCTCCTGTGATTCTGCAGGACTGAGAAGGATTTGATGTTGTAACTCTCCAGGTTTTCTAAATGCCTTCTTGGAAACAGTCATTTTGGCATTATCTTTACTCCCTGGGCCTCCAATACTTTTGTGAATGTCTGCTGCGCTCTGCTTCTTGCTTATGTAATGTGGAATTCAGTGCAGCTCATCCCTGTCATGCTGCATGGCAGGATAACATGAGGAAAATAGGTAAAACATGGAGACAGGGGTCCAGATTCCCATGCCTGGGTTTATAGTAAATACTTAACCATTTGTTGCCTTGCTTTCTTCATCTCTGCAATGGGTATAGATGCTACCTGCTTCATAAGAGTACTGCAAGAGTTATTTAAATTAATGCCAGGAAAAATATGTTGAGTGTGTCAAATGGAAGCTTGATCTATCTGAGTGCAAATTGTTACCAGGAGTATGTCCATTTGCTATAGCTAAAACAAATCACAATCTACTCGCCACCACAGAATGAAAGATAGGAGCACTTTAGAGACTCAAGAGTCCTCCCATCTGGAAGTGAAAATTTCCAAGAGGACACAGTAATATTAAATATATGAGGATGTCTAAACAACTGTGAGGGGATAATGAGATGTAAAACTGGCAGCATATGAAAGAATCAAGTGAGATGAAGATCCTAAGTTGACAGCCTGTCTCCTTGGACATCAGTTTCTATGGGATAAATGTATCCAAAAGGAGAAGGACATAGTTTATAAAGAGGGATTTGGAGAAAGCAATCTAATACGTCCCCACATTCTCTTCCTCAAATATTTTGAAATCTTTGAAACTCAGGGTAACAAGTTTAAACAATTCAGACATAAGCAAAGTTGGCTATAATGAAGGGGTATTTTTTCCCCCTTTTTTGGGGTAGATTAAAGTGTTCTTGGACAAGTTCTTAATATGTATTAAAGACAGACTAGGGTTTTCTAATTTATTTTCTTCCTCAGCTCAGGCATGCTATTCATATCTTATTATATAGCTTTATTTCAGACAGTGCAAGATAAAAATGGCATTGTTCTTCACTTGGCTTACATTTCTTTCCTGGTATATCCAGAAAATATGGGCAGCTATTTATTTTAAAGTGTTTTCAAGCACCAATATTTAGTGTATATATATTTCTTTTTTAACATATATTTCTATTTTCCCTTTTTTTTTGTAAGGAGTTTAACATGTAGTAGCTTATTTGTAATGACCATGGTCTGTAAGTTGGGAGTGTGGAATATTGGACTGTTATGATTTCAGGATTAAGACATGCAGGGAGTGTGCTTTTTATAGAACATGTTCATGCACTAGCTGAAGAGAAAAGAAAAGCAAACATTTCCAGCAATAACTATAACAGTGTCAACTTTGTGAACATGAAAATTTTGTCTCTTATTCTTATTTAAGAAACTCTTAAGTCCTCTAGTAAGCCAAATTGCTGATTCTTCTGGGAAGCATAAAATGCCATTTTGTCCAGATTCTTGGTTAGCTTAGTTTCATTGACAAAATGGGAATAAATTAGTTTTACATTTGGAGAATATAATTCTGTGTTCTAATTCTTCCTTATTGAGTCTATGTAAATAAAAATTCTTGTCCCTCTATATTTAAAATCATTTAGTTAAAACTTGAATTTGATCCCAAACCATCTAGTTGCCATTAAAGCCAAACTCATTTTGATGTACTAATTACATATGCACAGGACAGATTAAGGAGATATTTCCCATATTTACCACAAAGTATCATGAGTAACAAGAGAGAGGGAAGATATACATTTCCAGAGAATGCCACTGTAAAGAATTTAGAACTTTTTTCCTTTGGAAATGTGTGTCCTTGGCACGTGTGTATTCAGATCTGCTTATTTTAAGGACCAAAGCGGAAGTTTACTGTTTTTCCTACTCTTTCACAGAATAGGAACTGTGTTGCTAAAAGAAGTAAAGTCTTTTTTATATCCTGAGTCCTGAATGCACTTATCACTGATGTAAGATAGCACCCTATGTTGACAAGGTACAAGAAAATATGTATAAAAAACTGAATTACTTCTTTTTTCGTGTCATATTAAGAAATAATTAAAGCATTTCTGCTTCAGATTAAGGATCACTGTTTGAATGTGCACTGTAATGCTCCTCTAGAAATAACTGAGAACAGGGTAGTTGTATGTGAGGTCCAAGATTAAAAGCTCTATAAGACCTGAATGACTTTAGCTGCAATTCAATTTAGAAGGGAAGAAACTATCTGACTACAAAATGGAGTGTGAGTGAGCTTTCCAATTGAAGACCATAATGTAGTGACCATATAGATGGCTGAGTTGGCACTGAAGAACTATTAATTTTAAACAAAACTGATATTTGGTTCTTTAATTGTGAATAAAATCCTGCTCATGATTACAGACCTTGTGGATTATTTAGGGAAACTGCGCTTCCCGATAAAATAAAACTGCACAAAATCTGGGAAAGTTCCTTATTCATCACATCCTGGTTTTGAAAAATGAAGGCAGTTCAAATCTGGCTTCCATTTCTCTAAATTTCCTAAATATGGAGTTAAAAAAAGTGGTTCAAGATGAAAAGTTATGGCTTTGATGTACTTTTAGGAAAGAAAATGTTCTATCCCAACTGTAAGAGATGTACCATCAGAGTTATGAGACAAAGCAAGTAAAGAAATACTGATTTTAATCTTTTTGTTGGTTTTGCTTCACCTGCTTATTTCCACTAATATAACAAATCCAGTACTACTTCCTACTATTTAAATGGCAACACTGGCAATATATTAATATACTGCAAAATCCGGCAATTTGATTAGATTGATTAGAAGGACATTCTCTGGTTCATTACAATTTGTGTGAGTAGCACGCTGCTCGAGTACAAAATAACATTTTGTTCTTGAGTACCAAACCACCTGACTTTGTGAAAACATTCACAAATTTTAGTTCTGATGTGTTTTGATCTCCAAATTTGTACCTGATGCCTGTTGTTCAAAATTGACTTGGTTTACAACATTTAAGCTGACCAGCCACAAGATATTGCATCTGACTTAGGCTTGCAATTATGCAGCAAGACTAAGAAGAAAGAAAATCATGAATAAGAAACAGAAGCAAAACAATTTTTCCAGCTGATCTTTCAGAGTTCATTAGCAGAATTGGAGAATGGTTCAGAAACTATTTGCTAGCAACAAGGGAATTCTCTCCGAAAATCAAATATGAACAGAAAAAGTCAATTAGCATGAAGAGGATCTGGGGAATTTTACTTTCCCCCAAGTATGTTCTTTGTTTAGGAGAAGGACTGTTTGATGTGACTTGCTGTGGCCTTGCTTAAGACAGTCTTTTAAAAGAAGGATTGCAAATTACCTGCAGTGCACAATGATAGGCCCTCTGCCAGGTGATTCCACTCTGTCCTCTTCTACATCCAGCACGAGCTGCAGCAGAGGCTGAGCGCTGTCGGGGGTTTTGTGGTCTGGCCAGGATGTGTACCAGTAGTGTTTCACACTCTGGGATTGACTCCCTTGCTGAAAATAGGAAGATTTTATATGCATACTTGTGGTGAACAATTCTTTTTATTTCTCTCAATGTTACAGATATTAAAAATGTTAAGAGAGATTTAACAATTTTTTATTACACTTGGAGGATGCAATTGCAAGGAATATGCATGCTTCCATGGATATAGTTGTAAAAAGTGTTTGTGCACCTGAAAACTGCAGTTTTTCCAGCTATGTAAGTTCGGTTCTGTCCATCCCAGTACTGGCTTGCTGATTGTGTTGTCAATTGGGAATTGCCAGAGGTCTGTGTTAGACCAGCAATAAGATCTAGAGAGATCTGCTTGATTTGGGCTTCTACGTTTCCAAATTATTTTTATGTTTCTGCTGCCTTTTAAGGACATCATCATAAGGATCTGATACTAAAATTACAAGGGTATTTAAGAAGAACTGCTCTTCTACATTAATCAAACATCTCAGTTTGTCCAGTTATCCTCTCCAGCAGAGGCTGCTACCATTTACTTCAACAAGCAAAGGGGTTAAATATGGGCAACAGTAATTTGTGTTGGACAATATGACTTCTGTCCACTTCTCACTGCCTGGGCTGAAACACCAAACAAATTTTCACAATTCATTACTTATTGTAATCCTTTGTCAGGAACAGCAGATTATGCAATACAACAGTATGTAAGTGTAATATGTGGAGTAACTTAGAAGAGGAGCTTCTGCCTTAGTTTGCACAGTTTATATTTAGTCAGAACCATGAAAGCATGAAGCTTTCCTTATGTACTCTTTATACTTTCAGTTTCTCCAATGGGATATAGATGCACTAAGCACACAACATGAGCAGCGAATCTTTTACAGAACAATGCTATTCTAATTCTTTCATTAACCAAAATCCCTTTACATCACCTTGGCAACGCTAAAAAGGCCTCAAATCAAATGTAATTCAATAGAGTGAAAGCTGCATTCATTTTGAAGCCTTTTTTATTGCCAGAGTGATACAAAACAGCAACACGATAAGTGTTCCAGCACTTTGGTCTCAATCATACCTTGCATCTGTGAGCTTCGTAGCTCAATTAGTCCTGTAAAAATTTTTGCCCTTTAACTTCATTTAAGACTAAAAATATAAAGCAATAGGAACAATGTTTCTCAGATGCAGATTGTTACCTTTATTGTAAGCTGACGGACAGTATAGTTCTCACATTCTCGCACACTGTTAACAAGGACTTCAACCTTCCCATAGATTCCTCTTTTTTCTGGCCAATAGAGCACACACTTCTGGAAAGCAAGCATGATGTTGTCAACAAACTGGATCCTGAAGCCACATTAATATCTAATTTTTACACAGAATGTATTTGTCTGGAAAGTTCAGATTAATTCAACCAAGATGTTATTCATGTCAGAAGCACTTCTAAATAAGATATTACAGGGTTCTTAATGAATGTATTAGGCCTGATTTTCAGGATGCGAGTTTTTCAAATGTGGATCTCTTATCACTGAACACTTTGAACAGCTGTTTTTATTCTTAAAAGCTCAATGAAATTCAGTTAAAGGAATTATTTTCCACATTCAAAATTGAAGTTATTGTTTTCTAGAACATTCTTTAATTCTTAGAATTAAGCTTATAAAATTTAGTCTTTCCAAATGGGTCTTCCTTCCAAGCAAGAGATTCAGAATTTGCCCTCACTTCACAAGATTTTTATCCTCTTTACTCTCCTAAGCCCTGATACAACAAAGAATGTAAGTGTCCCCTTAGATCTTACTGAATTCAATGGGACTTAACTTGCATATTAAAGTATTTTGCAGGATCTGAGTTGTCTACTAAATAACTTACTGGAAATGAATGTTAATAAAATCCATCAGTCTTGCTAGAGCTATACAAGATATATATAGAATTATTAATGAGTCAGTAGTGTTACAGTATTTCAGCAACGTATCTGACAAGCATTTACTAAAAAGGAGATGAAGTAGTATCTACAAGATGAACCATTTTATTTTTCCCCTGCAATAGTTTGCTTATCTTCAAGTCAACTTCATAGTCATTTCCATTAAAGCATCTCTACAGTCTACCTGAAAGTAAACATCCCTGTTTTATAAATACTTCTCTAAAAATAGATGCTTATTACCTTAACAGTGCAAGACATTTGAAAGCCACATTTTCTGAAAAAATTCTGGCAAATTTGACTTGTTCATTAAATAAATAAAAAAAGAAATTGAAGAAAACATTTTTAATATCCAATGCACAGATTAAAAAAATAAACAACACAGAGAGGACAGACAATTCTACAATAACTGGAATCCCAGAAAGAATTTGTTTGCGTTTCCTCACAAACTCTTGCTGTAGAAACTGGTAACTATTTAGACAGTAGCCTACATTATGCAGCAAAATGAAACAATCCCTTTAGTATAATTCATTTCCATAAAGCATAAGTCCCAGTAAACCTGATAAAAATGAACCAGGAAAAAAAAATCAGTGAAATGCAAGGCTTTACCACCAGGTGTGATCTTTAAGCTGCTACTCGATAACGCAATAGCTCATTGAACCAAATCATCTCTGTTGCAGAAGTACTTTTCTAAAAACAGATGCTCATTACCTTAATGGTGTAAGGTGTGTGAAAGCCACATTTTCTGAAACAATGCTGGCCAATCTGACTGGTTTCATTCAAATCCTGTCTTTTGCAGAATTACTCGAACATCCTAAATTTGCTGTCTCCCCGAAGACATCAAGAATGGCAATAAAATACTCAGAAATTTGTATGAAAAAGTGTTCATAAGTTCCACAGTCCCCCTCATGTGACACATATAGTTACTATCATCTGCCAGATCTGCAATTCATGCCCCTCCCTGGGAGTGTAGTTTTCAGTGCTAATATGGGAAAAAGAAAAGTCTAAATACACGATTGTACCCTGACAATCAACAATAGTTGAGTCAACCCCTGAGACTTCTTGATAAATGCAAGCATACGACACTCACTACAAAGCATTCAGGCACTCCAAAAGAGTGTTTTTCTTGACCCTTTCCCAGAACTGGAATTGGCAACTTGTACTGCATGGACAATGAAATGAGGCTGTTCATTAAAATAACTTTCATTTAACAGTTCATCTACATTTGGCGAGATACAATGGATTATTTTTAACACAGTCTCTGTGTTTAAAATATTAAAAAGTTTTTAACTTTTTAAAATACCAATTGTTACTGCTCTAAAAAAATACCCTTGGAAATAGAGCTGGGTTCAGCTGGTTCAGGTACTTCTAAGAAGACAGATACTTGGCGGAAGATAGGAGAGAGAAACATATGAGGCATACAAAAAATAATACACAAAAATCCAGGAGCACTGGCAAAAAAAAAGAGTGAATTGTCTCAGGCTATTGTTTGAACATTATAGAGAAAATTCCACTGGTCTCAAGTACATACATTTTAAAATTATTCAAAAGCAAAACAAAATGGTTAAGAAACGTGGTCTCTAGCCTCATGTCTGTAATCAGTAAAAGCTTACAGTATGTATCAGAAAAAAGGAAGAATTCACTTGCTCTTATCATCATGTTGTCTTCCACCTCTGCTCTTTGTGCTGGTCCTGATTCTGTTCCTTGATGTTCTTTCAGGCTGCGTGGTTTCTCTTACAGCATGTTCATCTATTACATCTCCATCTCTTTCTAAATAGGTCACATATTTTGTGAGCTTGGGATTGAATGTACACTTTTTTATGCAGTCAGCAAACATAACAGCTATGACCAGGATTTTTTAAAAGATGCTTAAGTTCAAGCAAACAAACAGACAAAAAAGAAATGCCAACTAACTTGCATGGCAGACAAAAGCCTGGGAATCTTCTTACTTTCATTTGGAAAATGTGATCTTCCTGCCATATTTCAAATTCTCCCCTCAGATTCATTTCCATTAGTTAGCTTTTTGCTAATGAATGATTATTTATTTCTGATCTGGTGCACGACCTTTTTTTTTTTTTTTTCTAAATAAAACCAACATTCCCTGACCCGAACAGGAAATGTATACAAGAAACAGTATCTCTCATGGCCTTTGAATTCAGCCTTTGCCCTTCCCCCGGTGACAGGGCTGCAGGCTTTGGCTCCCTCCGTCCCCTGCCCTGTCTCCTTGTGCACCCTGTCCCACGCCCACTTGCTTCCAGGCTTCATGTGACTGCTCCTGAGGTGGATCTCCATAACTGAGTTGGATCTAACCCTGCCTCGGACAGGGACTGGCCCTGCAGTTTGCAGTGGTTGGTCTGTGTTCAGGAGCACAGGATTTTTTAACCTGGCAGAAGTCATCCTACTGCAGCCTGGTCCCCCAGTTCTGCTGAATGGAGGGAGGCTCTCTCAGATAATTTGTTATTTACCTGCTTTACTTTCCCTAGATTTGTACCCTGAAAAAAATTCTCAAATATCCATGAGTTGCTTTACTTCAGCTTCCCTTCTTGTGTTTTTACCAACAAATCTTCACATTAAATGTCCCCAAAACCAGGATGACACACAACAGCAATAAATTGCAATAAAACTTCAATTCCAGAATCTGTTTTTACTCCTGCCCTCTATTTACTGTCACTGCTAACTCATGCATGAGTGGTATCCTTTAAGAAGGCTTGCAGGATTTTCCTTCATATACTAAAAACCTCAAAGTTAGGATCAGATCTTCTTAACTTTTTCCAAAACCTAAAAGACATTTCTATGGTGCCAATACTCAACTTAACTAATAATCTTCCAAGAGGCTTATGTGAATTCTGTAAAAGGTAGGATTTCCAAATTCCAAAATCTACTTTGCTATTGTGAAGATAAGTGTGCCTATAGAGTAGCTGAGGGAAAAAATGTTACATCAAGAATAATATGAGCTTTAAACAGTGAGTTAACAAGATTGTCCTAGATATAACTGACAACAAGGTTTACATTATCTGAATTGACCAAACACACATTGTTTAATGTATCTGTCAGTACCAGTCCTTTCTCCTTTCAGAATGCCGTATGGTACTCTTTATTTATGCTTCCCAAAACATGTTTCCTGGTTAACAAGTAATCTTGGTAGTAAGTTTTGAAGGCAAATTAAACATGTATTATCTATGGAGCACACGGCGTAACTACAAAAAGCAGCTGAAACAACAAAGGTCTATAAACTTTTGTATAACATTACATAGAAATCTATAAAATTCTCACATTTCATATATTTGTCTAATTTCCATTGCTCAAACACCTTGAATAAACTCAGTAATATATGAAGTTTATACATGTCTCATGGATAAAGCTTTGCAAGATCATGTTTTAAAACATTACTATAGAATTAGAGATTTTCACCTTCAGTGGCTGATTTATTTCATTCTCTAAGAGTGAGATTGATCACTCTCTGGAAGTGACTGCTGCTCTTCAGTGACCAGGGAGGGTACCTGGATGACTAGATGAGACGTGGTTTTCCTCATACTAACCCTAAACTATAGCTTAGGATTCCATGTTTCTCATTATTTATTCAGGCAGAAGCTCATTTGCTGTGGACTCTCTTCGCACAGATTGATTTCCTATCTGTTCAGACATTGCATAGTTTTGAGGACAGGTTTTACAGATTCTGCTTAACTGACAGCACCCATAGTTCCTTCAGCATTACTGTTGCTTACAAATCAATCTCCTCTTTTTTTTATCAGACTACAAAATGAAAAAGAAAGAAAATCCAATAATTTAATGCTCCATGTTGTTTTCATATAGTTGAAATAAGCATTTTGCTCAGCACTCTACTTTCGAATTATATCTTCATCCATGACAAAAACTTTTACCAGAGTGAGTCTTAGCCATCCATCTCATGGAAGGAAGTAATTCTACATAAAACTTTGTTTATCATCATTTCACGCAATTCCCATTTTCATTGCACATTCATCACATCGATATATTGAACAACAACACTAACGTCCCAAATAATTTTACTTATGCTAAATAAATGAATTTACTGTTGAGATTAAGGCTTTTAATGTGTCTCTCATTTGAAAGCTCATTATACAGTACTTCATACCTTATAGTACATTAATGTTCAAATGGAGGCTGACTCATGCTATATGAACTGAGGAATGGGGCCCATACCCGATAGTCAGGTATGGGAGTTTATATGTGCAGTGGTGGATGCGGATGAGTGGATGCCCTCAAATATGAAGGTATTTGCATGTGTATATACTACAGATTTACCTCCCTAAAAATGACAGAAATGAACAGACCACAGAGAAGAAAAAACCTAAAGTGCTATTATGTTAAATAACATCTGCTTTTGCCTTCTCTCTATAGACAGCAAATGCTTTAATAGTGAAGCTGATATGCTGAGCATAGTCACTAGCTGAGCTGCTTCCTTTTCAACAGCAAACAATGTTTCAGGAGGAACGTCCTAACGGTGGGAGAGATCCTAAGGTTTCTAGACAGGGCAGGACAGCTTTTGCAAACACAGCCTCTCTCTATAGTCTGGGAACAATCTGAGAGTCCTCACCCTTTCTGTTAGGAGGAAATTACCACTGCCAGGCCACAACAATGCGGACAAACACCAGTGCCTAGAGCCTGCGTAACACAGGTAAACACAGCGCTTCCTGACACGATGGAAACCACTAAGCATTTCTTTCAAGTCATTCTTCTTACACAGTGTCAGATGTGAGTGTTTAAACAGTCAGCATTTCCTCAGTGAAATACTTATTCATTTGGCCAGTTATGCTGGGGTAAGTTTTCTGTGTTTTTAGGAGTACAGTTTTTAATGTAGACTTTTGGACACTTGTTTGAACACTTTAGTGCAAAATGGCACCTGGTTCAGAACACATCTTGGGATATTTTACAGAACCAACTTACTTTTTATGTACAGCTTTTCTAAAATCTGCTGGATTTTAGATTCATGTTAGAAGCCCAAACTCACAGCGACAAAGAGCCAAGCAGTTGTCAAGGGCAGAAGAAAGAAAAGTATATCTACTGAGTCCACGTTTAAATAGAGCAGTGATCTTGAGCCCTGGGAACACACTCAGGATCTTGGTCACTCAATCATTTGAACTGGGAACTTTGCTTATATAAACTCTGTTTCTCTATCATCATACACATTTGAGTTCAAAGAGCAAATGCATTAGTGGAGCAGGGGCAGGTGCTTACCTGGCAAGGTGCTGAGATTTGGTTGATGCACCCACCTGGAACTTCGAATTACTAAGCCTAGCAGTTTGGGCTCAAGAAAAAACTCAAACTCCTTTACGTCTGTCTCTCTCCTGTCCATAAACCCTATAAAATACTTCTTCAACATTCAGTCTTCCAGAGCAGAGCTTTGTGTTGGCCCTTTGCTTAGCAGAGTTATTTTCATTCCTAGTGTCTGGCAGTCACAAATATGGACTCTCGCATTATCAAGGAAAGCCTGGAAACAATTTATATAAATACTAAATAAAGCTATTAAAGATGTAGTTGGGAATCAATCCAAAAGTCATAGAATATATAACAGGCAGTTAGATGGCTATTAGCAATTAAAAAGCAATTGTCATCTCTACTTAGTATGAAGGTAAAGAGCGATGTATTTCTATTCTGGCTAAGTCACTCCATGGCACTGTGATTTGGGCACCCAAACTGTATTTCTGGGATGGTCCAGAAGGTTTGTAATATCTGCAATGGATCCAAAATATGCCATTATAGTGAAGTGCAAACTTCAGCCATGCCAGGAAACCTCTAATCATAACATTAACCAACTATTCTTTATATATTAGAAAGTAACAAGAAGTAAAGAGATGACCAACAGATAAATTAGGTGTTTCTTAAAAAAATATGAATCCAACAGCACAGATCTCGAAAATGGAATTGCTTTTTGTCTTTGTTTTTCAATACAACTCTCATTATTGATACACAGTTGGTATAATTGACTACTCCAACATTACTTTTCACAGTGTGCATTACTAGATTATTTAAGAGCCAGTTATCTGCCCATATCTGTTAAGGTTCTTTCTACAGTACACAGCTATAGGAATAATTTCTTACTTTGACTAGTTACCATACCTCATTTTTTTCTTTCAGCTTTGTTATCATAACAATGACAGGGCTGTCTTCTTGCCAAACCATCTGCCAGAAGTCATTCACAGTATTAATCATAGGTCCCTGAGTTGCAATGAAAGCCTTCTCTTTACCTCCATATCCCTGGTTTAGAAACAGATTTAAAAAAAAAGGCATTTACTTTAAGTTCACATGGTCGACTAAAATTGCAGGTGAAAGTTCTAAAAGAACAGAAAAATAAATCTGGAATTAAAAAAAAAAAGTTATTTGAGCTGAAAGCAGTTATGAGTAACAGTAGAACAGATCAGAAATTTTTCAGTAGAACAGTTTTTCCTCTGGAAGCTACTGATTTGATGGACTGAAATGGTCCTTAGAATACATCAGTCCCTCTCAAATTTTGCTGCTTACTTGGCTTCTTCTAACTTTGTTCTTCAGGTTGTTTCCATCATCCAGTGGTACTTGAATCCATCATTTATATTGCTGCAGTGTTTACAAGATAGTTTAGAGTCAACAAGCCACAGAAAAACAACGAGATCTATAAAACTGTTTTCTTCAAAGATTCAGGACTGGAATAAAGACTTAAAATACATGAATGCTTGTGGAGTCAAAGACTCTGCTATACATCTTTGCTAAGGAATAATTGCCTTTATGAGACCTTATAGAAAGAAGAGAATATCAGCACAGGGAGTCTGAGATACCCAAGTCTATAGGAGGTCAAAGAAATTTTAGGCAAACAGTGGGGAAGCAGAGGACAGGGAACAGCAAGCAGAAATGGGAAAACCAAGATATTGCCTTCTTATTTTTCAGATGAGTTTGTTCAGTGAAAAAAGTGCCCAATAGTAATGCAGATCAGGAGAGCCTGGCAATGTCTGAATGACTGGAGCTTTAAGCTGTGGGTCTTCCTTTTGGGTGCCTTTCTCCCTGCCAGCTGGTACTCATTGCATGAACCAATGGGATAGATCCTCAGCTGGTACAATCCATCCTCCTTCTACTCACCAATCTGCCTGAACATACTTTGTTCAAGACAGGTATGTCAGGATCCCATTTATATTGCATATATAGACATGAAATTTCATTTCATCCCTGGACTGTATTTTCTGCAGCTGCTGACAGTTCAACTGGTGTTAGCAGCAGGAGAAATTACCATATGTTAGCCTGAAGGTGGTGGCATGGGGAAAAGGGAGACCTTAGAGGACTCAGAGCATGGCCTGACTGATGGAGAGTTGTTCTCCAAAGAGAAACTTTCTGCTTATTTACATAAACGATGTCTTTCATACAAGACACTGAAAGCACAGGATATAAAATGAGGCAGGGTAAGGGGCATGGAGTATGTGTATGTAAATAGTAACGTACTTTTATATTAAATAAGCAAAATCATTTTAGAGCCCTGGGGCCAAATTTCAGTTACACTTTTATATTTATTCCAGCTGATTATCTGATATGTAACTCTAATCAAAATATTGAATTTTGTAGGTAGAGAACTACACTCCTAAACCATGATTGAAGTAGTTTCTTAGTAGTCCATTTAGCATACACTGTGCCATGAATTCAAGAAGGCTCTGTGTGTGTGTGTTATCAAGGATGACAACATATGAAATAATTCTTTCCAAAAGGGTTCAAGTCTTTGTATCTTATAACCATTCAATATAAGGAGTAAAATGTGAAACTGTGAGTGCTAGTGCACATGTGTATATTTTACACATTTGTTTATGCTCCTTTTCAGAAACTTGTTACAGTATTTATTTTCCTACCTAACTGATGACTTTAAGACTATCAATTGATATAGTCAGGCATGAAACAAAATCATCACCACTGAAATTGTCTGTGGTTAACATGACTACAAAGAACAACCATACATCTTATATCTCCTTACCAAAACTTTGGTATCTCTGTCTCTGTTAAAAGGTAACCCTCTTTTCCTTACTACAAGGCAGTAGGACAATATTAAACAGTCAATAGTGAAGTAAATAAATAGTAATGCATGAGTTTCTTAATATTTTTATAAACTATTTGATAAATTGTTTTCTTACTGCAACCATTTTAGTACATTCATAGCTATGTGGTGTTTGTTACAAACAACTCATGAAACTACTTCTGTCACATCAACGTAGACAAAAAGATTTATCAATGAAGATGGGTAGGAATAAAATGAGTGGCACCTTGGCAAAATCAGCTATTCACGTGGAAAAACAAATATTGTCTCAAAAGCACATGAAGAGTGTATATTTACTTACCCTAATGTAGTTAGCATTTATGTAGGTACTCAAGGAGTCAGATGGATTTTTTGGTTTCAAATACACTCTGCTTAGAGGATCTAAGAGCACAAGGAAGATGGAAATTGAAAAGAAAACCCGTAATTAGAGGATTTCTATAGAGAATCAAAGACTTGCTGAAGAAAATAATCTACTGTTATTCGGGGCTGTCAAGCACCAAAGCATTATGCATCAAATTCTTCCCTTGGCAAAGGATAATTGTGTGTGACTTAGGTACACCTACCTATACTGCACAGTGCTGAGCTGTGTAGAAGGATCTCAGTAAGTTGTGCTTACTGAAGCAACAGGTCCAGGCAATGTTCAGCAAGGCCTAGTCTGCCTGTGTTGAGTATCAAGCTGACTTGCTTAAACTGGCTCTGAAGCCTTTGTCATATATTTGTATGATGCTAGATAATAACACCAAGGCCTTTGGATTCAACTTTGTTATGCTTGAAGCTGTACTCTTCTAATGACTACTGTTGGATTTAAATTAAGAAACATTCCCACTGCCTAGGATGAAATCTATATGCTATATAAAAATACCGATTTAAGTCCACTGTGAGGGGCTGGAATAGGTAATCCATATCCTTCCCTTCAGTCTTGTGGTCTCATCTGGCACAATTTGTGACCATTCAGGTGTAGTAGACTGGTGATACAATGTCAAAATACAAGAACATTTTTTTTCACACTTTTCTTTCCTTCACTGTCTTGGATGACTTAGAATGGAGTGGAGGTCAGTTCTGTTTAGTATAGAGTCATTGGTTACTACATTCCTCCTGCAAAGGAATTTTTTGCTTGTTCATTTGTGATGATGTGTTCCCCCATGTATTACCCTTCGGGAATTGAAGCTAGTAAATTCTCAAACACACAGCATAACAGAAAGGGATAAGAAGAAAGGTAGTGAGGTCCCTATGTTGTGGCTGCCTGGGGGTACTCTGGCTTTCTCCACACCTTTTCTGAAAAAGTATTCCACTGTTAACAAAATGATATGGAAATATTCCTGTATTAAACAAAAATAATATTTTCTTCTGGCAATTTGCTTAAATAATGAATTAGAATCAGCAGTTTTTTGACAATATATGGAGACCTACTGGTTTGGAAGTAGTTTCTGCATACCTGCTTTGCTAAGTGCATTCTAGGCAAAGTGTTCAAAGATATGTATGTGGATGCTGAACTGGAGAGTGGTAAGAAAACATTTTTTATTATGTGGACCTGCTGTTTATACAAGAAATATATAATTGATGTACATATGCCATAGCAAACCTTGGTATTTTCAAAGTTGCTTTTAGGCTTTTCATCCTGTTCCTAAGAACAAGAAAAAGCCTTTGCCAGTAAAAGAAGAGGAGGGATAATCCCAAACGTGCTTTACGTCCTTTTCCCACTGGAGGTCACAGGAGTGTCTTGGACAGGAATGGAGGCTTTACAGAACCTAAGCTGGTGTTTTGAAAGTATGTTTCTGAAACTGTGCAAATGAATGCATGACTTCTAGTTCAAAGTCTGTGTATGGAAGTATTGTCCTCTGCATTAATAGCACAACATGAACCCTAGATAGCTTATGTTAAAATCTCTTTGTACTAGCTTTCCCGACTTTTTCACTTAGAGTTTTTTCCCCCTTAACAATATGAGGACAGGAAATCTCTCATTCCTTTTCAGCACAGAGTGATTATTAGGCATTTCCACAAATGCCTGAGGCTACATGGCCTTGAAAAAAACACTTCCTTTAGCTCACACAATGCCTCTGATTCTGGTGTAGCTTGACCCCTACCTTAAAAAACCTCTTCCAAGTAGACTCAACATCCAGTTTAATCACCATGTCTTGAGATAAATCTCTCTGTTACTAAGGGGCAGCTAAATCAGTTTCCCAATTTCTGAAACCTCCTTCCAACTCCAATCAACAAAACAAACACTGCTTCTGAATGGAAATCTTTTATAAAGTAACAGTCCCAATCAGTTATGAAATAGATAAATGCTGTAAACTCAGGTCTGAAATGAAGAAAACCTGCATGCTGCTGAAGATTCAGAGCCACTAAGCAATCATCAGATACAAATGGAAGTAATTAGCTTCCTCCTGAACGACAAATACCTTGGAAGTAATAATCTTTTCTTCTAGGATGACAAAGTCTAAAAGTCTGAAGCTACAGAAGAAAGACACAGATGGTGGCTGTGAGGATGAATTCTTCAATGTTTGTAAAGCATTTTGAAACACAGCAGAGCTGTTAAGCACTTATAATGGCTAATAAAAAATGTCTCCTACAATTTTGACTGAGGCAAAATTACTGTTGTTTCCTGCCACGTGTCTGGGAAGTCTGGGATAGCTCTCGCATAAGAGTAGAAGCAGCTTCTAGCTCCATCTTTAACACATTATTATTGGCCTGAATTTATCAGGCTGTAGGAATACAAAGGTATTAAAGGAAATGCCTGGTGCAGGGAACAAGCTGGACTATATGGTCACACTGCTGGACAGCCTCTCCCACTGCCATTGATACTAGAAGTTAATCCACTCTGTGAATACCACTGTGTCATGAAGACCTAGGTCTTTGTCTCACTGCAAAGGCCGTATGTATTGTGTGGGGCCTATGATGTGCTGTGGTCCTTTTCTCTTCTCCCATTGCAACTGCTATTGTGTTCTGAATTCTTTAGGGCTTAGGTGCGTTTGCTTTTGCAGCACTTCCAAGATAAATCTTTTTAACTCTTAGTCCAGTTCTAGCTGCCTTACTAACAATACGTCTGAAATATGGTGAGAAAGGCTGTCTTTCAGGTATTTCTGGTTTGTGGGCAAGAAAATTTTGAGATAGACTGCACTCACACTTGCAGATCAAAAGTTCATAAATCTTTCAGATATTGAAGCATTTTGAAATTCATACACCTCTATTTTGCCTGGTTTTGCTTCCAGTCTATAAATTAATTACAGATACTGGTATTATTTAGTAAATACTGTAACACAGAACTTGGAAGAATCATACCAGACTGCATTCCCAGTCTCTGCCAGGTGAGGAATAGGCTATCAGACTTGCAAATAATGCAACTCCTGCAAAACACCTCATGTATAAAACACCTGTAAACCACGCATCATTTTTAAATCTCAGCTGAATAATTTCCTGGCACTTCCAATATAACCCATGATTTCTCAATTGAATACTTAACAAATTTATCATGGCAAGTGCTTATCTTCCTTATCTCCTAAAACCAAAATCTGCCTCATATCTATTTACCTAGTTAACTATGCAATGTAACATAGATCAATTATTATAATACTGGCTATTTACAAATATTATAGATGTTATGATACTGGTTACGATAACTAAGATAGATTTTGTGTACTCACATAGATATACCAAAATACTTTGATGAACCCATGTTGAATACTGCTAAGATTAAACAGTTTTTCTCCTTCTGCTTTGTAAATATGATTTTTTTTTCTTTAGTTTTTGGAAGCCTGCTGGTGATCCTATTGCCTTCATTAGGGAGCAGAGCTGGAGCGAACATGACCATTTGTAGTCAGCACTGTAGGGCTAGGCAGCTTGAAAATTCCCACCATCAAGAGAATGGTTGTCCAGCATCTCTCTATAAGCTTGCATAATGAAGTGTTTTGTTCATACAATTTAACTTTTCCCTTGTCTTTAGCTGGAATGCCAGAATCAGTTGCAGCACAAGAATTTCAAGTAAAAGCTTGTAGATTTGTGAGTCTGACCCACGAAGTGTTTTCTACCTTTATGTTACTGTGAATCTCCTGTTCTGCAAAGTGTTTTCATGTAGGCTTTTGCCCTGAGGGTACTCTTCAGAAAGGGATAAGGAATGACATCCAGTTATCCTGGATATGTCGCACGCATGAAAATACCCACATAACAGTGTTAAGCTATTTGCTCCTTTGTGAACAGGCTCTGAAGCACCATAAGAATTCTACTTCTGGCTTGAGGTGGAAAAGTGAGATAGGAAGGGGAAAAGATACAGCGCTTTGAAGCTGGGGTCCTGCTGCAGGGATATGTAGCAGAGGCTGCAGGAGATGAGCAGGCAAAGGGGAAGATGTGGAGTAAGAGAATGAGGCAGGAGCAGGGCGGATGGTGTTCTGCCACACGAATATGACTGTGGTGAGAAACAGAGAGATCTGTGTGCAAAACTGGGAACGTGCTGAGAGGGAGCCAGAAGTGCTGTAGGTGGATGACAGAGGGAATGCAGTTCAAAATACGGAGTGGGGTATGGCAGGGCCAATGGGTGGGGTCATAGTCACGAGAACAGGTGGATAAACAGTGATTTTAAGGAACAGTTTAGTCACTTGCCTCTGAATCCACACTGTTGCCTCGTTAGTTGTGTTAGCTTATTATTATAAAGCAAATAACGCTTAGAAAACCTAAAGAGGCATCCTAGTGTTTGCAAAAGTGTTGGCTATGTTATATCACAACTGAAACATCTTTCATAGATACGTAACATTTCCTGCACTTTATAGATCTCCATATAGAATAATTTTCATTAGGCATGCATTTTATTTCACATGAGTGTGTCTGGCTGGGTAGTATCTATTAATACAAACCTGCGTTCATGCACTCTGTCACAGAATTATCTCTTAGAAAATGAGAACATCCTCCACAATACAGAGGGTGTAACTGGCAGAACTGGGCATTTTCAGAAGATAATCCATCAGCTCAAATGTCGCTTGTCACCGCAGGTGCCTCAATTCAGGAGACGCACCCAGCACTGGGAATGGAAAAGCTGATGCGGGTGTACGAAGCAGCAGGTTGATACCATCTGAGCAGGAAACCACGAAGGCTGTTCTATTTAATCACTCAAATCATTTCCAAACCCTATAGGACTGGGTGGGTTGTGTGTAAGTATTTATTATCAGCGTGTGCCTCACTCCTCAAAATATCTTCTTTGAAACAGCCTGGTGCTAACACACAACAGACCTTTTGATTTCTGTCAAAGGTAGTTACAAAGCTCCTATCAGTGAGGAGCTGTGGTGTGCACTGGCAGTGTGCTCGGACTGAAAATGTGCCTGAGAGTTAGCAGCACATCCCAGCTAACTGGAGGTGAAAACACAAAGGCATGCTGGTTCTCAAAGCTCATCAGCATCAACCAGGGTCCAGCTGTCGCGTCCCAATTCAAAACACATGCTGCACTGAAATAGGACTCATTGCATTTGCAAGGCATTGCTGAAGGCAAACTTGATGATGGCTTGGGCAGCTTGAACGCAAGATGTTATGGGAAGGGAGAACTCCTTCCAAAACTCCACCATCTGGCAGATGAGGCTTGGCAATATCCTGGCTCAAGTCCTGCTGTCGTCAAAGAGGTCAGAATTTCACCTTCTGTATACATCCTGTTGTCACGGGGCCAAACTCTAAAGGATGCTGAATTTTCTAATTGCTTGGTATATAACTTGCATTCAGTTACTTAATTTCTTCAATTCCTTTCACCATTCCTCCACTGCACTCAGCTGCACACAGCTATTGATTGCAATAGATGAACTAACCTTGAAGTCAACGGGAATTCTGCTGGGGGCTGAAGGGAAGTGAGGACTCCACATGAGTTTCCCAGTTATGTAATGTATTGCATTTCTGAGACTAATCTAGTGTCTGAAGGCCATTGGTTTTCATTAATTTGACTGCAAGGCCTGTGCATGATGTGAACAAATTACAATGCATTCAGACTTGCTGAAAGAAATCTTTTCATTTAAAGTGTGTGAATTTGCATGACTAACAGATAACATAGGCCTACAAGGACATTATAGAGATGATTAGAAAACAAATTTCTAGTTGATACGGTAAGTTATCATTTTAAAAGTATTCTTCATTTCAAACCTAAGTACAGGGACATGTTTACATTTTTCTGTGGGAGTGTCCCCAAGATTTCGAACCACTGCAATTTTTCAATTTGGTGATGTCAAAGTATTATAAACTCAGCACTATTTGTGTCAATTTAGGGCAATGTTAAAACTTTTGAAACACCTATTTTGAAACTGAACACAAAAGAAAATTATTAAGAAAAAGAAAAATTTATTACCCCGTTATCTCCCAATAAATGTTGTGAAAATAGTTGCATTTCAGAGAAACAGGTATTTTGAAGGAAAACTATTCCACTGAAAAGTTTCCAGTCACCTCTAATTGTAACAAAGCAGTTCTTACTTCGTCAGAAATAATTCATTTGAGCCAATGAAAATATAGAAGCAGTAAAGCAAAGCAATAACGAGTTTACAGCAACAATGAGGCAGCTGTGAGAACAGTTTTCTTACAATAGTAAATAGATTCCCACAAAGCCATGTGGTACATGGAGAAAAACAACACCAGAGGACTTATAAAGATGGAAGTTCACTACAAGAAAGGATAGGATGCACTTGCTTTTTTCAGTCTTAGCCACTTAACGTTGGACGGGATCCCCAGTAGCTTGACTCAGCCAAAGGGAATTCAAGATGGCATGGGCTGTGATGGAGGCAACAGTCTTGGTTCTCTCATCCTCCAGTTCAGGGGATCTATAGCAGGGCACAGCAGACCTTTCTCTACCCATCTGCCTGAGCTGTCCTCCAGAGAAAGCCAGCATGCACTCAGGTTGCATTTCAGCATGTGGTGGGGATGCTGACAGAGTGTGTACCTATTAAGGTATCCATTTCTGCATTTGTCAGTCAGCATTGGACTTTTGTTGCCTTTCTACATAGAATATAAATACATTTATGAATAAGTACACAACGATCAAAGATAAAGAGTGCTAGATTTTCACAGCAATGTGTACTCAAAGCAGGACTAAATGTCATAGTAAGAAACCATGGACTAACTCACTTACTTGGCAAAATTGTTCTATAGCGGTTTTTAGTTCCATGACTTGGGATGTCAATTTCTTTAGGATCCACAAAATTCATTGGTATTTCCTATAAAAAATAAATTAAATCAGATTGGTGTTTCCAAAGGAGCCATGCAGGAAATTATCACCAGAAGGCCATCTGCTGTTACAAAACTGTCTTTTGACATCAAAGTTATTAAGAAAAAAAGTGGTTCCCACCTCAAGCCTGTCAACACCCTTCCTTTAATAAACATAGGGAGCTGAATATTGAAGGGGTGACTTCCAAGGAACACTTCTGAAGATTATTAAAAGCAAAGTTTTCACAGGATTAGGAGAGAGGTTAAAATGCACAATAGTTCTAGAAAAGTGGACTTGAGAAGTGCAGCACTGTAGCAAAAAAGCACAACATTCTACATAATTGGGGAGGAACTTTCAAAATAATTAAATATTAATATATGATTAATATGTTCTAAAACAATTATGCAAAGCCCTTAACAATGCCAATGAAAGACTTTACTTGCCTTTTATAAAAACTATTAGAATGCAGTGCCTTAGTTTCTAACAAAAATCTGAAGCTCTAGATCAGTGACTGACTGGCGTTGTCTTCTTTAAAGACAGAGATATGTAAGTAACTAATGCAACAGTTTGCTTGAAGTTCCAAAAATATAGGAATGATAAACTTCTGATCAACTTAAAATTACTGTTTTACTGTTTTTCAAATTGTTTGTCAGCATGAAATATAAAAATCTTCCATTTTTTAATTGACCAAAATGTTTCATTTGATCTAATGTGTGTGTGGGGGGAAAGAATAACTGTGTTTTTTCTGGTCTTGAAACATTGTTAGTGTTCTTACAGTTGAATAAAAACAATCCTTTAAAAACGGCAAGACGAAACACGTAGGATTTTTTTCCTGATTGTTGGGGACATTTTACCAACCAAAACAATCTGGCAAAATCACATTTAAAAGTGCTTTAATTGACTCATATCTTAATGTTTCACTATGTATTTTGGGGTTTTGTTGTTGTTGTTTTTTTTTTTCCTAGCACTTTTTAAATTATCTTAGGGTAAGTTGGAAATTGATCTTCAGTAAATTAGTACTTCTACTTAAAAGCACAGTCATAATTAGAGACTTGAAAACTTCATTGTTAGCCTGGGAAATTTATCCGAAGAGACAGTGTTATATTAAATAATTACCTTGTACAGACACATAGGGAATAAGAGGATACACAAAAGGTATGTTCCTACCCTATTCAATGCACATTGCCTTTGACTTGCAGGACTGAAAATCTTTGTTAACGATTTCCTTCCAAAATCAGCCAGTTTTTAACTCCACAGGCCTGTCCTGGACTTTGGCACAGATAAGATGCTTGGCCACTGTCTTTCAGACTCAAGCTCTGATCCTACCCAGCATGACTGGCTGCTGTGTATTGTTTTTTAAAGGAACAGAGACAAGGACTCTTAACATCTTGCCAAAGATGCACTCAACAGTAGATTTTTACATGGTTCACCAAGCAGGGAAAACTACTTTCTTACTTTTCTGGTTGAAGAGAAGGCAAAGTTAAGTAAAATTTATGCGGGTCAGAATGAATTGCCTTGATTCATTTCTGCTTCCCAGCTTGGATTCTGGTTTTCTTACTACATGAGTCTGCAACTTCTGTGTTGGTTTTTATTTTTCTGCCTTCTCTACCTTATGACCATGTGTTTTGTGAGCCGTCTTTATTATTCCTCTCTCCCACACTCAGTTTCTTCCTCAGCCTCTTCCTTGCTCTTCAGCTGACTCCTCAAAAGAATGACTCCTTATTTCTCATTTCAGTCCAGCCAAAGCGTTGCTGCTAAGATACAACTTCCTTGCAGGTACCACACCTTTTTCAGCTTCCTGTATTGCCATCCATATGATGGATATGTGATAACACAGGATCTTTTCACTTGTAAGACTTCATTCCTGCATAAACCTCAACCCCATTCCTTCAGATCAAACCTTCTCACCTCTGTCCTGCTTCTGATGTACCTTCTATTTCGCTGAAACTGGAATATGAGCTCCCACACACCTCTCATACTCATCTCTCACTTTTGTCTCTACCTAGTGATGACCTCTGTTAGACTCTTCCCCTCGGCTCTTGGGCTCCAAATTGTCCTAACTGGTGCTGGTATGAGCTGCAAGGGCCCTATGCTGGCCTAGTGGTGAGCTAGAGGTTCCCTGGCTCAGTTCTGGCTTAGTATAAAAACCATTGGTGCATGGCTTCTGAAAGGTTTCCCTGCTCAGCTATACATCAATTGAGTAAGAGTAACATGTTAAGCCTTCGTTTAAAGTGATCTACATCTGTCACCTACAGAGATTGGAAGAAGGTGTGTGAATAAGAGTTCTTTGTCTGCACAAGAGACAGTGGTCAATGGGGCTCTTCCAGCCACCTGGCTGTTTCCCTCTTAATGCCTCCTGAAATTTGAAAATAGTTCATTAGTTGGTGAGTTACTGACAGATGGAGAAGTGCCACCAAGTTGAAAACAGAAACACATTTCTCTGGGCCAGCAAGGTCAATTAATAATATTAATCACTTACATCCTGTAAACACTTTCTAGTCTGCTCCTCCCAGCAGTATGTACTTGTGAGGCCAAGGGCAAAGACAGAAATCAGACAATACACCATGGATCACAGCCACAGACAAGTCACTGGCTGTGAAATGCAAAAGATGATTCCAGAAAAAAAAATCAGGATACTATGGGGATAATGTTCCTGCTAATATGGTGGAAAACAAGCCCAGCAGATTGTAAATGGTGTGAATGTGTACATATTAGCATAAAAGTCTCTAGCTATATAGAGTACATACAAATTTGTTTTATTAAACTTATATATATAATATAAATAATTACAAATAATGCCTAAGTTGCACACATTCATGTGCTCAGTTGCATGCATGCAGCTATCCATGCATATGCATATATGCCTTTGTTCATGGGCTCCTTCATCTCTCTGGGTGATACTATTCTGACAGATATTATGGCTCACATTAGCCTTTAAATGCTACAACTGTTCCTACACATGAACCAATATGATTTAGGTCTCTGAAAGCGTTCAAGAAAAAGTGATAAAATTTAGGAAAATTCGGAAAAATGTTCATTGTACCCATCCCTCCATTTTTATGAGAACCAAATTTTATAGATTTAATAATCTGGGACTTTCCCATGCAGGACTACATTTTATGACTTTCCAGAATTTCAGGAATAATGATTTTTTCTGTTTAGTCACCAGCTTCACATATTCTGGCTTCTGAATAATAGCAGCTTAGGCTACTAAAGAAGTATATGCTGGGGTATTTATGTTTCTATCTCCATTAGCCCAACTTTTTGCCAGCATTAAAAAAGCCAAAGGAAAATAGCTCTTTTTTTCCCTTAAAAACTATTACGGAAAAATATTTTGTTAGTAACTTACAAGTTTTTACAATTAAAAAATAAACTTAATGCCCCCTAAATTAACTAATTAAACAATTACGTGTCAATTAAAGAACCAAAACCAACCTGAAACAGCTCAGGTTTGTTTTCCATTGAAAACTTTGCACATTTCTTCACTTTTTCACACTTGGAAAGTTTTAACAGAAGCTAATAGTATCAGTCTCAAGCAGACTGTCTTACTGTATTTCTTTAGCTAGTTAAAACAAGCTGAGTGAGCAGAACAAGTGAGAATTATATACTGCGTTCTTTGCATGCCCCAAGTTCCTACTGAAGCTATTCTCTGTAGCGAGGAAGATATAAAACAGACACTGTTCAACAGCTTCATCTTAAAACACGTTTAAAAAGAATGGTATAAAAATGAAATAGACAAGCCATGAGCTTTTCAATAAAGTTCTGTGGAAACACTGAGTGGCCAAAGTCGTGTTGTACTCCTCTGAGTGGCAAACAAAATGTGAGTCTCTATTGCCCCAAAGCCATGAACGGATGCTGTATGAGAGGATTCAAGTAAATGGGATTCTACGGAGGTGCCAAGCTGTCTGTACAAACTGTTTCCTAAAACAGGGTTTTAAACATGATGAAGTTATTTCTTCTAGCTTTCCTGCCTAAGCAGTAGAATGACAGAGAACCAAGGGCGTAAATGGTGATAAAAATACGTTAAATGCTTATAATTTTTTCCATATACCATGTCCAGCCAATTTTTGGTAAAACAACTGAGGGATTTATTTTTCTTAAGCAAATGGCTTCCACTATAAACCCTGGCTTTTTAAAGGTGAACAAAAGAACTGCTTTGTAGGATGCAATTATTCATAATGAAAAACTATTTTTAGAGTAAGAGGGCACTCATTGTCTATTCTATTGACTTACATGCACAAACTGAAAACAAAATGAAACTGAGAGATCATGTTCTCTGGCATGTTTAATAAGAACTGAATTTTTGGTAAGTCTTTGTTAGTCCTGTAGTATGCTCAAGGGGTTGTACAGCTCTTCCTGCTCTTACATGCCTTGTTAGTATACACATTTCTGTGTGGCTCAGTTCATTAAATTAGAGAAATTAAACCAGCCCTAAAAAAAACTTTGCTAGTTTAGTTTAGTTTGCCAATGAGTTGTAAATCTAAAAAGGTTAGGCTAAGGTTAGGTTCGGTTAGTCATGTTAAGTTCCTCGGCTGTGGTACCCTCTGACAGCAGTTAGTAGCAAAGCAGCTCAGGGAATTATAAGAGCAAGACAAACTTTCCTTTCTATTGTATTGGTCACCTGATACTGTTCTTTTAGCATGAAATCCCATGAATAATCACTCCATATTCACCTTCTTCCTGATATTATGAATTTACAGGCTTCTGCTAGAGCCTCTCCTGGTCATTTCTAGGCAGAAGAATCCTTGTCTGTTTAGCATCTCCTGATACAGAAGCTGCTGTAGCATGTGATTATGTTCGCTATACTTCTGTACATGCTTTGAGATGGAAAGATCAGAACAGCATGTAATTGTGAAGGCAATATTTTTCCAATGTAATAAAAATATTTTCTATATTATTATCTAGTTCTTTTCCCAAGATTCTTAGTCTTATATTTCAGAACCCATTAGAGTATACAAAACATTATTCCTCCAAATGCATAACATTTTATTTTTCAAGCCTGAATCTCCTTTGCCTCATCGCTATCATAAAATCCTTCCGTATCTTCTTTGAAGTCTGTTTGTAATTTTACTACCCACGATAATAGTACCATCATCAAACTTTGCCACCTTACCATTTATTTCCTTTTCAGATGACTTATGAGCATCTTGTCAGTACGTGCTCTGGAATAGATGACTCTGGGACTCCACTGGTGACTTCCTTTTACTCTGAGAAGCAACCATATAGCTAACAAAGCCTTTCCATGCTATACTGTGTTGGCTCTCTGCCACTGTATTGCATTTGTTAATGTATCTATTGGCTTCTTTTTTTTTGTTATGATTCCTTACGGTTTCTCTGATTTAGACATCAGATTCCTAGGCCTGCATTCCTAGGCCTGCATTTCTCTGGATCTCTACTGGAGCCTTTCTGAAATACTCTGGTTACCTCTGGCCCTCTGATTCCTCAGTTAAAGGGGCCCAAGTGCCAGATTACACCATTGTCCAGGTAATAGATTGTTAATTTCATATATGAATGTCTTTAGGACTCCTGGGTGAATATCAGCCTATTCCAGTCAGTATCTTTTATTAATTTTATTGATATGTTCTAGAATCTCTTCCATTAATGCTTCAGTATTAGACATCCTCCAGTGACCTACTTGAATCTCCTGCTGCCACGGAAGTAGGAAATTCCCTAAATTCTTTTATGGTCAACCCAGATAATGAAATCACTTCTGTCCTATTGCTTCACCTTCTCCAAATCTCTTTTCTATCTTTTTTAATCTTCTACCGATCTTTGTACTCTTTGGTAAGCTTCATGCTTTTGAAGTATTTAAAAATAAAGGTTTTGGTTTTTTTTTAAATTCAACCCATTTTTGGCCTGTTGTATTCAGCTTTCACATTCAACTGGCTCAAGTTTATGCTCTATTTCCTTTGCAAAGAGTGTCTCCTTATTTCTGGTAGCCTCTTTCATCTGGGTATTTTGCAGCAACAGCCTTTTTCAGGTCTTCTTAAAGTAATATTTAATGATGTGTTTTCCCTGACTGAGTTTTTCTGCAATGGCTTGTTTCTACCCGGCAACTGCCTTCATTTTGGATTCTTACCCATTTCAATATTAAATAGACCTGTAGGAAACTTCAGGATTTTTTTGGTCTTGAGTATATTAGATTTGCTGTATGGAGTGCTTGTTGAAGACATGTTGGGCTGATTCATGAGCTGCTTCTCTTTTTGTGCTGTCCCTGTCTGCTCCAAAAAGTCATTTATAGTGACTAAAAATTTAGTCTTCAAATTACAGACATGCATAATGTTTACATGTGTATGAACAAAATCTCCATTTATTACTGTGTTTTCTGTCATCACAGCCTTTATGATCTCTCTGAAACTGTCACAGTGTTACAGTCACGGTTGTTTGTACTGTAGCTCTAATATTTATCCCATCTATGAATAGGACTTCAAACTGAGAGGAATCTGTATTATCCATGGGTATAACTGGCTGATTTATCTGTCATTTATCTGATTTATCAACATAAAACACCACCTTGGAACAATTTAACCTGCCTTTCAGAAATTATTATATTTATACCTTGACACTAAAGTTTTGCCCAATTATTTTTTCCAGTTTATTTTTTGCCAATTATGTAAAAAATCCTCATTTAAAGCTTGCTATTAAACTCACCATGAATTCTGTTTGAAGTAAATGAGAACATGCAACTGCATCTCGAAGCTGCTGCCGTGTCAGGATGCGGCCGGCTGATTGTAGATACTCCATCGCTACTTTTTCTCGTGGGGTTGGCACAGTGACGAAAGGTTCAACACTTCCCAAACTGCTCATATCTAAAGTCAGTGAGACGTTGGAGCCACGTCTGTGTTAGAAAACAATTAAAACCGTTATATCAGTTCTCTGTAAGTTCCGTACTCATGCATCTGGTCCTGAGTTATTTATGCACCCTGTAGAGTCACTGGGAGATTTGGGTGTGCAAATACTGCAAGACTGGTTTCACTGGAAGAACTGGGTGGCCAGAAAACAAAGATTTTACATATCATCCTATCTCTTGAATGTGAAAACTGATTCAGTAAGAACAGAGCGCTAGGGAACAAGTATTTGAATTATTCTTAGAAGAAGAAACTGCTCCCTATATGCTACTTAATCTTTATGAATGTCAAATGTGAAAGTAGTATCTTAGTAAGAATGAAATATTTCCCGTTTTCACAGAAAAGAAAGGGGATAAATGTCTAACATATATATAACAACCTGTAAATAAATACACCATATGTTAGCTATATGTTTAAGAACCTACTAAAATTAAATATACAGCATGGAAGGGAAAAAATGATAACATCAGCAAAAGTAAAGACTTTGGAAAGACACTGTAAACATCATGGCTACCAAGACAATGTCTTGTGTTAGGTAAGAGAGAAGGGAGAGGCAATAAACCACATCAAATGAGCTGCATCCCAGGAGGAGGAATGGTCATAGGCTTAGAGGGAGCACTCAGAAATGCCAAACATCTCTTGCAAGACAATCAAATTCATCAAACTTTCACATTTCTACAGGAAAACAAAGCTGGATTAAACAACACCTTTGAGCTATGTAAATACAAGAAAAGCACACTTCCGCAAGCTTGGTATGAGTGCTATCCTTTTTACTGCTTTCTCCAAACAGCACTTAAGAATACTGTCTTTTGTCATAATTTCCACCTATTGATCAAATAGTATCTACTCAAAACTTAACTTTAAGCATATTGATTGCAATAAATCCATGCTCTGTGAATTGGGATGACTGAACACACATTTATAGGCATAATCAAAGTTTTTGTGTTTACCGATCGGAAATCAGGACTATAAGATTGTATGATTCACCTGTCTCTGAATTGGGTTACAGATGCCCTACTCACTGTAAACATCTCTAACATTTACCAAGCAGCTATGCACATATAGATCTATGACAACACAAAATTTCATTCCTACCTCTGCATTTTATCATTTCCCTGTTAATGTATGCTTACAGGGGACTTCTTTAAGCTCTTAGTTCCTCTGCCGTGCTTGGTTGTCTACAAACACAACACGACCTCTCTGTCTCAAGTCTCTCCTAACGGTCATCTTGCCAGATGAGAATACAATATTTTTTAAATCATGTTTGTCAGTGATTAACCATTTACTTTTTAATCCATTATCTGGTGATGCCAGTTTTCCTTCCAAAACTCTGTGATTAGGTGCATTTCTTAGCAGCAGGAGAACTGCTGCTGGATGAGTGTGACCACACACTTCTCTGGATACTGGATTGTTGTTAAGGTACAACTGTCCCTTTTGCAGTAATAAAAATTACCACGTATTATTATAAATATCATACAGGCATCATCAGATAGTATCCTTGTGGCAGCTGCTGTTAATATTGGAGGAATGTTTTTCTCTAGTCAGCAGCAAAAGTTGTTTGTGTTAGTACTAGCTTCCTACTGCCCTCTCGTTATCCATGGGTGGCCCATAGGTATTTGCATGCACACATGCTTGAGCACATTATTTGTCTTTTTAGACATCTTTGTCTAGACATAGACTCTTAGTGCTGATGTTGCTATTCTGTTTTCTCATCTTCTTCTGCCACCAGAATAAGTACAGATAGGGCTTATTGATTTTTCTCTTTGTAGCCATATTAACGTAACACTTTTTTTTAATGTTCTGGCACAACTTTGATGCACTTCCCTCCCTCTTGTACATGTCAGCAGATCCGTCAGTAATTTTCTTTTCAATTAAACTATTTCTATCATGTCAGTCTGCATGAAGAGAAATTACTTCAGTCATCCACTTGTCACTTAGCAAAACACAAAGCAACAATGTCCAAGAGACAAGCCAACCTCCTGGAATCAGTGAATCGCCCATCTTGCCATAAGCATATTTCAGCTTAGGTGACTCATGGGTTATAGCAGGAACTTTGCTGCCCAGGCCCACAGATGGTAACAGTGAGTAAGCAAAAAAAGCAGGGGTGGGAGAGGTAAGACAGAGCAGAGGCAGCTGCAGGCAGCTGGCTACCTCCAGGGATATATGGAGACAATTTCTGTTGGCAGAAGGAAGTAGGTAGGATATGACTCTGCCAGTTTTGTTAGGAGGTAGGCAGAAGTGAAGTAGCATCTTGAGCAGTAAATGATATATGCATAGGCTACCAGTAGTGCTCTGTGACTCACTACACACCCTGCATTATACCAAAGCCTCAGTTGGTGGTAGTGGTGTTCATACTCAAATCCAGAGCAGTGACAGCCTGAGAGGTGGGCACAATGCAAGCTGGCCATGGTGGCCCCTCCTGGCTGGACCCTAGATCAGGTACCCATCCCATCTCCCCAGAGACTGCCCCCACCTTTAGGAGAAGTCAGTCCCCCAGCTCCATGCTGCTTCTCTAGGAAAACATCCTGTTAGTCTGCTTTCTCACAAAAGCCCTCCAGTGAAAGCACCTCTTCTGACCATGACTAGCAATTTATTCCAAGGAAAAAGGCAGTCCCTCAAACGGGTGACTGCGAGGGTGTATATTACAAATGCAATCTTTTGAAAACAATCCAGAAATACACATAAGAGATGAGCAATGAATCTCTCCAAGACTGTTGAGGCTACCTTTAGTTGAGAAATGGGTAGTGATTTAGACCTGGCCATACTTCTGGGCGAGCCTACTGAGATTTCCTAATATAGAGGAAAAGTATTCTCATTGTTCAGTAACAAAGTACAGTGAAAATGCTAATATTTTCTTTGGCTTTTACGTTATTATAACTGACAGTCTTGGCAAAAAGGTTATTTCCTTTTTAACAACAACAAAAGTATACCTGATCTAATTATAACTTTGAGTTTGCAGCTTTTACCATCTGTGGGGATTGTTGATGGATACTGGTGTTTAGAATCAAATAACTTACTCTGGAAAGAAGGAATAGTTCTTAGCTGCATATTGAACACATTAAAGGCTACACATTGAATAAAAACTGAATACAGAGCAGAAAATAACTACCTAAAGGACAGCAGTCTTTTTAGAAAGTCCATAAAAGGGCATACAATAGATAATAGCTCTGAAGTTAATGCTTCCTTAAAAATGAGCATCTTGAAGAACACTTTTGAAGGTGTATGCTTCAGTTAATAAATAGATTACTTTAGCAATATTAACTATTGGTAGTATTAACATTAATCAAACAGACTACTGTATTCAAGAGCACACTGAGGAACAGGGCTGAAAACAGGGCATATTGTCTTGTCTTGAAAGATGAGGGAGGGTCTGAACCCATCATGCATATGTATGTCTTAGAGTCTTGAGTCCTGGTCTGGACTCCTTGGACTCTCCATGTTCCTCCAACAGTGAAATTCTTCACTTTCTGTAGAAAAGAGTAGAAAGCAAGTATTCTTTTCTCTTTTACCACCAGAGTATAAAGAGGTTAGGCAGTGAGTTCACCTTTTCCCACTTTACTGGAGGAGCTGCACAAATGTGGCCACAGAGCAACAAGGAGGTACTACCCAAAACCAAGTCCATTTTTGCTAACTATCCCTTGTCTCCACTAGGTTTTGAACACAAAACTTGCAATCAGGCAAGTGACACTTCAAGTCAGACAACTCATTTTCCTTGGAGTGAGATATATGTATCTCATGACTACATAGTAGCATCTTTCCATTTCAAATTAGAGATGTACATGTGGGCTTTCCCTTATTTCTGAATATTTACAACTCTTTTTTTACTTTCTAAATAACATTATATTCTTTATGTACCCCATGTTAACAGTCTGGGCCAAATTAGAGAAGATTTTGTTATGGTACACCTCCCCCAGCACTCCCTTGAGGTTGTGTCTTGATGGGGAAGAGCTTTATGTGAGGAATCTGAGGAATTGTAAACATTCGTGACAACATTACATTAAAATGAGCATAAGACTGAAGTTTCACCAGCTGGGACAGCCACCTCGTCACTGGATACGTGAATAAGTGGAATCAGGAAGCCACTTGTGTCTGTGTATTGTCTAGTTTCTCAGAGGGGGGGGTGTCTTACTACGTACTCATAGCCGTCTTTTCAATTGGGTAATAGGAACAAGTCCATCGATGAGAATCCACTGAAGTATTTTTAATAATACCTTTATAGAAGCAGATTTTATTACAGACCATGATAAAAAAAAAGATTAATGCAATGTTTGTTTGAAAACTCTGAAAAGGAAGCTCCACCTGTCCACCTCAGAGGACCACCAGGTTACTGAAGCCTATTAATCATTAGTGAGGTCATTTCCAGGTCTTCCTTGACCCTAAAATTAAGCCATAGCTGGTGATTATGAAAATCCAATTACCTGACACATTTTCCCAGTTGTTTATTTAAGCTGGATAATTTCTTTAAATACACATTCCCATGTTTATTCAGCACTCCTGAAAAATGCAACACCCACATTCCCGGTCCTTGGCTTTTCATTCTCTCTAATGGTTTTGGAAGTGGTGGTGATTGCTGCTGCCTTCCAAGAGCCATTGCCCTCTGACCCCAGCATTGCAGACGTGGGAGGTGCTTCCTTCTGCACCCTCAGTCCTCTGTCCCTCTGCTGAGCTTCTGCAGAGCCGAGATGGGAGCTGTGTTAGTCGTGCAGGTGGAAGGAAGCCATTAATTAGCAGGAAAAGCCAGTGGCTGCTGGGGAACGAGTTTGCTGTGGGTCCTTATGTCCCACTGTATCAGGGATGCTCCGCAGGACTACTGCACCTTGGTTTTGCTGCAGGGACTATGGGAAAAACATTGTGATTCCCCCGTGCATTTTATTTCTCTAGTGTACACAGACCAGATCTAGACATGTGTGCTGATTCTCTCCTCTTGCTGGTCCATATCATCAGCAAATCTACTGAATTCAGGTGGGCTTTGCACTGCTGCAATTGCACTTGGAGAGCACAATTAAGCAGGTGGTTTCAACCACTTAGTGCCTTACTGGTGCCAGACTTCTCTTGCTTGTCTAGTTTCACATTTCAGTAGAGTAATTCAAAGGAAAAAAAAATGTAATGAAGGACAATGGAAAAAAACATAGGTCTCAGTTTTCCTTCTGCTTTTAGCAAAATAGCTAGCAGAAAGCATGGTTATGTAGATGAGTAGATGTGAGATGTAAAGGTGCGATGTGGAAAATACAGTAAATCAGAAAAGGACATAATGTAGCTGTTATTAATTCTGCATTTCAATATAAAATAAATAAAAATAGGATACTGCATAACTTGAACAACAAAAAACAGTGTTGAAAAAAGAGAAAGTAGAAAAGCAGACATAGACAGAGGTTCAAAAAAATCTTTGCAGAGGACTGAACATACTGCCATTTTCTTTTACCCTTGGGCAAACAGTAACACAGATCTTCTAATATATGACTGAGATATTTCTTCACAAATCCAGATTTAGAATATCCACTACAGTCAGCCCTCAGAAGGTTAAGGTGTGGTTATCATTTGAACTGAAATATAATTTTATAAATTCTAAAGTAACATTCACAGTATTGTTAAGTTACTTCTAACAAGCATGAGAATAGTTTATGTATTCTTCTCAAATGCTTATAGGTGATTTTTGCACTGTATGTGCTAGCCTGAAATACATAAACTTGTACTCGTTATGTTACTGAATGTCTTAGGGAAATAGGACTGAATGAGATCATGGCTGCATTAAATGGGTGTGGTAATCTCTTGGTTTTTTTCTGACCATCAGTGTAGTATCTCAAACAAGTCTTTTAAGCACATGGTAAAACTCTGTTATTGACCGCCCAAACTTGAAAAAAGAATATTCATTTTTTTCCTAGATCTACGTTATTTTCCTGGAGATGTAGAGCTCATAAGTCTTCTGTTGTTCTGCAGCACGTATTAGAGAATAATCAGATAGAACACCCCACAAATTGATAATTTGCAATATCCATTAATGTAATTATCCTCTATTTACTCCTACTTTCAACAAAGTTCAATCAATATCATCAGTATTAGTTTAAGAAAATAGTGAATAAAAAATTAATTATGTAACTGTGTGAATGTCATCCTAATAAATAAATATTTGCACATAGTACTTATTGCATATAATGTACTTTTCATTTTTACACTCTCAGGTGCCCTATGAAGCATTGTTATACAGATGCTATGCTTGGTAGATCCATGGTGATTACTCTGTTTCCCAAATGATTTCTACTTTGCTTGCTGACAGTTCTGGGTTGCCATAGTTTTTCATGTGAACAAGTGCTGCAGCGGTTATCGACACTTCTAAACAAAGCAAACCTACATCATGCACAAAATGAAGTACTCAAAAATCATAAGGTGCATCAACCAATTAAGAAGACTAAAGAAGAATTATTGTTGAACCAGGACCAAAACCCAAGATTCCCTAAACCTGTGTAATTTCTCAAGTTAACTTAAGTCATTTTGAATTCAATTTTCATAGGTACTTTCCTTCTCTAAAGACAATTACTCTTCAACTGATTTCAAAATTCAGTGTTATTTACGTCAATCATTTACCTGAAAAATAAAGCAGAGGAATACAAACTGATTTTGATTGAAAACCTGTAACTATGAATATAAAATGACTGATTTTCTTTGTATTAAAGGACAACATGCATTATGGCCAGTCTAAATTGATAGATCCTGATGCCTTGAAGGACCTAGTCTACTCAGCTCGTGCTGGGTCATTTTTCAGCGACTTTACTATGCATGAAAACAAAAAATGGAGGATGAGAGTTCCACCTCCAGAACTTTGGTATGCAAGTGGTCAAAACTTGATCTTCCCTACTCTCCTGCTATCCCCTCACATGCCAGTGCTCTCTTTTTATATAGGCTCCTGGCCTCATTTCCAAAACCTTATTTCTCTTACAAATTAACCTTCCTTTGGCTCTGTTTTTTCTTCTTCAGAGAGGAGATCCTGGACAGATAAGCAGATATTAGACTGATGCTTCCACAAGCTATGTAGATATTCCATCATTAATATTACTGATATTTATAATATTTCTACTCCTCCTCACAGTCACCTGCACCCGATATGAATCCTGTAGCTGTTAGTGTGAGCATCTCAATCTCAACAACCACAGGACCTAATTTACAGTGCAAAGAGGGTAAGCTGGATATAACATCAAAGCACCTATCGCCAGAAGGCCATAGCTGGAGGACATTTAAGCTCAAGACTGCAAGGAGACAACAGAATGAAGTACACTGATCCTATGCATCTTCTTGAGAAGACCTGCCATTTCTGCTCATGTTTGCTCTGTCACGTATCTTGTTTCATAGTATTCCAGTGTTGCATTATTATTTTTTACCACTTACTAGCCACTTGAAGAATCGATGTTGAAAGGAGAAGAGGAAGGCTATATGGCTGCTGTGAGGCAAGACTTCCAATCCTCTGCAGCTTCCTAGCTACAAAGAAACTTCCTGGCAGCACCTGGCAGCATCCTCCAGCCTTCTCTGAGTCCAGAGAAACTAATCAGAAGCCTCAGTTGTAAATTTAAATAGCTTTTCTGAAAAGTGGAGGAACTCCATGTACTCTCCAGAGGGTCTGATCTTGTTCCCACAGGCGTGAGTGAGAGCAGGCCAGTACCCTCCAGCTCTAAATTGCAAAAAATTCTCAGGATCTACTCCCAGCTCAGCATGTCAAAATGAACTGAGGAAATGGTTTTGACAAGTACTTCTGGACTAAGTTTTAAGCAATCAGTATCTGGTTAGGACAGGAATGGCTCAATATCCTGTAGAGGAAAACAGCTGACATGAGAGTAGTTTCAACTTTCCCTCTTTTAATCATGCTTTCTCATGTACTGCCAATTCACTCCTGTTCTGCCCTCGATAAGGCTGCGCTGCTCAGCTACGGGAACTGACTGTTCAAAAATGCAAAGCTTATACAACCTCCCATCTTTTCCTGTAGATTATTTCTACAATCAAATTGTAATTTGTCACGCAACTGTCTCTCTGCAATAAAATTTGAATGGTAACTTAAAGCTCTATTTCTGATTCGTATTCATGTATATATGTGGTTTTATATGAGTTAAATGTTCAGAAGCAAAAATAAATGAAGATACTAATTTGTTGAGCTTATTTGATTTTTTTCGAAGAGCTGAATAAATATTTACTAATTTATGATTAATCTGCTTTAGATGGTGGAGATTTAATTGAATACAGTCTTCTTTATTGCTATTATTATCTGTTTGCATTGCAGCATTGCTCTATTTCCTATTAGAGGCCTCATTGCACAAAATACCAGATGACCTGTTCTCTCTCCAAATAATGCATGCACTAATTTAAACCAAGTGACAATGAATATAAACAAAAGAGATTAAAAGAATAGGGGAAGGGAAAAGGAAATGGAGAGGAATAACAATTAGCTGTTAGGGCTATACGAATTAAACAAATGAACATGTTACTGAACTCAGATAATGCATTTATTTAAGATAGGAGAACAATAATTGTTACCCACCCCACCCTACCCCCCCCCAAATATTCTGTCTGCTATAGCTTTTGATTGAAAATCAGAAAAAAAAATCAATTTCCAAAATATTTTTGGTCATACTTGCATGAGTTGCACCTCTACAATTTCATTACATAAGTACCTCCATGATGCCTTGGAGGACCTGTAACCAGGCACCATCATTTCCCTTTTAGATCTCCTGTCCAGGTGCAAAGTCTGGTTACTTTTCCCAGCACACACAAGGTTCATTAGATTTTTCAGCTTTTAGATGAAAAAATATTTGTGGGTTTTGGTTTGTTTGTTTGTTTGTTTGTTTGTTTGTTTGTTTTTGCGTAAAAGGAGCCTTCTCATTAAGGACATTTAGCTTCATGTATTCCATACTAATAAATCTCTTAAGCAAAAACTCTGTCTCCATCCTGCACCTGCTGCTCATTTAAGGAATATAATCTACAAGCCTTAAATCCAAACAAGCAAATATATAATCTAGTCACACATTAATGTTCTTCAATGCTCTTTTGAGGCTTTAACCAAAACCAGCTCACCTTGAAAAAAGGCAAGGATAGGAATATTCTTAATGTAAATGGGCAGTATCTTCCAACACCATCAGTAAGAGAAAATTATTTTTTATTGTGACTTGAAGACTAATCAGTACAATGAGTTCTTTCCTGCTGCATTTGCCTTTTGGGAAAGACAGGAAGGAACATCTGGGAAAAGAGGCGTTTACTACACCCTGTCAACCTTAAGATAATAAAAAAGCACATTCCATGTTTATTTGACTTGGTCTTCATTATCTTTAAACCGCTGCAAGTGTCACACAGAAGATTTCTAAGCAGACAAATGAATTGTTAGTGTACTTTGAAGAAATTACTGAACAGCAGCAGTTCCTGAAGAATGTAAAACCTCCAGACCCACACCATTGCGCCATCTATGGATATTTCTAAAGGGAGCCAGTGAAACTGCTGCACTCAGTCACACAGTGGACAAAGCATCTAAGGCTGCCTGTACAGCCTAAAATCCTTTTGGCTCATAGACTTTGAAAGGCACCTATTTCTAGAGTGACTTATTTTATACTGCAAGATGATGTGATTTAGGCTGTTAGAGACAAGAACCACGTGTATGCGCTTAAGTTTGCCATTTAGCTGCCTCTGAAGTTTCCAGAGCTGACACCTAATCTAGGTATATAAACCTTTCTCTTTTCTCATCTTTTTCTTCTTGATTCACTTTAGTAGTCTGGCTTTCCATGGGAAAGTGTGCTAAAACAAGTATATTAATGTGCAATGTGCCTGAGTTCCCTTTGAAAATGAAGTTTAAGAAATCCATTTAGGCTTGCAATTTGAAATGGGCAAATGCTTTTAAAAGACAGCTGTAAATGTCTGTGTACCAAGGTGTACTTTATCTTGCACTTCAGAGGTTAGATAGATCTTTAAAAGAGGTATTGCCAAGCCATACATTTCCATTTAGGGATGAGTGGCTAATGAGGAACGGACAGGTAAGTGACCTGGAGCTCCATTCTACTGATATCAGCAGATCCGTTGAAGGCCATGGCCCTGGCCACTGCCTGCTTTCATCAGAGGCATTTCTATAGAGGAGTGCATAGGCTGGGCTTCAGAGAAGGAAAATAAATATATCTATGCTTGTCCCCAGAGAAGAAGATATGTGCCAGAATGAAGGCTTTCTGGACCTACTCTTCCTCATACACACCATCAATGAGTCAGTACAGACTGGAAATTTCAGAGTGAAATAATTACAATTGCTTCAGATTCATAGTTCTCTATTAGCAAATGATTCATGGCATTAAGAAACTTAAATCACTTGATTTAAATTCACTTCTATGAATTGAATAGAGGAGGGAAATCTGAGGACTCTGATAAAAGCAGTGTTTCCCTAAATGAGCATTGCATTATGAAAGAAAGAGAAAGGAGGAGAAGTCATATCTGAAAGATAAACCAAACTCCCTCCCAGCTCGACCTCTGCTCCATCTATCTCAGTACAAATGCTTTCAACACACAGGGCTCCATACAGCTCATGATGTAACACAGGTTAGATTAATGTACGTTGAAGGGAGCGATACAGAAATACAAATGTATGTTCAGTGCACTATGTAAGACCAAAGGCTGACAAGTATTCTGTTTTCAACAATGGCCAGTAAGGTGGGGTTTAGGGAAAGAACACAAGGACAAAGTAAGCAGGAATTACTGATTACTTAATTCACACTGTTACTTATTTTTAGTATGCCCTCCAGCTTCTGGCAACCTGTAGTTTAGGAATGTCCTGAACCAAAGATTGCTTCCATATCTTTGTGCCTGGTGTTCCTTCAGACAGCTTTCTTAACCAAGCTTATGACCTCTGCGCTGTCTCAGGACAACGAACTCCGTAGCTGGGAGAGCCAGGCAATAGTGAACACTAGACATGAGGGCAAGAGGGATATTAAGGCTACATTTGGGATAATCCATGCGATGAAGCAGAAAACATTTATTTTATTCTAATCTTATCAGTAAAGTGCAAATGCATTCTCTGTAGCCAGAGGACTACCTTCGGGATTAATTACAATACCAGTTTTCTGCTTTTCTGCTGCTATCTTTTGCAAATCCATTCAGTATTATGTTCTGTGGGCCAATTCTCTCCCCAGATATCTTGCAAAATCCACTGAGGCAAAACAAACCAAGTCTAAAGTGAAACAAGACCATGCAAATTGGATTTATTAGCCGTTGTGTACTTTCCTACCATTCTGATGGTTTTCCTTTATTTGTTGTAAGGTTACACTGTTATGCCCACTATCATTCTAGGAAAAGGAACTGAAAGCCACTGGACTACACAGCAGTCCTCCAGTGGAATTTGCTACAACTCAGGAAGGATTTGAGACAATTCAAAGAGAGGAGATGTGGCTGCCAGGGGGATAGTGGAAAGGCTCAGCTGCCTCCTGCCTAGCACCAGTCCCATCTCTCGCTGGCAGCGTGCCTTTCCAGGGAGCTGCTGATGTATTGGGACCAGATTCCCTGGAGAAAACAACTTAATGACATTTTTCTGTGTGGGAATTATATACAGTACTTCCCCTTCTGATGCCTATCGCATATTTGAACAGTCATTTGAAGTCACTGAGTTCTGTTTTGCTCCTGTTATCAAATCACAGTATTAACATAACAGGGATAATTATAGTTACCATAAATTAATAACAACAATGCACTCTCTTTGTTAAGCATCAAAGGTATTTTCTTTGATAGGGAACTTAAGGGAAGTCCCTATCCCAGAAAGAAATATCACTGTCATAGCTTCTTACAGACTGCCCTGGTTAGAGAACTGAACAGAGTTCAAGAGTCCAGATATTTTACAAAGATAGGGCACTAATGTGCAATATCTTTTTGGATCAGTCACTTAACCAGTTAATGTCTCACTTGTCTTAGTAAGAAAACCACAAAAAGAATTTCTGAAATGTCTGGGCAATACTCAGCTAGGGTTCGAAGTCAAATCAAACTGATGCATCAGCTTGGATGTGATGGCATTAAAGCATATGAACAACTCTAGCAAGAACCTGGCTGAAATGTCAGTGTCCTATGAAATCAGTTACTGCCTCCGGGCAGCATTTCTTGGCTGAGCCATTCACATAGCACACTGTGGGCATCCTCTTCTCTGCCATGATACTATTGCTTCTCTGTTTCCTGAGGCTTGCATGATTGTCTCTATGCATCTGCTACATTGTCTGATGTTTAGATTGTGAGTTTTTTGCATAGAGGATAATTTCATTTTTATGTGTATAGAGCTTTGCACAGAGCGATCCTGATCTGTAACTGAGGCTCTCTAGTAAAGAGGATCTCCCAGAAGAGCTGAGAAAAAGTGTGGTCCACATATTTACAGGCAGTATTCTTTAAGCAAAGGTGTATTTGTAAACAAGGTACATTTATCCTAGCTAGTAATATTAAGCTTTCTGTACACAGTAGCTCTGATTGCATAAGAGATCTATGCTGAATTTTCAGAAATGCATTTTTCCAAAAAGCAGTATAATTATTCAACTGTTGTACTTGGTCCAGAGCTTAGAATATTAACTGATGGCTACAATAAAAGCTGGATGGATGTATTGTCCTGTGCATGACTTCTCAGAATTCAAAGATACACCTGTATGTTTAATATTGCAGTTTGGGGGGCACTTTGGTGTTTTTCTTTGTTTTCCTTCTTGTGTTCTGTGTCTGTTCCTAACATTTTAAATAAAGGGGGGCTAAGCTAAATTCAGGTTCAGTGTGACTTGCAGAAATCTTAGCCAGAAGGAATGATGTGATTAGTTAGAAATGTATTCCAAAACAAGAGGAAAGATGACTATTTTTATTTTAATTTGAAGCATTAACATTTCTCAGACATTAATGGGGGCACTGTTCTACAAAGTCCCCGAATCTGAAAAATCAACCTTCCTTGTAAATGTCAAGCCCCTGTACATCTGGCAGGGATGCTCCCTTCTATGTTAGTGGCTTATATTGCTGAAACCAGTACCTGTGGGTTCTAGTCAAGGGTGCATGAGATGCAATGTACCTCATCCTGCTCACAATCCAGTCTCATCATGAAACTGGTGCTTTTCTCCCACTATTTTCCCCTTAGCATGGCAGTTCCAACCCGCCTGTGTGAAAATGCAATATATTTAGTTGTTATGGTCACAATAGGCTCATCCTGCTACAGGCTGAGCTGAGATACTCAGAGCGTTCAAGTTCAGCTAACGTGCATCTCCTCCTTTTCCCAGATATCCCCCTCTGTCTGCACATTAGGATGCCTGGTGAAGCAGTCACAGAAACCCTGCTTGTGATAGTTGATGACAGAAATGAAGCAGAGGCAGAGAGGAGCTAAGGAAATCAGCCACCAGAAAGCTGCACTGGAGTTTAATCCTTTGACCAAACAGTGCTTAAGGTAAGGGATTACTCACACAACTCAAGTTACTCATGTGCCCAGGGCAACAACAGCCCATCTGACCCTAGGCCTCAAGATGCATTTAAATATTAATATGGCTGTTCCCTCTCATCTTCTTGTGCCGTGCATTACTTTTCAAAAGATCAGCTGAATGAATCACTGCAAAACCACCAAAACTGTCTACCAGATGGTGGCCACTGATTAATTTGTCTTAACTTAAGCCAAAAAGGAAGAAAATGCAATGGGTGGAGCAGTAAAGACAAGCACAATCAACATCCGACCAAATAGGGTTTCCTGTCACCTTGGGAACGACACTGATTGGCACTGCGGTTTCCTGTGTACAAGCTAAAACCAGTAGCAACTGGATTAACAAGAATAAACGCCAGATAAGAGACCTGGGAATACCATAGAATTATTACAAAATTCCTGACTAAACCTCACAAGATGGTAAAGGCAAAACCATGGGTAGGCACGGGCTGTGTGCTAAATGGAGCACTTGCTGGCATCTGAGGACTACGAAGCTGCACTGAAATAACTTCTCCAAACAAGGGTGAGATAATTTGCCTGAACTATCTACTTCCAGAAATGAATGTCAAGTGTTTTGAAGAGCTTTTAGTTCTTTGTAAGATGGAAAAAAAAAGATGTGGGACAATTTAAAGTAGAGATGGATTAAGGAGCAGTAACATGCCATCTACACATGTTAATCTGAAGTAATTTGCAAGAGGTGCAAGAAACAAAGCAAAATGGACTGTGGGTGTAAGTTTGGGTGATGGTACATAGTTATTTGCATCTGTTTATATAAATTGTAACCCTCACAGATTATTGGTTCAGAGAGCTCTAAGCACAACCAAAACATCTTCCCAGTCAACCAGGAGTCAAATAGTTAAAATATGTTTTTTAAAGGGTCTTTGTTAGGCTAGTGCCTGAGTTCACTTCCCCTCCAGAGGAAGGGGACAATTCACATTCCTGCCCTCTTCCTACACTGCAGATAAGCAAAGATGTCTGTAATGGGTTGGACAGAACAGACATTTGTGCAACTCAGAGGTTCAGCGCTTGCAAAAAGTTTTCAGAGTGACTGTGCACAAATAAAAACGTTACACAAATGCAAGCTGGAGGTAAAGCATTCTCTCTAATCATGAATCCATGTTCGAACAGGTGTCTCGGGCACTGAGTAGGAGACTCTCAGAGCTGGATTCCACTTTGTGTTCGCCATTACTCAGACCAGTTTCTCCCACCTCGGTAGCCCAGGTTTTTAGCTTTTGCCTTTAACCTGTCACTCAGAGTCCAGGGCCCAGCAGTCGTGGTGTGGCTTTCCAGCTAGTTGAGAGGCCTGAGGAGGAGGGAAGCCACTATACTGGGCTGCAGGGAGACCCTGTGCTGAAAGAAGCATTACTAAAAGGCACAGCCCATAAGCAGCTGCCCACAACAGGGACTGCTCCCCTCATGTCAGCTGCTATGCCAGCTGTATGCTTCTTAATGTGCAAGCTGCATCCAGAAAAAGAAATTAAATGGTGCCAGGACACAATCCCAGGCATTGGAACTCAGTAATCAATATTGCTATGTTTCAAGCCTTGCAGCCCTGTCTTGTTTATAGCCTTTACCAGTAAGTGTGCTCCAAAGCAATTCACTGGCACAGTCTGGAACCAGCGCATACACAAACTGTTCCCGGTAGGCAGCCTGCATCCAGTCCTTGCTCTTTTGGAGGTAAAAGAGCTTGGTAGTATGGACACAAGACTAATCTCTGCTAGCTGGCCTCAGTGCAATAAATGTTTCTAGGTGTTTGGAAATCATTAATGCATCTTACAGACCAGGGCAGAATACAGCTGAGAGGTCTGCCAAATGCAAGATATGCATTTTTAGGTCCTTTAGAACGTGGTATTTGGTTTTGGTTTTGGTTTTGGGTTTTGAGTTTTTTTTTTTTTTTTTTTTTTTTACTGTAGTCAGTCTTCTTAAATGCACAAATAGTAGCATGTATATCTTTTACTCTATTTCAGGTTAGGGTTATCATCTTCGTTACATCCCTTCAGAAGAACACACCAGACAGTCAGTCCCTATCCAGTGGTTAGGTGTGTGACTGGAGAATGTATACGTGGCATGTCCAAAGTGCTGTAATGAGTTGGTGGCAGAGACAGGCCAGAGCACAAAACCTCCTTCCTCCCACCTCAAATTTAGTTTACTGGTCCCTGGTGATCTGCAAATTCCTTCTGATAGGATATCACCATAAAATTGTTCTCCAGCCAGTACTTTTGTGTTGGCACATAGCTGTGCTTTGAACAATTACACTGACATTTTCCTGAAAACAATCCCTAGGATTTAAATTAAGAATGCAGAAAGCATATTCAGCTTCACACAATAGGGTAAATTTATCCTTCAAATCTGTGCAAAGCCAGTATATTTTAGCCAGGAAATTCAAGGCCCCTTCCTGTAAATATATTAAGTTCCCATGCTTGTGTCATAAAAAACAAAACGTGGCATGTTTACAGTACTCTAACCACAAGGTGCTACACTCTGAGCATTACTTGAAATGATTAATCACAATGGAGGGTTTTGTATGAAGATAACAGATCAGAAACAAAATAATGATATTTGCAGCAACTGTGCTCTGTGATCTAAAAATCAGAACAGAAACAGAGAGAATTGTTGCAATTTTTCTTATCTATTAGAGCAAAGATTTGATTGAACAGTGATATCCTGATATGCATCTGCCATTATACTGAGGAAGCAAAAAGCACATCAGATTTTTTACTGTATTTCTAACATTTCTTACAAGGTCGAACCATGGCATTTATTTGTTATACAATATTGTGACTATAATGGTTCATTTTAATGAATATTTTTTTTCCTAACACCAGGAAAAACTGTATTACAGTTAGTGTTTATCAACCACAGTTACTTGTTACCCGGATAGCAATTGACAGATCATAGAAATTGTTTATGTGGCCAGAACAATAATTTAATTTACATGTCTATGCAGACTAACTAATAAAAGAGAATAGTTATCAACATTAACAGGAATTTTCTCCCACCTCCAAACCTGAAGTCTAAGCTGTCCATGACTTTCTCTGTAAAGGTATCAAATGAAAGATGTTGCTGAAGAATGATGCCAAAGGCAGACAGAGAACAATAATTATTCTCATTATTTGTATGACTGTATGTGTGAGTACCTCTTGCTAATATGTTCCTGATTCAAATTGTATCTTTTGGCAGCCAGTTCCACAGACTACTAGAGGTTATCTGAATATAATTTTTAAAATTTATTTTAAAATGTATTGCCTTTCTTTTCCATCAGAATATCTCTTTTTTTCTCATGTTGTAAAGAAGTGGATGGGGTGAACATTTAGCAGCTTTATAATGTTTATTATTATAACTTTGATTTCATGATATTTACTTCACTATGTCTACTGAATACTTCTTAGAACTGGAGAAAATAATTCTGCTGTCAATTTACAGGCGTCTTCAGGATGGTAAGAGAAATCTCACTGGTTACAGTTCATTACCTGTGGCATAGGGGGGTTATAGTATTGCTCTGCTTTGTGGGGAAAAGTAACATCACACATCGTTCTCACAATCAGAGTTCAAGCCAAGATTCAGTGCTGTTATGTTTGTAGGGAGTTACACTTATTATTTTAGGTGATCTTTCCCTACTGTTCTCTATTCTGATGCCCACTGATTTTCTCTAGAGGTAGAACTTGGTGTCTGTGTGTCCTGGGCTGCATCAGAAGAAGCATTGCAGGTGGAGGGAGGGGATTCTCCACCTCTATTTCTCTCTCACGAGATCCCACCCAGAGTATTTGTGCCCATTTCTGGAATCCCCAACATAAGAAGGATATGGAACTGTTGGAATGGATCCAGAGGAGGGCTACGGAGATGATCAGAGGGCTGGAGCCTCCCATATAAGGAAAGCTGAGAGAGCTGGGGGGCTGTGCAGCCTGAAGAAGAGAAGGCTCTGGGGAGAACTTGTAGGAGCCTTCCAGTATTTGAAGGGGGCTACAGGAAAGCTGGGGGGGGGGGGGAGGAATTTTTACAAGGACAAGAAGTGAAGAAGTGATAGGACAAGGGGGAATGACTTTAAATTGGAGGGGGTAAGATTTAGATCAGACATTAGAAAGAAATTCTTCACAATGAGGGTGGCGAGGCACTAGAACAGGTTGCCCAGGGAAGTTGTGGATGTCCGCTCCCTGGAAGTTTTCAAGGCCAGGTTGGATGGGGTCTTGAGCAGTCTGGTCTGGTGAGAGGTGTCCCTACCTGTGGTAGGCAGGTTAAAATTGGATGATCTTTAAAGCTCCTTCCAACCCAAACTATTCTACGATTCCATGATTCTTTACTGACTGACCCAGAGGATGCCAGGGAGCTCTGGAGGCAGCCTGTCACTTGCCCCAGCATCTACCATTAATTGTAAAAGAAAGGGATCAGTTCTTCTCTGTTCTAGCAGTCCTTTTGCTTCCACATCTGTTGATCCATTCTTTACTCTTGGCAGCGGTCACTCTATCCGTTTCCCAAGAACACACTGCATATGTGCACACATCCCTGATCAGCAACCAGGAAAACATGTCTCCTCGTGCGGCCGATGGGCCGTTTAGCTTCCCGACTGCGCGACCACCTTCCCTCCTCTAAGAGGAAAGAAGAGGCCACGCAGGCCACCTCGACGGAGGATGCGGGGACGCTGCGGGCGCGGAGGAGGCTGCAGTACCGCCTGCCGCCTCTAGGTGTCACCCTCCACGCGGCCGCCCTCCCGCACGGCTGCGGCCGGCCGGACAGGGGTGAATGTCATCCACGGCACCCTACGCATTTGGGAGTGCAAATGCTGCAAAACCTGCTGCGTCTGGTAGAAACAGCCGATTAAGAGCCTTTTCAGATATTCTGAAAACAACGCACACGGGCTGTGCTTTAGTATTGGCTCTGGCTCTGAGCAATCTGTGGTTTCAATACAGGATGAGGGGTAACGTGATTGAGAGTAGCCCTACGAAGAAGGACTTGGGGATGCTGATTGATGAGAAGCTCAACATGAGCCGGCAGTGTGCACTCACAGCCCAGAAGGTCGACTGTGTCCTGGGCTGCATCAAAAGAAGGGTGGTCAGCAGGTGGAGGGAGGGGATTCTTCCCCTCTACTCTGCTCTTGTGAGACCCCACCTGGAGTATTGTGTCCAGTTCTGGAATCCCCAACATAAGAAGGATATGGAACTGTCAGAATGGGTCCAGAGGAGGGCTACAAAGACAATCTGAGAGCTGAAGCACCTCCCTTATGAGGACAGGCTGAGAGAGTTGGGGTTGTTGAGCTCAGAGAAGAGATGGCTACAGGGAGACCTCATAGAGGCCTTCTAGTACCTGAAGGGGGCTACAGGAGAGCTGTGGGGGGTGACTTTTTACAAGGACAAATAGTGATAGGATGGTGGGAATGGCTTTAAATTGGAGGGGGAAGATTTAGATTACACATTAGGAAGAAATTCTTCACAATGAGGGTGGTGAGGCACTGGAACAGGCTGCCCAGGGAAGTTGTGGATATCCCATACCTGGAAGCATTCAAGGTCAGGTTCAATGGGGCCTTGAGCAGCCTGGTGTGGTGAGAGGTGTCCCTGCCTATGGCAGGGAGCTTGGAACTAGATGATCTTCAAGGTTCCTTCCAACCCAAACCGTCCTATGATTCTATGATTGATTGTATTCAGAAGCACAATACATTTTAAGAAGCTGGAAAAATTCCCAGGAATGTCTTGATGTATGGACAGCCGTCCATTAACAATTTGCCTGTTTCCGTACGAGCCAGTGCTGTTCCTATTAGAAATGGAAGGGTTCAGAGGGCCACATGCTGATGCAGTGCTTTTTGAAAACTCAGTTTCACCATATTTTTGGATTTAGATATCCTTCTCAAAGCAGCACATTGTGTGCAGAGCAGGAAGAACTTGAGAGGCAGGCATCATCTGGCTTTTCTGCCCCATCCTTCAGACATACTGTCACAAACTTCCCATCTAGATGTCTAGGAACAGCAGTTGTCTCACTCCCTGGTTTGGTCTATGGTCCATTTTGTGACTTTCCAGCATTTCATGACTATGGATCACACTTAAGGAATCAAACCACCATGTTTGGATAGTCAGCAAATGCCTCTCAGGAACCACTGTCAAGCCATCTGGCCAAAAGAATCTCAATGCCAAGTTTGTCAAGGAGTCCCCGTATACACACTAGCTTGCCAAGAGCTTCTTCCCCCGGCAGAAACCAAAATCAGGGTAGCACACATTATTGAATAGACATCCAAGCTGTGGCTAAGAGCAGGAGGGGACCTACAGCTTGATCTCACTCCATACTGACAGAAAAAGGCCTGCAAGCAGACTGTTTTGCGCAGTATGCTGCTTGCAGTATATAGACCCATGCTGTAAGGCCCACTGCTCCCTTGTGTAATGAGAATGGACCAAGGTTGCCTAGTGCAAGATTGTTGTGGGGCTGAAAGGTGGACAGGGTTTTAAACTGTCTACATACCTGGTCATTAGATGATGTATGAGGCAAAATGAGTTGCTGCATTATTACTTTTTGCCGCCAGTGCTTCTGTGTGTCAAAAGGTGTGTAGATTTGTTCATAGTACAGGATATAGTAAATAAATAAAAATATACATTATAATAGCTGCTTATTTCAGGGCAAAAGAAGACAACCTCTTCTCTAAAGTTCTCTCCCTCACATCCCTGGGCCTTCATATCACTGAGTTTGAAAGAAACTAAACCCACTATTTCTTAGAAGTGGCTTTGGGCTGCAGATGTTTAACATGACAAAAAGAACTGTAGAATGGGACATCCCCAATGGTATAGAAGTGCTCAGTGCCTTCAACTTCTTTTTCATTCATAATAAGTTGAAATGTCTGGTTTATTTGATCAAACATCAGGTTTAGCTTCCTCTTTGTATCTCAGCTCTCCATTTTGACACATCTGACTGAGAACTTTGTCCTTCCAAAGGATGAAATTTGATTTAGGGGTATTAAATACTGAGTTCCTACCTGTGGTGGTGGAAATCAAGATGAAAAATGGAGAAATGTCTTCCCTGATCCTTAAGTACTAACTACCTCTACAAATCCCTTCCCCCCAATCTCTCTCGATATTACATAAGCTATGTTAGCTACTAGGCATTAAAAATTAGCTGTGTGATCCCTATTATTTTGTGCTTTATTTTTAGGCTCTCATGGAATGAGAACATCTATCAAAATGTATTTATTTGTTTCCTTTACTCCTTAGTTTTCTTGCTGCAAAGATATCGGTATATATTTTATGACAGCTCTGCCTTTTGGCATTTTTTACTCATGGAAGAATCAGTTCCCCTCCCGTAGCCCCGTCTGGTGCTCATAAAACCATTGATAAATTCTCTGTCATTGAAATCCCGTGGTTCAAGCTGAATCAGGGTTACTGCTGAACTCTGAAAGTCCTCACAGACAAGGATCTGCTAGGTCTCCTTTTCATTCTGATTTCCCCATCATGTCTGTACGGCGCCTGTTCTTTCATTTATCATCTGCGCTGGGGCAGAAGAGTTCAGCTGCATGGCTGCATGCTACGTTAGATATTCAGAGCACTGATGCTTTATGAAAGAGGCCTGTAGCCATCAAGCAAGAAATGATATAGTTTTCTAACAGAGAACAGACAGATGTCAGTATGCATTCTCCTGTGGGAAGGATAAACACTTTTATAAAAAGGGCACTGGCCCAGTTTTTGAAAGGCAGAATGAGTTGGCAAGAATTGGTACTCAAGTATTTCTGAGAAGTTGCACACAATGGTTGGTTTCATCACTAATCACTTCTTTCCCTTTATTTGTAAAGCTTGTAGACTTGTGAAGACCTTGGATTGTATCCCAACCCTATGGAAAGATGGAGTTAAGGAATAAAATTATCTAAAGGTGATAATGGAAACACTGTATGAAGTTGGTAAATGCACTTGTAAATAATTCTTCTAAGTTTCCCATGGGTTTCCCATGGGCATCCCCATGGCTAGGGATGCTCTGACAATTTGCTGACAAAACATAACCAGTTCTTTTGCCCTCTGCCAGGACCTCCTGGATTGAAACAGGTAAAAATCAATGTAAGATGATAGATTATTTCTTTGGAGTAATGTTTGGAAAGGGAAGAAAAAAATAGCAAAAAGAATTCCTGTACTGCAGTTAATCTCAGCCCAAACTTCTGGACCTTTGTTCATAAGAAAACAAAAGGAGAGAAAATCCATAAGACAGGTATTATCACACCAAAATCTTACTTCTCAGATGTCTGGAAGGCATAGTCTCCCATTCATTGACAGAAGAAACACACATGAAATCATGCAGCATGAGTATAACAAAACAGAATAAATCTTGAATGTGCTGGGCACCATCCTACCTTTCCTGGAGCCCCACAGGTTTCATTCTGAAAGGAGATGGACTGGCACACAGGGGAGGTTTGAGCTCAGGAACACACTGGCCTTGAGGGTCCACTACCACATTGACAACCTTCGGAGCCTGTTCAGGCTGGACCATTCTGCTGGTGGGCTTATACCCAGACTGAGACGTCTGCAGGGGAAGGGGAGAGAGGTGGATCTCCTGCTTCTTTTCCTTCTCTTGCCTGAGTGAAAACTGGATCTTCTCCTTTAATCTGTACAGAACCTACAGAAATAAAGAAGAAAGCAGATTTCAATTTCCTGGTAAACAAGACAAAGAAAGTATCACAAATGCTGGGTAAAATTGCTATATGTGCTTTCATTCCTAGAAGGTAAGCCACAAGTTGTATTACGTGGCGTTTCCCACAACAGGATAAATATTTCCATTACATAAACCAAATGCGTACATGTGGGCGGTAGGGATTTTAACAGTTCTCATTGTGAGCCAGTAATTATTTGCAATACCAGCAGTTGTATTATTAAAGGGGCAAATAGCATGAAAAATAGTTACAAAAGACGCTGTGAAGAAGGAAACACTGGTAAAGAGAGTAATTGTAGAAAAAATTGTAAGGATTTTATCATAAGAGAGACAATGGCATAAACCAAAATAGATGCTCATGATATATCCAGATGCATGTTTCTAATTATAGCAGTCTCAATTTGCTTTAGATCAGATATTCTTAAAAGCTGTTACTCATTTTCCATGGAGTTGATGGTTGAACAGAGTAACTTTACTAGGCCACTTTTGTAATGGTAGGCTGCTACTACCCTGAAATACTCCTCAGCACAAGGGTGTCCCTCAATATCCTCAGAGGAACATAACATGCTCTGGAATAAAGCTGAAGCAGTGCATGGCCTATGAAGCCATTTCATCATCTGTTCAGAAAAGAGTATTTTACAATTACCAAGACATAAACATAAACATTACCAAGTCTAAATGTACTGTAATACCAGGAATCTCTGTCCACCTGTTGCATATGAACTTGGATGTCAGATATCTCCAGCAAAAGCTTTTCAGAAGTTGTACCGATCCTTTTCCACCAAATTCCATGCTGAAGCTGCTGTACACCAGCTTTGTGAGGGCTGGTGGGTAGCGTGTGCTGAGTAACATCACTTAAGAGGAACCTGTGTTACACCTATTTAACACATCCTATCTCGCTTGGGGGGAATGCAAAAAATTATTCCTGTGCTGTAGTTGTGCCATTTTCAAAATGTGCCTTACAACCTACGAAACCTATGAGAATTACTATTGTAAGTATTGTGTGTGGAGGTGGGTGAAAGGCACTTACACATCTTTGTGAAGGTGTCTGCAGATACCCTTATACCTTCTAGTCTGCTTTATCTCTTGCCATAAAGCATTCAAATTGAATCCTGGTTTGAAAAGCCATAAAGACAAAGCCTAGACCAAAATATTTTTTCACTGTAAGTCAGTTCTTTTTCAACTGTTATCCCAGTAGAACTGCATAAAGATCCATAGCTTTTCAGTGAAGGCTGGATTCATCGGATGGATTTGTTTTTTCAAGGATTAGCATTAGAGGTTTAGCTGGGAACTGACCTAATGTCATTAGCAATACACCCATTAAAAAAGACTTAGCTACGTAAACCATCTGTTCATTCAGAAGAGTTTAGAATTAAATTGCATTGATACAATAAGCTGCTCTTTGCAGCAATAAGCTTATTTTGAAGGAAAAAAAGCCCTACTTGGAAGCAAGGACACAGGCATGAGTAAAGACAAAACAGAGGCTTGAAATACTTTAACCTTCTTTTCATCCAGTGGTTGCTTCTATTTCCTTTGGTTTTGGTAACACACAGGTATAAACCTCAGAAGTTCACAGTCATGAAAATGTTAACTATACCTTCTTGTCATGGATACATTTTGGCATAGTTTCATCCCTTGGAGACCCAGGGAATTATGTTCTTGAACTCCAAAAACCTGGATGAGTATTATTTCATATCCTTTTTAATATCCTAGAAAATAAGATAGCCTGCCACCAGCAGAAGCTGAAAAAATACCTGAAGAACCACATTTGATTTAAGAGCTAACACAATTTCCACGGAAAGGCTGGTCAGGGCCATCATGTTTTAATGAATTCCATGTGAAAGTCAAACAAAAAGAAATGGCCAAAAAGACAGCAGCCCAATCACCAAGCTGTACAAAGGGAACAATTTAGATGTAGTCACATTTCAGATCAGTTTAAACACATCTGTCACTATGGATGGAAACAGACACGAACCCCCTAAATTAGGAAGAGTGATGTTGTACTCATACTGCAGAAGATTCATTGCAGGGATAACCAACAGGCATGGAGAAACTGAACACAAAAAGTACTGTTTTCCTGGACACAAAAAGTGGGTCAACTGTAATTTTTTCATACATTAAGCCTAGGGCTCAAAGCCACAGTCCAAAAGAATAATGACTCTTCTTTCTGCCTTCTCTTTGACTCAGCCTGTTTGGAAGAATGAGAGGGTACTGACAGCATGACATTCACTCCTTATATCTCTGCTCAGCTTTCTGCAAAGGAAAGCTGACATGCTACGTGCTAGCTTGGCCAGTACCTCTTACATATCCCAAGTACACATGGAAACTACTTTTATTCATCTTCAGAGATCAACAGAAAATCCTAATGAGATAACTATGTCTCCAGAAGGAAGATCTTGGCAATGGTTATGTGGAACAGTGATATGAAAACTCATCTGCCGAAAGATATTTCGGGTACCCAGGACTGTATAGTAAAATCTCACAGAAACCAGGGAAATTAACACTGTTCACTCTAAATAAAAGCGTTGTCTCTAGCAAGTGCTTATCAACGTATGTGTGAGGCTGTGTGAGTGTCTCCATATGTGCGTGTGTGTATACATGAGAAGAAAACTGACTAACAAAATTCCCCTCAAATCCTAGGCAAAGGATGAAAGAATAAAAATGTGACAGATGTTATTTGTGTTCTTTAATGCATTACTGGGAGGCATTTGGATATCTCAATTTAAATACACTTTAAAAAGTTCCACAGATGCAGAAAAAAAGAATTCAGACAATCCAGGACTGCTTTATACACAAACCCTCAATTTCAAATTGTTGTATATAAACTTGCAGTATGTTTAAAACATTTATCATTAATTTTACCTTAAATTTCTAACCTCATAAAAGCTGAGGTTGGTGGGCTGATATTAGTTAGTTGTATATATTCTACAAGCAAAGTGTTTTCAGAAGTCTTGATCATTTTATGTATCCTGCAACTTTTAAGCTTAGCAACAAACAACAGGTTGCAGGAAAATTTGATACTGAATTGCATTTTTTCATTATTCAATATTCTTTTTGTTAAGGAAATTCCAAAATACAATCACAAAGCTGAAAAAAAATTAAGTAACTATCGCCTCAAAAGATCAAATAACTGTTCATAATTCTTAGTACACCTGAGACAGTAGAGTAGTTTGGGTCAGAAGGAATCTTAAAGATCACCTAGTCCCACCTTCATGCAATTTGCAGGGATACTTTCACAGGTGAGGTTGCTCAAAGATCTTGTCTTTCATTATTTTAAATGAAAAAAAAAACCCAAACCCTACTTTTTTTTTGAATGCGAAAAAGAAAAACATTTGGAAAACCCTCTTATCACAACTAGTTACAAATATTCCATAATCTGAAAGTGATACTTCCAAACTCCTAAACAGATACATATACATACATAATTTTTTTTAAAAAAGGATATGCAAACATAGTGGTTCATTAAACCAGGCAAAATTACTGAAAAAGATAATAACAAATAATTTAACCCACTGTCAAATATTGTGTTATTATATTTGGTAATGGCTCCATTATTTATCTATTTTTGTAAAATTAAAAATATGCTGACCTGATTTACACGTAGGAACGCTCAAAATATTTATTCTTACTTAGCACTTTGTGTACCATACTTCATAAGTGATGTATGATATTCCCAGTGGAAGTGAGCCCATGGTTAACCCCACTGATCGGGAGACCAATGAGCTATGATGTATTGGCTTCCACATATAATGACTACCTCCTCCCATGCAAGAGATTCCCATACCACAACAATGAGTACTAACTAGGTAAATACATAGAACAACTTCAGAGTCATAATTTACAAGTTTGAATTTAGATCAAGTGCTGTTATAGGTCACTATCTAGCAATATTCTGCACTGTAGATTTTTATGTATAGAGGCCAGATATTTGTTAAATTACAGCCAAGCATTAAGAAGCTTAAAAGTTGTTAATGCACAGTGCATTCTTAGCACAGGGAAGCATCATAATTTGTAAAATCCATTTAAAAGACAAGGCTGCATATTTTGTAGTTTCTGTAGAAATTACACATAACAAAGCACCAACACTGACAATTAAGCTGCCTTACACTGGACACTGTTTATCATCATAATCATCACTTAAAGTACTTCCTACTCCATACTCCAAAGGACACTTCCCAGTCTTCTACAGACGCAGGCCAAGCTTTCTGCTTTTCTCTTCTATGTGATTCTTGCACATCTCACAGTGTGTTATGAGCATGCCCAGAAACCTGGCCACTGACCACACACAATGTGAATGGCAAAGTGGTTAAAAATACAATCATTCCTTATGAAATTACTTATTAGTCATTTCATTTTAAAATTTATATATTTGGTACATGAACACCGATGCACACTCTAACAACTGTGCATTGACAATATTGTATCAGTGTGGTGTTGGTTTTACTCTCCAATAAAACTGAAATGCAGGCAGCTAATGTGACTTCAGGGATCCTGAGACCTTAGTAAGAAGGTTGAGAAGTCATCACTAACATCACTTCACAGTTATTCTGCAGATTTAAGAGACCGTTATTTATTTCTTCAGCTTTCTTCTAGTTATATACTTCAATTGGACTCAACATATTTCAAAAAATGTGGTTCTTGAAACTTTGGTTTCACAGCATTTTGAGTGACAACTCTTACCTTGTAGCCAAGTTTTTAACAGTTTTGACAAAACACCACTTATATAAAGAATGCATGACTCTCTCCTTCAGACTGAGAAAGGCATGAAATAAAGAACAGCAAAAAAAAGGTAAAAAGGAAACTTACCATTAAACAAGTTACTAGAATGACAAAGATGCTGAGAAATATGACAACCGCATAAAATCCTTCTTTGCTCCAGATTTTGTCTGCTTCACGCTGGCCTTGCAAAACATTTTTCTTTTTTAAGCATAAAATAGAAAGAGGAAGAGAAGTTACACAGTATCGTGCACAGATTAAATAGCTCTCGTCAGGCATTAATCACCCTCCTGAGTGTTGTCACAGTTCACATTCCACAGTATATGGCACTCACTTTGAACACTGCTATTTGCATATCCACCTCAGCTATGCTTCCTGCCTGCCCTCTGTGTGCCTGCCTGCATGCATGCAACCCAGGGGTCCCAACACTACCAGAGATGATCTAAGACCTTCTTGGTGGCTGCTGAGATAATCCCCCAACCAGGAGTCATGGACTGGTTGAAGGTAAGCAAAAAAGACTTTCTTAGGAAAGCCTTAGTCTTTCTTGGGAACTATATCTGGCTCATCACATAAAACAGCAGTGCTCCCACGTGGGCTGTGGGAGTCACTTGAACTGCCTCTTTCTCCCCAGTGCTTATCTTCAGCCCCAGCACCCACATGTCAGCCTCGGGACTGTTTACACTTGCCACAGGTGTAAAGAGCAGATGCCTTGCTGTTTTGCCTTCATGAGCTGGGAAGTCCTGACACTGTCATCTTTAGATTACACACACACACACACACATACATGCGTGTATGTGAAAAATTCTGATTATGCTGAAAGTAATCTCATTATTACATTTTTAAAACAGCTGTGCACACTAAAATTTCCAGAATTCCTGGGGATTATGAAATGATAATAATTGTAAAAGCATTTATTTTTGGCTTTATTGCAGTGTACAGAGTTGGTTTGGTTACTAACCTATCAAAACTTCACTATGTTTCCAAATAGAGATTTGGTAGTAGAAACAAGGCACATATACCCTCAGTCTAACTGCAATATATTATTTAGAATAAAGTATGTTGTCTTGGGTTTCCATGACAGTAGTTCAGTAGACATCGCTCTCCCAATTTTCAGCTACTTGCTTTTCTTTTCTTAACTGTGTTTCTTCCGTACAGTTCTCAAACTGAGCAAAAATTACTTTCTTAAATTCTGGTTTCCACTGTAAGTGTTTGAGGTCTTAGTGTTTCCCCTATGGCTTTAATTAAACTTTTCGTTTAATTGCTGAGTTGTCTTTCCATCTCAAGGTGGCCTTTTTTCCTCCCCAGAGACATCGTGTAAGAGGGCTGAGAGTTTTCCATGGACGAAAGAGTTCCTCTATTTAAAGATGAGTGACTGCTCACTGGGCCTATGTTACCACAGGGACCTTATAGCAATTTACATGCTCCAAAGTCATCTTAGCCATTGATTATCTTGCTTTTTCCAACAGTTAATATGCCAAGCAAACTCCTTGTGTCCATCAGCCTTCCAGACATAGAAAGTTCTGATAAAATTGAATTCATATTACAAAGGCTTGCTGAGGAGGAGAAGAGCATGGCCTGGGAAAGACAGGATAAGCTGAAAGAAACCTGCTGCTTGCTGGATCCCAATACAGTTTTCATAGTCCTTCTTTTAGTGCAGGTTTTTGCCCTGCTTGCTTTGAAAAAAGGAAAGGCAATGCAGATTCAAGGCAATGCAGATTCAAAGCAATGCAGATGCAAGACAATTCACACATCATACTGTCATAAAATGCAAACATTTAGAGAAGTATTTGGTAGTATTTTATTAATTTACAGGAACTTGTTTGCTAAAAAAGAATGCATGTGTACAACCAGAAGTTGGCTGCTTCATAACTGAAAGCGTAAATTAGAGTTTTCTTTGGAAGTCATAGCCCTAGGGACCAGAGTGAAAATTCTTTATGCCCTTCTGCTAAACTACAGAAACAGACCTTGTAAAATTAATGTGTGTGTGTGTAATCACACAATGCTGCACAATCTGGGCCTAAAAGTACTGCAGGTATTGGCAGGTTAACAAGGTTCCTAAGTGCTGGTCTTGTGTTTAGTGAGCAACAAAGCTTTCAAAGATAAGCTGGAAAACTTGCCAAATATTTCTGCAAAAATGGTTCCTAGACATATCCAAACGGTGTTGCCACCCTAATGTGGTGCAGCTCTCCGTGCAATCTGCTACCTCAGCACAGTGAGATTATTCTGCTGTGCTCTCCAGCACAGGACTCAGGTCCCAGTACTGGCTCAGAGCCCAAAAGTGCAGCTGCTCTGCACTTGGGTCTGCTCCTGTTGACCTTCATGGGAATCCCACAGGAACAGCAGCAGCTATAAACTATAAACTAAGTGTTTGACCCTCGGTAAGTTACTTGATGGCTTTCTGGTGTTTCAGATCTCTCAGGGATAAATCTAGATAAAAAGTAGGAGTTGAGGGACAATTTGCCATGCTGACATTTTAAGAGTAAATAGGGGATTTTGTACCTTTTCACGGAAAAGTCAATAACACTAAAAAGTAAATGAAGAGCTAATATGACTGCTTGACTCAATGAGTTAGAGACTTTAATTAACTTGCATTACATTAGCTTCATGAAACTTTTAAAATATTTTATAATAGACTTCATATAGATAACTGAGCCTAAAAGAATTAATCTCTGTGATGTCTGTCTAATGGTATATGTTTTCAGGATACATGATTTGTCTTTCTAAAGATAAAGTTCAAAGAATATTAGTGAATGCTGTAAAAAGAGTAAAAAAAAGTATCCCTCAACTTTAACAGGTCTAACATACCATTTTGACACACCGAAGAAGTGTCCTTACTCACCAAGGAAATCTCTTCCCTGGAGCTAACTGAGCAGCATGCATGACAGCAGAATCATCGCTTAAGCTGCTCCCTAATGACAGAAGAGGCTGCAGCCTACAGTAACGCAGTCATTTCATGCTCATGATAAGGAATTGCTTTATGAAATGTCTGTGCTGCTAATTCAGAACTTTGTTCTTTGGTCTTGGAGAATTGATAAGAGAGAAGGCAACTGCCATGCTCACTACAAATTGTTGATGTCCAGGAAACATAAGCTCACAGGATGGAAAAATGCTAAGGAAAAAAACCCAAACCCCAAAACAAAAAAGAGAGAACACCTGTGTCCACGGTTACAGGCAATGAGTTCCCCACATGGAGATATGTTGTGTCTCAAATGATGTTACTCCAGTTTTCTCTCACTCAGTTGGGTGCCTTTTCCTGCCTGAGAAACCACCAAGACTTTTGGATAGTTTTTGAGGAGTGGGAATGTACCACTGCCATCAGGAGGAAGGAAGATAAACTCAAGTTAAGCTGGAAAAAGCCAGAGCTGATAAAGATGGGTGGAAGACTTGAACAGGTGGGCTGGTAGGGTAGTTCCAGTAGCTCATCCACCATCAGGTCCTAGAGCAAACCTGACTAGAGGGAGGGAGGCTCATCATAATGTACATCATCCCACAGTGTTTGACTGCATTCTCCAAAGAGTCTCCACAATCAGGTGAGTCATTCAGGCAGAATTAGCCAGTTTAAATTCAAAATAATTCAGGTTAGGGAAGAATCAATATATTCTAATCAATCCCACACTATCACTAACCTTACTTTTTTAAAAAAAAAGATAATCAAAATCCATTATGGCCTTTTTGGTCTTATTACGGAAATCTAGTGGATTATTTCTACAAACAAATAAAATGTGCACCCAGCTTTTTGGTAATAGCAAGAAAGACATTGACCTGAAGTAACGACTGTGAACTCTGTGACTGAAAGATCCTGCCAAGGCATCAGGAGCTGCCAGGAAAGGTAAGTCTTGGCTGGAAAATAGCTGAATTTGCAGCTTGAGTCAGTTAACCCCAATTTGTTCCTTGGGTTGAAACACTAATGAAAGTATGGCAAGCTATAGTTCTGAGCTCAGAGGAAAGCTTATAGGGAGCTGGGAATCAAACTTAAGATGAAAAAGCATTCATTGAAGTTCACATTAAGTTGCTTTGCTTTTTCTGCTGTTATAACTATGTTAGCTAAGGCAGTTAGGAAAGTCTGCCAAGAAATCACTTCTACCCCCAGTGAAAACATACAGAAACGTGGGTGACCTCTCAGACTCCCAGGACACTGGATGACAGCCACTTAGCATCTCCCATGACAAAGCATCCCTAAGGACTCTACCTTACATATGTCTGTAATAAAGTGTTGTGATTTCATATCAAAGGTAGCAGTCTTGCAGGGCTCCTGTCCTTGTTGTGGTGCTCTGCTCACACCTATGCAGGTGTCATGCTGCATATGCCTTGAGTGATCACCAGAGCACATCCTTGTGCTCTGCTTTGTGCCCGGGCACCTCTGTCAGCCTGGGCTGTTGCAATTTCTAAGCTATTGCTTTTGATCGCTCGGCCTTACAATGACTTACGGTTTCTGTACGCTTTAAGTGCATGATTGGTTCCTTTAATTTCTTCTTTAAGAAGCAAATATTGCACACTTCAAAGGCAACCAACAAAAGCCTTGTGCAAGGAGGTTGCAATGGTACATTTTGGGATTGCATAATTTTGACATGAATTCTGTAAATTTCTCCTTTAGTGTCACAAGTCCCAGCTGTCAGTTAGCTTATCTCTCAAAAGACAGTAACCCTTATTTTACTTATTGTAACTTCAGTTATTTTTGTCTTTCAAAACCACTTCAGACTCCCTGGTGCTCTGCTAAGCCCTGAAATCCAATAGTACTTTCTTTTTCTCTCTGACCACAATTTAAAGACATTAGGATGCCAGGATTCCCACACCATAATAACATGGATTGCCTGAGTTATTGTATTTAATCCCACCAACAAGCCACATATAGGTAATTTGTTGTGGGGAAGTCTTCTCCTGATCCTGCTTCACATCATGGAGAAGAACGTAATCCTAATTCCCACTTCAGACGCAAAATTTAGACCATAATAACAGAGCAAATGCTACAACTACAGTAGGCCATTGGAAGAGAAATGACATCCAGAAGGTCTTGCCATTTCCCTGGATCCCTGAAAGGGCAATAACTCCATAAAATCAAATTTTCACATGCCCACAGGTACACAATCTCTTCTGCAATAGGCAGTCAAGGACTCTAGTGGCTCCTAGAGCAAACACAAATAGGGAATATTCTCTTTCAGCCACTGCAGAATAAGAAACTAGCATATGAATTTTGAGACAGGCAATTTAACTGAAAATAGGCCAATCAGTGATTAATGTAACAGCAGATGTGAACTGGCAAATCATTACTGAAATAAATGGAAATTTAGTTCTAGTCACCTACATCCACTGAGACTTCTGCTGTTCATGGTACTGCATGGGCTGAGATTTTAAGCAGAGAGCTTCTGTTTTCCACTTGAGTATTCCTACATCATCTTGGTAAAGTTTCTTAGAATAGGGTAATCTCCTCCACCACTAACCCTCTCAGCTGGTGGTCTAGCTTAAACTAAGCCTTGTTAGAAAGCGTCAACCTCAGAAGAAGTATCTCAGAGATGAGACGAGATGAATGTATCTCTTTCTGTTTAGTGTAGAGAGAGACAGTAGACTTTCAAGACTTAGGCAGCTCATACTGAAATAGGCAGCTAAAAATGGAGACGAATTCCAGCCCTAATCACCTGTGTGTCAGCCACCCACTCAGAAAGATGCAGATAACATTTCCTTTCTGCACAGGCACACTCATAGTGCACATACAATATTGGTTGTGAAACATTGAGAACTTGGGTGGAAGAGTACTAATTATTATCTCCATTAGGATTGATAGTTCAGGTATACACGCACACAATGGGTAAAATAATGTGTCAAAGCTATGTAAAGCTTTGTATAATGTTATCTTCCTTCAAAGGTTTGCCTGGTTTGATTTTCTTTGTTGCCACTTTGTTTGGCACAATTTGTTCTTAGAGCAAGTTGAGAGAAGAGTGAATAACTGGTTAGTAGTTAAGCAAGTAAAGATTATATTTTGTTCCCTTTTAGTTGCTGTTTTCAGTGAAGTCTTACACATATAAGCAATTTATTGAGATCCAAAAGGAATACCTATTAGTGTAAAGCTGCGTGATTTTTTTTCAGGATAAGGGCCTTAGCAGTATAATCTGCTAGCAACTGAAATATTAAAATAATTTCTTGTTTCTCCAATAGTATTAGAAGGAGTTAGAGACTGCACAACTTTTGTTCTAATAATACTTTTCTAAATGATTACTTCTAGTTGTCTATTTTTTTTCTCCCAGAGAAAAAAATCCAAATATCTGAGCACTCCAGATCATTGAAATGTATCTAACTCAAGATGAGAATTTTTTCCATCATCTCTTCATAGCTTGATGACATTTCTTCATTCATCTATTATTCATATCTGTTCTTGTCCTGTGTCTACCTGAAGTGTTATTTGTAACTGAAGTACTTGGAACAGATAATTGTATCTATCACAACTCTAAGGCTTGCATGCTTTAGTAACAAAGGAAATTCTGACCTAAAGGAGGCTTAGCTCAGGCTGATGGACGATATAAAGACCTGATTTTATGTTTGGACCATGCTGGTTGGCTTTGTTTTGTATTAGAACAGCTAAAACTTGAGAATCTGCTCATTTTTGTAGTGGGAGGCTGCTGTAGGTAGAGCATGTACAATTGCATTAAACTGGTCTTGTTTTCATATTTCATTTTTTTGTACCAAAGACAGATTCTTAAACAGAGTTAGAGTACTTATTTGGGCAAAAGTATTTTGAATCAGTAGAAATACCAGTGAAGGTAATAGGGAGTACTAACTCAGCAATAGTTCAAACATAGGTTAAGACATAAAGAAATCAGGAAATCTTTTCCATAGTGGGAAACAAAGCTCATCAGAATAGCTTTTTTTCCATTGTTTTGGACATAGACATCTCCTCTGTCAAAATGGGAGCTTCCATAGAAAATGCTGGTTCTTGACAAAAAGTTCAAAATTATTCAAATCTCACACTGAATTCTGAGGGTCTTTGTATGTAATTAAGGGCTTCTAAGACACTAAACAAAATGCAATGTGATGTGACCATGTCCATGAGCTCAGTGATTTCCTTTCCTAAAGGCCTTCTTTTTTTTATCATTTGCTGTGCATAACTCAAGTAGTCAGCCAAAATTATTATAGATGTCCATCTCATTGGTAATGTCTGGGACAGTGTGGAGATGGCAGTGCAGTCTCTGCCTTGAAATGGATAAAATCATACAAATATTATCTGCAAGTAGTATTTTTCCCCTCTTTTTGGAGCAGGTAAACACAATAAATCTCTCACTTCAGAGAATGGAAAGAAGCATGGGTACAATGTACAAACTAATTTTTTCAAAATCTTGTTAGGTGCAAGTTACACACGTAGCAATGCTCACACCTGACATCTGCATTTCATTTATCTCTCTACAGAAATTATTACACATGTCAAACCATATGAATACACCAGAAATGCTTGTGCCCACTTCCTTTAAGGCAACTGATGCATGCTTAGGAACTAAACTCTGATTTCAATTGTAGCCTCGCTGTGTAAGGAGCATGTGGATACTAATGCTTAAATAGCCTAATGAAGCACTACTAAAGTAATTTAACAGGTCTAGTTGTATAATTGCCTTGCAGCAGTAATGCCACCTTAGCTTATACATTTCCTGCCCTGTGTTTGAGAACCTCACTCTGAAAACTACCAGGGATGTAGCAATTGCCAAATCTGTAATAAACTACAGGTTATGAAATTGATAACCAACCTCAGGGGAGATCTCTGTTATTCCAAACTGGGATAAACTCTGATGTAAAATGTTGATATTAAGGGAACGGAGTACTTCCTCAGATGGGAGTGCCTCAGAAATTCCTGGCTTTATGTTCAATGGGGACACAAAGAGTTCCACACAGTTCTTCTTCCCCTGGGAAAAAAAAGATGCAGAATTATAGGAAGAGTCTGAGATTGGATAATCTCTGCTGTGTAAATACTGTCACTATACTTCCAATAACAAAAGCATGGAATCTAAAGCCTGCAACCTGTTCTGTGAGGAGAGTATACCTGTTCCCTGACTCCTTTCAATCTGAGCTGACTATGCAAGAAAATGCAAATACCATATGTAGGCATGTATGCTTTGTCTTGTTTGCTATTGGCAAGGTACCCGCTTCCTGAGTCTTGTATCATTAAACAAGACAGGTCAATGCAACATGGTGAGGGAATAGTCATAGGGTGGTGTCAAGGGCAAAGTGACAGCAATGATTTTAGTGGATATTTCATCTGATCTGAAATGCAGACCTATTTTAGAAGGAGGTCCTTAAACAGGAATGTTTAGTATAATATCTTAATCAACGATCTGGATGAAGGGATCAAATACACCCTCAGTAACTTTGCAAAAGACACCAAGTTGTGCAGGACTGTTGATCTGCTTGAGGGAAGGAAGGCTCTATAGAGGGATCTGGACAGGCTGGATCAATGGGATGAGGCTAGCTATATGAGGTTCAACAAGGCTAAGAGTCAGGTCCTGCACTTGGGCCACAACAACCCCATACAATGCTATAAGCTGGGGAAAGAGTGGCTGGAAATCTGTCTCGCAGAAAAGGACCTGGTGATGTTGGCCAACAGCCAGACAAATATGAGCCAGCAGAGTGCCCATGTGGCCAAGAAGACCAACTGAACCCAGCCTTTTATCAGAAACAGTGTGGCCAGCAGGACTAGGGGAGTGATTGTCCCAGTTTACTTGGCACTGATGAGGTCACACCTCAAATGCTGTGTTCAGTTTTGGGGTCCTCCCTCAGAGCAAGAAGCACCTTGAGTGACTGGAGCATGTTCAAAGAAGGTCAATAAAGCTGGTGAAGGGTCTGGAGCACAAGTCTTATGAGGAGTAGCTGAGGGAAGTCAGGCTATTTAGTCTGGAGAAAGGAGGTTGAAGGGAGACTTTACCATTCTCTACAGCTACCTGAAAGGAGGTTGTAATGAGGCAGGTGTTGGTCACTTTTTCCAAGTGATAGGATGATAGGAAATGACCTCAAGTTGCACCAGGGGAAGTTTAGACTGGATATTAGGAAAAATTTCTTCAGGGAAAGGGTTGTCAAGTATTGTAACAGCCTGCCTGGGGAAGTGGTTGATTCATCATCTCCAGAGGTATTTAAAAGATACAGACACTGTTAATGGTGGCTTGACAGTGTTAGGTTAAGTGTTGGACCCAATGATTTTAAACTCTTTTCCTATCAAAATGATTCTATGATTTTATAATGCTGTGGCAATTTGTCACTGCTTTCTAATCCTGTGGAAACGCATTGCAGACAGGCACCACAATGAAGTATAAAATCCTTTTAGTCAACTGCAGCACGACTCCTTAAAATGGCACAACAAAATGAAAGGACCAAAAAAGTTTTGTTTACATTTAATGAGTAAGGTGAGTATGCCTGCTTTTCCCTCTATTAATTCCCACCCTGGTGTCTTTGATGCAGTCTTGGTAGCCCAAGGAAAGCTGTATTAGAGACGTCAGTGATTCTCACTCTGTCACAAAGGAACAAAAGGAGAGATTGCCAGAGGGTTTCTCTGATTGTGAAGGACTAGAACAGCACCTGGGACCAGCACTCCAGACAGTCAATGCTAGTGTCCAAACAGAGTATGGGAATCCTTGCTCCCCAGGGTCATGGCCAGCTTAGTTGAGGCTGTGATGTAGAGTCCAGGCTGGGGGGTTCTGCACACACAAGGTAAGCAAGGAGCTACTACCTGCATTGCTGCCTGCACAGGCAAGAATCTCACCCGTCTGCTTATTTGCTGTTCATCATTATGGGATGGAGAGATCAGTTCAAACCAGGATAAAACTGATTTCCCCAGCCTCCTTCCCCTCACCTTGAATGTGCATCATCACCTCTACTGAAGTGAAGAAAAGAACGTATTTTGCTATTCTTAAAATATTTCATTTAGCATTCAGACGTAGAACTATAGAGAAAGTGACTCTTTCAAACATATTTAACCTAAATCTGCACTCTGTCTTCTCATATGTGCCACTGGTCTTATCTACTTGATAAGACTGGTGAGAACGTTGGCTATTGGTGGGACCAAGAATTTTTCAGTGCAACTGTTCAGATCAGCAGGGTTATGAGGAGTGAAAACAGACCTACAGGTCTGGAGAGTCAGAGCAAGGCAGAGACTTGTCAAGCTGAAAAAACTGATTTGAGGCTGTGGTCCTACTTGTTCTCTGATGTGCACAGGTGGGCTGGTTCTGGGTGCAGGCACAAAGCAAGGCTCGGTGGGGACACAGCATTCACAGTGTTTTGTACCTCCTCTGTTTAACAGTTCCTTTGCCCATTAAAAGGCCTTTATGGGAGGAAGATTTACTGGAAAGGTTAAGGAGACACTGGAAATACCCAGTTAATATTTCCTGGCACACTATGTGTTGTTATATGTAAGAGGCTAGCAGGCCCTCTGGTCTCTTTGTGCCAAATCTCATCCTGGCTGCTGGGCCTATGATCCCTTCTGAGAGCTGCTCACTTGGGATGGAGTCTGTTTAACGCACTTCAGTCATCTAAACTACCTCTAAAGTCAGCAGAGAGAGACTGGCATTTCTAGAGAATGATTTAATCCATCCTAAAATAATTGGGATCTCAATGCTCCTCCTCCTCCAGTAACCCTTCTCTACATTGCTTTTACAGGGATCCTAGATGAGTAGCTTATACTAGGCTGAAGTAAGGTGAGATGAATTTTGGTGTGCCCTGCTTGCTGGCCAGCACTCTGCGTGAGAGGAACTGTCTCATGTCAGAAAGATGCGAAGGGGGAATAATGTCTCCTAAGGTGTATTTTTGTTCCTTGTCAATTTTAACTGTGTGTGATTTTCAGGGAAAATAGGGCAAAAGTTTGCTTTCTTTCTTATATCTTTAAAATATTAACATATAGCAGACTTTTACACATGTTGAGAAGACTAATTAATTAAGAGTACTTACTGTATTCTGAGCTATATTCAGGTGCAAAATGACATTACCTCTTTTCTTAGGTCAGAAATGAGAGGAGAAAGAGAAAACCTATGGAGTCAGTAGGAAAATAAACAATTTTTTCCTCTGAGCATAGTAAGAAAGCTACTAGGTGACTTATTATGTTGAAATACACATCCCAAGCTCTGGAACATTTCTCATTTAATTGTGCTTTACTTCAAATACATATTTCAACCTTTCATTCTAGTTAATGCAGGGGACAAAAGGAGATTTAGCATCACTCATCACGAAAGAGTGACATCTCTGGCGAACATGAAAAGGGCTGCATTGCATTCCTATTGATCTTTTCCGCTGTACTTCTTGTGTGATCCTGTCTCACAGAAACATTATTTGAAGGAGTTTTATAATCCTTTTTGATGTATACAATCCTATCAAGCTATCAAGGCAGGAAATACTGTTATGCGGAACCTGTCACTTTTCTTCCCTAATGTTCAACCTGCATGTAGAATAAAATAAAATAACTCTTCTCCTTCTGCAAAGTGAATTGAATGCTAAGCAACACACATGTATTACTGAGGTTTCTTCCTTCATGGCGAAACTGTTATAGAAAGATAACACTGTTAAGAATGTATACTCTTAACCATATACAGCAAAACATACAATTACAATTGCTTTTAAAAAGTCTTTGTTGCTAGAAGAAAATTTGTCATCAGCTTTTGAACATACGATACCTTAAGCTACAAGATCATTTTGGAGCACAAATTGTTATAGCTGAATAGGAAAACATGAATATTAATATTGTGAGAAGACCTTCCATTTACTAATGGAAGGTCTGAGCATGAATTGTGAAGACGCCTTTGAAAGGCAGACTCACATGTATTTTTTGAGCAATATTTAACTTTTGAGAAACAAAACATGAATATGTGTTTCTTAATGAATGTGATGTGGAAGTGCATTGGAATGACAACTAAAGGACAAGAACTATGCTTATGAATAGGACACAAAAGGCACTTATCTGACAATTATTCTGTGCACTGTAACTGAGAATGGATTCCTTTCAACAGAAAATTTAAATCATATTGTAATGGCGATTATTTTTTCTGTAGGGCAGTTAAAAGATATTGGAAAAAAGTATTTTTCCATCCTATTTTATTTCACTTTGCCATGGAAAGTGACAGGAAAATAAATTTAAGAGAGTTCAAAATAACCAGGTACGTTTTATTACACACAGCCCTATGGTACTTACAATGAGTCTGTTGATATGAACTTGCTGAGGTAACAGTCCCAGTGCTGCTGCCACTCCTTGGCGAAATATCCGAAGCAATGTGATATTCAGTTTGTTTACATCCATTTGCAGGGTCTGCAAAACAAAACCAGTCAGATAACTTGCTAAGTACATCCAGTTCCGAAGATGGCTAATCTCTGGGACTCTTCACTAATTCTTTTTTTTTTTTTCCCCCAGAATGATAATTTCTGCAATGTACTTGCATTGAATTGAAAATAAGTCCCAAAGAAAATGTAAGCATCTTAAATGCTGCTCATTAGCAAAGTACCACCTTTCTTCAACTGCATTCAAGATAAGTCCCAGAGTTTTTTTTCGAATTAAATTCCTTGGACAAGTCACAGTATTCAAGATGACACAGTTACTACATTAAAAAAGAAAGTCAAGCATTAAACACCAATCCACCTTAAAGATGTTGGATTTACACAATGAAGATTTGCTTTGAATATTATCTTAGTGTTTTTCCCTGCAGGTGAAGAATGAGTCAGATATAGTGAAATTACAGAATTCTATTTTTGATTATCAGTTTCTGAGATCAAAAAAGAAACTTCTGGATACATTCCACATGCTGAATTTCCTAAAACTTCCTCATGTGAGTGAGAGAATGCTATAGCTCTCAGCAGAGACGAGCTATATCATCAAAGATTTTTCTTTCTCTATGTTAGAATTACAGTGAAATTTAAATGCTTCCACCAGTTCAAATCCTTCCTGTGAAGTCAGTGGAATTTTACCCAGGAAATAACTTAGATTCAAATCTTTCATTCCCAAGAAGACCCAGATATGGGGTCTTCACGCAATGCCTGCTAGCCAACACTTCCTGTGATACTCCTTTCTTCACTTCCACACGTCCTTTGCAGATAATAGGGAGGGAAGAGGAGTATATGAGATGGTTCTAGAAGGCTTCTAACATTTCTAGCAACTTCTGAATCAGGAAGATAGTAAGTTCTGATTAAGGGGGTTCGCTTGAGCTGAAAAGATTTTTTTATTTTAAACTTTCTACTTAAAGCCATAGACCAACTTACTGCTCTAAGGATCCAAGGAAGTATTCTTCCTTCCTAATGATAGCTGCATAAAGAGAATAAATATCCATGGGTCAAGCATCATATTGGGACTGTGGTTATGGCCTAGAAAGAAAGGGAACTTTTTCTTTTCTCAAAGAAAAAACAGCATCAAACATTTTGAATGTTGTTCTTTATTTAAAAGCAAGTATTTGTAAGTTATGATGTAAAACCATAAAATATTTCCTTTCCTTTTCCACTCAATTTGATTTTTCCATCAGTACTGTTTTTAAATTTTTTCCACTTTTTCTCATTGTTTTACACTAATGGGATTGTCAAGTCTTGATGCATTGGCTGAGATCTGCTTTTATTACACAGCTGAGCTTCAGTTCCACTGGAAACATTATAGGATTCTGCTATTTACCATTTCTACCTTGGCATTTTCAAAATGCGTATCTTTCTCTCCTTGCTTCTTCTTGAATTAGACAGGCATCTTGAGACTATTCCAGTTCCAGATTTGTCACTGAAACAAATAAATGTCTTGGGAGGAAGTAAGGGATATCTAACAGATCTGAGCACCGTTTATTCTGTTCCTGACTGGCCCACTCCCACTATGGTGCACCTGAGCGATACAACAGCTAAGAATTAGTTTAGAGCTGCGAAACCATCACTACATTGAAAGCCAACAGCCTGATCTGAGCATCCTCTGTAAATGAGTAAGGGAGTTGTGGCTGAGACAGGAAAGCAGTTGTGAGGGTCCCTAGAGATCCACCAGGATGGTACAAAGAGCGTGAGACTGCTTGTCTAAGTAAGTGACCCTTAGTTATGGGAGTAACGCTAACTGTTGCTACTGAGCAAAATTAGCAGGCACAAAATCAAATATATTCACTTAAACATAATGAAGCAGGGGATCAGATCACATTAAATGTTAAATAGAGTGTTAAGAGCTCACTGATAAAGGCACAGAAATGAAACAGCCAGAATGAAATAGAATTCAGATGAAATTCAGATGAAATAGAATATCATAAAGACCCTATAAGGAGGTAATAAATTCTTATAGATTTATTATGCTGGGATTGTGGTTCATCATATCCAGGGACAATACAACATGATGAAACTCTATTATCTTCAGGACAGTCACATCTCCTTCTACCAGATCTGAATTTGGTCCACTGTATCCTATAACAAATATAAAAGGCTGCAGAGTGTGTGTGTCTCTTTAACAGCTATATTGCTGTTCGTGGTTCTTGAGGAAGCCTGAAGACCACAGCACTCACTCTGTCAGTCTGGTATTAGACTCCTCAGCAAGCTCACCTGGTCTTGCAGCTGGAGATTTCAGGACCCTTGTAGGCAACATTCTAAATGGGTGGAAAGAAATTTGTCCTTAAGTCACGTCTCGGGGTACTTCTTGTCCAATAATAAAGATTTTTTTGTGACTATTCCAAAAAAACCCAAGAAGTATCTGAGGAAGAAAAAGCTCACATTTTTTTTATAAGAACCTTGCCTTGCTCTCCATTGAAGGGATTTGCATCTCAATTGCTGGTGTTACTGGTGAAGCTTAGTTTCTTGGAAATGATAGTAAAACTTAAGTAAGAGCTACATGGGCCATGTTTTTTACTACATCAGGCAGCATAAGACAAGAGGTGATTAGCAATCCAGAACCTGCCGCTTTAGGAATGGGATTTCTAACTCAAACAGCGAAAGATAATGTATAGAAATGTTCACTGGGACCCAAGAGCATCCGCTTTAGAATGAGGAACACATCACAAATATTGTCTGTGCTCTCTATTATCTGCTTTTCTGTACTGAATTCATAAAAGCATAAAGCAGGAATGGACAAGACTGGAGACACATAAAGTCCAGTATCCTGTGGCCAACTCTGGATGCTTACAGAAAATTATAGGAACAAGACAATTATGCACTTTTACCAAGTTCTTTCTGACAGGCTAATTTATGCCTACTCATCACTAAAAGGCAATGGGTCTCCTCAATCAACTGAATGTTATCATACAGCAACCCATACTGACACTATAAAGATCTAGGATGAAGGCAGCACTTGAGGGCATTATATTCTCAACTCTGGCATGTGCCCTCCCAAAGGCAACTGAAATTTAACTCCGACCTGAGGGTCTAGTACAAAATTGTCTATCTGCACATTCTTAACTATGAAAATTTTTGTTGAGACAAGTTAGTCAGAAAAAGAATAAAAGAAACAGAAAGAAGAAAGATAATAGAGAAGAGAAAAAAAAGTCATAACTATTTCTATGAGTAGAAAATTGCTAAAATGTAATTAAAATTTTAATATTTTAACAGTATTGTGTCATTCTGATGGCATGCCTAGATACTGCGTTGAGTATGGTCCATAAAGGTAGGAGATTAGGAGAGAAAAATGATAATGGATGAACTACAAATGCAACAATACCTGTACATTAGACAAACAATATAAAGGGTCATTAAGAGAATTACTCCTAGAATGGAAACATGTCCAGTCTGTACAAGTTATAATTACACAGACTAAATCATTATGTATTCTAACACCACTTGCAATGAAACATGAAATTAACCCCTGTAAAGTAAATCCATAGAAACAAATAAAATGAAGTGTTAGCACACAGATACACAAGTTACGCCTTACTGTGTTCCTCTAACTGCTCCTTTCGCTTTGGAGAAGAAAGGGCTGAAGCATCCCAGTTAGACAGAATCACTCTTTGCTCATCTGCAGTGTTTTTCCTGGATTGCAACCTACTCCCCAAGGACTTTACAATTTTGAATCCACAACTGCTGTTGGCAATAGCGACTTGTTGAGCCTAGAGGCGAACACCCTGGAGGACTCATTTCCCTGAGCAATTACCGACCTGGATATTGCAACTGTAGGAGAGTTTCTAGGCTTATCTGATCCAAGCAAAACAGATAGTTTGAAGGGAAGGAATTTTCTGCTTGTAGGGGAAAACTTAAATATACCATTTCTTTTCTATACAACGATTACTCTCCTCTGAACTCCTCCTGAACCTACAGGCGTACTCCACTTATTGATTTACGTTTTGAGAAAGTCACCAAAATTGCTATGTAATGGGTTTTGTGCTGAAGCAAACACTGGACTGTGGCTGGGCAGTGAGTCTTTCCATCTGAGCACTCTGCTCTGCACAGGGACAGTGCCTACAGCTAATTAGTGTCATCATGTTTCATCTTGTCACTCTCATCATATAGCCTCAATTGTACAACCAAAAAGGGATGTATTTATCAGGAGTAAAGGTAAGAGTGTTGCAGCTGTGTTTATACAGTTTGAGTACGACAAAAAAATCTGGCAACAAATTGGGGAAATACCTGCATTTTCCCTTTTCTTCCACTAAAGATGTTAGATTTTCATTCCTGTTGCCATTCAACAATTTGAGATGACAGCTACACAAGTAGCACCCCGATAGCCCCTTTGGGTGGCTCAGCTGCCTAATATACATCCACAGAAGATCTGGGGTTTTATAATATTATGTGTGTCATGTGTCACAGTAAGTTTAATGTCTCATGTAGTCCATGAATCACAGGGAAGCCAGCATTTCCTCAGTCAGCATTATGCAATTAGAACAAAGCGTTTTGTCAAGACAAGTGCCACTCCCAAGGTACTTTGCCCTAAACCAAACTGGTGTCTGAGGTGCATTCCCTCTTCTGTCGTTTACCTCTGCCTCTATAATGTTATTTTCTCCAAGACAACAAACCTGCCCTTTTATGAGGTTCACATTAAACTTTGAATTATGTCTGTAAACTAAGATAAAATTCTCCCGAGTATAAAATCAGTTATTCTTGGTTATTAATTAATGAAGCTTCATGTTCCTGTGTAGCAGCAGTTGCCTGCAGTGACCTACTCAAACTTTCATATATAATATATTTCTGCTAAAACACAATGTGACTAGAAATATAAATCTTGGGACATTTAAACACTTCTAAGGTCTGGGATCAATTAATGAAAAATTGCGATGGGGAGTCTTGGATATTCTACAAACCTGTAGTGAAAATCACCTGAAATAGTAGGAAAATTACAAGCCTATGTTTGAGTTTATAAGTGAAAGCACTGAAAAGTGCTTTTGATCTTGGACATGGTTCTGTTGAAGTCACCCATTTTCACAAGAGGAGACACTGAGGCTGCAGAACACACAAGTCTGCCAAACAGTTCCAAATTTTACACATGGCCTGCAAATAATTTAATTGTGCTCTGTCCAAAGAGCATTTGGGTGATGAGAAAAAGAACTTTAAATTGTTTCTATATAAACATTAAGAAAAAGTGATAGGAATGGGATAGTTTGATTGCTTCAGTCCTTATTAGTCCATGGAATTTTTATATATTTGGATGTTGCTCTTCAAGATGTGAAGTACAACTTCGCTCACATTTTTACTAGAGAAAAAACCCCACTTTTTTTAAGGAAAATATTTGTTTAAAGTAAATATAAGGTTTCCTGGATGTATGCATTTCTCATATAGCATTAAATAACAGTTCTGGCTCTTGATCAATTTTTCATGAAAGCATATACATTGAAATATTTATGCATGTTATGAACTCTCTGAAAGAAATCAAAGACACAAGTAACACTAATGGGAAATATAGAGTGATTTTAATCAGTTACGATAGTCTCCCTCCACACTGATTTTCAAGTGAATGTTCATTAAAATATGAGAAGATCAATATTTATAGAAGGAGGCAGTCTTTCACACAGTGCAATGAATCCACAGACCTTTTTTACCACAGGGAGATGCTGAGGCCAAACACTGAACAACAGGCAGAAAAAGGTCTGGATGCTTAGATGGATGTTAAAAGTCACTAATCTCCCTGAAATCTGTACAGAAGAGATACTGCAAACCTCATCATATAGTTAAAGCTGAACCTCTAACTACCAGAAACGAAACCTACTGTAATAAAAGGATAAGTTTCTCAATCTGCTATTGACAGGTTTGAGTGCTGGTTATCATCCTGGACTAGATATTGGGCTTCACACAAGTCCTGTTTGCATGTGCAGGTGCCAATTAAGGATATTCCTATAGACTGCTGTGTCACAGACGCCAAAGATGCTGTACCAGGTGTTGAGGTGAGGCCAGGGCACTGCACTGGCATTCAAATTCAGACTGGCAAAGCTCTCTGGAGGTGGGTGGGTTATATGACTAAACTGGTTTGTCTCAGCTATGTGACAGATTTACACTTCTTTTTGCAAGGAGAAGAGCTAATTTCTCAAATGAGATCAGCTGAGTGGTGGCTGATTTGACTATTTCTGCAGGAAGCACCAACACAAGAGTGAGAAATGCTCCATCTGTGAGGTTTGGCTTTTGTCCAAGATTCCCTCACTGAGCTTTTACATGCACTTGGGGAGTGAGTCAGTCAGCTATAGAATGATTCTATGACCTTCATGGGTGATTAAAGTGTGTGAGAATGCATTCAGGCTATTAAGGATAAGGTCTGTTAATGCCTTTCTTCAAGAGGCACATTTTGATTTCTATCAGTCCTGTGTTTTGCCTTAATCTCTGGGCTTGCAGTCTCCTAGAAAAGATAATGGTCAGTTCTTTCAGTGTCATTTGACACAATGGTTTTACTGATCAGATCTAATGAGAAGACGCAGAATAGTCTTCTATGTTTCTTCTGAAGGAAATCTCAGAAGATAAATTATTTCATTCTCATGTCTTGAGTCCTGCAGGTCATTCCTGTACCACAGTGGGATGTAGTTAATGGGTTGACAGACTGAGAATGTAGGTTACACTGTCCTCTCAATGCTCATGGTACTCATTTCCCTCTACTTCTTTTCTTTGGTATTATTAATGCATTAACCATGCATTACCTATTTGAAAGTCAGAAGGTATGTACAGCTTCAAAACATCTGTGTATCATATAAGACAACCATCCCACAGCCCCATACCAGTAAGGAAATAACCTCATCCAGAGCCCAGTCCAGTTAACAGATATCTGAGTCAGAGGGTTGCAGAATCCTATATCCTAAATGCCCGTGGATGCAGGCTTGTCATTGCTGAGGGGATGTAAGAGAGGAGAAGGAAAGGTTATCTATTGTCCATAGAACACGAGTTTGACGCAGTCTTGCCATTAAATAATACCAGTCCCAGAAGGTCTCTGTACTGTGGGAGCTCTTTGGAAGGGGAAAGAAGAGGGGTGGGAGGCTGCAGTAGTTCTGTTGGACTTTGTGGCTGATTTTCTAGAGCTTCCTTGGGACAAAGGGAACTTTCTACTTCATCACCTTGAAGAACTTAAGTACCTAGTGATGGAAGGAGACAGTTTTCTTCTTTGTGTGGAAATATTCCTTTTCAAAAAATTGGTCACAACAATACTACATCTATTTTAAAGAGTACTAAGCTGGGAGAATTTGCAATTACTACAAATTGATACTAGTAGGGATGAGAGATTGAAATTTTGCTGTGCCTCCAGCCTTAGCAAGTGTGCCTCCTTTAATCTGCCTCATTTCTTTATCTATAAAATGGGGACAATAGTATTTGACTGTTGCACAAGATCTTATATATTTAAGTAAGGAGATGGGAGGCAGATACATAGGATGGAATTTTTCAACTTCTTTCACAGATAATTTTAATATTGCCCCTGAAAGTTAATTCTTATCTTTTTTTTTTTTTTTCATTTGGTACTGAATTTCTTCAAGGACCGGAATTTATTTCATCAGAAAGTATTTCAGTTTTCTTAAAATAACAGCTGAAGTTCATTTCAAAGTGGAGATCATTTTCTAGGTTTTTTCCTTCCTACATCCACCTCTCTTTGTCTTCCTTTCCTGTAGTAGAGAGTTGAAAAGGACAAGATGATGGAAAAGCACACGATAATACAGAGAGGAGAAAACACAAGGAGAGCTGGAAGAGCTCAGCTGAACACTATTTCAACCTTTCTGTTCTTTGAGAGGCATGGGTAATGAGATCCATAAAATTGTCCTGTCTGTCCTTATTCAATATTAGCAAAAAAAATTATTCCTTCCATTTCAAAAGAAATGCATGGTTCTATTATGTTGCATACAACTTTTATTCACAGCATGATTGTACCAGTCACATCCTATTTCATCATCCCAAAGCCAGATTTAATCTTCAGAGCAAACAGACCTTTTTGAGCCCCTTCAGCTCAGTGCTTTATAATACATTTGGTTTTTTCTGTCCAATTATTAAATCTCTAAGTAGAGCCAGCGTATAGCTCTAAATGTCAGAAAATGAGTATTGTTTCTCCTTGCTCCTTTTGTACAACACTCATTACAGCTAGTTCTATGTTTCAAACAATTCTTAGTTACTGAAGTTTAAATTCCTGGCATGACTTTGTAAAAAGGTCCCCAATAATCAAAATACGTTCCAGAAAAATGGCAGACATAAAAAACTACCCCAAAAATCATGCTTGTCTTTTTATCTTCAGAATTTTAAATTTAGTTTATAGTAGACATATATATATATTTATGTATGTAACCTTACAAAGTAATGAAGAACAAAATTATAAGCCTAAGATAATACAGCAGCTTCCACATCTCTCAGGAACTGATGTGGCCAAAAGACTCCTACTGACTTACTGTCTTTAGCAACATTTCTCTTTGCTTTGAAAAATCAAAGCAAGATATCAATACTGCTGACGTCCTAGCTTTTTCATGTGTTTATTTTCAGAAACAATTTTTACTGGTATCTTCAGATGAGCAAAATCCACCTGAACACACACAATGGGAATCTCGTAGAAATAGGCAAATGCTTTCCCTTTTTTCACATATTCATAGTTCTCTGAGGTTCCTGGACATATGAAGAAAGAAATCTAAAATATTCTGAGGGTGAGCCTTGAAATGCATTTGAATTAACTGGATTGAGATATTTACACAAAAGGCTGTTCTTATGTGATTCATGAATATAGCTCGTGTCCCAGGACAGTCTGGATTATTTGTCCAATACAGTCAAGACTTTTAAAGCAAGAAGTGATTTTTATACCTGAGCCCCTGAGGGATCAGGGTCTTGTTTCCAGGAAAAAAATGTCCAGCAACAAGGGCTCTTTAGTGTGATGCAGTTCACCGGTATGTTTTTGGTCTTTATCTGCTTTCAGCCTTTTAGCTCACTGAAGTATGTTTACAGCCATTACTGTCGCCACAATCACAAATTATTGGTATAAAACTTGTATCACTGACTTTCCCCGATCTACTTTACCACTCTAAATCCACATGAGCTGACTGCAAAAAATACAAGGCACACTTGTAATTTCTGCCTTATATTCCTTTTACTATTATGAACTTGAAACAAATTTAAGGAAAATCAAGCAAAAACCTTGGGGACCTGCTTTTTTTCTTAGCCAAAACTTGCTTTACTTCAGGTTTTATCTTGTCATGGATTAATGTGACTGGGCATGCTCCTTTATCTCAAAGTTTTAGCAAAACCATTAATGATTGTGTGTGAGTCCTATAAGCTCTGAAACAAGAAAGTGGATGAGAAGACAGTCTCATGATTTTGATGACTGTCTCAGGATCTTTGACCTCCTCAATCTGCTAATACTAAAAATATTTCAGAGGCTATGAGGTACAAATCCTCTTTTTCCAGAGCAACTGGGCAAACGAAGGATTTTCCTCTTCTGTCTAGCACTGAACAGAGAAGGTACTTAAGGTTTGCTGACGGTACTAAGGTTTTCCTTAAGGAAAACACTAACAACAAATCTTCAAAGATTTAAGGAGAGTTTTACCTCAATGATTCCTGTTAATGTTAATAACAATATTGTATTTTTGACCAGTGACTCAAGATTTAGGTTTATAGCTTTGGAAATGTGATACACTGTGTCCCAAATGTCACAGTATCACAGTACCACAAAGTTGGAAAAGACCTCTGAGATCATCTAGTCCAACCTATGACTCAACACCAACAACTACTCGTAGTCTAAACCATGGCACTAAGCACCTCATCCAGTCTATTTTTAAACACCTCCAGGGACGATGACCCCACCACCCACCTGGGCAGTGCATTCCAGTGTCCAATCACCCTTTCAGTGAAAAATTTTTCCTAATCAAGCCTAAACCTCCCTTGACGAAGCTTGATACCATGTCCTCTTGTTCTGTCACTGGTCGCATGAGAGAAGAGAACAACTCCTGCCTGCCTACAACCTCGTTTTAGGTAATTATAGAGGGCAATATGGTCTCCCCTGAGCCTCCTCTTCTCCAGGCTAAACAACCCCAGCTCCCTCAGTCGCTCTTCATAGGGCTTGTGCTCCAGCCCCTTCACCATCTTCATTGCTCTCTTCTGGGCACACTCCAGCATCTCAACATCTCTCTTAAACTGAAGGGCCCAGAACTGGACACAATACTCAAGGTGCGGCCTGACCAGTGCCGAGTATAAGGGGATGATAACTTCTCTAGTCCTGCTGGCCACACCATTCCTGATGCAGGCCAGGATACCATTGGCCTTCTTGGCCACTTGGGCACACTGCTGGCTCATGTTGAGTTTCCTGTCCACCATCACTCCCAAGTCCCTTTCCACTTGAACCCGGCACTTGGACTTGTTAAACTTCATCCCATTGGAATCAGCCCATTTCTCCAGTCTGTCATGGTCCCTATGTAGGGCCCTCCTACCCTCCAGCAGATCGACTTTTCCTCCCAGCTTGGTATCGTCTGCAAACTTGCTAATGATGGACTCAATCCCCTCATCCAGATCAACAAAGATGTTAAACAAGACTGGGCCCAACACCGACCTCTGGGGAACACCACTAGTGATTGGCCACCAACTGGATGAGACACTATTCACAGTCCTATTACAGGACAGGTTTTCTGACTCAATCAATAGGGAAAAATTTAGAAAATGGCTTTCAGAATAATTTCAGGGACTTTTCTTCAGAGATGACTCTACTTGTGAGGTCAAAGATGAAGAAACTATGCTGCCTTGTATTATGGGATATTACTATTCTAAAATGACTGGGAGACAAGCCTAGTTCATGGACCTTCAATTTCTGTCTTTTATGTTTAGGATCAGAAGAACATTCTGTGTTCATTTTTTTTTTTTAATAGGCAACACAGCTGTCAAAGCCAACCTCAGATGTTTAGAACAAGAAAAATGCATTTTTTCCACTTTTATACTCAGAATTGATCACTCTTAAAAGAGAATATTAAAAACTGTTTGCATGCAGTTTTCTCATGCTCACAGATAAACAAAAGCAAAGTAATTCCTAATCCTTTCAGTGAGAAATAGCAAATTTGGTGTGTATCTTCTTTCTCTTTTTTTTATTTCTTTCTTATTTTTTAACAATATTCTTTGAACATACAAGAAGTAATCTTCCAGATTTCTTCAAGTAGCCACAAGCAGTGCCATTTGTGTTTGAGAGGCACTGCTCCTCTGTACGAATGCAGTTGAATGCACCTTAATGTTCATCTCCTGCCTCTTCCCTGCACTCTGGAGACCTGGGAGATTTCCCAGTGATTCTGCAGCTGCTGATCTGTGCGGGCAGGAGGAGACATCTGGGAAGAAATACTCAGCTTCCAAGAAACCAAGTGTATGGCTCTGATCCAGAGCAGTATCTGTTAGACCTGTTATACCAAAACACAAGTCTTGTAAATGGCAGGAGGGCTCACAAACTTCATAAAAAGCAGACACAGTGATAACATCTATGCCTGTTAATAAAAGGCTGTATGACTTCTATCTGTCTCAGTTGGTATACAACTAAAACTTTGGGCCTAAATTTATCAGTGGAGGTGTGTCTACTTAAAAAAGTTCTGAAGTTAAGTGTAAAAGCAAAACAAAACATGCCTACTTTACCAGGAAATACAGCTGAACAAAAATAATGGATGATTAAACAGAACAGCCCGGTGCTGGGATAAACAAAGAAGCATTAGGTTAGCTAAGAGCTTTTACATTTTCTGGTTGCTTTGGTTTTTTTCTCATTAAATGTAACATTCCCAGAAAACTTCCCAGAAATTGTATAATTAAATGGCTGTAAGGAAAAGAGGAAAATAAGATTTTTTTTAAAAAAATCAAAATTACTCTTTTCTAAAGAAATCTGAGTATTTTATGAAAATGAAACAGAAAGAGGAAGGTAAACGTTCTTAAATATCCTCTGTTGTCATAGGAAAATGGTGTTAAAAATGTGAGGTTTTTTTAGTTGTAATTTTCCCACAAATTAGTACTACAAGAAATAAGAGAAATAAAATTAGTGAAATTGAATGTCATAGCTGAAACAAGTTTGCCCTCAATTCTTCATCTACCTCTAGTCACAGGATAAAGAAATACATGAGGGAGAATTCTTTGTTGAACTCCATAAACACATGCTTCATATTTGCCAAGTTAGACAAAAGCTACTCAGTAAAATTCATCCCTGTCCCATCTACACACAACACATTTTATCCTCTCAACAGCACAGCCTGTCATATTTAACAGACCTATGTTCGTCTTCAATAATTTTCTGGTATCTTTTACTTTTCTGAGAGCTGATCAGCTTCTGCTGCCAGGGTCACATTCATATTCATGACTTTATGCATCTCATTCTCATCCCACATAATCAGGGATGAAAGGAAAGCAAATCCTATTCATTCACTGCCAGCAGTTCCTGCAGATACAAAAGCAGTCCTAGACCTCCCGAGGTGCATTCCCCTGGGAGAACACTGCCAGTGGGCAGTGGCTCTTCCCGTGCCCTGCTGGAACATGACTGTACAAAAGGGGTGTATTTCATCATCATTAAAGATTTATGCAAAGAGGTACAAGTTATGTTATGCAAGTGGGACAAAGAGCAGGACCTGTGTTCAACAAGAGCTCACTAGCCCCATGAAGACTGGAGCGGCTCCTGCTGAATTACTTGGTATGCATTTTCTGAGAGGTATTTCAGACAGGTGCAACACTGATCTAGCTAACAGCATGAGTTTGTAATAGATGCTATTGTTGTTATTTGTATTAACATCTTTTGGTCATCCACACTGTAATTGTATTTCTTCCCTTACTATTACATATATTGTATTTCCTAGGTCAGGCCTTTTTTGTGAGGCAGGTATAACATGGTCCAGTATGGCGTCTCCTCTGTTAAATGCAGAATTGCTTGTATCCTTCCCAAACAACTTCAAACACAGAGTGATGGTTTATGTCATGCTGATCGAAAAAGAGAGCAAGCATGTAAGGATAAAGAAGATTTTAGTAATAAAAAACAATTCTCAGCTTACAGTTGTAGTTCTTTTCCTGAGGGCACACCAAAAGCTTTAACGATGGGGATTAAGAATATTCATTAGGTCTGAAGAAACATAAGAGCAACATAACAAAGTACTTATCTTACAAACATGAAGAAGTTACACAATCTCAATTCGATAAGTAAAAAAAAAAGATCTGGACACCAACACAGATTTCCAGCCAACATCCCTCTCTACCTCTTTTTTCAGGTTTTGAGGTTACTTTTTATACTTTAAGTCAAAAAATGTCAGTGTTCCAACTATAACAAAGGCCCAAAATTTTAAGATTGACATAGGTCTTAAAGTACAGAAACAGAGGTCTTCCCAAATATCATTTACAAGAATGAGTAAATCTAAGTTCTTTTTATGTACTTCATCCTGAGTTATTCTTATGTACTTCATTATCTATTTTATTTTATGCTTGAAGCCTGTATTATATACCATTAAAGATTCTTCTGTTTTATTAAGAATAATTTTTGCACTTAATTGACATTATAATGTATTACATTCTAATATGCAAACTACAAGAGAACATTAAAATTTTAATAGTAATTATTATTATAAGCATAATCTGAATAAGATGGAAATCTGTCCTGTCAGCTGAATGTTGTCTTTTTTTACCTAATGTAATTTGAAAACACATTTATCACTCATCGGTCATAAAGTTAGGCTGTGATTAGAAATTTTAATCTTTCAACTAACTGTGAAGTTCTTAAATTTCATTCTAATTCTGTATTATGTCTTCTCCTCTGTCTTCTGCACCAATAGTTCATATATAAATTAGATACATCACAAATGAGAAAAATATATATGCAAAAATATTTTGCAAAATAATAATGAATAAATAATAATTTCTTTCCATTTTGTATAGTCCAACTACACTTAATCATCGAATTGAACCATTTTGCAGTTTAAGTAAGTAAAAAATCTGAATTTTCATTCAATTTTAACATCTTTGAGATGATTTAGTAAAAGAAAGTAGAATATACACTTACATAAGTTAACAATTTTTGTAATTGAAAGATGTTTTTCCCAATTTTTTTTGTGCGAGGAAGAATCTGCTAGTTGACAGTCTATATTCTTATGGAAGATGACTATTTAGACATGAGAACTTTTCTAAAGCTATATCCTTAAGATACTTATGCATACCTGTGTATTCGAATTTCATGTACAATTGAACACATGTAGAGATTTAATTACTAGTATAGCATGTGGCTGTTTACTTTAGAATGAAGAAATATTACATTTGGATGTCAAGAAAAGCAGCAGTGCCATTCTTGTTCCAGAGCTGAAATAATGGGAAGATACAATATGAGAGCTGTTACCAAGAAGCAATAACAGACTGGCTTACAAAGCTGGAAAAGCAGAAAGAGAACTGGGAATTCAGATTTAATATTATGAATCCAGTTTGCTTCTTCAGTGGAAATTCTACACTCATCTTTTCCTCCAACATTCAAATTTCATTAAATAAACTTGATGAAAGGGATAATTTCACAGTGTTAGTGCTATTTGCACTTCTGTAGTGCTATTAAGTTTGTCTTTCTGGATATGAGTTCCATCCCTATAAAAGGCTGCAAATCAGCATTTCCTAAAAAGCCTCATGATGAATATGACCTCAGGTTGGGAGACATTCCCCATTTTGAACACCCATGAAAAAAACTTCAAAGCTTGTAAAAAAGATTAGAAATAGAATAAGAGAAATTATTTTTCTGTGAAGAAGGCTATGTTTATCCCTTTAGATAACCATGTAAATACTGTACTGAGAAAAAAAAAAAGGTCTACATGAACTGCTGGCAATGTCTAAAAGAAGAAAAACTATCAATGGATATCTGGGGCCAGTAGACTTAAGTCTGCTTAAGCTTTTCTATTTAAATATCAACAGTGATACACATTGACCTGGTAAAATTTTTATAGTAATACAAAAAAGAGAGAAGGAACCACTTCTAGAGATTTTTTGAGGGATAAGAAATCAAAGGATGATAGTAATGTGATGTATATTGTATATATTCCAACCTAAAGTAATCACATTGAATGCTGAAAGAGCAAGTAGAAAGGTAAACCTGTAAACATGCTGGAACAGATGACCTTTTTTAGAAAGTTACTTCTAGCTCTCTGCTAGTCAATATCCTTTATAAAGGTCTGTTGAGCCACAGGAAGTCATAAAGAAGCTTGAAAATAACACAGAAGGTTGAAGGTAACTCAGAATAAGAGAACACTGTATAAAAAATAATGTAGGTGAGACCTGAACATCGTGTACCTAATATGACTAAAGTCATGACAACACAAACCTTGGAAAAGCATATGCTATTTACCTGCAAAGAAATATGTTTTTAAAAAGAATGACTCAGAAAGGGACTCAGTTCATATCTGATAAAAAAGTGAACAGATACTCCCAGAGCACCATGCAGGCTAGGGCTATGTGAATACAACCCCTTCCCAGCCTCTGAATCGACTGGAAGCTTTATAGCCACGTCAGAGAAGTGGTAAAATTCAGTTATTACATTTCATATCTTAGTAATCAAGAGACAGAACTACACACAGGCTGTCACTTTCTATTGCTTTTCAATTCATTAATGTCTTGCCCATGCTGGTGACCAGGAGCACGACCATGACCATGACTATAACAACCATGACCACAGACATTCACACGTGCAAGCTTCTATGGGACATGGTGATTTTGTAACTCTCCAGCTGCTTCCAGTTTTGTAAACATTTCTTGACTTTGTTTCTGATAATGAGCTGAGACTTACCAGGTGACACTAAACATCTGAGGGGTAACCTGCACAGACTGCAATTAACTCCTGTTTCCTGTTTCTGTTACTTAATTAGCAACATCAATTTTGAACAGTACACACACTGATCACAGAAAATACAGGCAATTACACACAGTCATCAAAACCTATTTTCTAAATTACATGCCAAGGATAAATGATTTTAGAGTATAAAACTAATGTAAGAAAAATATTTTTTAATGCTGTTTCTCTTCTGGATAGGCTTAACAGTTCATCATATTATGCGATAATTCCTACTTCTGTCTAGGGTGAGCGGACAGGTATAACAATCCAATAAAAAACATTCTTGACTGTGGAAATCTCAGAATGTCTTTTCCTACAGAACAGTGTAAAGAGGCAGAAGAAATGAAGACATTAACTAGAAGTGAGTTAGGCCTTGGGAGCACCATTTACTCTTTTTGCTGCTCTGCGTAGATGTACACTGAGGAGGGAAAGGTGTTCAATGGTTACTCAGGGTTTTAATGTTTCTGTTGTACTTCGGATCCTGTTTCACCTGCCTTCAGCTAATGGATGCTTCACAGTCCCTGGTCCAGGGCTTTTACGTATAGTCCATAAATGCATAATTTTGAATATCGAAGTGAATATCTATGCCAGAAAAAGTTCTCCTTTCAATCGTATGTTCATGTAACACAGACAGCCTAGGAGCCAGGTCTAGGTCTACAGGACTATATTGCCTTTCGTGTAATCAAAATGAAGACACTTGAGTTTCTTATATTAGCTCCTGGCCTTACATCTTTGAGGCTAAACACTGTAAATCAGCAAGAGCTCTAGGTTTCTGTTGAACCCGAAGTAAGCTTGAGCTAGGGGAGAAGTGTGGATGCCTTCAGCAATGGCAGAGATTTGATTCAGGCAATAGCTCTAGGCTTCTGCTGAACTAGAAAGACTATGGCTGTGAAAGATTGTTATTTCTGATGTTACTGTGATTGTTACTCCTGATGAACTCCAAATTATTGGACAGCTGTGATCTGGAGCCCACTGCTGTTCACAAAAGCACCAAAATCAAAAGTACTTTATATCCGCAGTTGTTGAAACTTAATGGGAGCTCCTGAAAAGGAATTGTTTAGCCTGGAGAAGAGAAGGTAGAGGAGGCAGCTTGGGAATGTGTATAAATATCTGATGGGAGAGAGTAAAGAAGACAGTGCCAGGCTCTGCTTGATGGTGCCCAGTGACAAGGCAAAGAGGCAATATCACAAATTGAAACACAGGATGTTTCATTTATATTTAAGTAAACATTTTTGTACTGTGAGAGTGTCCAAACACCAGCACAAGTTGCCCGAGACTCCCAGGATATGGAGTCTCTACCCTAGAAGATATTAAAAATCCAAATGGAAAAGGTTCTAAGCAACCTGCAGGTTCGACAGATCCTGCTTTGGGCAGGGGGCTGGACTACACAATCACCAGAGCCCCCTTCCAGTATCAACCATTCTTGATAAGAAATCAAACGCAACACTAAAAACTAGCCAGAATCAATGTGCTTGTTCTATGCATCATACCTGTACTGCAGATTTACAGCAAACTCTTTCCAGCATTTGGAAGTAATTCTCTAAGGGAAAATGACACAGACTTTTTCCAAAGGGAAAAAGTAAAATCAATAAAGTAAGAAAGTTAAAAAAATATTTATTTCTTTCAGTAAGAAGCTCTCTGGCTCTCTGTTTAAGTGTTTCATCCACATCACTTTCCCAAAGCTATGGGGTTAATTACAATATAACAATGGCAAACTTACTTTTGTATCTAATATTAAACAGCTGTGTTTATGAATAAACAAAGAACACAGACCGGCCAAGAACAAGAGTGGCATTTTGCAATAATTTTCCAGAGCAGCTGTTACGATTGTTCAAGGAATATGAGTGCTCCTATTAACTTCCACAAAATTATTTGCATATTCAGCATTATGCTTCAGAACTTTGCTGCCTTGCTGCTTATTAGCCTTTGCATTTTATAAAACACTCACAATAGAATCATGGACAGTTCATGATACACAAAGACAACCCCATCACTATTCACAAATCTGTTATGCATGTAACACTCCAAGGAGGAAGACACCTGATCGGCCATTGGAATGCGTTGCCCAGGGAAGTGGTGGAGTCGCAGACCCTGGAGGTGTTTAAGGGGAGACTGGATGTGGCACTGAGTGCCATGGTTTAGATGATGGTTGGTGTTAGTGTTGGGTTATAGGTTGGACTTGATGATCTCAGAGGTCCTTTCCAAACTTGTGATACCGTGATACTGTGATACTGTGATACCTCCTTCATAACCCTTCACAGCATGAAATTTTCTGAAATATGTATTCTATTTCATGCTTTGTTGTGCATAAATTGTCACAAAGTCTTAAAATGAAATAAAATTAAAATATTACTTATACTGTGCCAGTGCTTACATTTTACTACAAGAAAGCTGACCAAATGTCTAGCTCTCCCTTGTGCCTTGTGTGCAGACGTAAAAGGTTATTAAGGGAAGAATAAGGATGGGGCAAGCATATGCAGATCTCTCCCTTGCTGCTAATCCTGGGTCAAAACACTTTCGACTTCGAATTTTCTGAGCCTACAGTAGTTTGCCATAATAATAACTTCCAAAAGATCAGTCTTCGAAGTTCCTCCTGTGAACCTGAGTAAAATTCTTGTACCTACAACAACACCGTATAAGGTCTACTGCTCACTGTCTGGAGAACTGCCACCTTCACCTGATCTGAACCTAGCTCCTTCTGAGATGGATGAACCCATCATGCGAAGAGGAGGCATCACAGTGCAGCCTTTCCCATGATCTGAGTTGATACGCTGAGTGCACAGGTTAGGCTGCAGAGATGCTTTGGGATGTGTTAGCACTACAAAGTTCTAATTTCCCCCTAAAAACTTCAGAATATGCTCTGGCATGGTATGCTCCATGTTCTCTGTCATGCTTCATTTAAGTTTTCTTCACGTGTTTTCAAAGAAAACCTTCTACGATTAACTTGTATTGCAATATTTCATATTTTCTTTTCTATATGCTTTCTTTTAGGTTTATTTCTCATGTCATAAGCGGTAGTAACATTCTGACATTTATGTTCAAAGAGAAATTTTACCATGTGTAAGAGACTCTAAACAGCTTGAAGAAAGTGAGTTAAAACCCTGTTCTCTTTAGAAAGTGGTGATAATTACATAAATTATGTAAGTGTGAGTTTGCAGTTACTGAACTCAATAGCAGCATCCCCAGTAGCTTCTATAGTACAAATTTCAACCCTAGATTCTCCTTCATTCATTAGCAGCATAGCAGGAGAGCACATGGAAGCTGCAGGAAGGCTATCTCCTTAGGCACCAATATTAAAAAAACCTCTTTTTTTCCCCTTAGAACTTGCTAGAGATCAAAGCAATCTGCAGAAGCTGTCAGATTGTGATAAGCTTCTGAACCTAAATATGATCTGAAGTATACTCAGTTTCCTGCCTTCTCACCTGCCCAGTGTTTTTGATGCAGGGTCATAAAGGGGTCCTGCAAGTACACGGTTTCAGAGAGATTTTCTGCTTGATCATTCCTGACCACAGTACTTTCCCTCCATAGCTCATGGAATATGAGATCAAACCTAGACCCAGAATACCAAAGATGATAATTTAAGCTGGTGCTTGTTCTAATTCAATAATTACAGTAGGATGAACTCTACTTTGTTTCATCAGCATTACTATCATTGCAAGGCAGGACAAGTTTGCAGACGATACCAAGCTGGGAGGAAGGGTTGATCTGTTACAGGGTAGGATGGCCCTACAGAGGGACCTGGACAGACTGGAGAGATGGGCTGATTCTAATGGAATGATGTTTAATAAGTCCAAATGTCGGGTACTTCATTTTGGACACAACAATCCCATGAATAGCTATAGACTGGGGACAGAGTGGCTGGAGAGTAGTCAGGCAGAAAGGGACCTGGGAGTGCTGGTTGACAGGAAGCTCAACATGAGCCAGCAGTGTGCCCAGGTGGCCAAGAAGGCCAATGGCATTCTGGCCTGCATCAGGAATAGTGTGGCGAGCAGGACCAGAGAAGTTATTGTCCCCCTGTACTCGGCACTGGTCAGGCCTCATCTTGAATATTGTGTACAGTTCTGGGCCCCCCAGTTTGGGAAAGATGTCAGGATGCTGGAGTGTGTCCAGAGGAGGGCAACGAAGATGGTGAAGGGGCTGGAGCACAAGCCCTATGAGGAGCGACTGAGGGAGTTGGGGCTGTTTAGTCTAAAGAAGAGGAGGCTCAGGGGAGACCTCATTGCTCTCTACAACTACCTAAAAGGAGGTTGTAGTCGGGCAGGGGTTGGTCTCTTCTCTCAGGTGACCAGTGACAGAACCAGAGGGCATGGACTCAAGCTTCGTCAGGGAAAGTTTAGACTTGATGTTAGGAAAAAGTTCTTCACTGAAAGGGTGATTGGCCACTGGAATGTGCTGCCCAGGGAGGTGGTGGAGTCGCCGATCCTGGAGGTGTTTAAGGGGAGACTGGATAAGGCACTGAGTGCCATGGTTTAGATGATGGTGTTAGTGTTGGTGTTAGTGTTGGGATATAGGTTGGACTCGATGATCTCGGAGGTCCTTTCCAACCTTATGATACTGTGACACTAACAGATTGTTATTTTTTTGCCTTCTGGAAAGGACGTGTTTAGGCATGCAGATCTTTTAGGTAGAGGATAAAGAGTCGTGTAGGATGTGGTTTGAAGATAAGAACTCTCCACATAATGGCATATGGTAAAGGCTATCCCCTTTTTTTCGCTAACTAAAGCTTACTCCTCCTCACCCCCTCACCAGCTGTTATTCTTCTGTATGTGAAATGTATCCAAATCATTTCACATATACAAAAAAAGAAATCAAGTTAAGAACAGAGTAATTCAAACATATGACAACATTATATTCAGAAAAACATTCACTTTAGTTGCTTAACTGACCAAGACAAACATCACATTGTCAGAATTTGAATGGCAGCCATTCCAGAGACTGAGAAAGGCACATTTGATGGAAAATCTCAGCTAAGAGAAGATAACGGAGCTGTAGTTTGTGATGTCTCCTATCCTTTCCCTCCATGTCTTTCATAGCCTCTACTGGCACAAGAAAAAGACATTTTCCAAAGTACATTTCTGTAAAATTAGAATAATTTGAAAATTAGCCGTGCACTGACTTTGAATGCATGAAGTCCTTTGAAAAGGATATAAACTTTTCACCTACAATTTAACTATCCACATTTTCACATTACTGCACTACTTCAGAGATAAAGATGACAACCTTATGTACATGATGACACAATGTCTTTGCATTACCAGGGCCTGACAGGATTTTTTTCAGTCATTCAGTACTAAAAAGATAAATTTTAAATTACATAAAATAAAATATAAGACCATCAAATTACTTCAATCACTAGGGCTGAGGCCTCCAGAGTACTTCGCCTATAGTGATACATGGGAACTTTGCAACAGAAATTCATCAGGGTGACGTTGCTTTGAGTACTGCAAGAAATCACCTTTAGGCTTTAAGCCCATAGGAAACTATTCATACCTATAAAAAAAATCTTTGTAAAAATAGCATTAAATGCGTTGGCTAAAATGTATATTATCTTGTTCCACATAAATAAAAGTAATGGCAAAATCTCTGATTTGATTGTGTATGATAGCAGGTCTCCTCTGTTAGCATATATCTTTGTTATGGACTTACTATCACTTAACTCCCACTACTCAACTGTCTCTCTATATAAGGTACATAGATCATATACTAACAAATTTATCTTGATAACAAATGTGTTTTTTCCATCTGTCAATATATTAGTGGGAGAAAATACTGGGTTTAGAGAGAGAAGCTTCAGATACTGATGTCAGATCAATGTTGAAAATTAATTTAGATTCTAAAAATGTAACTACCTTCCTAACCTGGATGAGAACCAGCTGAAGGGTATTACTGTTTCCATTGAAAGACTCCAACAATACATTGTGGCTCTAAAAAAGTTTCAAAATCTGGCATATTACACTGAAGGGCTCTGGCTAATGGGGTGCAGAGAACTTGTGGGCTAGGCTGGAGTGGTACAGTTGTGATGTTGCTACTCCACATAGACTACTCTGTCCCTCCTCTGCAGACCACTGATCTCCTGCCAGGGCTGGTGGAGCAGGATTTACAGTCAAGTGACACATGATGCTAAGTACTTATCCTATTCACTGTTCTCCATCAGGAGGGTTAAACACAGGCAGACATGATAACCCAGTAATTTCAGCATTTAAATCTGGCAAAGCCTGAAAAAAAGCAGGATCAATAGCTTCTGTAAAACTCAATATTCAAAAAGCTTAATTATTAGCAAATAAATCAAACATATAACAAAAATGTGTTCAAATAGCGCATCAGGACAGTCTACACTTGGCTGCAAAACCCGTACATAACATGGAGATGGCAGGTTATGCTTCCTGGCCCTTCCTGAGACTGACACACAAGTGTAGTCCAAAACTACTATATGGAAAAAACATTGTAAATTGCACTAAGTGATTAACCACATTAATCCAAATACAATCAATGTGTTACAACATTTCTCCTACCCAAATCAGGATTTAAAAGATGCACATCATTTACTGAGTACAGTACATTGTTTAGTAACTTTCTGAATGTAATGAATATCTGATCTAATAACAAACTTTTTAAGAAACCAGATGTGATGTTCATAGGTGGCATTATTTATTTTAACAATTAATTTCTTGAGCAGTTGATTGAATCACAAAATATGAATTGGACATGGAGAGGAGTTGAGACATTCTCTTTTTCAGTGATTGTACAGACCTTCCACTATTTAAATTAACATGACTGATTCAGGGTGAGGAAAAGAAACACAAGGGAAATTACTAAGAGATTTGCTTTAATGGTGTAAAAATGAAACACAGAACTCCTGAGATGCCTTGTTTTTGTAAAACTGCAAGGTGTGGAAGGAAAGTGATTTATGGCAAAAAGCTTATGCCTTACTGTATCTCCCGACAAGACAGGATCCTGTGATTCACAGAAATAATGGTGAGATCCTTTCATCTGAAAGGACATCTAAGTACATTACAAACTGATATACAAACTATACAGAGCTTTAATTATACACAATGCTGCCATTTATCACAGAAATCCAGCTATTAGTGGGAGAAACAGAGCCAGTAAGGAAGGCAGGAAATACAGAGTATGTGCTCTGTCTCCACAGAACTATGCTGTATGTTTTCCAGTGAATCTTTCTTTCTTTCTAATGGTCATAGTGAAAAGTGACCTACAATAAAGGCAGGCAGTTTAAGTTCTGCAAGACAGAGTTCAGCAGGTCTGAGAGCTGCTCTCTTTTCTGACACATTAGATGTAACAAATGACAAAATGTTTGCCACATCCCCCTATGTTGTTTGCCTGCCACCGAATAATGGATGCCTGCTGTTATTGATACTATAAAGGCAGTTATCTTTCCTGCTCAGGTGGAAAAGGCATGTATTTTGGAGCTAAATATTTCTGTTCCAGTCCTTGCTGACTGTAGGGTTGCAGAAATGCTAAATGCTTTCACCTATCTGACAAACTGAATAAATGAAGTAAAACTACAAATTTTGACTTCCCACTGAAATGAGGAAACAAAACAAAAAAGTGTTTCCTCCTAACTAGAATTTTCTAGTTGACATTTCACATTTGGGCACTTACAAAATGAAGACAATGAAAAGTAAGATTTGGCCTATGTTTCCACCTATACTGAAAGAGCAAAGCAGTCAGAAGTTTCCTATGGGAAAGGTCCACCACTCTGCCATGCTTGTAGCTGGGAGACCTTAATTGTCATCTCTGAATCCCTAGGAAAAAGTGACATCCACAGGGTCAGTTAGCATCCCTGGTGAAGGAAATCCTGATATCTTTTTCAGAAACTCCATTTTATATAAAGCACATTCAGTCAGCAAACAGTAGAGAAAGATAGTCTAGCCTCATGGTCAGGACACCAACAGCGCTTGAATGCTACAGCTACTGTTCTAGCAAATCTCCCACTAGCTCGCATTGTTTAAAAAAAATCAAGGGAAGAAAATGAAACCACCTAATGCAAAAAAGAAGATAAGATGAGAAAGAGTCTTCCTACTATGGGAAGTATTCTAGAGACTCAGCTGATGCACAGAGAGAATTTCCTGTGTCCTCTTTTTTGCCTTTCCCACGAGTCCATTTTTTCAGTTAAAGCTTCTTACCTGTATTAGACCTGAATGTGAACCCTTTGGGGGATCTTTTTGGTTTTGTGATAAATGTATGGCTTACCAAAAATGTGTGAGTCAGCTTTAGTGATTCTGGCTCATTTTGAAGTGTGTTAAAAACAAACCTGTCCAAAAGAAGATTAACTTCCAGACATTCGTATTAGCCTTAGCAATGCTGGTATAGCTAAGCATTCATCCTCTCATTACCATTTTGTCCTGTGAAGTGTGAATTGGTCAGAAGAAACTGGGAATGCACAGATTTTTGTTTCTCCACTGCCCACTTCCTCACCCAGAGGAGTCTTTCTGAAACCTGCTGGCAGAAGAATGAATTAGCTTAAATAAACCAGAATAACAGGCAGTAATTTAAGTATTCTATTCTAGAATAAAAGTCAATTTCATATTAATAGGACTGAACTTGCACAAAAGAGGAAATATCTGAAATTTAAAACTGACTTTTGCTATGAACTTTCTAGTTCAGTTCAAGCTAGTGCTGTTAACTTGTTAACTCCCTGCAGGTGAAACCAGAGGGTGAAAGCAAAATGCCTCTGAATAAAACCTGGAGCTGAAATATATTTTCTGCACTGTTACTTGACTTTCATAGTTGATTATTCTTGCTATTATCTCAGCAAGAAATGTTCCTTTACATTTGTGTGCTACTTTTATCTATTATCATTAATAGGCTCTCTTTAATTATTAGCCTGAGAAATTCTGAGGATGTCAGAAAAAGAGTCTCTTAAAGCAGTGACTGTGCTAAAACCCACAGGATTTCCTTAACTGTTTGTGTATTAAAACTATTTCCTGTTTTATTCCACTGCCTTTGAATTTGTTTTAAAAAATATGCCTTCTGGACCTACAAGGCCAAGCATAATCCTCCTCAATCATGAATGAACATCTAATCATGCAGAGTTGTCTTCCTGGGCTTTGTTAACAGTCTCTACTCTTTTCTTTGTGAAGCATGAACATGTGTCTTTCTAGGACACTTGATGAAACTGTCATTGTTGACATCACTAAGCACTGCTAAAGTTTTTACTTTCTTGCTAATCTACTTAAGCCAACAAGAGCATGTTCCTCCATGCATTTTAAATGGCAAAACCCATTCTCTTCTCTAGCTGACACATAATCTCCCAGGAAACTCTATACAACACTCTCAAATTCCTCTATATAAAAATGACAATAACTGAAAGCGAAAGAAATGCCAAATGAAAACAACAGAGATGGCATTCTGATGATCACTTAATCCTTATTCAAGAAAAATGAACCTTAAAAAAACCCCACGGAACAGCCACAGAATTGTCTGCTTGCTGCGGTACTGAAATGATGCAGGATCTAGCCTTGCCACTGTCTTGCCACACAGAATCTGCACTTCAGCTATTTTGAGTTTGAATGATGAAAAAAAAAAAGAAAAAAGAAAAGAAGACACTTTCCTCCAAGATTTGTTTAATATGCTCATATCATTTGGCCACATCTTTGCATGATGAAAGTGGACATGTGGACATGGAGCCACTGACGAAAATTTGCTGAATTACAGTTCTGAGGAATATATTGTTCCTCAGTCGTGCTAAAGTTCAGACCATCTCAGTATGCCACATTGCTTCTTTCCTTCATCTATACTCTAAAAAAAAAGAATTTTAGGTGGGTAAGGCACTTGTTTTCCTTTGTTCTAGACATCCTTATAATCAAGTCTATTAGTGCTGATCTAATAAAAAGCACAAAAAAGAAGATTAGGCAGAGCTCAAAAGGAACAGGTGAAAGATTTGACAAACATGGTAAGTTCCAACACAGGTCCTCAAATAACTGATTTTCATGTAAATCCTTCTGACCACCAGATATAAGTTACAGATTTCTTTTTTTCTAACTAGACTTTGCTAAGGTCAAGTATTCAGCTTATCAGAGGAGGACGAAGGAGCTGTGGTGTCTACCAGTAATAAAGAGAAGAGAATTAGGCAAGCAAAGCAGATGTACAGACCTGTTAAAAATCTGAAACCAAAGCTCTCTGAATTCAGTCGGAATCTTTCCTTTTACACTGATGGATTTGAGGTAGGCTTGTACTAAGTAAGCAAATGTGACAGTAGAAAAATTTCTATTTCTCTGTCAGAGAAAAAGCTGAAATATTTTTCACAAGGTATTATTTACTTTTGTCAAAGCCCTTCACTGTGGATCTCCTCTCTGGCCTGTTCCAAATAACTTGAGCCATCCTTCCTTTTTCAGATGCAAGCTCCTGTCACATCCTGACACTTTTGTGAGCTACTTCTTTGGGGGGGGAGGAAGGATTTTTTTATTGACAGCTGTAATATTAGGATTTAAATCACTTTTGTATAAGAATCCTAAAGTCTATTAGTTTATGAACTACAGAATAAGTAACAGCCTGCTGGTGGATGATATTATGCTACGTCCTCACATAGCCTAACGGGGCAGAATGCTTGCAGTGGTTTTGTATATAACATATAAATCAGATATGTAATTTTTCAGAGGGATGGTGAGAGGCTATTTCTAGAGTCTTTTCTTTAATACCCTTAACAGTGATCTAATAAAAACAGAGTCCCTGAGAACAAAAGGACACTTTTACTTATTAGAGAGCAAGCAGAAACTCAGAACATCATGCTAGAATGCAGATCCAATTAAAACCCACAGAAGATGCTGTTATGAAAGGGACGTATACCAGACAGGCTCAATTTCTTTATAAACTGAGAGAAAAAAACAGAAGTGATTTTTCAATTAGTTTCAGAATCAGTTTGGAAGATCTCTAGGAGTGGAACAGAACCTCTAAATTACACTGACATGACACTGAACTATACTGAAATGATAAACAGCTACAAGTAGCTGTCTGAAAATAGATGTACCTGTTAGGTCATCGGGCTAGATTTGTTACCAGTGTAATTTCTCTGCAGGCAGTAGCGCTATAACAGCCATATATTTCATTCATCATGTTTTACCATCTACACTTCAATTTTTGGAATAATCAGACATACTGTGCGTGGTGGGCATATGGTGTAGTTGCAAACTAGAAGATCTACCCTGAAACTATTTTTGGTTATTTCCCTCTCTCCTGTCACAAAAAAAAATCTGTAACAACAAATACTGTAACTGAATGGACATGTCTTTTTTTTATAGCAACTATGCTGAAGTATGCAGGGATATTAATTCAGTAGCACACACAAAAATCTGATTTAGCACTAGATGGTAGTGGCAGTGCATGAAAAAAAATAGTGTTCTCTACAGTCCTGATTAGGAAGAAATAAGACTGGAAAATGAGCACAGGCACTCATCTAGCATTTACTTTCCACCGGCAAAAAGTAGAAGGGCAGATTTTTTAAAAACCTTTCCAACATAAAACAGTAAATTATCCCTACTAATTAATTATTTACAAGTATCAGAAGTGAAGGCTTTCTGTGAATCCTCCATATATCTTTCAAAATGTTTCTATTTAAGAAGATACTATATCAATTCTTCTAAATGTGGCATTTAACGAAGTATATAACTGCCAGCTGCTCACTGGCAATAACAAGTTTCAAAAATACCCAAGTGCATCATACACTGTTCTTCTTCTTAAGACAGGTTATCTTTAACTTTTAAGATTGTTTTATGAAATATAAACCTCTGTCCCTGTCACGGGGAAATTTAGCTACTCAGTCTCCTTATCTCTAGCTACAATGATCCCCATTCTTCCAGACTTACCTAATTCTTTAATGAAACTTCATTGCCCTGGGTTTCCCTCTCCTCTGTCTGTGGCTTAATTGTCTTTCCCTGCAACCAGGTGACAGAAGTACCTCTGTGACAATTAGGTTTTCAGACCTTGTTAGGTGGGGGAATCAAGCTTAACTGGAACACACTATAACAGTTGGGTTGCTGCAAGTCACGTCAGCCCTAAAGAGGATATGAGGTAATTGGTCAGTTATCTAGCAGGCATTGCTCGTTATTGAACGTGCAGAGAGGAACTCTAATAATAAAAGTATCTCTATGCAGCATCTCATCATAGCTCTTCAGAGCCTGGAGAAGTTCCTGTTATTTGTTGGTGATGGAAATGTGTTATAGCATTTATCCATAATACTTATTTTTCTAAAGAGCCCTAGGAAATAAACCAGTCACATACAAATAATCTTGTCACTGCTAGGAAGGGATCGCTATTAGAAGTTCCAGGGATCGCTGTTAAAAGTTCCCTCCCTTAAGAATGTTTTCTCACAACTCTTAATTCATGTAAATTTAGAGAGTCCTTGGAAATGTTTAAATCCTTCCTTTATATTCTCACTGTGGATCAGGTTTAGAAACTACTATTATAATAAAAATAAAATCACTTTTTGAAGAAGAGGCACTTTAAGGCCACCCTCTCATTGCTGGAAGATGTTGTGAAGGGTAATTACAACCTCTCATTGACATATCATTTTTTGCTCACCATCATCTAAAACATGATATAATTACAGCTGACTGCCTAATGTTTCCTTCTGCATGAGATCACCTTTCCCATAGCTGACAGCAGCCTAACTGGAAACTTACAGATACTAGTTCATTTGTATTCTCCTCTGCTTTTTGAAGCTGCCTGTTTGGGGAGAGCCAGAAGACCACAAGCAAGTCAGGAAATGGGCATCCTCACTTAAAGGAAGGTTTCTTTCTAACAATCCCAGACACAGCAAAAATTATGTGCCAAAGCAGATGACTTGCTTCTCCACTTTCCATTTTATCCCATATCATCAGAGATGTTCCTATGACTCTTTTAAATATCAGGTCTGTGAGATTAAAATAACATGCTTTTGCCGACAAGCAGAGCTCATTTCATTTATATTACTCTCTGCTAATATCTGCACCCTTCTCACTACCACCCACATTCTCTCCAGGCTGGTGGGAGGATTGCCCTAGTCAGATGGGAGATATTGACCTATATCTTGTCATGAATTCAGTTTCTCAGCAGAGATTTGGTCTGCCATAAGAGAAAAGGGAATTCATTCACTGATCCAGGAAGCATTAGCATGTGCAGTTATATCATCTACAGAGAAAGAATTTCATTAACACAACCAATACAGAACCACAAAACCTTTAAAGAGCATCTTAGCTTCTTTTTTTTTTTTTATGAAACATTACCATTGTTTTACTTTCCCAGATGTAATCCTTGCTCGACTCTGATGGCCACCTTAAGTGTTTTATAAGAGGAAGTAAAGCCTCAGAAGATTTTATTTCTCTGAGGACCACATTTGTTTGTTTGCAGATTTTTTCCATAATTTTTTCCTGTCTCTAATAATATCACAACACTTGTAATAAACAAAAATGTCTGGATAATATCATCTCATATGTAAGACATTATGCAGCTAACAATTAACTGTTAACAGAAGTAAACATTCAAGGCTTATTTGCTTCTTTCCTTTCTGTTTCTGTGCAGTTATGCTAAATTTAGTAACAAGCTTGAACAGCTCAGCTCATGCTGGGAGGCCAAGACAACTTTTAAAATGTATGCAATACATGTTTTCGTGTTAAAGCAGACAGGTTCAAATAATAATAATGTTATATGTCTGCTTGGGCTTCTTTTCTCAGCAGGTAATATAACTCTTGCACCTTTCAATAGCTTCATAAAAAATTAAACCATTTTGCAGAAATATTTTCCCCTGTGCACTGGAAAACTGAGTGGAAAAAAATAATAGAGAAAAACACTGACATTTTTCAGGGTGATTCTTTGTGTTGACCTCCTTGACTCTCTGCTTGCACATAGCTTTAGGATATACACATACTTACATGGGAACACTGAAGTGTTTCACCCAACAGATGATTACCAGATTGATACAAAAAAAGGTATATAGATAACACAGTGATGAGTGCAGGACAACACTTTTGAATAGGATGATATACAACATTTGGTGGAAAGGACACACAGTCCAACCATGGCATGATTTGGGAAGCTACTGAAAGATTTCCTAGTGATTTTCTATGGAAATACATGGCAAAAATGGAAAGGCAGTACACAGTGGTGTTACATGGCAGCATAAGGCCTGAAGAAGATCCAAAATGAAGACAGTCTTTGAATATAAATATAGATGAAAATCTTTATCATTAAGCAGCTTTTTCACAGAAGACTGAATCTCTCTTCTCTGCTGTCAGAGAAGGAAGAAGCAAGTTTCCTCATAAAAGGTCTTCCCGAGAGAAGACAGGAGGGACCCAATGAATGACTTTGGAAAAGGAGTATGTGGATGGATTGGCAACCTCCACTCATCTACTGGTCTCTGTCAGCTCTCAATCTGTGTGGTTAAATAGAAGCTCAAGATATTTGGTACTAATCATTAGGGAAGCAGTGTAGTTGAGTCCCGTTGATAAATCTAATGTCAAAAAGAAATACTAATAGACATAGCCATCGTTCCCTTTTCCTCCTCCCTATCTAGGGATGAAACGAGTAGAAAGGAGAAAGGAAATGATGCAGTATAAAAAAAGTAAGATGAAAGATATCACAGGAAGGAAATGATAGAAAAGGACTAGAAAGAAATGACCTTTAGTCACGAATGAGTAATACAAAAACAACAAAAATCATACCACCCGATCTTCAGTAAACAGAGAAACAAGGACTCTCATGTTCCTGAAACGATAATTTTGGTAGTTTGTTTTTTATTCTTTTTTTTCCTTCTGTTACTTCCTACCCAGCACTGCCATATGTCTCCTTTCCTGCATTAGCTGCCTCGACAACAGTTTTCACCTTACATGTAACCTCTCATGCCAGCCTTGTATCCCAGTTCTGAGACAACGCAATGAGAGTATGACCTCCTCAAACATCAATGAAGGGATTAATTGCTGAATAAATTCCTGAGGGTGCAAGAGACGAGCACACCTTTCAGGAAGGTAGCTGTACACAATTAATACCATCAGGACATTTGCCACTGAATTCAGACAACAATAAACCAGTCTTATAAAAATGAGATTTGGTAACACACTTCTACAGAACAGTTTTTCCCATATCAGGTGGAAGCTACATCTCTGGTGGATTTACAGTAATGAAATTTTTCTGTGACCTTTTCCTTTGTCTCTTTACATTACAAATAAATGTTAACATCCTACTAATTTGGATTAGTCTGGCCTTCCTAGCCAATATTCTCCTAACACATTTAAAAGTTTCTAAGATGACACAAGGCGAGTGGCTTTCTTTGCTCTTAAACAGACTATTTTCCAAATAATTATTCACTTTGATTCATCATTTTGCAGCCTACCAATGAGATAAGTATGTGCTGCCTATAGCTGTTTACTTAGCTTTATTACAGGTAAGAAGGACAATAAACAGCATTAAGCGAACAAATATTTGCAAGCTATGGATACTGCATAAGAGTTCATGATCACAGACAGGAAGATAAATGAACTTTAAACAGAAAAAGGCATGGTAACGGAGATTACATATTAATAGAACTAAATTACTGACCAGGCTGTTTATTTTATTCAGAATATGCTGAAAAAATCTTAAGCTTATATTCCATAAAGGAATATGCAATATACATCAAATATTTTTAAAAAAATCCAAAGAAATTAGTTGGTTTCCAAAAATATTTAGAAATTTTAGTTTTCTCTAAACTTTCCACAAAGAACAACTGATATTTCTGGGTTAGGTCACATTTCTTTTGAATAGTTTGAGACATCTTTAAGTGCAGGAACTGCACACCAATATTAATAACGTTAGAACTAGTTTAGCTACTGGCCAAAATTTCCCCTACTATTTTGTCACAGTTTTGTTAAAAAAAAAAGCAACCAAAAAACTTGGTCAAAACTCCCCGGCAGAACAAGTTATTACTATAAAAAGCTGTTTCAGTAGAACACATTGCTTTAATAGATTTTTTTTTCCCTTAAATTATCTATATTCTTTAATATTTTAAAGGCAAAATGTTTTATTCAGAATGAAAAGTCCATGTTTCCTCCAATTTTAAGGTTGAAGTACACAATTAACTTTATCTTTAATGACCTATTGAAAAATCTTAGTCATCAACACCTGTATACTATCTATAGACAGATAAAAGGCAATATGGAATGAGTGTTATGGGTTTGGGGGCCCTCTGTCTGTTTCAGGCTGTGCTGCTTCTTCTGATTCCCTGGAATTAGGGCAGCAAGGATAATACAGTTCAATAGCTCTAGTTCAAAAGCCTTTATATTTTCAGATTATTTTGTTCTGCTCCACATGATTTAATGCATGGACAATAACACAAAGGCCTTGGGGAACTACATCCTCAGTGCTTGTGTGATACTTACTGTAATGCTAATGGGAGTTACATGTCTGCATCCAGGGAAGAATACACCACAGTTTTTAATGTGATAAACAAAGAGCAACCTAGAAACAAATTAGTTTTTTACTTCACTGCAAATCTGCAGTGTACATTCAAAGCAAGAGAACAGTAACAGATATTCAAAAAACCCTATCCATTGAGCATTGAGGCTGTAAAACTCCCCACTCTAAAATATTTGGGTAGGGTTGAAATCTGATTTGACAGACTTGTTTTATGAAAATCAAGTTTATTAAGTGTTTTAGAGACTTGCACCATAACAACTGTACCTATGACACACATAATTGACTGTATAAAATATATATATGTATGAAATATATATGTATAATGTGTGTACCTATACATACATCCATGTATATCATAGAATCATAGCATCATTTGGTTGGAAAAGATCTTTAAGATCATCAAGTCCAACCATACCCATTACCCATCCAATACTAAACCATGTCCCTAAGATGCTCATCTACTTGTCTTTTAAAAACCTTCAGGCATGATGACTCAACCACCTCCCCGGGTAGCTTATTCCAGCGCCTGACAACTCTTTCCATGAAAAAATCTTTCCTAATATCTTGTCTAAACCTGCCCTGGTGCAACTTCTGGTCATTACCTCTTGTCCTATCACTTGTCACTTAGACAAGACACTAACACTCATCTCGCTCCCACCTCCGTTGAGGTAGTATATATGGGGAGTTACACAGAATAAGGCAATTAAGAGTTCTTTTGTGCAAGAAGACTTTGTGCTTGTTTGAGGAAGACGTGCTAGCAAACCATATATATGGGAAACTGCTTTGGAGAACAGTTTGAAATTGAATGATACCACGTATGCCTGTATACAAGAGACAGAACCTATTAAATTTTGGCTGTATTTCTTTGAATGATCACCTCTTTTCCCTAGAATGCTGGAAATTGTACTTTCATAGTTCCAGCATGCAGGTAGATATGTGGTTTTTGGACATACTGACATTTTCTAATTATTCTATTCCATCCTGAAGTGAGTATGCTGTGAATCAGATCCACACACATGTACAGTAAGAATTAGAAAGAAAATGCATGCTTTGAAAGCCTTAAATACATTTTGTACAATTTGCAAGCTAGAGAAACTCTAAAGTAGAGAACATATCATTGAAGATTAGCTTTGATTCAAATTCTTTTATCCAGTTACTGAGACAAGGCTGGGAGTTAAACAAGATAATGTGACTTCCTCTGTTTCTGAGGGAAATATTTTCTCTGAAAGATGCAAATATTTTTAATCGAATATATTTTTTACCATGCTGTATAAAGCTTGAAACAAGATCACAAGGCCATGAACAAAAATGTCAAAATACTAATAAGAATGAGAAGGTCTGCTAATCTGAAAACTGTAAGTATGTTTTTTTGTTAAATCACAAGTGTCTTTCCACTGCAATTTTTTTGCTTAATAAACTTTTGACCCGAATCATTCATTTGAAGCAACCCTGCAGAGCAATTCCCCGAGTACCATATCTGCCAGTACATAATCCTCAGAGGCCACACTGTAGTCTTTTATTGTAACTGCAGAATTCTGTCCTGTGGTCTGTAAAACATCACGGTTACACTGACTTTCTTCACCTGAGTATTGCCACTGGAGGGAGGCAGAGTTGACAATATGGCAGATACAATTAACATTTCTTGGGAAAGGTAGAAATCCCCTGGAGCAGCTGGAAGACCTAGAAATTCATTGGTTTCTCCACAACAGATTCTGCAAGATGAACTAGAATTTAAAGTGTTTTTTCTTGTAGTGTTTTTTCTTTCTTTCTTTCATTTGAGAAAGCATATAAAATCAAATATTTCAAAGTTTGATACAGGCAACAATATTTTCTGCCTAATGGAGATTTATGTTTCTTCCTTAACTATGCATTGTCCACATATAGTATCATTGGAGGGGCTGAGGGAACGGGAGTTGTTTAGCCTGGAGAAATAAGAAAGGATCAGGGGAGAACTTACCACTCTCTATAGCTACCTGGAAGGAGGTTGTAGAAAGGTAGGTATTGATCTCTTCTCCCAAGCAACAAGCAGTAAGACAAGAGGAAATGGCCTCAAGTTGTGCCAGGGGAGGTTTAGATTTGATACTGGGAAAAATTTCTTCACTGAAAGGGGGTCGTCTAGCATTGGAACAAGCTGCCAGGGAAGCAGTTCAGTTACGATCCCTGGAGATATTTAAAAGATGTGTTTAGGAACATAGTTTAGTGGTAGAGTTGGCAGTGCTAGGTTTATGGTTGGACTTGATGATCTTAAAAGTCCTTTCCAGCCTAAATGATTCTATGATTTTATGACTATGTCAAATAAGGGACAATGCACAACATTGCAAACGAAACCTAGAAATTCCCAGCTGATATAGCTGATAGAGCTGGTGATCAATAGATTGCTGGCATTGGCATTTATAACTTCTCAGAACTGCAACTTGATGCCTGGCAGTTTGGGAATGCTTTTCAAATCAGTGCAAACAGAACAGCTTCTAAACTTTTTCAATCATTATCACAATCCACAAGAGCAAAAAAAAAGCTGTCAGCCCCAGAAAAGCTGGATGACATATTCTATCTGAAAGTTTTCCCATTGAAAAATAACTTGGTCTTATTTTTCACAAAAGAAAACATTTGAATGTTTTTAACATGGAATTTGTAAGTGAAAAAAAAAGAAAAAAAGAATAAAAAAACAAAGAGCAAAAAAACAGATTGGCAAACATGACCTTATTCCAGTTGGAATTCTACATTGATTTAGTTTTGGAAAACAAAAACTATGATATATATTTTTCCCCCAGTAATTCTTCAACCCCAGTCCAAGTTTTTTGTCATCAACTGGAATAGAAACAATTATTTCCAGATTTGCTATTTATTTTCATTGCCTTTCCAGCTTTCCTATTTTTCTCTTTGTGCTTTGTATTTTTTCTTATTGTTTATTTAATTTATCCAAATCTTTTCAAGTTTTTAAGAATTACAGAATGCGAAGTGCAAAAAAAGATGAATTAAAAACAACCCTGAAAAAAAGCACAAATACAATTAATTCTACTGAATCGCATAACAGGATAGGCATGAGCCTGTTCCACTTAGGAAAGGGGTGGAAACAACAGTCCAACTGAAGTGCATTTACACTAATGCATGCAGTATGGGCAACAAACAAGGGGAGCTGGAAGCCATTGCAAGGCTAGAAAACTATGATGTAATTGCAATCACGGAAACATGGTGGGATGGTTCACACAACTGGAGTGCTGCCATGGGCAGCTACAAATTCTTCCGGTGGGACAGGCTAGAAAAGAGAGTGATGGGGTTGCCCTCTGTGTTGGAGAAGGTTTTGATCGTGTTGAACTAAAATATGCTAACGATAGGGTTGAGTGCTTGTGGGTTAAAATCAGTGGACCCCACAGAGAGTCACACATAGTGGTGGGAGTCTGTTATCAGCCGCCCAGCCAGCACAAGGAAACCAATGAGCTGGGAGAAGTCTCATGATCGCTGGTGCTGGTGGGAACCTTCAACCTTCCAGACTTCTGCTGGAAGTATAACACAGCAGAAAGGAAATGACAAAGGAGCCCAAGAGGTCTGGATGCTCCTCAAGAAGGAAGTTCTGGTGGCGCAAGAGCAGGCCATCCCCATGTGCCGTAAAATGAGTCAGCAGGGAAGAAGGCCAGCATGGCTTAACAGAGAGCTCTGTGTTGGTCTAAGGAAAAAGAGGAAAATACAAAATACATGATCTTTGGAAGAGGGGGCAGGCATCTCAGGAGGACTACAAGGAGCAGGTGAGATCATGTAGGCAAACAATTAGAAGGGCTAAAGCCCAAGTGGAACTTCAACTGGCCTGTTCAGTGAAAGACAATAAGAAATGTTTCTTCAAGTATATTAACAACAAGAGGAGGACCAAGGAGAATCTCCCTCCTTTACTGGATGCAAGGGGAATGGTAGTAACAAAGGATAAGGACAAGGCAGAGGTACTTAACACCTTCTTTGCCTCGGTATTTCATAGTAAGGTAAGATGTTCTCTGGGTTCCAAGCCTCCTGAGCCAGAAAACTGTGAAGGTGAACCCTCAATGTTCCACGAAGACTTGGTTAGAGACCTGCTCAGCCAATTAGACGTCCACAAGTCTATGGGGCTGGATGGGATACACCCAAGGGTATTAAGGGAGCTGGCAAAGGTCCTTGCCAAACCCCTTTTCTTCATCTATCAACAGTCCTGGCTGACTGGGTAAGTGTCACTTGACTGAAGACTGATAAATGTTATGCCCATTTACAAGAAGGGTCAGGGGGAGGATCCGGGAAATTATAGGGCTGTCAGCTTGATCTCAGTACTGGGAAAGGTCATGGAGCAGATCATATTGAATGCTATCACACATCACATGCAGGACAACCAGGTTATCAGACCCAGTCAACATGGGTTTATGAAAGGCAGGTCCTGCCAGACCAACCTGATCTCCTTCTATGACAAGGTTACCTGGTTAAAGGACGAGGGTAAGGCTGTGGATGTGGTGTACCTGGACTTTTGTAAAGACTTTGACACTGTTTCTCACAGTATTCTGGTTGAGAAACTGGCTGCCATTGGCCTGGATGGGCACACCCTCTGCTGGGTAAAAAAACTGGCTGGATGGTCAGGCCCAGAGGGTGGTGGTAAATGGAGTTAAATCCAGTTGGAGACCAGTCACGAGTGGTTTCCCCAGGGTCCAGTGCTGGGTCCAGTCCTGTTCAATATCTTTATTAATGATCTAGATGAGGTGATCGAGTGCACCCTCAGCAAGTTTGCAGATGACACCAAGCTGGGTGGCAGTGTTGATCTGCTTGAAGGAAGGGAGGCCCTGCAAAGGGATCTGGACAGGCTGGATCGATGGGCTGAGACCAATGGGATGAGGTTTAATGAGACCAAATGCTGAGTCCTGCACCTGGGACACAACAAACCCATGCAGCGTTACAGACCTGGGGAAGAATGGCTGGAGAGCTGCTTGGCAGAGAAGGACCTGGGGGTGTTGGTTGACAACCGCTTGAATATGAGCCAGCAGTGTGCCCAGGTGGCCAAGAAGGCCAATGGCATCTTGGCCTGTATCAAAACCAGTGTGGCCAGCAGGACCAGGGAAGAGATTGTGCCCCGGTATTCCACATTGGTGAGGCCATACCTTAAGTACTGTGTTCAGTTCTGGGCCCCTCACTACAAGGACACTGAGGTGTTGGAACGCGTCCAGAGAAGTGCAACAAGGCTGGTGAAGGGGCTGGAGAAGAAGTCCTTCGAGGAGCGGCTGAGGGAACAGGGGTTGTTTAGCTTGGAGAAGAGGAGGCTGAGGGGAGACCTCATCGCTGTCTATGACTGCCTGAAAGGAGGCTGTGGCAGAGCGAGTGTTGGTCTCTTCTCTCAAGTGACAGGTGACAAGACAAGAGGAAATGGCCGTAAGTTGCACCAAGAGAGTTTCAGGCTACATATTAGGAAGAATTTCTTTACTGAAAGGGTGGACAGGCACTGAAAGAGACTGCCTAGGGAGGTGGTTGAGTCACCATCCCTGGAAGTGTTTAAAAAATGGGTAGATGAGTTTTTGAAGGACATGGTTTAGCAGAAGATGGGTATGGTTGGACTTGGTGATCTCAAAGGTCTTTTCAAACTGGAAGAATCTATGATTCTATGAAATGTGTCTTTATTTGCTATTCTGGCTTCTAAGAGGGGGCTATGTGATCAAATCAGAAAAGAAATGCTCAGGAGAACGATCTTTATAGAGGCTGAAAATATGGAGATGCTTGGCTAAAATGTCTAAGAGTGTGGGAGCCTCTGAAACATAAGTGTATCTTAAGAGATTTATGGTTGTAGTTAGAAGAAACACGTTTTGAGAAGCCACCCTGCTTCAAAGGCAGCAGGCTCCGAGGTAGAGCTTTGGCCCTCTCAAAATACTCCCAGTCTCCTCCCCAAAACAGAATCAAAAAAGCTGTTTGACAAGGCCATGTTTATCCAGGTAAATTACTGTTCTCCCATATGCCATCTTCTCTGGTACTACTTCTGTCACAGGTATTTCACCTCTATTATTGTAGCAAGAAGAGCACAACCAAGAGGCAGAGGTTGAAATTGGAGTATATAGGAATTCATCTTGAATGAGTGCTACAAGATTAGACACTTTTGTCTTTTTCCTGTTATTATGTGTTATGGCGAGTCACAGAAAGAAAAGCAATTAAAGAATCAAGAACAGTTTGTTCATTTCAGCTACACTGCTGAAGTAAAGCTTTTTCCTGGATCTTTGCCTTTGTGAATATATTACATCTACCTGGACTATGATCTAATATTTTGAGAAATAACTAATATGCTAAATCAGGAGAATTGCCCTTTTCATTGTGTAAACAAAGTTCAAGCACTGTTTTGCAAAACTTACACACAAATGTTCTCAAATACCAGGATACTATTTAACAGACTTAATATTGTTTGTCATTGATGGAGAAAAGCCAAAAGTAAACAGATCAGTTCACTGACAATCAGGCGTTAGGTTTGTCCTCAAAAAAGTGTATTATGGGTGCTATTAGCCCTTCTAGGGAGAAAAAAAGGACAAGGTAAGAAATGAAGTATAGCTGCATTCTGGGAAGCTCTGCTGGTCTGGAGACTCTGGCATGGAGCTCTCAGGCAGAGTTCAGCATTGCATTGACCAACAGCAAGTACTGTAGCTATCAGAAAGGTATTCTGGAACCACAGATAAAAGCCGGATCACCTATTCACAACAACAAAATATAGCTGTCCATGCCCACTGAAATCTAAGAACTTCAAGATGACATACTCATGAGCATATACATAGGACTCAAAATGACAATGTATAAACAGACAAGGCTTATTCATTCCCCTCAATGTTCCCTGTTCATCTGCTGTGCTGCAAAATTGCCCTTACTGCTGGTCTGTAGCTTTCATTTTCATATGGACTGAAAATACCAATGAACTTGAGACTTTTGTTTTATCATCACACTAGAAATGAACACAGTACCATTTCCTGTGCAGCTATTTATCTAAAGCACATTCAATTAAATCAAGTGTCCCTAGAATGGGGCTTATGTCTCCCTTCTCCCTGTGTCAATAAGACACAGGCAAATCAATGACCCAGCATTTGAACGGATCCCTAGAGACACAAACCAGATGTGGCTAAAACTTGGGACAGAAACACCTATAGACCCAAAGTACACACAGGTATTTTTCATACAGTTACATATTGTTATCCACACCAAGGTAATAGAAAAACATACAGACTTGGAGGTATACTGAGCATGAGAGAAAAAAATGAAAGAAGTAATACTGTATCTCTACTATCCAAGACCTTTTTTCCTTTTACAGGCATCATATAGATTGTTGAATTGTTCTACACTTCTTTCTAGCCATGTTTTGACATTAAAATAACACATTAACTATAGTTAACCTAATTTATATGGTTAACAGTTACTTAAAACAGTTCCTCTACTGCCTATATTTTTCCTTCACTTCCAAAATCCTCTGGCAGCTTCCCTCATAAAGCTCTACCAGATTAAAGACTGGTGTTATGCTGACTGTCAGTAAACACAATTCTAAGAAGTCAGAGTAAGAGGATATTAAATCCTCTTAAAAGACTTCTATGGAAGTAATTTTACTAAAAAAGTCTGTTTCTGACCAAAACTTACCCATGTTTGTACGATATACACTTTATAGAAAATTAGCACAAGTACTGTGATATTTCATAACTGTCATCACTGTAAAATTAATCAGAGATAGTCTGGTCTGTAAACTGAAATTTAGCTCATTAAAAGCACAAGATGTAATCAACATTTTCAAGTAACTACAGACGAGCCCTTTTATTGCAGCACACTGCTAAACTAGAGCTCAGTCACAACTTGGTTACTATACTTTTGTTTACATTATATCATTCCTTCAAGGTTTAAGCACAAAATCTATTTAAAAATTTCAAGTACTTACATAATCAGACTTCATTACTGCCTTTACAGTTGGTGGTGTACATTTCTACACTCAAATCAAGAAAGGTGTGCAAGAAGTTTTGTTGTCTCTTTCAGTCAATGCCTTTACCCAATACATGCAAGCAGTGTAATAAACACGGTACATTATGAGATTAAAGAACTAGAGATAATCCAGGAAACTACAAATAAAATAACAAGATTAAGTTACATAGTTAGCTCAGTGGACTGAAATAAATTTAGTTCACTTTGTTGGAATAAAATGCACATAAACGTTTTTACTTCCACTAAATATTCTTCCTGGAAGCTTCTTTACCTTAATATCATGGTGTATCACAAAGTGAAAATACTTCAATAAAATTAAATGTATTTTGGATAAAAAAAATTAAAATTACTTTTTTATTTATTTATGAAATTGAAAATATGAGTAGCATTTTTTAATATTCTGACTTGGAATGATCTTTCATGCTTTATATACTGCGCTATGGCAAGTTTTTTGTTAGTACTTTCTTTGATAGCTCTTCTTGAAAAACCATAATGCCTTGTGGAAACAGAATATTTTGCAACTAAAAAGTGAAAAAACCCCACAACTTTCCATGTAGTATGCCATTTTGAAATATAATACCTACACACAAATACACAAAAATAGAAAATATATTTTTATGCAGTAAAGTGTCAGTAGGTATCTTTTTATAGGAAAGGTAAACTCATAGCACATCCACCAAAATAAGGATGTTTGCTGCTTTCAAAAGTCGTGTATTTTCTCCAAATCAGTTAAGAAACTTTTTCTTTCTGATTCTCTTCCTGCCTCCTTTGGGTCCCACTAATTTCCCCTTACTAAAGTTTACAGTGCTTAGACTGCAGAAAGTAGTCACCTTATTAAGACAGAATTCCTACTGATGGATCAATCTATGTACCTAGTAGAAAAACTCACATAAATACTCACCAACTGGCAAAGTCACAGGCATATACTCATAGACAGAATTGCAATCACATTGAAAAAACAACAGAAACTGTTTCATTTGCTTTAATATCATTATCAGAAGGCACTAGTAGCGGGCATTAAATATTTACCTGGTTTAATAAGAAATTTTTAGTACCATTTAATTTTTAAAACAGGCAGAAAACAACAGAAATGCCCATAAATAAATTCATACACATTCAATACACATTCAACAGAAATCTTCAAGGCTATGCATATAGCAAAATTTTTAACTATGATTAAAAAGCAGCAGATTGGTTATAAAACTATTATTAACCAAGTAATACATTGCCAAACATGAAATTATGTAGAGAGTCACAGCTACAATTATAAAATTATAATTCTATCCATACTTTTAATTTAACTTACCAGGACTAAATTCAAGATGGATTCTTACAAATATGCATTCATCATCGGTATAACTTCTTAAAACAGGACTATTCTTGAGAATAAATAGATGGTTCCTGTTTGCAGTGGGATTTCCACACAAGTATTTTCTTTAGCAGGTACACGAGATTTGACTCTGTAAACCTGTAGTTTGTCCATGATCATTTGTTTGGATTCTTGCAAGAATACCTCAGGCCCAAAGCAAGGTGTACATGACAGCTTCCAAAACACCTTGGATCATCTCAAGCCTGTCAACACTGCAGGGAGTGCTTGGGTCTGCTGAGTGGCTGTCGCAGGTCCTGCTATCACAAGCGTTTTATGTGTCTCCCACAGAGTGCTACCCAAGAAGCTCTCTGTGACTCCTGTCATGATCCACCAGCTCCATGTAGCAAAAAGGAGAGGGGAAAAATGACCCAGAGCAGCCACTGGATAACTACGCAAGTGGCCTTTCCCAGAGGTATAGCTCATATATAATCTGAGGAAGGCTGCTCCAAGCCAAAGTGCTGCTCTCTGCCTGTAGGTATCTGTACCAAATCACGCTTGCTGTCAGCAGAGCTAGTCCCTCTGCAGAGATGTGGTAGGAGGCCAGATAGCCTTTGTGGTTAGTTGGGTCTTGACCATGCATAGTAGCTGTCAAGATATGCAACAGCACACAGGTAGGGAAGGTTTGCAGAGCTTGCCAGGACTGCACGTTGACAACCTGGACTATGCATTGGTGGTACTCACATAGCAAACAAAAGGAAGGATTGGACATGGGTCTTGTGATCAAGTGGTCTGAGTCTCCACTCACAAAAAGATACTTCACAGTCCTTCTGTAGCCCCCAAACACGTATGAACAGCTGACAGCAGAGCATCTGGCTGGAGCATGCTGCATGGCAAGCTAAGGGAAGAGTTGGCAGAAACTAAATACCTAGCACAAATGCAGATACCATGACTAGAGAATGTTCCAATAGCTACAAAAATCTCCAGAAAAGCCTTCAACTCACTGGTTCTGTCAGTTCTAGTAACTTAGGGTCTTTTATAGAGGATTTGTAGATGAGACATACTGATTGGGAATATTTATATGAGTAACTATATTTACATATATACATTCATATAAATTACAAATATAAAAGATCAGTATTTGTCACTACTATGCAGTGCATGATAAAGATAGACTGTTTCCCAAGAGAAGGAAAAGCACACAAAACTGACAAGTCAAGTAGAAAATTAACAGTGAATTCCTGTAATTTATTTTCATAACTACACTCTCAAATACTGTTATTGTAATTGCCATTTGTTCATGACCTACAGAGACTTGGGAAGTACATACACTGTGTGTAAATTGACTTTAATAAAAGCAATTAGACAGCTGAATGAATATTGTTCATTACCACCTATGAGTGAAGGGGCATCTGGTGGAGGACGCTGTTATTTAATATTTTTCTACCTATTTTCACTAGATATTTTCCTCCAAAACTCTACAAGTACCAATTCAATCTACTCAATGGCCTATACTTAAGTAATACTGTTTGGTTTTATAATATTAAATTACCTTTGACACCTTGCAATAAATTAATGTTAAATTGATATTTAGTTCAGCTGAGATTGCTTTTTATTGCCTTTGAGTAGACATTAATTTAATTTCTTCTGGTTACCATTCATGCATTATCTTCTGTAATGCTTAATAAAAAAGAAAAGCAAAATTTAATCTTGGACTTCAAAGTATGTTCTTGTTTTGAGTTTAAATGGGATTTTCAGAAATCACTTATATCATCATTAATTCCAGGTCCATAGGTACATGGGTGTACACGCTTCACAATAATCCGCACAGCACCTGGAATGCAGAAGTCCATGGAGCACTGCAAAATCAAGGCAACCTTATAGCAACAACAGGAACATTTTCTAGTTGTTTTTTCCTAGCTTAATACAAGCAATATGCAAATAGGTTTTGAAATATTCACACTGAAGCACAGCAGTTATTTGCTATGAACAAAATAATAGTAAAAAAACCCATCAGACTAAAACCAGAGTTGAGAATACCTACCATACTATCACAATACATGGTAATAAGATGCACATTATCGTTCAGAAAATGTCTACATATCCACAACGTTGTCAGAGATCTGGTAATGGAAGGGTCTTGGCCAAAAAAGGTGTGTGCACTGCAGAAGGGAAGACTATCAAGGTAACAAAGGAGAAATGTAAAAATGGAAAGGAAAAACAGATCAGTAAAATGGTTTGAGGCTACAAGATTAAAGAAAGGAGCAGAAGACAAAGGCTAAAGAAAAGACAAAGGTGAATGTGTCTTGAATACCAAAGAGAAGCTAAGACCTTGGTAGTAGCCTGAGGTAAGGGACAGCATTGAAGAGATGCAAAAAGGAGGGTAGAACAGTAGAGTACCAGGAGAATGAGAAGATGTGAAAAGAAGGGATGAATGCATAGGTAGAAGTGTGCAGAAGACCAACGTGACACTCCAAGGAGAAAAGTAGTTTTTCACTTCCCACATCTATATGGAGCCATCAGCAAGGAAGATGAATGTGCTGTTTAAAATATTTTTCCAATTTCAAATTTATTATGAAAGATTTTGTATAAGATTAGATATTTGCCCTATCATAGCCTGAAACCCAAACACATGTTAAAAAAAAAAAGGCAAGACAAGGGATGAATGAATAAAGGATTAAAGGATTTATATGACTTGTACACAGCAGAGTCAGAATAGATGAAAGAGCAGAATCATCAAGAACTGTTTGAATGGATGGTGAGACAAATGTCTTAAGAAGGCATTGCAGACTAAGTATTTTCAGGGCAAGACCTCGAGCAAACTTATTACAAGACTAGCATAAAAAAGAATAGACAATACTGCATAGCAAGCACTGAATGGTTAGACAAAATACAAAGGGATGAAAAAGAAAAAGGAAGAATATATGAAAACTGTGGCAATGTTCTTCTGAATCAATGCTTTTGAACATGTTACATGCCTGATTAAATGGAGAGAAATATGTTTTATATTAGGCAACGTAAAACATATCTAGCAGTTAGAATTCCTATTCTCCTAAGTTTCACATCAATTCACATCAGTAGCATTAGGTTGCAAGTCGCAGTAGGAAAAATAATTCAGGGAATAATGAACATTGCAGAAGTAACGTAGTGGAAGTTTGGCTGGAATGATTGTCTAGTTGACATTGAGATTTTAACTAAATGACTCCCAATTACGCATGAAGAATTTTCTAAAGAATTCCATGGATTATAAGTGATCTTTCCAAACATGGAATAATCGAGTGTGCTAGATTCACTACACTGACATTTTGTTCATTCCTTTCAGTTTAAGTAGCCTGTCTGGTATTGCCTCTGAAAACAATTTATGCCTTCTCACTCTACCAGATAAACCACGAAGAATGCACATGGCCTTATCTCCCTGCTCTTTGTACAGAAAAAACTTGCCTTAATTTTTAATTTATAGTGTTTCCTTCAACTTTTTTCTCTAGCAAGGAGGCAGAAGCTCCCTGATAGGGTGTGTGAGGATCTCCGTATACCCTTATCAGGATAATCTATGCTGAGACTCATGCCAATGCACTGCCCTCTGATTTTGTACAGGCCTTCAGCAAAAGAACAGCTAAGAATAGCTTCTTTCTCAAGGCCCTGTCCCCATACTTTCTTCTCATAATTGTGAGTCTCATACTGTTGAGAAATAACATGTTGCTAACTCAAGAAAGGCTAATCTGCTGAAGACCTGAAGAAGACTGACTTATTTCAGAATAAGCAACGGAACTGTGGCTAGAGATTTATACAGGCTATGGGAGACCTCAGCCAAAGTCCCTGATATGTACATGCTCTAGAATAAAGAATTATTGCTGTGTTCTCCATATACCACATGACTAACTGAATGACTAGACTTCTAGACAAATCTTTTTCTGCTAACACCACAGATTATACTATTAAATAAAAATTGATCAGAAAAGGAGAGCAACAGTTTTCAGTGTCTAAAAGAAAGTTGGCCTTCTGGAACTCCCATACATTGAAGTCAAAACCAATCTCAAGTGCACTGAAAATACCCCCTGCATAAGTCTCTCCCTAGTGTATCCTAAAAGTAAACAAGGACATCAAATAATGTGACATGGGTGACTTAACTAGTTTGCTCCTTGTGCGTCCTGGCTCCTGTTGCAGAAGACATGCTTTATCTTGAGCATCCATTGTAGTTCTGTGCCTCGATCTCTGGAGATCTTGGAAATTTTGTGATGCATGACACTCATTTCTTCCTTATTTCCCAATTAAAAAGTCTAAATAGTACCATTTCATTCCAGGTTTTTTTTTGTAACCTAAAAAATTAACATCAATCCTCAAAATTCTTTAGAAAGGACCTTCATTTTCAAAATAACTTTGCCTTGAGTTTTTGGCTCAGAAGTTTTCGTTTCAATGGTTCTTGATCAGTTTTATGTACAGCTCAATTGCTACAAGGAGTAGTGATACACTCTATAACTAATAAGCAGTTATAGAGTTAGTTGGCAGCTGATGTGATATCAAAGTGAAGGTACTTTGTATTGCATCAGTCTCAAAGCAATTTTAAAATAAGCCCACAATGAGAGACAAGGGAAAGAAAAAAACAAAAGACAGAGGTAGAGCCAGTCAGCCTTCAGGCAGAACAAGATTTAAGAAAACAAAGATGTAGCATATGTATTAAAGTAGACAAGCCAAGAAAATAAATTACTGTGTATTGGAGCCAAATATTATAGTCAATGCCTTTCTATTACAACTGAAGAAACTACAATAGTAGTAACATGGCCATGAGAGCAAAGATCAATAGAAGTAGAGCAATGGATGGAGAAGGTTATGACAACAGTAAGACAACAACAAAAAAAAGGTATCAGCCTTTGCCAAACTTATAGAACTGTTTGGCAAAGGCTGGGTCACTGGGATAGGCAACACACAAGACATTAATGACGCCACAGTGATTGAGCAGTCCTTTTAAGCAGTAGATATGTATTTCTGAAATATTTAATTTCTTCAGTGATTGATCAAAAGAGATGAATATGTGGCATGCCAAAAGAACTGGATCCTTTATTAAAAGTCTTTTACCTTTAATAAAAAATTTTATAGGACTGTTCTCATAACAGATGAGGACTGGTCAAATGGCAGCCCATGAGTCAAACAGGGCATGCAAGAAAATTTTGGATAGCCCCTAGGAAAGTTCAGAGTTGTAAGCCAAGCCAGTTTTCCAGTCCACTGAAAGATAATGGTATAAAGCAAGAGCAAATTTGATGTGGGTCAAGAGAAAGCATTGCCAAACACTGAACACACCTGGCTGGCCAGCCAAACAAACTCATAGAACTACAGGAGAAGAAAGATCAATTACTTGAGAATGAGATAAAGTGTTTCACTGTGAGTAGGCCAATTGGGAACATTGGAGTCGAGCCTAGAAATACATTCTCTGGCCTAGAAATACACTCAGTTCTCAGGAACCCTTAGATTTCATTTTAATGGTGCATGAATGTGGAGACACCAAAACTGCCCTTAAGCCATGGTAGCTCAGAGTCAAGAGAATATCATAACTTATCACTGACATTAATGCTTCTCATGTTCTGTAACACGTTCCCCAGCACTGGGACTCTAAGGGACTTTTTCTTTAGAGATGGTTGGCTCTGCATTGGTGCTAGTCCTTGGCTAGCAAGCCATGAGAGATGTGAGTGAACTCTATGTCCAATATATCTATGTCATGATCATACTAAGTTATATCTTCATATTGTTACATTAAATTATCAGGGCTTTTTTTTTTCACTATCTACAACATCACTTAGTCTATCACTTTGAATAATGGAGAATTAATTATAAAAACATCGCACTCAACACCTGGACAGAAATGAAAATGATCCTTGAAAATAAGCTGCCTATCTCTACTTTTCCTTAGCATATTTATCTCCACCACCACAAAGATGTGCTATTAATGCTGAATAATATTATTGCCATACTAAATCTATTGTATTTTCAGAACCAATATTGTAAATCCAGTTATTTCTTAAAAATTTTTCTGAAGTATTTTAGCAAAACAACTCTCATCGTTTTGCATAGACATATACCTCTTTGGCAGACTAAGCTTGTAGCTTAAGTCTTACATTAATATTCAGCACACACATTGTGCTTTGATTTTATGAGTGATGCAAGATGTCTGTTTTGGCCATCGTCTTCATTAGATTAGATTCCAGGAAGTAAACTATTGAAGGTCATAAAAAGAGAGTTAAAATCAGTATGTTTAAATACAAGGAAAATGAAAAGAATAAAGGAAAATAAAAGGTGTCTTCTGCAGTGTTCACTTGTCTCTACTGTCATGAAAGAGGAAGTACTGCATAGAATGAGCTGCCTAATCCAGCTCCTCTAAATCTCTTTGCCTTTGAGGAAACAAGCTCACTCCCAGCAACTATAAGAATAGCCATCTCACTTTTGTTACTGTACCACGCAGCTATTTGAAGCACCTGCAATTGTCTGGTCAAGACAGTACTTAATTCTGTGAACACAATAGTATCCCATCATGCTTACTGAAGTTGAAGTAGGACACGAATAAGTTTCATTGACCAGAGGAAGACATTAATTAAAATAGAAAAAACATGACTAAAGTAGCACTGCTCTCCAAGCATTTTTAATGTGTCAGGCCCTCAGCCTTCTAAAATTAATTAATGCTTTAATGAAAGTTGTCTCTTATCTGACTAGCAAATTTAGTTTTTCTAATATCCAGCTACGCTGGTTTTCAATTAAGACTCAAAAAGCCAAGAACTGATTAGAGGGGACATCATAAATGATTTATGCATGTCCTACTTTTGTGTATGGTACATTCATTATTCCACTTAATGCATCCATATGGTTTTCTAATTCATTCATTACTGAAAGTCTCATATTACAGTTATTTCATTAAAGGTTATATCCATTTCAGGCAGATTCTTAGGAAGCATATTTAAAAATTAAAGTTACAATCAAATCTTTGATTTCAAATTACCTATATATTTAATTATTGTCCTATTACCTATTTCTAGAGGGGTCAGTTGTTGGCAGGTTTCTTTTATAATTTTCTTGATCAACATTCAATATATTTCTTGCTCTTTCATGATCTGAGTGGTCTTAAATTTCCAGTTTGTGTTTCCCTGTTCTCACAGCTTCAGTAAATAGTCTCTTGTTCCAGTCACAAAAGTATGTATAAGGCATGTCAGAGAGGTAAGAATCAGCTTAGAGGTAAGAATTGCCCTCCTCCAACTCCAGCCATCCTTTGACAGAGTATTTCTAACAGGCTCAACCTAGAAACCCTTAAAGCTAAGTATATGTTACAGTGGCAATGGATAAAGGAGAGAGCTCTTTGACTGGGGTATCTATACTTTAAACAGAAAAGAGTGGAAGAAGGGGAGTGAGTATATTTAATTTTCAAGTTAAATTCTATTGACTGTTTAGACCTCTACTGTGGCTAATTAGGCAAAGCTACGGCATCCTGTAGCATCACAGAAAACCCATGAAAGAGGTTTTGGGGACGTCATCTGTTTAATGCTTTTTTCATTATCACCTTAAGACAACAAATATATTTCCTATACTTTCGTAGCTTTACTTTGCCTAAAGAATGCAAAGGATCTGAGAGTGCAGTATTTAAGGTCATTCTTCCACTAACCCAAAACATTTGAGTTTTAATGACTTGTCAGCTCAGAAGACCGCACTACTGTAGAACTACATGGTACAGAATCTGAAATTAAACTGTTATAATATGAAATAATTTTATCACAAGAATTTGAAATATCATATCTATTTGTAAAGGTTAGCCTCCAGAGCTTTGTTTTTAATTAGACAATACATTATGTGTTGCAAAAACAAGGCATATCAGCAACGATTTGGCTTAACACTGCAGAAAGATATGTGTTACCAGAACACCACAGGACTGTAATAGAAGTGAGGCTTATTTCTTTCAGTACATTTTCAAGAAGAAAACAAGATTACTACCACAATTAGCATCAGCGCAAAAGGACCTTTTATTCTGAAAACACCAACAGGAAAATGGGCAAAGAAAAAGAAATTAAATTCAATGAGTGACATTGAGTGAACCAAGCAAAATTTACTTCAACATATTTAAATGTGAAAGTCTCATTTTTTATTGCCATTTACTTCTGTGCTACAGTTTATTACACAATGACCATTCCCAAGGAGAATGCCTAACCCTAGCCAAATCCATACAAAGCCAATATTCCACTGTTTTTCTCCAATAACTAGTAAAGGTTGAAATGTAAAATTGTTTCAGTTCATGTTTGAACAAACATAGATATAACATTCTGGCAACCACTTTCCTATGCTATTCAACACTACTGTATTAGTAGTCTTCATGTATACCCTCAAAGCTTTTCATGATGCTTCTACCACATACTGAATCAAAGTGCTGTATCCACTAAAAGTATTTTCCACCAGTTTACTGTGGTGCAGAGCCAAATAAAAACTAGCTCCAATGCAACTTGTCAGTCATGACTGACCTTCAAAGGAAAGAGAGCAAAACACCAGTTAAATGCTTTTAGCAACAATAGCAAAGACAGACAAAGACTCTGTACCTCTCTGCTTACTTCCCCTTTCCATGAGCCATTTTGATACTGAGATGACTGACAAAACATCATTCAGTTGACAGCTATGCAATAATTTTCAGACTCCAATATCTTCCCAGCCCGTGCTTTTCATTTCAGAATTCAGTTTTCATTTCTTGCAAAAGAGATGCCGAAGGGCAGCAATACTTGAGTTATGAAGCATTTTATAAAGTGTGTTCAAAAAATCATCTTCTGCCCCCAATAATGTTTCTCTGATTCAAAACATCACTGTTTTAAAAATATCACATATTAATTTAGTCATGATATAAAAAATATTATTTTTCTTTTTTAAAAGCAGTTTTTATAAAGTTTAGTATTTAAAGGGGTTACATATAAGAACACGTTATGAACCGTCTATTGAAGAATGTTTTAGAAGCTGATGCTCTTCCTAAAAATGATGTCAGAAGTGAAGAACCAAAAGGATTATTCCAGAGGCTGAATTGCCAGATCCAACAAAACACTGACTGATAAGGAAACACATGCTGTCTTTTTATCTGAGTGCCCTTTATCTGCCTTTTAAATGTTACTGTAGGGGACTTGGGTTTTGACAAAGACAGCTCTCCGAGGAGAATCAAAAAAGAAAAAAAGAAAAAAAGAAAGAGTGTTTCTTCAGTCTTTATTCCTGAGCACCATCAACACAATGCACAGATTTATTGTGGGGAGCAGTCACTGATTTGTTTATTGGTGGGTCTCATGAACACAGCAGGGTCATTTTTTTAATTGATGATTTTTGATGTCAAGCACATAGTCCAGTGACGGCATCTGGAACTTTGCGTGCCAAGAACCTTTCCCTTTTCTTAGTCAGATTTAGGCAATAGTAGGTCTCAGCTCATTTGTAAAAGGAAAATAGAACACTGATAGCAGTACATATATCTCCTGAACTCCTGCTGAAACACCTGTCTGTCCGTACTGCTCAGGGTAATGGAATCAGTGCACTTCCAGCTGGTAAGGATTGCAAGGCTACCTCCAAAGCTAAACACTGAAACACCCAAAGTACAGTTTGGGCATTGTCAGAAAGAAGGTAAACAAAAAGGAGGAATTAAAAATCCACAGCTGTCTAAATCCCTGGGTCTTTTCTCCTGGAACTTATTACATGGCACAGAAATTGCCCAGAGAGCTATTTCAATCAGAGGAGTAAATGGGGCTATGTAAGCAATAAGGAAGAAGCAGAGGGGCTTGTTTGGTTTTTTTTATTTGTATTTTTTCCTTATTTCAGAGACCAAATCAAAACACATACAAGAAATTTTTACTGGATCACCCAAAATCAACACTTCTCCAAATTTTCAGTTGGCTGAAACAACGTGTTTTGGGTGAAAGAAATATTTTCATCTGTGAACATGGGATAAGTTGTATACCCCTTAGCTCAGTGATTAGATGGTGTGAAATGAGAAAGACTCAGGCTCAGTTTTCTTCTCTACTTCCTTCAGAGGAAGGCTTTGAGCCAGATCTCCCACATTTGGATATACAGCCTTTCTCTCACATTTTCCCCCTCCACGTCAAAAACATCTTGAAAGTGCTTTGATTTGGCTGCAACTGTGGCTGATTTAAATCCATTTTCATGTAAGAATCCCATTGTGCAATAAATAAATAAATAAATAATCGGTTAATAAAGATTTTCCCAAACGACAAAACCCAGCAATTTGAACAATGTAAAAACATAGGTAAATTTCTTTCTGCTACACTTATCTATCTAATTTACAGCTGGGACCGGTCAGTTATAGGAACAGAGAACTGAAGAAGAAGTATGGAACAGCTGACACCTTCTTACAGATTAAATGCACAATGCTAAGAGTCAATGAAAATTCAACCTTTAGTTTAAAAAGGTATAACGTACTTGCTTCTGAAATCCAGTTTTCATTTAAACTGTGCAGCTACTGAAGAAAACTAAATTACCTGAAGAGTCATCTTTCCTTCACTAAAAACTGCAGGAACATTAAAACTTAGTAACTAAAGAGAATCTGGGCAATTTCAGAAATATCTGACTATCTTTTGTGCAGGTTTAGCATCCAACTGAATGTGTCAGAAAATTACCCTAAAGTTGCTAGGAGTAAGCTAATCAATTAAATCACTGGGCTGCTGAAAATCCCACTAACATTCTTTTAACATTTTGCAAGGCGAATGACCAAAAAGTGCCTTAAGGTGGTTTTAGTGCATGTTGCAACCTAATGCAACCTTTCCTGTTTTCCACAAAGACTGACAGCAAACACAATACCAGGATAATATTTCAGCATGCAATTATCCCTGCTGAAGTGCACAGAAGGAAACAGAAAACAAATGAGGCCAACTAATGCAGATTCTCCAGATCTCCTTGTGCAAACAAAATCCAGAATGACAGAGCTGCAGGCTACTAGGTCTATTTGCAAGGCTTGCTGCAGACATGTCATGCCTAGTATAATTACTTAAGAAAGGACTAAGATAACGGTGAGCATCAATATGTTATTAGAAGATGGACTTGAGACTGCAAGTTAAATAACATTAAAACTTGATATTAAGGGTTATGATGTAAAGTGCAAAGGGACACAACAGTGATTACAACAATCACACTAAAGATAATGAGTGATATTGCACACTCTGGTAAAGTATGACTAACATTTACAGCTTGTTAGCAATTCAGCACTGTAATTATAATAAGGTCTTAAAACTTCACTGTCTATCAGCACAGCACTTGTCCTCTGTTGTTGCAGGCATCAGTCAAACACATGGCCTGGAAATGGACAGGGACACAATCACTGAATTTTGAGATCTTACTCTTCAAAAAAGTCCTTTGAGAAGTCACTGCAGAGATCCGATTTTCTATTTATGCCTCCTCTGCCTGGCCCAGCACCAATCCCCCTCCTAGGCTGGCAATAACAGATATTAAGTGACAAAAAGCGACATCTAACTTTTTGTTATGTTTCATAGACAGTTAGCTTCGCTGGTTGCCCCAGCACTTGTTGACCTGCTACTTTATGGACTATTTGTTGTCCTCTCTTGTAACATTTCTTTTTGCCTTATTCTCACCTCGTTTTGTAGGTTAATACACTTTCAAAAGTATTTTGGCCACATCTTCACAAGGCCAACAGAGGGAAAAAGCTTAGGGTACTTGTACTGAATGAGAGGAGTAGGATACAGAGAAGCACTCTGAGTCAGTGCACCAAGCCATGTGTGGTCTTTCTGTGCACCAGGAGTCCGTTGGAGTCTGAACGACTCAAGACTGAGACCCTAGGTTCATGCAGTATCCCAAAAGTAGTTCCTTAGTCACTTCCAATAGTACAACACAGTATAACTACATCTAGCTATAGACAGAACTACATATACATACATCTACATGTATCCCAGTGAAAATCACAAGATTACTGTATAGGGTGTAATAGGAAGATAAAATTACCATTTTGACTAACTTCCAAACTAACCGTAGTATAATGTGTCACGGAACACATGATGGAAGGCAAAAGGTGCATGAGTAACAAAGCAATTCCTTCAGAAACTCTACCTGGTCAGTTGTAAGAACATTCCCAGCCTTATTCTTTTCTCTCCCCTCCTTTCTCCGATGAGGATAATCACTTTTGGTCTGTGGTCTCCTAAAAACAATCCTAAACTTCTTGTCTAATGGATGACTCTCAGCTATCGTAGTTTCTTATAGACTTCTAGGCATTTTAATCAGACTGAGATGGAAACATTTAAATATAACTTTACATATTGTTAACTGAGGCCTTACCGGGTCAGTCAGCTGGGTGGATGCTGTAACAGCAGAGGCTGACACAGTATTTGAAAGTCAGAAGAGTTCCTAACAAAGACAAATGAAGAAAAACGAATTGACTTTATCTTATATGAAGGCAAGGTATTCAACCTCACAGAAAAGAGTCGCAAGAGATGGTGGAAAAACAGTTGGTCAGTGGAGTGGATAGCTAGGGAAAGCTGGAACAGGTTATTAGTGAAAAACTATTATCAGAACATCTTCTCTTCTTGAGATTCTCAAGAGGCCATATACCTTCTGGTATGCAGAAATATCCCATACAGTTTGGTGCCGTGACTAAGAGAGCTCTCTGTATCTTACTCCTCTCATTCAGTAAAACTCAATGACTTAACCTTGAAAAAGTGGGCACATTACATTACCAAAATAACACTGAGAAGAAACACGTATTTTCCATTTAAGGAAAGTAAAAAGCAAGTTCCACAGACATTGTTCCACTTTTACAAGGAGAAAACTCATATGACTGAAAATGCCAGATCCAACAAAATATTGACTGATAAGGACACTGAAAAGGATTGGAAGCATTGAATGCCCCCACCATTTTACCAGCCTCTCCTCATACAGTACTTCTTACAGCACTCCAACAAAGCCAATCAGAAGAGGTAATTTCAATGTTCAGAAGGATAGATAATTTGTAGTCTAGTTCCCTTTGTTTGGATGATCTTTGAAATAAAGAAACAAGTCTTGCATCAAAAGTACATCTTGATGAAAACATGAAGGAGGAGAGAGCAGGACATCCTGTGTGTTACTAGAGGAATCTAGAGAGGCCATTTCATGTGGAAGCCATGGCTTCACAGCAAGTACAAAGACTTAGAAAAACAGACATTTCCAGTAGAAAAAAACAGCAGTGGGAACAATGAAGTAAAATATAGGGAAAAATAAGGTAGATGCATTAGGAAATGGAGAACGCATGGAGGAATAAACTCATATGTGTAAGGCCGTGTCAGTAAGAAAGCAAAAGATGTAGCTTCTCTGAGTACGTAGCATGAGCAAAGTTAGACAAGAGGATATAGCAGTACTTGTGGGATGAATTTGACATAAGTGTAAAAGCAGTTCTGCTGTGATTTCACAGCCTCAAGGTTTTCAGCTACCCAAAGCCATCCAGAAGCAGCCTACTTACTTGAACTGTGCCTAGGTTTGGAAAGGATTTGCGCATTATTTCAATACAAAATGTGTTGTTTAAGCTGCAGTAAATGTGCGTGCCTGTGTACATGTATGAATATATATAAATATGTAAGTAGTCAGTGCGCATCACTAGAAACTTTCTCACTACAGCTGTTTGGGCTTAGGGAGATATTCAGCTTACCCTGAAGTAGACACTAAGGCTGTGTTCTACTGGTAGATTAAATGCATCTAGTGCTGTTCTCTGCCAGTGAGAAAACTGATGTGGAAATAGCCTCCGTCAGTACTACTCCGAAACAGGATGATCACATCTAGTCTGACTGTTAGATATGGCCCCGACCTTTATGAACTCTCTAATCATCAGATATTTTTTAGAAAACTGCTAGATAGCTTAACAGACTACAAACAAGCTAGGTTTCCACTGCCTATACTGAGATTTTAATACCTAGTTCGCATGTAGATATCTACTTATAGATACATATAATCATGTTCTTTACTCTCCCACTGGATCCTCTCACTTGCACTTGAAGCTCTTCCTTAAGCTCTTCAGTGATCTTGAAGGTAATGATATGGCAGAGCTACAGCTCTTGAGGCATTTAGCTTTATATAAAATACCATGAAAAAAGCATGTGTGGTTATCTGTTTATTATCTGAATCAGCTCAGTTCAGTAACACATAAAACAAACACAACCAAACAGATAGGCTGAATTTTAGGCTACTGTACAGTGCTGTGACCTTTCTAGGCAACAGAGACAGATTTCCACATTTATATAAGGTGCACAGTATATAGCGAGATGTGAAAGGGAAAATCTTGATACATTGAGGAAGTTTATTACCTTTACATTTCTGAAACACTTCACAGGGTAAAACAGAAAAAGGCATTCGAGGTGCTTTGTCCAGCCTTAGTACAACAAACTTGTGTGTTTGTGAGAGACTTTGGACAGACCAAACTATATCAGGTTACAAAGGCTGTTGCTTTAGCACCTCCATGAGGTCATATTTTAGACCTAGTCTGAACAGTAACCTTTACAACAAGCCTCTCTTCTATACTGTCAAGTTCAGCCCTAACTATAGGTATGCATGTATGTATGTTTGGGGTTTTTAACAAGTATGTTGAGCAGCAAATTTTTTAATGATAAGTGGTTACCCACAGACTATTTCTACTTTCCATGTACTGCCTTGACCTTGGTGGTGCTCACATTCAGTATTGGAAAGATATGGAATAAACACAAATACACATTTGCAGAACTTGTTCATTTCACTACTAACTCTTTAATATGTTTGGCGAGTGTATAGCTTCTGAGATCTAAAATAAACCTATACAAATAGAAAACTCAAGTATTACAAAAAAAATCATATAATTCCATATGTTAATGAAACAACTTTCAGATGAGTTGGTCTCATATCATTTACACAGATAGCTATACAGAACATATGGTTAAGCACTAAGGCATTTATAGAGCAGTCAAAATGCTTCTAAGAGCTGTGCATATTCCTCATTTACCTCAATAAACAATGTGCACTGAACACACATGCACACACATACACACAAAGATAGGAACTTAATACTGGATAATGTGATGAAAAGCCTCATAAAACTCACTCCCATAAAATAAATGTCTCCTCTTCCTCCCTTAGGCAACAATTGCTACAATTTCCCTGGGTTTAGTAAAACTACTTCTTAACATGTGTTCTTTATTGATGAAGTCAAAAAGCGACAAAATGACACAATACCTGCAGAACTCTTGGCTTCATAGCACTCTGTTGTGCATTGGCAACATTTTGCTCGTCAGATGGTTTAGTCCTTAGCACAAAATGTAACCTTGTACTAGCATACATTAAGCATCCATTCACCCTACCTTTCCACCTTGTTCATGAAGAAAATGAACTTCCAGTCAGTGAAATTAGACTGAGTTCCGTTTCCTCCACTCTGCAGAGCTTCAACAATGTTGATTTATTTTAAAAAATAACCCCGTTGCTGGCTTTCATACTAAATCACAATGTGCACTGTTCATGTAACTGGATTACAGGAAGCATTAACACTAGCAATTGCCCTTTCAAGTTGAGCAACCAACAACACTGCCAAAGGCTGGAACAAAAAGAGTCAGCCAGGGCAAAACAACAAATGTTGTCGCTTGTCCTATATGATAAAAAAACAAAAAGCAGCAACAAGCAGTAAGTGCTAGTTTGAAACAAAGAGGGAGAAATATATGTGCATTTTAAAAAAACCAAAACAACAGACTCCCCTGGCAAGGACATTAACATTATAATCTACTCAAGGTAAAATTCAAGAGGGAGAAACAAAATGTTGAAGTGCAGAGACCTGGAAGGAGTAATGCTCAGTTTGGATTATGGTAACCACCCTGCTGTGGGACAGCTGCGCTTTGGAGAAAGACTCCTTCCAAATTTCTTATCGTGGTTTTAGTCCAGTGAGATATCTGGCTCTCAGCATTTTGGTTTTGACATATGTGCTTCCTCAATGGGTTTTTCTGAAGGGATGGCATTAAAAAAACCTAAAACCACTGTCCTTCAGCACATCCAGAGATATCTGAAGAACCCAAGCAACAAACAGCTTGCATGTCATGATTAGCTCATGCTGTTATGCTCCCCCATACAGCACATATGGTTCTCAGTCAGAACAGAACGCTTTAGAGCAGCAGCAACATCCTAGAAATGCAGCAGCAAAGCTTCAGACCGAGGTCACTTAATGAGAACTTAATGTACATTTAATAAGTCTCTTTTTTTATGCGATTGCCAATTGAAAATCTGCCTCATCTAGCTTTTAATACAGGCACAGAGCCAGTTAAAATCAGGATAGCCCCAGAATATTTTGCAGGATTCCTCTGTTGCAAATCGAGGATTGCAGGTCTCTAAAAGTGTACAAAGTTCTACTAAAATAACAGGTCATAAGTAACATCATCATTTAATGAAAAAATTGAGGGGCCATGAATATTGTGAGTTCCTTGCACTAATAGAAAGGTTTCACCCTCACAGGAGGTGAAATTAGGCTACTATGGAAAAAAAGAGGGTGGGATGCAGCAAGTCCAGAGCACAGCTTTTTGAGCCTTGCTCTCTGATAGTATTTTTTATTTATTAAAACTTTAATATTATACTAATAAAATTACTACCCTTTTATTTCTGATTGTTTTGTTCTGTGTCACTAGTCTTTATTGCATTTTGTGCATTCATGGGGGTAGATGTCTATAGGTACCAACTGTATGTGGGACTTGCATGTGATTGTGAAACATTTTGCATGCTAATGTGGTGTAGTATTGCTTGCTCTAACTTCTTTTCTTGTTTTAAACTAGCATCTTCTGTACAGAGTAATATGCAGAAATAGGCAAAGAGTTGCTGATCATAATTAATCATATTGTTTCAGTTTAAGTTCACAATAATGGGTGAGACATTAAGAATAGCTGTTCTTCCCTCCAGGAAGGAGAAGGATAAGCCCAGTGACCTTCTCCATAATCAGGTAGGGTTAACTATGCACTAGGTCAAGACAAAGCCACACCAAACAAAGGCAGACAGCACTGACCACTCCACTGGGGACAAATCTATTGACAGTATGCTGCTACACTGGCATAAAGGGTGAGGACACAGCAGGGTGGAAAGACTATATGGTCCCTCCTCAGCAGGAGGGAGCATTGCCATCGCTTTTCTGGGAATTGGAAAGATGACACAGATAGTTAACTGAACAAAGAGGCTCTCGGATTATATCTCTCAGAAGCACATATGGTTTACACCAACAAAAACATAGTTCTTACTCTTTGCAAGAAACAGGCTTGTTTTCCAACAGCTACGTAAGCTGTGGATTCACTGAAGAAATAGGTGTGAATGAATCCTTTGGATCACCCTTTTAAAATCTCCCTGCCTCCGTTAAATTGTTCCCTAAAGTACATTTTCTTGAGTCTTGTGCAGAAAAATAATTAAATATACTCAGCAAAAGTGGTGCAATTAGCAATCAAGACAAGAGGATTAAAGGCATCTGAGGCCAAAGTTAAGTTTCTTTACCTAGAGGCTCTATTCTGCCCTGGTTCATCAGATTGCTTGTTGATCTTTGTGAGACTATATGAACACAAGTTCTACTAAAGCAAAGAGCTTCAAGATGTGTGGTCATTATTCAGATTTAGATAATCAGCCAAGCAGTGGAATATGAACTTTGGATACTCCATGTTACAGTTTATGTCTGTATTTATTGACAGGCATATATATTCACAAAACAACTCCAGAAATCAGAAAAAAAAGGCACTTACCACAATGATTACATTTGTTGCAGGAATAGAAAGATTTTCCACTTCCAAATCTTGACCAGTCATAGCTAACAAATTGAGGGATGGGTCGTAGGCAGGTCTGGGGAAGGTTGATTTAACGATGATTGCAGGGTGCAGCTTGCTTATTTTGGTGTGGGAAGAAGAATGAAAATTTTGTTTGGAGTTCTTATAACTGTCTGCATCCAGACTTTTCTCCACACTCTGCACATGATGATAAATAAACAGAGGTTTCCCACTCTTTCGCTGATGAATTGCCAAGAAGTGGTCATTGTCTCCAGAAAAGGAGCCTGCAGAAAGAGAAATAGTTTAGAATGTCTTGGATATTCTGTAGATGTTCTGTGGATAGCGCTGGAAATCTGATGAGATCTTTGGGTTCTGCAAGATTTGGAAAGAATATTTGTGGAACACAAGAATTCCCTTAAAATCCCGCAATACAATTTTTATAGCAATAGCTTAACAAAACTAGAGAGAGTCTACTAAGTATGTGAAGAGTATCACGTTCTTAAACGCATTTTTACAGAGCTTTTAAAATTTGTTATTTGTACTTCCAGCCAGGGTTACATTTCAAAAATAATGTGCAAGAGCAGAGCACATCTGAGCCAAGTCCAACTTTTTTATCAGCATTGACTCCAATAAGAAAATATATGTAGCCCACTTGCTGATTTATCTAATCAACCAGTAACACCAAAGACGAGAATTTCTGTCATCATCTTTTATATATGGTAACTTGAGGAGAAAGGGCCAAGAATCAGATCAAAAAATTGGATTTAAACATGTGAGAAAGAAAAGAAACGTAAAGTTCAAATGCCCGAGTCCATAAACCTAGTTCTGCTTTCCCTGTTCAGCTGCCATTATCTGCTTAGATTAGGAGGCCTTGTAGTTCCTTTGCCAGCTCCTGTTATTACCCAGCCTACAGCCAAGCATTCCCTGGCCAGCCAATGGAGCAGCTAGCTCTCTGCAGATGAGATATAGGTGTGCGGATTTAGCCATAACTTTCATACTTTGTTGCTGGGTACAACAATTCTTTTAGATTACATGTTTTTAATAAACTGTGGATTAGTAAAAAATAAGTTTCTTTTTATAGTCAAAATAATTCCTAATAATGCCTTTATAAAAGGATCCAGAACTGAAGTTTTATTTGATGTTTTTTCGTGGATGAAACCTAGGAAATCTTCAGTGCCTTTGTGAAGAACAGAACAGCTACAACAGTTAAAACACCCCAGTTCAGCTCCCAGTTTGGAAGTCAAGTTGTCCCTCTGAGTAGAAAAAAAGGTAAAGATCAGCTCCTTTAGGTAAAAAGTAACTGAAGCTACATTAGTCACTTCCTGGAAGAGCACTGTAAGAAACCCACTGTGGTACAAAAGGGACTTTGTGTTCTAAGAAAATTGAACCTGGGGAGCTCGCTCTGTTCGGCTTGGAATTTTCTCTTCAGAAGCTGAATATCTCAGAACCAACAACATGTTTCAATTCAGGTTGAACAAGAAACAATTTTGTTCTATTCAGACTTATTTTTGCCTCTGTGTGTTTTTTCGGTTTTTTTATTGCTTATATAAGTGAATCAAAATAACCAGTCATTGGACAGCTCTAACCAGTACCCTTAGGAGATTTCAGTGTAGGTAATTACATTCTGCTGACCTAATTTCCTCCTGAAATTTTGGTTAAGAAAGTCAAGGACAATACCTTATCTATGCTGTAGTATTGCTGTGTATCACTGGGAAATGCATCCTCTGCCAAAAGTGGGTCCATGTCAGTAGGCAGTGAAATAACATACATCAGCAGAAAATAAATAGGAAGAAGACAGGACACAGAATCATGCATTTTGCAGTACACTTGGAGATCCTCCTAGTATAAAGTACTATATGAAACCTAAAGCTACTCTTTTAAATGGTAAAAAACCACACTGACAATATCCTAGATGACCACTGTGGTCACATGTGTACAGTTGTTGTCAGGTTTTGATTGGGAAGATGACTGAGAGGAAAAAAAGAAGAGAAACTGCAGAGTATAATCTTAAAGACAGCTGAATTTCAAAGCTTGATAAGCTTACTGAGATCTCATTAAACTTTGTGGGGATTGGTAATAATATATAAGAATGTAACTACAGATACATCTGGTGTGTGTGGTTCCTCTTTGCTTCCTTCATTTCTACTCCTTTGTTTCTGAGGGAATTAAAACCGTTGTTCTTCTCCTGTGATTCTTTATATTGCATTTCCTATCCACTGTAATATTTCAGATTCCCCTTTTATTTCATTTATTTTTACTGAAAGAAACAGAAAAAAAAATAATTGAGCATTAGCCCAAATTCTTCACTGATTAAGGTAAATCTCAAGTATGAGTGCAGAGTTAATCCTGACTGAATCCAGAGTAACACAGAAAAACATGAGTGGTTGTGTTGTTTTTGCTGAAACAATAGTTAAAGGAACCTCTGAAAATCTAGCCTGCTCATGAATCTCAGCACTTTTTGATAGCAGTATGTCCATTTCCCCTTAAATCCCAGCAGGCTCGCTTCCATTAGAATTCTACAAATTCCATTGGTGACACAGGTCCCTGCAGCAGACTTGATACGTAATCCATCACAGCAGATTTTCAAGAGGGACAACAAAATATACTTTGGTAATGGCCAATCCTGTATAAGTGGGAAATTAACAAGTCTAATTACACTATATACTTTTTGCACTCACACAAATTTTTACCAGCTGACAGTGCAGAAGCCCAAATACATTCCAAAAAAATTACTAGGCTGAAATTGGTTTTCTGAAAAGTCCACATGGCCCCAGTAGCTCATGTAGGTTACATACGTTATGCAGGTCCCCATGTGTAAATCTTCACTGATCATAGCAGTAACCAGGATTAGACTGGTAACAAAGTGACGTAAGATGCATACTTTCTACATCTTGGACATCTTCCCTAGTTGTGTTAATTATTTCCATTGTCATCAGTTCCCATATTTGTCTTCCATCATCCTTCCTGGAAAGGAAAACTGGAAAAAATGCTGCAAAATTCCCTGTTCTGCTGGTTCGAGCTGTTCTGCTTGCTGGTTCCAACTAGGTGTTCATATTTTCTTAGTTGTCTGCAGAAACATACATGATTCTGTCCTGAATTAAAAACTAAAAATACCCAGTCTCAGAAAAATGATGGATAATGGGTCAGTAGACATGCACGTGAAATACTCATGTGGCCCCAGTATACAGGAAGCACAAATTTTTCCATGATAGTAGATGGATAAACCACAATGATGACAGATAGCACATTCTGCTGAGCCTGTCTTACTCTACAAATGTGTGTTGTATATGCAGAAATTAAAGCTTATAATAGTAAATCTAATCTTAAATATGTTCTGGGCACTTTTGACTGTCACAGTTGGCTTCTGCTTGATAGGGAAATCCCAAGATTTCTCTAGACTTTCTTGAGTCTCTGAATAGTCTCAGACAGTTGACATTTTATTTTAAAGCAACTGGCAGAAAATTCTTAGATTCTTAATTCCCAAATACCTTCACCTTCTCTGAAATAGACAGACAAAATCCTTCAAGATAATAAAGATCCATTAGTAACCCATTAACACAGTAGCAGGATTTTATCTTTTTAAAACATAAAAATATCACAGTTCTACAGATTTATTTTTTTTTAATCTCACGTCCTCTAGAGTCAGAAGCCAAACTTTATTTGACTGGAAGAGTCCTAGTGGGACACAACATTCTTTTGTAAAGCTGACAGGGCCAAGGTAGTGGTGTCTAAAGTCTTGATGTGTGTGAGGTCATTGTCTTAAGTCTTGTTTTTCATTTTAATCTGAATGAATTAGATTTATAATAAGGTATGTTCTTAAACATTACCATTTTCTGTAATGAGGAATATATTTACTATTTGTAGGTAGTGCAGTCACCTCAAATCCATGTGCTACACTTGATCTGTAAGTAAAATGCAAAAGTGAATACAGACAGAGTGCATATGTTTTAAAACTCACACTTAATACTATAACTAGTACTATAATAACAATGAAGTCTCTTTATAGTTGCAGATAACGGTACATTACACAGTTTGAAGTTTTCATGCTAACATGCTAATTGGCAGAAAATGTAGAGGCATTTCATAAGGGAAAAACATGCTGAAACTTGACGGATTGGTTTAAAAGATAAATTTAGCTCAAATGCAATTTGAGTTAGAGTACTTAATGTTATTGCCAAATATTTTCTCATTTTCAGTAAAAAGATTTACCAAAATTTGATTACATTTTGTCAGCTGATCTTCACTTACTTTCTTTTTTCCTTTCTGTTTAGCTTACCATCTGAAAGATGTTCTTCATCCTATACAACCTTTCTTCACACCCTATAAACCAGCCTTAGACTTTGAACAGGCTTGGTCTTTAACACTTCTTGCATAACGGTTCATCTCTTCTTGAACAGCCACCTAAAGTCACTGTGAGAGGTAGATCAATGTATCTATGCAGACCATCAATCAATCGTTTCCAATAGTGCCAATGTTCCTACAGCCAGGAGATTCATTTCCTGCCTCCTTTTAGTCCATTGAGATGGATATGGTCTCACATCCTGCAGAGTAGAGCTTGCAGTTCTCTTTTGTCCATATAAGGGCCAAGGAGATATTGACTCGGAAGAAGAGGAAAAAAATAATATCTTTTAGCATCCATGTTCGACTACTTAATATCATGCTAGACATTTATGAGCATGGCTCTAAATCTTATGAGTCCTAATGGCAAAGATACTAAGGGAAATGCTAACTACTGGTAATTTCTAGACCTAGGATAAACAGACTTCTGTTTTAAGGTTTAAAAGACTTCTGTCTTCTCTGGGTTGTGAAGACTGTCCCTTCTGGTGCAGGCAAGGGGACCTTCCTTTGACTGTAACTTTAAAAGATACAAAAGTCTATTGGTTTATCCCTGTTTCATCTATATTACTGGAAAAAAAACAACATATATCAAGAGAAGTCAACATATCTGGTGGGAAAAAAAATATTTTAAATGATTCTGAAAGCACAAATGAAAACAAAAATTGTCTAGAGGCAATATGCCTTGCATCAGTACCATCTAGTTAACAGTGTGTCTTACTGTCAGCAAAGCAGTTCACCAATCAAATCTAAATCTCATTAAGATAGGTTATGCGGTTTTAGCCAAACATAAACTACCATTAATTTTAGCAAGGTTGACCAAGAACTATTAGTAACAAAATGCAGTTAAATGGTGGCAAAATATTACTTCACTTTCAGCTGGACAACAGAACGTACTTTTAAAAGTGTTTTCATGAAGGAAACCAGGCAAACCTGGTCCTAGAAAAGCAAAGAGTAAATAACCCAGTGATCACAAACCTCAATAATTTCCTAATGCATTTACTGAACATAATCCCCAACATCAGCCCTGCCTTTGCAAAGGCAAAATTGTATCACAGAGGTACAGGGATCAGTCCTACATATGAAAAGTCCTGCACTTTCCTAGCTAGGTCTGGTAATCGAAAGGCCAGGCCTTTTGCAGCAAAGGAACAGTATCCACGATGTCGAAATTCAGAGCAAGTAATCTACACCAGAGAAAAGCAAGCACAGAAAACGACAACTGTAAAAATTTGGAAAACTATTTTGATTTGCCCTTGAAAAAAATGCCCAGAACTTTCAATCAAAATGAAAAATTCAGGCAAAATAAATTCCTACCAAATGTGTGTACAGATGTGTGATGCACATATATGCAGGTGTACATACAAAATCTTTTCTTTGTGTGTGTTTATGCATGTGAGAGTGAGCAAGAACACGCACATGAGAGAGAATCAGAGCACTCCCCGAGAGAGAGAGGCACTACACGCAAGAGAAGGAGGGGGAGAGAGATATGATTGCAAGGATTTTTTTTCCTTTTTGAATAAGCCATTTGCTGAAAATAGAAACAACTGCAAATTCATTTTTGCTGATTTTGTCCTTTTCAGTAGGAAAAAAAAAGCTCTGGCCAAAAATATGCACAGATACAGTGAATTTGAACTAAGCACGAGTGGTGTATTTTTGAAAAAGACACTTTACATCATGGTTTTATGAGACTATTGCCTGACACATCAATAACGAAATTGGATACTACAGACCATCGATTTCACTAGGTCTGCTCATGTGAATTAAGAGAAGAGCCAAGGGTCCCAAAGGCACTTAAGCATTCTGCCATACTTACGCCCTGGCACTAATGTACTGTATAGTCTCACATTCGACTTTTTTTCCCAGAAGGTGTAAGACAGTGCTGCATCAATTTGCTAATTTTGCAATTACTGTAATTTTCCAAATGAAGGTTGTGGCTAAATTCTGCTTTATATAACATGGCTATGTAGTATCTCAAAAAATATTTAGTATCTCCACAGAAATCTGTAACTGGTATGAATGGAAGTTAAGTTCAGTCTTGAGGTTTTGGTTGTATTTTTTTGTAGCAATTCTTTAGAAAATCACACTGAGGATTCCTGAACAGATGTTATTAAGCTTCTCCAATACTCATTCCAAAGCCATGCTGAAAATCCTACAGGACAATGACTGTGCTTTATGGAGTAAGTATCCTACCCTTCCTTCTAGTCCCCCATATCAAGCCTCATAACAACCCTGTAGAGGGGGATCACCACTAAACACAGCCACCTGCTGCTAACTCATTAGCTGCTTTCTAGAGAGACAGACTCCCCCAAGATCCCAATTCGTGTTTTTTCAGCAAGTCACTCTCCAGAGAAGCTGGAACCAGCCTTTGCTGCCTGAGATATTTCAGTCTCCTCATAATACAACAAATACAATTAGGTAGGGATTCCAAGATCACAAACCTCAATGAATTCCTAATGGATATATTGAACATAAAACTCTCAGAGAAGCTGATGTTTTTCAAAATCATGAATAGCAAGAATTTCCATATCTAAGTCTCTTTTTTAGCTAAATACTTTCTCAAAAATATCGAGATACTGAACTTTAAGACTGTCTCCCTAACAGAGTTAAAGAGATAGAAGACTACTCTCTTATTATCCATGAGTCTACTAGTAAAAGGCACAAAAGCCTATCTGTTCTAGTAAAAGCACCCAGTAATGGCCAGTGATACGTTTTCTAAAGAAGGCAGTTACAAGTATCAGCTTTGTTTAGCTTATGTTAGTGTAAAGAAGAAGAATTCCAATATATTTTTAAAAACAATAGCTCCTTTGCATTTGCTCTAAATGTATTTAGAAGCTAGTATTACTCACTCAGTAGTATGAGGTTACTGAAATGTATCTGATTGTGAATTAATTTTGTGCAGATCATGCCTCAACCCTAGAAGTACAGTCCCAAGATTTTCTTATTTTTGTGACACAGCTTATGCATTTTTTTTAGAAAATATGTCCCCCAGCACTTAAGTAGAAACTGCAGTCCACTCAAGACATTTTCAACCATGAGAATACCGTGCAGTATGCATCTGACCAGGAAAGCTGAAATACTAGTTTCTGGTCAGCAGAACTTAGTAAAATCACCCTGTGGACTTCGGTAATGATTAACTGAGAACCAGCCTAGCTTATTTTCAATATATGTGTCTATAAATGTTTCTATACCAAGTGAATTACTCCCAAAGGAGTGTCAAAGAAATTTCAGGTTTGATATAAGCAATCCTCATGCTATTACAGCATTGCCCCAAGCAGATAAAATGCCACTATTTCCTACCTTGAATTTTACCTGATTCAGCTGATGGCTTGGGAAATGGATCCATCAAGGAGTCAAGACAAGGATCTACATGCTTTCCCTCTGAAAAGGCTAGTAGGGAAGTACTGGTCCATATGAATTTAAGGTGTCAATGCATCTCTTCACTGATGAAGAGAATAATAAAATGAAGTAACAGAAGCCCTTAGCAAACTAGTGTAAGGCCTTTGCTGAAGAAATCATGACTTAGATGACCTGACCAAGTCTTCACCTGTTAACTCAGCTTTTACAAGACCAGAGTTTCCTAATCTTAAATGCAAGTTCTGAAAAATTGCTCTCTTAAAGAGTGATTTTTAATGTAAGACAGGTAGTGGGTTGATATTATGATTAACTGAGTAAGTTTGTTTCTAGTCCAGTTGATTTTCCTAACCTACTTTCTGTGATTGGATATGTAATTCATCTTATATTTTCATTCTGTTCATGAAGTTTGTTAAAAAATAAAATTTGGTGAAATAGTTAATTAGTTGAGTAATCTGGATGGCGCAAACGGTTCTAATTACAAGTTAGTCTAATGCATCACTTTGTGGGTTTGCTACCACCTGCTATTCTTTTAAAAGGAAACAATGCTTCATAGTCATCTTGGGAGACATTAGTTTTTTATTGCAAGAAAATGTATTAGATCATACCTGCTAAAAAAGAGTATAATCTGCTCTGCCTTGTAGTCTCTCATGCAACACATAATATAAGTTGAAGGCTCATGCTGACCCGTAATAAGTAGCTACAGATTTAGGTCTTCACCCAACAGCAAGTGCTATGTAGGTTGATTATTTCACCTGCTGCACTTACTAGAAGGGCCTAATTCTGTTTTCAGAGATGCGCACACAACTGTCTTTGATTTCAGAAAGAAATATAGGGGTATACCAACAGCACAATTGGATTTAACTTTCTGTTTACACAGCTGTCGTGCTTTATTGGAATGAGTACCTACATCAGCTTAGTAAAGTGGTACCTTTTCAAGCACATTATCACATTTCTGATCAGAATATGACAAGAATATTTTCCATTTTTTTTTGTGTGAACACATATGTGGCTACTGTAACATAACCATAGCAGAATTGTCTTCCAATTGCAAACCAGATTTGCAAGGTGACATGCATTACTTTTCCATTACAAAGTACTATTTAAACACATTACAGAATTAATTATTTTTGCTGTAGCATTAGCTCAAGAAAATGTAGACTTATGTTTCCTCTAAAATGCATTATCACCCACTGATGTCAAGGGAGATTTTGTTCATGTCTGCTGACAGTGTCTTTAGCGTTCCCTAGCAGCATGCCTTATGTATATTCAACCTCAGAACAAAAAAGCCAAGCAGTTTCCACCCCACTACAAAAAAATGGGCATTTGGGATAGATTTTGTGATCTAGCACTAGTGGCAATTAAAATGCATTTTGTAATATCACATGAACCAAACCTGCAAAATCACCGTCAATAATGCGGATGTTTAGACAATACATAAACCATGACCACAGTGGTAACCTGTGTAAAGATCAAGTTTTCTATTTGCTTCAGACGAAACAGAAATCTTAGCAGTTTATACATGCTATGTTGTTTCTTTGTGTGACATCTTCAATAACTTCCAACAACAGCAAGTTTTATGCAGCCCTGCCTTAGAGGAAGCACAGCTCTTGCTCTCAATGGGAGCTGTGCCCAATATGCAAAAGTTGAATTCAGCTCCTCTCAGTCCTCTCTGTTGCCTTTTGTGAAACAAATATTACTCAAGATTGTCCATAGAGCAAAGTAACAACACACAAACATCTATTTTCCTCTCTTTTTCTCATTATTAGAGACAATTTCATAATAAAGGCCAAGGTTTGTTTGTAAGCATTCCCAGTAACTTAATGATACAACTAAAACTTAGTAGGAAAGTAAATCGCTTACTAGTAGAATATAAACCCAGAGTAGAAAAATTAATCATATAAAAACTTGACGCAATGTCCACTATTAATAGAGGATACACTGAAATTAGAAGGCATGTTATGTCAAATAGAGTCTGTACACTGTTTGTACAGATGATCATTTTAATACATGTTGTAAAAGGACAAGCTAAAAGCAGCTTAAGGCTTATTCAGAGGACAAAATGCTCCCTGACTTTCAGACAATAATCTCTTGCACGTAGGAATATGACAACATGAGCTTCCCAACTATAGGTATACAGGAAAGAGGCTCCTGAGATGTTATGCAGTGTAGCCTAATATTCCAGGGCAATAAAATACCAATAACTGAGGCAAACCACTTTTCCTGACAACAGCCAACAAATGAATGCAGTGCTCACTTCGTGATGTATCCATATAAAGAACTATTTTTGCACCATGGCTTATTGGGGGGAGGGGCATACACATTCATACATTGCTTCCACATTAAAAGAGAAATGAAGTTCAATTATTACTTTTAATGGTTCTGCCATAAAACAACGCAATTAGTTGCATCTTCACAGCCTCTCCTGATAAAAACCTTCAACATTCTGGGGAGCCAAAGAATTAGTACACAGGGAGTGCATTCAATTGTTTTTGTTACTTCGGGGGAGTTAAAAGCAGAGTGCAACAGCCATTTCCTACTTCAGAAGTAGCTATGGTTGCCATAAATGATAAACCAAAGAAACACTTCATCTTTGCTGATGGAGAACTTAATTCAACCATACAGTTTCCCCAGATCTTATCGCCTTCTAAGAGCAGAGATACTAAAGTCTGCATAGGAGAGAGACACTCTGAAAAATAAGCAGATTTTCACAATTGAAGAGAAGCCCAAGATTTATGCCAGAAATGCAAGATCTGACTACCAGAATGAAACTGGCAGTGGAACTTCATGTACATACTGGGGCACTCATCACTCACCATATTTCTGAATGAGGCACACGCTTTGCTAGCAAAGCAGAGAGAGGATTTATTATCACTGCTATAGTCGAAATGCCTGCTGTCGCAGCTGAAATTTCCCTTCCTAAAAATCCTGCTGCCACGAGCAAACGCAAGTAGCGATGTCTTTCCTCCAACAATATTTTTAAAAAAAAAAAAAAAAGAAGAAAAAGAGATGGGGACGTGCGGTTTTCTCTCACTGTCCCAGCCCTCGGTCGGGTCAATGCTATCCGGAGCCTGAGGGAGAGCATCTTTCAGCACCGTGGACAGCGGGCGGCCACGGTGCTGAAAGGCGCCCGCGCCGAACAGGGCTGCCCGCGGTTCACTGTACTGAACGCTCCCGGTGCTGGCGGTTGCCGGTAGCCGTTATATTTCCCTCTCAGCGAGCCCTCCGCGGAGCCGCCCCCGCCGCCACAACAGGTGCCCGGCGCCTTCCCCGCCCCCCGCCGGTCGCCCCCGCTCACCTGCGGCGCGGAGGTGGAGCAGGAGGCAGAGTGCCCGGAGGCACGCGGCCGCCCGCCTCATGGTGCGAGCTGCGCTGAGGTGAAGCGAGGCGAGGCGAAGCGAGCCGGACAGTGCCGCGCCACCGCGTCCCGCTCCCCGCCGCCCCCGCCAGTGAGCATGCCTGGGGGCGGGATGCGCATGCGCAGAGGGGGTCGGGGGGGTGTAGGGCGGCGAAGAGGGGGTGTTCCCTCACCTGCCTCTTCGGCGCGGGGTGAGGCGAGGGAGCGGCGGTGACTGCGCCGAGCTCATCCCCACACACACCGGGAGACGGGGTTGTGGAAGGGACAAGTGGAGCCGAGGTGCTCGGGAAGGAGAGGAGAAGGGAGAGGTCTCCGGTTCCAGTCGGAGCAGGAGGCAATAGCGAAGGCAGCGGGTGCTCCACCACCTCGCAGTCGAAGCAGCAGTTCGTCGCAGCTGCAACGAAGCGGTGGGTTTTGCCTCTCCCCGATATTGCAGCACTGATGAGGCTCCTGTCTGACGATTTGACACGTCTGCGAGGACTCTGATGATGTCTGGTTTTGTGCATGCAGCAAATGTTGTAAAATAAGCAGCTAGCAAAACCTGCATGATGGAAATCGCTGCTGATACAGAAAAAAAGTAACAGCTGCTTGGGATCTGCTGAACTCCAGGCAGTGTTTCAGATCAGACTGATGCAACACTTACTCAGAAGACACTCAGGAAATTTGATTGCATGGGTATCAAGGACCCACACAAAGAGGCCAAACATGAAACATTCCTCTAACAAGATCATTTTCTAAAGTTGAGTTTAGTTGATCAAAAGAGTCACTGGAGGCTAATCTTGAGAGGAAGCAGCAGATGTATCACTCAGTGATCAGTCTACAGACTCTTGCTGAATGTGGCACACAGTGTATGCACATGATCAGGTCTGTGGCTGAAATGATTATCCTAGTTAGAAAATAACAAAGGAGCTTAACACAACTTGTTTGCTTCTAACTGCCTATAAATGAAACTTTGTGCAAAATTTTTTTTGAAAAACAATGGGAAGGGCTGATATCTGGATGTGATTGTATGTGTGACTGTATGTATGCAAACGAGCTTCCTTTACCAGCCTCCACACGGCTGTTCACATATGTATAGACAGTTAGGTCATTTGCTTGACAGCAACATAGTGAGAAAAGGCTTGCATCGGAAGACAGCACTTGAGCTTGAGCTCTGCCCAAAACAAGGAAATAAAATGATCAAGGGGATTTTTGAATAAGGAGTGGTATTTGAGCCTAGCCATCTCAGTAAAATGTCATTTGTAGGTATTTTTCCTCAGATGCCCTGCTTAGTCATGGGATTTCTGTTGCTTCCTCTACTGAGACGACAATTTGCTGTGGGTATATATAATACAAATTGCAGCACATCCTGTTCCAGTGTAATCCTACTAGTCCTGACTAGAAAAAATGAAAGCTAAAGGAAATGAAAGGAAGAATTTTGCCTGTGCAGTGCACCCCACTTGTGATCCCACAACTGCAGTTCCTGTGTGCCCAGGCCTCAGACATAGACATACAGGAAAAACAAGTAGGGGGCTGTACTTAATTCCCTCATTAACTTGTGCAGTACAAATTACAACTGAGCCAGCTCCTGGGGAAAGACTCAAGAAAAATTTATTTACAGCCATCTGATGTTTTGTTATTGTCCACAAGTCATCACCTTTGTGTGTTCTAGGTAAGGATTTAGGGTCAAATATGTCAACAGTGTAACTCCACTGACTCTAATGGTATTGATTTCTCCCCCTGTGGTTACAGATGAGGCAGCTGTGGCTTCATAGGACTGAACACTCTAGCAATATCTATTTACCCCACTTATAGAGCCCTAAGGCACAAAAGCCAGATGACTCACCACAACTCTCTTAAGAAAACTGTTTTTCATAGGGGAAATGTCTTGAGATAAACCCACATCCAAGAAAACATTTATGCTTCCAACTCATTCTTAAACTGAATTCAATGGGAAGCTAAGACTAAATAATTTGCTGCATTTTATCTCAATGCATTCCTTTTAAAAGGCAGTCCCATCAACAAAAAATGGAAGCATTACTGTGGAGTGGGAAGCTGTTACACAGAAAGTGAGATAACACGTTGCATCAGCTTGAATTCTCTAGCTTCACCGATTTATTTTTAATTTATTCTTTTAATTTCCAAATACAGAACATGATATTAACAGAGTGGAGATCACTAGTGTGTGGCTTACTCCGAGAGAGTGTATTTTCTAGAGCTGAATTAATGTTCAGCTGAATGCTGAACATTACCATATTTATAAGTGAGGTCTATGGTATGGGATACCACTTATTTTTTTCAGTATTTTTTCCATATTCCCTTCTTCTCTTCTGATGTGACAGATTGAGTATGCTTCTGAGAAGTCACACTTGATACAGATTACAATTAAGAGAGGCTGTTCCAAGTGTTAGAGTTCTTACTGTTTTCCTCGTCTGTCACACTGGGTAGGCCATCTTCCTTCTCTGGGAATCATTTTCTATTAGACTTCCATTGACAAATTGCTTTAAGAGGAAACTAGAACAATAAAATACAAATTCAAAACCAATCTTCAGTTTAAGAGGAGTGATACATAAACTAACAAGCAGAGAATATATCTGAAGAAGAGAAAATCACACTTTTGTCTAAGATGAATAACATGGATGCTCATATCTGTTGCCCCTTGACAAGCTTCAGCGGAAAACTGAAGCACTATGTAGTAATAAATGAAAGCAGATTGGAGGAGGAGGGGTGAAGAGGAGGTAATATGCATAGATCAAAGGATTCTTTGGAGAGATGAATACAAATCAGCATAATAACTGCTTTTTGCTGTGTGCATGTGTGTGCATACAGCGATCTCAGCAGAGGAAAGCTCATGACATGTACAATTAGGTCTCACACTAAATAATATTGCTAGAATGGGAAGAGAGATTATTTTAACAGTGCAGAAAGGCAACTGCTACATGAAAAGTGTCAGGAAGTAGCTTGTGTCCTGAGAGATTGCCTGTGGGCAAAATCATTATTGTACCAATGCAAATGCCATTATAGGTTTACAACCTTCTAAAGTGGTTTGAGACACTCCAGCGTTTGGGGTTTTTTTGATGAAATATCTAATATAGACATGAAAAACTGACACTGACTAACCTTAAAGACAACAAAAGCTTTGACAGATTAAGAGAGAGAGTGAGAGAGAGGATGCCAGGGTATTTGTGGCTATGTGTGTAAGTCTGAAACTTCAAGACCATGATCCAGATTTTGTCAAGATCATGTTATAATTTCTATGTATTTTTTTTTTAATGAAAATAACTATAACTTAAGTAGAAACATTTCAGTCCTGTTTCATGAGGCTGTTTGGAAAGAATCAAACAGATTAAGGAGTATCTGACCAAAAACTATCTGTTAACGACACAAGACAAACCTCTGCTAATCCCCAGTGCCAGCAGCTGAAATACTACTGAGACGTGTAAGGCGCTAGGGTAACACTAACCAATACTGAGGGCAAAAGATCAGTACTTGCAAATGCATTTAGCCGTGCTGGTTGCTTCTCTTCTGGCACCTAGTTTAATTCATGCATTTAGGTTGCTAGCAAAGCTACATTATTTTCTTTTGGTGAAGATGTTTATCTCCGGGTCACCTACTTTCCAAAGAAATACCCAAAAGCTGTGGCATTCTACACTATCTTGAAGAGTTTACAATGCTGCAGAAAGGAAGGGGAAATCTAGTTGGCAATTCAGATGCTGGTTATGGCTTTCTCTGTACTTTCTGTGTGAAGGAGGAGAGGGGTAAATGTGATGTGAAGCTGCTTATTCCTACCAGGTTGATGATAGCTGGTCTCAACATTCTGTAGTTAGTGGTAAAATACTTTTAAACAGATTTGAAATAATAAGGAAGGCTATTTATCTTCTTGCCCTTGGCAGAGTCTTTCAGCATTGTTTCCATCTGAAGTCTAATTGTGCAAATGTGCCAGAAACGTCAGCTTATCTTTCTGCTGTGGTGTATTAGCTCTTTCATTGTTTTGCCTGAAAGCGGGACATGAAAACATAGGTCAGAATATTCCATATGTAGGTGTAGGATTTACTTCACCTAACCTGAAACATCTGCAAGGTAGTTATCTTCCTCTGGTCTAGTCATGCTGAGCTCCTTTTATTATCAAGAGAGAGAAATGGGAAGTCTTAGAACATATTTCATCTGACCTTTTTTAGATGTCAACCTTGGGATGAATCATGCCCCACAGTGCTGATTTTTCTCCACTGACAGTAATGGGAATGTAAGACAATTAACTAACATGTAGATATGAGTATTTACTCAGGTGACTTCTGTATTTTCTTACAAAGTTGTTTGCCTGGGCATTTTTTCCAGATTTCTAATTGGAGATATCTATGGTTCTGAGTTAATGATAAACAATCCTCTACAAGGACAAATCAACAATTCGATGTTAGCAGAGGTACCCATTAAAAAGGTATTATCTTTAATGAAGCCAAGCTTTTGATCGAAGCTAAGAGCTATTTTGAAGTCATATTGTTGTTATCATAAAACACTGTCCCAAATTTGTCAAAGTTATAAGAACTAACTTTTTCAGTGTGTGTACTTGAGGGTTTCTGGAAGCGATGACTGCTGTTTGTTTTCAGCTGAAAGCAAAATTCTCTCAAAATTTCATCTGCCCTGAATATACTCCAGTTCTAGTTGCTGGGTGGAATGCTTTTGCGCCATTCCATCAGAGTGAAACTGTGTGCTTCATTGCAAAGGAAAGGGGACTTCCTTCTAACTACTGATCTTAGCAACAGGGAGTCACAAGGTAGTAGAATGGAATATAGGGAAACTCTTTCCCTAACTGTTCTTGGCAGTTTAAAGGAGAAGCTAAAAGGGGAATATCAAAATAGGTATGAGTGAAAAGTATTAGGAACATGAGACAGCACAGGTATTAATACTCTGATGCAGTCTGATTGAAAAAACAAATCTGAAATACAGTAGTGGATGTGGGAAAACACAAGAGATGTGACAAAAAGTGGTCAGGGAAACAGGAGGAGATGGCAGCAAAACCATGAGGGTCTGTGGACAGTAAAATAAACACTATAGTTTGGAAAAGAATGACAGATTCTTTGTGGGTTGAAAAAAAATCATGTTCCAATTTGATGAGCAGCAAGTAATTTTGTACAAACAAAGCTGCCCTCTGCCATTTATAATCTGGAGAAATTTTAATAAAAAAATGAGAGGCCAACATTTAGTATTTATTTCTCTTAATGCCACTTTGAGGACTCCAGTCCTGCTTTCCTAGTCACGTGGGCTCACTTGCCAACATACATGGGACACAGTGATTAAAGACAAGGAAAATAATTGTGCTTATTAACCATGACATTTTAATTGATAGAAAAGGAAAAGAAAAACTAAGAACAGAGCACAAGCTAAAGGAATGACTATTTCATTTAAATTATTTTTATTTATCATTTCTATGGGAAGGCCTTAAAAAAGACTATATCACTGAGTAAAGTCTAACCGTATGGAGTCCAGAATATCTACTTCTTCCAAGTAGCAGCAAGTCTTAACATAAGTAGAAAGGTAGCCTATAGGTGAGGATCAGCAGTTACAGCTGAAGATTAATCATGCTTATGTAATGTGTCATCACAGGTAACCTAACGCGTAGGCTTATAGATGATCAATGAATAGAAATTCTAAATCTTATAAAATCTGAAAAGTGATTTTATAAAAATAAGCTACTTGAGGAGTTGTAAAATAGGATATATCTCAATAGTCTTATATAAAAACCCAAGTCTTTCTAATGTTCTCTGTTCCACTTAATATTTTAATGTAAATAATGGATCAATATCCTAGTAGGAACTTCAAAATAGATGTATCAATCTAATTTCTTGCCAACAATTTACCACTTTGTCTTTCATAGGACAATACAGTCTTGTCATCATATTACAGAAACATTCATGAAAAGAAAATCAGTATTCCCAAGTGATATATTGCTTCACCATTTGTCCTTTTTTATCTAGCTATTTCTTCATTTGTATAAGCCAATGGACACACTGTGAAAATTGCAGTAAACTTGAGAATAAGAACAAATGCTTTCTTTGGCTACTTGCTTTGTTATTTATTTTTTTTTTTTAACTTCAGAAAAGGAGGAGCCCATCAGGTCAAAGTATGGACTTCTTACTGTCTATAGACTCTTCATCCACTAACAGACTCCTGATGTGTTTCCATAATGTGACATCAAACTCAAACTGTGCCCATCTTTGCTACTAATAAATCGATACGTTTTCTTTTGTTTCTGAATATAATATTTTTTTTCTTTTAAAGTCTAGAATCTTTCTGATACTCAACTCTTCTATAAGGTTTATTTTCTTGAAAATAAAGTTCTTTCAGGCTTCTGAGACAGACCTTGCTCTTTCCAGTGACATACAATGGTGGTCCAACTCTTCCTCAGTTGCTTTTTCTCTTTCTTTATTATTATGCAAACCACTTCCAAAAATAATTGAATTCCTAAAAAGCACAAAGCTTTTTATACACTTCACAACTTGCAGCATAAAAGGGAATAGTATCAAAAATTTAAGAATTTTAATTTTTTGCCTTGAGTCTTTAAGAAATATGTTTTGTAGTTCAGGGATAATGCATTTAATCTTTTTAACAATTGAAACTGATCCTTAACTAACAAAGGATGTCAAATTCCTTTGTTTGTCCAGGAATGTAATTTCTCAAAAACCTAACCAATAATTACATGTTTTTTATGTTCTCTAGTCATCACTGGTATAAAAATAGCCACAGATACCTTTTCAAATTGAGAAAAAGAATATAACAAGACTAGAATGATTTAACATTAAAATTTTACTAGTAACCGTCTTTGAATCAATATTGCTGTTTTTCTCTCTGCTTTGCTACCAGAAAATAACTACTAAGCCCCAGGCAAAGTGCATCACACATCCTCCAGCAGCTGGTATTCTGAAAGGGAAAATAGCCCACAATGCTCAAGTCAAAAGAACATTGTCCGTGTAATGATTTCAAATTGTTGACTCTTGGGATTCTGTACAATTCCAAGTTATTTATAAAATACAAATTGAAGAGAAAAATCCTCCTATATGGAATGTTTCAATTGAAACATTATGTTTACACTTACACAGCCAAGCCAAATACCTCATTGTTTAGACTATATTGCTAAATCTTACACACTTTTAAAACAGCTGAGAATGGCTAAACATAGTCTCACTGCTCTAGCTCTGGCTTTTTTGGATAGAATCCTAGGTCAAACCTCTCATGTGACTTTTTAATCTGACAGGAAGCTGCATTGGATTCCTAAATTATTGTCTAACAACCCCCACTTGGACATTTAGCATTAACATTAAAAAATTTCCATCCATTGCTTTATTTAAAATATGATCTCTGAGGAGACCATAAACTATGTGTACTAGGAGCAAGGAAGGAAATAGCAAAGCACATGCCTATTGACAAAATGTCTTCACTGCTGAAGATTTATTCTTAAAGCACTAAGGTTTTCAAAGACTGCACCATAAGATAAATTTTCTCAGGACCTGATCTAGCTCCTTCCACAGTGCATTTGTCAGATTGTTGGTAGTGTCAAGAAGAAAATTGATTTTTATCCCTCTGTCCTACAAACACATTCTGTCACATGGCTATCGTGGGCCCCCATAACCTGGCTGCCACACAGTCTGGCTCCTGTGTCATATTTCCACTGTTATCTTGCTACTCTTTCTCTCATTACAGTGAACTTTTCAGTAGATCCCCACAGGAAAGCCCTGTGAGAGAGACTAGACAAGATTTGAGAGACTATGTTGGTGGCAGCATGGTTGTCACAGTTGGCAGTACTCGTCAAAGAAAAAATCAAGCTCTTTTCTGAATGCAACAGCCATCTTTCACAAAATTAATTGTATCTTCCTTGTAAAGATTAGAAAATATTCTAAAGGTGTGTTTGACTCTGTCACAGTGTTACAGAAGTGTTATGGTAGCAAAGTCAAATGTGCAGGGAAACATCAGATTAAGTTTTTTCCAGTAAACTTTATTTTGATTCAGTTGTGCCTACCCATTAAAATGCAGCTTCCATGAGATGGCCACATACTACAGTTTTCCTTAGGATAAAACAAAAAGAGGCGTAATACAATGGGATAGTCTTCCAATTCTATTTTTGACATTTGAGATACTTACACTGTGCACACTTCCAGCATTTTCTGCAAGAAAAAGAAAAGACAAGAAACCAGCAGTGTAAATGACATGGCACAAGAAACGAAACAAAACTAACATTATAAGGGGTATTTTGTCCATTCAAGAAGCTTGTGATGACATTTATGTAAAAAAACTTCTCAACCTCCAGTTTCAGAGAATACATTGCCCATAATGTAAAGATTTAATTACCTTTATTTTTCACCAGTCCAAGCCTTCTCATCTTTACTGTTGAGATTCTTCAAATGCTGACATGTCATAATCTAGGTTTTAAAGGATTCTGCCTTTTTATACTAGCATTAGATGTAGAAATATTGTTTCTTTAGACTTAGATTTCTTTGAAAAACACTGCTGAATTTGGATAGTATCTTTCAGAATACTAATGAAATATATGTAATTTATGTAATAAAATACATTATTACATGCTGTACAGATGGGTTTGGATATAATGATCACTTACAATGCAGCTGAAAGATTGCGTCTCTAGTTTTTTAAAGACCAAGTGTTATTGAAATGTCCAGCTGTGGATACTGATGGAGTGGTGAAGATTTCCAGTTTGGTGTATGCTTACCTCAAAACCATTTATTACCCTTTAGTGGGCCCTAGACAACACCAAGTGCCACATAGCTGCTTGCTCTCTCCTACCCATGCCCCACCCTAGTATAATGGGGAGGAGAATGAAAAATAAGGGGTAAAGCTCATGGGTTGGGATAAAGACAGTTTATTAAAACAGCAAAGGAAGATAAAAAGAACAATTACGAGAAAAGAATATACAAAGTGAATGATGCTCAGTGCAACAACTTATTACCTTGAAAACTGACACTCACCTTCCTCCTGAGCACCGATTCCTCCTCCTGGCCTGCTCCCCCAGTTAAATACTGAGCATGACGTCATATGGTGTCAAATATCCCTTTGGTCAGTTTAAGTGAGCTGTTTCACCTGTGCCCCCTTCCAGCTTCCTGGACACTTCTCACTTTACTAGGAAGAATGTTAACTCAGCTGAAACCAGTACAAATCCCTAAGTTTGTTTTGTGATTCACTGAGGTCTTTGGGAATTTTTCCTTCACAGCAGCCTTTCCAGTTCTTTTTCACACCCCTTCCCCCATCCAGGGGGGCCTTGGAAGGTCATTCCAGTCATCACTTATTTACAGACCTGCAATGTAAATGCATAATATTTTTAGGTACAAAAGCATTTTATTTTAAAGTTCTAAAATCATCATTCTTATATAGTTGTGTCCATACACTCTCACAGTCCTGGGCTGAACCCCGGTAGGGAAGGAAGGTGCTGGCTTTACCTGATGGATGAATTTGAACTAGTATGTGGAGAAGTCCCTCCAACTGCAAGTGAAAGTGAATATGGCTACATGTCCTGGGATCTCCATCAGGAGAAGGCAGCAGTGAGTTCTGCCAGGAGCTTCCCAGGCACCAAGAAACAGAAAATCTACTGGAAAAGTGCTGAACTAATGAACCACATACACTGTGTGGTTTCCTGGCTGATGCAGCTCCTGACCATTTGACAGCTTGATGCTTGTCACCTAGGTAACTCTGCTACAACCATAATTCCTCTGCTACAGCAAATCTGTCCCAGGGCACATAACTACATTTTATTTATCATGCTTAAGTCCTCTCTTCGAAGACACCCCACTCGCTCACCATTCTGACTCACAGCTACTTTGCCATTTACATTCATTAGACCCTGTCAGAGAGGAACAGTTGAGACTGAAGGAACTATAAAGTTAAAATAGCAGAAAAATAAACTAAGCCCAAGTAGCAGGCTCAGTCTTAAAGACTCCAGGGAATGTTCAGTATCAGTCAGAGCATGCACTAGATGTCACTGTTCTCCAGAAATAAATGTGTGAGCATTTTTTTCTGGCTGTAAATATCACAGGTCTTTAATCAAATAGTCCAGTAATTCATACTTTTCAGAAACCAAGATAATCTACAAAATATCCGTAGTTCGGCAAAAGGTTTCTCCACATGCCTTAGCTCACTTGCACTGTCTGATTTTCCTCTCACTTATCAAGAATAACTTCTCTCAAAATTGAATAGTGGTGCTAGTTCATGGCTGTAGAAGAATCCTGCTGTTTTTGTTCTTTTACCTAAGCATACTTTGTAAAATCTGCGCTTTAGAAATAGAGTGATATCAAAATGAGCAACACAGCATTTTAAACTGCCTGGCTGCATGTATACTTAGTATGTTTTCACTCTGAAGATAAGTAAATTAAAAATATTTTGATGACAATTTTGTCCAAGTGCTTAATTTTTGGCATTTAAATTCCTGTGTCTAAATTTGAAGTTAGGCTTTTTAGGCTCCCTGTTTGATCACTAGAGAGCAACTGGGTCTCCCACAGTGATTCAGAAAGGAAGCACCATTCATGTGGTTCTGGAAGAACTTCTGTATTTCCAGTGGGTACTTCAGCAGCTCAGGGAGAGATGGCTTTTTTACCTGAGCACATAAAGTTACATGAATAAAATTTGGCAGTGTGAGTTCTCCCATGCATACTGGACTGGGTTGTATCCATGTATTATAACTTAGAAATTATGCTACTAACAAGAAAACTGACTGGAAGAAGAGGCAGAGGAGTTGCTACCAAGGTAATCATCTGCGAAGAGGATAAACGAGTTATGTCGGGCTGTGTTAAACTTGGCTCTTTAGAAAATATTTCAGAACATTGTATGTTCACAGGCAGGCTACAGCATGGATTCACTAATAACTGCCAGATTTGGCACTCCTTTATTCATGTTTTCTAAATCAATAAACATTACAGGGGGGCACAATCCAATCTAGCAGTCACTCAAGTGTGTCCAGAGCATCATTAGTGCATAACAGCATGTTTCAACGTGGGGGGCCACAGCGCTGGCTTGAGGCGGTTAAGCTTAGGTGATCTGACTTGCCTTGTGCACAATCTACTGCTCCCTAGTGACTCTGTTACTTTTATATAGAGAAACTAGGCTGTGAATCACCCTCAAGAGTGCAGTTCAACAGCATTTTAAGCTGAACTAAGCCAGTGGTGTAGCAAGTCGCTCCTCTGCCTCTAGCTGTACATTCTTGCTCTTGTGTCTGGTAGGTAGTGAGCTGGCTCAGCCAAAAAATTAATCCAGAGGAAAACATCAGATTAATTTTCTATTTTGGATAAGCTTCCTGAAGAGATTTGATGTTTAGCCACAGGATCAATGCAGGGGGGAACATGGAACTTTGCCGCTAGGGTGGTAGAAACCAAGACCCCTGTTGCTGACATAGGTTTGCTTATGCTGCTAGGGATCCACTCCTTTAAGTAGGTGCCTAATGTAGCCTGCACTGGGCAATGCGAGCTCCAAACTCACTCCTTTTCCTGCAGTTTCTGCCTCCATCCCCCAGAACACACCTCCTGAAGTGTAAAACTTTCAGGCTGATTCAAGCTCTTGGCTCTCATGAGATTACAAGGTTTTCTCCAGGACAGCATGGATAAGGTCTCTGTCAATGAAGTGAGAACCTTGTACTGGCTGGAGCGAACAGTCACATTCCCTCCTGAGTAAAACATGAAAGCGCAGCTAAACTCTGTGACAGGACAGAAGAAAAGATCAGTGATGCGTATTTCTGGGTTGCTATAAATTTCTCAGGGGCATCTTGGCTCTCAGCCTGGTTACAGATTAGGAGGCTGGCAAATGGCTTGGAGACATCTTTTGCCTTCAGCCCCAGTGCTACCCAAGTACAGCTTGCACAGACCAAGGGAGCTCTATCCACATATTTTAAAGTATGCAAAGTAATTAGTCTTCATTAACAGCTTGTCTAATCTAATTTCAAAAGATCAAGCTGTTTCCCTGTGAGATGACTGAAGTGGAAAAAAAAAAGGCACAAAACTTCAATTCAAACCCTTGTATGATTGCCGAATGTATATATCAGCAGAACTCAGGAGTCATTATTACTTACCTCAGCTTGTCATGTGCTCTCATTTTGTCCAGAAACTTCACATAGTTCTTCACACTGTACCAGAACATTTCATGGATGGTCTTTTGCACTACAAAGTGCCAAGTACTGTGGGAGATTGAACCTTTGTTTTGCTAGGAGCAACTAGGAGAAAGACAAAAATCAAAGCCTTTCAATTAGCCCATAGCATCAGGAGTCTTATGTGAGTTGAAATTCCTGTAATGTGGAATTTCTCAAAGAAATTAAAAGATTTCACTGAACTTCCTTAGGATGAAGCTAGTAAGACTGTCCTTAGATATTTGACCAGATAGTTGTCAGATTTGGAATGATGGGTGCCTTCACCAACCACCTCTAGGTTTTGTCTGCAGGATATTTGTTTCTAAGAACATACGTTCACAGCAATATTAATTCGTAGGTTAAAAGCAAACAGTCTCTTACTCTTCTTATTCATGTCTGGGAGCCGATACTATTAAATATATTCTGTATGGGAATGTGTGTCTCCTTGGTTACACTTCATTGCTGCGGCACAAATGCTAAATTCAGAGATTTTGAAGGCCAGCAAGCATTTGCCAGATACTTATAGAACTCTGTGGTTTGTAATGCAGGTATTTATCCTCACCTGGATTTAAGAAAGCCAAAAATCAAATAAATGCCATTTTTTTTAAGTAAGCCATTTCTGCTTAGATAAAATTTTATCTATCTAAAACTATATCTAATAAAATGAAAGGCACTAAATAAATAGGCATAAGGAGGAATAGGAGACAATATGTTTTCTGGCTGTGACTCATATTGCAAGGAAATGGACAGTTTACATTGTTATTCTACTTCTATTTGTTCTTAGAGATGATTTCTCACATTCAGGGAGCTTCCAAGGTACAGAAGGTGCAGGAAATTTGTAGAAATACAAATTTGGGTCAAGATTCAATGAGGTTCATAGGACTGGAGCAGAAAAATAGGAGACATGGAAGGATGATCTTGGAAGGTTCGTTGGGATGTGAGGGCCAGGATCCAAATCACCGTAAGGAATTTGATCCAAATCATCTCCAGATCCCACTCCAGATCTTCTTTGATTCTAATTCTCCAGACAGTGCCTTGACCAACTGTACTAGGTATCTTCCATCTCTTTTGCTGAAACGAGTTATTTTTGTAAAAACAATACAGATTTCATGGGTGCAGTTCCCTAGGCCCTCCTTTGCAAACAGAATATTTGATGGGCTTTTTTCCATTCCCTTTAGTCCAATGTAGTAAAATACATAAATAGTGTGAGTATTGCAATTATTTTGTATGCCACAGCTTCCCATCTGTTCTTAGATTGCCATCATGCTTTGGTCACAATGTTTCAGACTCTTCTAAGCCTTATTGTTCCAAAGCTACTTTGTTCTTTTTGCTGTCAAAAGGCCCCTTCCAACCTTAGGAGGGCTACATTAACTGAGCCAGAAATTTAGATAATTCCTCTTTCAGCACTTTAAATACGAGACAATATTACTATTCCCTGTACAGTTTTTGTGACTTGTTCTGTTTTAGTTTCAGAACACTTAAATAGACGATTTTGAAAGTAAGCTGGTTTAGTAGACCTTATTTTAAAAGAGTAAGTTTGACAGGCTAAATTATTCTCTGAATATCACTTTCGGTGTTTCTTACACATTCGTCATCCTAAAATTGTGATACCACTTTAAAAAGAACAAAGATTTCCCTTTTTCCAGTAAATCAATGCAGATGATTGCTGAACATGTTCCATTGGCAGGGACAAAAATTTAATTATTTCTTTTTATTATGAAAATATTCACCCTTCAATCTTGTGGGAGGAGAAGGTTGTGACTGAAAGATGATTTGCTTGGCAAACCAGCAAATTCTCCATAATGCAATATTTCTTCCTCAAGCCCAGATACTTTGGGGACTTTACAGTGCTGCCACTTACACATATGAAAAGGCATATCGTCTCCCTACAGGCTCCTTATGCTCTTTGTTCATTGATCCAAGTACCCCTGTTCTCGACTCTGAGCTCAAGACTCCCTTTGACAGTGATTGATGGCCACCCTCTCACAGGAAGAATGACTAACTTCAACCTGTGAGTATTGGAGGTGCTACAGAATATATCTGCTGTACTATTTATTTTGGGAGGCAGACATGTGCCCACATTTTTATTCCTGGAATAAACATTCTGACATTTTCTGGCAGGTGTGAATACTGTAACATACCAGCAGGCAGAAAAAAATTAAATGACAGCTTGTAACCTCTCTGATGGAAACAAACTGACTATTGCTGATGTGACAATTGTAAACGCTCCCCAGATTCCATATGACTTCTATCACATGGAAAGCCAGATTTTGATCTTGAGGGTCCCGTGGCAGATCAAAATGAAAGATAGCCATGTGCCTACTTGCTCTTCTCAACCAAATCCAAAGCTGTATAATGAATTATGTAAATTTTAAACCTCAACCTGATTGCGGCCAACTCATTTTGCCACAAGTCTGAAAAGATTAGCCATAATGCCTAAGTGACAGTAAGCAGAACCCTTCTCAAATGTCTTTTAGCTGTCATCTCATCAGAAGTCCATTGCTGTAGAGGGTCTGACGTGAAAGGATAATTTCAGTTCTGATTCAATTTCAGGTCAGTAAAATTTAACCTTAATTTTACATTGCTTTATTCCAACACTTGCCTAGAAACTTGTATACAAACTTTTAAAACAAATATTTATGAAAACCTATTATAATAATAGTTCCTTCCACACTATTTTGTAAGACTTCTTGACTGTCATGTCTTAGAAGTTAACAGTATACATGGAGAAAACATTAAAAGTCACAGGTGGGACATATCCTTTTTAGCCTCATCTCACATTTGTATAATTGTAGGCTATAAATAGTAACAATTTTAATTGTGATTGGTCCATAGGGAGATAATCTCAAATAAAATAAATGAAAGTTTAGTATAACTCAAATCTTCTGATGTAAATCAGGAAAGTACAGAAGAAAGAGGAGTCAGAATATAAAGGAGTCAAAATAGGGAAATGATAATAAATTTAATTCCACAGAGCTGAATAAGAATAGTTTTATGTTTACTGCAAGAAAGTCTTAGGTAAATTGAACTTTTCCTCTTAGTATATGCATTTTATTAACAGCTCTTTTTACTACTCTGCTACTCAAGGAACATTTTGGTCGTGAAAAATCACAGCTTAGAAACTCATCTATCCTACGTGAGTCTAGCAGTCTAAGTCAATAGTTACCCATTTTGGACAAGCACACAGAATAATTTGTCCAAAAAGAGGTCCATGAAATAATTTCAGCGCTTTAACACTGCCACAAGAACAGAACATTCTTAGAAGACAAGAAAGGCCAAGTTGTCTATCCAAAGAGGTACAGGAGCCTGTCACTGAGCTATTGCGGTACCTTATAACAGTTTCTTAACTGCTCTGTGCATCAGTTCCCCATTTCTGTAACCATCATGCATTTTCACTGTGACGTACATCAGGACCTATGGTTAAAACGTTACAGCTTTTATCACAACTAGTATTTAAGATTTGGTTTGAGAACTGGTTAAGCCCTGTTTATATAACATTTCTGAAATAATACAATTTCCACAATGTGTTCCTATTTGTATGTGACTGAGTAATAAATAGTCAATAATACTGCTAGGAACAAATGGCCTTATTTCTGCACATATGTCTTGTTCATATGCAAATTGTTCATATGTAGAAATGTCTGAAAGCATAACTGGGCTAAAAAGTATTTAGGATTTGAATCAATGCAGGACTGCCAAACCACAGTGTAAGGCCACCAACAGTCATAGCATTGGTATAAAATCCAAGCATGAAGAAATACTAGAATTGTGTTTCTTTTTATTGGTCTTCTGGTTTTTGAGTCCGCCGTGACCATTTTTTCCAGCTTTTCTCAACAAGTAGAGCTATTCATAAATGGTATTTCTGTTCTCCACAGACAGACTCATTAAATTGTTAAAAAACGTAGTGGATCATAATTTCTAAAAAATATTTAGGTATGAAAACATAGATATATTTCATTCTGTAATGTTGAAATATTAATTTGTAGTCTAGATGATCTTTTTCAATTTTACTAGTATGGGAAGATTGAAAATATTTTCTCTGATAAAAAAACATTGTCCAGGTGCAAACTGTACTGGTAAATATTTTCCTGTCTACACACATGAGATTTAGAAGTTGAGTTTTAAAAGTAAAATGGACATTTTGACTGTCATGATAGCAGTCTGTGTACAAACTCTTTAAGAACAAAACAAGAACTAAAGCAGAAGAACTTACTATACCAGAGAAATCTGTAGCATTTTTGATCCTTCATTACCTCACTTCAATGTTACACTGAGATAAATATTTCCATAGGGTCAAGTGCAGATATACAATGGAGAAAAAGGATACATTATCCTCTTTCCTTTCTTATCTATCATCTCCACCATTTAGACTAACAATGTGCCACAGTCTTCCACATCTCAGGGTGTGTCCACAGGTTGTATAGCACCTGTCATTTAGATCTGCATTGGTTCTTGTTGTGACAATTATAGAGCCAGATTTAGGAGATCACAGAACAATTTTCTATCAGGTTACTGGCTTGACTGCATGATATTGGGCAATTTTCTGCACTGCCTCTACAGCCATCTTAGTGTTCACAGGTTGTCCTTTAGTTGTCAGCACTACAAGAATGACATCTTCTTTCAGGCAGGTGCAAGAGTATGGAACTATCTTCTCTTCAAGGCTGTCAATCAATGCTGCCCATGAAGTCAGTGGAAAGAAATCCCAACAACTAAATTAGATGGACTGAATTAAAGTAAACATAGAGGCCTAAATTATTTTACTTTTCTGCATTACTTTTCTCTCATCTCTTTCCCTCTTTCCTGCATAGAGATCCAAATGTGATACCCTGAAGAGTAGAAAGTTTTAGTTAGTCGTTGCCCTCTTTAACATAAATGCCATGGTACTGTAATTCCTAAGTCAGACATGTGAGCCACCTCCTTGCAGCCTGCTGAGCTTCTATGCTACCTCCAAAAAAATGGAAATTATGTTCCTATCCTTTCTTAAATGTGAGCATGCATTATTACATTTGCTCTGTTTACTCGTATATTCTGTATATGTTGGACTCTCAGTCAGAGTCTCTAGATACTAATGTCAAAGGAAGACACCCGATCTGAAAAACAGAAAGCTGTGTGGCTAATGCTAAAGACAGAGCTCAGGCAATTTTCCCCAGGAACAAAATATGCCTCCAGCCATTCTTACTGAATACTGTAAAGCAAACATTTATACTGGCTTTTCTTCTGCATCTACATGGCCTGTGTATTCTCCATGTGCACTATAGCCAGCTAATGTGAATGGAACAAAAACATTTGTTTTTCTTCACATTTCTCTATATACCAAGCCCTTCCAAATAAATATTCAGCTGAAACCTCTTGTGCTATTAGGGAAAACAAATAAATCAAATGAATGAATTCGTTCAAGTGCCAGAAAGATCTTTCATTTCTGTGTTCTAAGAATATCCCGCAAACAATTAAATGTTCATGTAACAGAGGCAAGCCTGATAAAATGATGAGTCTCTCTGGCGCCAGCAATAGGCCTGGATAAAAGCCAGCAACAGACTAGTATTTGAAACCCTACAGAAAACATAAGTGACCCCAGAATGGATAAACTGAGGAAGAGTTTCCCTTTGAACACTCTTAGTAACTCACTATGCTGAATGTTCCTGTAGTCTTTGGCTTCATTGTCTGGCTCAAACTTGCAGATGAATTTCCAGATGCATTTTGGGGGCCTTCACAGCCCATCAAAAGTTAACGAGACATTTCAAGTTTGATTTTAGCTTTGGATTCTGTCTTTCTTGCACTGATAAAAAGTGATAAGGTGATTAAGAGCTGGGAATTTCCCAGCATGTTAGTGGACATGATTCTGGATACCAGAAAAAATGTTTGTATATCCACCATCTGTACCTCTGGATCCCAGAAATGGGCTATTCCATAATGAAGCAGGAGGCAGGAATGAGTTTGTGTCTTCACAGCCTTCTACAAGTTATGCTGCCATTTGGGCTTTGGTCTAGAGATCAAGAAACAGAAGGGTTTTCAGGGCAGCTTGGCTGAAAAAGGGTCTAACTTTTGGAATGTGCAACCCCGTAGACCAACTTCATGTACTTTAAAGTAGTTTTACATGCTTGAACTGTCCAGTAGTGTAACTTATAGTAAGCAAAGGAATTGTAGGAGTTTCCTTTCTTTTAAGAAGTTCTTAATCATCTTCTAGCAATGCTACTACTGTAAATTATAGCTGAAGCAAGCCAAAACTATTACGCTGTTGCAAAGAAGAAAATGAATCAAAGAGGCTGAGGGAATTTTTTTGCAACCACTGATCAGCACTTTGCATCCATTAAAAATCACACCTGTTAAAAAGCCATCACCTTTAAATATCCCAAAATCAGTATTAAAAACCTCTTGATTCTAGGGTGTAAGTAAAACTGAATATTTTTAATATGCAAAATATGCAATTATTCTGCATTACACACTTGCCAGTTTTAATTTGGAAAGAAAACGCTGTGCTCCAGTTATTACACTGAAATCGTAATCTCACTGAAATTCTTTTTTGTTCCCATTTCTCTATACCTAAATGGAGACCCCTCCCTCTTTTCCTACCTTTTTTCTGGGAGAGAGAAGGGATACCCTTCACCCCTGGAGAGGGAGAGCAGAACTCTGTCCCACTGAACATTTGCACTTGTGTGGGTTGTCAATATAAATGAAGCCCTAGCAGAAGGTGCCATCTTAGTTTCTACATGGAAATCAGTGGGGAAAAGAGAACAGTAAAATCTCCAAGTTTGTTGAAAGGATTTCATGTCTACTTCAGTAGAAAATTGCTCAGAAATATAATTTTTTAACTGCACAGCATAGGTGACTGGGACAACCGTTACGAAAAGCATGCGAGTTGTGGGTTGTCACTGTTTGGTTAAAGCAGCATGAGATGCAAACATCCTACACCACTGTGGCTTGTACGTACTTGCCCTCCCTGGAAGCCCTGCATACCAAATATGAAAGGCTAACATTTGAGCAGAGCCCTATTTTCGCAATGAAATCCTGTCTTGAGAATCCACCTTGTATCTGCACCCTCTCCTTTGAAATATAATCACATGAATAACTCTCCACTGCTTCACTGATAACCCACACTTAAGTGTACAAACACATACATTTTCTCCCATGCTGCAGAAAGTTGCTCTGCATAATGGGTCTACTTCATAAAAAAATGCCTTGAAACAGTGTCTGACAAACATAAATGATATTTTTTAATGTCCAAGTTTCTTATAAATCACATTAAATTCTTTTCAGGTATATTATCTTCAGTCTATCATGAACTCAACGTTCAGAGATTAATTATGCATCTTGGGAGGATCTTACAGCTGAAATTACGTACCCTCTCCTTGTGGAACATAGCCCTTCAAAGTGAGTGAGTGGCCATTCCCCCAAATCAAATCATTTACAATGTGAGTCTATGTATATTCTAGCTGAAAACAAAGGCTGGGTAACAATCTACACCTTCCTGTTTGAGACACCTTGTCTGACATGGTGTAACAGAGAAGTTCTCAACTTTTTGAGTTGAGGCCCAGTGCTCTTATTGCTGTGAAACTGGAAGAAATGTTACAATTCCATCAGCATCTCCGTTTTTCAGACTGTTACTGTGATTTACTAGGTATGATTAATGAAAAACAGTCTGCTGGGCATAATTTGTTTATAGATGTGTTCTTGTTGACTGATTCATGTATGATTTTTATCTTAGCATACAGAAAGGTAGCTAAAACACGTGCAAAGTTCAGCAAACATAAATTACTGCAGCCTGAGTGTTAGATTCCTCATAAGCAAAAAAAAAAAGACAGTATCTCCAATATATGATTTCTCAAGAAGTACTCGACTTCAGAGATGTATGATACATCCTACATGCTGCAGCTTGCAGGACTGCCATCCCATGGCTCAGAGGTAATACCAGCTTGTAAATACTAGTAATAATTCCTCGATGCATATGATGTTAGTGTAAATGATGAGACATTGCGGAAGCCTATTAAGCAAACTCTGCTGTTTTGGAGCATCCGTCTATGAATTGTATTTGCTTCAGTTTAGATTTAAAACAAGTTTGTGGTTCCAGGTAGCATTTGGTTAGTGCAACATACTGGGATAGATGAAAGAAAGTTTTGAAGATGATACAGCATCCTCAGAAGTTCTATAGAATGCATGAATCTTCCAGCGTTGCACAGTGAAGCAATTCTGAAAATAATGCATGGCAGTTTTATGATACAATACTGTAAGGGCTGTCAAACTCATGGCTCCCACTGCTCTCCTGCAGCGTGATGCCCGTCACACTCTGCACACGTGCCCAGCGCTGGCAGGAGCGCAGGGGCAAGGAGCTCAGCGCTGCTGCTGGATAGAAACAAGGTGCCTGGACGGATGAAACAAGGTGGAGAGACAGATTCAGCCCACAGACCTTGAGTTTGACACCCCTGCTCTAAGGTAACACACATAACACCTTCATTCCTCACCAGTTTGTTGCTGCATATGCTGTACTTGTTTTTACTTGCTGCCCACAAAGTGTAGATATTTTTCATGCAATATTTAACAAGTGGTGGTGTTTTCACAAGAGAGTAGTATTTTTCTATAAAAACAAAATGTAGTAATACTGGGCACCCTCAAATTTAAAAAAAAAGAAAACATAATACTGTCTAAAAGAATTGGTCCCACTTTTTTTTTTAATCAAGAGGAAAATATTGTTTGAAGTTACAAGATTTCTTCAAGGTTATTTAAGCATTCGAGTGTTCTGTTTATTGTACTGATTATGAATTGCTTTGCCAAACCTAACAAATTTTAAGTCACTGCTTTGATAGTCCTTCTGTTCGACATGTGGTTTCTCTAGCATATGGATGTAATATTTCATATTCCACTTAATACTTCTTGTTAAAACTTCAGTTATCCTGTAAATCTTCATTCTTTCACCTTCTATCTGTTCTGTTATATTCAATCTGACTCACTTACAACATGCCCGAGGCTGTCATAGTTGTTTCTTCTAAATTTTCTCTTAAACACTTATTCAAATCTGGTGAGATTTTCTACATTTTAAAGAACTTAGACATGTGTGTATCCACTTCTTTCCAACAGGGTTAGCATAAAAAAAAAAAAAACAAACCACAAAAAGACCCCACCAAGATACACTGTCTGGAGCTATTCTACCTAAATCTAGTAGGTACCATCAGTACAACATGTGATGCCTTCCAGATGTTTTGGAATATCTTGTGATTGTTGAGTCAATTCTACAACATTCTGAATGAAAAAATCCAGAAATTCACATTCTGAATAGTTTCTTGTGGCAATACTTAAAGGTCTGATCCCGCAACATATTGAGCATATAATAAAAGATCATAAAAGCCCTTAAATTCAACCCAACTCAGAAGTTAAGAATTAAATTTAAAAATTGTGAGAGATCTTTGAGCTTTCGCAGTATGAACTCTGGAACACTGGTAATTGAGGATACTGTGCTTTTGGAGACATATGTTACCCATAGTCACAATAGTTGAGGAAATCAGTATATTTGGATCAGGAAATCCCTTTAATACACACACCAATTAGATCAGAATTCTCTTTGAGGAAAAACATAGCTAGTTAAGAGACATATTGGTTCCCAATAGTCTTGATTCTTGAGCAGAAACATCTGCTAACAATGTCAGTCATAGTTGAAAGAACATCATAATTAAAAATGCATTTGACATACAAAAGTTGAGATGAAGCAAGGATTTTTTTAATCACTTGGAAACATTTTATCCCTTATATGCTGTCATGATTCTGAACCAAAAGCCCCAAAGATTCTTTACCTTGAAATGGACACGTGGTTTTATCCCAATAAAAACATAAACAAACCCTGTATTTTAATCGAATAAATTACATGAAAATCATTGTGCGGTGGCAGTTGCTTCTGCTTTCATTTTTTTGTCTGTGTATCTTTCACAGACAATGTGTGATTTCCTTACAAATTGTTCAAATAGCTGCTGCTATAAATATTTGATGGTGGGTATTTCTGTGACACCCATTTGAGCAGAAATAGGGTCTTCTACTGTTCTCAGAGACTGATGTTTTTCAAGTCATCCATGAGAAATATGCTTTCCAATCTTTGGTCCCAAAGATACCCTGTGTCAATTTTAGCCTTTAACTGACAATTCATTCTGAAATATTTAGCAAATTAGTTTATACAGAGCAGAAAATGTCATATTTTTACCCCCTTAAACTCTTGCGTGTTTGATCCATCTCATTTTTTGCAATTTCTCAGGTGAATGTAAAATCATCAGATGCATCCTGGACATTTCACCATTGTATATTCTGTTTAGACATGCATTATGAATATTTCTTTAACTGATGGCTGATGCTGAGCATTTTGAGCTTGCTCATTACTTCTCTGTGCCTCTCTGATGATACTCCCATGCAATATACAAACAACAAAAAATATGGTTGTAGTTACTCTTCAGTGATTTCCCAGTTTTCCTGCGTCTATTTTAGGCGAAGTCTTTATTTTCTGAAGTCATTTCTAGAAGTGATTATATTTTAGTATCGGCTACCTTATCATACAAGATGTCAAGGTCTTTTCTAATCACTATCTTATATATTATAATTAAATATTATTCTGTTCTCTAAAGCTTTGCTTGAAGTAGAGGCGAATAATGAAATTTTATTAGAATATGATATTTAGAAGTACATAAGTCATATGGACTTATTCTAGCAATTTCCGTCTCTAAAATTTGGGAGATTCAATAAACCTAATGCTTCCAAAGCTTTCACTACAAAGGGATAGAGCTTTCAATTTGTCAAATATTTTTCGTTTTCAGAAGTGTTTCGGGCTTCAGTTTCTTGAGTTTATTATCATTTGTGGAAGCTACAGGTGTACTCTGGTACTTCAGTTTCATGCCTGATTTTCTTTCTGTATAGTATTCAGACATGAAGGCTTGTCAACCTGTTTGTCTCCTTTCTTGCTGCATATTGGCAAGTTGGCAAATGGATAAAATGTTTAAGCGGTTTCCATCATTTACTTATTTATAGCTCATAAGATTAAAAACTTTCCCAGAACTAAAGTCTTATGACATTGTACTTTCAGATCTTCACAATATCTGATTTTTTTAAGTCTAATATATCACCATAACTTGCGGTTACTTTTGACATTAACATTGGACTGACTGTCCACAAAACAGCAGTAAGTAAAGATGCATTGCTAAATTTTACCAGAACAAAATTAATCTATTCAAATGCCCAAAGCATGCAAGCTGGTGGTGTATTATGTTACTCTCATAGGATGACTTTGTATTATTGACAGAAAAGGAGGAGCTCCTTCATAACATCGAGCTGCTGTAAAATTGACAAAAGACATAGCAAGATGAAAAGTGTATATCCTAAAAAGGCAAAACCTCAAATCACTGGTATCCTAACTATCCCCCTGATGGAACAGAGCAGATCAGCCATGTTGGTAACAGATGTGAGAAATACGATCCACTTCCTACTAGAGAATGGTCTATGTAGGACTTCATCTGTTTTCATTTCTTCTGAGGATATGGGAAGGCTCCTCTGACAACTCAATGAGAAATAGAGAACTCTCTGTTTTTTCTGGGGTAAATTATTGCTGCCTCTCTTTGGGTTGCACTTTTTATATATAAACTGCTATATTTATTCAAATACTTGCTAGCACGTTAAATGTAGTATAAACTTGAAACAAATATGACTTTCTCTCAAATTAAAGGCAATCAATTTTTGCCCTTGCTGAGTGTTAGTTATAACACCTTTCAGATCTACATGATCCATTTTAGCTTCTTATTACTCTGTTTTTAGAGACCCTGAGTCCTATCTCAGAAACAGTGGGTGACAGGTTTGTGATGAATAGCAGTCATGTTTATAAAGCAGTATGAGAGGGAGAATTCGAGGAAGCTGAAGGATTACACAGCAGGATAGATTAATACATTTTCTAGAAAAAAAGTCAAGGAGAAAAAGGAATAAAAAGGTCAGGAACCTTTTGTTTTGACATTACAAGTTGTTTTCATAAACAAAGCCTTTTTTCCCCACACTCAATTTAAGAAGAAGCATCAGATGTGGTCACGTTCTCTAGTTTGTCCATGTAGTTCACTACTCATGGTCTGAGCTGACAAATCAACTTCTTCCTAAACTCTTGGGCCTTTCCAAACATAAATAACATTACATGGTTGCGAGTCCTGGACTGTCGTGGGTTGTGTTCTTTGATCATTTCTTGCAGAAGCTCCAGCCCAGCAAGTCATACAGATTCAGTGAGTAGTCTTAGGACTCAATTCAGTTGACTCAGAAAAGGCACAGTGCCATGTGGGTTGCTGTAGCACAATCATCTGGGGCTGTTGGTACCTGCAGAAGTTCCATACTTACCTGCAGGCTAAATAGGAAGTCCTCAGGGATCTAAACAGGCATAAAATTCCTATATTTAGGCAACCGATTTTTCAAATATCTGTCTCTTCTGCAAAGCTTTCAGTGAGAAATTTGAAACGTATTACCTCAAGGGTGTTAAATATCCAACTTCTACTTATGAAAGGAAAGACAGCATTTCCAGCGGATCAGGCCCAGCCAGCATGGGTTCATGAAAGTCAGGTCCTGCTTGACCCACCTGATCCTTCTATTACTGGGTGACCCACCTAGTGGATGTTACTTACTTTGACTTCAGTAAAGCCTTTGCAACTGCCTCCCACAACATTCTTCCAGAGAAGCTGGAAGCTCATGGCTTGAACGGCAGTAATCTTTACTGGGTTAAAAACTGGCTGGATGGCCGAGCCCAGAGAATTGTGGTGAATAGAATTAAATCCAGCTGATGACTGGTCACAAGCGGAGTTCCTCAGGGCTCAGTACTGGGGCCAATTCTGTTTGATATCTTTATCAATGATCTGGGTGAGGGGATTGAATGGTCCTTCACTAAGTTTGCAGACCACACCAAACTGGGTGGGAGTGTCACAGGAAGGCTCTGCAGAAAGATCTGGACAGGCTGGATTGATGGGCCAAGGTCAGTTGTAAAAGGTTTAACAAGGCTAAGTGCCCATGCAATGCTACAGTCTGGGGAAAATGTGACTGGAAAGCTGCCCGGTGGTAAAAGACCTAGCAGTGGTGGTTGTCAGCCAAGAAGGCCAATGGCATTCTGGCTTGTATCAGAAATAGTGTGACCAGCAGGACAAGGGAAGTGGTCGTGCCTGTTTTCAGCATTGGTGAAGACACACCTCATATACTATATTCAGGTTTTGGCCCTTCAGTACAAGAAGGACATCAAGTTGCTGAAGTGTGTCCAGAGAAGGGCAACAAAGCTGGTGAAGGTTCTGGAGCATGTTTCTTATGAGGAGTGGCTGAGGGAACTGGGTTTGTTTAGCCTGGAGAAAAGGAGGCTTATGGGAGACCTTATCGCTCGCTACAATTACCTGAAAAGAAGTTGTAGTGAAGTGGGTGTTGGTCTCTTCTCCCAAGTAACAAGTGATAGGACAAGAGCAAATGGATTCAAGTTGTGCCAGGGAAGGATTAGACTGGGTATTGTGAAAAAAATCTTTACTGAAAGAGTGTTAAGTCGTTGGAACAAGCTGCCCAAGGAAATGGTGGAATCACCATTGCTGAAGCTGTTCAAAAAATTTGTAGACATGGCACTTCAGGACATGGTTTAGTAGGTGAGGTCGTGTTGGGCTGATGGTTGGACTTGATGATCTCAGATGTCTTTTCCAACCTTAATGATTGTATAGTTCTGTGATTCTAACTCAAATACCAGAGTAGGTGAATGTAACTTTAGCCAGAGTCTCTAAACTTGTCTCTAGCTCGTACAAAGCAACAGATGAATCTTCTTTAAATACAAACAGATTGTATAGATGGTTTAGACAGATAGATAGGGTTTGAGATATATTGCATCCTTAAGAAAAGACAGTATTGAATTCATTCCACAGAATCAATTTAATGTCTGACAGGGTTTCAGCAGCCAAGGAACACAGCTGAATGTTGAACCTGTATCACTAACCCTTGAAGAGACTTCCCACTTCTGGAACTCAAACTGACTCTGCTGACACTTCCAATTTATGCCCAATATTGGCCTTGTTGGACTCTACTGGACTGCTTCCCCAATGCTTCTGCTGTCTTTAGCACATTCATGTCTAGAAAACTCTGGTAACTTGGGTACAGACTCCATCAACTCTCACAAGTCTCACCTATTCACATGGCTCAGCACCTGAAGCAACACCAGCTATGCAGGGTATTCATAAGTGCAGGGATGCTTAAACTGGTCCCGTGTAAACCAGGTCAGAGCTGGAAACTATCACACTGCCTAGTTTTCTGTGCGCCAGAGTGTTGTAACACTCAGATTATCCTGGGTAAGAGACAGCTGATGTCAGTGATGCTATATTGACTTAAAACAGCTGGGGGTCTAGTCCTTCATGTGAGGTTGCAGAAAGAAAATATGGAATAAAGTTTCAGAGGAGATTAAATGAAACCACACTCCAGAAATTTTGCCAGCCCCGTTTATTCAACAGAGTACATTTTATCATAACCAGAACATCTCTCGTTCTTCCCCTAAAGAAGAACACCCTATGGCAAATGGAGTTTTCTAGAACAAAAGAATGAGAAAAAACAGAACCTCTGTAAGGTCTGTCAGGCAGTTCACTGCTGCCCTCTAAGCTAAGTGGAAAGTGTTCGGATAAAATGGAGGCTGACAGCACACATCCTTAAAATAAGATACATACTATACCTTAGTGCAGGAAAGGAGTTATAAAGAGTGAGAGATAACAGAAGTGCTAAACCCACAAATTAAAAAAATCACCAACCCTCTTTCACAGATAATTTTTTGTACTTGAACTATTAAATTGATCAAATCTTCCAAGAACAGATGCTGATATCTCTGTATAGATAGCTAATGTGTAATGCTCCAAAAATAGTAACAACATTACTGCAGTGATCTGCAGCAGTCTCTTCACGATTATTGATGCTATCCTGTAAAGCAGCTTAGGGTTCTACTCCCATCCCATTGCTTAAAAAATTGTTGTTCTCTGTTTCCTCTTCTGCACACTTTCACTATCCAAGAGCACATTCCAAACCCTTATTCATATTTAGTAAGAATACATACATTGTTTATACTTACTATGAAAAGGGTAGGAGAGAAAGAGAAATTTACTTTGTCTGAAATGTTCCTATTTCCAATAAAAACTTAAATTAATTTATTGTAAACCAAATAAAATTTAAGAAACAAGTTTGTGCTGCAATACCTAAATTAATAATGGAAAAAAAGTAAAAAAAGAGAAAATTTAACCTCTTTTTTTGGTAAAAAGAGCAGATAAAACTTCTTCTTAAGAATACTTTTTCAAGCAACTCTATCTGCAACATGATCTCTGCTTCCCTGGTAACTAGAAAAGCCAAGAAAAGGAGGCAGAAATTCTTTAGAAAAAAGCTAACATCCCAGCTATGGTCCATCTATCCATCACAGATATTTAGCTATTTACATGCTAGATGTCTAGTTAAAGATACTTGTCTAAGTTTCTGCCACAGTAATCTACACAGGTAGATATTCTCATTGAAGAATTCATACCATCCAACTTACATGTCTCTCTCAGGTTACCCTAAATTAATCTACCTAGGGATACCCCTTAACACTTCTACATTTAGGTCTTAAGACACTTAACCATGAATTAATATTTATTGCTACTGAAGATTTTGTTTCTGGTTAGCATTGACCAACAAGAATATGTATGTCTCTGTAATCAAAATAAAGCAAACTGTGTACAGAGGCAGCCTAAGACTAGAATTGGCATTCATCTCACCTAATCATCAATGTCTATGTCAAATCTCATTATCTGGACTTGTGTTGTCACCAGTGCATGTGGGGAGAGAAGTAGACTAGAAGGGATCTACAGGGGGTTTCTAGTTCAAGACTAGCAGCAGCAGTAGATCGAATTGGCACCAGCTTTGTCAAAAATGTCCAAGGATGGAGATTTCACAGTCTTTTGGGGAAGCTTGTATAGTGATTTCTAGAAAAAGTCACATGTGTGGAAGTGTGGAATTAGACAACTCTTTCAATCTGTTTTACATGGTCACTGCAGAATGAAAGAACTGATCCTCAGCCTGGGCATCCTCCAGGGATTTTGCCAGATGTGGGAGGCTGACATCTAAGGTTTGGCAGGACAGAACCTATTCCAGTTAGCCAAGTAGCATATTGTCTATTAGTGAGACTTACCTCACTGAATTTTAGGTGTTGAAAAGTTCAAATGTTGAATCTAAGGTCATCAGACAGGCTCCTTCCTTGATAAGTGAAGAAATATTTCTAAACAGTGATTCATCCCATACTAAGATAGATGTCTGTGAGGTGAAATGAACTGCCCTCAGAAGATATGTTCCTTTTATCAGGTATGGTGGGAGAGTTGGTGAACAATTTAGACTATAGATCTTTATTCTGGATTTCCAATATTTAGGTATTTTTGAATCAGATAATCAGAATGTTAGGAATAATAACTTCCTCCCATACATATATAAGTGTATATATATATATATCAAATAGTAAAAAGATTGGTTATCAGATCATTAAAAACTATAGCATTTTATTAATGCTTTGCATCATCAGAAAGAAATCTTGTGCTTAAAAACTGCTCAGAAATTAATTTTCCAAAAATCTCTCTTTTCAAAGAGATCACAAGAGATGATAATAGAAATGAAATGCCTCAAGGTTTAATTTATATTTTCTACTATTTCCATTAGCAGGAAAAATACCAAAGACACAAACAGCATTTCTCTGTAACTATTTAGGGAGTTGCACAAATTTATCAAGGAAGTAAATTTCACTGTGCATAGACTGTATAGGAAAAAGTATCCAGTATGCAACGAAACATATACAATGCATGCTGAGATCACTAGCTACGTCAAGAATGAAATATAATTTAGCTTTTTAGCATTTAAAAATCCAATAAAATGAAGCCAATGTTTTTCTGGAAGCTTTAGTCACTCAACTGGGAAAAATCTAGTTAAAGAATTTATATGTAGTATAGCTACTGAATATTTTTTTAAAAGGGTCACTAAATGAAAGGCAATTTATTACTTTTTTAATATAAAACAGTTATCCTCCTGTTTATCTAAACTGCCCTGTAACTGAATGCTGCTATTGCTATCTACAGCCTCCCTCTCATTTAGTACAGAGAACGCATAGTATTTTCTTTATGTTTAAATAAGACACGACTAGTTCATCACTTCAAGAGAGGGAGGGCTAGGGGTGTGGAGAGAGAGAGAGAGAGACTTACAGAAGCTTCAGAATGGATGCTGTTAAAACAAGCAACAGCAGCATGGCTGTGACACCTCTGTTGTAGACTAGAAACACTGCAGGGAGTTTAACTAACAGTTCTGTTTCAAGGAAGAAGCCCCCAGAATCATTTCTTTTATGGCTGTAGCCTGTTTACTGTTCCTTTCCCTTTATACCCCATGTTTTTTTTCACATAAAATGAAGACAACTAGGTCAAGCATTATTAAAAGGTTTGAAATTCTTCTTAAATAATTCTTCTGCCAATAGAGCACTACTTTTTTTCCAGCTAATACAGATGAATAGACTGCCTGTGACCCAGGTCTTGGCTGACAGTTTGTAGCTTGGATGTCCTAACATATACTAATGATTGTTGATGGAAACAGGACACGAAGTAGCATCCCTATCACAAACCATAAAGATCTAATACTCAGTAGAATAAGCAACAGAGTAAAACATTATTCCACGCAGTTATTTTAAATGAATATAGAGGTCTTGATGCTTATTTGTCGTGAGCAGTTTCCTATATGTTGTGTGATAAGCTCAGCCACTGACTATGGTCCTTAAGGAGCTGAGTACACCATGGTAGTATCTAGGTCACTGGGATTTGGCAGATTGATGTTGAGCTCTTAGAATCATAGAATCATAGAACAGTTCCCTTGACCTGATGGCCACAATTGTTTTGATGCAGCCCAGGATATAGTTGGCTTTCTGGGCTGCGAATGCACATTGTCAGTTCATGGCCATTTTAATTAGTTTCTGGAGGAGATGAGACCCATACTCTCAGTCATTTCTCTTTGTTTCCTTTCCTTCAGTGTTCAGACCAGTTTTAGCCTATCTGATACTAAGGTAAAGTTTTGAAAGGATATTGTGAGAATATTCTGTCAGGTATAATAAGGAGGCCCTTGTATTGTGACTTGTATTGTGTATTTCCTGGTGTGTAATAAAGTACAAGCTTGTGCCTTCATATAACTCATTACAAAAATTTAGTCACCTGTAAGAACAAAGTGATTGGAAATCTAGGTTTTCATATCTATGGTTCTCAGAGTTGTGTAGATTTTTTTGAGAAAGAGGTTAGATAAAGAAGTCATACACATAAGGTTCTGCTCTACTGAAAGTTTATGGACAGTCTGCACAGGTATCTTTGTTTAAGTGTATATTGTTTAGCAATAACACTTGATACTATCGAAGTTTACATGAGGGATATGTCCAAGAAAGCAGTGACAGCACTGAACTGCTAAGAACTTTGAATATGATCTAATTGTGCAGTTTACAAGATAATATTACTAAAACCAATAAAAACTTCAAGTTGCAACATTCCACTGATAGACGGTAAGAAACAAAAAAGGCACTTGCACATACCCTGAGCACTTCGTGGCTGAAGTACAGATATTTATGCCAGCTTGTTTGTTCTGTTTAGCTAATGGAAAGCTAAGATAGCCCACTTCCTGTGGTTTGTTTTTTCACCCTAGAGAATTCCAAAAGCTGTGATTTCATCTACTCCATGAGACTACTTCTCCCAGGATGCAGGATGGTCCCACCATTGTCCAGCTGGGCTGCATCTTGCAAGGCCTCCTGGTTGCAGTGCAAGGCAGGACCATAGCTCAACTGGAAAAGCCAGCCATGGGGAGGAGAAGTGGAAGGTATTCACAATACTTCTCTTTTAATCCACTTTCTTAGCTTATTTTAACTAAAGCATTTTGGTTTTGATCAACATGTCCAAAACCGTTCACATTTTTCCCTTGAATAATAAAATTCAACACAAAGTCCACCTTTTCACCTAAAATAAGTAGAGTGGCACACCTAAGAGTTGTCATTGAAATCAGTTTGCTCACTGAAATAAAGAAAAAGTTATGTTTCAGGATTTTAAGGAAAAAAGTTTTGAAATGTAGATAATAATAATAAAGCCAAATTTTAGTAGAAGAAATAGAAAATACAGTATAACATGTTTTAAAAATACTCTGTTGTGTTTACCTATAGTTTTGAGCAACAATGTTTGTCAGCAGAAATCTGTGACTAGCTTTAGTTGGCTCCAAATTGTATTTTTATTTAGTCTGCTGAACGCCTTCTGCTTCTATAAGTAAGTAAGTTAGGGCAGGAATTCATTTCCATCTTTTCTTACAAGGCTTTGGATGTTGCATATCCACAAAGACTGACAAGAATTTCTTTGCATTTAAGGGATTTTTAGTATCCAGCCTTTTCTTTTTCTAACATTGTTTTGATGGATTTAAAGTATATTGTATGTTAACATCAAATCAAAAGAAATTCCTGGCCATTATAATTGTAAACACCATTATCACAGAATTTTCATGACAAGGTTCATATTGTGATTTTGATTTTAATAATTTGTAAACAAAAGCCCAGTTTCTTCTTGGTCACTTTAGGAAATTCAGATAAAGAAGTAGCTGCTATGTAGGACCAAGCATATTATGCCTCAGCCTCAAGAAAATTCAAATCTGTTTTTATTCATAGGTTATGCTTAAAGCATATTATGCTGTCTTTAGTAGATCTGCCTATGTTATACAATAAATTAGTTGGTAATTAAAATGAGTTTGACTCATCTGAGATGGTACTGAAGTAGTGGCTGTTGAGCTGCCAGTGGAGGCTTTGGTTCCCAGGCCTCCAGCCAACACAGAGTAAGCAGATTAAAGAGGTAACTTGCTCAGTGTTGATGAAAGATGGGAAAAGGTCATACTAAGACACTATATCTTTCTTTATCCCCTTTGTTTATATTAACACCAAACTGCAATTGATAGGTCTTAAAATACAGAGAAATACATATATCACAGACTCTAAGCTCCCTCCTAAACAAACATCATTATCTAAAATTTGGTTATGTGCAAACTTCTTCTACGCTTCGAAACATCTCCCTTGCCTATTGCTGGTATCACTGCACCAGTTCTGTTTTATAGGAGTGTACGATGGTGAGGTGGAGTTTCCAAACTCCAGCTGAACCTTTTCAAGCAAAAGGAACTTATGTTTTCCTCTGTTGGCAGGCCTAGCGTGTCCTTATGCATATTTGGGGAGCACCACCACTACAGCTGTGCTGGCTTCCAGCCATCAGCCTCCTAGTTCTCAAGGGAGGTTTTATGAACTATCTTGGATTCAGCCCTATTCAAACTTAAACACAAGCTTAATCCCAGTAAAGTCAGTGTTACTTAAACACAGATAGAAAGCTAAGTATGGGTTTGTAAAACAAAAATGGTTACAGGAGAAGAACTATATGGTTTCTACTGCCTTCTGCTTTGGCTCCTCAGCCTTCAACCAGGTGGGTCCAAGAATAGTTCCAAGACCTTCTGGCCAACCCTCGATGCATTCTTTTGCAGAAAGTTCATATTTTATTTTCATTGCCAAATCAGAGAAAAGTCTAATTTGAAATAGCAAAGTACTACATGAAATGGAATTTCCTTCTTCTGTCTAGCTCCAATAGTTTCTTAGAGTTGTAGTTTAAGTAAAAGATAATGATGTTTTATTAAACTAACAGGCACTTGTTAGCATCACCAAAGGGTCAAACTAGAACTAGTGTTGCTTCATGCTGCCCAGATGGGTAATAAAATGCAATTATTTCCTTCTCAAATTGCTCTTACTTTTTCCATCCATCTGTGGGGTATCCCAGTACATATTCCCTGAATGTGCAGAGCAGAGGCATTCTGCTGAAATATCCCTGCCATAAGTTTCCATGAACACCCTCACTTACCTACTGTAAAAATATTTCTCTCCCTTATAGCTCAAAACTCTTTTTTTTTTCCACCTCAAAACTCTTTTTTTTTTCCACAGAACTCAGTAGTTTTAATTCTCTCCCAAACTGAAATTAGGAAACACATTTAAGCAGAACAATGAAATATTCAAGATTTGACATTTTATATCTCAGAAACCAGGGAAACTAGTGCCACGTATGAAGAATGCCAATGTATTTAGTGCTCTTCTCTGGTGAAAGGAAAAGGGCCTTGTGAGATGAGGAGAAGGTATGATTACTGTTGGAAATGTGGTGTCAGTTGAACTTTCCACCCTGATTAAAGCAACATACTTATGAATGAAAGCAGTAGGGTGATAGAACCACATTGCATTTCTCAGTCAACTGATTATGTAAATGGCCTTCAAGAGGAATTACAGAAGATGAATATACATGCTTTGCTATCAGGCTGTTCTTGATCAGAATAATTTATTAACAAGTTACATCAGCTCCTGATGCTTGCATGTCATATCACCCAGACTGAGGCAGGGTGGCTTGTGCTCTGTAGTCTAATTTACAGTATCACAGTATCACACAGTATCACAGTATGACAAGGTTGGAAAGGACCTCTGAGATCATCAAGTCCAACCTATAACCCAACACTAACACCAACCATCATCTAAACCATGGCACTCAGTGCCACATCCAATCTCCCCTTAAACACCTCCAGGGTCGGCGACTCCACCACCTCCCTGGGCAGCGCATTCCAATGGCCAATCACCCTTTCAGTAAAGAACTTCTTCCTCACATCAAGCCTAACCCAACCTTGTGTATGAACAGCCTTTAAATTAAGAAAAATATTGTTAATATTTCAGCAGATTTTTTGGCGTTAAATCCTCCTTTCGCAGGAAGGGGAGAGGAAGAAGAGGGAAGATGATACAGTACCACCTTTCTGCCTTTGAGCCATTTCTCCTGCCTACTTTAGCCTCACTGCTTTGAGATACTTTCCACCCCTAGAGCTGAACCACAGTTAGCCCTTAGAAACAGCACAAACCAGATCCTACTGAAACTGCTGAGAATTTTGTCATCATCAGAGGGAACAAAAACAAACCCAAACAAACAAAAAACCCAATTCACCAAGATCTGGGCCTCTTTGATTTCATGTAGTTTCATTTTGCCTGATTTTCTTGTGTATGAGGTAAGTTGTTCTGCTCTGTCATGTTTCTGATGTTTCCTGAATTTTATCTTCTCTAATTTGCGGCATTTTCACCTTATTATTCCCACTCACAACCTGCTGAAGTAGTTACTCTTCTCTTAGAGCATTACTTCACTATTTACATGCTTAAATATTTTCCCTCATTCTTCCTTACATAAATGCCGTTTTAAAGATGTGTATATTAAAATCTATAAGCCTGTTGCAATTGGTCACATGCAATTGTCTTTCACCTTTGTTCCCATTTTTACTGAAATATATATGTGTATACATATATTTTGTGGGTTGGGGGTGTTGAGGTTTGTTTGTTTGTTAAAAAAGTAAAAATGGAATAACTACACTGGAGAACAACAGGAGGCTATGTGCTGAAGATTGGTAAGGCCCTGATCTCACCTGTGACACTCATTACTGTACAGAAATCATTGCTCTAACAGCTGCTAACATCTCATATGAAGTTCATGTCTAATTTGTTGTGCAGGATTATCCCGTTTCACCCCTCTCAGAGCGCCCTCATGTGTTGTGCCTTTAACCAAACATTGATGCTTTCATAGGCCTCTCTGCTCAATCACCTGTATAAAGCAGGGACCAGGCTGCTGGCTGGGAAAGCAGAGGAAAGTCAGAGTACCTGGTCAAGTGCATCCATGGTAGGGAATACAAAACACCAGTTGTATCACCTACCTCAGCTGGAACATCCTCCTCAGCTGGGTTTATTTTCCTTACAGAGAATGTGTGCGGCTAGCATAGGGTAAAACTAGTAAGTTGGTAATTTTCTGACAAAGTTGGTTTTACTAGGAAAGTGCTGACTCACTGAAAATAGAGCTTTTCACAGTGTGTGCCAGCTTCAATGAAACAGTGATTGGGAAAGTGTTCTCTGCTTGAGAATGGAATGTGCTCTGCTCAAAAGTACAGAGGACCACCACTGAATAGCCAAAAACTTAGCTCTTGGAGTAGTCTTCTAAGATAAGGGAGGTCAGGAGCTCAGACTCTTGCTCCAGCCCAGATTATGCTGCAGGTCCAATAGCTGGAAAATGATAAAATGACGTCTTGAAGCCAAACCTTTCATTTTCTACAGCTTGTCATCATAGGCAACTGCAGAAATTTGCACTCAATAGGACCCAATAATTATTTTAGTTTGCCATTACTACACATGCATTTGTTTCTGTTGCATTAGTAGTTAGTACATAAAATTACATAACTGTGCTACCATGCGAGAACAGGCTTCCTTGCTTGGCTTTGGAATGTATTTTTAAAGGCAAGAGTATTTCTAAATAACTAGCATAATAACAACTCTAGGCTACTCAAGAACTGTTCAGTTTATTTACTTCAGAGTCTTACAAGAGATGTTAAACACACTTTAATAGAAAATAAAATATGAAATCTCTCTCCATCTCTAATATATTTCAGTCATCCCCTGAGATGTCAAACATAGCAATTTCTGCTAAATGACTCCATGGCTCTGCTGGCTTCCCAGGAGTTTGTCAAATAGTCTCTACAGGACATTTATGCGTGATTACAGTCCAGAGTTACAGGCTCCAGGAAGGCAAAACTCTCTCCTGGTACTTCAACCCAGCAACAGTGCTACAGCCTGCAAAGGCTTTTTGCTACAAGGATGTGTTTTATTTATATCCTCTGAATTCACAGTTAATGTCAAAATCTATCTATCTCAGCCATACAAGCTAGTCAATCTTAGACATATAATCCTCACAGTATAACAATGATAATCTTCTATTTATAAACCACCTTTTAACCAGGCAGATTCCAAAGAATTACACAAAACTGTGTTTATGTATACAAGATTTCACCCAGTGCAAGCCTGCTGGTCCCTCAGGAATGGAGCTCTGCAGATGTTTAAACAATGCACAGCAATACCCAACACTTCAGAGATGATATTTTCAGGCTAAGGCTAAAGCAGCAGTTTAGATCCAGATACACTAACCTGCATAAGTGTTTGACTTACAGAGGCATAGTCAAGTGCCAGCTTCACAAAGAACTAGGGTGGTAGACCTTTACCATCTCACTGTGTCCTCGCTCTGCAATGCAGTAAGGTACTCCTTACAGAGGTCTTGGGAGAGTTAGGTTCCTCAGAGCAGATTTCACGTGGTAAAATGGCTTTCTACTCAGAGTGTTTAATCTAGGGAATACAGAAAAGGCCACCTTCAGTCCTGCTAATCTATGTTTTCTAAACAAAAGCTCACTACACTGAAAGTTAGAAGGTAAACATGACTTCACAGTGCTAAGGGCAATACCTGTATTCACTCGCTATTCATGGTCTTAACCCAGCTCCTGCAGCTAAGGTCCTGAAGCAAATTTTATCTGTCAGTTATTTGTAAAGCAACAAGGTTAGGCATTACTTTTGGGTCTCATCTGGCCTTCTCAAGAGCTTAGGAACGGCTTGACATATGCAGAACCGCAATTTAGATTTAGACATCTCAAGTCTCTCTACACTTGGTTTTGAACTCTTGAGTGAGTCATGGATCTTAACTCTAGAAAAGATTTTGTAATGAAACCTAAACTAATCTGACTTTTCAGTTTGCATAAGGAAACCTGTACAATTAGAAATTGAGTACTCGAGAAGGAGGCTAGAAGCTATTTGCTAGGAACTAGAAGCCTGACCCAGAGACAGTCCAGAAAAGACTGCAACCTCCCTCACACAAACACAGCTGGGACACTCAGCCCTAGCAGGTCCTTTTCCAGGAGTTGTCACTGCTGTTTCTTCTTCCAGAGCAGGGAAACTGCTTTACAGTTTGTGCCACCTAGCAGCCATCTGCTGCCTACCTTTGAAGACAGTGGAGGGGAAAAGGCACTTACAGGACCTGATTCTCCTGACCAAACCTGGGTCAGGGTATAGTTTAAGAAAAACATATCAGAAGTAGGTACCTAAGTGGGAGGAATATGTCTAAATTTCCAATACAACAGTGGAGATCAGGTCAACACAGAGAGGACCTGAAAAGCAACTCAATTCACCCTACAACACATTTATCTGTAGTGTGCTGAACTGCTCCTGCTTCGCCTTCTCTGTACAAAAAATATCTCCACTGACCACAACAGAAACTTGAAAACTTGGCTTATGTTTAATCACCTACACGTAGATCCTGGATTCAACTGTCAATCTAGAGCTGAATCCTACTCCTGCTCTAAGACTGAGGTGAGTTATGGGCTGTTTCTCACCACTTGCTACAGAAGGAGCGCATGCTCAGGCTCCCCTCATCTGAGCTGCACTCAGAAATCAGTGTCTTTTCTAAGCTACTAACCTGAGCTGAGACTAAGCAGATCCCATGCCAAGTCTGAGTGCTCTCGTCCTCTTTGTTTTACCTGCCACAGAAGAAGCAAATGTCAGGCAGTAGGAATGTCTCTCTAGTAAAAGAAAGAAGAGTAGTTAGGCAGCTGCATGGCTTCCCCTGCAATCCTGGAAGCTCCCTCCCCCTAAAAGTTGATATAAGGGAGGTGTCCGGACTGAGGTAGGACCACTGGGACTGCTGGCTCTCCCAGAGCCACTCTGCAAATGAAACAGAAACCATGCAGGTAGCAAGCTTGACAAACCTAACAGTCTCCCACTTAAGTGGAACCTGTGAATCCAGAGCCTTGGAGCTTGGCTACGCTTTGATAATACTGTCATAGTAGGACCCATCCTAGCACCCTCATATTATACTACTGCTCATATTATCAAAAATATTTCTTGCAGGATTGCAAGGATCCCATGACAAACTGTTATCTGAAAGATGCTGGCTCCATCTACCTTTGTGTTCAAATTCATGGTTGCAAACAGCCAAGTTTGTGTACAGACAAGTTGAAACAGATACGAGGGTTAAGGGGATTGTTAAACAAAGCAATCCTGCTACCGTTCTGTAAGTTCAATATTGCAAATGTACAAGTAGGAGTACTGAACTCACCAGAGGAAGGAAGAAAGGGAGATCAGCCCCTGAAGCTCATTTAAATTAAGTTCCCAATTCCGCAAACAAGTTCCCTAGTGTTAATAATGTTTCTGCTTGGGCTCATGTTGGCAAATCGGGACTTAGTTACACACTTCTGATTAAACCTAAACAGAATTTGACAGTATTCCTTATACCAGAAGTCTACAGCTGTGTGCCAAATATGCAAGATAAAAGAGCATAACAGAACTGAAACAGTATAAAAATAGGTTACAGTAAGCATATATTTTTATAGCTTCATATTTTTTCCAGTTGATTCCACCCAGTCCATCTTTCTTCAAATAATTGACATTAATCAAATACAAATATAGCCCCCATGAGGCTAACTCAGATTTGAAGCTAAGCACATGTGTAAGTATTTGTTGGTCTGGAGTCTTAGTTGTTGCAGTTTTATTGAAAAATATTTGACAATAGATTCTTTTTTCCACAATCTCCCCTCCTCCCACCCAACAAATCAAATTTCAGAAGGATTTATCTAATCATTTTACAAAAACGTTTTCATATATCAAATGTAGTCTTACCCCACCAAAAAAACACAAAACTAGAAAAAAATCTGCTTTTCCTATTGTCAACAGAAGATACTATCCAGAATCTTGCTTTAAATCTTGCAGATGGACAGGAGATACAGCAACATGCAGTGCAGCAATGGTTACAGAGACAACAAGCAAGCTTAGAAAGCATTGGCTCACACAAGTCAGGAAAAGCAGGAGTGAAGGTTTAGGTAGATTGCTTCTCACTTAGGCAATTCTTCCAAAGATGCCAGAGAAGTGGCAGCTTTCTGATGAACAGCATGTGCTTGGGTTTGGACTCAGAACAAAAAAGCCAACCTGTACTCTGAACTGTGAAAACGTGCCCCGTGTATCTGCTGGCTGTAGAAGAAATATTATTGATTTCAATAGGATCCTTTATGGTTACAAAGATAAACATGTAGCTATGCTTTTGTACAGTGAGGTATGTAAAGAGTTATATTCTTAAAGAAGTTTTTGTATGTACATACATGCATGTATTTAGATCTATACATACTTAAGTTCTGTATATACATACATACCTTACATTCACACAGACACAAAGAAGAAAATTGCTTTCCACCCTACAGCGGAAAAGGAGCAACAAAAAAGCTCAGAGCCTGCATCTCAACAAACTCAAAGAATCCAAGAAAGCAGAAAAAAACAAGACAGCAGAATGCGGCCTTTCCCACCGTTCATGAGGAGTCTGAACTATACCCCTACCATGGTCCCAGGCTGTAATAGCATCCTCAGCCACATCTTTTTTCTGAAAGCCTTCTTACTGCAGTGTGTTGCAGCATTTGAAATTCCTTCTCTCCACAAAAAAAGCCTTTGGATACACAAAGTCAACCAACTCTTATTTTTTTCCATCTCTGACTTCCTGTGACACATATTTTTGTTTCCAGCTGCCCCATAACTTCTTGTAGCAGGAAGATCTGACATTTCCCCATATCCCTGTGACAAACTTTTCAGGGATCTCTGCATTTTGGATATTCTGTTTGTGCTGAAGCAGGATTTTGGGGAAAACAAGATACCTTCATACTACTTTAATTCAATCTTGCACTTGAAGAAGGATTTGCTTAGGGAACGTTTCAGCACGGAATAAACTCTCCACCTTTCCTGTAGGAATACAACATTAGATTGACAACAGGGATACAGATTTCCAGAAAATGTCAAATGAGTTTGCAGGTTCATATGGTCTGTTTTCCACACTTTCTGCAAACCCCAGACATTACTAGAACGAAAGGTGAATTACTCATGTTCTGTAAGATCAAGAATCAAGACCCTCCATGAGGAAAAATCATGTAGATGGTAAGGTTCAAGGTGTTCCTCAAACGTTCCCCACTACCTATTTTACTTCGAGCCAGACGCAACAAGAAAAAAGGATTTTTTAATTCCACTCCTCTTCTTCCCTCTTTTTGTAGTAGAGAGATTTACTTAATTCTTTACAGCTGACCCAGCCCTTCTACCCTGACAATCTTTGTGTGAAGTTTATGGCATGCAGCTGTGGTTCTTCTGCTTAGGGCAAGAATGTTAACCCTTCCCCTGACAATCCTTGAACTGGTTATTATATACAGTCCATCACATGAGTCTGATTTGAGACACCACCAGATGGTTGTTATTTAGGTGAAAGCAGACCCAAATAGAATAACAGTCCAAAACACTACAGGGTCAGTTACTAAACTACTAATTTGTGATCAGAAGTTGGAAAGAAGAAATATGTTGGCATGGAGAAAGGGCATGGATGAGAACTGTTTGTGTTCACTAGTCCCCTTGCATTCTTCCTCTTTTAGAGCTTTCAGACCAAAGCTGAGAGCTTTCCCTTCCATTCCATGCCTTGTCTGGGCGTTTGGGTCAGGTTTGGTTTGGTTTGGTTTTTTTTTTTTTTATTTTAAATGAGCTGTTCTCAAACATAAACCTTTTTAAAGAAAGGTTGAACTTAATTCACAGTGGAACCAGAAAAAGAGAACCAGTCTTCCTCTGGCAGTTCTGTGCCTGAAAAGGGAAGAAAATTGACACCTGGAAATGCTGACATTTTGGAAAAAAATCTTACTCACTTTGAGTACAAGTAAGATGCTGTCTAACAACATGAAGCAGGAGAAATGTAGGAAAACGTACAAAACAGAATATGAGAGGAGTATTTAGGAACAAATAAATAATGAATGTGTTGAGCAGCACCATAGCTAATTAATTAATACACCACGTTTCAAGTCATGGATAGAGCCTGGTGTATACTGCTTATCTTTCCCCTCATAACAACTGCGCAAGTATTACTACTAATGCTTGACGCAGCCTATTGAAACTTTTGGATTTATACTTGTCTACCTCAGATCAACATGATGGTTTCCTTTAGGGCTTTACATATAGTCCATATTTTAGTCTGGAGGCTAAGTTGTACACCAATTCAGTTCAGATCGAACTGAGTTTAGATTGTGTTCTCTTTCCTCACCAAAGTGAGAAAAGTTCTGCTTTACAGAAAATAAAACAGGCAAATAAAATGAAGGGCAAGACCCCTAATGCTGCTGGAGAAACCTCCGTCTTTTCAATCTTTAGCCAACCTGTCCCTCGCTGGAGGTAGGTGATGCAGCTACCTGGCCAGCACTCCCTGACTGGCCATGGCTTTCACGGGGGACAAGGGGAGTACATTCCCCTGCCATGAGACACCAGTGCAGACTGCAGCACTGTAATACCTCTGCTTGAATTCTCTGCTCCTTGCCCCATCTCTCCCCTATTAACCCATGCCTTACTGCCATGCCATATTAGAACAGCTCTGCCAGGTCCAGGGCAAGGGATACACTGGCTGGTGGTAGCGCCTTCACCTGGGAGAAGGAAGTGCTGTTCCTGCATGAGGAGCACAGGGTTCACCAGCTAGAACAGTTTGGATTAAACAACCAGTATATCTTTTAAACAGCTTTTTCTGCAAAATAGACAATTTGCTTTTCAACCTCCTGTACTTTGGACAGTCTTCTGTTCCCTGGACACAACGTATTCACCCCTTTTAGCATTAGGCACCTACTGAATTGGCTCACCTACCATCTGAATCACCCTCTCCTCAAAATTTATGAGGGAAGACCATCATAATCACACTCCTAGCATGGAAGCACCAGCTTAGCAGCAGGTAAAACTGGAGGAACAAAGTCCAAACAGTTTTGCTGCATCTTAATAGAGGAGTCCATTTTGTGCTGACCTGCTTTCCACTGGTGTTCATACGCTTTCTTACATACTGTCGCTCAGCTACCTTCTTCATTTTGGTTAGTTTATAAGGTACTGTGTGATATAAATCTGTGGTACAAATACAAAAAAGATGTATTATTACAATGTTTGTAACATGAAGGCAAACAAAATAAAGCCCAGACATTAACATATATTTTGTCCAAGCAAAAGACAACTGGAATTTATTTAAGTCTTACACTTTAATATACCATATATGTATATAAAAGGAATGCTTTTAAATCAAAAACAATTTGCAAGCAAAAAAAAAAACCCAGAAAGAAATCCATGGCACCCTGCATACTCATATGGTGGATTTGGTTTTGTCCTATAATTCTTGCCTTATTAGTTGCTTTTCTTTTCTTTTCTGTATTATTTTACCTAATTTGTTCTTTTAAATAGGAAGCTCAAGAAAGTTTGGGATTTAGGATCTTTTCTTATGATAGCAAACAACAAAAACAATATCACAATTATTTGGGGTTCCTTCAACTTAAACAGTACTCATGATAGTTATTTTCAAAAACACTCTCTTGGGTAAACCTGTATACTAATGTTTTCAGAGCCAGAGCTTTTGTGAATCATACCATAAAAATAATCTTCCTTGTGAACCTGCTTTTCCCTATCAGGTTATTGGAATTTCATCTAGTTATTTATGGAAAAAGTAGCCAGAATCCCCTAAGCCTGTCACTGGACCACTTTCCCAATTCAGTTGTAGTTATATCTGTGGTCTGAAATTTCTGCAAGGGTAGGCGGCTTTGGTTTGTTTCTTGAAAGATTGGGTTATAACGGAAAATAGCATTAGGCTAAAGAAATAGCATTGGCAGTATAATTTGGCAGAAAAATAAAGGCCATGCAAACAAAAGGGGTTGCATTTCTGGAAAAATAATTTTAGGTTTGAGCCAACGCTGTCTGGACTGAGCATAGATATGATTTACACCTTTCTAAAACCTTGAAGCCATTGCCAGAAGTACATAAGAAAAATCAAAATCCAAAGGAGTCAATTTCTTGGGTTGCCATTTCCAATGAGTAAGTTTGGTAAATAAAACTTAATTTTTACATCTGCCATAGATTCACAGGCATGATTAATGGCACAAACATTGTAGCCAGTAGCCAATGTATGTATGTGATTACAGCAATCTTAAATATAGTACTTTTTGAATAAATATGCCCCAAAAAAAATATAAAAAATACACCATGCATGCTTGGAAAAAATCTTGTCACAGTGTCAAATATTAAAACCTTATGAAAATTAAATACTGCAGGCATCGTTAGGCAGAATCACAGAAGCATGAGGTGCCACTGGCATCAGCTCAGCTCAGGGAGCTCAGTCCCTGAAACATCATTTCTGTTGATTATGATTTCTACATTTTGTTTCAGTTGATTTGCTACATATGGCACTGAAAAAATAATCACCAAAAACCCCAAACTTTGCCAAAACTACCTTGTTAAACTCCTACTCTTTCAGAGTCACTTACCAAAAGAAAAAAAATTAAAATATTGTTCATTTAAAAACTGTACTCTGCTAAGTCAGATTTTGAGATCAGCACCGTTTTCCTCTTCTCTTCTATGGGCATTATGTTCTCACCTCTGCTGACAGCAGCCAGGAAGATAATAGAGAATAACTAAACTCTACTAAATTTGCACCGCAGAATAATTCATTTAATGGAATTTTTACGAGGGACGGTTCATCAACACTTCTGAAGGAAAGCAAGATATCCTCCAAATCGCTATATCTGCAGGACAGGGAAATTTTATTCCCCTTGTTTCCTTACCTTCATGCCATTGCCACCTCTTCTGCAGTCCTGCTGTTAGCTCTTACTTCAGCATTTCCAACATGTCTTTGCTCTGTAGAGGAAAACTCTGCACCACAGAATCAGTTTTAGGTAGAAGCAAAAAGAGTGGAAGCTCCTGGAAGTTCAGAGCTTAACTAAGGCTTATTCAAGCCAATCAGTAATTCTGGCTTTAATAACCAGCCATGTGGTTTAAATGAGTCTTTTTAATGAAAACTTACTCTGTGTCTTTCTTTTGTGCAGCAGGTTTCAAGAACCTGAGTTCTGTAAGCCTCCTCTCTCTGTAAAAAATGGAAGGTATTTTTGCAATGGTTTTAGGGTGATTTTGTTCCTGAATACTTTTTGTAGAGTAGATTCAGTAGAAATTATAGACACCATGTACCCATTTCTACTAAACCGTTCAGGACAAAAAACTTGCAGAAAGTTGTACAACATCAGCTACATAATGGAAACTCAGTTGCAACCTTAATTTCTCAGGAAAGGGAAGAAGTATCTTTGCTGTTAAATTTATCTTCTACTTACTCCCAACGGGTGAGGTTTCGCCTGCTATAGTTACATTCCTTAACTAATTACATTCTTAAGTAGCAATCACCTCTAAAAGCAAGGCTTACTCTGCTGTAAGCAGTGAATTATGAGCCAACTTTTGCATTAAGCGGTATTGACATCCAGCGGGGAGTTAGAGTAACTACAGGCATGCAGATAACCAAGTGAAATCGTCCATTTATGTTCTGAGTTCAGCTTTAAAAGAGCAGTCTACTTACCTTAACCTGCAGACTGTCTTCCTATAAAATGTAACTCTTAGTAAAAAAAAAAACAAACTGTAATAACATCATGCAAAGTCTACCATTTCTCTGTAAACTGTTCTCTTTTTTGTAGTTTCCTTTTATTCCACACACTTGCCCTGTTTTCTTATAGTTGTTCAAAAGTAATGTCTGGGATGCAGGCATTGTTTTTCATTAGAAAGAAGGCATTTATGGATATGTCTGACTGTTTTCCAGAACATAAAACCAGTAATGTGCATCCTAACCTTTGCAATAAAGGAAGAATCAGTACGAGACTTGGAGCAGTAGCAATAACCTCATCAGCCCTACTCTAAGGACAATTTGGCTACCCCATCTGATTATAACAGAACTATTTTTTTATCAAAGACAACTAATTTTAGCATATTAGCTTTCTCCTGTAAAAGCTCTTGACTACTCATTGTAAAACTAACTACTTGTCAGCTCTCAACAATCAAAAATTTAACAACTTTTGACAAAAGTGGTGAAGATCAGATGAGAAACAGTAAGACTGAGAGAAAAAATAATAAAAAAAGGAAATGCAAACTGCACCAATGCATTTTGTATAACTAAAACTTCTTTGTCACTGTCTACTCTTTCTATACCTCAGTAAAATCCATCCTGGGACACTGGAGATCTCTAAACATCAACAGCAGAAATTAGAGAATACATTTACCGGTCACAAGTTAAAAATCTTCCTTCTTGCTGTGCTTTGATGTCCTATGCCGTATGAATTGTTTGCCTTTATTTTTACCAAAAGGCTTTCGTATCACAGTGAAAAAGCTTATAAGTGCTAATTCAGTCTCCAAAGAATTTGCTGAACATCTGGTCCTGGTGAAACTGCTCAAAACTGCAGAAGGCAAGGTGTTCATCAATGCAGATGCAAATTTGGGGTAGTGTTGTATATTCTTCCTCAGTGCATCCATTACAGAAAAGAAATGAGAAGAAAGCAAATATGGAAAGAATCCGTGCTACTCTACAGGCATTGGTAGTGTCCACATGCTCTTGCAACTCCAAGGCCTTTAAGGACAGATGTATAAATCCTGAACAATACCATGGGGAGTTCATAATAAAACAGAATTGCTGGGAGGGAAATTCTGTGGTTTAGGTATTCAGCACCTCACTCTCTGGTGTGCTCCCTTAAAATGTCCAGACGAGCTCACTGTTAGCAGCTCTCCACAAGGAATATGGCTGTGTTCACCCCATAGCCCAAGATATTTGGTGAGGGGTTTTTCTGTCAGACTTGATAGTACTTGTGAAGCATTAGTCACCTTGTTTATGAGGCCAAAAGCACTGTCACCAGGAGCACCTGCCTCACAAAAGGGTCTTATACCAGGACCTCATTGAGGAAAAGCTATGTGCAACAAAGAGTAGAGAGCTACCTGTATGGATACAACATGGGCCCATAAGTCTGAGTACAGATGGACCACTTGGGTCCATGAGGAAGGCTGCTCATAACAGATGTCCCGATTTTGGGCAATGCTGTCAGACAGCATAGGCAGCATGTCTGAAATATGTGAGAAAAGCCCTAAAAAGACAATTTCTGAGTACTGTGAGTGCCATGGGACACGTCATACAAATTACTGTGTCCAGGCTGAATCCATCTGAGAAGTTCTGAAGGTATTATCAAGATCTGAAGTGCAGATGCCCATGGGAGATCCTCACTGGGGAAGCCTTCATTAGTGAACTAACAGAATACTTGCTGAAACATGCTGATATGGCCCAAAGCCACCATTCTTTGAAATAAGGCCAAGTCTGCAAGATTCTTTGCACAACAGAAGGTGTAATATGTATCTATATATCTCTCTATATACATCTATGTGAGTGTAAAAAGTCATTCTTTTTGTGAAATTGAAGTAAGACTAGGTATTTTTGCTGGTAACCGTACGCATGCTTCTGGTTTATTCTCATGCTGCAGTCATTTAGTAAGTTAGATCAGGGCATCCATTTAATTATTTGCTTTTGCTACCTCCCATCTTTATTTCCCTGCATAGTCTATTTGTTCCACCTGTACTTTACTTTAACATTTTCCCTTGTCACACCAAAAAGAACTAATTGGTTCCTACTCTTAATCACGTCTACTTTTCCTGCAATAAAATATAATTCCATTTACTTTAATATATTCATTAATTTGCTGCATAATTGCTGTTGCTTTTCTCAGTTTGTCTTGTAACTGCCCTGATTGCAGCTGACTTCTCTCAATTAGAGGATCTCCCTGGGACACTTGGAAATATGAATGACAGGAAAGGTTCTACAAAGACCTATATTAATAGAATTTCAGGTCTCTGATTAACTTGTTACATTTTGAAAAAAAAAGCCACAAAATGACAGGGTTTATAAAATACATAAATAGAAGTCTATATATGAGAGTATTTAAAAAAAATACAAAGATATTTGAGTAAAAACAAGATGCAAAGATTGCATTTTCTAAGCACAATTTCAACAGTAACATGCTAGCTAATTTTTATTGAATACACGAGTTGACTAGCAGCAACATACTGATGTTTGACCACCACAAAAGTCCATATCACTCATTATGGACCCAGGATGCCGTGCTGTCCACTGCAATGGAGTGTTTCCTATGTAGTCTGCTTATTTTTGTAATCCTTCCTACTTCATTGGTGATCCTCTCCAGATTTCTGCTGAATTTAAGTAGAAGGGAACTACTCGAGCAGACTCAGCACCAAGCATAGCAGTGCATCCAGGTAGCAGGGTCTACCTGTGGCCAGCCAAGGCAGGAGGGATTGCAGGAGTCTGCCATGCACTTGAGACTCTGGGAAGAGAGAGAGGTAGCAGCACAGGAGCTGGCTCAGTGCATAGCCACTGCAGTGTGCCACAGAGTCTGAATCAGGGTTTCTTAGTGGCAGAGTAGATAACTATTTAGATTATGAGAAAACTTTATCACAATGGGCATCTGCACAGATATTGCAACAGCTTAGCTGAGGAACAGGAGACACCGTCTGCTTCCTTACTCTTACAAGGTCATTAGACATTAGCAGCACTGTGGGACTAAAAATCCCCATGTCTATTTTCCACACACTTCAAATGTAAGGGGCTATATACATCTCCTTATCTCATGCTACGTATGAAATATATGTGTTTTTGTTTGCTTTTGGTTTTTTTAATGACATACCTGAATCCCATTGTCTTTGCAGTAAAAATATATATGGCTTTCTTCAGTGTGAAGAATCTCACAGGGAGAAATATCTCCTTGCCTTAACGCCTGTGTTTGCATGACCGTTGGGTCTGCATGTGTAGGAATGAATAGTCTTATTCTGTAATCAGTCCTTTTGTGTATTTCTTAACCCATTTGCAGGTGTCACAGATTTGGTTGCATAGGGCAATATCCACTGAAAGTAAACCTAGGAATTCAACCATTTGTCCCCATCACTGAAAATCAATCATCCTTATTATTAATAACCTATTGATTTGAGTCAAGTGTGAGAGTTGTATGGAGCCACAGGACTTCATGTCCTGGAGATTAAAAATGAAGACAAAATGTCACATAATGACTTCATAATTCTGTGTACTTAAGATTCAAAGTGGATCCCTGTGGAAAGCAGGCGATGTAGTCACAAAGGGATGGTGACCCAACCACCTCTGCCCAGGGAGGAGGTTGAGTCACCATCCCTGGAGGTGTTTAAAAAACGGGTAGATGAGTTTCTGAGGGATACAGTTTAGCGAATCATGGGTGCAGCTGGACTCGATGATCTCAAAGGTGTTTGCCTACTGGAAGACTCTATGATTCTATGATTCTATGAAACGCTAATTTCTAAGCCATCTCACTAACATTTGGAAATTCAATTTAGCTCTTGTTAATGTGGAAGTGATTTGTAGTTTCTGTTTTTTTCTGGTTCCTCTCTTGTGTCCATCCACCTCCTTTTCAATTCTTGTGAGACTGAGTTAACTCCCTGGTACAATTCCCCTTATATTTCTCAGAGCTAGAGAGGCAAATCCTTCATGATGCAAGTAAAGGTTTTATTCACTGTAGTTCCTCATCCCCTCAAAACCAAGGACCTCAGATCCATCTTAGACCTTAGAATTTTAAAGTGCTTCATCAAAAAGAAAGAATTGAAGACTTTATTCTTGACCTCTCCTAGTCTTATTATAAATCCTGATGTCTGATAAATACTCAGCCTGCTTTTTTTCTCTTTTCTGCCGTACATTTGAGATACCAGAAGTAAATGATTGTTCCTTTCCATCACTCTATTATCAGACTATTGTAAGCTTTCAGAGCATTTACAAAATGTGTGAGTGCCATGTCTACATCTATAAAAGGATTCAAGACACTATCAGATAGTCTCCCTGCTATAGCTAAAATAATAAAAAATCATTTGATCATGATTTATTTAGAGAGCATCAAGGCAATGTAATTTTCTCTTTTGGGATCTTTCTTTAGAGAACATACGAAGGTATACCCAGCTATCTGAGAATCCTTCCCAAATTCAAATCATAATCTTGTCCTGCCAGAGCATATTGTGTCCCATTTGAGCCTCTGGTCTTTTGATGCTAAAAAAATGTTTTCAGTAGTAACTGTATTTTTGCATGATAAAGTGTGTTGGTTACACCTGTTCTAGCAAATATGAAGCAGTCAGTGCACAGCTTACACCCAGGTTCACAACTAAATGAGCACACTCTTTCCCAGTTCTGACTGGCACTCGTTAGTGTCTGCCAGGAACCCTTCCTATAAAGCAGCCTGACATCTCTATTTTGAGATGAGTTCGGGTCTGTGGGCAGGATCAACGTCATGCCAGCTGGCCTTTAGTACAGAGAATGATCCCCGGTTTTCTTTAGATGCTGGTGTAGGCACTGCCTTTCAGACAACACCAAAGGATTTATTAAAAGTTATATCAGATTTATGGATTCAAACAACTTATTTACCTGTTTTCTTCCCAAAATCTAATAGCCATAAAGATGGAGAATGCATTATTTTCTCCAGATGGGTACACAGCTTGAATTAGTGGGACCTTGCTATAATGTCCCCCTGTATTTTTTTTGCAACAAAAAGTGTGAAAGGTTGTTTGCAGCAGATTTGATTATAGCAATTGAATTGGTTTATACTAAACTCTTGTGTTTGGATGAGTTTACTCACTCTCCAGCTGTACCAATTTCTATCCATGTACAGAGGGAATAGCTTAGATTCTGGACATTGAAGCAGAAAAGTGTCTCTGGAGTCTGAAGCTTCATTTTGATGATGCAAGGAAGGAAATACCATCACTGATGTTGTGGTAGTTTAAAACTTTTGTAACAATTTAGTAATGGTAAAACTGTTCCCTAAGTGGGCCAAGGCTTGATGCCCAGTGGTATTGTGATCTTGTTCCGCTTACTCACTCAAAGCAACCTACCCATTTATAAGCATAAGTGGAGTGAGTAAAAGTCTCCTTCTACACCCTGTTAGAGGTTGTTCAGAACAAAGAGACTTCTGTATTTTTCATGTGTGAGGCACCTTGTTAAAATTCTCTTCAAGAACTGCTACTATTACTAATTAAACTTCCTTGTCATCAAAGTGGCCACATAAATCAGCCACACAATAACGGTTCTATGAAAAATACTTTTTCAAGCCTTCTGAACACACTTTAATGCAGTGCAACTGAAAAATAACAGCTCAACAACTTTATTTCCTCTGGTCAAATACTAAACCAACCAACTTCAGTGAAAAACAATTTTTATTTTATACCTACAGCTTTCATTGAATTAACAGTCTTGAACAGAGTATGCGATGAATTCAACTTTTGCCAGATATAAGCATATGCAAATGCACTTAACACCAGCCTTATTCCTCTGTAAAACTCTGTCTTGCTCTCAAATGCCGCTCTCGGGTGTGCTGGAGTACATGGAAGACCGAACTTGCAATGCTAATGGTAGGTTAGGTGATATTTCTTGCTCATGTTACTTTTCGTTATTAGTTGTTATAGCCCACTTTCTGCCATTCATTTGGGGTTTTAGTTTTACAGTTCCCAAAGATCAAACTATAGGAGTTTTCTATAACACCCAGTTCCACAAAGTTTTGGATTCATACCTGCCTGGAACCGATTTTTTAAGTTAACAATAAATTTGGCCCTTTGTCTTCTGTGGTTGACTGTTGGCTCTCTGTCTTGAGCACCATCATTGTCCTAATGCAGATTCTCACTGCATGTATCATTTACTCACTGTCCTGAGCTATTGCATGTCGCTGATGTCCTCAAGTGTTTTACCTACCTCTGCTTAAGAGTCAAGTAGTAGAATGACAATGACTGAGGTTTCCTTTTTTTTATTCTCTGATTAATGCCTTTTTCCATTTAGCAGAGATGAAGGCAGCTGGTCTGATTTCTTGGCTGCAAGATACATAAAGTTTCTTAATCTCCTCTGTTACCTACTTTGTGTGGTGTTAGTGTCTGCAACTTTTAGGGCTTCACATATGCAAAATCACCCAGTGGCAAGAGTAATACTTTCTTGATTTAAGGGTATGTCATCTAGACAAGAACGTTTTAAATTAATGGGGAAACATCTATGTGTAAGAGAGTAGAGGTTGAGAAATTCTCTTATGAGAAAATTCTTTGAAGATCTACACGCTGGTGTAATATTACTGAATGAAAGCTTAGATCCTGTGAAGTATGTCAACATTGCTGCTGATGTCCATCAGCCTAGAGCTGCTTCCAATGTCTTCAACAGAACAAAGGATTTAGGATTTGGGAGATATTTTTGATAATAGAAGTGGAATTCTGCCTGCCTCTTTTGCACAGAGAAAGTCATATCAGCAGGTGAGAAGGAAGTCAGGGCTGTTTAGTAGATGGAATAATTATGCACAGCAAAGGAGAGGCTGTTTTACAACTTTCAGAGAAGTGCTAGACCTTTCTTGATGTACACACAAGCAATGGATAAGTAAAGTTCTTCTTGCATTTGGATACAGTAGGTGTGTTTTGCTGAGAGAAGTAATGAACAGCACAATATACTAGCTGATCTATACTAGCTGAAATCAAAAGCAATCATTTCTGGAAAGCAAACAGACTTGTGGGATGGCAGATACAACAGGGATTGCAATGATACTGATCTGATCTCCACCCATCCGGCCTTTGTAACTACAAAATAAACCAAAGGAGAAAACCAAAACAAATCAGCTGCAAGAGTTATGGGATTTCTTCTTTAGACCAGTGCCAGCTAATGGACCCCTGCAAGAAAGCAAAAGAAATTGTTTATAGTTTTAAAAATATTTTCCATTTTTGAAGTTGCTCAAAAATGAATTTTCTAAAAAGAGAAAGAAGAGAGAGGGGAGCAGATTAGGCAAGCTAACTAAAAGCAAAATAAAGAGCAAAACCTCCAGCTACAATGAGAAGAAAAAAATATTCTCGGAAATGTAATAGATTATTTCTTGAGAATGCTCTGCTGCAATAATTTCTGTAACAAACCCACAGCCAAATCCACAGCATTTTCATCATTCAGCTGTGCTCTGCAGCCACTGGGGCAAATTTGAATGTACCTTTGAGAGACTGAGTTGTTCCTATATCCCACCTTTCCTGCAGAAACATACTCTGACTGACAGTCCATGCCATTAACCTGTACTGATAATGCTGAAGATTTAAAGAGGTAATCCTTCAGCATATCAATTATCCAAGTAATTCCAGCTAATCTAAGACACCAAATAGACAAGCCTAATGCACAGATGTCTTAAACCCAACACCAGTTCCATAGCACATGAGTACAGAGTATCAGTCCTTGCTCTCTTCTTGCTGGCTGAACGTAGATCAACTCATTCCCCTCTGAAATTCCACGCTCAAAGCACAAACGCCCAGTTTCATCTTGGGCAATGACCAGAACTAACACCACTAGTTGAAAAAGGCCCTATCTATTACTTTTATCAAAGACCCCACACGTTTGATGTGAAATTCCTTCAGTTCTGTCATGAGGTTGACCAGAAATGCAGCAGGAGGACTATTTAAATTAGATCATCTGAACTAATGGGGCCTCCTTGTGTCTCAGAACTGGTTGACTCCTGTGTCTGCAAAGAGATGTGTTCTACTACAGCTTTTTACACACTTGATGCAGTCATAAATCTTTGTCTCTCTCCCTCTCTCTGGTGAATTCTCCAAGATACGTAGGCTCTCAACATCACTGAAATTAATCAAAATGCTTAAAAGACAGGGAAAAAAATCCAAAAATTTTACAAACTTTGTTCCTTCCAGAAACTTTACTGAACTGAGAGATATAAAGCTCAAAGAAGAACTTGCATTCTTAATGTCATCCTCACTTCAATTGTGTTACAGACTGCAGATCAGAGCATGACACCTGCTTGGGTAGTGTACACAACAGGCTACTGCAACAAGTGATTTTAAAGCAGTAGACAACCAAGGGGATGAATGCCTCTTTCCTCTTGCGCAGCATGTACTGAACCTAGGACAATGTGAGACCAGCTGCCGCCGCTGCCCATACTCTGCTTCTTAAGTGTTCTTGCAGTTTCTCATGTTTCTCTTCAATAGCTTCGATTTTTCCACACTGAGGAACAGAGAAAGATCAAGGGAATCACATCTCTTTGAAAAGAGATGCGATTAGTCGCTCAGAGAGGAAAAAAGCTCTCATCAGGACTCATTTTGTGTAATGGAAGAGACTGGGCTCCATGCCAGAATGCTATTAATTCTACCTGGAAACAGATTAAATTCTAGGTGACCACTCTGGACATGCAAACCTTTTGCCTCTTCCACATATTTAGCAGGGCTCTGGAGTTTTTGGCAGTGTTTTGAGCATTGTGCTCTATAAAGTAGTGTTAAATACTGCACAGTTATAGTCAGGAAACACCTCCAAGTCCCCCAATGTCAATTAGCTACTTCCTCTGCAAAGTCATAAGCAGATGCATGAGAGCAGCTCTCCAGGAATATATTTGCTAACAGGTGCATTATTAGGAAGGAAAGAAGGTTGTTTATATTAACGGGAAGTCCCCTTTAAAATCGCTCATCTAGCATTTTATGTCTGCTGCTGGCCCCACTTTTGCCTCTCACTTTTCACCCTCACGTGTTGGATAATTAGGGGTTCAAATGATGCATGAAGGGCCTCTGCTTCAGGGATTATCCAAGATTACCAGAAGGCTTATGATTCCCTTATGATTTCAGAAGAGAAGCTCTGCATAAAACATTGGCCTTCATAGATGCTGTAAGATTAAAATTACAGGGACGGTTGATAGTAATGATAAATCACGGCAAGTCAGGTCACCCCCTGATATAAACTGGGGCAGCTTCACCGAAGGCAGTAGAGCTTTGCCAGATTACACCAAGTTAATGATCTAACCCATTGAAACAGCTGCTGCACAATCCCTTTTTTTTCCTTTCCACTATAATAATCCAGTTTCTTTCTCACTGTTCATCTCTCAAGGTGCAGACAGCCAAACGCATTTTTTTCTGCTAGGTTTAGATCACTGTACTCATGGATTTACTCAAACGCAAGTCAGAATCCCAGGCTACGCTGACCTGGACTCATATTTTAGAGAACTCTGCTTTGGCATTGGACCAACAACCACACATTTGTATTCAACCCTTACATTTTAGTATACTAAATCCATTCAGTTCACAGATTATATTCTCATGCTAAGAAACCATTCCTATTTCTAGCTCCACTGTCAATGGGTAATAAAGCATTCAAACTGGAAGAGATCAGCTATACACAACAACACTTGAAAATACAAACCCTGAGAAAAAATATAGTGTTTGCAAGAGGCTGTTGCAGAACTTGGAGTAAATTGGGTTGAAATAATGCAGCTTGCCTTGAGAAAGGCATTGGCACAATCCTGTGCTCTTCTGAAGGAGAGTGGAATATTCTGCCTTGGTCTCATTTCACAGAAGCAGTGAATTAAAACAAATTAAAATGCTTCTACTAGTTTCAAGTTACAAGCTGGAGACCTCTACACAAGCAATTTGAATGTGCTTTTAGAATTTGGGAATGAGTACATCTGCCAGCTCAGTTGAACCAAAAAAACTTCAGAGGCAGCCATGATGGCACAGAACAAGTGCACAAACACGTTGTTTGATCCTGTTGCCACTTCTGTGCAGCATCAAATATACTTCAGATCAGCATGGATGCTATTCTGCTGGACTACTTGGACCTTTCGCTCTAGGGACAACAAATATGTGGATATATCTTGCCTGATTTGAAGTATCGTGATACATTGCGTGCTTAATGAGAAGAGACACGCTGTGTCAGATCTACACCAGATGAGGGCTTTCTTTCAGGGGAAATAATTTGGCCCTCATGTTTTCCTTGGACAATTTGCAAGTCTCCATTTAACTTAGGAGCTTAAGTCCCATTTAAAAACTGACTCACAGCAGATCAACACCACATAAGGAAACAGATCACAGATAAAAAGTCTAGGACTCCCAATCTATAGGGCAGAAATGTGTACGAATAGTAGCCTTAGTCTCCAGTACATTGCAGCCGGGTCGACAAGGTATTGTTGAGCTGAAATGCTCATCCCAGAACTGGAGTACAGCACAGACAAGATGCCCAGACTCCTGTCACTGCTGGAACTAGCGTGGTGTCAGGTGTCTCCTCATCATTCTCTGTGGCATGGCACAAATGTATCCTCAGGCTTTGAAATTTCAGGGAAGAGGTCCTAGAATCACTGCTGTGCTTTTGCAAATGTTGCTGTCCTGCCTTAGTCAGGCAAGCTCTAGTACTGCTTCAGCAACAGATACAGGGACTGAGTAAAGGAAAGACTATGGAATTTGGCCCAGAGCCCTTTTAAATGCACTTCTGTGGGTAATTTAATAGCTGTATTATAAAATGTTAATGTTAGCATAAAAATCTGGGAAATTTCAGGCCCAAACTGAGCTAACTTTTTTCTTTTACCCTCTTTCCTCTCGAGAAGCTTGTTTTCTTTTTATTGCATTCCAATAACGAGAGACCATTTCACACAGGTACATCTGCAATATGTTACAGGCAGCACAGAATATTAAAACAACCTGTGCTACTGCTAGTGAAATTAATAAGGGAGGTAAAACTTTTTTCAGGCTAAGAGGAAAAAGGTGCCTGTAGCAGGAACTCCATTACCAAACTACATTACTGAAGGTACTGCACTGAATGCTGAAGTCATTTCCAATTCAAAGTCTCGTTTCAAACAGCAACTCTGCTACTCGAAGAGGGAAGCTGGGCTAGAGTGAAGTGATGGTAGTGGCCAGGCAGTTCACATGAGGTTATGTTTAGATATAGATCAGGGTTTTAAAATAAAACAGTAAGTTAAGATAATAAAAACAAGGACACTATAAAGCAGAGAGGGGGAAGTTTATACATTAACCTTATTTACTACATGGAGAGTGGCAAACCTGTCTACCCTAATCCTCTGAATTGACATGAGTGATAAAGTTCACCTTCAGTGTTATTGAGTTCATAGTTGGCAAAGGGTCAGCTGTGAAATAGATTGCAAATCCAGGAGTGAGAGAAAAAATCAGCTGAGAAATGAAGAGGTGAAAGGAGAAAAATGAGCAGAAGAAACAAAAAGTGGGAGTGGGAAGCAGAGTGAGCAGAGTGAGACAAGTCAGAAACAAAGAGGAAGAGCCACATGGAAAAATAAACAAAAGGTTTATTTTTGGTTAAGGTTCAGGAATTCCTGCTCCACAGAAAAATTATTATTTCCAGAGTTATTTATTTTTTATTTCATATTGGAAGGAAAAGTCAGAAAGACGAAACAAATTTATAATGGAATTCTGTTTAAAAATTGGGGTTTTTGTTCTGTCCACCCACCTACTTACTAGACTGGTTCCCAGTGTAAATTCTGACAGGATCAACACATTCCACCAAAATGTCACTGTCCAGTGGGAAGTGGCTCCACTGGAAATACTCTGTCGAGCTGTATATCCTGCCATTGTTTTTTAAGCTGGTTCCAAGGGGAACTGGGCTTCAAGAATAAGAACATAATATGGTCTGCTAGTGCATATAATTTTCAGTTTAGATTTCAAAAGGGAAGTTACTAATGTGCAGCCCAGCTTTCCAAGAGCAAAAAAAGCATATCTGTTTTATTGTTGCACTTCCACTGGTGGAGGAAGAAAGGGGAAATGTGGGAGGAAGAAGACAGATACATGTTCATTTATATAGTCTGTCTGTGTAAGTGAGAGGAAATTCACAGAGAGTAATTTATTCTGCAACCACCCAAAGGACTCATATCTGGTCCTCCCAGATCCAAGTGTCTTAGGCTTTGTTATATTTATTTTAAGTTTGGTGAACAACTACTGGCTCTTTGTTGGTAGGTTGCACAATTCTCAAGTACTGAAAACTCGCAGCCAGCTACAACCTCACATTCTTCTTCATGAATCTGGCACCTTTCATATTAGGAGAGCAACATCATAACGTCTTCCCAGTTTGTGATTCCTGGCAAAACCATCTTTCCCACAGATTGCACCCTCACAGTACAGCTCTGGAAGGCTTTTCACTATCAAAGACTGTACCCAGGTTCTTAAAACCTCCCTGTTTCTTCAATGACAATCAGGTCAGGAAGTTGACCTGGCCAGGATAAGATAGCAGTGGGGATGGAACAAGCCTGAGGAGGAGGGGGGAGGATGGGACATCAGCAGCATCATCCTGTAAACAAGCTGGGCTTTAGCTAGGGGACACGCATAGGCAGTGGGAGACCAGGATCAAGGAGATCTGGAAATATGGATCAGGAGCACCTGTAGATGGGAAGGAGTGAAGGGGGTTGGAGCAAGGAATAGTCTGGAAACTGGTAGACTGGGAAATGCTTTAAACTGAGCAGAAGAGCATTGGATTGGAAGAGGATGAGGGTTTGTGGAGGGTAAGACTGAGAGATAACACGGAGCGGTTTACCATCACCCACCACCTCACCGTGTAAGATTTCATTCCTTTTTCTATACTTAATTTTCTTGCAATTAAAAGCCAAATTCAACTGGTCTTCTTCATCTTAAATCTGCCAAACTCACTGATCGAATCTGAGGTGTCCTAAAGCAGGGAAGAAGCTGTGGCCCAATACCATAACCTGAACCACATATTCAGAAATTGCGCTCTGAGGCTGGTATTGTGCCCCCACCACATGGCTTAACAAGGCGGATGTGCCTCATCATATAAGTCCAATGCATCTATGGCCAGTGTCGGGGAAGTTTGTACTAATGTATATTAAACTGGAGGCAAAGAAGTATCCAGCCACAGAGAGGGTCACATTACTCTGACTTGAGAGCTTAGATGCCTACATCCTTGTCTCTGAAAGCAATCCAGGATCTGTGAATTCATTCGCACATATAGAAGTTTGGCAGATGCATCAGAGAAAAATATATAACTTCACTACACATTGTTAATAAGTTAGTTTATCTAAGGTAAGGAACATAATACTGGCTAAGAAGGCCATTTTCTGCTGTATCAGTTCTTTGGAACTGATTTGGAAGCAGTTCAGATTTTTGTTCAGATTCAGTGTTCATTTCTAACAAATTCATTTTCGGTACCCTGTATACTTATGCTTCTTTCAGCCTGTTTTCCTTCCATTTGGCAATCTGCACATACAAGTCAAGTTGTTAGCTATTGGACCTCATTGCTGCAATGGGAACTGGCTCAGGTCTTAAATCTTGTTTGAGAGCTTCATCCCACTTGAATAAAATCAAAGAGAGCTTTCCATTAACTTTAACATGAACAGCAGAAAAATCAGAAATGAGGAATATTTTACTGCTGAAAAATATCCAGTCCAGTCCTGGACTTAAGTAGATGTATACTGCCAGGACAGGCTATAAGGCTGATTTCCCAGAATTCAGGCTTTAAAAATTAAATTAGCAGATATATTTACCATGAGAAGAGCAAATTCTACCCTTACACACACATTCTTCCTTCCAATTCTATTGCACTCAAATTATACATTATGTATAAGCACAAACTACAATTTGCTATAGTTTATCTTCTTATAATTTTCTTTCTTACAGCTCCAGAACTCAGATTCCATCTCCAAAAGAAGTGGGTTTGCCCAGATAATGGAGGTGTACTGTGAAAACAGCCTCTTTGTACTAACAGAGCAACTCAAACACATCCTAAAACACAGGCTAGTGCAATGTTGTTCTGTAGCATCCTGCTGATTTGCACAAAAGAAACCCCTTTCTTGATCTCCCTTGGGCTTTTTTGACCTTCAGCGGTGAAATCCCTGGAGGCAGAGACCCTCTTCTTTTAATTTTATGGAAACTCTTTAGCCCAAGAGAAATGTTACTATGAGTAAAGAATAATTTTTAAACTATGTGAAGGTGCAAATATGTGGTGATGTGTGCTTTCTAACACAAGTGGTCTCTCCAAAATTTGGTAGGTTCCTGCTGAGCATAAATGCTTACTGTTGCAAATAAAAGCTGTGATCAAGAGCTTTTACTATTAGCCAACCAGACAATAATTAATTTTTACTTCATTTTTCATTAGCTCCTTTTTTGCTGTTTGAGGAAATCTTCTTAGGGCTTTATTTAGTTGTGTTAACACTAAGATCTTTATCTTCCATGTGTTTTTCTTCTATATGAAGGGAAATTGTGAAAACACATGAAACCGGGCAATGCATCAGAAAACATTCATGAAATTTCTGGTAAAGTGTTTTGGCATAACTACATAACAATAACATACTATATTGATTAACTTGAACAAACAAACTAAATAGATTATTAAAAAACAGAATGAAGAAGAAAGTACAGATGCAATGTAACTTTACACTTTGACAATGCAGAGGACAGATTTATCAGCTTGTTTACTGCTTCTCTTGATGAAGAAGAAAAGCTTAACACAAAAACCATAAGCAGGAAAGAACATGGTGGGGGGTGGGAATATCCCAGTAAATCTAGGTCGCACTGGTGCCAGTAAACTGGTAAGATACATGGCACTGTTAAGGATACAACATTAGCAATCTTTCAACTGACATATAATTAACTTGATGATGGCAAAGGTAGTGGATGCTCAGTAGAGCACTGAGGTGTCTCCTGAAGTGAAAGGAATGTATTCCTCATTTACCCTCCTACAAGCATGGACTAATAATTTGTCTACAAGTATTTGCCTCTCTTTTCTTTGAGAAAACACATGGTTGCTTAATCAAGAATGATTTCAGCGTCATACAGCACACAAGAGTGTATGTTCTGTGCAACAGTTGGAGGGAGAAACTCAGTTGAGCGATTGATCAGTCAAAGTATTCTCCACTGCTGAGCTGAATGTAATTGAAGTAGACAAATGACTGCCATACAATCTGCCTCGACCATAAACAAACTAGCTTGGACAGTAGAAGCAGTAAAGCTCAATTCATGTGGCAGTCCAGGGAGACTATTTTATTATACTTCTGAGGATAAATTTATCTTCAGGTAAAACTGCAGGTTGATTTATTTTGTAAACATCTCTATGCTTGGGGCCTGTGCTTGTTAACATGCAGCTTGCTCAGGCCACCTCTTTGCAGGATGACACTGGAATATAGACATATCCTAAATGTGCATGTAAGACCAGTTCCTTTCCTGGAGAAGGGACACAACAAACAGGAAATGGGAGAAAAAAGAAACATCAGTTCCATACAGTTCTGGCCCAAAATCACAAAAGAAGACAAAGCAGGAAGAGGGAGAACCAGGAGCTCAAAACTGGTTAGATGCAGCTTAATGTGCCAAGTAAATGAAAATCAGATTGTTCAGAGATGGATGCCACATGGTTGTGGATAAGGGGAGGAAAGCATCACTTAGGGTCACAGGTCCTCTGCTGTTATGTAAAAGGGAAAGTACCCACCTCAGTCCTCCCGATAAATCCATCTTAGAGCTTTTAAAGGCATTTATTTATGCTTGTTCAGAATACCAGGTCTCATGAGACAATTAAAAAAGACTGATGGAGCATTTCTGAAAGTCCAACAGCTATTTCAAATATGGAAGAACAAAGAGTAGCCTGAGATTCAGGTATCTCACAGAGTAAGCAAGCATTTGCAGTGAAGGAAGAACAAGTGGGCTGTGTTTCCTATATTAAAGTAGATTAGTTGTGCAAGGGTGGTGGGTTTTGTGCATTTTTATTCCTTCGTGCATGAACTTGTACATCTGTTAAATGTTTGGGTACTAGTTTGTAAGTAGTGGAGCTATTTAAGCTGGTGAGACATACAAATACCCCAAAAGGAACAAGAATGTTAACACCTACAGCTCTTATGAAAATGGCATTCTTTGTGCTAGACCAAAAAATTATCATTGTTGTGGCATTTCCAATAATTTAAAATGAATATAAATGTTGAAAGTATTTGATTTCTCCTTCAATGAAGATCAGATCTGTAAAGTTTCTTAGTTTTCCTTTTAAAAATAGATGGTATTAATCTTTCCACTGCACTTCATCCCAGCAGTTCCTCCTGAGCTGAGTCTCACATCTTGTGGAACATTCTGATGTGATCTAATTGCAAGGAATAATTTCCAATTCTTATATATGGAGGAATTTTGGAAGGGGTTTTTTTTGTTTGTTTGCTTTAAATGCAGTCCCGCTGTTCCAGTTTATGCTTGTTTTCCCTAAGAAAAAGAAAACTGACTAGAAAATGGGTAAGAATTGCATTATACCCACCCCTACACTTTCTTTCTGCCCTTAATTTAATTAGCATGTTGCAAGTTTGGTGATGCTTTACAAGGAGCTGAAGTGAGCTGACCATTGTGAAGGAGAAGAGGCTGACAATAGGAAACAGCAGCAAAATGGCAAGGCATAGACTGAGAGGCAGAAAGAAGCCATGAGCATACTTAAGCACCAAAATCCACCATGGTGAGTCCTCTGCCCTCTCCTGTTTAACCCAAAGTTTATGCACATTGATCAGTGAACCTTAAGAAAGCCTTGCAATACTGTAAGAGAGTAAAATCTGTCCCTCATAATGGAAGAGCTTTTGGCTGTGAATCCCATGAAGGAGCAGCGTGAATACTGCACCCACCCTTGTCCTGACAAGGTATCCACCTGATACTGCTGATGGCTCTGACCATCTGTGCCCTTACGGCCCCCACACTACTCAGAGAACAGCTTACCTGGCCCCCTACCTTGGGTTTAGGAATTCCTCTTCAACTTAACTTCTAATATGGCTGAGCATATGCCCCTTGGCATACTTGTCTTAAATCAAATAGAAATAAAGATCAAATACAATAAGATCTGCCTAGTGCTTACCAGCTTTATCAGGACTTTATCACCACTGGTTGCGGTGGTCTCCTATCTAAAGAGAGCCTGTCAGCTGGTTATAGAGATGTGCAGAGAAGCTCAACCCTTCCTGCTGAGGATTTTCATGTCTCAGCATTCATTTTGTCACCAAGTCAAAGGAAAGCCCTGAACTCCACAGCAGCCCAGCTGCCTGGCTCTGCTCAGTGCCTTCCTCATTAATTATAAAAGACACATATTTCTGCAGAGGGATTTGTCTCACATGAGGCTGAGATGGATCTGGACTAAGTTGCGCCAAGTCTCCCAGAGCCCCAGTTTTCATTCAGCCTCTGCTCCCAACAGCTCAGAGAGGATGCAGAGCAGGGGCCTGGGTACCTGGCCTCTGCTGAGAAAGTTGAAAGCATGCTAGACCTTTTGTGATGGAAATTTTTCTGCTTCCCATTCATCCTCCAGAAAAGTCAGGCCATCCGTGTGGAAAGCTTTGATTGTGACAGCCAATGAAAAAATATGCCATTGAGTAATTTCTGATCTGGCTTTATTTGTAGTTGTTGTCCCAAAACATTAATGAGAATACAGACACATGAATCAGAAGTGGCCAGTAGGAGGGGAAAACTTAACTGTCTGAGCTTACCTTTATTTCTTGTACTTGTAATTCAAGTAAGATATCATGAACCCCCCCCCTTTTTTTAATATTTTTCTGTTTATATCATTTCCCATTTCCAGCTGTGAACTAGCAGATTGTTGGAAACGGATGGATGCTCATCTTAACCAAAAAAGAGAAATCAGAAAGAAACTTGGTTTAGTGTTGAGAAGGGGAGATTCATTTCTGAAAAGTTATTTGTGCTTGTCACACTGGAATTAAGTAATCTTATTCCTCTCACTTGATATACGGCACATTCCTACTCCCATACATCTGTCCGGATACATGCCTAAGCAGTACACTTTCAAAGTGTCCTTGAGAGTGGCTCATCTTTTGTGCACGAGTTACAGGATGATAAAGTTACTGTAATAATCATTTATTGTTTCCAATTTCCATCTGTATCCGGGTGTAATGTTCACGGATTCAAAAAGCTGGAACAGGCAGGTATTGGCTAAGTATCCCACCTGGCTCCACTTATCCCCCTTTCAAATTAGAGGCAATGTAATCCAAAACCTCTATCTTCTGCTTTTTAACATTTCACACAAACTCATTTGGGAAATTTATTGTGGCTTTAAAAAGATCTGACTTTTTTATTTGGTGCGTCACACTGCAAGAACAGTACAGTACCTGTTAGCCAGATGGTACAGGAATAACAGACCAAAAGGTACCAGATTTCTTATTTAGAGTCTGCTGTGAAACATGCATATCAGTTTCAGGTGATATTAATGAAAAAAATAATGCTGGAAAAGTTACAAGCCATTATTCCATGCAGAAATGACATTTTTCCCTTTTTACAAGCACTCTGAAGTTAAACAAGCTTTGAACTTTCAGATCTTTGTTTGCGGGGGTTTGCTTATAACAGTCATGTAGCCAATATGACGACAAGTTTGGAAGAGGCCCAGGTATTTTTAATCAGTGAAACCATGCAACAGATTTAAACTACTTTTGCCTTTATATGACCAAAATTCTCTCTAACATATTATAAAATCAGAGTAATCAACTAACTGGATTCCAGGAAAATTTACTGTTCCTTAGCAGGCTAGGCTGCATTATAATCTTAATTGCCAGCCCTAATAGGATCTTGCGAGGGTTTTATGAAAATCAATATATTTTTAGAGATTATAGGTGGTGTGGCGGTTCTGTCAGCGTGAGCACTATCAAACTGCTTTACTGTCATATCAAAATTAATATCCAGTTTTCCTTTTTGTTGGTATTAAACCAGACCAGATGTCTGCTTTGAGTAAATCCCTAGTAACATAGACAAACAAGACGAAAGTCATAGGGGAAAACAACCTCAGTGCTGGCACTTGGAGCCAGTCAGTCCCCACCCTGCTCTGCTCCCTGCTGCATACGAATAAGCCATTCTTCCCACAGGGTTGTTTGCTCACTCATTTGGTTGTTTGTTTGTTTGGAGGGAATTGGGTTAGAGTAGCTCAACTTCAAATGAAAAACACATCCTAATCTATTGGGACCTGCACTGGAAATAATGCATCAGAGCGTCTTGGCCATTTCTGAGGCCTGATCTGCACTGAAGTTTGGCCACTGGAGCTGTGCTTCAATTAGGAGTTTCCAGACTTGCTGATGCAGACATGCCAACAGAGCCCTTGCATAGACGGGATCTGTTGGGAAACAGCTTCTTTCGATCATCTTGTACAGTTCCTTTGGGGAACACTGTCTGCTTTTCTCCTCAAAAGGGCTTATTCCTTTAGACATGTCATCAAATCCTTCCCAGCACAGACACCACGACAGTTCTCCATGTCCTCACCCTCTGTGACTTTTGCCCTCTTCACATCCACAGTAGCAATCACAAGTGATGTGGTGGGATGCATGGGGTCATATTTTCTAATTGCAGGGCCACGCTGAACCCAAGCTACAAGGAGGTTTCCTGCCACAAGGTCAGCGAGAAGAGGTGGCAAAGGTGCAGGGAAATTTAAAACTAAGAGGAAACTTTAGGCTGACCTACTCCAACATGTTTGATCCTCTCTCATGTTCATCTCTCTCAAATAAGACAGCGCACCACTTCATGTGCCAGTATGTCAGTACCTCCAAACTACTGGCACCATTTCTTTCTTCCTTCCTCCTAGGGAGACATTCATCATTCAGAGTCCAAGTTCAGGATCACCAACAGGGACCTGACTCAGTCCCCTCAGAGCATCTTATCACTCGGGCTTTCAGTCTTTTTGTGGGCAGGTCCTTCTTACTGTGGGGGCTGACCAGCCCCTCTCAAGCCCTTTGTTTCTCCCATAAGCTCTCTGCAGGTCTTCCTTATTGGTCTTACCATTCACTACCTCAGTAGCAGCCAGATGGAAACACAACGTACACGTGCAAAATACTCTGTGGTTTTTGGCCTACCGTAACAAATATAACATGAAATTGGTGCATTAACCTACCCAATACCACAGTTAACAAAAATGTTAACTCCAGTGATGGCAGATGTATGCAAAATAACTGCAAAACCTAATTGCAACAGGAGGAAGTGTACAAAACTCCTGATCTCTATTAACATCTATATAGGATGTTCTCACTATGTTACGTGGCAAAGGGTAATTCCTGTAACTTCCCTGTTTTGTAGATGCATCACAGTTTACCTGATTTGTGAGATGAGATAATGAGCTGAGGTCTTAGATTAAAATAATATGGGAAACTGTTAGTTTCAATAAGGACAGAGTTATATCTTTAACTGTGAATTTACAAGGTTTTCCAAATTTAAGACAGGTCCTTTTAAACATGACCAAGGAAAAAACAAAGATGAAAAAAGAATTCCTTTGTAACTTAAAATCATATTAAAATAATTTTCTTGTTTTTTCACTTTATTTTGAAAATACCTTCAAAGCAGAGCTGTCAAAATGTTATTAATAGGGTGTTATATGGTTCATGTTTTAACTTTCTTCATATTTCATTAAAAATTAAAAAAAAGATAAACAATTTCTGCAAAGTTAACTTAGCTTAAGTGCTTTTTTTTTCAGCAAAATAGGTCATTGACATAAATCTGTGAACATTTTTTGTTTTTCCATGGTTTGATGAAAATTAGACATCTTCCACTAAACTCATATGATGAATGTGAAAAAACATTTTAATCAGAAAGGAAAAACATATCTGAATAGGCTTTTTTGCAGTAAGATTTAAACTGCACACGGCTTCAATCGGAAGACTTGGAAGGCAGCTTAATTTCTTTGAGCTATGAGACAGAAGGCCAAAGTCCTCAGCATAAGTAAATTGATGTTGCTCCACCAAACACATTGGAGCCGTGCTAATGGCAAAGGAATCAAACTGATTGACATCAGATGAGGATTTGGACTCATTTTGTCTCCTGGGTGAATGAGATTGTCTGTGTTCAAGAGAACACTATTATTCCACAAATGGCACAGCACTATTTCCCTAAACGATAAATCACTTTTTTAAACTGTTGATTTCCCAAAGTTCCTTGATTCAAATCAGGGGAAATAGAACAAAACAATTTTCTGTTTCCTAAGATTGTGATGTGGCACTCTTTGTTGCTACTCTGAGCTTGCACAAATTCACTGTATGTGCTTGAGCATGGACTCCTGCCTGTGAATGTTGTCTTGCCACCAAACTGATACTCATCAAATTTTGTTAGAAAAAATAGATACATTCGTAAGAAATCAACACTTGCCGGTTTAGCAGTTTAAGTGTTTACAATTAAAAAGCACCATCCTTTGCAGAATTCTGCAGCTTCAGAGAAGAATAACAATATGTTGTTTAAAAATCTGCAAAATTATACAGATATCTTCTACACTTCTGCCATCCATCTCATCTATTACCACCTCACCTGCCCATCAAAGCCCTTAGGTCTTAGTTCGACTTTCTAACATTTGCAAAAATATACAGAAAATTCAAAATAACAGATTATAAGGATACTGTGAAAGACTATTTTCCACACACAGTGCTAATCAATACTTCAGTTGGGTGGACATTTCTTGGCTGCAGGGAGATGCTAAGCTTTGAAGTGAGGATCAAGTGCTAGGCTGTATCTTGTACTTGACAGAAGTCTGCTGACATTTAGGCCTCTGTAACCCACATCTCTAGTGACAACTTGCATATTTTACAGTGCATCTGGGCCCTAATAATTGTATATCCCGTTTAGAACTTATCACATTCCAGGCTACAGGCCATCTCCCAAGCTCTCCAAAGTGTGTAGCAACACTACTACATTGATTAGAGTAACAAGACATGTATCACATACAACATACATGCAAGTCATCCACCCTGAAGACCCAACAGAAGGTAAAATAAAACTCTGGGGTCACAAATTTTCCATGTGTACTACAGCTCTATTGCTGCAGAAAACTGTCCTGAGTATAAGGACATACCTCAGGACAACCCATGAACAATAACTAAGGCAGACCTTGTTATCTTGCATTCTTCTCTTACCTGGGTTTCAAACTGCTTATTTTCCATGCCAAGATAATTTTGCTCCCAGGTGCATGACAAAGTCCCAAAACAGAAAATGTAGTTGAACTACATTTTGCAGCCTTAAAATACTTCAGTTATTCCCTTCCTTGCAGCCTTCTCTCCCTTTCTGCTGCCTATGAAATTTAGTCGTAATGCCTGTGGCTTTACTGATTCCCTGTCATATCTTCATGTGGACATCATTTAAACCCACAAGATCCACAAGAGTATGTGTGTGTGTTTCTCAGTCTCATGGTTGGGTCAACTGTTTCAGACCACAGACTATATATACTGTGCTCTTATTTCCAGCATGATGTGAAGGTAGTGTAGCCCCACCAGCATAACTAACAGTATATTACCTGGATACCTAAATCATAGCAGGGTTTTGACATGATCATTCTGTTGTCAGCATAAACCAAACTTCTAGACTATTAATCTTTCTATCTCAGCAACCTGTTGCAATAACCCAGGTGACTGGTAGTCAAGTGGTAACAAAGCCTTTTCTAGGGACCAAGACAGTGAATTAGGAGTCTTAAAGTGAATTGTCTTACTTAAGTTCTGCTAAGGTGAGGAAGAAATCTGTGCAGGGCTGCCAGATGTGACAAAGGACCCATGGTCTTGCCAAGCAGTAGCTGGAGCCCAGGCAGAAGACAGTCTAAAAGACACTAAATACTTTGTTGGGTGACTGAATCCCACTTAATTTATCCAATCTCAATATCATAAATAGGTCCACTGGAGTCCAAAGCAGATCAAGGAACCTCCCTCCGTCTTTTCTCTATGTGGAGACATTAGCATGTTTTTGATGTGATGGTTGTGGTCTTTAATATGCAGTAGTACATAAACTGTGTTCTCTTGTGCAATGTTCTCTAAATATTCAGCCTTATGGCTTGCATTTCTTAAGTGTCAATATTCATTCCTGGTTTCATATCTTTGTACACATTTTTTTGTTTCTGCCTACATAGTTTCAGGCTCTCTATTACTTTTCTACCCCAATATAACTAAAAGTGATAGTCATCAGACAAAAAGCATAAATTCAAAACATGGATCTGCAAGCACAGAAAGTTTATACCAACTGTATCACTTACCATTTCAAGCTTCAGGAATGGCTGCCATATGACCAGAAATATTTCTAGTGTCCCTCTTCAAGATATAAAACTTATTCCACCTGTTCACAAAATTCTCCACATTAGCATGAAATCCGTGTTCCTTTTACATAGCGTTGTTGTGGTTATTGCAGTTAGACCCAAGCATTACTAAAATTGACTTGCATTAATAACATTAACTTATAGTTGCTGCCATCCAAAAAAAAAAAAATCAGTCTTTTGAGAATATTTGAAGCAGAGCTATTTTCAGCTCTTGAAGTCTTTTGTCCACAACTTTTTGCATCTGCAGCACATCTCTTCTTCTAAGGCCACAGACGTTTTTTTTCTCAGATTGTTTTTATATTTCTTTGTATAAGTATTTAAAAAAATTATGTTTAAATAAGTTCACCACACTACACTCCAGAACTGCCTCATTATTCTATTCATTCAAATAATCTTTCCACTGACTGAAAGACTGAGAAATAACAACACAAAAAACACAATAGCAGGAAGTCCTCCATGTTAGCATAAGAGTCCATGTGCAGAATGAGAGCAGAATCTTAAAACACAGGGAAAAGATAATCCATTGCAATTATTTGTGCTATGGTATTACGCATGCCAGAGATAGCACATCTGAATCTTTTGTACCACAATCACAGTGCCCAAAACCATATGTAACAGACAGTTTCCTGTACTTAATGTGACAAACTCTTTCAGAATCTGGAAGGTCTCTTAGAGCAGAGGACACTTTTGAAATCCAGCCACTATAAAACAAGTCCTCATTTCCTTCTCCTTTTAGGACACACTGTTGTGTTCAGTAGTCTGTAATTTCTCATTTCTGCTGACAAACAGTGCAGTCCTTGATCAGTTTGCAAGAGGCTCCAGGGATCCATCACACTTCCAATCAGATTGGGTTGTAAAATTCTGTCTTGTCACTCTGATCACATTCTGGTTCATGTAATTCACGTTCTGGCTCCCTGGATTGCTCTCCCAGTTGCAGTTAGGCATGTTGTTGCCATTCACTTCCTCTGCTGATATTCTGAGCCTGTTGACACATGATCCATACTTTCCACCCCAACTGTTTGCCTTTGTCTATAAATACATATGGAACTGCAACAGACTGCATATCAAGGCAATGTGCCCCCAGCTCCTTTGCTACAGTGATGGGAGTGATTGCAATTAGCTTCCTATGCAGTAACACAGTGCCGATATATTTGGTATATTAATTCTTATTCACACTACATAGCATACAGTATATACTTTTTATTAAGCAATTGCCTCAGTCACTGCTTTTCTTGAAAGAGTCTATTTTAATCCTGTGCCAGAGGATCTCAACAGTATTTACTGGAGCAGACACTTGCCTGGACAGGAAAAAGAAAGAAATAATGGAGTTGCTGATGAACTGCCAACATTCATTTCCATGGCTCTACTTCCTAATATTTGTTACTGTTAATCAACAATACAGATATTAAGCCTTAGTCAAAGATGGTTTTGACAAATATTTTTGAATAAAAGCCAATACATTCTAAAAGATAATTTTTTAACAGAGGCAGTAGTAAGTACATTCAATTCCTTTCTCATCCTCAACAGAATCAAATGTACAAAAGATTTTTTCTGGTCTGAATTAACTCTAATAATAAAGAACTTAATGTCATGTTGAGTAATGATAGATGTAATGATTCAGAGTGTAGCTGCCGCTTTAATTCATGAGTATAATGAAATAGAGTTTAGGAAACATTTATATTACAGTCAACTATCACATTCAGTTGAAACTTCAGCAAGAAAATACATTACAGCAAAAAAAATAGTCAGTATTCATAGGTCACTCTGGGTTTAACTGATCTGACAAATCTTTTAGATAATAAACACAAAAGCACAGCTTGAAGCAGCTTGGAAACACATTATGTTCATTTAATAGCAGACGTGAAACTACTGACACTTCAGCCTTTTCAATAGAACCCCTGGAACCCACTCCACTAATTAACTTCCTTACTTTAGCAAAAATACAGGCTTTTGGTGTAAAGACTCTTTTATGAAGCTGTCTGAGAGCACACGGCTTTGTCCATATTCAATGCCCAGTTTTCTTACCATTTTCTTCCATAACCTTGTGTGTGCAATACCATTAGCACAGTTTAGTTCAGTATTCATGAAAAAAAATGGGCCTGATGGTGTTTTCCAATCTTGCACAAGTTAACGTAGATGAAGGAACTGGATTCTCTCTGATGAATTTGAGCTCCTCACAGATTGGGAAGGAAGAATATTATATGGTTTTTATGCCTCTTACTGCCCAAGGACCTATCTTGCCTCTTATTTCTTCATGCCTTTTCCACTTCTCTGGTTCCTGTTTTCTAAAGAATTCTGGAATGCTCAAGTAAATTTTATAAAATCTAGGGGTAAGGGGATATTGCTGTGGAGACTTGTTATTCTCTACAAGAAGAAAGAATTTGTAAATAGATCTGAGACAGAAAGGGAGAGGCACAATTTTCCCATTCTTCCCCAGTGTCCAAGTTCAGATAGATAAAGGATCCAACACCATCAAGTAGTGAATGACATCACACCTCTCCCTTCCCAAGAAGCCAACGCAAGCTCAACTTTTGCAAAATACAGAGAGTCAGCTTTCAGTTCAAAAAAGAAAAACTTGAAAAGAACAAAAAGAAATTTAATCCAAACCACTGCATAAGAAGAAAACCCTTCGGTGAAAGGGTGAGAATATTGCTATTGACAGGGGTGGGGAGAAAACCTGCCAGGTTTCTTGGTATATAATTATCAAGAATAATCAAATTGCCATGAGTAAAGCCAGAAGAGATCCAAGTCTCCCTTTGGTCCATGAGTAAAGTCCTAATGTAACATTTCCCCAGATAGGCACAGTGCAGTTTCCTCCTGGAGGAATTGTATCCAGGCAGCTTCCCCAGCCTGATCCTTTGCAGGGGGATGTTCTGGTTCTGTCAGGGAACAGCATTGGGTATTTGCTCTGTAACTGGCTGACCCAAACAATACAAAGTCAACTATCACCTCAGTTGAGAAGGGTTGAATTCAACCTAAATCGGTTGAGTTTCTCCCACGCCAGAAAACATTCAGCTTAGCAATTAGGACAGATCTTAGAGCAGAGCGAAAGAACCGGCTTTTAGTTTTGTGGTTTCAATCGCTTTTCAGAATTTAAACTGATAATCTTCCACCTCAATTTAAAAATAAACCCTGCTGCCTAACTTAATTGTGTCTCTGGACATACTTGGGACAGATCTGCAGTGCCCTGGTGTCCTTCCCAGAAGGAAGGTCAGTGGTTCTATCTCGTCAGGCTCATACTCCAGGCATCCCCAGGGTCTGTACATCTAGCAGAGCTGTCTCTTGGAGTACCCTTTGGCTGTGAGATCTGTTCTAATGAGCCCCAGTCACAACACCAGCTTCCTGGGGACCCTGACAAGCCTGTCAAATTTGGGGCAGATTTGGTGTTGCATTAAGAACAGGTTGAACTAGCTTTCAACATGACAGCCAGGACACAAAGGTGGATCAAAGTCAAATTCCCCTCATGCTGAGCTGAGTACAGTAAACCTGCGGATCCTGATAAGCTCAATATTCTCATTCCTTTTTCTTTCAAATTAACCAGTCTTCTTTTGTGTCATTCTTCTTTTTTTTTTCCAAATTAGATTTCCTTTTTGTTTGTCTATCTGCCTCTGTCTTTTTCTTCATTGCCTTTTTTTTCCAATAACAGACTTAATAACACTCCCTTCATTGTTTATGGCATTCCTGACATTATTTTACTGACTCATATTTTACCATAAACTATAACTTTTTTCTTTTTCTATTCATGCTGTATTTTACCCTCAAATGCAATCCTTTCTGAGAACAACACATTCCCCTCAAATCCCCTAAATGATGTAACAAATCATTCTTTGGAGATAGTTTTACTCAGGGGCAACGTCTTATCTGTTGCCATGAAATAGTTGCGTGGCTTTGACATGATAAATCATCAGTTTGTGTTAAATAGACTTGATTTTAAGTTAGGATCCAGCTCCCCTAGCAAAGGCAAGGAGTCTTTCTTCCTACCACTCTTTTCTTATACTATTGAAGATTATAATGATATATGCTTTTTCTCCCATTGCTATTCCAAAGCACTAGGGTCTTGGCCATATGTCTTTCCTCTACATGCTTGATTTTATTGGGTAAGATTGAGCGGAACAGAACCTTGGATGAGATTGTTGTGAAAAACCAAAACCAACCTTCTTCAGCACCCCACAACAAAATAAAACCCTTATGGTTTTATTGTTCTGTTGAGAACTTATTGTCAAATTCCATTTTAACTATTCCAGACATCATGATTAAAAAGTGGAATGTGGGCTCAGAAAAATGTCCCATTGCTATTTTGAGTCAATTGCTAAGTCAAAATGTTCTCTGATAAGAATACCAAGAAGACCCTGTGAAGGAGCAGTGTTAGGATCTCTGCATCATGGCTCTGAGAAGGGCATTCCTGCACAGTAGATGAATCACAGCTTTCCAGCCTAGAGAGCAAGCAGGGTTCATTTCCTAGCAGACTGGATTGTGACTGAGTAAAAAGGTCAATGAATCAATGAAAAATCAACGCACTGTCATGGAATACTATACTAATGTTCTTTTTTGACTGTCGATTACTTCTATTGGTTTTAACAAGTTCAGTATTGTAGGATGTGATTCATTCATTCCAGATTCACCTATCTGCAATGCAAATGAATCATCTAACCTGTTTGGATACATGTTTTAAAATGAAATGGCTCAAATCCTAGATGTTCATTTTTCCCTTCATTGGTTGGAAGGGGATACTAAACAGGTAGCTCAGATATGGCAGAGGGGAAGGATTAGATGATTTTTAAATGCCCCATCCAACCCAAACCATTCTATGGTTCTGTGATATTATTTTTTGCTCTGTGGATTCTTGCATGTGGCCAGATAAATCCTACACAGACAGATTTTATTTTGGTATATGCCTGGTACTTTGCTGTTTCCATTGAAAAATGGAGAAGAAAACTTCAGGTAAACAAGTAAATACGTTTTGCAACACCAAAGGCAATGGGCCAAAAGAGAAAAATCTACTTCAACAACAGGTTGGTAATATTCTGAGTGACATCATTAATTCAATCTCATTTAAACAGTCACAATAGCTAATAATCATAGTACTTGAGTTTCATTCCTTAGGGCTTTAGAAAATGAAGAAAAATTGCCTAAATAAACAGAGGAACTATTTGCCTTAGCTTCAGATGAAACTCTTGTGTCAAAGTTCCTCAATGAAGACAACAACATTTTGCTGTTGATTTTGATGGCACCATGGTTTTAATGGAAGTCTAATGAATCAAATATCATTATTTTGATGCAAGGAGTGAATATTTTGAGACCTATATCCAAAATCAGGCTGTAGACAACCAAAATTTAGATCTATTAACACCTTTCTTTCATACATCTTTCTACCCCAGAGCAGCATACAGGACCAGAGTTGTGTCCAAGCCAGAGCACATTGTGCCAGTCTCATGTCTATGCTTGTCACAAATCCATGGCAGTAATACTCAAGTTTACAGCTGCCTGAAGCTAATTACTTCTGACAGCAAGAGTGAGCTGTAATCTCCACTTTGTGTCCATCCATAAGGCATCTACAACTTTAAGCCCCCTCTCTGTGGGGTACCCTCTTGTCCTTTTTTTGAAGAGAAGAACTTTCCTTCTCATGCAAAGAAGAAGGAAGAGGAAGATGTAATTCTCTCTGTATTTTGCCCTTCTATCCCATTTTTTTCTGTAGTGATAATCCAAGATTCCAGCTAACATCCCATGCTGTGGGTGATTCATGCTCAGCTCCCAGGATTTCAAATCAGAGGTAAGATATGCACAGAAAAAAACAGTCTGGGGAGGAGGAAGTACCAGAAGCCAGCACTTCTCCTTCCAGTGTCTGTGGCTGGAGTATAGAGTCATGCTTTTTCTCTGGCCCAACAAAATTTGAATTCTTCTGGCACAAAATTCTGAGGTTCAGCAGAGGGAAGGGCAAGTGTCAGAACTTTCTGGTAGCTAGATGACTTTCCTGGGAGACACAAATTTCTCACTCCTTGGCCTAATTGACTGAGTGCTAGGGAAGGGGTGGAAGAGGAGGAGGGCAGCTGGGAGAGACACTAGGGTAGCCCCAGCCTCTGACATTGGACATTTTGGGCTGAGGCCAGACCAGGACATGGGGCCCATGGGTGGGCCCAGTGGATAGGACACTATGGCCAAGCAGGGCAGGACTGTGGGGAGCTGGAGACCAACCCTACTGAAACATTGCTAGAGCAAGGACTGATAGGCCCAGGGAGCTGACATAGAATCCTGGGCCACAGACAGGGTGGGGAGCCCCAGAGGGCTGGACAGGGACATTCAGGGCTGGTAGATCTTCAGGACTCCAACACTTGCAAGCACTGGTGAATCCAAAGGGAGGTATTCCTTATATTTCTACTGCTGCTTTACCAGCCATGCCCTCGGTTGTCCACTCACTACTGGGGAGCCCACTGCTCATCGTAGCTGCTCTGGGTAAAGTCTTACCTGCATGACTTCTGCATACATCTTGCCTCCACACAGGCATGTATTTCACCCTTGAGAAATATTTCACAGAATCACAGAATTACCTGAGTTGGAAGGTACCCACAAGGATCATCGAGTCCAGCTAGTGTCCCTGCAGAGGACAATCCCAACATTCACACCATACGCCTGAGGGCATTGTCCAAATGCTTCTTGAATATTGTTAGGCTTGGGGCCAAAACATGCAATCATGTTTCCAAAACATATGCCACTAAATCCAAATTTTGTATGCAATCTAGGCATCATTTGGGCCTGAGAGTGACCACCTCAGCTGCCAGGATACTGATTAAATGTCCTTGAAAGGAAATGTGACTGTCCTATTTGGATGAAAATTAGTTGCTGTGCTTCTTACAAGTAACAAAATCTGGACCTATAATATATCAAGTGCCAAAATGACCTGTGACATTCGCAATGGAAACACCCTGCCCCACAAGGAAAGCTGTCTGAGGGCATGTAATTCCCTGGACCAGTCAACCACCATGAGATGGTTTGCAGCTGTTTACTGTGACTCTGCTAACACCCATGTGGACACACTGCATGGTGACCTGGGAATCTCAATATGACTTAAATGCTATCTTCAGACAAAATAAACTCAGAAACATAAACAAAGACATTTATTGCAAATAAAAATTCACACTCACATCATTAAATCTTATCTTATTAAAGGAGTCATTTTGCAAATTGTGAAGCATCCATGTGCACAAGGGCTGCTGTTTTCATCAGAACAGCTGCCTGGGACATGCATATATTTATCTGAACATGCCAAGCCAAATATCCCTCTATCTACAAAGGTTTTGATTTGGCTGGTGACATCGTTCTGACACTTCCACAATTTCATTTTCTCTGGATCTGACAGTAGAGGCTCATAGAAAACACCAAACCAAGAATCTGGAAAACAAAGACATTTCTGGTATTACTTGGCAGTCCTGGAAATCCCAGGATACAAATGATACACGGTGGGAATATTTTGCTTGCAAATGTCTTGAATTTACATGCAGGCTAAAGCTGCTATGCAGAAAATCTTTCCTAATGTAATTCTTGAAGAACATTACTCTAGAATGTAACCATTTTAATTAAATCAGTATGTACCACAGGTTAGACTGCAGATATGATGGAAAACTTTCATTTCTTTAAAAGATGTATTGCCTCTATAGATGGGCAATGCTGTAACTCTGGGGGTTTAAAACACTATTGTTAGCTGCAATGGAGCAGCAAATACAGAGAAGTTCAAGAAATTTGGACCAAAAAATGTGTCTCCTGTTTTCTAAGAAATTTGGAGGAACTTTCTGATCTCATGTATTCTAAGGGTTGTTTCCTTTTGAAATATCTCTTCTTTTACTTTAATATATACATGAAGGCATATATGTTTATATGTATACACACATACATCTATAAACATTCCCCACTGGTTTGAGTGGCAAATGAACATGCAACAAATATTTTATATTCATCAGTAATGGTTTTGGGATAGAAACACAGAGTTCACTAAAGAAGCTGTTTGAAATGTATAATTCAGTAGGGTCCCCACCTGTAGTGGGTATTACTGGGCAAAATTCTGCAGCCTGTGTCAGATAGCTGGTGAGATCAGAAGATCAGAAAGCTTCCTTCTGGATTTAAAATTAACCAGTCTGTGAAGGTTTTTCACAAAAGTGGAAAGCGTGCACTTGACACTTATGAAGCCATGAACACTAGCATGATTCCTTTACTTAAGGAAGAGACACTAGAAAGCATACAGAACACGGGGATACTAAGCTAAGACAAGAGGATGGACTCACAGCTGGAATAAGCTGACAGGGCTTCCCTGACATAACATGCCCACATTTTCACTTGCATCCAAGTGAAACTGGGCCCTTCTTCCCAGTATCATTTCCACTAATAGGTTGAGTTGAAACCATTAATAGCCTACAAGTGGCATAATGAAGCAGGCAGAGGGGTAACTCTAGGGAGGAGAAGCTGTCCATTTGTTTTTATCTGGGGTTTTCCAAAGCAGAGAGATGGTTAAACATGTGGCTTTTGATTTTCCATTACTTGAGAAGTCATAATATGTCAATATCTTTGGAAAGGCTGAATCCTTTCAAGTGTAAATTGTCAGCTGACAATTTGTACCAGGTGAGGCTCATATTGTGTATTCACATTATTTTCTAATCCCTTTATGTCTAGGAGAAGCAGTCACCACAGCAAATGCCAACTGGAGAACAGGGAAGAACGATGGTCAATGAACTGAACGCATGTGACTGCGGTTACTAGAGTAACAACTATATAACAGATTACATTTGGGATACAGATGCAATTTTAGATTTCTATTGTATTTTTGATGGCCTTCTAATACTGGTGCATTTCATCTATTACTCCCCAAAAGTCTACTTGTAGGCAAGAGATCTGACCCCCCACATACAGCACCTTAAATAACATTAAGCCTATGCCAAATAAGAAATCCTCTGCCAGTGCTGGAGCTGCGTAAATCTTCCATGCTTACTATTACTTTCCTGGAAAAGTATTTTTGATTTGGGGCTCTTGCCCACTCTTCTACCACGAGGACTAATTCTCTGCCAATGATGTTAAGAAGTTTTCACTTGGAATAATTCAACTCTGCACAGCAATCTTTCTTTGTCATTTCTGCTTTTCCCTCAAACATCCATCGGTGGGGTGGGGGAGGAGGGAAACCACAGAGGAATAGTGAAAAGAAAGAAAATTACTGAAGAAAGCAACATGATGAAATCCCCTGTTTCTTTGTCATTTTCTCCCAGTCAAACTGTACCATTCACCAGGTAACTGACTGGATAACCTCACTGTTTTTCCTCCTCTCTTCAGAGAAAATTTTGCATGTTATTCTTCAGGATATGATGAAGAATTAAGAGCTCACACACTCTGACTTTTTTGTACACAGAGAATAAATAGAACAGCACGGGTGTGCACTCAAGCACATTCACACACAATCTTGATGGCTAAATTACGCCTCAGGATAATGACTTTGTACCATAATTTCTCTGTGATAAGATGTGCAGTTTAGGGGCTAAATTTTCTTATGAGAAAACTTTTTCATCAAGCAAAGAAAGGGAGGAGGAGGAAAAGACCAGGTAATCTTGCTTGTGTTTTCCTGGGGCGGGGTATCCACACATGCCTCTGTCCACGGGGCTCACTGTTAAGGCACAGCCTGGCTCCAGGACTGCCAAATCTTTATAGAAAAAGTACCACGATACACTTACAGAGGCAGCAGGGTGGTCTGATCCCACCTGAAGTTCACAGCTCAGCAGTCATATATTGTTTATATGAAATAACAGTAAGATTATAGCTAAAGTGAGAGGTGGTTTTCCCTTGACTATTAATTGAGCAAGCCAAGAGTTTTAAACCCATTCCCAGGGTATTTCTAAATAGAACATATTGCTTGTCAGCTACTAAATATTTTAATGGCGTAAACTGGTACCTCAATAACGGCCAGTCCAAAAGCAATCCCCATAATTATAAGCAGATGGTCTTTAAGGTATTTGATAATCACATCTTCACAAGGCTGAAAAATAAGACAAAATTAATAATTATAGATAAGAAATATTTTCCCAAGTTTATTAAGAAGGCATCCTCTAAAACAACTCCTGTCACTCTCTTCCTTAATCAGTCTGTTAAAGAAAGGTTGTTTGAATTTACTCCAGCTTTATGTACATAGCTATATGTACATTGTGCTCTGAGAAACATATCAAGTCTTTGTCTTCCCAAATACAAAGATGATTTTAGCATCTGAATGTACAAGGGTACAGTTTCAAATGAAGACATACAGCTGTAATACCTAATGTTTGCATGATTTTTTCAGTTGACAAGGAAAGGAGTATTTATTCTTCCTTTCACTTGATAACCATTCACTGCTGTGAAGAAGTCAATGCAGCAATGACTACATCTGAAAGAAAACTTCAGTTTCCCACTAATCTGATCTTTGGATTTGAAACTTCAGAGCCCATTGTTAGACTCAGGCTCAGCTATCAATATTTGGATGTAGAATGCAGCTTAACTATTCATTTTGACAAATGTTTAGTGATCATGGGCTGGGACTTGGACTGAGGCTGGGGGAAAGAGAGGGATCATATCTATGCAGAGCTATTCTCCTTTTTAGCAAATGCATACATCTGTTCTTATAACGACTACATCTTCTTGCATTGACAATACTCCTTTTGCATACTGTAGGGAAAGCCAAGTGAGGCTTATATCCATCAAAACTACGGTACGGTTCCAATACTACAACTGCCTTCCTCTCAAATATAGTGTGTAGTTATATTCCTTTACCATATTTCCTCTCTCACAATAAACATGTGGGTCTTCTCCTTCCAGGCCTTCTAAAAAACTTATTTAAGCTGACTCAGAACTACACTGAATTCCAAATCTTTTTTCCTGGATCAGAAGAGTTGAATATCTTTACTAGCATGCAACACCACCATGAAATCTGTGTGTTCATGTGAGCAATATCTTGCACCTGCATTAATTTCACTGATGACTTCTCATGTGTCCTTTGAGGGTTTGCCTGAGGCCAAAAAGACATTAAAATGAGGCCAAAACAGACTCTTTGTATCCATCTTATTTCCAGATTGGGTTCTGGCATCCTCTACTTACCCAGACGGTTCCTTTTCTTTAAAACAGTATTTGCTTCTGTGGGATTATGCAGGGAGGAAATTAGTGTTCAGGAAAGACCTGGCTAAGGACCTATGCATTAAGAAAAGTATACAACCAGATTTGGACCTTTGCTAAAATATGCTCTGTGCTAGGTACATATTGGCAAAATTTGTACCAGCAGCATTCTAAAAATGCAGCTATTTGGTGCTAGTTTTCCACCGGGTTTTTTTCTGTATTTTTGTCTATATGAATGGAATCCAAATTTCCATTTAAGAAGACAGAGAAATCTTGAAATTAGTTACTCAAAATCTCTGCTGCCCATCTACCAATTTTTGACTATATTTTCTTGCTGCCTGTCACGAGATATTTTTGCCTTATTATTATATTTAATGACACAATCATTTCACAAAACTATAGTTGTAGGAAATTACACTTTGAGTATGCTGCCGTGAAGCCTATACAATGTAAGGTTTCTTTCCAGCAGATCCTTCCAAATGAGCGTGGGGGGGTTTATTAAAGGACTATAAAACCCCAAAGGTTTTGCATTTAACGTACTCATTCTTCAATATCTCTTCAAAAGCCTTTGAGTCAATATATCTACCACTAGAATTAGCCTGGGTGGGAACATAACTTTCTGAGGGAGGAATGAGAGCGAAAGGGTGGCTGATATGCTGCTCTGACCCAGAGGCATACTCAACAGCAAAGCCATAACAGTTTCCACCCATAGAAACCTTGCAGACAGCTGAGATCCTAAGGGTACTGCACTGCATATCTAAGACAGAGGCAGCATAGGAAGAGGAAGCAGCAGCACAATTCATATATTCACGGTAATTTCATAACAGATGGCACAGGGACAAATCAGGCTAACAAAGAGAAGGCAAGGCTTTGCCTTTTTGGAAACATATGGAAGTATTGACTATGTCAGTCACCAAAGGCAACTGAGTTAAAAGTTCATTTTGGAAAGAAGAGTGGAACATCATATTTCTTCTTACCGTTTTATAAATATATCTATTTTGAAAGTAGATGCAGAGATCTTTTGGTGGGTCCTTCTGTTCACACTCACAGATTTTATTGCTACCAAAACCAGCATTAAAATTACTTCCCCAGTCTGCAGTTCCATTCACCAAACCGCAACACTGGTTCTGCAAGAAAAAGAGGAAATGGAGGGATGAGGAAAAAAGTGATGATTTGCAGTTCAAGGAGAGTCAGGGAGTGACCTGAGAGGAACAATGAAGTAGAAAATTCCTTTCATCTTTTCCCATGTGGAAGGTTTCCCAGATTGGTATGTCTCTCTCTTTACATTTCTGTAGCAGTTAGGAATGTAAGCATGCAAGTTTAAAAAAAAAAGAAAACAAAAAGTGAAAAAAGACCAGATTTGCAGTATACAATGCTTACAAAACTTTAACATACTATAAAAGTAGTAATTATCAGTGCCAGAACTGAACTGGAACATGGAACAGCTCTGGGTATAGCGTTTTTTGAAAAACAAGTCTTCTTTCTGCAAGTTATACTTGCAGACAGTAAGTAACAGCTCCAGTAACATCCACATTTCACATATTGAAAAGCTAGGCTGAAAATGTAAAATTCAGGCACATAAAACTCCAAAATCTAGAAAAATAACCACCTTGAAAGATGTTTGGCCTTTTAAATTAGAAATGGACTGAGGAGGCCAGGACTCCATTGGGGTTTATTGAAACCTAAACCAGGTGCAATTTCACTTCATGTTCCACTTTATTCTAGCCACTAAAGCTCAGGGGTGCAGACTTGGGTTTGAAGTTCTCCCTCTTTTAAAAAGCAGCTGGAAATGTTCACATATTTTTGTATAAAAGCAAAGACCATGGGGCATAATAAAGCAATCCAGATACATTTAAAAATTAATACAGTAATTAAGGTATTTTTCATTTTGCTCACCCTTCAATCATCTCTCCAGGGAGCTGCTTATTATATCAGAAGAATTAAGCCAGCTCAGAAGCAGGGGAAGCTGGCTCAGAAGCAGAGGACAGGGCTGAAGGTGGAAGGAGGAAAGAGAAGAGGAAGAGGAAGTAATATAAGCCACCCAAATATTGTTTCTTGCTTCCTTTTCTTTGACACCAACAGCCTTTAAAAGTATCCATCAAAGTCATCACGCATTAGGGACTTACAATAAATAGCAGGCACTTTGTCGATGCATAGATAAAGGTACTAGCGGGAGGTGCAGGGTTCTACACCCTGAATTATATCTTTGAAATTCAAAGGTATTCTCTGTGTGAAACCCAGGAGAAAACTGACACTGTGTCCACCTTCTGGGATCCTGAAGGTATGGAAAGCCAGGAAAGCAATAAGCATAGTGAAATCAAATCTCATTTTTATATTTCCTTCACCCTTCTTACACAGTAAAGTATGGCAATTAATAGGATATTCCAAATGAAATACATTCCTGAAGTCTTCCTTATTCCTGGGGTAATCTTGCCTTTGGAGTACTGTATGGTTCTTAGCTGGGATAAATTGAAGGAGCAATGTCCTTCAGAAGGAAAAGCTGTAACAAAGAAGCTATCTCATGAAAGAACTTAGCAAACTGTCTGTCTCACTTGCGTGTTGTGTGTCCTTGCTCTATTGCTTTCATAAACACTATTGCAAAATAAATTATCACAGAAGGCCCATGTCACATCAAGAGAGCAGAAGCCCCTTGTGAAGTAGCCATAAAATGAAGCACAAACAAATGGTAGAGATGGAATAGATAGCAACAACCCCTGCCCTTCGTTACATTTTAATTACCTTTTGCTCAAACTTCTGGAATTTCTCTTGAAACACTTTAGATTCTTCAGTAGAGCTTCGCAATAAATTCACACTCTCCTGAAGAGTCTTGTTGAGGGACGTTTCAATCTGCAAGTCCAAATATTTTATTGGTTTTCAGGGTAGAAAAAAGCTCTGCGAAGACATCAATGAAAACGCAGAATAATACTGTACCTGAGATCTGTACACTGCTCCTAAAACTCCTCCTGTGACTTGAAGGATCAGGATCAGAAGCAGTCCAATAAAAAACTAGGAAGAACACACAAGAGAGAGAAAACTATAGTACTTTTGACTAAGATGATATAACTTCTTCTAAGTAAATATTAAGTTTTCATGTGCTTAAATAGCCATGTAGGCAGAAGGAACTGAAGCTCCGGTCACAGCTGCTCCAGTTATTCCTTCCTTGGCAATGAGAAAAGGGAGTGCTCAAGTATGATCAGCTGGTGATCAAGACAAGGTGAACACCAGAGCAGTGGCATGGTGGGCAGAGCGCAGGGGAGAGGTATTGGGCAGGAGGACAGGGAGGATGTTCTAGGAGCACCAGCAAAGGGAGTAACTGGGAATTTACCAAATTAAATGGGAATAGTGGGGGAGAACTGGTTAAACAAAAATATCCCCACCTTCGTTTAATACTACTTGCAAACATCTTAGCCATTAAATGTAGTTGTGGTCTGTAAAAGGCAGCCAGATGTTTTTCCTACCAGCAGTAACATGCACCGACTCTCCTTTATGGCACCACAGCATCCCAGAAACCCAAGGACCATAATGATGGAGCCCACGGCTATCAGCAGATCAACCCCTGCAAACAGGCTGCTGTCTATCTCCAATTCCTGAAAAGAGAGGGGGGGAAAAATCTTCAGCTACAAGAAGCTCTTCCTAAAAACATCCGTATTCCCCAAAACAAGATAATTATTTCACAATTGATAATTACACTGATTATCAACCATGGATAAATTCTGATCAATAAAAAAATAAACCTCTAATGCCCCCTCTTAAAAATTTTGATGTTAAGCTCGGTAGAATCTGGCTTTTCACAGTCTTAGTATTTGCACAAGATGAAAGTCAAAGTCAACTTTACAGAATAAATAAAGATCTCTTGTCTTTAAAGAGGCTTTCAGTTAATTTTCTGTCAAAGAATCTTTGCTTTTTACTGGAAGTAGCAAAACATATTATCTCGAAATCTTTCCTACATTAACCAAATGTTAAAGAAACAAACCCTCCGCTTGTCACTAGAAGGCCAGGAACATTCTCAGTGGCTATTCCTGAGAGAACACTTCTCTGAGCAAAGCTGGATATAGTAGAGAAATAATTAGATGTCCTTCCCTTCCCTTCCCTTCCCTTCCCTTCCCTTCCCTTCCCTTCCCTTCCCTTCCCTTCCCTTCCCTTCCCTTCCCTTCCCTTCCCTTCCCTTCCCTTCCCTTCCCTTCCCTTCCCTTCCCTTCCCTTCCCTTCCCTTCCCTTCCCTTCCCTTCCCTTCCCTTCCCTTCCCTTCCCTTCCCTTCCCTTCCCTTCCCTTCCCTTCCCTTCCCTTCCCTTCCCATATTTTGATATATGGGACATTCAGATAAACAATTCATATACCTCAATATTATTAAATTATTCAGCTCCCACAGGACTGAGTAAGGCCAAAGGCCAAAATAGAGAAAAAGGTTCAAAGAATGTTCCCAATGTGGCTGGTGCCAAGATTAGCAAAAAAGTCTGGAAGTTGTCACATTTATCTTCTGATGGAAATTGCAAAGGTATATAGACAAGCATAATTTGAAGAATGCGTTGTTAGGCTGAAACTTCTGTTATTTATTCTTAGAAAGCTCTGTTCATCTGCAGCCAAATCATAAGGTCTGTTCAATTATTATTTAGGCAAAATATTCATTTGATTTGAATAGGAACTTTGCCTGCATAGAGGCAAAAACCTGAGAAAATGTTTCATTTTTGAACCCTAGTCTTATTCCAAAGTTTTTGGGGAGTATTGAGTACTAAGGGTACTTCAGGAAATCAGATTGGGACACACTTCAGTATGCTTTTCTGAATAGGAAATCACTCAAAAATTAAGAAAGGATAATAGTGTTATGGTTTTCCTAAGTCTATTTTACCATCTGAGCCATCATAGTAGAGAAGATTAGCTAGGAAGTATGGCAGTTTTAGGTTCTTTTGAAATGTCGATTGAGGAGTGAAAGATGTCACTCTTCCAAGGTAGAGAACAGCAGAACTCTCCATCATGACATAATTCAACCCATGACACAATGTCATCGTGAGCAGAGTTCTGTTGCATCCATCCTCTGCCAGACATGAGACATCTGGGACTGGCTAGGGGCAACAGCATCATCATCCAGATCTCCACCATCTTCTTATTCCCAGATGGGGCAGTACTGACTTAAAAATTATTTTTCTCACCTGGCCAACAGGGGTAGGGTAGCAGAGGAGTGATCTGAAGATTTGCAACTTAACCTATACTAAAGGCTCAATCTGGAAGCTGAAAAAAATGCTTCCTTGTCACATCTAGCTGTTCTATGGCCAGGAAGCCTTTTTGGAAACAGTAGTTTGTAAGTTAACTTTTCAGATTAATTTACATTTCTATGTCCCAAATTCACAGGAAGTGAGATACTGGACTGCTTAAACCTTAGAGCCAGATTGTTCTTTCTGTTAGTATAACAAAGCATCAACATACACAGATTGTGGAGTGCCTTTCTGATAAGCACCTACAAGCTGTGAAATCAGCTTCACGTAAGGGTGACGAAAAACTTGCTGTGAGTCAGAGGCCAGTGTTACTAGGAGCTCACTTGGCAAAAGGTTGGCAGGGCCCTTAGGGCCAGATAGTCTTTGTACCAACAGGATCAACCTCTGCTGTACGTCTGCAAGATCAAGGGCTGCTCAAAATTATATTTTCCATAGCTTTGCAGAAAAGGAAAGTCAAGAAGTCTGAAGTAATTTAGTAACCCAGATAAAAACCAGGAGGGGGAGTCGGAGACTTTCTTCTCCCCTCTAAGAGGTTTGGGAGGACATTTTAATCCTAGGTATAGAATTCTGGGTCTCTAAAACTCTTTCTATCTATATAAATATGACGGGAAAAGGATCAGGTGTTTTTAAGGAGTGACTGAAAATAGAAGGGAAAAATCCTTGCTCCCTTTCAAAGTTGCAGTTACTGGAGAAATAAGAATCTGTTATTGAAGAGAGTAAGAAAGGTAAAATTATTCCCTACAAACATATGGAAGTAAGCCTAGGAATATATATGTCTACACTATTGTAATACAGAAAGACATTAAGAAATGTAGGAGCTGCATGGCTCCTCATTATTCTCCCTAACACTAAAATCAATAAGTGAACCATCATTAGATTTCATTGGAGGAGACACAAGTTTTCCAACAGAAATCAGTGTGCATCTGTAAGAAACTATATTCATAACACTAGAAGACTCTTCTTGTAGTCACACATCTGTGTGTATGGCCATCACTTTATGAATACCTACACCATCTTAACCAATCTTAAATATCATAAAATGCACTAATCTTTATTCATACAAAACACTTCTACAAAAACATAACAGATTTGTGAATATGGTAAATGAAAGTATATGCAGTAACTTCCACATATTACACGGTTCTGGTATGACTCCATACGTTTACCTGTTGAGCATCTTTGCTAACACGTATCCATATAGAGACTCCCAAAATAACGGAACCACACACCTACATGATTAAAAATAAAGAGTGTTAGAATGATCAGCAATTTTGCATTAACATTCTGTATACCAATTACACCAGATTCTGAAATCACTTGTTTGGAAAAGTGAAAGAAACATGAATTGCTGGAGCATAGAATATTGACTCATATCCAGGAAACTTCATAAGGGCAGTTAAATCTTTGGTTATGCACCAGATCCCTGATGTTTCTACCTCAGAGGACTCCACATTTCCTTGATGATTTATACATGTGTTTAAGAAGCCCGCAGAAATTCTGTCAAGATGACAGAGGAATATAAATTGCTATAGTATGTGTATAATATGGCTGTAAAGAACATTGTTTCTTGTTTAATGGAAACACTTGAAATTTGATAAGGGATATTTGTATAAATGCTGTTTCTGAAATTATGCAAGACACATATCAAGAGACATATTCTCTGTGACAAAACTATTAAGAAAAGTTCTAAACAAAGTCTTTCTGGTGTTTCCATTCCAACAGTGTCTCGCTATCTTCAATCCTTAGAATATTCCTCCTATAAAATACCTATAGTAATTATTTTCATTACATTTTTATGGAAAACAATCATACTTGATAGTGTACATGTGAAAGTTCTACCAAAATTACTTGCTTTAACATATTGAAGTCAGGGTAGATGAATCCCAGGTCCAGACACATTCCACAATCACTATTTGTGCTCCTGCCTGGTTGTTGAGGCATCTTTCCACTATGTGACAGTCACTCTATTCCTAACCTTGTCTGTGATGATTCTTACATGAAATTTCTCTTTATTAAGTGTTGGAGAAAGGTAACTAAGCCACTAATCAGGTGTAATGTTTGTGCCTACTGAGATGACCGTTAGGGAAGAGAGATCATTGAGGATCTGAGAACAGAGAGATTTAGAATTACCTTCCTGTATGTCATTAATACTGTAGTCTTAAAAGGCCCTGACAGGTTGTTGTGAGCTTCCTGTGAAGATTGGGACTATTCCTAACCTTTTCAAATTAAAAGAGCTATTTTTATATCTTTCAAATATTTTTTTCTTAAAAAATACTTTCCCTGCAAAAGGTTTCATATAATATTCAGTATCAAAGACCACAATGACTTTAGCAGATTATTTAATATGGAACAGAGCCAGCACTCAGACATGAGTACCACACATTTTCCTGCTATAAGTAAAGGTCCTATAAGTCCATTTTAAACATAAAAAGGAAAGTTGTACAATTGATGACAGTTATATCATGCTATCAGGTTTAACTAGAACTCCGCACTGAAACCTTCTGAATCCACCTAGAAACTGATGGTATCACATGACTGTGTATTTAGTTCCTGTTCAGCAGTACTATGTGAGCTGTGTCACTATGCACACAGGCTAGCTAATGTGAACATTTCCAATGAAACAGCTATTGCTACAAACCCAAACAGAATTTGGCCCATTGTCTTATTTTTATATAGGACTTCCCATAAAAACATAGCACAGTAGTGGAAGTAAATATAGCTGAATGTCCAAGAACTTACCAATCAGATGGGAATGCTACAATATATATTTCCTTCGTTCAAAAAAAGAAACATCATTTATCATTCAAAAATATTAGTAAGGTGCATAGTTTTCAATTATAAAGATCGAGTTGGTTTATGCTAATAAAAAGGTTTCATTTCAGTAAAATCTTAATGTTTGATTTCTGTTTATTTTCATAATATATGAAGTCTACAAGAACAAGCACAGAAAAATTTTGAAATAACAGATCAAAATGGTCTGTTCCCAGAGAGTCCAAGTAGAATATGCTGAGTTTACTGGAATACATCATTCTAATACTTAGGTTTCCATAAAATAAAATTTCAACTAAAGAAACTTTCATTTCAGGAGATTTAATTTTCAGATTTAATTTTTATTCCATTTTCTTTTAAAATGTCCAAATCCATTTTCCCAAAACTAAATTTTTGTCTTAGTTTTGTCTCAACCCTTGACAAAGGATCAATGACCTCATCTCAGTGGCATAGATTGACTTTGAAAAGGACTATTGGCCTTTAAAATCAACCAGTCCTTTTCTTCTCAAGACTTTCAGTCTTGGTGTGATGAAGAAATACAGCCTAGTTAAGTCAACAGATGAGCCTGTCATGACTCTGGACCAGCAGCATGTCAAGATTCTGCATTTTTCACACACCAGAATACCAAATGTATTGGGAATTCCCTCCACTGGTACACACTTTTTGAGTAAGTTTAAGAATATCAGGAGGAGTTTTCTAACAAGGGTATTCTAACAAGGGTACACTAGTTCAGGAAAACCATCTCCCTGGAATAGTTCCTTGAGATACCTGAAATTAACAGTAAAAGGAAGGTGCTCCAGAGGTGTGGTCTATGGCTCAACATACCTGTTGAGTTTGTGTTGTCATTTTCAGGGATTGAGATGTTCAGGCATAATGCATAGGGAATGGACCACTTGTGTTATGGAAGGGACTGCAAGTCTGATCTGATAACAGCAACTGATCAAAGATTGTTCTGTCACTAATTCTACAGTTTTGCATGATGTGGAGTAGCAGAAGCTGACAGGATGAAGGCAGCAGGTAAGACTGGATATCCTGCAAACTCTGAAGAAAGGATAGAGAAGAAATCTGACCTATGTGTCAGTTTTAACGCACAAAACACACAAGTGTTAATTTAAGGACTATTAACAGCTCCACGTAGGCACTCAGTTCCAAAGCACAGGTCTTCAAAAGCCCAAAAGCTTAGCTTTCTTCCAACAAACTGGGAGGATGCAAAACTCTATAGCCAGAACTACTTTACAGAGCTAGCTTAGACTATTCCAGGGATTACACACGTAGTGCTATCTTGTTAGAGCTGCTTAGAAAATAACATTAGAAGGCTGGAAAGCTCTTTCTTGTGTACTTTAAGAGGGGACACACCCACAGGACTTAAAATGAAAGGATGCTAGGTAAATATACAGCCACTTATCCAGTTAAGGTTAAAGTCACCTTCATTTCCCACTATCAGTTTAATTTTCCACTAGTTAGCTGCCTTGTGCACCAGAGAGATCAGTGCTGGTAAAGACATCACTGTTCCCTGTACTTCAATACAGCTATTTAATGATATCCAGGAATGAGAGACGGGAATGTGAATCAAAGAATTGAGCTCGTTGTACTCAGTTAGCCCGTATTCCTGTTTGCACCATGTCTGTTTTTCCCTATCTTAGTAGTGCTAAACCTCTTCCTTTAAAATAAATAGCCAGCATTCCTGTCCTTTGTCCCATACAGGCAGTCATACTCACAGCTAATATTCTCAGCATATTCCTCCCTAGAACAGTGCACAGAATTTCCTATCTTTGACATAAAAGATAGGTTTGGGAAGTTTGTTACACGTCTGCTTGTTTCCTCAGCTTTCAAGACTCCCATAGGACCATATCTCGTGTTTTTTCCTAGGAAACCCATTCTGTCATTGGAGGCTTAGGTGTGGGGCATCATTCACATATTCACTCTAGTCTGAGACATTTGCCTATGTTTTAGCTTATGCTAAATATAGATGAACATGAACAGGAAAAACTTCCTGAGGCACAGAAATTCCAAGTAAGAAACTGACAGACTCTTTTAAGTACCACTGCAAAAAAAACTTGGACACAGATGTCAAATATCTTCAATCTGCCTTGATGGAGGTGGAGGAAGAGGAAGGATGCAGTCCAAATCATCACTGGCCTGTTAGGAATTTCTTTGTGATGTCCACAAGAATTTTGCTAATTCTTCTCATTTTGGCTAGCCACAAATTTTCCAAAGCTATGGTTTGTGGTCCCTTTTGAATGCTGTCACCTTTTCACTTGAAAAAAATTCCCTGAGACTAAGCCCATTATGTGGCTAATACTTCCACTTCTGCTTTCAGTGAACCTCTAGTGAACCTGACAAATCTCTGTCAGAAAAGCTGACAGTGAGATTGAACCATAAGACAAATATTCTTTAATTCAAACATTTCCAGAGCTTCCAAGACCTGATATTCTCGCAAACCAGCTGAGATGTGATAAATAGACAAATACAGTTCAAATAAAACCCAGAAACCTGCCTGCTGCCCTGCGTTCTATCTGCCTTGGTACAGCTATTGGCAGGACTGCCAGCCCATACCATTTTAGAAACGTTTTTTGTCCACCATCAGAAACTAATTATGACACTGAACATAAAGCAAAGCACCACAAAGAACGATATTAAAACAATTTATCAATTAGGAAGCTAAAAATACAAGTGAATTTTCCAGATCTTCCATGGCAACTACATTTTCAGGATTATGCCATTTGGGTGCAAGCAGCAGACAATGAGATCAAGAGAATAATGCATTGTAAATGTAAAGTCTGTTATCCTCTGACAGAAATGAAGGGCATGATATGGGCAGAACATGGCTGTTCTCCTTTTGAATGTTGATGGAAAGTTATTACGTTTTGAAGGAAAAAGACAATAGCAAGGGCAAAAGCTAAATATATTCTCCCCTCATTCCCCCCTTGATTTACAATCGTACTCTGGTTCTACTTATGCTCTAATTTCTTTACAATTCCTTCAACTACAATGTTCAGATAATGTTGAATATATTTCATGCATTACTAATAACAGTTTAAACACCAACTTACCCAAAATAAGAAGTTGAAGATGAACATGGAGTACTTCATGCAACTGCTTACACCCGCCATTTTCAACAAGCTGAAACAAAAACAAGCACTGCAGAAGAAGCTTTCCTAAGAGTTTGACCTCAATACTGAAGACAAAAAAAGTTCCTGCGTCTTCTGAAAACCTCTTAAACCACGTCAAATACACTGTGCTCTGCTACTTAAAGCAAAAATTGTGACCAGGCATCAACAATTACTTAAATAGTTCCTATACCACAGGTAAATATTAACCAGAGCATTGAGGAAGCACTACCCGGTGTTATCACTGAGTCTCCAGACTCTTACTGTGTCTGTGTGATTTGTAATTTTCTAAGGTCCTGTTAGTCTTGTCCTACGCCTCGAAAGTAAATAGATAATGCAGCAAAAGTCATCATTTCAAGTGAAACATAAATGAGCATAAAAACAATTTACAGAACTACTTTTAAGAGGTGGACATTATTGAATTTCTTAATGCTTTTAAGTTACAGGGCTTACTCTTTCATTACCCACTGATCATTGCCAACATTCGTTTGGTCATGTCCACACTCCCACTCCAAATGTTCAGCTGGCATGAAGGGATGGGTCTGTGTTATCCCAGTAGAGAAGGGGTAGGAAATCTGCCACCATTTTCTCCTTCTCAGTATCTATTAAAGAATCTTTTCCTCTTCCTTATCTAATCAGGACTCTGGGGTTCTAAGCACTATGGTGTGCAAACTGTCCTGCTGTGCAGGTTTCCAGAAGTATTGTAAACCCCAGCACAGCAATCACAGTTCTGCCATCAGATGTAGGATACCTCTCAGCAACAGAAGCTAGATTAATCCCAGAAAACAAGGCAATAAACCTATTACATTAATTTTGTTTTCTATCTTGTTTATTTTCTGTAGTGCTCCTCAGACTAGGAATCCTGAGGGGAAAATAAAGGTACCACTGCTCTTTGTTTTCCTTCAGCCTGTTTTCTGGAGAAGCCCTGAAGAGCAGTCCTTCAAGGGATGAGGATCAGACACAGGCTCCCCTGAGTTAATCACAAAAAAAGATTTGTTTTGCAGGTGAGCAGAGAAGGATTTAAATGTGAGAGATTAAAGACATGCTGATTTATGAAACCCCCTTGGCCCAAGCCCATTTTTCAGTCTCTTCACTTTCAGTTCAAATTCTTCAATTCTGCTGCCCGTATTTGAAAAAAAAATCAAAAGTGTTAGTATATAACACACCTGTAGATGGTGACAAAAATATGTAGCTTAGAGCCTGGCTTCTGTAGGATCCACTAAAAAAAATCTACACTACATTGAAAACAACTTCCTCTAGCTGCTCTCTAAATCAGCTTTTAAAGAAGGTGTGATGTTGTAATTTCTACACTCACATTTAAACAGACACAAACTTTCCCATTTTTATCAGTAGATCTATATCTGCCTTTGACTTTCTGGACTTCTTTCTGAAGTAATACTCTTTTTTTCTCCCTCTAGGAGATTGTCTGACTAGTTTATTTCGCAATATCCACCCTGAATTTGAGAATGTTCCTAAAAATAATTGCACTCATGAAATACAGATTTTTTAAGGATTCAGAGAAACAACTGGTTTAGATCTAAAGCACTCAACAAATAAGTAAGTTGAGAAATGTGGGTGTCTTTGTGGAGTGATGCCATAGCCACAGGCGAATCCCGAGAAAAGTTTAAAGGGCCATATAAAATCATATGAAAAGGGCCATGAAGGGTCATAAGGCAATTACAGATGACACAAGATTTGAAGATATAAGTCTGCAATCAGATCATGCAATTGCAGTAAAGTAAGTTTATTATAAGTGGAGTTCAGAAACAGCATTTTGTACCAAAAATTACACAGCTATAAATCTTCATACACAGTAGATACTCATTAAAGAAGGCTTGAGTTGTAGCAGTGTTGTCTGTGAGATGGTTAGCCCAGGCATTCAGTCAGAGATGTGTGAGGGAAATTGTGCTAGGAATAGGAAGTAAACATGAGCATTCCCACACTGGCCCTTCAAAAAAGACCATTATCCAAGGACCTTTCACAGGCAAGCAGCCCATCTCCTCTTTCCCTTCCCACTTCCCTTCACAACAGTCTTGGATTTGGAGCAGGTAGGACTCTGCAAAGCCCCAGAGTGACGCCCAGAGTGGTACACAGTCCTGAGCTGTTAGAGGACCCCGTGCCTCTTTGGGACAGAGAGCTCCACAGCATCTGTGGACCCTTCCCCAACCTCCAGCCTCAGGAGTTGTAAGACCAGCACAGCTGAGCTTCTCATTCAGTCTAGGAAATTTAAAGAGCTAAAGATAGACATGATTTAGATCTGAAAATTTGTTTTCATTACAACTTTATATTTATGGCTGTGGATGTTGAGGAAATTTGCCAGAACTTCTGGGATTTTTTTTCAAATTTTTTTTTAAATATCCCTATTGAACGTTAACCATAAGCAAGTTCTAGTAAGACACCAATTCTTCCTAAACCTTCCATTTTATATGCCTACTGATCTCTTTAGAGAAAGCAAAAAAATTTTCTGTAGGACCCAATAAATGCTCTTTTTCTAGGATGACAAACAGAAAATAATGTCCAATATACTAAGTATGGCTGCTGAATAGAAATTCAGTATCTGAATTCACTACAACTACTATGTTTCATATCTGTATTTAATGGTATCCAAAGTAAAAATATGCCATCTGAGATTAATGCAAACAGAAGTTTCCATTTTAACAGATCTTCAGGTTAAATCATCTGAATGAGTTGATAATTTCTCATTTCCTGGCTACACAGTGCTTTTTTTATATGTCTTGGAGAAGGGGAAAGCCAAAATTATGGCACAGATTATGTTTGCAGTTGTACCTGCAAGAATGAAGATGATGTAGATAATTGCAGAGGCATACGAATGACAGCAGTAGCATGAGAAATTTGCTGCTATTCAGCTGCATGTGAAATTGCTCCCATTACCCCTCCACTAACTGTTCAGATGATAAGCTATGCCCTACCAATTACAAAGTCTGTGCCACAAACTGCTCAAAAGATTCTCCCAGTAAAGAAGTTGTAAAATTCTATTCATTTACTTCTCCTTACAGATTAGAAAAGGAGAATCATCAGTGCACAGTCTGGGTGTAGCATAGGGTGGGTGCCTCTGACACAGCTAACCACTATAACAGGGGAGCTATGATGACATGCTGACTTTGCCCGCTGTGTCACATGAGAAATCAGAGAAGAAAAAGCATATCTTGGCAGGAAAAAAATCCAGTACACTTGTAATGAACCTGGAGTAAAGCATCTCCACTTTGAGATTTCCCGAGTAGCTACAGTTAGTTTTATAATGTTTTTATCTTCCTACCCCTCTGAACCTGTCCTCACTTTGAGATTTTCTTCTTTTTTTACAACCTTCGTTTCCCCTTGTGAGGTGCCTCTCCATGGTCACACTATGACCAAAGCCCCGTATCAGATGATTCACTGTGTAGCAAGTCCTATGTTCAGGTCTGGACTTGAAAAACTGGTTTGTCCTGGGTAGCAGCCAGCTCTTTGAAAAGTGAGTTGTGGATAGTGCATAATAAAAGTTTGTTTGCCACTGAAATTTCTACTCAGTGCAGCAATAAATGCACAACAGAGATGACAGGTAAGAACTACATTCACTGTGGAACTTGCAGTCTCCAAGAAATCAGTAGATCTCTAGATCTGCTGAATCAGTAGGGATAGCCTATATAAGTTGTGCAGAGACAGATCTCAGGCTGTCACAGTATTTGTCCTTCAGACTCACCTGTTGCCCTGAGGTCTCTACTCAATAAAAATTTCTGCATTTCCTCATTAAGCTCCTGTCTAAACAGTAGTGCAAAACATTACAGCTTTTTCATGTTTTCACAAGAAGTTGCTCACCCATGATGCCCAATGAAACAAATGCTGTGTGCCATCAGCCTTCACAGCATTTTGCCACTCATGTAAATGAGGAATGCTGCCTAAAAAGGACATATTTATGGTCTGAGTTAGTAGGACAAACACCTTCAAACCAGTGGGAAATGGGAACATCTGTTTTTGTCCTTGAAGATGTTTGCCACACTGGGTCTCACTGGATTGCAGTCAGTCACGGCAGGCACATGTCTTGGGTTCAACCTTAGCAAACAGATCTTACTGCAATACCATGATAGGTAGGACGACTACAGTACTGATAAACAGCTCAGCTCAGAAGAGGTAGTGGCTTGACCATCGAAACAAACCTAGATATCCCAACCACGTCTGTACACTCAGGAGGAGGCAAATCCTGCCACGTCCCATGCCAGTCCCAGCTCTGGGCTGGAAAATGTATTGGCAGGTTATTCTGGTGCTCTTCACTCTTCAAGAGGCCCCAAGAAAGGCAGTGTGGATGTACAGTACCCCTTGTCCCAGAACAGGTACTCGGAGGGGTACTCCTGTGGCCCAAGTGAGTACGTTGGCCATTGGGGTGTTTGTCAGATATGCGTCATGCCCTCCCTCTGACCACACTTTTCACGTTAGCACTGGAAATCTTGTCCTCAGGGAGGAAGTTTAAATGGGGATATGTCTCCACAAAAGGTTCCTGTTCTGACAAGAGTTTCATCAGAAAATCCCCAGACAGCTTTGTGCTAAACTCCTACCCAGGTGCTCCGTGGCCTGGCGCCAACATCACTCATATGTTCTTGCTTTAGCAAGGTCTAGTGTCTCTAGCACTCTCACCTCCCCTAAAGCAAGAACTCTTCCTCCAGAAAGCAAACCTCATGCAGCAAGTCTGTCTGTGATCCGCTCTCCCTCCCAAAGGATGCAGCTTCCTCTTCCCATACACCACAAGTTTTCTTCTATGCCTTTCATCTGAAAACTTTCTGAAAAACATATTTTTAAGATTTCATTGATATTTGGCTTTCATCAAAATAAAAGAAGTCCTTAAGTACTAATAAACCCACATATCTAATGCACATATTTCTCTTTTCATGTCCCCTGCCTGCTCAGACTCTTTCATTTACTGCTAACCTCCTTGACTACACCCTTTTTGCTCATTTATATATTTTGTGAACTAAGCTGTTCTTTTATGTCACGGCTTATGTCAGAGTTTTTGTATTTCCCAGTGCCAGTCAGGATTCATTTAAACAATATGTCTCCGGGTTTAAAATACTTTGTTGGTTTCAAAACGAATTCATCGTGGATTAAAGTGCTAAGCAGTGCCAGTAAGAGTTTCACTATCTAGCCTAAATGAATATTATTAGGCCTAACTTCATTTAAAAAATTCTTACTAACAAACCCATACTGAATATGATTCTTGTAGGTTTGTATTATGTAGCCATGGCTCAAAGTGTGGGAGTTGTTACTAACATAAGAGGTGGAATTTTGACCCTTGGCATCTTCAGCATATCTTAAACCTGTCTGTACCATAAAGTACAGAAGAAAGATGCCTTAAAATATAGCAGAACAGCCTTTGTCAAAGAAGAATCAAAAGGCTTCAGACGCATTTTTAGAATATCACCTTCTTTTTCAAGCAGGGGGGAGCTGATCTAGGAGTTTTTCTCCTGAAAAAGGGTACACATATTTCACATTCATTTAAACACCAGGAACTTGATTCTGATTTTGTTTATGCTTACGTAAATCAAAAGATGTTTATAGGTCAAGTCACTGTCAGTACAGATTAGAAATTATATATCTAACCTTTCTCCCTGCCAAAGGAAAAAGAATAAACCTGCCAGAAAAATATAGCGCTTTCTCTCTGAGTTTTCCCCACTGCCCTCCAGCCATGGTGAGAAGCATCCCAAGATATGAGTCCCGGAGAGATATACAGTATTTATTGTAATCCAAGAAATCAGAAACATATAGGTTTGAAAATGAGGAGTAGGTTATTCTGTTGTTGTTTTACAGACATCAGCTATGTAACTATAATTATATTATTCCGTGTGAAGATGCTTTCTTAATGTCTTATACGAAACCCCTACACAATATGGGCAGGCATGCAATGTGGTCATCATTAATGTTTACAATTAGTACAAGAAAAGTACGTAGCATCTGCCATGAAATTTTCCTCAAGAAATATAGATTTGATATTTATTTTGACAAGGTTACTTCTTCTATTTCAGGATAATATAAAATTTCAATCTCCACTTTCACTGGGGCATACCTCTGCTTGGCAAAGGTAACACATATAAAAATTAAAAAACGTATACATAAGCAAGGTTTAATTTACAACATTATTAACTCCTTAAGACTCATTTGGGGTAAAACATCCACGTTTTGAAAGTTGAATGGGAGCTTTGTATTTTTTAATTTTTTTACACAGCAAGTGAGCTATAGTCTTCACGAAACCCTGAAACTCAGACATCCTTAGGGACTATTCTACCAGATATGCTCAGTCTTTTCACAGTCCAGAAAGGAGTTTCCATCAACCCTCATCTGCTCACTGACCTTCACAATCCCACTGACATTAAACTTCACTGCTCTGCAGTGCTCTGCCGACACTGGGGTCCATTCTGATTCAGACAGTTGTATTGCTTTTCTAGTTTAATCCCCTCACACAAAAACCTTTCATTTCAGCCCCTGAGTACTGTTTTTTACAAAGCTTAAATATGAAAATTCTGTCATTTGCAGACTATAAACATTTGTTGAAAAACACTTGTATTTTCATTCCCACTCATCTTTGTCCCACAAGTGCTATTCATTTATCCCCTCTATACTTAAAAAGGCTCTTTTCTTTCCAAATGTTTTTTCCTGTAGCTGAAAGGACAGGAAGGGAACTGAAGAGTGTTACTGAAAACTTTATAGTAACTACCAAATAGTGAAGTTAGCAGCTCTACCTACTGGCAATGATCCAGATTTGTAACTTGCACATGTGCAATTCACATTTGTACTAAAAACTAATTTCCTATTGAAGCCATTGAAGAAAGATGTTGTAAATAGCCGGGCCCTCGGAAGAGCTAAGAAGCCCATGCTGAGGGACTGTCAGCCTCCCAAGACTGTAACCAGAGCTGAGACTGCTGAGCTGCTTTCAGAGGAATCTCAGTACCATGCAGCACTAAGCTCCAAACGTTAACCACTACTGTAAAAATAGTTCCCTTTTTTCAGCTTTCACAAGTTTTCTGGGATTATCTCCCTCTGAACAGACAAGCACATGGAACTAGGATACTCTTGGCTGTTGCATAAAGGCAATTCTCGTCAATGCTACAAGAAGTGTCCAAAACCCTGACACAGAAAAGAAAGAAGTCACATACTGGAACAAACCCAGGGCTTTTGTATCTACAGAAGTTCTTAGAGACCAGCTCAGCCATTTGGGGGCCATGATGAGCTCCCTCACTTGCTCTCTGATCCTCTTGATTCATCCTGTGTCAAACAACATGATATCAAAGAGGATGAGCTTCTGAAGATGAGCCTCTAATTGCCACCATCCATCAACGATTTCAAAGTTCTGCACACAGTTTTTCATAGAGCTGACCGTGAAACTTTAATAACCTCCTCGGCAGGGCCAATGAAGACAATCTTTATGGAACTACTCTGCCTCATGGTATCTGTCCCGGGTGGACAGCTGTAATGGCAGGGGCCCTTGAAAACCTTATAGTTAAAGAACTAATGCAACATCCCAAACCAAAATTATGTTAGTAAACTTCCTACCTTATGATATCAGAGTTGCTAGGAAAAGTATTTGCCCCTACAAAAGCATTTGCCCAGGCCAAAGCCAAATCTTGAGCAACTTTGTTTATATCCACAGCATGAGCCAGAGGAACTTACAGGAAGTGTGAACTAAAATCAAAGTGAATGATGAAACACTAGCTTTAATTTAAAATAGAATCTATAAAACAGATAACATTTAAAACAGAATGGCAAAAGGAAGAAGAGTGAAAATTAAAAGTGAAACAGGATTGTTTTCATGTCATGCTTCCTTTGAGAAAAATCATTGTAGTTCTTAATTGTTAAGATAGAAAAAAAAAAGACACTTTTCCATTAAGATCTAGGCTCCCCATCAGCATATGGTTAGGTTTTGTATATCCTCTTGGTTAAAACATTTACTATCTCAAAGGGAAGACTTTCTTCTTTTGTCATGTCCATAGATGATATTAACAAGTACACTCACGTTACACACTTCATTAGTCCTTGTGATGATTCATGCTCATGGGGGTCATACTTTAATCCAAGTCAGACCTCTAAAAATACTTGACCTCCAGATGGCTGTGCTGGCTGCTGTAGCTAAGAGTTCAGTTTGAACTCATCGTCTTTCTTTTCATAGCACCGTAATACAGATTAAATGTATTCAAATTATTCTTATAAAAGACATGCTTAACAGTGTGCTGACTACACATAAAAAAGGTCATTTGGTCAAGGATTTTGATTAGTCTGAGATTTAGTTCAAAGCCTGGCACCACTGAACTTTGCTCTTGAAAGAGTCTTTGGGTACTAAACTTAAAGCATAACCACAGTGCTGCAAACAATAAGCTTGTTGTCAAAAGATGTCATCATAGTGGGAGCATCTCCTAGGATGCACCCTGCTGATTGCACAGGACTACGCTCCAGGGTGTATGGGATCTCTGGAAGGGACACCAGTGAAATGCTACCACCAAATATAAATGCTGTTAGAGAAGAACAACCATAAATTTAATCACTATTTAGCTATGCTGGGGTTCAGCTCCATACTTATTTTGCTAACGCTCGGAGGTCTTTCTGAAGAGTCAGATTTATTGCCAGATCTGAATAGCTTCTTCTCCTTTCCTTTCTCCCCATCATCCAGAAATCAGACCTCTGTTTGCATCTGAGTACTACTATTTTGATTTAGTTAGTCTTAACACTACGGTACTCAAAAATCATTTTATGACAGGCACCCAGAATTCTCTGTCATGAAGATATTTATTTTCCAGACTTTGTAAATAGGATTCTTTTCACTTAATTGCAGCCACTTAAAAAGTGAGTCTATAATTTGATAGTTCTCTAACATCCATCCAACATCCATTCCAAGTATACAAAACAGGTGAGATGGTTTATTGTTGGAGAGTATTTATCTCTCCTTTCCAAACACACAGAAAACTTAAAGGATTAGCTGAGATTATGTGCCAGATTTAGGAAAGTCTTATTAAAGGAAATAAATATTACCCTAACAGCTTTGTATCTATGTAAGAAATTAAATGTTGTGCACTGCACACAGTGTACTATAAACTAAAGTCTGCTGGCTTTACCCAGAGGTAAGATATATAGCTATTTTCCAGACTGTTGGATTACTTAGAAAATATTTATTCATCCCATGAAGTCTGTTACTCATATACATAAAGGGTCAGATTCTTACCTAGTGTAAATGGGAATAACTTCATTGATTTCAAAATTGGGCTCAATAGCAGAAAGAACACACCACAGGCCATTAGCTCCTCCTGAGACTAATGAAACTTAATTCATCAGATCAGAATAGATGTAGGAAGTTTAATATCTTTCACAATGATCCATCTGATGTATTTCCTTATAAGGGCTGTTAACAATGGCAAAAAAAGAAAAAAATCATGAAGGTCAAAAGCTGTCCTCTCAAACCCCATCTGCGTTGCAGTTTCAATAGATGTTGCTGATAAATGTGGTGGATTCTACTTCACATGAAGTATTTAAATTAAATCTGAATACCTTTCAGAAAAAATATGCTATAGATCAAAGAGATGCATTGAGCCTGGAGCAAAAATGAATGAGTGGGTTTCTATGGGCTGCATTACATTAGAGTTCAGAGTAGATGACTTAATGCTCTCTCCTCACCTGAACATATGAATCCAGTCTCATTTAGCTAGACAGTATTTCACTGCCATAGGTATGCTGATTTCATGAACTATAAAAATACATCTAATTTAAGAAATTGGCCTTTGAGATCAGCTAGAGCTCCTGAGTCACATAAGCCAGACTCTTGTTATTGCAGACATTATATTATATCCTTTTTTATCAATTTCTATTTTAGAAATTTGTTTTCTTCACTTCCTCTACTCCCAGTGCTCTACTGGTTACAAAAGTTCTTCTGATTTCCATTCTGAATTTGCGCATGGCCAGTTTACATTTATACAGTATATTTCTGTCTTTTCTGACAATCCCATCATTGAGCTCAAACAGTTATTTTCTTTCAGTAACACCTTTATGAACTGAAAGACTGTTTTGCCAAAAAGATTCCACCTTCTTCTAATTTCTCCTTGCAAGATGTTATCATTCCTCTGTTGAACCTAGTTATGCCTCTCTGCACCTTCTTCCATTTGAATTCATCTTTCCTGAGTCAGAGAGCCTCACATAGGACACAGAATTCCAGATGAGGATTGAAAAACAGCCATTCCTCTTCCTTACAGGTAATTGCTCTTCTGTCTATATTTGTCATTCTTGACTGTATCACACCAGTAGTGGATACTTATCCTGGTAAATAATATACCCAAGTTCCCATCCCTCCAACTGGTTTTACCAGATCAGTTTCTGGTTTATAAGAGAAGGGTTTTTTCTTACCCCCATCAAAGCTAAATACTTGACACTATGTTTTGCAGAAGTACATCCCACCCTAATTCCCTAGTCCTCAGGCCGTTCAGTTTTTCGGTATTTATTGATCCTTCATATATTGATCATCTCTCATATCTTTGTCCCACTAACATTTCCCATCAGTGCTTCCCCATTCTTCAGGGTACAGTGAAAATGTTAAAAAAAAAAAGGTCCCAATTCTTCTCCTTTGCTGTTCCAGCTCTGCTCCTCTATAAACTAACTTCTTTTATTTCCAACATCTTCCTTTTCAACACTACCTGATGACATCTCGATTTTAAGCATCTCCTTAACTACCATAAAGCACTTCCATCATCCATCTCTATCTTACTCATTTAACAGACAACCCGCTATGTGGCATCCCATCACATGCTTTACAGAGGTGGGATAGAGAAGAGATCCCGCATTTGCATTGGCTGCAAAAGTGGCTGTCTTATTAGGCATATTTCATGTCTTTCAGGACAAGGCCAACTATGGTTACTTTCTGAACACTAGCTGAAGTATATTCCTGAGAAACATAAGGCTTAAGGTCTAAGAAAACCTCAGCCTTGAATGAGGCAGAAGAATCTCCACTATCAGGGGCAGGGCACTGCAGAGGCGTATGAAGGTAGAGTGTGCAAACATAATCTGCTTCTCCTATAGCTTGGCCTCTGCAGAGATAAGAAAGCAGATTCCAAGTGACTAGTAGGAAAATGAGTTTAGTTCTTCATTAGTTCACTCACTAGGGCAATAAAATCACCATGAATCACTTGTGGGATTCAACTACTATAGGTGTTTATGTATATTGCTTTAAGCTGGTCCTTGAATATATGACAAAAACAAAAGATCTTTGAGCTTCCACCTTTAAATATTCAGCCCTGCCCAGCACATTGACTTCCAATTTGTGTCAATCAGGATCCTGATTTTCAGAGAGGTGTGTAAATCTTCTTTCACTTCCAATAAGATTATTTGCCCTGCTCCCCTACCCTGAGTCCTCCTTTCATATACATATTTCAGAGACACAACTTTTTTGCTTGTTTTCCCCCTTCTTCCCAAGATCGTGACTGCCAGATATCTCTCTTCTTCCTTCTGTTTTTTGTGAAGCTGGCTATTCTTTCCAAATTCTTTCTTTTCCACCTTCTCTCCCTTACTGTTCTTCATTTCACAGGGCAGAAAACTCATCCCTTAATTATCACTGTGTCTTTCAGTTGATTGTCTGTTCCTTTACAGTTTTTTTTCTAGACATCCTTCCCTTGGTCAACTTATCTAGAAGAACAGCCTTGAGATTGCATTGTGGAGTAAGTATCTGCAAATCCTGAGTTTTCAGTGAAGACTTTTCTCAACCATATCTTCTATATCTATCTATACTCCTGCACCAGTAGATTCTAGAGTCTATTGATCTTTTCTTGTAGCTCTGATGGGTTATGATTAATGCATGTACAGTGCTAGGCAGATACTCATTCTCAGTTAATGCATAATATGAAATGTCTCCCCTGGCTGGCTCTATTGATTCTGCAATTGTTTGAATTTCTTCTCCTAGTAGTCTCCTAGTCATAGTTGTCTTCTCTGAGTAGTCCCTGCTTTTAAAGATGAAAATAAATCATGTGATTTTTTTAAAAAAAGAAAAAAGCAAAAAAACCCCAGAGATATATAAAGTTAGCCTTTCACTGCTTTCAGTTTACCCCTGCAATAACTTCATTGTGATTACTGGAATTTAACATCTGGCTGAGGTCTCTCAGCATCAAACAAGACTTTCGTAACCAACTATTGTGTTTCCAGGCAATGTGTCTCCCAAATTATGACAACATACCAATACAGACATAAAATGTGTTTATGAGTCTTCAACTGCTGTGGAGGATGTGAGATCATTGGGCTGAATATTTAACCACAGTAGGCTTGTTTGAGTGCCATTGCAGAATTCATGAGAAAATTTAAAATTAGTTAAATAGCGCATCAAATGTCTCCTGTGCACAGAACAATCCTCCGCCTTCACCAACTTGGCATAGCTACTCTGGCACCAGTTCTGGTTTAGAAAGTCATCTGCAGCATGGCCAAGCAATAGCGACCCTGACTGCTAGAACATCGCAGCACTCAATGCAGGGTTTTCCAGTCCTGACATTTCTCCAAACCAAATGTTCTGCTCAAGCATTATGAGTGAGGAAGAAAACAAGTAAACAGAAGCAGGCCAGAGAATCGATTACAAAGAAAACACTGGGGAAAACAGGGGAAGGAACAATACTGTGGGCTACTTAGGTCAAGGGAAATCAAGAAAGATGGGGGCTGTATATGGACTGTGCTACAGAGTAAACTATTAACCACAGAGATCAGAGATGGACAAATTAAAATGCTCCTGAGCTTCTTCATACTTGAGACAATAAAGAACAGCTTTAGATACACATTCACACCCCTCAGTTTGTGAGTCATGTAACCTAAGGCTAAGCAAAGAGACTCTAGTTCCAAACTGCACCCAGCCTTTCTCCTCCCTTATTCTGTTAATAAATAATTTTTGTAGATAACAATAACTGGTATGTGGAACTCATGTAATGATGGAGACTTCACTCACATTTACATTACACATTATCTATAAACACACCTTGAGAGATGATAAGAACTTGTGTGTGATTGATGTGTAACTATTGGTGCCTGGGTACACTATTGATTAAGCTAAAATGCAGCGTGTACAGTAACACACACATTTGCTGAAGAAACAGGAAGGAAAAGGAACACTGCAGCAAACAAAATGTTCTCATACTAAACTCTCTCTCTTTTTAAAGCACATGCCCAGCTTCTTTACTAGGGTGCAACTGATACAGCACATTTTAGCAAGTTTTAGTAAGATAACACTGTTCCAGAAATTATAAACTAAACATAGGTTTATCATAATACTTTACACTTTCCCCAGCTTTTAATTCCTTTCTTGGAGGCTTTTTCTCTGTTGATTAGTTCGTACTCCTCAGTGTGTAAATAACATCTTTCTACAGCTGGTAGCAATCTTTACGTTACTTCAGATTCTGATCCCAAAATTCTTCGGTACCTGTGCTATTTTATAGCCCTACTGAACCCCCAGTGACCACATCTGTGCCCAGAGCTTTGCCTGGAAATGTTCATTGCCCCTGGGCTGCTTCTGCAGCCAGGTACATTAAACCCCCTTCTTGCCTAGGACTGCTCAGATACTCCCCCTCATCACAAGAAAACAGCAAATGATTGATGCAGTAAATATTTATATTGGGAGTAAGAGAACAAACCTTACAGGTTAAGAATGTCCAAAAATATATGGTGGAGTAAATTGATGTCTGTTAAAATAAATTACAGTACAACCACAAAATCCCCAGCATTCTCTGTATTTCAAGATCTTAGGCAAGGACTACTTAGCTTGTACTGTTTCCCCTTTTATGGCAATGTTAATTATATGTGCTTAACAACACATAAGAGTAACCCCAAGCAGAACTGGAAAAAAAGTCAGTTTCTACTTAACTAAACTTCTGTGGTAAGAGGAATTTTGCTAAAAGTCTTAGCATTGCAAAATTGCACACACAAAAAGGCAGTACTCTGTAAAAGTCACAACCATTCATAAAAAGTAGTACATAAGGTTGTTGGAAGGAGCTAAGATGTTTTTATTGCAAAACAAATTTACAAAGTCAGAAAGAAACAAAGGTGAGTGGAAGGTAAGAGAAAGCAGAACACAAAATATTAATTATTTTGTGCAGTAACACAAGAAGAGATATGAGAAGAAGCATTTTGCCAAGAAAACCATCATATGAACTTTTAGATAAAGTTGATTATAGAAAAGGGGATTTAGAAGTTGATTATAGAAAGGGATTTCTACGTCCCTAACTCCAAGTCAGAGGCAAATGGGGTGAGCACTGTTTTAACCTTATACTTCTGGGACAACATTTGTAAACAGAGACAAGACAGAGATACATCCATGGCCAAAATGAGATGAGGAAAAACAAATGAGAAACTATAAATCAGTTTCTTAGAAAAAAGCAGAAAATAGATGAACTCCTTCTACCTTCTCAGGTAGTACTGTAGTTTAGACAGAAACAAAAATCGGTAGCAGTCCTTGTTTTTGTTGTTCAAATGCCAGCAGCAAATGTCTCACCAAATACATGTGTATATAGAGCTTGTAGCTGAAGTTTCCTCAAAAGTTGAAAACATTACTTACTGATATGAAAACAAATGCAGCAGGATGCCAATGCAAATATTGGATGCTGTGAGATAGTTGGAAGCATGGTGGATGGATACTCCTGGAAGAAAATAATGTCACATTTACATATACAAATTATCTTCAAATATTCATACCTGACCCAGCAATGGCAGGGACTTATGTGTATTGAGGTAGGAGCAGGCATATCCAGAAAGCTGCTTGGCTAAGACTAAGTGCATCAATGACAAAAGCAGACTGGGACTCCTTCAGAAGGGACATAGATCTCACACAGGCACATAACTCTGTCCATTTTGGGAGGTGTCTATTTAGTAGCCTTCCACCTTACTGAATGAGCATTATAGTTCAGTCTTGAAGTTTAAAAGAAAGAGGGGTAAAGGAGGGTCCCACGTAGTCTTTACTGTATCACAACTGATTGGGGATGACAACCATTGCTGTGTATAAATCTGCTTCAGTAGCCAAAGGAGACAATCCCTGTCTAAAACCCCCACACAAGGCAGTATTCAGTACCATTGTAAGCCATTCAGAGCAAATTAATGGGATGACTTGTAGGCCAGGCCTGTCAGACAAGCCACAATGTCCTGAGATACAAAGTCACTGGACGCTTTTTTTGTTAGGAGGAAGCAAAACACCAGAAAACCATGGGAGTGTGCAGCAATCTATTAACACTGTGAAGCAGATGGTTTCTTGCTTCTCTCTTTGTCCATCGTCTTGGTTGTCTTGAAGGATGCAACCTGTAGACTTTCTTGCAGGGATGCTGGGCACCTCAATCTGCTGGGGTGGATGAAGTTTCTCCCTCAATGGGGAGACGGAGAAGGAGGGGCAGGAGGATAGCAGCACAAGGTGAAACACTCTCAGGGAAAAATGGTCTCTTTCTTACCTTTGTCAGCTCTCCTCTATCTTCATCTGTGCGCTTAGACACCAGATGCTTAGGCAGGGATACCTACGAGCTTGTTGAAGTGCCATTTCAATAAAACAGAATTACTATTGTAAACAAGTTATTTTCAATAATTTCCTGGTGCATGACATAATCAGATCTTCTGACCTAGGTCAAAAACCCAGGTCCTGCTGCCGCAGACCGAAGATCTGTGCCGGAGGCTGAAACGTTTGTTCCCCAGTTCGCAATACTGCAAAGAGACAGAAGATGGCAGAAGGAAGCCCTGAAATGGCATCCCACCAGCCCAGGTACAAAAGCCCTGCCCGGAGCTGCTCAGGGCAATGGAAGAAGTAGCCACATTTAACCTCCGTGTGAGGGTGGCTTTTCATCTTGACATTTTGGAGGATTTTCTTTGCCTTTATATAATATGTTTCTTTGACATCAGAAATACTGGAGAATAGCTGAATACTGTGTGGGAACATAAAACACTTAATCCAGTAATGGACTGGGTATGAATTTCTCTTTCCACCCAATTATTTCATACTGTTTTTTTAGTCACAGCTATTGCTAGGATCAGATTCTGCTCTTTTGTGACAACCTTTGGAGAGTCACGTTCCAAAGGACAGCAATCCTGTGAATACTCGAAAACAGATGAAACACCAGATTTGGAGCTCTTGTGGAGCTTTTGTATGTTGTAGCCTGGTGTTTTGCTCAATAAGACCTTCTTACACTTTCATGTGCAAGCTGGTCCCACCATGCCATGAAGAAGAAGAAAACAACAGCACAGTGCAAGTGCCAGTCCTGCTTGCTTTCATTCAGCGTTAAACAGGCTACCAAAGGTGATTCTCCTTCCTTTTGAATGGCACTTTGTTGAAATCACAAAATCCTTTCATCTACATGGAACTTTAAAGAGAGGTTGTTAGATTTTGACAAAGCCTGTAAGGCTGAAGACAGAAACATTACTTAATCCTTGAACATCTGTTGCTTTCCCTCTTGCCTCCTCACTTGATCAAATACCTAAAAATTAGAGCCAGCAGCTAAACTATTTTGCTCTGGAATATATCCTAAAGACAATGGCCAAGTGAGCAGTGACCGCAACTAAATCTCCCAAGGCAGCTTGGAGGTCCTGCAGCAGAGCTATCTCAGAGTGGATTGAATATAAAACTCCCCTTCTACGACTTCTCTGCTCTTTCCCACCTGCCCACTTAAACCTACAAGGAAAGCCCAGTACTCTGAATGGCTCCTAACTACCATTGTTTTTCTGGCAAGCTCCTATTTTCACCCTTTTCTTCCCACACAGAAGGAGGGCAAGAAGTAGGGGGCTTTCACTGGTTGTCTCCTACCACGGTGCTTCTTCTGGTGTGTCTGTTGCCTGCAGCATCCCAAGGTGATGGCAAGGACAGGCAGCCTCTGTCCCCAGGGCTCTTTGTGGAGCCCTGCGTCACTGTAAACAGACCATAAACTTCCTTTATGCTCATAAAGGCAGTAAGAATTGAAAACAGTGGTCAGTAAGAATTAAAAATAGAAGTCAGTAAGAATTGAAAATAGCGGTTCTTATGTTTAGTTGCACTAACCCTGGGTCTTTTAGCACCATCAGACAGGTGTTAACCTGACTCCACAGACTAAGACAAAAGCCAATGCATTTTTTAATTCATCTAATTTGTTCAAGAAGCAGCAGCAAGTGGCTACTCACATTTTTACAGAACTGAACCTCTTTAATATGTCTGTCCTCCCTTCCAGACCCAGGAGACCATAAACAGGAACTGACCTCCTTGGTGTCCCATCAAAGGCCAGTCTAAGCACGGCACCACAAAGCAGCACTCCCAGTCAGCGTCATGCCTGCTCAGCTCACTGTCCACTGACATTCTCACCATTGCTCACACTGGCCTGCTAAAGTGTGGTACAAATTGAGGTTGTTCAGGCTGTTAAATAAGACCAGCTGTGTTAATTTTATCTCCACTCAAAACAAAGCAAAATAAACACACACAGAAAGGGCTTGACAAGGGGAAAGAGAAGAAGGAAATCAATAGGGAAATAAATAATGCGTTTTAAGCTTCTAAGAGGGTATTAAAATAATGCAGATTAAAGAGCAAACAAAATCTCTGAAGCAAGCTGACGGTGTCCTTTTAAGTGAACATGTGTGGGTTTATACATTCACATATGCCCTACAGGTGCACTTGCCAACTACCCAATCAGACTGTATAAAAAATACGTGTGATTTTCCCTCCTTTCCCTCCACCCTACCAGCAATGTTTACTACAAAAGAAGTTGAACAAGTTTAGTCTCTTCCTAACAAAAACTGTTCATAATTATTTTATGTATACAAAGACTTGCTGCTTTTAGCTTTCTCTTAAGCCAAAAGGATCAGTAAGATGTTCTGTTTATTGCTCTCAACACTTCAGCCATCACTCTGGGTTTTGGAAATTGGCTAGAAATTTAGTAGGAAAAAGGAATTACTACCATCTCTTCAAATAGTTTCCTTGGTTTTTGGCCTCTGTTTCTCAGCAGAAATCTGTGAGCATGTTGTTGATACTCTGTGATGGAGTAGAAACCTGTCATGAGATGGGTCCTGGAGCAAGTTTGAAGGCCAGCTCATCCTGGTGTCTCACGTTAGAGACCAAGTCTGCCACTCTGGGATTAAAGGAGAAAGGAAAAATGTACACGGAAGCCCTTACTGCCTCTCTCTTCTTGAGGCTGGTAGAGAGGTGTCATGTCCATCAACAAGAACGACAGGAGAGGGGTTGGGAGGTACAGAAAAGCTGAACCATGACATGCTGATGGGATTTAATGCAACCTAGCTGCAAAGCTGATGTTTTTGACAAGAATGACATGTCCGTCAAGTATCTCTTGGCCTGTCAATCTGATAACTGCCATCAAGGCTCTTATTTCTCACCAGATAGAAAAGCACAGGATTATTTCACTGTGAAAATTAAGAAAGTCACATAAAGCCACTTTAATACCCAGGGCCTTGTCATATATCCACACTATTTTATATTGAATCCATAGATGCCCATTGTGCATACAGTAGACTGTCACATTTTGGGATGTGTCTTTTTACTGCACTGAAAGTATTGTCCTTTTTCATAAAACTCACAAGCTTTATTGTGTCCAGTATTTCCTCTAACCCTTATCAGTATCTGGAGTATCTGTAGCTAAGTCAATGGGTTTTGCAACCAGTACACAATCTATCATAGAAGTATGAAAAACACAACAATATTAAGAAAACCATAATTTTAGAAAGCAAATAAATGATGCAGTGCTACCGATGATTCCCATTATTTTTGCAGCTGCCTGGACATTAGGAGAAGAGAGTCAAAGGGGCAGAAAGATTTGTTTAAAGACTTTCTAGTTCTATCCCATTTGTAGGTGCCCTTGTCCTAAAATAATATCTCTGCAAAATTATTCCCAAATCACTATTCCTTTCTTCATGTAATTCACATTCTAAAACTTCACTTCCACACCTCTGACAATCAGTAATGGCTAAATCTAAATTTTCTGTCCATCTTCCCTGATTATTCTACTGCTCTTAAACTCACACTTCCTCCAGTCCATGATCAGAGAACATTTTAAATTCTGCTCCCTCTTTTAGTTACTGCATGATTCAAGTCTGTTTGCCTCCTCCCACATAATAGCTCACAGATCCATCCTTTCTCACAGCAGCCAGCTAATGCTCATAGCAGGATCCCATCATTTTGTACTTTATGTGTAATAATCTGGTCTCCATCCATGTTCCAGCACTGCCACTGCCTTCACTTCCATTCAAAACACTGAGATTAGAACCATGTTCCTGGCTCCTTGCTTTGGCTGCATCATCACTCTCCTTGTGCCTTTCTAGTGGCTTCGCATTTTCGAACACAAGCATCTTATCTTTGCCTTTAATATCCTTCACATTTAGCCTCATCCTATCTGTCAAATATATTGGCCTATCAAACTGTCAGCTCCTGCCTGTGATCTGACAAAGACGACAGCCTTGATCACCACTTCTGTTTCTTCCTCAGCCACCTCTAAACTTTCATCTCCCTCTCTCCTATGCATAAGGAAAAATACTATATAGAATTCTTAATTTAACCTCCCCTGAAGGCTTCTCCATCTGGGAACAGAGAACAAAGTTCCATAGTTCCCCTCATGCACTGGCCAAGCAAATGCAAAGCTGTGATTTCAGAATACCTCCAAAGCCCTGTTAACTTTATACTTGTCTTACCCTTTCATCTTACTTATCCTTTGTTATCTGCATCCGACTCGCACACCACACGGGAATCCTTGCTGCTAATAGAAATGGTAGAAGTAACCATTATGAATCTCTCTTTGGAATTGTTGCTAAGGAATCCAAACTACCTTATTTTTGTAAGGATAGAGAGCCAGGTTCATGAAAGGTAGTAGGTGCCTAACTTTTCTTAGATTCTTAACATCCCATGGAAAACACTAGCAAGTTAGATATCTGATAGAAACTAGATAACCTTCTCCTCCCATCTCTGCAGGTATGTCTTTGAGGCCTCAAGCCTACTAATGGCTGTAGAAGAAGCTGTGGGTTGTTAGTGCTGCCTATATCCAGGGCTTCCCAATAACAGGATCTCTTCCCAGCAAATAAAGCTCAGTTCCAGCAGCACTGGTGTATTAGTCTCATATTGTCCTGCTGACTTTGTCTGCATTCTTTGTCTTATACAGAGTTATCCATCATCTCATTTCTTCTTCTGCCAGGCAGTGAAAGTCACCTCTAGATAACGGCCATAATATTATTCCTGCTTTCAAAGGACGTGGTGGCCAGTTTCAGATCAGCTTGTCACTTGTAAAGTCTTGCTCCCTTAGCCTAGTTACACATTATGAAAGAAATGCTTCATGGCCTCTGCGTGTGAGCTTTTCCATTATGGTTGCTCAGCTGCCACAGTTGGGACCTGCCTTTAAGGTAATGACCTGGTCACAGGCTCTAGCATTCCAATGATCAATTTTACTGAACAAAGGTGTTTATTCCCAGCTATCATTATTATTCTGCTTGCTTAGGTGTTTGGAACCTCTTTAGACTGTTGGCTTGATGCACTCCGGGAAGGGTTACAGCACTGGATTACGCAGGACTTTGAGACAGCTAATGGATATTAATGACTAGACTCATTGTTATATAATTACAGAATACCAGAGGCTGTTATACTCAAGTAGTTTTGGCCACCTCCCCTTCCTTCACAGTGACCAAAATCTTGTACCTGAACTGTTTTTGCCTAGCAAAACTGTGGCCTTTCTGGCCATTTTTCATTTGCTGCTTCTACTACTATGATTTCTTGGCAATGAACCTTAGTGCAACAAGAGTTATGATATGGAGTTAAATGACAGAGTATGGAAGAGGTTTTAACTTTATTAACTCTTAGCCACCAAAGTGGAATGGTGTTATATTTGATTTTTTATTCTTTTGATGTTTTGAGAAATCCCACTGAAACACTGCTGACTAAAGTTCAGTCACTCATAAAACTTTATAGATCATTACAATTTCTGTTTATTCCAGCTCTGAGGGAGATGTAGGTTACACTGTTTTAGATGTTACAAACTTTTATTCCTTAAGGACCAATAAAAATCAGGCCTGAATTAAATCCCATGGATTTATTTTAGAGGTCAGTTTTTCCAGTGGACCACCTGGAAAATTAAATTTTGTCCCAAAGAAATCATATTCATTTATTTTTAATTTCATCTCCATGCATGTAGAACATGGACCAGAAGTCAGGTAGACAGGAATCCTTGTGGCTTTGGTAAGTTCATTCCCCATCCCTTATAGCAGATGACACTTTTTAGTCTAAAACACTAAGTTTAATTCACGTAGTTCACTTCCCATTTCACTGGGTGTTGTACGCTGACTGATCACAGCGAGCACACACAAGCTTATTCCAGTCTCATTCTGGGTGAACCAAGTCCCTGAAAAACAAAATCTCTGAATTTTCTGGATTACAAGTATTGTATAGATATACTTACAAACTGTGTTGTGCTGATGCGGCAGAAAGACCTCTCATGTGCCTTGGTGGTTTTTTGGAAAACCCACCCAAGTTTTTTCAGCAGTATGTCCTGAGGAGACAAATTTGCCTTAGACAAAGGGATCCACGCTAAGACAGTGATTTTAATCATTGTGACTTCTCTTCCACTATGTTGTGGCTCTTTGCTTTTTTTGCTCCTTATCCATAATTATACTTCTGTTTGTTAGCTCCTTTTTCCCAATACTACTCCAGCATACTGGTTTCCATATCTACACAGACCTGCCCCAAGAGAGCACTAAAGCACATGCATTACGTTCCACATGTGAACTGCTACGGAAGACTTTAGCTTGTGTTTGACTCTAGTCGATGTGTATGATCAAGGTGCTTAAAATTGAAATGCTGGCAAATATTCAGTTAGTAGCATCCGATAATTTCCTTTGTACTCCTTCCATTTCAGTTCTGCAGGGTAGTTATTTTCCGATGCTGTCTGTGAGGAAAGCTAAAAAGCGCCAATGATTTTCCCATGCTAAATCATCTTCAGTGTGCCCCTTTGCTGTTTCACATTTCAGTGATGACTAAAATCATAAAGAAATCTTAAGCTACTCTGAGGTCAGAAAGATCTCCACTGGAATCTCTAATATTTAACATGCCCTGTTGATGCTGCTCTTCTCTACAGAAATTTTTTAAAGCACTGCATAGTAAATGCATGATTCACATGCAGTCCATAACTCACCAGTTTCAAAGGATCTGCTTTTCTGTCCAAGAACTGCATAAATACATCATGTTTTTCCTTTTTTATAGGATTACTTTAGAACAAACACATTGTGTTATGATCGGTAATTAAATCAATAAATCTCTGAAACAATTCACAGCTTTCTGATTTATTTGAATGGTCAGTGCAACATCTTGTGTTCACATTGTGCTCTTTGAAAATTATATATGACTATGCTGACAAGTTAATTTTTTCCATGCCATCTCTTTCTCACTTCTTAATGAGACCGAAGACTGCATATAGCTCAACTATTTTTCATAATGTACTTTCTGGAGCACTTAGCACTTATGTTTTGTATCAACTTTTATTTCCAGTAATGAATTAGCACTTCAGCCCAGAAACTGCTCTGACAAAAGCCTAAACGTACACGTATTTTCCCAAGTTTCACAAATAACACATGCAAGTACACGCACAATGTGCATGTGTGTTCATCAAGGAGAGGAAGGAGGGAGTATCAAAACATTTGGGTCTTCAGTTCAAAGAAGCATGCAGAAGTTTGGACATTTGTTCGAAGTCTATCCAAATGTATCTGAATCTTTTTGCTCAGGAAATCAATTGAAAATCTTCCAAGTTCAAACTTTCTCAAGAGATTACCTCTAATATCTCTTCAGCTTCAGTCAGGCCACTAAAAATGCCACAAAATACTCTCTTGTCCACTTTTTCTCCCAGCTGAAAATGGAAAAGATGAGCAACGTGAAAATTAAACAATCACGTTTTTTCCAACCCTCAGGAAAAGGCTTGGTTCTATTCAAACATTTTCTGCAAGCTTTCAGGTTTGCTCTTGTTTTATGCAAACTTATTCACTGAGCTCAAGTCTGTATATGAATTGCACTCATTCTCGTTAACTTTAATGGGTTCAATAACAGGTCCATAGTCTTCCAGTCTCAGAGCACAGTGTTTACTAGGTGTTTCTACATTCCCACTTTATTCCCCCTTTCTGCTATCGTGCGTACTTTTTTCAACAACTCTCCTGACAAGTAAAGAAAACACTGTTCTATAAATCTATTTTAACTGTGCAGAGGCCTACTCAAGCCTATACATTGCACAGATTATACTGAGCTAATGTGGAATTTAATGTGATGCAGAGGAATTTTGCATATCAATGTAACTTGCATGGGTTTTTCACAGCCATGTTTTCCTGAAACATTATTGTCTACCAAGAAGGAATTCCAGGAACACTTTTGACCTGATCCTGTTCCTGCAAAGACCTTCTCAAGATGTTTTCCCCTAAAGTTCTTTTCATTTCCTAAAGCCTAGATCTGATTTAGATTAGGAGCAATTTTAAATTATTTATCAAATAACATTTTTCAATTCACTATGAACTGTTATCTCAAACTTGCATGCAAACAAACCTCATTGTCTGTAATAAAGAAAATAAAATAAAGTATTTATTAACATGCCAATACCATTCATGGGTTGTATCTGATAAGGGGTTTGAATACCTGCTGATGGTCATAAAATAAGAGATAGCACCAAATGGAAAGATTCCAGATGGAAATTATTCTTCATTCTCCTTTACACTGGTAAGTCAAATGTCAAGGAATTTATTGCAAAATTAAGTTTTTGCCAAAATTCTCTGTAAGTAAAATTAAATAAACACATTATTTTTGACCACTTCACAAGAAATGAAATTAGAGACATGGAATTGCACAAATTATATTATCGGATTGTTTGGTTTTCTCTGTTAAGAAGTTCATGATACAATAGATGAAAGGTCTAAAATACTTAAGGAAAAAATAATACAGTTGTAAATACAGATTTGTATTTTCTCTTTGTTCCAACAAACGTAAGAATGCCAAGTTCTCATTTCTGAAGGTGTCCATGTAGCAAAACGCAAAAAAATAACTAGTTTTTCTTTTAGATTTTAATGCCATCTCAGGTTTTTTCCCACTTGGACTGAAAGGAATCCTAAAGGGTTATATGTTTGCCAGTCGTTTTGCTTTGTTCTGAACACCACTGTTAATTTTGTCTGCAGTTTGATGATTCAGTTCTTTATAGTCCTTTATACATCACATCACAGATAAAAATACACACACTGTGACAAGGAAAGAAGGAGTTATGTCAACAGGAAGCCTTCACTTTTCCAAGAGGTAAAGGTGTTTTGGACACTCATGATGTAATTAAAATGACTCATTGTACTGAAGTCATTGTCTGGCATGAGACAATTAACTTTACTGGGATTAGTCCCAGTTGCATTGCATTTCAGATCCCAAATTTCAGGTGCATTGAATTATTCCTGGCCAGACGAGGGAATAAATTTATGGGAAAAAATGGAAGGAAAATGTTATTTCAGCAATCTAGAGAGATTGTTTTAAAAGTTACATTGATGCATGTATTGAACATTTTCAAAGGCTTGAGTATATTTCTTATTTCTACTCATCTTCAGCATTTTTCCTCTGTTCCCAAATTACCTCTAAATGGCAATATTCAGTGAAACATTCAATTTAAGTCAGAAAGACCAATGGGAACTCATAACGTAGTAAAATGCATGCTTTCACTGCAAACCCACTTTTTAGATTTACAAGGAAAAATTATCTCTATGACATTCTGGTTTTCACAGTTTCTTTTTTAAGAGCTCCTACAATGCTCTAAACACATTTTTCGTGTATATGAGTGTGTGGCAGAGTCAATTATGGAAACATTTATGTACTGTTTTTATGGTGTTTCCTTTTCTTTCTTCAGTCAGAATGAGCGGTGGCTATCCCAACAAGGGAACAGCAGAAGACCTGTCTCCCAAAACCAGCTGCTGTTAGTATCTGGTATTCAGGAGGTTGCATCGAAATCAATAGATCACAGGTAGAGAAACCATGGGAACCCAACATTGATTCCTGGGTCACATAGCAGGCAGGCTTACTGCCACCAGAAATCATCTTGTTTTTTCTTCCCTGCAATTTCCCTTCATTACTCCTCCTAGGAACCTGCACCACAAAAGTGGAAGGCAACTCTATTACCTGTGACAATATTGGCATTCATCGGCTACTAAAGGTTTAAACTCCAGTCCTTATTTCAGGCTCATCCATCCTCAAAGCAGATGCACAGAAGGAAAGGCATCCTGGGGTCATAGGAGAGAGAGTTGGAGCTGGAGAGAAAGGACAAGACATCAGAGTCGACACTCTTGCCTCTGCACCTGCACCACAGCATGCATGGCAACCTGGATCTTACATTGGGAATTGCACCAAACTGCATAAGGAAATCTGAAATTTCTGTGAGGAAACAAAATACACAAATACAGGAATTGGGCTAAAACTAGTTACATATTTCATTGGGTAATGTCATAATTGGTTAATGTCATAATTGGGTAATAAGCTACTAAATTTGGTAACTAGATTTTACAGAAGTATGAAGCTTATATGTGTCCAGAAGAGATGACTTAAAGTGAAATGGGATATAGTGTGGTAGGAAAGAATTCCAAATGGCTGCCACTAGTAAAAACACAGTTTGAATCTCTTGTCTAAGCAGAAACATGCAGTTTTCCAGAGTATAAATAGAGTTGGTGAAGTTTTGTTTCAACAAAGGGCAAAAATACTTTAAGGTAAGTTAATAGAAATGCCATAGTTCAGTGCCAATCATTTCAAATCAGCCTCTTCTGTCTGCATATCAAATGTATGCAGACTGCTTTGGTTTCAAGCTTACGGGTTTGGGATTTCCCAGTGCTCTGTGCTGCTTGATGAGGAACACATGAGACCATAGAAGTGTCAAAAGATATCATTGGCAATATCCCAGTAGCAAATCTTCCCTCTTTTCTTGCATGGTCCATTTAATTGAACACATATCAGTGGCAGATCCATTGCAAAACACATTTTTCATTTTTATGCCCTTTTTATGAAAGCTGTAAAGTTATACGCTTAAAAGACTGACTAAAAAATTTATGTGAAAATGGATAACATTTATTTTTCCTAAGCTTGGGGTAGAATAAGCAGTCCACATTGTGAATAACCCTGAATATGATGTATTTTTATTAACATTTCTATTTACAAGCTATTACCAGATGTCTGAATTTAAAAGCATTTTTGAAAGATTAAATTCAAGATACCTGCCATCCTTATGCATCCGACAGGATCCAACTATCCAACTATTCATACAAGATATGTTTGGGAATACTGAAAAAACCCCTGGCTGATGAGTTGGTTTTCCTTATTTTTACCTTTTTATGCCAATGTTGAGTATATTGTGAGTACATTACAGAAGCTTTCTGCCCATCAATGGATGTTCAGAATACTGGCACTAACTGAAGTGGTCCAAGCTGACAAAAAAACTCAGGGCTAAACCTGAATCTCTTTTTTTATGGAAGGAAAACTCCCGTTGATGTCAATTGGAGTTTTGCCTGACTACAAAATAAAGAAATTAGCCCAAAATGGTATCTCCAAAGGGGGCTTTACTCACTGCACACAGCTGTATTTCCTGAGCCAAATCTCCAGGATTCCATTATTCTTCTCCCGCCCCTTAGTGAACTTACTAAGTGAGCCAAACTAAGAATAATACCACTGCTCTGGGAAGCGAGGTTAAAATGTGTGCCACACATTCTGGATGTTCATGCACAGCTTACAGGTATGTCATTGTTCTCAGAACGAATGCTATACTAACAGGCCACCATGATTGCTGCAGTGAAATGGAAGGAATTCACAACAGGGTCATCAAAGTCATAGAGCACCATAAAATTTGGCAATGAAAGAACCTGTGGTTAAATCCAAAAAGACTTAAACCCCTGAAAGCGTTTTGTTTGGGGTTTTCTTCAATTCAGTTCATTTTATCTGGTAACTTTAGATATAATAAACAGGAATAGTCTTTATGCTCTAGCTTTATAATGAAGATGGCACCCACAGAAAAACTTTGTGAGGAATGTCTTTGTCAGTAAATTTTGATTAGGTTCTTCTGCCCAGATGAAGCCTCTCGGTGTGCTTTGGCAAGGAGGTGTCTAAGTAGGATCCAAGGGAATGGCAGGAAGATGTGCCGGGGGGGTTAGGTTGGACATTAGCAAAAGGTTCTTCACTCAGAGTGTGGTGGAGAACTGGAACAGCTCCCCAGGAAAGTATTCATGGCACCAGGTCTAACAATATTCAAGAAGAATTTGGACAATGCTCTCAGATACATGGTGTGAATGTTGGTATTGTCCTATGCAGGGATAGGAGCTGGGCTGAATGATCATTGTGGGTCCCTTCCAACCCAGGGTTCTGGGCTATGCAATCTGCACAATAGTGTTCCAATGAGAAAAGCACTGAGTGCAGGTTATGGAGAATGTAGTCTGTTTGAGCAGTGACACCGCTGAGTAAAGTTTTTCTTTCCAATGTTCACTTCTTCTGGCATTACCAGCTAGAATATTATTAAAATAAAAGTATGGGTCAAAAGTATGAAAGGAATGGAAAAGCAAGAATTCTTTTCAAATGTCATTCAAAATTACATTTAAAATGCTGGAGCTTAAATATCAGGATTTGCATCAGAAATAGCTTATCATAGCAAGTCAGAAATCCTTTAAGGAACAACCTTAGCAATCCCTCTTTGCGTTCCTTTACTGTCTGAAGTAGTCAATATTGAGATTTTCTGAACTGTTCTCAAGTTGCGTATGATAAAGATCTGACAGTCCAGTGACACGCTTACCATGTAGTTCATCTACATGCCAGTCAGCTAACTGTGAGCTGCCACTTTGAAGGCCTCTCAGTCTCCTTTTTGTGACCAAGAATGCCATTATGGATTAAAGTGTGGCACTTCATTCATTTCAGCATTTGAATGGGCTGCTGCCACAGTAATGCTTGTGTCTTCCCGGTCAGGAAGTGGGCCATATCAGCAGAGTCCTTATTTTGCTTTGTTTATTTGCACAGCTTTTTGCTTTACCTATTAAATTGTCCTTATATCAACCCCTGAGTTTTCTCACTTCACTCTTCTGGTTCTCTCCTGCATCCCATGAGCGAGCAGCTGTGTGGTGCTTAGTTGCCAGCTGGGTTAAACCATGCCAGTTCTCAATAAGGGCACAGGTTTCAGATTAGATCCTAGTTAGAGTTAGGTATCTGCCAAAGAGAACAGCAAATAGTATATTAAAATTATGTTTTGAAAGTTAATGAAGAAATTTCCCTGACTTTGAAATGAACATCAGAAGTGCTGCCAGCTAACATGATCAAAATAGTCTCCTAAAGCCGAAGTAACAACACATTTCACCTTCACCCGGCTTCTTCCCCAACACACTTCTTGCAGGAAAAAACTTCTTCTCAGCCTTCTGGAGTCAGTGTGCCTAAACTGCAGCAGGCCTGGGTGACAGCCAGAAAGCTATTGTTTTCAGAGGATTATGGGTAATGCCTTGATAATTAACTATAATGTTAACCTGATAATGGTTAATAGTGGGTTAGGCATTGCTTTCCCGTCTGTCAGATGTTATCCGTTCAAGGAGAAAAATATTTGTAAGGTGATTTCACTTACGGTTTCAACGTATTCTAAATGAAAAATCTTTGTTCTCCCACAAATGATATTGTGTTGGATAACACAGTTGACAAGGTTTCATAAATCCTTTTCCAAGTTCAGTTTAATGGCAGTTCAATATTCTTCTGTTTCTATTAACCCAGGTAAATAAATAGACTGAACTGGCAATTTTGAACTGTGATCTATCACATGGTCCCTGATGTACTGGCACACAGAATTCTTGCAGATCACAAATCTGCAAGAAACATGTTTGTGACTTCCAACAAAATGTCATCAAACCTCTGAAGGAATCCGTATTTGTACTTTGCATGGGGTGATAAAGCTTCATGTTGGAAGCAAGCGGACTCCAAAGCAGCAAGCTTGAAACACGGGGAGAGGGAAGATTCCTCCTTTGAATGTTGCTCTTTCCAAGTACTAGAATCACAACCTATTTAAACTAATTTATTGTACAATAGCCAGTATCTTTTTCCCCCATTCTTTACATTTTCCACAGAACTCCTTTGTTATTTATTATAAAATGATCTTCTGTGCTTTTCCTCCACTATCGAATAACCCAGTTCTCTGCTGATACAATGTATATTCACAATTCACTTTCTCTCCCTGTGGTGAAAACCACTTTTAATCTCTAACTGGAAAGCACTCACTATAAAATTTGACGGATCTTGGTGAGATCATCTAGCAAAGAAACTTTAGAAAAACTAAGCTGCTATAGGATAAACAAATGCTTAAAGTATGCAAAGCAAAGATTGAGGCTAAGAGGTCACTTTTTATAGGAATAGATCTCTATTGTCCTATATTAATCTATTCTGGAATCTGTTCTGTACACAGGAACTGGATGAACAAGAAGCCAGCAATACTTGCAGATCATATAAAATAGAACATAGCATTCATAATCATAATCAAAAAATTTGCAGATGAATTTTAAAACATTCTAGGGGGAAGAGATAAAATTAAATTTGAGGTTTACTATTGACAAGTGTAAAGCAATGCAGGGAGTAAAAAGTACCTAATGATTCATTGATTTATTAATTCTGACTCTTAAGGAAAACAGTTCTGTAGTGATGGTGAGTAATTGCCTACAAAAATAGCATAATGCTCAGTAGTCATCAAAAAAGACAGGAAATGTTAGGAAGGTAATTGAGAACAAAATACATCAATACAATCCATGTTGCACATATGTGTTGAATACAACATGCAGTTCTGGTTCCCAGAGAATATAGTAGAAATAGAGGAAACAGAGAAAAGTATCAGAGTGGTTAGATTAAAACTGTTTCCATACATGGACAAATATGGAAGAGTAGGATACTCTTAAACCTGGGTAGGAATTCTGAAGTCTCAGAGGAGAGTATGATGGGAAGTATTAGTGAGGTAGGTTAATTCACTGGCCTAGAGAAATGCATCACTAATTTCTACAATAAGCAATGATCAGAGGGAAACCTCTGGCATATGGAGACTGTACTCTGCTGACTACTAGAAACTGGCAGAGTATAACAAGGAAGACAATACTTGCCATGGTCTTGAATTATCCTTTAAGTCTGTTGTCTCAGGCATCAGTCACTGGTGGTAGCAACCTAGATGGTCTGGCCTTATGTAGTAGTTTACATATTCTAAGGATCTCCTTGAGTGAGATTCACTTCATCTCCCTTTGGATGAGGGTTTCTAAAGTGAAAAAAATCTGCACCTGAAGCTGTCACTAGAGGTTCTCATCATGTAGCGAATTAGACATTTTTAGGACATGATTCATCCAAACTAGGCACCTACCACAGAATGAGATGAATCATACTCTACAAATGTTTGTTTCTCTTCATTGGCTACAAAGACAGTCAAAAGTGATTATTTTTGTTGTAGATGTTTATATTTAGTCAGACGAATTTCATCCACTTTTTTCTTTTTCCCCAGTACTATTGGAATAAAAATGGTTAGCGGTGCAGCAAAGACAAGGCTAATTAAGCACTGTTGATGCACATTCATGACGGATACCCAAACCACATTTTGAACTATGATTTCCAGGGATTCAGAAGAGAGGCAAATGGGTTTATGTGGCAGTTCAAATCTTGTAGTGGTTTAAGCCTAGTAGGCAGCTAAGCACCACACTGATTCTCACTCAGTCCCCCACAGTAGGATAGGTGGGAGCTTCAGAAGCGTACAAGTGAGAAAACCTGTGGGTTGAGACAGACAGTTTAATTATTTGAAGAAATGAAGGGGGACGATTGACAACCAAGAAAAACAAGCTATGCAAAAGAATACAATTACTCACTACCAACCCACAAGTGCTCAGCCAGTCCCAGGCAATGGTAACCCCTGTCAACCTCCACAATCTGCCCAGGTTTTTTTTGCTGAGCGTGACACCACGTGGTCTCGGACATCTCTTTAGTCAGTTGGGGTCAGCGGCCCCAGCTTTGTCCCTTCCCAACTTGTGCACCATCAGCCTACTCACTAGCAGGGCCATCTGAGAAGCATAAAAGATCTTGATGCTATGTAAGCACTGCTCATCAGTTATCAAAACATCCTTGTGTTATCAACACTGTTTTCATGAGAAATCCAAAACACAGCCCCATACAAGCTATGATGAGTAAATTTAGCTCTATACTGGCCAAAACCATCACAAACCTGAATAAAGAAAGCCTTGAAAAGGTAATCTGTAGGTACTACTTCCACTAAGTACTAGAGAAATTTTTTTGCTGCGCTCCTGGTCAGGAGGCATAATGAAATGCTTCTGAGGATTCCTCCAACAGGTAGCGGGGAAGTATGAGAGTCATCCGATTTGGCAAAGCCTGTCAGTTAGCACCAGTGACAAGCTGGGGTTTATATGTATGTTATACTTAAAATGCAGAGAAGTTAGAAGACTCTCTTGCTATCAGTATAGGCAGGTACTTCCCAGGATTTGCTTTTCACACCATAACTACAGGCAACAATACTTGTACGTACATTGTCAACAAACAGGCAAAGAGCTGTTGCTACATTTTCCCATGCGCATCTAAATGCAAACAGCTAAAACATCCCAAGTTGTAGACTGACCTCTGTTTTAACAAAACTCTCTGTGTTAAATCACTGTGGTTCTTCTTAAGAACACAGCAATATCAAGTACACAGAATTTCCACCTTCTGGGTGGTTCAAGTTTCTCTCGTGCCTGAGTTAAAGGCAAAAAAGATACACTATTTCTTCTGGATTGGCTTAAAAATGAAAAATAAATATTTTTTATGGAATCTTGTAGGGATTTTGGCCTTCCTGAATCACACTGTGTCTGGAATTCTCCACCCTTCTGTTTGCGTGGGAGACCCAAATGGAACTAGCTAGCACAACCCTTGGCATCCCTTAAGCTTTGGCAATCTGTTTAGGCTAAATAGGTCAACAGGGTGGAGGTAGCCCCTAAAGTTTGAAACTCTTCTTGAAAGTTAAAACATCACTGGCTGTTTCTATCAACACGTAGGTTAAAATCAGGCTCTCATGAAGCATAAGAAAAATCAGGCTCTGCCAATGTCCAAAGAGGTTAACGACTCTGAATTAGAAAGAGGCACGTGAAAGACTTTGCCTGTTGCTGCCCCCAAACAAACTTTAAAAGGAGGAAATCAGAAAGATAAGGAGAGTGTTCTAGATTCCAATGTTTATGGAAAGAGAACCTCAGCCAAATATATGGAACTTGATGAGCATTCTCAGCTGCAAATAGCAGTTATTTCAACAAGTAAAAGGGTTCCATACTATACTTTCTAGACTTTGGCTTTCTCCCTAGGCTTCTCCATGCCCTATCTCACGTCTTCATTCAGACACTTCTTCCACCACTTACACTTTGTAAAAAAAACATGCAGCAAACGATCTCAATATATGAAAACTTATAAATTTCCAAATGTAAGGAAGCAGATTACCTACTCCTTCCTTTATCCTTAATATTATTCTGACATTGATCCTGTGAGAAAAAAAAAAAAATTGTGCAAATTACGATTTCAGTATTTACATGCTACAAGGTAATGATAATCCAAATCAACCCCTATGCCAGCAAAATGAGAGCAAATGACATCTCAGTAAACTCGCTCTTGCAGTGACATTCATCCCAAATGACTCCTAGTTTATTTTGAAGTTTTAATGAATAGAAGAGGACTGTAAGACCGCTCCCAAATTTGTTCTAAGTCATGTCATATCAGTAACACCACAAAAAAATATTTGCACCTAAAAACATCTTTGTTCATCAGACATCAAGTGTGGCTACATGATGTTTTATTTTCATATAGTTTCTTAAAAACTATAATATTCAGATATTCGAGCACCAAACTATTTTTAACAAAGGACCCAAACAGTCGAATTTAAATATTTCTGGTTTAAATCATTAGCATAAAGGAAAGCACAGATCATAGATATCTGTCTGCATATACATGCAAGTGTTCAGGAACATGTATTAGTAATCAAAAGGAATAATTATGGGAAGGTCAGTTTGTTTTAAAATAGGACATAGCTGGATCCCTATTTGTAGGGAATTTGGGATGTCTATGGTGACTGCAGAATGAAGAAACCGACATTGCTGGTATTGTTATATACTTTCAAGATCACCCAACATAAATATTTCCTTTTTCTATTTTAAAGCCTCTGGTGCTTTTTGTCTAGGATCTTCCTGAGCTTATACACTACCATATATAACTTTGTTCATCAGAGTTGGCTCATTCATGGTTTCAGGACTGTCACAAATGCATAGTTTGGTATTGGCTGCACATGTTTATATAAATGGATTTACATTTTTAAACTAGCAGTATGAGCTTGCGTACCCCTAAATTATGTAGAAAAATCCCAGCACATAAATAGCTGTCTGAGTACATATGTCTAAAAGTCCCACTACAGCATACAAAGTGGTTAACCTACCAATATAAAGGTACATACCAATTTTGTGTACTGAATGCATTTATACTAAGAGTTAGATTTTCCACTCTAGCTGGTCTATATTTGGAGATGGTGGAAAGAAGGGTTGCAAAAAAAGGCTGATTGTAATACTTTAATTTCAGGGGATCTGAATTTAGAAATATATCTTTTTATTTTTCCACTGAATGAAGAGTCTCAGCAAACATCTCTCAGTGTTATCCTGCTCCACTGACCCCAGCTGCAGTAACAGTCCATGTATGACAGATAGTTCTCAGATATCTATTTCAAGTGTGAAAATGTGACATGTGCACAAATTACTTCCACACTACTACGATCTTTCTGCAAGTAGAGGATTTGCTTGCGGCAAGAAAACTTCTGCTAGTCACTTCGGTTATTTTAAATTCACGTCGTACCACATAAGCAGACAGAGGGATTTAGCCAAGCCTGTTCTAGGCAAAGTATTCTACACATCTGAAAAAGTTGCTCTGGATGCTGTACTTCAGTACGAAGACCTTGATTTACTCTTTACAGGAGTTGACTTTCATCTTGAGAAAAGCCAAAATTTTGTTCAATATACTCATGTAAATATAAGTATATTTAGATTAACACCTTTATTACAATTCCTATTTAAAAGTTTTGCTCAGCCAGAAAAATTGACTAAAAGTATAGCATTCATCTTGCATCACTGTATATTATACCTAGTCACCTTGTAATAAATTCCAAGATAATCCATTTGGAGCATTTTGAATACCAAAGTATAGTGAGGTTTGATGTTATTAGGAGAAACAGCGATAGATTCTCAGTTGGCATAAACCAATCCAAAATCTACACTCATTTAAATTACCAAAGCATCTGATATTTGATCCATTAAAAAATGGAAAACTTAATAAACTGAGTCCTTGTAAAATATGTTGTGAACAGATTGAAAAAAAAGAATACAATAATATAGTTCAGGGGATGTACCTCTCAACACTGAATGATACTGCAGGGGAAGCATCCCTGGCATCAGCAAGCACATAGAATCATAGAATGCCAGGTTGTAAAGGACCTCAAGGATCATCTGGTCCAACTTTTTGGTCCAACTTTAAATTAGATGGTCCAAGACCCTGTCAAGATGAGCTTTAAAAGCGTCCAACGTAGAGGAATCTATCAGTTCCCTGGGAGATTATTCCAATGTTTAACTCTTCTCCTAGTGAAATTTTTTTTTCTGGAGTCCAATCAGAATCTCCCCAGGAGCAACTTATACCCATTCCCCCTTGTCTTTTCCATGTGACTCCTTGTAAAAAGGGAGTCCCAATCCTCCTGATAGACACCCTTTATGCACTGGTACATGGATGTAGCTCTTACTTTTAACCACGTGCAAGACATAGATGATGTGTTGTATCACTTGACAGGAGAGATACCAGTTTCCAGTCACAGGATCTGATGCATGGTTTCACAGTCCTCCATTACAGTACTGGAAAAATGTTAAGTCCCTGACTGTAAGAGACAGGAAAGACTGTTGCCTTCATGACAATGAAAAAGCAGTGGGCATTCAAAAGAGTTTTAACCAAACACAGGGTCTAGTTTCTTTTGTTGGGACTATGTGAGCCAATTTGGCCATCAGAGCGATGACTGACTGCCTTAAACATTTTGAAAGATATTTTCAGTACTATAACTCACACAACCATCATTGTTCCTCCACTCTAGGCATTGCCATCAAAAAATTGCATCTTATAAGCTTAAATCTGATATTACTGACAGGTTATTTAGATCCTTTTAGGTAGTGGGCAAAGCATTAGCACAGTCCATAGGCATGGGTTTCACTCAGTGTAAAACAGGCCACCATAAGAAACATGTCTTTTCTGAGGTCTCTCTAAGCAGATGTTGGACAAACCCAAGCACATTTGAGAACAGCTCAGTTCTGTTTCAGTCTGTGCCCCCTTTACTGGGTGGCCTTTGAGTACCTGGCTGCTGTTTCTCCAGCCAGAAAATAGGGATACTGACACTGATCTCCTTAGAAAGACCATGAAGACACTGAAGAAATGACAACCAGTGCATTACAGACAACCATGAACAACCAGTGCATAATTACTTAGCAATTACCATTTTTATTAGAATTCCAAGACCTCGGACAATACCATCACAGGCTCTTTAACAGTCCTTGGGTTACATGATCATCCTCATTCTAGGAAGGTGCTCCTAACGATGGAAGGGAATTGCTAGGGAGTAGCTAGAGTGGGGCTGCCTGCTTGGGGATGACTCAGGATCAGTAGGTGGTGGCCTTCTGGTTGGTGCAGGCATGCAGCCCCCAAACAGGGCTACAGTGGTGACAGTGACAACACTGCCAATACCCTGGCAATCACTGGAGACAGTCAGGGAATGCAACAGGGCTGCAGTCTATCCAGGAACTCCCACAAGGCTCTGGAGGGCCTGGGCTGGGCACAGGGCTGCTGGTGACATGGCCACAGTCAGAATTGGGATCCCACCCTGTGCCTGCCCTGATCTGGACCTGCAGGTGGACCTTGGGGTCCACACTCACTGCTGGGGGACAGGAATGTATGGGTTACTGAGTCCCCTTCATGTCAGACAGCTCCCATTCATTAAGTTCCATCTTAAAAGCCGCTAATGTCTTGCCTGCATTATTGTACTTGGAGGGTTGTTCCACAATCTTACACTTCTGGTGGCTAAAACATTTTTTCTCATTAACAGTTTGATTTGAACACATAGTCTATTTACTATGACATTCACTTTCAGTCTTCTCGAGAATATATTTGAAATTCTTTCACAAAGCAGAGTCTTCAAATCCTCATCAACCAGGCAACCCTCCTCTGTAACAGGGAAGCTTGCTCCCCTGAACACAGATGGGTACAGTTTCTCAGTGGGTGCTAAAAATTTCCTCCTTCTTTGTTTTTCAGAAATAGCTCACCTTTTATATTGTACGATCACCTGTTCCTTCTTCAGCTTCTGCATTATGAGGTGGTCCTGTGACCAGCTAATCTTCCTGATGCTTCTCAGCCTTAGGCTGACACATACACATCTTTTGATGTGTCTATTGTCTTCAGCTAATGAATCCCTGGTTTATTTCACAAACACTTGCACATTTTCCTTGTGATATTCATCCATTTCTAACACTGTAAATCTCAAAGATAATGCAAGGCTTCTCATATGATAGTCTGATGCTGCTACATATTGACAATATCTCTTCACTTTATGGCATCATGATCATTCTCCAGATTTTTATAGCATTTTCGACAGTGAGAATAAGAAATAAGATCTGCCAACAAATGTGCTGCATTGTTCTCTTCTCAGCACAATGCACCATTGGTGGGCTTACAATTATCAATAGTATTTGTTCCCCAATTTGTTTCAGGGAAATTAACATCCCCCTCACAATGCCTAGTAAAATTATTTCTAAATTAATGCCAAAGGGAACATTTTCAGCATGTAAAACTGATTTTCAAGATCTGTTCACAGAATAACTTTCTTCTTAAATTTTTCCCCAGATTGAATATCAGCTATCTTCTCTGCATGTTCTTTTCTATCACTCTTTTACAGCATTCTGCATCTAAACAGTTACCTTACTTTCTTCTCTAAATACTGTATACCCTCCAAGAGATATTTCTTAATACCTCTGGCTCTTCTATTATTCCACTTTTTTCTATGTAATACTTATATGCATGGAATGCATCAGTTGTTCAGATTCCTCCACTTTCTTTTCAAGGTTCTTTACCTTACATCTTTCAATTGTTTATTTCTGATTCCAAGTCTTTAGCTAGATTACATGATTTTAGTTGCAGCACTCAACTGACTGTGACACTACTCATTATTAATACTTTCTTTTTATTCCTTTTACTGTTCTTTTATTTTACAATGTTTCTACCTTTTAACTGAATTTTTGCTACCTTTTACATAATTTCACTGTTGCTGTGAAATAGAACAAGATTTGGGGATTACAAGGGTGTCAGCCTTCTGTCTGCATCTATTTGTCAAAAACTTTAATTGTGAATTACCAACTTAGTCCCATAATCTGAAATTCACAATCTTTCTCAGTAGCCCAGTTCCTGTACAACTGAGGTCTCCTGCTTTGCTTCTCTCAGAATGCTAATTGCTGGTTTTATTTTTCCCATCATAAAATCTTTTTGTCAATTTGACTTTTCTTCTATGCATCACAAAGCCTAAACACCAATATGCCTTTTCGTCCTCTGAGCCTGTTCTGGTGACAAGCCTGTTGATTCCTCTTAGTGAGGAATACCAGTCACACAAACCTGCCTGTTTTCCATGAGGGCATCATCCATTTGTTTGAAATCATCTGTATTTCTCGTTCAAATTAGATGTGTATTTCCTATTTTCTCCCCTTAATTCTAGTTTGCATCTATCCTTCATATCCATACCTTATTTTTACCGTATTCCTCTCTTCCTCCATCCCATTTTGCCTTCCATGTTTTCTTATGTGCAGCAGCTGTCTTCTATTATCCTATTTCTCTTCTGCTAGGCAGTTCTGCTTGTTATGGCATGTTTCTTTTGATCTCCTTTCCTACCAAGATCCATTTTCCTCATCTACATCACCAGAAGTTAGCTGTATCCCTTCAGTTACTTATTTTCTCCTGTTCCATCATGTCTCATCCATCCCTGAAGCTGAACTAGACAGTTGGTTGCACCTCCAGTCATCCTAGCTTCTCTTCTAGGACTGTAAGTAACATTACTGCCAAAAATACCTTCTGCCATAAATGCTCTAGAGGAAAATACTCATCCCATAAATCCTGTAGGTGATGATCTTTGTCTTCTCTCTTCCTTAAGGTACTAACATCTTCCTATTATTTATATTAACAAAAAATCAGGAGAAAATGCAAACCCTACCACACAATCCCTTCCAGTACATTCCTTGACTCTTCTATATATTTTCCATAATCTAACAGAGAGAGGATACAGAGCAGTCCCTCTGCATAAGTCAAAGTCTGTAAATAATGGGGCCAAAGTTTTAAAAAATAGGAGTTTTAAACTCCTGTGGCTATGTTTGAACATTGGCTTGAATTTCCTATATGCATGGCTATCCACAGCCACTAGCGATCCAAGTGATCAGAAAACTGAACTGGTCCAAAATGCAGACTTCAGGGTTTAACTTTAATAATCTTAAAAAAGTTTTGACCAAAACCTTGTAACAAGAATCTGAGAATTTTAAAGAACAAGAATTGCCTGAATAAAATCTGAAAGTGAGGAAGTACCTGTAACACTGAATCTCTTCTCTGCCTGGACAGGTAACGTCTTAGAAAGGATTTACAGGAAATGCATACCTAAAATATCCAAAACCCTCATCCATGATATTCCTGGAAGTCTGGCATTTCTAATGTGCACTAAGGTCCCAGAAAAACTGAGTTACTATTAATGTGCAAATTCAGAACACGGAGAATATGAAGTACTACATCTGCAAGTTAAAATTAGTCTGAAATGGTATTAAACCTGGAAATGATAAGTATCTCCCCAAAATGAAATATAATACAATGTCCTCTCATAACAAGAACTTCAAATTAATTACATGGTCAAGCAGTATTGAACCTACAGTTACATGGAAAAAGGAAATACTATACAAACCTGACTAGCACTTTTTCCCCGTGGGTGTTAGTTAGAATATTTTCCTCATGATCCTGCTCTAGATTTCCTTTGATCATACAAAGGTAACAATGCTAAATTGAGATAAACAACATTATATGAAAAGTACATGGTTATGATGCTAAGAAGCAGTGACATTTTCAGGAGGACATTAACTGAATATTAAAACAACTGTCTTCAGGAATGCCCCATGTGCTCTACAGAATGGAACTGGGAAGACACCTATGGCAAAAAAGTCATAAACACCATGATAAAACTGTGAGATACCTACATTAAACAGAGAACACATCCTACTAAGAAAAGAGGCTGGGCTTTCCCACATAGGTGTACAGATACTCTATTTTTAGCATGGCTGGAATTCCTGAGAAAGTTAGTGGAAATTTCCAGCTAATAAGAAAGGCTCCTAGCTCCTTTTCCCAAAGAAAGCTTAAGAATAATTTGGTAATTGGTAAATGTTATTAAAATATTCATTATTCATTCTTACTATTATTTTCTTTCTCCTAGTAAAGTAAAAGTTATAATTACTTAGTGAGAAATCATAGCTGTGAATTGCTAAGTTATTATTGCCATCATACTCAAGTAGCACAACATTTTTTCCCACCTACTGTGTAGGGTAGCTGGCAAGTCCCTGAAAATTAATGACCTACTCAGAAACAGATACTTGGGCAATATTTTGTGAAGGCTGGGACAGCCTCTACTGCTAATATTAAGGGATGAGTAGTTATGCAGAAGGAAGAGAACTCCAGGAAACACTATGTAAGTGTAAGAATCAATCCTCTCCATCTTTCCTCATCCCCAACACAGTAGTGTCAGTCATTGGCTCCTGACTTCTAATGTGAACTGCCAAACTCCAGTCTAAAGCTAATATTCTAGTAAAATGAAAATTTAAAACTTAAAATAAAATTTCTAGTGAAAGGTGGTGAAAAAAGTGTCTAAAATAATTTTTTATTTTGCTTGCATGCCTTTGTGCTGTTTTCTCTTAATATATCTAGAATCTTTTTTTTCCTCCCTCACCCCATAACCCCAGATTCTGAGAGCAGCAAATACTACTCAACAAGGCATCAAGAATTTTTTCCATCTGGCAGAATTGTGTTCAGAAAATTTTTCTGATTCTAGCACAATGTAAATCATTCTGTTGTGTGAATGACGAACTACTCTCTGTTACACTCTTCATAGGAACTATAATAACACAGGAACTGAGCAGACAGCTCACTCTAAAAAGAGAGTGACACAAAAAAATTGCTTTTCTTCTAGAGAGATTTTTGCTATTTACATCACTGCATTGAGCATTTACTGAAAAAACTACTTTAAACGGTACTGATCATGAAAAAGAATTTCATTGGGAATTTAAGTATGCTGATCTCATGTTCTGTTAAAAAACACTTCAGATTAAGTGTAACAGAGGTCTGGTGCAAATCAGAATCTGTTTGTTTACTTATTACACACTTTCATAACTGCAAAGATGTAAATTACTATATCAGTTACTAGGAAGAGGGGACTTAGGCCCAAAATTTAAATAAAGAAGCGTGTACAAGGATACGAACAATCTGAAATGTTCTCATGTTTTCAGACATCTAATGAGTTCAGATAATTATGGAATTGGGAAAGAAATTATCAGTCTGCTTTGTATCAATAAGACAATTGCATCAAGAAGACAAGCTTGGAGCTCGGTGCTAAGTAATAAACCACCCATGCAGTTTCCATTTTTGACTTCTTGCTTTTGGGGGATGTGTGAAATAAGCTGCAGATGACAGTCAAATGCACAGATTTCAGTAGCTTCTTTCCAATGAATAGATATTCCTGGACACTTGCTGGTCTGAATTTTTACAGTGTGAAAGTAAAAAGAAACAGTTGTGCAGTTTAACTGAGGTTTCATTTGAAGGAATTACATGATGGATTCATTACTGAGATGGCAAGTACAGCTCAATCTAGTCAATATGGAATTTCCTTTTTCCAGTCTCTAGATATAACAGGATACAACAGGCAGTGGAATAGGCACTTAGTCACTCTTTTTGAACAAATCTTTTTAATTCCCTTATTGCCCAATCTTGCAGTTGTTGTGAACTTGCCAACATTTCTTTTGCCATAATTTCTGCAAAAGCAGGCCCTTAATTGTGAAATATAATTAAAATGACCTTTAGCTGCCTTCCATGGATTGTCATCCATATAACTAGGAATCAAAAAAAGTATTAATAAAAATAATGTGAAATTTTTTAAAGACACTATCTAATATGCTAACTACATGTGCTAAATATGGGCCTGATTCACAACACCATTACATCACTTTATTCCCCACGAGTTACCACAGCAAGAAACTGCCATTAGCAGAATGGGCTTTCCTATATCCAGCACATGCCTTAAGTACACAGGAACTGAATTTTGAGTACATTCTGAATGGGATCCAGAATTCAGGTCTAGGTTCCCAATAAAATGTAGAGGCAATGAGATTTGCAGGAAGAGGCTTAACTTTGAGTGCATAGAGATTATTATTCCAAACTGGATTCAGAGTCTTGGAGTCATCTTTTCAACAATTGAACATTGCACATAGTCAGGTCCACGCACCCGTACCCTAGGAATGGACAGCTGTCTCACTTTTTCTCCACTCTGAAGAACTCCCACATTTTTTAGTTCTTTTTCTTATGTTGCTCTATGAGAGCTCCATGGATGACCAAAATGTCTTGTATCTTTATGCCTTCCCCGGAGAGAGTTTCCATGCCTCTATATTTCAGAAACGTGCTTCTTCATTCACACCCTCTCTTCAGAGCTAAGACTACCGAGATTTTTGTCTTACAAAAGCCTACCTTATGTAAACATATATTTGGGTGAACTCCAAGTACTCTTATCTAATAATACACACTGATGATGAATAATAGGATGAAAGAGAAATATCTATGAAAAGGCTGCAAAATGACCTGCAGAAATTTCCTATCAGTCATTTGCACCCTTTTCTAATACTGTGGAAATGGAATAGACCAAAGAGAACCAGGCACTTGTTTTTTTCCCAAGTAGAATTAGCAGAATTTGACTTGTAGCATTCGAAGCCTGAGCAATATAAATGACATTGTACAAAATGAATCAAATTTTTATCCTAAAAAAGCCCAGTCATCTCTTGAAGTTACTGGGAAATTTCATTGTGTGACTTTGTACTGAATCCAAAATTAAATATAATTAGAAAAATATTAGGTAATATAGACTTTCATTAGTGATGTCAGCAGTGTCTAGATCTTGACTTCCTAATTAAACTCCCAGTCTAATTTCTTCAGTACTATATCAGGTTTTTCCTTCTTGATCATTTGACTGTCTTTTAAAATGCCATATCTCCTCTGATGATAAAATAAATACAGAAAAGAAGCCTGACACAAAAAAACAAGCCCATATCTCTGGTTCTCCTGGTTTGTTTCTCCTTCTATACCTGGGAACTGCTTTTGTGTTAGTCCACTTCATGGTCAACTATAATCTGTACATTCAAATCTGTACTAACACATTGCTTTCATTATTTATTCATTTCACATCAATGACAATAATTACTAAGAGTTTCATCAGGCTTGCAAAATATCAATACATTATCTAAATCAAAGACAGTATGCAATTGTTTATATGCTTTTTAGGCCATTCTTTTTGCTAATAGAAAGTTTTCATATGTTTGATTTTAAACACAGAAAACATGTGAGTGTTCAGGTGTGTTTTGCATATTCCAAATGCATCCTGAAAAACATAAGTGTGGAATTTTTCCCCCTTTCACTTGCCTGCAGCCTTCTCTTCTCAATCTCTTGCCTTCATACATTTTTTTATTAGTGCTGTAATCTAAATACAAAATGAGTTTACCATTCACCTAAAATAATCAGATCTGACTACATATGAATAATATTTGGGATTATGCCCTGCATGAGGACATTCACTGCCTCCCTGAGGACATAATTTTACTGTTGAGGTTTACAATCAGGAAGACTAATCAGTCTTGTGATCCACACTTCAGGATCTCATTATTATGAGATTATTTTTTTTCTCTCTGAGTGGTGAAAGAAACTGGAAGTACAACTCACTGTTTTATATCATGTGATGGCTAATTTCATATTTGCTTTTCCTTACTCTACTTTAGGGATCAGAACTTTGTTGTAAGCAAAAAAAGAAGAAAAATGTTATCACAGTATCACAGTATGACAAGATTGGAAAGGACCTCTGAGATCATCAAGTCCAACCTATAACCCAACACTAACACCAACCATCATCTAGACCATGGCACTCAGTGCCACATCCAATCTCCCCTTAAACACCTCCAGGGTCGGCGACTCCACCACCTCCCTGGGCAACGCATTCCAATGGCCAATCACCCTTTCAGTAAAGAACTTCTTCCTCACATCAAGCCTAAACTTTCCCTGACGTAGCTTGAGTCCATGCCCTCTAGTTCTGTCACTGGTCACCTGAGAGAAGAGACCAACCCCTGACCGACTACAACCTCCTTTCAGGTAGCTGTAGAGAGCAATGAGGTCTCCCCTGAGCCTCCTCTTCTTTAGACTAAACAGCCCCAACTCGCTCAGTCGCTCCTCATAGGGCTTATGCTCCAGCCCCTTTACCATCTTCGTTGCCCTCCTCTGAACACATTCCAGTATCCTGACATCTTTCCCAAACTGGGGGACCCAGAACTGTACACAGTATTCCAGATGAGGTCTGACTAGTGCCGAGTACAGGGGGACGATAACTTCTCTGGTTCTGCTCACCACACTATTCCTGATGCAGGCCAGAATGCCATTGGCCTTCTTGGCCACCTGGGCACACTGCTGGCTCATGTTGAGCTTCCTGTCAACCAGCACTCCCAGGTCCTTTTCTGCCTGACTACTCTCCAGCCACTCTGTCCCCAGCCTGTAGCTCTGCATGGGATTGTTGTGTCCAAAATGAAGTACCCGACATTTGGACTTATTAAACATCATCCCATTGGAATCAGCCCATCTCTCCAATCTGTCCAGATGTTAAAAGATTTATGAAGTGTATAAAGTGTTCCAGTCTTTTAAATTGCTTGAGTAACACCTATGAGGCAAGAGCATAAGCCCACAAAACTTCAGAATGGTAGCTTAGAAAAATCTTCAACAGTACATGAAGTCCAACAGCCTGGCTACTCTCTCAGGTCACCTACACTGAGAAATACTTGAGGAATCAAATTCTTTCCAAAATCTCTGAAGTCCAGAGATTTATTTCATGCAGCATTCACATACAGTTTTGGAAAGAGGAAGCAAACAGTCTCTATTTTTCTTCCCACATCCTATAGACTCCAAAAAAAAGACATGGGAGTTAAATGGTGGTTGCTCTTGATCTATATTGGTAACAAATTTATTCTCCTTTGTTATCATGTATCCAAAAATCAGTGTCTTCTTCCTGTAGCTTACCCAATGAAAAATACACATATTGCATAAGGTCTTGTGGGTAAAAGACCAGAATTGGCAGTACACTTTTGTATCCTAGGATTTTACTGGCTTTTAAGTATAGAAAGAGCCAGGGCAGCAAAGTCCTGAAGTTCATGCTGGATTTTAATGAAACATCTCTTATCACTGCTTAGCACAGTACATAACTATGCACTGAAATCTCATATTGGACTGGTTCCTAGCATAAGATGCTTTACATGCTTGAAGTGCAGTCTGCTTACACGCTTTGCTGAATCTTGTTTACTTGTCTTTGGGGGGGGGGGAAATCCTATTTCAGTATATGGCTTGAAGCACCACTGGTAAAGAAAAATAAGATATTTAAGCATATGTGAGAAGGGTGGTATCTACTCAGGGATTAGAATATAGAGAGAGGTTGGAAGATTATTATTCATTCACTTTCATTAGCTTAGCAAGGTAGGTCCCTGGTCATGGCCATAGTTGTAGAACACGGAGCAGAAAGCCTTACTCTAAAAGAATAAGAAAAGTGATAGAAATGAAAAAAACTAGAAAATATTTCGGGTGGTGATAAGTAGTGAAACAAATCTCTGTCTGCTATGCAGTTATGGTTGCACCCCAGTAGTTGACCCACTGATACGTTTTTACAGACATCTGCAATGGCAAGATTTGAAAAGAGGTGTGAAAGACAACAAATGGAGTGGTTTTGCAAGTTTATAGGGAGCACTTCCCAACTGTATCAGGCAGCATCACTTGACAAACTTTGATTAGAAACATTAATAACTAAAAAGCACTTTGCACTGAAATTATGTAGGCTAAATTATGTAGGACCACCAGAGACTCTGGCTTCCTTTTCTGATTAACTATTTAAAAAGTTGATAGTCAGCACTATACAATATATAAATAAATTCATTACAATCATAAGGAAAATAATCAGAGAGGAAGAAATAATTTACAATATCCACTCATTGGATAATTTTTGCTTTTCCCCTGAATATATCAATAACTTCTGTAATGTTCTCATCATTTAATCATTTTCATTTAAGTTTCCTTAAATCTCAAGTAAGAAAATTCACATTCTAATTTACTACTAACTAAACTAGCAACACTTTTGTTTATAGTATTTTTAAGTGTAAGTCAACATCAGATTTCTTGTATGAAAATTTAAAGAAGTTCCATATAGAACTTGTACTCTGCACTATTCCAATACATGAGCAGAAAAAAATTGCTACTGTGCTTGTTAATACAGGTTAAATTCAATGGAAGAAGGCAAACAGCTAAAATTGACTTGTTCAAGATTTTAAATGAAATATTTACAGTAAAAAATCATAACGCTTTATTAGTTCCAGGAATAATAATAAACATTTTATTTTTACACGTTTTAATTATAAACTGGAATCTTATTTTTAAAAAATATTGAAAAAAATGCAGAAATTCCTCTTTGGATTATCTCTGTGTTTATGTTTTTAAACACAGCTTGACAGGTTTATCTTCGATACATGTGATTTACAAACACTGCATATCAGTTCCACGCTCCTTGTTTTAAAATGTTTTATAGTTCATACTCACAAAGTTATGCCACTAGAAATGCCTTTCACCAAAGACCTTAATCCTCCCCGGATTTAGCATAAAAATCAGTTGAAGACAGAAGAGCTCAATGGGTCTTTCATCCTCCTGCCCCACATTTATGTATTTAAAGATATCAAATATGCAAATGTTTCTCACCTGAAAAATGTTGTTGCATAAAATTAGTTGACAGAAATTATGTGCAACAGGTCTCCTGTTTTGAATTTCAGTCAGATCTGCAGTTTGTGAGATTACATCCAGCTGCTATATTTGATACAGACTGTGATCCATGTACATGTAAACATGAAGTTTGAAAATACCATGGCTTATTCTAAAATGTTCAGCTGGATTTTGCTTCAATAAGAAAGACAGATTAAAAATCAAGAATATCAAGAGCTGGCACAAGAACAACAGCATATGCAAAATTACAAGTATAATTGAAAAGCCAGATTCAAGCTCTTTTGAGCAGCAAAGCATTTTAATCTGATAGACTCGTGATCACACAACGGCAACTAATTCAAAATACTTATTCACTCCTAAGGGTTATGGTAGAAGAAATGATGCAGAGCAAAGGGATCTTACAGTGGGTGAGATTTTATCACCATTAATGCATATTATCCTCAGCAAAGAGCACCATGATTCAGCCAAACAGAAACAAAATATCTCAATGTTTTCTTAGTAAAATGTGGTATTTTTGAAAGGGGAAAGAAATAAAAAGAGAGAGAGAAAGCTTTGTACACCCAGGTAGTTTTGGAGATAATAATCCTGATCCCAACCTCAACTTTTAAAGTGCATGGAAAGATGAATTACAGAGGCTGACAGAAAAGATTTACAAGCTCAAACAGGAAAGTGAACAAAGCAGTGCAAGAAAAGCAAGGCAATTTCCACTGACTGATCACTGTAGCCTCATTAGAGCAACAGCATTGTGTCCAGTTGCCTCACCTAACAGCTACTGAGCCATAACGACATAAAAGAAATCATAGAAAGGGTAGGAAAGCAGTGCGCAGTGGAAAGTTCCATGAAGTGCTACTGCTGCAGATGGCTTACAGGAATGCTCAGAAATGAATACTTCATGTGTATTTTGCCATACATACATCCCTCAGGAGATTTACATTAGAGTCAAGGATGTCTGTGTTGAATGACTTCAAAAGTAACACACTGCTTAGTAATTTTATATTTAATATGGAAAACTATTTCCAAAGTACTTTTTGGACACCAACTCAAAAGCATAGCCAGTTTTTGAATTCTGTAACTACTGTATGACTTTCACAGTGTATAATGCCAGTAAAACTGTTATTCTGAAGTCTTTGTTGTGACTTTTTCCATTGTGACTGTACAGGAAGACTGCATTGTTTTTCCAGAATCTGTTGCTTGGAATAAGAGATAATGAGTTCCTCAATCATGCAATCCATTTCTACAAGTGAACCCATGTCATGTCTTATGGCTCCAGTTAGGTGTCCAAAAGAACACTGTATTTTATTTGTCCAACATTGTTACTGTCATTCATAGTGACTGGAAGCAACATATTTAGGGAGAAATGTATAGATGTTGAATCATGGAAACAGACAATGTGAAAGTGGCATTTGGCTGCTGGTAAGCTGGTTCGTTAGCTGTGCCTCCTTGTCCAGTGTGAAACATAAGCCTTTCACTTCTGACTTCCACATGACAGTCTTTTTTCTGCAGATGCCTTCTTAATGGTTAATTCCCCCTTTTTTTGTGTAGTCAATGGTGATTTTTATTCAAGTTGATGCTGCTTGCCTAGTAAAAATGTTGGGTTTAGGCATGGTTCCAGGAAAGAGTAGGACAGTCTCAGCCTTACTGTTTACCCTCTGTGTATCCTCAGGAGGAGCTGAAGCAGTGGAAAACATCTGGGCAGAGAAAATCACCTTGTTTCCTCTGCCAGCAAGGAGATCTATAAACTTTCAATGGCCCCACCACTGCTAGCTGGCTCAGCTCACTTCCATTCCCCTTTGGAGCAGCAAACAGCAAAGGTGTCTACATTTCTGGGGCATTCTGGGCAGTGTGATGAAAGATATTCCAAGCCAATGCTTGCCTTGTTTTGCTGTGAGTTACATTTTGGCTTCCTCTCATTTTCCATTTCATCTGTCTCCAGAGCCTTTTATTTGTGATTATTTTTTGGCCATTGGTTTAGCTGAGCCTGCCTATATAGAGCCAGCCTATAGCTACAGTTCGTAAAGAAGTGTTCAGATAGCAGCAGCTTGATAAGTCTTTAAGTTGCAGTGCCATACAGTAAAACAATTTTGACAATGGTGTTAAGTATATAGGATTTAATTTTGAAGGTAAGATTTCTGTTTCTGCATGGCATATGTTTTTTGCTATTCTGGCCTTAATATCAGTTTATAGTAACTTACTATATTATTTACAATTCACATAGAATTAACTTGCAGTACTTGTTTGTTAAGGACCTACTAAATAATTTTATTATTGAGGATTACCATTCAGAGTGCTAGGAATTTACTAATAAACAAGATTAAATTCTCTTAATCTTGATGCTTTATAATGGGAATAACTATGAAGACTTACAGAAATATGTATTCTTTAATTATGTACACATAAGTTAAATAAAAACAGTCATTTATGTCCTCCAAAAATATATACACAGACACAAAAGGTATTGATAAATATTATAGATATATATTGTTAAGATATCTTGATATCTTTTTTAATTTTGTATAAAGATTTCTTATTTAATTGATAAATCTGAAAAAAAAAAAAGACGTTCTGTAAGCAAGATTCTTCATTTTGTCACTGGTAGGGTCATTTGCCAAAAAGCCAAGAAAAATATCTCTGTATCTAAGATTGCATTTTATTCATCATATCTGCTTTCAGATAATCTTCCACTTATTATGAGAATAACATTTAAAAGTAGGGTCAAACCATCTATACAGGCTGATCTCTATTGCTTGGTAAAAAAACCAAGTTGTTTAATATGTCTAAACACAAGGATAGACGAAACTTGGAATGAAGACAGTAAACCAAATTCAGAAGAATGGGGTTACTATCCCCACCCATAGCATCACTGGAAAACTTGTCAAAATTGTGATTATTTACTAATGTCCATTTCTAATACGATGGAGACAGAATATAATCCTTGATGTGTAACAGTGTCAGAAGTGGTAATTTATTAGTAATATGGTATTAATGAGATCATTGCTGAAATGCATTGCTGTCTGCACTTCTATAGCGATCTTGATGGTAGAGAGTCAAAAGGAGCTACAAGAAGAGCTAGTGGTCTAGGAATAATTCTTTTGTAGCAAGAGAGGTAACAGAAGCTCTGCTCATTTAGTTAATGAAGAAAGTGACCGAATCTTGTTCTACAAGTAGCCAAGTGGGGAAAAGATTTTTGATAACAAACTGAATTTTAGCACAGCAGAGGAAAGCATAATAACACCCAAAGCGTAATTAAAGCATAAATGAAGTTTTCTAGCCATCTAGTATATTGATAGACAGAAATCAGGTCTCTCATAATTTCTATTTCCAGCTGATGAGTTCTCAGCTCATAACAAGATTTTATATTTTCTATATTGTACTTATCTGCAATACTTTGCAGTTCTTCATGTTGAATCACATCTAGTCCCCCAGTCCTCAAGGTGATACAGTCCTTTTCATCGGCTATACCGAACCTTCTCTCTGTTATCTAAGTTTCCCAAAATGGTACTATCAAGAAGTTTCAACCCCACTTCTTTTAATACTACCAATGAAAATATTTCTCCTGTATCAGCTTCATAAGGATCAGTCTTAAGTACCTACCCCCCAGCTTAATGGTTCCTTTTCCAGTATTGCCCTAATCATGTATCATGGTCATCTCACAGTTGCGCTCTTACATTCCACTTTCTCCAAGCAAGTAAGTAGTTTTCTTTCCAGCAGCTTAATGAGTGTTTTGTAGGACAGGCAGAATATATCTCTTCCATTTCCTTTCTCTAGAAAATGAAGTCATCCTGTTTAAAAGAAAAGAAAAAAAAGGAAAATAAAAAAGAACATAACATGTTAGTTTCATATCCTACTTTGGTAAACCAATATTCCATTTCCCTTTTATCTGAAGCTTTAATGGTCTTTCCCTTCAAAAATTGCTTTAAAACTATGCGTGCTACTGAGCCAGACTCACAAGTCTGCAGCTGCACACAGCAGTTTCCCCTCCTTACACAAACACATGCAGAATGTTTGTCCTCATATCTAGTACCATCACTAACTCTGTAGGCTTGATTTTGAATAATTGGTATTAGACCTGTATTTTGGTGCAAATTCTGAAAGAATATAGCCTCTGTTGACTCTACTATCCTTTTGTTAAAATCACCATACTTTTTGGTTTACTTGTGTTATAGTTCTTTCCATTATTTCATTCCCATTTATACTTTATTTTTCTCCTGTTATCAGTAGTAGTTAACTTACTGAAAAGCAGAGCAAATTATTCTTTTCTTTTGTGTCAATAACTATGATTTCTTTAACCTCTTTACCATTCAGCTACTTATTTTACATTTTTAGCTTCTGTCTTTGCCCCTAGGTACATCTGTTCTTGTGTTCAGTGCACCACACAGTGATGAATTTCTGCTGAGTAATCATAATTCTGTCTTATAGTTTGTCAGTTTCTTCTCTGTGGTCATCTATGCCCATCCATTGGTTAAATGCAAGGCAACTGATTCCTTTCAGGAAGGTTTGAGCTAATGTGTTTTTTCATTATTAAGATGTGTTTACAGACAATTTCTGTGCCTCAGCTGACAGGTGGTCACTTGTAAAGCTGTTGCCATTCACCAAAGACATGTACCTATATCCATAATTTAGCAAACTCTGCCCTTTTGAAATCCTAAATCCCCTTTTAGGTCTGAAACTCTGCATCCTTCTAACTGAAATTCCAACTTCCCAGCCTAAGGTTATTTTCTACAATGTCTTTCTTAAATACAGACTACTCTGACTACTTATAAGATTATTGCCTTTCTAGTGCCCCCCAGTTGTGTCAGAAATCATTGATAAAGAAATGTGTGTGCTGTAACAGCATAGAGATTTAACTCTGTCTTCAGAATGGTGTTTCCTAAAATACATTTGCAAAATAAAAGACTGTCATAATGGCATATTCCCGCCAATGTGTATAAGTAAAGAACCGGACTATTTGAGTGAGCAATAATATTTTTCTGCAAGTATCATAATTCCTTGCATTTTTGTTTAAAAATGTGGGAAAATGAAAAAAACAACAAAACCTTGGGTTGTTGGGCTGTTGAGGTGATGATTGACTTACATTCAATTTTCTAAATGTTTTTACCCCAGAAGCATCCACAAAGTATCATATTGCACTGAATAAAGAGGCATGCACACAACCCATACGCTAGCCTAGAAGTTGCCTCCTGTCAGTAATTGCTTTCTTTTGTCACCTTTCCATGCTTACACGTGACGTTTGTGAAACCCAAAACTCATAAGTTTTAGATCAAAATTCCTGTCTCTTAATGTGCTCTCTTAGTGTAATCCTTTAATGTGATCTCTCTCTGCTTTTAAGTGAAGTGATTTCACCCCAGAAGAGACAAACTGTCTCTACTTTTTGACTGTGGAAGGTGAAACTCACTTTTTAGGTTATAACTTTTAAGCATAACCTTGATATGTATCCCTGTTTCTTCTACCAGAACTAAAAGGGCTTTCAGGAAAATTAACTATAAAATTTTATTACTTGCCTCTCAGTTATTGACTAATACTCTCCCCAGGCATATGAGGGTTTTGTACTTTGACAGAACTACCTACCTGAGTGAAACCATGGCCTTTTTCACGTCAAAGGCAAAACTCAACTCCATGACTGGATCTTACCCTCTGGGTTGTTTTTGAAGTACACATTTCAACAGTATAAAATGTCCTGTAAGCCCCATGCCAACACCACCAGTACCACACATAGTAGGACATTTTTGCATTGGCATGAACAATCTTGGCACCTCCCTTCCTGTGGTTTTGCTTTTTCTGTATGTAGGCATTTAAATTCAAATTTGGGGAGAAAATGGTATTTATATATCTATCTTTATAACGTCTGTATCATTGCTGGTGCAATAAAAATAACACAGTTAATAAATAACAATAAAATCATGCTTATTTTGGTGTTTGCATTGCCTTTATGTTGACCCTGACCAAGGTTGTACTGTATATTTCTTAAATGTTATTCTAATTTAAAGTCCCTAGCACTATGGGCGTCTATTATAGCACAGTAGTTCTTGATCTTCATCATAACAGTACATTTTCAATATCAGTAGCCTTTCTGGTACTCTCACCACAGTAGACATGACACTTTTACCCTAGTGTGGTGAACAATCCACATTTAGAATCTGCTTCCCTCTATTATATTTTCTATCATGCTAAAAATCACCAGAAAACACATATCATAAGCAGAATATTTCTTAAGGACATTGTATTACTTCTATAATGTACATTTCTATTGAGAAAAGATTGTTTCTTTACATTGTTAAGCTGAAAGATTCCTTTTGATCAGAATCCAAGCTTGATTTGACTGGCTACAGACTCATGCTTACCAAAAATTCTCACTTGCTTAGCTCACCAGGGTGTCGGAGAACCAAGACATTAAGGATGCAGTAACACAAAGAATGACAAAAATATGTTAAGTGCAATTCAGAGAGGAAAATTTTAAAGTTTAATACAATGCTCACATAAAGATAGCACCAGAGAATCAAAGATGATGGACAATCTTTCTCCATTCCTTTTTCACAGAATCCTTATACTTAGCAACAGTAAAACACGTTTTAGGAAAAAAATGTTTTTATTCTACCAGAGTTATTTAATTTTCATGTACACAAATTGAATCAGATAACTGTGCTACTTTAACAAAATTTGAAAATTATTCTAAAGCAATCTTTTAAGTATATCTAATCATCACCAACGCTGAATAATGGGAAGATTTATTTAATATACAATCCATGGTTCCTATGTATAAAAATGTTTCCTTTTATTACAGAACACCATCTCTGAGGATCAATATATGGAAAAGTTTAGATGAAAAATATAAAAACTGAAACTGAAGATCAAAATTATCCAGTCCTTTTTTAACAAACAAACAAAAATTATACATGGGATTTAAACAGATGTCTTCCATGTGTAGGCTGCTCATATTTTCCCACTCATTGTAGTGTTTCTGTATACATTTATACTGCATGATATATAATTTTAAAATGCCAGAGAACTGTCACACACTACTCTTGTTTTCATTGGGTGAACAACATATAACAGAGTTCGTTGTTCAAACACCATGCAACAGTCACACAAAATTCTATTAAACAGAACAGAAAAAACTTTGCTATCAACACTCACACTTATTGTAAATATTATCTTTTCACTCAACTATCTGTTTCCTCTCTGATTATTAAGTTTGTATCTACTGACTTTATTGACATAAACATAGCTTAACTGTTTCTATAAGCACCATCGAACCATTACAAAAAAAGTGTTTATGACTAGATATACTCATATTTGTGTAAAACTGCAGAGTTGTTTGCTAATTCTAAACAGGCTTAATTTTTTTCAACCTTATTGAAGAAAACAGAACTATGTGAAAATCACCAAAAGACTAAATTACCCTATGCAAACTTTTATAACTGGTAAGAAGATATAGGCAAGAAAGATCTCACTTTTATTATTTGCTCTCACATAGTATTTGCAGTATTTGCATTTTACACAACAGGGTTTTTTCTCTCTAAACTGAGGTTTTAATTTTTTTAATTGTCGAAACTCAGCAAACATGGAACATAACGATATCAGTGTTATTCACGTTTCATATTAAAAGCAAGATTTAAATATTTTTGAAAATCCCTTCCCAATTCCATGGTTCATGAAGCACAAACTGCCCCACCATGTGAGCTGCACCTTCATATACACCCGATCTATTCGTTTCCTGGCCTATCTTCACAGCTCAAAGGGAATTACGGAACGTAAATTCTGATACAGTCGAGTGTCTACAGGGTACTGAAAGCGACATTAAATAAATGAGCTATTGTTAGTTATCAGTTTGACTCTTTGCCAAGCAGCTAAATGAATCACTTTGAAAAATTAAACAAAAAGAGGTTTAATTTGACATGACTGTTGTTTGACTTTCCGCTTTTTTGTTTTAGCAGGGATTCAGTGCTGATGCCACGCCAGGCAGAGAATAAGCACCATGTACCTAACCATTGCCAACCCATAACTAATGCATTAAACTCTTATTTTTAACTTCTATTGTTTGCTATTAAAAAATTGTAGTGCAGACCCATAAGTCTAAAAAAAAAAAGCCCCTGGATATTTCACAATTAAAACTTCTCTATCCTCTTAAAATGTTTAGCTGTTTTTCTTTGTTCTTTATGTACTAAATCAGCCTGGAGGAATACTGAAAACGGATAGCTAAGCAATTTCAGTACTTTTAGCAGTTTATATGTGCCCTGCAATCGCTTGGAAAAGGCAAAGAACAAGGGGAGGCAGGGTTGTTGCAATAAAATGTTTCATACGGTGAACTTGGCCTGGTTGTATAAAATATTAATGTTGGAGTAAATCATCAGTTTGGCAAGTAAAGTTAGCAAGAGCCCTGCTGCCTGACCATTTACAGTTTTGTGTTTCTTCTCTTCAATAGGTTTCTTTTCCTTATTGATACTTACGATAAACACTCTGGGCCAGATTTTCCACGCTGTTACAGCATGTGACCATATTGTCATTAACTCAGTAACACAAGTGTAACCAAGGCAGAAGAATCTGCTTTTCACATTTATAGGCTGCCTTTCATCTGAGGATATCAAAGAACAAGCCTGATCAAAATCAAGGTCCAAGATCTAAACAATCCCAAATTTTGGGACAGTGCAGAGCCAGCCTTTGCAGCCAGAGCCATTTCTGATCCACATTGAGCCAAGAGGAGCAAATTAGTTACGACACTCCCTACAAAGAACAGGAACCTAAGGGGAACATTCAGAATTTTTAAAACATGCAGTTTATTTCAAAATCAATTTTGTTTAGAGACATAATAGTGGTTATAGAGTGCATAAACCCAAAATAATCATGAATGTTTTGGTTTTTGCTTGGTACAAACTCAATTGCATCGTATTCTATGAAAGAATAAAAAAATTAAGGAACTTGCAAACTTAGTTTAAGTTGGCTGCAGAAAGATTTAAACAAAATAAACTGTTACTATGATATGCATTGTTTCATGTGTTCTAATCATAACAGCACAAAACCAGTTCAGTGTCTTAAGCCAGTCAATTAATTCAGTCAATGTAATACACTCCCTGCAGTATTCAGAAACTGAAAAGTGAAAAATACAAAACTTTTATCACTGCAGAAATGAAAAATAATTCATGGTTTGAAAAGAACCTGCGGTAGAGGTAAAATAATTCATGGTTTGAAAAGAACCTGCGGTAGAGGTAATTTGTTTTAAGGACAAGCGCCTTCCACTACAAGTTTCTTTACAGCATGCCCTTGCCTGCTCATGGACCCTGGTTCTGCAAGATACAGTGAATTGACACAACCTGGGCAGATGACATGGCCTGTGTCAGCTTGTGATGATGGAAATAACAGGTACAGCTCTTCTTCCCTCCCTGCAGAGGAAGCAAAGAGAGGTCAACAAAGCTTCGTAAGACTGCTCCTGAGCAGACACTAAACCCGCAATTTTTCAAGCTACTAGTAAAAATATTTATTTTTAAAAAAACAAATTTGTAAAGATGAACATAGGGTAGGGAATGACTTAGGAGAAGTAAAACTTACACTGCCTTAATTGCCTTAAATTTTTCCCATTGATTTATAAAAACTGTCAGAGTGGGGAGAGGAAAAAATCTAAATAAGTAAAAAATACAGAACTGGGAAATTGAAATACCCCAGCCTTGGCATAGGACATCACTCTCTCTCTCCACACAGAACTCGGTTGTAAGGCAGATTTAGATGACAGCAAAACAATATTTCTAAAAGCTGTAAGTCTGCTTATGTTGTCCTAAAATATGACCAGAATGTTAATGGGGCAGAATCAGGCTCTGTTTCATGGACATACCACTGATTTCATGCTTCGTGCACTACACAAAAAAAAGTTTTTCATGTTAGGCCAAAACTCTTCTTTCTTCCCTCAAATGAGAGGCACTATGCATGATGGTGCTGTGGTCGTGGGAATCCAGTTCCCTCAACTATTGTCAACACCACTGGACAGACTGTGAGGAGCAGTGTAACTACCAACAGCAGTTTTTCTGTCATTGATGTTGCAAGTTAGACAGTCTTTCCAGCAAATTAATCCATTCAAATGATTTCTATCTGCCTAAATCACTCCTGTCAGCTGCTGAAATCTGCATCAGAGTTGACTTCTCTGGCACACAATTTTACAGATATCCTGTACAACTTTGTATTCACCTTATAGGACATTTTTTAACAGAAGAAATATGTGTACACAGCTTCTAGGTCAACATTCCTCAGAAGAAAAAACCTGCGTATTTTTGCAATGACTGCCTTTTCTTTCTATTTTATTCCCACAACGAATGTCATATTAGCATGGGCTAAGAAGTGGAAATTTTGTGATGTTTGAGATTAATTAGCTTTGCAAATTCTATTTAATATGCATAGAAACACTTATGCTACAATCTACTGACATACAACTCACTTCATAAAAGCAATAATGAGAACGAAATTATACCAAAGAAATCAAAAATCCCAAATCCTTTCTTTGGAGTATCTGTGCCCTAAGAGTAAGGTAAGAAGTAACATTTGAGATCTGTATAGATCATTATGAACCTATAAGTTTTGTTTACTGAAAGGTGAAAAAAGACAATATATGTTATAGAACAGAGTCTGAAAATAGTTAAAGCATATCATCCTTTCCTCAGGGTCTCCATATAAAAGCACGCTCAGCACAGCTACCACTAGCACTTAGTACAAGATGTGGTATCCCCCAGGGGCATGCAGGATAATTTTTAAACAGCTTTTAATAGGGCTGGTCTTTAGACTCTGAGCTGGACGAATTGCTCAAGTCTTATGAAAGTACAAGTGTGTTCAAAGACATTCTTTAAATTCTTTAAATTCTCTAAATTTTTTGTAGAAAAATACTATGCTCTTCTTTTTTAGACTCAACTTGGTAGCATCTACATCACTCTGTGAGGCTTCTTGTACAAAAAAGTTATTTCAGGTCAGTTGTGAGTAGCCTATCTAATACTTGAACTAAGGGAACATGTCCTCAACAGGGTGTTCAACTGAGATCTATTTAAGTTTAACAAATGCAATTTACTTCTGCAGGCAAATCTCAGAGCATGCTGCCTGCATTTATGCTGCATAAGCAGACTCCTCCAAAGGGCACACAGGGCATAAGTTCCCAGGTTTGAGAACAGACCATTCCATATAATCCTGAATTAACTTGCAAAAAGGACAGACTATGTTGATTAATGCCATTCTGGCTATGGGTTTAGTACACACTGTTCCCACTTATACGCTCATTGCTCCACATTCTTACTCCACTTGAGTACTGTGCATGCTCACTTGTGGTACAACATACATATTTCACCTGTCATGCAAAATTCCTCACACCATCACTAGCAGACTTATCAGGAGATGTAGAGACATTACAGACCTTATACATGGATCTAAAAAAAAAGAGCAGCTTGGTTTATTGCTCTCTCCCTAACAAAAACCTCTCCACTCAAAGACAGTACATGCCAGAGAGCATGAGCAAAGTTAAATAACTTTATTTCCTATAGCTGTTAAAATCCGGACTCAGGTTGCCCTGTGAGGAGGGAAGCAAACTAAGGTAGACACAGCAAAGGTTGCCTGTCCACTTCAATGTGTCACCAGTAACCCATGCTTGCATGACTTGAAACCAGAATTTTAATAAAGACGGATATTTATAAATAAAAATCTGGCCACTTTTTAACTGAATCTTAACTCGTGTTTCATGTGTGGAATTAGTAGACGTTCATAAAAGATCTTTTCTGGCCGTGGATGATTCTGAGGTATTTACGTTGGGCCCCAAACTCTATAAACTAGCCACTACTAACAGCTTCCTTCTGTGAGAGGCTCTGTTTCAAACTACAGCAAAACTCAAAGGTTAAGTCCAAAATAAACAGTTCCTGTAAAAGTAAATTGATAAATTGCTCCCCTGTAATCATATAATTAGTGGTACAATGTGTTAACCACTTTTGCGAAAGCAGTTTAAATGCTCACCATTTACATTGTTAAGAGTATCATTTGGCCCAGTTGCTTAAAAACAATCGATGGAATGAATGTTGGTCTTTACTGTGGTTGCTAATGCTGGGGCAACTCTTGCTGTGCGGAAACAGCAACAGACCCTTCATTGGTATGCATCTGCACTGTGTGTTTTTGTTCATTCCTAAGAAAATTTGGAGGTTGGGACGGGATGGCAAGAATCCACATCTGGCCTGCTTATTTATTCCCAGTCACTGGATCCACTAGCCAAACTTTCTATGTACTGAGCATCAGTAGCTGTTAGGAAAAATTGTACCTCAATGAATTCAAAACATTTGCTATCTAAATCTTTAGTAATACAATCATACTTGATAGAATATGAAATGCCTACGTTTGAGTGATTCATTCCCTAAAGGCTCTCACATCAGAATGTCCCAGTTTAGCACTTCCTGACCCTAGACAGATTGGTAGCTAACCTGGGCAGCTTTTATCCCAGTTTACACACACACAGAGGAAAGAGAAAAGGGAAATGATAAAGAGGTTTGCAGATTTGAAAGTAACACTAGAACAACTTTAATAAAACGAAAATAATAAAAGGAGGAATATAATAGTAATAAGAAAATAATAACATACATACAGTTATACAAAACCAATTCAAACTTCCCCTATAACCACTGCATCACCACTGACACTGCAGGGCAGGTGCAGCAAAGGTCCTGGACTGGAGCCAGTGGCACACAGGAGCTGGACTCAGGAACACATGGATTTGTATAGGGGTGGGTGGGCAGACAGGCAGTCAACATGCTCCCCAAACATCAGCCATCAAAGAAGAGGGAGTGACATTTATGATCTCTAGGCTTTTATATGGAGTATTATATGTATGCCATGGAATACTTTGTTTGTCAAGTTTAGGTCACCTGTCCTGTCCACTTCTCCCAGCAGGTGCAACTCCCTTTCCATCAACTCTGGGATGGCCTTAATTTAAGTAGGAATAGGTGTGAGCAGTCACCTCACTGCACACCAGTGATATCACACCTTAGTGATAACTATCAGGTTTATCACTTCTAGAGGCACGCACTGTCTGAAAAACTGTGTTGACAAGCTTCAGCAGCTGAAGTTTTGAAAGAGGTTTAACTGAGAAGTCAGAGAATTCGTTCTGCTTTAGCCCAAAACAGAACAAAGAACACCTAAAAAAATTATACTGATAGATACTTACATTTGCAAATCAAGTAAAACCCAGGGTAACAAACCACCTCTTATGGGGGAACAGAGATCAAGATGATTAGAGCTAATTATGATTACCTTGAAATTACTGTTGGAATTCAGTCAATGGAAACAAATATCTTCTCTTTAACTTTATCAAAGATCATCACCAAGATTGCAAAATTCTGCAGTTTGTAAAATGTTTTATCTTTATGAAAAGTCTAGTCCTTATGTGTGAAAAGAGTTTTCCACTTGCCTGTTGTTATGCTGGTAAATATAGAATAACATTTCTCAGTGCATAGCACATTCCTTAGGATATAGATTAGCTTTGGTGGGCAACTCTCCTAACAAAGGCTGAGCTGCCATTATTAAAAATTAAAGCTCTAACTCCTGCATTTGTGAAAGGTGCCTCCAAAAAACCAGAGCAATTTGTTCAAACTTATATTCAACTTATGCAACTTATATTCTCATGCATGTACTTATTCCACCAATTACACGAGGTGCTAAAGCCAGTACAGCTCACTACTTTACTACTGATGCATGCACAAAGGAAAACATACATTAGTAGGAAAACGTACCGCAGTATTTCTGGAAGGACTAAAAAATGGCATGTAATAAGGTTAATCTAGAATATACATATGCCAAGGTATTTGATTTTAAAGCTCATGGAAAAGCAATGGATTTCATTGATTTCATCTTGAAAGTGAGCTCAGCTTTTAAAAGACTCAGAAGAACCGTTACAGGAAGATGTAAAGATTTTACAACAATAGCAGATACCCAAATAGCAACAAACCACTGCACGCAAAATGCCTGATGTGCTAGTAAACATCTGTGCAGCCCATGACTATTTTTCTAAATTTTCAATACTCCGTTCCTTACCTCCTGGAAGATTCTTTACTAATAAACTAATAAACTTACCTATATTTATTACTTTCTGTTCAGATGTCATTTAACAATACTTTGACCCAGGTGGGTTGCTTCCAAGCTTCTATATCAGCACACCTTGTTTCAGGTTCATAGCCCAGCTTCTGGCTGATGACTTCCCAATGAATGCTACAGTTCCCTTGTCTGGGAAACACTAGCCTTGATTGTAGGACACATGGGAGAATCACAGTATCCCAGTATCACAAGGTTGGAAAGGACCTCTGAGATCATCAAGTCCAACCTATAACCCAACACTAACACCAACCATCATCTAAACCATGGCACTCAGTGCCACATCCAATCTCCCTGGGCAACGCATTCCAATGGTCGATCACCCTTTCAGTAAAGAACTTCTTCCTCACATCAAGCCTAAACTTTCCCTGACGAAGCTTGAGTTCATGCCCTCTAGTTCTGTCACTGGTCGCCTGAGAGAAGAGACCAACCCCTGCCTGACTACAACCGCCTTTTAGGTAGTTGTAGAGAGCAATGAGGTCTCCCCTGAGCCTCCTCTTCTTTAGACTAAACAGCCCCAACTCGCTCAGTCGCTCCTCACAGGGCTTATGCTCCAGCCCCTTTACCATCTTCGTTGCCCTCCTCTGAACACATTCCAGTATCCTAACATCTTTCCCAAACTGGGGGACCTAGAACTGTACACAGTATTCCAGATGAGGCCTGACCAGTGCCGAGTACAGGGGGACAATAACTTCTCTGGTTCTGCTGACTACACTATTCCTGATGCAGGCCAGAATGCCATTGGCCTTCTTGGCCACCTGGGCACACTGCTGGCTCATGTTGAGCTTCCTGTCAACCAGCACTCCCAGGTCCTTTTCTGCCTCACTACTCTCCAGCCACTCTGTCCCCAATCTGTAGCTCTGCATGGGATTGTTGTGTCCAAAATGAAGTACCCGACATTTGGACTTATTAAACATCATCCCATTGGAATCAGCCCATCTCTCCAATCTGTCCAGGTCCCTCTGTAGGGCCATCCTACCCTCTAACAGATCAACCCTTCCTCCCAGCTTGGTATCATCTGCAAACTTGCTGATGATGGACTCAATCCCCTCATCCAGATCATCAATAAAGATATTAAACAGGACCGGACCCAACACCGATCCCTGGGGGACACCACTGGTGACCGGCCGCCAACTGGATGAGACACCAATGAGCAGAGAATGAGCAGAAACATCACCACCTTCAGAAATACATGTATCATCGATATACTTTTCATTATGAGTCCTCAGTATAAATACAGACATACACAATCACATACACAGGTACACAAATGCCCATTCAGTCAAGCTATAAAGTAATGATGTTTCTCCTACACTCTGGACAAAGAAAAAGGAAAAAAAGAGACGCTTATACTGTTACAGGCATTTCTATTTTTAAATACGCAGGAAGAAACTTTATACTTCAGTAATGGGCCAGTTCCTAGATGGACTGTACAAATAATTGTGCAAAGAATCATATCCAGGGAAACAACATCAGGGTCTGATGTCTACTTAAAGTATTCTGGCACACACGGTTCCTATGATAGACTTGGAAGCAGACAAACCAATTTCAAGCAAATAACAAGCCAATGCTATTAAATAATAAACATGTTGTTGAAGCCAGTCATTCTGTCCTTACTAGTTCAAATGTTCTTCCTTAATGACAGGGCGTGGAACCCAAATTGTACTGAAGAATATCATTTAGCACCAGTGATGAATAATGAAAATTAAGACTGGAGCTGTAAAAGCAAATGGAAAAAAATGTGATGTAGGATCAGGTTTTCTATGTGCTGTTTGTTATGGAAAATATCTAGAAAGTGATTTTGTCTACAAAATGGGCAACATATATACTTCTACCAGAAAGACATAATAGAATAAAATAGCTCTAGACCAACAAGAACCACTGAGAAGGCCAGAATTTGGATTTTCAAGGAATTCAACCCTTCAATAAGTTCCTTTCTACAATTATTCTTGTTCAGAACGACTTCTTTTCCACAAGTCCATAGTATTAAAATGAATAATCACTTCAAAAGACTGTCACTTGCTTGCTGGTTATTAGATCCCCTCATGGATTGTATAGCACAAACACAGTAATTTCTGCCCAGCCTAGAGAAATGTAGTTTAGCATAGACCTAGGAACAGATGCTAAAGGCAAAACCAGCATACTGTTACATCAAGCAGTTAATATATCTGCTCATTTCCTTCCACTCCTTTTCTCACCTTGAGTGCATAACTTCTTTTAGAAAAGTACAACCAGGATCTACTCAATGTTCATATTTTTGTACTTTTAACAGAAAACAAAAGTTATAGCCATCTATGACACAGCTGCATAGAACAGAATGGAAGAAAGTTTCATCATATTGGGGGAGGCATGGGTGGAAAGGGAGGCAATAGACTTTCATTGCATTGTTCCGGACATGCAGGAAGAAAGACAAGATGCAAGGGATGTGGTTTATTTTGGCTGAAACTTTATTAACTCAACTCCTGTGGGAACTACCATCAATAACTTGTACAGTACAGGTCATCATTCTTTCCATAATCATTCCCACCTGCTGGAGAGCTGCAGTTGGCCTTCTTTCTCACATCACTCCTCCCCTCAAAAACCCTCACCTACGCAGCTGGTCACCAGCTCACTACTGACAACCATATCCCCTAAAAAATGGTAAAGGGGTTGAAAGAGTCAATTATCTCCTCTCTGTTACAGACTTTATAAATATCTACTCCTCCTCAGTTTCTTACCTTTCTGTAAGTCCTCCTGCAGTTTCAGTTTATCAGACATTCAGATCTTTATGGAACAAATACCTGTATTGCACATCTGCCTTACGCAGGAGATAGCAATTAGCTCAGATGATCTTCTCCACCCCTCTGCCCTGTTTCCCAGAGAGTTAATAGCTCACGTTTGCTACTAAGCATAAAGCTGTTATCAAATTCAGACTCAGTAAAATGTATTAAATAGAAATAAATGCCATTTATCCAGAATGCTGATTATCATGATGTTTAAGATTGCCATAAAAACATTTACTTAGACCAATATTTGAAAATGCCATCTTAAATAGCAAAGAAGGAGTTATTTCATACTGGTCAAAGAAAGTGAAAAGCAGAGCAGCGAGCAATCTAATTTCTGTGGATTTACATATGCATCGGGTGATCTGTTTACCTCACATTCCCAGCTTCATTCTTTACCTCTAAGAAGGGGAATGATATCAGCAAAGAGAGAGAAGTGAGGGCTTAAAATAAAAGGGACAATGTGTTTCACAAGAGCCAAGACTGTATGGAAGTGGGGATGAGCCTATTGATTATCAGCACACAATCAGTCTCTTTGAGTTGCTCACACGTGATGTTTATATGAAATGTGTGTCTGCACGTATACCTGCTCCCTGCCTTCCCTGGCAGTAAGATGGGCCCTATGGCTGCAAATCATGTGTGGAGGGATGAAGGATCAGCAAATGCTGCAAGAATTACACTCCCACCAAAAGTCTGTCCTTTAAGAAAATAGCGAATATACAATCAAAAGCATGCACAGAAAAGGTTTCCTGATCTAATGCCAGTCATTTATCAAGTAAAAGTGTCTGCAGAAAAAAACATCTGATATTCCAATGGTATGACCACTGCACCTTAAAAAGCAATCAGCCTATTTTTATTTCTGTTCCTCTAAGATTTTTTTTATTTGTTTTGGCAATTTCTATAAGTTATTAGCGAACATAGGAAATACTTTTCAGAATCTTTAGAGCAACAAATCTGTTTGGAGATACTTATATTTCTTAAGCCATTAAAATGCAGTTGTATGCAGTAGCTATGTTATCACTGCTGTGTCATTTTAGATAACTAATTATCACCCTTCTACAAACAACAGCTAATGCAGACCCGCTAACCTTACCCCCTTCTGAGCTGATTCTCTTGTCTCCTCTCTTATTGCTTCAGTAACTAAATTAAAATAATTAAAAGCTGTATCAGTTGTAGACATGATATAAGACTAGAAATGGGTCTATTCCCATTGACTGTATGCATGATGCTGGTTCTGGGAACACAAAATTAGGAGGACTTTGCACTTCTGTTTTGTTTGGGGTTTTTTTCCACACCCAATTAATAAGTAAAGTCAACTGCAAAAAGGAAAAATGTGTGTATCAAACTGGCTTTTATATTTTCTAAATTAATTTCCTTGAAAATGAAGCACATAATTGAAACAGAAATTATATATTTATTGCTCATAAAAATCTATCATGTGCAAGACATTGAATGTTGAACTACTTAGAGAAATTTACTCCTTTGCATTTTTCACAAGATGTTCAATTATGGGAACCAACGGATCTTTTCTGGAATCAAGGACATTTGTCTCTGTTCCCAGATGCAGAAGAATGGAAATATGGTATTCTGTCATTTTGCTGCACTTGGTCCAGGTCCATTCAATTTCTTTCCTAATGTTTTGGAAACATATAGACATGAAAACCAATGTCTGCCTGGCCCAGCAGGAGATAGTAAAATACTTCACAAACACCAGATGGGATTTTAACAGTATTTGTAAAATATAAAATGCTCAAAGCATTCTCTGCAAATGTAAAACTGAACATGTTTCTTCTCATTAAAAGCCTTTTTTTCACCTAGTGAATTCCTTCACATTTTCTGTTAGAAAGCTGACACTAACAGACCTCTGATGTTTAAAAGGAAACCCAAAAATCAACCTCTTCGGAAACTAATATTGATACATATGATAAAATACTTGTGTGATGTCACCAGTGTAAATCCTATGTAATCATTATAATGTGACTGCATGGTCTCAATGCTGGGAAAAAAACATAATAATATTTTTTGTTTCATTCTTCTATTAAATAATTAAGTCATTTGTGGATTTTAAGGTATTGTATTATGCTTGTGTTTCACTTTAAGTGTGAAAAAAAACCAGACTGCCTATCCATCAGCACACTGAAAGAAATTATAATGATTCCCTAGTCCTCCAGGATTTGGAATGCTGCTGAATGGAAAATCTTAAGAATTCTGCTTTTGCCACAAGATACAAAATTATTTAAACTGAAATTGTTTTGGAGACATGAGCCAGCTGCACCGAATTTCTTATATTAAAAAAAAATAGCATTTAAAATGTATGGAAATGAGTTATTTAAACAACTCTCTAATTCTCTATTTGATCAGTTTTCCTTTCAAAGCTTTAATCTCAAAATGTAAGATAGTAACAGCTGAAATAATACACTTTAAAAATGGAATTATGTATTTAGAAACAATTGAAAAAGAACATTTCATGTCAAAGTAATAGTTAAATTCAGAAACATTCTGAAATTTCAGGTGTTGCCCTGACAAGGGATGGACGGAATCAACAAAATCTTGAAAGTTTCCTGAGGAAGGAAAATAATATTAAACTGCATGAAACAATAAAGCTAATTTACATGCAATATAGTATAATTCTATAGGAGGAAACCCTTTCTCTACACAACCGGTCTTGTAGCCTACCTGTTCTCTTAAATCTAAACATTATTTGAACTAACTGAACATTTTAAAGTATATTGTATGGAAATATTCCCATTTCCCTCACTAAACATTTCTGCTTACAGGGTATCTGCATGCTCCCAAACAAAAGATACACAACTCATATAATTTGATAATCTTCTGCCTCCATCAGACAAAGCAGTTATTCCAAGGCTAGATTGGTAGCTAGCATTAATAGGCACAGGTGTGTTCCTTCATGACCCAGGAGCCCTGATCTCCTTGAGTTGGTAAACTGCAAAATCAAACTATGATTTCCTTCTGACAGCACTCTTGTGTTCCCAGTAGCACAGTCATCTGGTTTTAACAAAACGACACTCTCCTCAGCACACACTGCAGCTGAAGCAGGGGGAGTGACAGAGAGTGACTCCAGGGAGCCTGGAGTTCTTCCTTCTCACTTGCTGGCTCAATACTGTGATGCAAATGAAACAGTAGTACTGGCATTGCTTTGGAAGGGAGTGGTCAAGGCCTGACCACTAAGCGCAAACACGAGGTTGGCTTTGGATGTGGGAGGCATTCCAAACTCTTGCAACCCCACAGGACTCAAATAGAAGAGGGACCTCTTACCCACCGCTGGGGGACTCCTGCATGGGCCTAGGAGCAACTTCAAGGGCAAGCAGGGTCACGCTAAATGAATTTTAGGCAGCACCATATGTAGGTAATGGTAGAAAATAGCTTTTTTGGCTGCCTCTTCAGGAATTAAGTACCTCATTTCAATGCAGTTTCAGCAATCTTCAACTTCAGCTCAGGGAGCTAAGTGGTGGTAATGCAATGTAGCTTAGTTTAGAAAAATTTAATTCCAGAAATGCCTATTGCCATCTGAAGGTACTTAGAGTGCAGCAGTCTAGATATTTTTGCATCAGGTTTACCAGACTTTCTCAGCTGTGATTTATATTTATCATTTAATTTTAAAGAGGCGTCAAAGGAATTGTGGCTCCCTAGAATATGCCCCTTTTAGTTGTGACTCTTGGATGACTTTATGCACAAAAGTGCAGGGTGTCGACTGAAGTAAAGCCGCAAATGAGTTATGCGTGATCACCTTTAAATCAGAAAAGTATTAAATGTCCTTAAGTTTCCCCATCCTTTTGCATTGTATGCCAGATTTTCATAAAGTGAAGTCTGATAGCCATATATTTTATGAGCCTAACTTTTGCACCAGCAAGTACTGCAATTGCATCCTCAAACAAGGTTTATTTCAAGAAAATAGGTGGATATTTGGATGACTGAGGGACTAGCGAGCTCTTCCTGAATTCAGTGTGAACCTCTCCATCAACTTCAACGGGATTTATGTTAACCATAGAAACATATTTTTATTAAGAAATGAAAGATTCCTGTAGGCAGTTGCATAAAACAAACAGCAAAAGAATGGAGTAAGATATGTCATGATTTTTGAAAATTCCACACTGAAGGTCATCCAAGAAAGAATGATTTCAGGACAGCCAGTGCTGGTACAATCTTTTTGTTATGCTTTTTGTAAAGTTACTTGTTCTATTAGTTTAATAGCAGATATTACAATAGCTCCTGAGATGTTATGATTTATTAATTGATTATTTTTATTCTACTCTCCTGTGGTATAGTATTGCACTTCCTGAGGGTTTTATGTGAAGTGCAGTTTGTGCTTTTTGGTTAAGTATTTTTAAAACACTAACATTTTCAGGATAAAGAAAAGCCAAAATAAATTCTACTCATGAAAATTTTATTTTGATTAAGTAATGTATATGCATCGCCTACACGTTTGGCTGTATCCATTTACAGACAAAATCGGCCTTCATAGAAATATATGTGCAGAAACAAGGGACAAACTTTAAAAGTAAGAACAGTTCAGTAGAGAGCTTTTTACAAGGGTCCTATAATTTGAGTTACTCAGTTCCACATGTGGCACCCCCTTGAAACCTACAGCAAATGTGAGTGTACAGTCACAGAATAATACGGTCCTATATATAGGGTCCTTATAAATATATATACATATGGTCCCTACATATATTGGATCCTTCATGAGAAAGATATAAATGGTAACTGTCCTCAGGAAATTCACAGAATAAAATCTGTGTACTGAAATATTCCTCTGTAAAACTGTGGTCTTTCGTTATTTTTATTTCCCAGTGACCTCATAGATTTTGTATCAATTTTGTTCAGTTTTCAAGATAAAATGTGCTTGTGCTTCCTTTTGCAAATGCTAAACCTCCAAGTTAGGTTTGAAATGTAAAAGTCAAGACAGGTTTTCTCAAGTTTATACTCATCAGCATCACCAGTAAAAGATGTTCCGCAGCTGGAGCTCCTTTAGAAGTGCTACTGTGCAAGACTGACTATAAACCAAATAAACCCTACTAAATTTGTTGGCTCTCTAGATAGAGGAAAGTAGTTAAAATATACTGACAAGGGCTATGCCATCTTTGGAAGACCTGTTGGCACCATGTACTCCAGCTTCTCTCTGCAGGCTGCTCACACCTGACTGTGAGGGACAGGCTGCTTACTGAGGCCTGCCTGGTGGTGTTACCACTTTGTATTGGAGCCTGCACTGGCTTACTTTCTGTTTGATTTTATGCTTCAGGGATCCTTACTTTGTACTTGATCGCCTTCACGAACCCTGAAGAAGCTCATGACTGTACACCATGAGTCCTGTAGTCCTCTGGGTTACACAAGAGCTACTGTTTAGGAACTACACTCATCCCTAGAGTCAGCACAGTATCAGGCAAAGCTTGGCACACAGTTGAAGCAAACAACAGGAGGAAGAAAGTACTATTTTTAGTAAGCAGGTTCACTTTATTGACAGCAATTGTCCCCAGAGTTGCCTAAAAGGTTAGAAGTAGTCTCTGTACCTTAGTGGAAAATGTGAAGCCATATTTCCCCTCGCCTCCTTTCAAAATGACTATCTATGTGTTAGGTTTGATGCTGCAAGAAAAAAAAGTCAAATTAAGAGATTTTATCTTTCCCAGTTTCCTTTTGGTCATAGATCAAAACTGTCAATTATTTGTGGTAGTGTTGTAAATGTCTAGATTTTACTTTTCAAATAACACATCCTACCCACGCTCCACGTTATGGCTCCATCCATGTCTATTGCCTTAAACAACACTAGGTTCCCATTCCTGTCTTGCCTTTCTCATCCTAAAGAGAGTCTATGAGGCTGAATGAGTACTGAATTATATTGCTTTTAATGGACCCAAATGCTAACTGCTCTTTCTGCATTTCAAAATTTACATCTGGAAACAATAATAAAGCCACTTTTCCTATAAGTAACTCTATCCACGCTACTTACAACTTAAAGAACATTTTATTTGTCTTTCTATTTAAATAATTGGACATGGAGATCTCTCAGATGCTGCCTGATTCCCCTTGTCTTGGCTAAAGGGTGAAGCACACCCTTTCAACCTCCAAATGTGATCTTTCTGTCTCTTCTGAAGAAAAAAACCTCCCTTTGAAGTTACTGAGGCAAGCCAGTGGTGTTGGTTCATCCGCCTGCTTCCAGAAAACCTATTATTCATAAACTGGAACACCTACTTGATGACTATAAAGGCGTAAGCTACAGGCTGGGACTCAGTACATTTCAGCAGGCATTCTCCCATGTTTTTATTACAGCAGACAAACATAATGTGGAGAAGAAATTATTTTAAAAGAATTTGTGCTGTAAAGCAGATACATCTAATATAAAATGCAGTTAGGAAAAAATAGATTTCATAGAACATATGAATTTTAATGAACTGTGCATGCTTCTCCCAGGATCTTTTAGGTAGCATATGCAAGATGTTTTTTTCTTGCATTTTGTGATAGGTAGATTTTGAGAGTAGGGTAATGTATTCATTAAAATATGTATTCATATTTTTACGTCACTTCTTGAAAATCCAGGCATTCATATCAACAGTATAATCTGTTCTCCAGTATATTGAAAACATGCTAGAAAATAAAAAGCATGTATAAATCTAATGCCTTAAGCCATGCCCCTTTTTTGGTTTCAGAAAGCAATTTATTTGGCAATGGTCTTGATTGTTCAAGTGCATCTGTGCTGTGCAGTACTCTCTAATGCAGCCACTTGGCTATTCACATGACTTGAGATAGTCCAGCTTTGCATTTGTCCTGAAAGATGCATCATCTCTCTCATAGCCAGCTCAGGTATGTCAATATAGATAGGCAGAGGCATGTAAACACCCCTGTTCTGTGTAACGAAACAGCCCCTATGAGTCAAAATTTCCACTGACTTAAATGAAAATTAAAAAAATAGAGTATGTACTGAAAGATTGATCCCTTCAGCTATAGACTTAAGATAATACTGGAAGGGAATGAGTTCCTGAACTTACAGGTGGCTTAATATGAGCTGACCCCTCTACTGTCCATAGCTACATCCTAGCTCAAGTAATAGATTTTTTTTTGTGGCAGAGAAAAGTCTTGAAACCTCATCCCTCAAATCCTGACATTGTCAATCACATGTCTCAAAGCCAGAAGTTCTTAATGTGAGGATGCTTTCAAAGCAGGTTGTTTGCCTGCATAGAGTTTAGAATGGTAAATGGTGTCTACTTTAAGCGCCTTAATGACTTGAATACAAGCAAATTGTGCACAGCCATCTAATAAATATTATTTATATGGGGCGCTTTTAAAGTAATCACATAAAATCAGTGAGTTCTAAATATTTCCATTTTATTAAATTTGTATGTGCATCATACTATAGCTACACTCTGTTGTCCTGGCAATGTCTAAGTGACTGCTGAAACACTGATGCTTCACAAACCTGGAGGAATATTATTCTGTTTCTGTGTACTACAATAACCATGCTCATTTAAGTATCAAAAGGATAAAAAAGTTACAGATGTGATAGTATAATTAAAATATTTAAAATTAATGTGCATCACCCTACAAAGCAAATCTAAGAGCAATTGTGACTTCTCCATTGATAACATTTAGAAGGCGTTACAATAGAATCTGAAAAGAATGGCAATACCAGCTACACAACTTCCTTCACTCTTCTGAGAGGCTCAATTAGGGGCATATGCCAGTGCTACCATTAATTCCTTGGACTACATTGTAAGTTCAGCAGTTTCAGTAAGTATCACTGAAAACAAAACAACTTATAAAACATATGCCAACTTCAGAGACAATTCTTTTTGTAAAAAGAATCATATGAGGCATCTCAAGGTTATCCCTGTAGCTTCTGATTATGATTTTTTTCCTATTTCTTGAAAAGCTGTCTAGTGAATTAAGGGTATTTAGACCAGAGAGGATGAGTTGGGCACACAGTCTCTTCATCAGGACTATCATCATAGAACTACTAGGGTGGGTTTTAACCTTCCTTCTCATATTACTTACATTGTAGCTGGGTTTATCAATGCTAACATGCAACTAATTTGATCACCTTATTTCTTAAAGATTTCAGACTGTTCCTTCAGAAATGCCCTTTGTAGACTGGGCTTTAGTAATTAAAAGAAAAAAAGTCTCATAATTCTGGCACCAGCTTCGTAAAGGCAGTTTTCAAGAAGATTAGTAGAAAAAGCATAGTCCTTTTTTTTGACAGCTACTCTTAACTGGAATCACAACTTTTCATCTGACATGTTCATGGCAGGATGATAGGAACCTGTTGCGGCAAGTCGATATCACCACGTTTTCATGTATAGTTCAAACTCACCAGATAAAAAACAAATTCCATATCCACCCATAGCATAAAAACCTGAGAAAACCACACTGGACACTGGAGCAAAGGAAGGGAAGGAAATATTCACAAAGGCTTAGTTTAGCCTTCAGAGAACAGACTTGATAGGCTACTTTCATTATTGATAGAAGGAGATAACCTGTACTAGGTTGGGGGAATCCAGAATGTCTAGGTTATGGCTTCTGCTCTGAACGATCTTCTACAGAAGTCTCTCTCTCTTGGGAGTATTCTGTGTTCCCCTGTTTTCCCCTGGCACTCTAAACTTCTCTTTCATATAATCTATGTAATGCTGTTCAGTACTTTGGGAAGGATGGAGAGTTCACATTCATCCACTCTCTTTCCCGTGCAGTGAATGGTTATGTCAAGTAGCTCTGTCATAACTGTTGGTCACAACATGGAGGAGTTAAACATATTCCCTTACTTTCATATAGCCTGTGCAGCCTTTCCTCATTGTACGAGCATGTCAGACACTATCACCCAAGCCCTCAGTCTAAGATAGGAGTGTCAAACTCATTTTCACTGGGGCCCACATCAGCCGTCTCCTGCAGCGACACACGCTGCACACGTGACCAGCACTGGCAGGAGCGCAGGGGCAAGGAGCACTGCTCCCAGGTAGAAACAAGGTGCTGGACTGGATAATACAAGGTAGAGGATTTGGCTCACAGGGCTTGTGTTTGCCACCTGTGGTCTAAGAGATAATGTCCAGAATTCCTTTTGAAATGAGCTGTATGTGTTTTGTCACAACTTTATTAATAGCTATTACTTGGTACAGGGGGACATGAAGCCATTTTCCTTAATGCCTGAGGAGCTCCCTGATCTGAAGCCTTATACTCTGCACCTGTATCACACCTCTTCTCTTCCCTGCTGGTATGCAAAGCGTGAAAGCTCAGAAAGTGGATGCAGGCCCCTCTCTTTACACAGGCAGAATTCCATTTTCTGCTGTGGGATATAGAAGGCCTTTCAAGATGAACATGGAGTAAAAGGCTGTATTATACAAACTCTTTTTCTGAAGTTTAACCTTTCTCTCACATTTATGACAGAAACATAGAACAAAGTATGGAAGGAACACTCAGAGGTTATCTGGTTCAACCTCCAGCTCAACGACCAACTTCAGATCAGGTTGATCGAGACCTTACCCAGTTGATATGCAAAAGGAAATCAAAAGATCCTGAAACAAAGTATGCCCCAGAGTCTGGGAATGGCTAAAAGGAAGCAAGAGATGGAATATGAAGTGTTCCATTGAGTTTTACACAGGACTTAGTATTGGTTAGACCACATCCTCACTTCTCCACTCCCTCCATCTCTTTTATTATCTGAAATCACAAAGAGTAAAAGCTTGTTTATGCCTAGTATTTTCTTTTTTGATCTGTTTGATGCTTTTTCTCCATAACAATACTATCACTTCAGAAAATCTGTGCATTTCAAACATAAAGTTTACATTGCTGTGCATTTTAAAGACAAGATTTACTCTATTTTATTAGCGAGTTTTTTATATTTCTGCCTCAAAATGTAATTGCTTAAAATAAACTGCAACTCGTGCCTTCTCAATTGCCTTCTCTGGGGCGCCTGCTGACTGTCCTGGGACCGGCTCAGAGCAACACTTGCTGCCAGCAGAGGGAGCCCATGCTTTTAGCTAAGTGGTCTCTTAGAGAGACCGATGCGCGACACAAAACGGCAACTTCTTCACAGATCAACTTGCAGATACGGTTGGAATCTTTTAATTAACCCTTGGCCTGATAAGCCTTTTTTGTTTGTCACTACTTTTTCAAAAGTCAAAGTATTGTCTTCATCTACTGCTTCATCTTCTTCAGTCCAAACACTGCTGTCAGCTCCAGCCTTAGAATCACTTACTTTTTCCATATGAAAAGTCCCCAAAAAGTTGTGCAATGTACAAGACATACATTTATAATATACACCTGTGGGGTTTCCAAAGAGTAGTTTGTCCTTTCAATGTCTTACTAAAATCTATTGTTTGGGTTAGTTTTTATTATTTTAAACAGCTCCATCGGAACTCCTGTTAATTACTCTTTATGTGAAAACATTAATAAAAGGTATCATTTTTTTCATGCATTCTAAGTAAGTTTTTACAGAAATTTCTCTGAACATTTGGAATTCACCTGAATGCAATTGTAAACTTGTTGGGTTTTACTCTGGCAAGACACTGAGACAAAAACGGGAAGAGCAGCCTTGCATGCAAAATGTAATGGAACTACCAAAAGAGCCTCTCTTATTTGGACAGACCATAATAAATAATAAGCTGCATTTGTGCAACATTTATGTACCTGATAATATCAATTCACAGCAATAGTACGAGTTGAAATAACTTAGTCCCACAAGATTACTCTGACCTTCTGCACCTTAAAATAATTTAATGATCAAATTAATGTTCAATTTGATGTTGTCTCTCAGGTACGCATTCCCAAGAAATATAAACTAAGAAATCATAGTGCATGGAAAAAGGTTCTCTGGAAAAATATAGTGAGAAAAGCTTTGCCCATATACTGCTGGACAACTGTAAAACTGGAGGAAATTCTAAATATTAAAGCTCAAAAGTACCATAAGTAAATTTCTTTGATCACCACAGTAAATCTGAATTTAGGATTTCAAAAGAGCTTACTTAGTGTAACTTTTCAAGCTATTTTGAAGTTGTTCGCTATTTGTAATTAAGTTATCCAAAGTTAGGACAACAAAAACTACCAGTGCCTGAAAAGTAGCAGTTGCACTTTGAAAATGTCATTCTGAAGACTTCTGGGCGCAAATGAGCATTACTAAAAAGTAGCATCTGATTTGACAGATTCACCTCTGAATAATATGTCCTTTCCTAAAAAGAGTTGAACACAATGCTAATGTATACATACAAACATACAACATGATGCATAATCTGACAATCTATCCTAAAACTCTGACACTCTATGAAAGGGGCATATTTTGCCCGCTACTACAAACTGGTCATGCTGCTTCTTGTTGAGAGAACAGAAGTCTGAAGCTAAATAAGAAGACAATGGAAATCTGCATAGCCACCCATGAGCAATATAGCATCCCTTATGAAGTCTTCCTCTCTCCCTAGATCATTTAAATTGTGACTTCTTTCCATAATAACATTTTCTAAAATTCTGCGTTAATCATTATTGCCCTTAATATTAAGCACATTAAGGGTATATTCATTCTACAGATGAAGATGTGTTCCCTGAAAAGGAAAATCTATAAAGGAAATGAAAGTTAGAAGAGGATAAATACATTGCTTTTGACTTGGTGCTTTTGAAAATCATTCCAAGTGGTCAAATGTAAAAGTAATTATTTTTCAGTACAATACAGTGCTTTCTCCTTTTGGCATTTTCTCTCTCTTCATATATTTTAAATTCCATCTGGTTTTACCATAGTTCACACAAATAGTTCAGAGAAAAATTAAACTTCACCAAATGCTGCTTACTGCACCACTGCTGCTTCTGACAGGTTCCAAGTGGCATTAGACTAAAATGCATTGATTTAGTTTCAGTCTTCTGTTTCACCTATCTCAGGGGCTCATATGTTGAGCCAAATGCGGACCAAAAACTGTACAGAAACAAAATATGTGAAGCCTGGGCTTTTCATGTTAGTCCTTGGTTGCCAAAGTTTTCTCTTTCCTGCATATAACTTCTCAGGGCTCAGTACTACTATAGCAGCAACTATAATCATGATCAATGCAAGGATACTTTTGCATAGCAACCTTGATTTAACTATCCATAAAGACATAAAATAATTAATATAGGTGCTTTGAACCACCTTCTGGAGGAATCTATTACTCTTAATCAGCTTCAGAGATATGCCTGGAAGATTAAATTTGGGTGGTATGAACACTCTCACGTCACCTCCTACTGTCTCCATTAATTACTAAAGAAAAGTAGCCAAACCCTCAGAGGCCTGAATTATTAACAGAAATAAATATTTTGGCTTCTGGGAAACTTATTTTGTATAGCTGAGAATCTTGCCTTTTCTTATCTGTCCGATCTGCCTTTACTAGAATGAAATGAACCTTACCTGGATTCACAAAAGTTCAATAGATCTGAACCAGGTCTATAAATTGTAAATTTGAACTTCTTTCAGACACACTTAAAAAAGAAAGTCCTACAGCAACCATGCTTTTGGAATTTTCAATACTATTGATGGCAGTTGGAAGGATATTCAAACCATCCAACACGGAAGACTGTATTAGCCTTGTAAGAGGCTCTACGGTTCCCTGTGTGATCTCAACGGACAGAGATAATTCTCCGAGCTTGAAGCCGGGGGCAAACCAGTGTCTTCTGCAGGTTCTACATCTTTGTCTTCAGTGATGGCAGATGAAGCTAAACAATGCAACAGCCCACTTGCTACTTTTGTAACGATGATACGTTTTATGGGTCTATGCTGACACTCTGTTAAGGTGAGATTTATAAATATAAAACGCTTTCAAGTAAGCAATTGCCTCAAAGGCAAAAATAAACGTGCCTGCCTTGAAGTCAGCTAACTAGTCTTGCCAAGGAACAGAAGAGCAACCCAATGCATGTTACAAACATGTTATATAAGGCCCTGATTCTGACAATTCAGGCCAGAAATATATCTCTATACCTTTCAAAAAAATTTAATGCAAATACATAGCAATTCACAGACTGTTAACACTATCAGGTGTAGTGTTTGCAGAAGAAACAACATCAGAGTTTCATATTTCAGCTGGCAGAATTTATTGCAGGTATGAAGATTTCTTGCTACCTTCTCTTGCAAGTATTTTTGTGGGCCACTTTCACTCCTGTTCTCTGTACAAACTTTCCTGTCATTCCCCTGCTCTAAATCTCCTATTAGTTCTGAGTACCCCCATTTTTTTCAAACACAAGGGCTCTTCCATCCACACACACTCATCTTCCTACAAACATCTATGTTGCAATCATTCTTTGCTCCATGCCCCCCCGCATAAGGCTCTTTCTAGCTTCAACTGCAGACACACAATCTGACTTTTCCCTCCTGTTGGTTGCTCTGTCCAAATTCTCAAACAGTTCCCTTCCTACCCCTACAGCAGGGGCCCTGCATGATTGCCAGCCATGCAGAAGCAGCATTTCTTGTACATCCACGTAAGCATTCTACATGACCTGTATCACTGGCAGGTTCTAATGAAGGTTTGCATCTGTGTTGAAGGGCACAGACCTACATTTTGCTCATTCCCTCCCTTCATGTCATTTTGTACTACTGCAGATGGGACTGCATCAACTGCAAAGAAACAACAAAAGTGAGTAACTTATCCTGCCAGTTTATCACCATGGTACAAAGTGAGGATGAACCATGTGAGTCACAGAAACATGGACAGTTCAACATTGGACTCGATGATCTCAAAGGTCTTTTCCAACCAGAAGATTATATGATTCTGTGATCTGTTCTGATTAAGTATGTACAGAAAAAGGTTGTTGATTAATCTGCACTGGGCAATATGCAAATAGTTTTTAAAAAAGGATTGAAAAATGAATTTCTATGAGGAATTTTGTGTTTAATTTTTCCAAAGTCCTAGTCAAGAATAGAAAAAGCACAGCTATCACAATGATAGAGATCCTTGAACTCTTCTGGTCTTACAAATGAAAAATTCTTGAGTTCCCTCTCTGCGGAAAAATCTGTGAGCTTTTTCTGTGCTCACACCTCAGAAGCCAAATACACAGAGACAGAGATAAAAATACAGACCTCTCCCCTCTTCCAGAGGAAAATGTACAGAAAAACAAGGCATTACACCACATCTAAAGCCTTTCGACAATTTGTCACAATTAGGTGCTTCTTTCTTAGATACATTTCTTCCTTTTGCATGGCAGTCGATCCCAAAATGACTAAAACTATTACAACCACCACAGAAGAGGAAAAAAAAAGGGAAAAAAGAAATTATTGTGATCTCCTTCAAACAACTACAAAACAATGTAATCGCTCATTATACAGTATCATACAAATGCACTTCAAAACCACAGGCACCCCAGGGTGTTTGCCACACAGACACAGTGAGAGAAGGAGGGATGAAAAGAATTGCACAGAATTTCTATATGTGCTGCTAAATTAGGAAATTACTCTATGCATGCACATGGTATGTATCAACTCTTGCCTTTTACCCAGAGAAGAATGCAGATCACCACAGCACGTAGAGGATAGAGAAATACATTATGCCTCTCCACATGCACACATATTCAAAGGTTTTATGTTTTACAAGTGTTAAGGAAAAAAAAAGCAGCAACATTCTATGAACTGGAGTTAACTTCCTCACAGATGTGGTGCTATTGACTTTCCATGGGAGTGCTGAACTTTTGTTGCATTAAGTGGGCCCTCCCTCAAAGTTCCACTGGCAAGCAGCACAGAATGCAGCACGCTCTGGACTTGGACTTAGTAATGTGCTGTAATGCACAGTAATGTATTTTAAATGTTTGCCTTTGACACCTGCTGTTATATGGAACAAGTGGCTATTGATTACTTTGGTAGGTGAGAAAGTAGAGTCCCAGGACTCTGCAATTCAGGAAACAGTTGTAGCTATTCATCCATTACAACATATCCTTCCAAACTTCACATTCTTCTTTCAGTCTTCTCTGAGAAATATTTTAGCCCACTTGCATTTTTGTTCAAACCTGTTTGTTTTTCTGTGGACAAATGAGTTCAGAGATGTGTTGCAATAATTCACTGATTATTAGAAGGCACAGTTAAGACCACAGTATAAACACCTGACTAGAGCAAGGCTACAGGCAATTTGACCCGTCTTGCTGCCACAATCCCATGTCTCACTGTTCATAAGAAATTGTATCATAGCTGTTAATATGATTCTCTAGGGCTACAAGTGAGAGAAGCTTTGAAAGGGCAGTTGGATATAGCTTGAGGAAAAAAAAACTAATAAACCAAAAAGAGAACTCTGGTCTGTCTTCAAATATTAGTTGTTCTGATAAAAGGCATTACTCCTTATCTAATGCCTTACCGTTCTTCCTCTACCTTTATACATAGTTTAAATGTTCTTCTCTTTATTCTTCTGGCTTTACATGAGACATACAAGGATACGGTAACAGACCGGATAAATCTTAAGAGTTAAGAAGCATCATTTAAAGCATTGTTTAAAGCACATAGTTCTCATATTGGTGAAATATCCACTTAATGCTTTTGTAACCTGGCTGTAATTCCCCAAATGATGTCATATCCACCTCAACTCAAAATAATAGAAGGTTCTCTTCATATAGCTTATTTACACACCTTCACTGTAATATACAGATTTTATTTCCTAAACAGAGACTACTGTAATGATCAGCTTTCATTCCTTCCAAACGAACATCCAGTAAATCCCCATTCTATGTATTTACATTTTTTCCTTGGTTCTTTTCCCAAATGCCTAGCTATTAAAATGTACCTAGGTAATTCTAACTTTTCGACTAATGTTGCATGCTTTACTATCAGATATTTTCAGACTACAAACAACGTTCTTGTCACCATTTCCTACAAAATTATATGGATACATCGACTGTCACTGAATGAATTGTAACCGTAATAATAAATCTGTTTTTCTGGTTTTGCCCCTCTTCCCACCAGTAACTTGAATACTGAAGAATATTTCACGTGAACCCAAGTACTAATATGTCAAATTTTCATCTTGGTCCTGTCTTCACAGTAACTATGGTACCTTTGAGAGAAGAGTGTAGCTAGGTGGCAGTGTGCTGAACAGAAGAATCAACGTCAAAAGACCATTTCTAAAGAGGCATGACACAGTATGCCTTAAAATAGCATGAAAACGTGGACAAAACTAAGTTGATGTCATATAATCCATAATATCATTGTGACTGACCGTGTGTAGCCATATGGTAATTTGGGCCAGGGTAATTTAAACTCCTGTGTTTCTTCCCGGTTCTAGGAATTACTCTTCCTTGATCATCCCACATTTCAGGTACCAGCATTTATCACCATGTGAAATACAAATGGTGCTGTCCGCCTTGATCTGAAGAACACTACATGCCTTAATGAAGTGATGTAAACACGTGTTAGCTTAAGATTCTCAATGAAACATGATAGACACATGATGCAAATGAATGTGAACATATGAGTAAACATGGAATCAAAAGAACACAGTATATAAACAGACTTCTGCTGTATGTATAAAAACCTTATATAGTGACAAACCTTAAAAGACATACATCATTCTTCAGGTCTAGCTGGAATAAAAGGACAGATCAGGTGTCCTGCAAAGAGAAAAGGATGCTTCTGCACAGACCAACTGGGCAGTTGCAGTACTGCTCTACAGCAGTACAGCCTAAGGGCTAGTGGAGCTTCACACGGGCCAGATGAACTCTTTCAGTGTAATGACTTCAACAAATCCAATGAAGAATTTCTTCTCCCAATGAGCAAAAAAAGAAACCCCATCCTGCACAAGAGTTTTATTTTCTTCACAGCCTTATCACATGGCTATACTGGTTCTAAGAACTTGCCCTTCATCCACAAACACAAAAGGGAAGGGAAAACCAAGATACATTCAGCTGTAAACTTGTCCTTTGCTGCCATGCTTTTCACTTTGATGCTGTATTGGACTTGCCTTAATATTAAAGCACTTAGCTGCTAACTTTTCTAGTGAAGGGTCTGTTAACATTTCTGCTTTAAACTCCATTTTGGCTAGGACAGTTGATCGTTTCAGGATTCAGCATGAATTTCCACTGTTAAACACTTAGCTGCACTCTTTTAAAATCAATTAATCCAGTTTAAGCTTACAAAACAGAAAGAGCCACAAAGATTTTGGATAGGAAATTTTCCTTTTACAGTCCTATATCTTAAAATGAGATTTTGCGTAAAGTCTAAAATCTGTCACACTGTAAAGATCTAAAAGATGCATGTTAAATATATTCCTGCTGTGTATTTTTTGACATATGAACTAGTATGCTTTTTGTGTACTACTAATATGTAACACAACATATCATTTTGTTTATCCGTCTGTTACATTCCATAAAGATATCTTTTATACTGATAAACCTTAGGCTGGAGTGTAGTCACATTATATGCCACCTTCAGTAGACAGATATTTTTGCCTGAATGTCAGTAAGACAGGAAAGGATTCAAGAGAGCACTCTACTGAGGTCCCTATGGGGTTTTTTTTAATACTTGAAAGTCGAAGACCACTGATGGCTGTACCATGGATGCCACTCCAAGTCACCAGAACATTATGCTGAGATGTCTGAACCTGCAGGAAATGTTACAGTCCCAATGATCTTTTGAAACAGTAACAGCACCTCCCAGGGGTGTTACCAAACTGACAGATTTTTTTTCCTTTCTCTTTATGGAGAACCAGAGACCTGTGGGAAACATGAAAAGGAAATAATCGTACAGCCTAATTTAAATGTACAAAGGTAGGCATTATACATATCCATTCCTATCTTTTACTCCTTTTTTTAATCTTCAATCTACTCTTCTTTCAAAAAAACCTTCAGTAAAGTTGAACAGAAGTACATTAAATATTTAAAAGAAATTCACTAGCTGAACAAATGTATTCATGTAAAATAAGCAACATTCAAAAGAAGATTTTTATAGTTAAGCCCTCACTACTAACTAGTCTATGTCTGCCTAACTTCAGATACCTTGTGCAAGCTAATAAATCCTCAACAGAAAATGAGCAAACAGTATACACTTTGCTTTCTAGAACAAACAAAATATGTGTACAATAGCCTCAGGGTATATAAACAATATTTCACTACAGTTATGAAAAATATTTACTTATTTGTTAACTACAACTATTCTGATGTCTTTTGGTACTACACATTAAAGACTCTAATATGATGCAGTACAAAAGTCTAATAGAAAATATTTCACCCTAGTAGAAAGCAAAGTATTAACAGTTTATCAAACCATTAGCATGTACAAATTCAGCACAGTGTCCAACTTCTTAAAATCCATGAAATTCAGTTAGTAATGCAGTATCTGAAGTATCAGTGTTACTAGACAAGGGTAGGAAACAGGCAGACATCTGGGGGAACAGGTCTCCTGGACAGATATTGTGGTACATAATGAAAACTCCACTTCCTACAGATTTTTTCTCCTCAGTCATTTCTTCCAGACAATCTATGCTTTCAAACATTTTTATTAGCTTAGGATAAGATGATGCTCAGGGAAAAGCTTCCCAGCATCCCCATAGGCCTAGATTTACAAAACATTCTAGGGTGTTCAACCAGCCAGCCAGCAGATTCCTTTTTCATTACTTCAAATAAAGCACTTGAGCTTCAGTACAAGATCTTTCTGCACCTCAGATTACATCAAATAATGGTCTACAGGTGGAAACATGGATTATAAATTGGGTAGAATATAAAAGCATGTATTTTGCTGGCCCTTTCATTAGGCTCTCATTTCAGACTTAATTGTAGATTCAAAGACGGTGTAGCAGAACACCTTTAACTAATAATCTCCAAGGCAAACCAAGTTGCCTGACCAACAATTCAGTCACCAGTCTAAACAGGAATTGGGCTGAGACTTGGTTATTAAACCAGTAGATAATCTCAAGTCTGGAGCTTGTGGTCAACTTTGTTCACACCAAAAATTGATTTTGAAGGGGGGGAAAAAAAGGGTTTAAAAAAAATTGCCATCCTCACTTTCCCTCCCAAGTGGCTTTGGTTTACTCAAGCACAGAAGAGTAGTACAAAGGCTGCTTTCCACACAACCTGAGGAGTGGAAACTGCTGGCAAGAAGCTGGGTGAGGGACAGCTCAAGAGCTTTTTGCTGCAGCCTTGCTGCAAAGTCAGATTCCCTTAGCAGCTGCTCTCCTTTAGAAAACTGCTGCCCATTGGCAAAGGCTGCAATATAACAAGTGGGACGGAGGGAAGCGAGTGGATCCCCATCTCTGAACAGGACCATCTCTCAGTCAGCAGTGGGCTTCCTGACCATGGAAAGCGAGTTTCCCGACCATGACCTGGTTTAGACCTCCCTTCCAGCCCACAGGAGCACCCAAGCCCTTGTCCCACCATCCCAAAGACGCACACACAGAGGCACAAAAAATACCAGCAAATATGATTTCCCTTTGAACGGTGTCTGGAAAACATCATTTGAAAAAACACTTGCTATCAAGAAAACATGCTATCAGAGGGACATTCTGTCTAACTCTCAAAAAATACTAATTCTACAGAAAACTAATTCTACTTCAGAATATTCCACTTTTCATAACAGCACTACTTCTTGTATCAAAACGGCCCCAGGACCAAACCCTCACCTCCCCGCTGCCCAGCTGTCTGTTCTTCCAGAGAAGTCCACTTCTCCTGCCGGGACACCACCGCCCTGGGGCGAGTCCCGAGGCGCTGCAGCGGTGGGACCGGAGGCGGGCAGGGAGGCGGGCGGGGAGGCGGGGGAGCCTCCCCCCACCCATCTCCTCCCGCCTCCCCGCACGGCGGCGCGGGCACGGCCCTTCGTTCTGCGGCGGGCAAGGCTGGGGCGGCGTCAGCGGGCGCGCAGAGCCGGCTGCAGGGCTTTAAAGCAGCGTGTAAGCTGAGATGCTACCGCAGACAGCGGCGCAGCGCCGGCCGCAGCAGCTCGCTGAGCCCAGCTGGGCGTCCTCCTTTCGCCGCGCCGCGGGGCATGAGAGCGGCCACCTCGCGGCCCTAGGTGCCCCCCGGGTCCCATGGCGATGTCCCGCACCTTCCTCTTCCTCCTCCTCGTGTGCCTGCGGCGGGGGGCGCGGGGCGGCGGGCAGCGCTGCCCGGCTCCGTGCCGCTGCGAGCAGGAGGGGATGCTCATCCGCGCCGACTGCTCCGACCTGGGGCTCACGGCCGTACCCGCCAACCTCAGCGTCTTCACCTCCTACCTGTAAGTGCGGGCACCTTCTCCCGCGGGAGGGAGAGCACCGGGACGGAGAGAGGGCAACGGCGGGGACAAGAAGTGCGGGGGATGGAGTTGGGGTGTCGGTGCGTTTTCTCGCTGCTGTTGTGTGGAGGAAAACCAGCCCGACTTCAAATAAGTTTCTGATCGCTTTTTAATCAGCGGGAGGGTTGTAAAAAGCGTTTGTAGGTATCTCTCTATCTCGGTACCCTGGCTGTGTGATGTGCCGTGCGTGTTATTAAACGCGATTGCAACAGCAGAAAAGCCCGATTAGATCCGCAGGGACGTTATCTTCACCTTTGGTTGCCGGGACAGCGCTTTGAACTGCGGCTGCTGCTGATTTAATCTTTAACAAATCTCCCCCCTCGGAATGAGAGAAAGCAATAAATACAAGCGAACTCCCCGGAGGCGGGCGGCGCTCGGGGATGGGTACAGGTGCCAGTGCCCGGGGACGGAGCCCCCGACCCCGTCGGAGCTGCCCCTGTTCTACCCCAAAGCATCCATCGCATGACATCCCGTGCGAGTAAACTCCTCCGCATCCCGGGAGCACTGAATTCCAGAGGTCTGGGACCGCCAGAGCAACGAAGCTTTGTGTTAACAAAAGGACACCCAAAATTAAGGGCAAACTTCTTTGTTTCCTTCTTTTTGGCAGAGTGCATCATATAGCCTCTCTTGGATTTGTGTGTTGGAAGTGTTGATGCACTAAAAGTGTTGGTTTAGTGCCCTCCTTACTGATTTCATACAATTCTTTATGGTTGCACATTCAGTAGCTTGTTAATGTAATCCTTATCCTCTATATCCAGCATACAGGATGTCAGTTTATGGATGTGTTTGTCCATCTGTGTATTTTGATGTGCTGTTGACATTGTGGCTGTTATGGTTACTGTAAAGACGCTTTCACAGTATTGTATGTTTGGGGCACTGAAACGATAATTCTGAACTCACTTCTCTGTTCATACTATACTTCAAAGAATGCACAACATATGTTGCATCTGAGAAAGTAGATGAAACTAAACTAGAAACAGCCTTTCTAAGAGAAATATACACAAGGCAAGGTAGAAATGAAGCGCAACCAATAAAATCAAGTACTAAGTGTGTGATAGGAGAGAGCTTAGTTAATGAAAATAGCATTAGTGTAGAAGGAGCATGTGCAGTTGAAAGACTCTTCTAAATGTTATGTGTGTAAGTACTGTTCTGAAATTTATCTTAATAAGATCAGGTTTTAGCTTATTTTATCACGATCATTGAAAAGTCAAAGCTATTAGTAATGTTAAGAGGCAGGAGTTAGCATTACTGAACATTTGCAGTAGAGCAGAACTTTGACTATATATAATAAAGATACAGTCTTTAAAATATACAAAAGTAGCAGGGCAAGATTTTGGGCATACTCAAGACACTGGTTTCGGGTGTTTTCGAAAGTCATCAGCAGAAAGACATGATGAAGATGTAAAGGCGTACTTAAGCTATGCATACCCTGTGTCAAGGCATAGATGCCCTAAAGTCACGTTGCTTGGAGGAACACTACAAACGAAAAACCTTTCGAGAACTCACTGTTTGACTGTTTTATGAAGAAAAAGAGAACATAAATGCGCATGATGATGTCAAAATACCACTGCTGTGGTATTCTGCTGTTGAAAAGATATATAACTCCAGTAACCTGCTGCTCCACAGGATTGTGGTCTAGTCTGCTCTTTTGCTTTTAAGTCCTCCTGTCCTTCAGCAGGAAAATGTCTTTCTCCAGTCAAGAATTCTTTACTGCTTAGTAGCGTACACCTTGCAGTAACAAAAACACTTTGGGACAGGCAGACTTTTAAATTACCAAAGCTGCACGCAAGCAGTGACTATAATATTATAAAAGACTAGTTTATATCCATCGGTAGCTACACTTACCCTTTTCCAAATTTACCAGGCTGTTATCCTTGGATTGATTAATTATTGCCTAATTATGTAGAGTTGTAGCTCCTGCCTGCTTCCTTAAAGAACTGTCAAGTCTCATTTTCTGTAGATGGCTAAGCAATGGCAAATTTTGAAGTATGCCTGCTTGTTACAGAAATGTTTGCCTCCCTGAGCTTAGTAGTGGCCAATCAGATGCTCCTTGATTTCTATTTTTTCTGTTTTTTTCCCCAGAAGAACAGAAGTGTATTTTTGTGCTGTGACAATTTTTACTTTAGATCAAAGCAGCAGATTAAAGCTGTGTACTCAACTCTTTTTCCAGAAAAAAACACTATCTTCTTTAGTGGATTCTGTTCTTGCACAGTAGAAGTATCTGGCCAAAAATGGTCTATGGCACTACCTTGTGTTAAGTTTGGGCTTTTAAAGTTTTTTTCTAAATTTTCATAATTTTTCTTATCTGCACACTTGCATAGAAAAAAAAGGATAAATGTGTTCTTGGTGTGAACTGGAAGTTGTGTGCGAAGCTGAAATGCCACCATTGATGTTTGGTTTATGTTTGGACAAATGTGTGCAGAGCATGACATATTATGTGGACTTAATTTCGTGTGATTTTTATGATGGTGCTCTTACAATAGAACTAAATGTAGCCTCCAGATGGACCTGCTAAACACTTCTGCATTCTTGTATATATTCCCAGACTGCAATTCTTGCCTCCCATCAAAAAATAAATTATTTATGGTTATGGGTCTGCTGCCATGAACTCTTATAAGAGCAGACAAGGAGAATCCAGGAGTTTTTTTCCATTCCTTTTTATTCATTTACTTTTAGATTAAATGAGGTACTCAGTGTATTTAATGCAATTCCTGTTGATGTAAATGTGAATTCCGTGTGCTCATGAAGGGTAGCACTGAGTCTGTTTCAAATTAAGAACATGTCACTTTCCTATCAGTACACAGTGAAAAGAAGAAACCAGGATCTGCAGGTCTTTTGCATGTGGGACCCTCATTAATTCTCAAACCAAGCCTGTGAGTTAGTGAAATATTGTTGCCATTTACTATGATGTGGAAAACTGAGGCAAAGAAGGGCTTGCTCAAAGGTAGAGGTAAAGTTTATGACAAAGCCAGTAATTAAAGCCAGAACGCCTGATCCTAACTCCATTCTTCAGCCACAAGCTCACCCTGTTTCTCCTAAATAATTACTCATTTAAAATACTGTAAAATCCGGCTACTTCTGTTCAAGAATATTTAGTATGATGAGTATAAAAAAATTCTGGTTTCATATCTTATGTGTTGACAAGACGGAAGACAGCTCTTAGAGATGTTGAGGATCTCTGTTATATGTGCAGAGAATAGCACAGAAAATGGCTTATAAATGCCAGGACTGTCTAACAGTTCAGATGTGGTGTTCTTTGTGATCCAAAACTTTCAATTACAAACTTAGTGGTATATTCTATGTCAAAAATTAAGTGGAATATTTTCAGGATGTTGCTATCTTAGATTGACATGGGCATGCATGCATACATATATAAATATTGCAGCATATGGTTTGTTTCCTTTTCCATTATAGTTTACTTAATGAGTTATTTTGGAATGGATACGTGTTATTTGTAATAAAGTCTTTCATTTTTATTATAACGTAAGTATGGTAAATATGCATAGTAACACTTGGGAAAATCTGATTAGTTTAAATTTTAATTCTTCATAGAATAATTTATTAAGAAAAAATTATTTTTCAAAACTATGATAACATTAATAGGATCGCAGTAAAATATATAAAGAAGAAATCAATCAATTTATGTTATACAGTTGCTAACGTATTCAAATAAATCTTGGCCTTCTGCTTTATTCATCACCATAATATTGAATTTGATGATAAATATTCCCGTAGAGCACAGTCAAAACACTATAGGGTATCTGAAGGTATTTAAAACTACTAAACAGAAAAATAAAATGACAAAGAATTTGGGAGGAAAAAAATTATTTACTTTTTGAAGGTTAAAAAGTATATTCACAGAAATTAGCTACACTTCTGAAATAAGAAGAATAGTTGTTTCTGTGTCAGGAATACCCAAAAACATTAAGACCAACGCTTTGAGGTAAATTTGCATTTTTTTAGTTATTCTGATCTCATAGTGCAAACTCAAGTCATGTCTGTGTCTTCATCTAAGATGTCTTGGGAATGACCATAGTTTTTCAGAGAGATCAAACAGCAGGTATTTTTTTACGATGAAGAAGGCTTTAAAAAGTTTCCTATGACTTCCAAATCCTTGGACAAGATTTAGGTGTTAGGTAGTTAGTAAAATGCCTACCTTTTCAGAGAAAGTACTTCTTTACAGAGATGCAAACTTTATAAACAAGTTTTGCGCCTTTCTAATTTAAATAAAGTAAACAATTACTGTATGGTTTCAGTTAAAAATCTGAGTCTTGTCCCAGTTGAGGTTAAAGGAGAATCTAGGTTCTGGATTTAGACTTTAGTGTTATTCCCCCTTTTGAAAAGAAAATGGAGCATTTCCTCTCTACTTATGGCAACAGTGGCTATGCAGAGGTAAAATGAAAGTGATAAATTAGAGGTACATATAAAAACTGAGGAGCTAACAAACTGAAGTTTGTGTTTACCAGTTTTCACGGGATTTGCTTGAAATTTCAAAATAATGTATTAACTCAAAGTTAGTTTCTTTGTGAAAAATTTGGATTAAAAGCGTATTTAAGAAGAGAATGTCACTCTCTCCACTTGAGAATACAGTGGAGAGCTAAAAATAACTCTTTATACTGCTTCCTAAAGAGCCTTGTGCTACTCAGAAGGGGGGAAAAGGCACTCACACACTACCTCTCTCCTTTGTAGCATTTGCTCTGTGGAAACGCTGCATAAATTGTCAGGGAAGGAGGCTGTCTTTAGGCTGATAGAGTATAAGGAGCTGGCAGGATGAAGGCACCTTCAGTTTGGTTTGGTATCTGAAGTGCATAGGACAATTGGCCGGGCAGAGGGAGCCTGACTCCAGCTGAGAACGCGTGCACTGGGCTGACCTTCCCAGTCAGCATGCCAGTAGAGATTAGACTTTCCTCAAGTGCTCCCTTGTTAACCCAGTCTTTTCTCCAGTGCCATTTGTCTTACACATGCTTAAAATTGTAAGCAGTTTTGCAGCAGTCTAGATCACTGTTTTTTTTATTGTTTGTTGGCCAAGATAATATTTCATTTGCATGCACTGCTTTCTTAATTCTGTATTGGTTATTTAAATGGTCTTGATTAATACAATTTATGATACTTTCCCTGACTTCCTTCCTTGAACTGTTGGAAGATCTGATTCTTTTCCCAGTAAAAATCATGGTAAATAAGGTGTGGTTGCTTTGGCTCCAAGTAAACCGACTGATGGCAGAACATAGTGTGGTGTTTTTGACATACCAAAACAGCTTTAGATGTCAGTTAGAAGAAAATACCCTAACATCTTTAAAAATAATGGGAAGTGATCAAAGCATGCTTACTTCTCAGAGATTTAGCAATTCATGTGGCAAATCCTTATGCTACACGCTCTGTACTGTTTACTGAGAAGACCTGAGAAACTTCTGTACAATTTTTCTCATCAGATGTGAGAAATTTAATGCCTGGAGAATTATAAAATAAATAAATGTAGTTGTGGAGGAGCAGAGCCTGAAGTGATGTTACTGTTACTTGTTGAAGGAGTGTTATCCTCTTCTCTCTCTTGGAATCAAGGTTTAAATGAAAAATGCACAAAATTAAGGCAAGTAGCAGCTTTGACTATATGTGAGATGACCTCATGGTGCCTCTATTTTAGTCCCAAGAAGCATGTGTTTTTTCTAAAACCCTGGAAACAACAACCTGGAATATTTTAATCAGGGACCTTGGAAAGAATATTAAACCAGCAGCACCCTAGTGGAAGTACCATCCTGAAGTGTCTATTCCATTTAGCTAAAAGAAACCATAAGCTGTTCCTCAGAGAGGTGGGATCACTCAAGCTGAGACCACAAGCCAGCTAGTATTATACTAGGCACCAGCAATACCTGGAACTCCAAGTAGGAATGCAATCAGACAGCAGTGCAGATCCCCAGAAGCTGTTACAGTATGTTCCCAACTCGATAAGGCCTTTAGTAAGACGGAGAGTTCTATATCACCTTCCAGTTTTACTATTTTTGCTGTTTTACTACATTTTAGCAATGAGATTTGGGGTTGGGGGACAGTGGCCACAGCAGTAAGGTTCTTCTCAGAAAGGACAAGTTGTATTTTCATGGCTAGACACTATTGCAAAAAACCAATTGTTCTGAAGTGTAGTGTTATCCAACAGTGATTATTATAATAATCAGCCACTCCCAAATTAAGATTTTATTGGTAACAAATGGGCTCTTATAATGGGCTCAATTGTATGATTTGGCTCTGGTCCTGCAAATACGTATCCAGATACTTAACTTTAGTGTCAGGAATGGTTCCACTGAAATCACATGTGCAAATGTTTATTAAATCAGGCCTTGACTAATTCTAAAACAATTCTACCATTCCCCAAATATCAACTCATTTGTGTGGAATAGTTTTACTAAGGTGTTCTGGTGCACTGTCTCATTACACAACCTAAAGCAATATCTCTGTCATAAGACGTTGGAAAGCCTTTCAGAATTTTTCAAAATCTTATGTAAAATGAATATTTGGTCTAATCTGGAATGCACTTTCAATGGTATTAAGTTATGTAATTGCAATTAAGCAATTTTAAGGACATAGCATTGACAAAAATTTCTAAATCTTTTTCATTACTGTATAAAAAAAGTCTTTTTTTACAGGAGACGTGTGTACATAGATAGGCTTTGGGTAAATTGAACGAAGTACCTATCAGCTTAAAGCAGTACAAACCACTATAGCTCCTACCATGCAAAATCTTTCCTCTCTTTTGCAGACACTTGAATAAATGCTTGGTTCTTTTTACTGAGAGTAACCATGAATGTTACCAAACTTCAGCATTAAGTACTTAAGTAATGCAGAAGTATTTGCTGTTTTGGGACTTTATTTGTATAATGGTTGCATCTCAATGTAACCCTTTAAGTGTTATGATTTTTTTCTGCTTCTGTCATGCAACTTTTCCCATGGGAAGTGTACAATAACTTGGTGGTGGTATTTATGAAGGGGAGATAAGAAATGGAAAAGTAAAGCTGGTGTTTAGTCCTACTACTTCTCTACTTTCTTCAGTTTTTTTGCTGCTAGCTCCTTTACCAAACACTTCAGTTGGCTTTGCGTGATGATGGAATAGTTACAGCACTGGTATTACACAGAAATAAAACTTTCCAAGCCCTTGTTTCTGCAGCAGTAGGCATCTTATGATGCCAGTTGTACCATGTCTTCTGAACCCTGTGATAATATAAATGCTGGTCTAAGTGAATGAGAGAGCAGATGTGAGATGATGTCAGCATTAAGAGAAGCATAACTGCACTGATTTGGCATTCACTGAGTTGGTAAATGAGTCTCTGTGTACCCTGAGGCAAGAAGTAGGTCATAGCTGGCAAAGGAAGCAAGTAAGATAAGACAATGCTCTCCCTCACCCATCACTGAAAGTTACCAGTTCTGAACCACCTTGATGAGTAACTTGCCTTTGGGTCTTTTATCCCTGATCAGTTTGGCATAGAGGGTGCCTCAGAAATGAAATCTTTCTCATGTTGGTTTCAACCACAATGAGGTTGCAATTACGTCTGTGGTGGGGAGGAGACCAAGTTGTCCATTGTTCAGAAATTAGATTCATTCTTAGGAAGGCATAGAAACCAGAGTTCCTCAAACAACCTGATTCACTGAGATTGGTATTTTGGAAGCATGAGAAAGGGGCAGGAACTTCTCCTGTGAACAAGGAGTATGATCAGATAGCTGTCGGTGGGATCTAGTTAGTGAGCCTGTTGGGTTCTACTCCTGGATGTAGTAATGAAGTATCTTACAAATTTAAGAAAATCATGCAACTTTTCTGTAGTCTTACTCTATGTATGCAGTGGCTGGGACAACTACCTATGTCTGAGTTGGACCAAGTTGTTAGTGACTGATAGATACTGGAGATGTGTAGACTAAAAACACTTAAAGAGGTGTTAATTATGAGTACGACATGGTAAAATAAGGTGAAATCCCAAAGGATTTTTTTTCTCTTCATAGGGATGTATGTCTGCCTTTCAGTTTTGCTCATGGATGTCTATATGGGCTGAGTTGTGATACGCAAGTTTCTTATTGGAAAAAGTGAAATCTATGCATGCGTCTGAATGCAATATTTGACCTGCCGGCAAGAAAATACAGAATCCATATGCTTTGTGCAATATGGAAGTATTGCCTGCACTCGTGCTGGAATTGTGCAAAGACGAGGATTTGGAAAAGAGTCAAAAGAAGTGCAGGTTCAGCCTTGTGCCCTGACAGAGGTTTCAGGGAATAAATTCCAGTCGTACATTTTCCCTGCACAAAGACTCGCTGTATTGACTATATTGACTATTGACTATTTGCAGAGAAGCAAAAAGGGTATTGTGTAGAAAGAGACAGCAGGTAGCTTGGAAATTCAGCTGTATCGGTGCTATAGAGTAGTGAAATGTGACTCTCATTAGGCAGCTCAACCAATTTTAAAGCCTCAGAAGAAGTGGCAGTAATGCAAATCACAGTTTCTGTTTGTGTCGTGTGTCTGCAATAAGACTTACCAGGGTAAAGTTACCTAGACATAGTTATTATCAGAAACATTTGTGACTAACTGGTCCTGGTGGAAATAACACCTAAGTGGTGGGGTGAGGAGTAAGGGTTTGCAGGACTATTGCTGGTAGTTTTAAAAACTGAGTGTGGGGCACTGTGGAAGAGTAATTAGTAGCATAATAAGGGGGTTCCATGGTGTTATTTACACTTAGAACTGAAAAACAACAAAGTGAAAACTCTTGGCCTGAGGATGGAACCTGGGAAGGTTGTAAATTCCTTGGCAAATGGCGGCTTCGTGTTGCATCTTACCTGCTGCCTGCACGTACGTAGAGTAGTGTGAACTGCTAAGGGCCAGAACATTACTTCTTTCTGGCCAAGACAGAGGATTTGAAAAGAAAGGGCAGGACAAGCATCTTGGAACATCCTGTCTGCCTGAACCTGGACACGTTCTTGAAATCTAATCTTGAAGTACATGTTTTTAGAATAAAACAAATCAATACTGGTAAGGTAAAAAACTTTCATCTGGAATAGAAAAAGCCATTGTGTAGAAACAGATCTATGTGGAAGAATATCATGGCAGGAGTATTCCTTAGGTTGTTTGGATGAAGTTTTAAAATAAATCATTATAGGCAATGGAGAAAAAAGACCTAGTGCCAGATTCATCTCTACAGTCATTCCATGTCTGTAATTTAATAGACATACCAAGAAAGTCTTCAAGTAGTTTTTTTCTCTGCTTATACTAATGGAACTAACTTAATTCTATGGAACTGGTACTGCTTAAATAAATTTAATTTGAAAAATCAGGAGATTTTGTAAAAGCATTAATTAATATCATTGAAATGCAGAATTTAATTCAGTTTTAATGTGCCAGCTCTTGACAGAAAATCTTTTAATATGCCAGTTCTGTGTATGGTGTCTATCTTTCTGGAATAAATAAAAATCAGAATTTTTTTAGAAACAAAGATATTAAGTATACAGCCAGGTGATCATTATTGCCTTGTTTCTGACAGGCTGTAGACTCTGACAGGAGTGTTGTGTTGTATCAAGAAGTTATGATCATCTGTACAAACTTCCCAGCAGTTTGAGGAAGGAGGGATTTTTTCTTTTGATTTTCAGTCTTTTTGTTGTCGTTGTTCATAGCATTCAGTGGAAAGAGCAACAGGGATTTTTTTTTAAGATGCTTACACGGTGCTGTGATACATTAATTCTATTTATCAGAGACAGAACTGTCACACCGAATAGAGGTATCAGAATCACATTTCTGTGCATATCGGTGCCTCAGCGGTTCTGCCTTCAATGCCTGTCTCCGGTCAATCTGCGAAGAATCCTCTAAACCTGAAGCCAGATGTGGTCTGTTTTCTACATTTATTATCAATCATGGATACAACATCTTGCAGTCATGTTGCTTTGTGTTCCTGCCCGTCTGACTATAGAGCAGTGCTGTAATAGCATCAGATTTCACAAGGAATTTGTAATATCCAGATTCACTGGATGGTATTATTTACAGTGTTATATCTCTGTGTGAGAAGTATATAGGGAAGTGCTCCATGCTCACAACATACTGCTAGTGTAATCTATTCTGATAAAGGTTTGTGAAAATTAATTATGAGCCAACTTGGTTCCCAGTTAATCAAGAGGTGGAACTCCTTTTGATGATATGGATTGAGCTCCTGGTATGTCACAGTTATTTTTATTGTTGAGGGTTCTGCTGGGTCATGGTGAGTCTAATTAAGGGATGTTTGTCACTCTTGATCCAACTATTACCCTGCATTGAGTACACAAATAGATTTGGTTTTTGTATTTGGTGAATGAATAATTACCTAAGTACCCAACAATAATAATTAAAGGACATTCCTTAGTGGTTTTGATAATCTCAGCATGGAGAACTTCCACTGAAGTATTCACAGCTTTTATAAAGCAGCGTTAAAGTGGTTGTTCAATAAATATGTACTGATCAAGATTAGACCAAATTAAAATAAGCTCTCTGTGTATGACCACTTAACAACATGAATTTGGTAAGTAGATGGATGTCCTAACCACAGCAGAATAACAATAGAAAGACATAAAGGAAAAAAAATACACCTTAGCAACAAAGCATTATGTCTGTATTCTTTCAGTCAGTAAAAATCACTGCTGCTATTAAAGGTAAAAGAAATACATGTAAAGTGGTAACAACGTGAAACAGGATCAGACATGAAATTAACCTTCTGTTTGTCCTCTATCTGTAAAAAGGTGTTCTTTATCAGAAACAATTCCAGCAATTAAACCATTTCATTTATTAGCAGTTTTAGACACTAATCTGAGTATTCCTCTGTGCTATTAAGTCTGTTTACAATAAAATGCCTTGAACCAGTATTAGCCAATGCGAGTCTTTGGAAGATGTGTCTAAAGAATTGAAAAAGCAACTGTTGCGTTTGTGCGTTGTTTAACTCATGGAGCAGGTCCTGGCTTATTAGGCAGAACAAGCATGACAGGCAAATGCCTGAGTCAGTCCACTTGGGTAAAATTATAGTAGGCTTGTTGCTACTGCAGTGACCTTGGGTGCACTTTGGGTATGCATGGTTTAAGACTATGTAAGCTGACCTGAAAGAAACAGCTCAGGGCTGCAGCAGGTGGGAAGGATAACACAGAACAAAGGGAGCTCAAAATTTTTCTTTATGAAGTATGGCACCATTATTGATGAAGATGAAGTATGAGGTAGAATTTCTCAGTAGTCACAGTATGAGAAAGAGACTTTGAAATTATATACTAAGATGATTCTGCAGTGCTGCTTCAGAGCATATAATTCTTGAGTAAGAATTTTAGTGATGCAATATGTGTATATTTTTCACTTCTGTTAAAAAGGACAGGTTTCTGATATTTCATCATGTGTCAGGGCAATTATTAAGAAGCAACTGCGCATACATCTGTATGTATACATCTGATAGTGCACAGGGATTTAAATGTGGAGAAAGAAACCCCAACAGCATTCAGATGCGTCCTTTCTTTTACATCATTGTCCATCAGAAGAGATAATGCAGCTCATGTAAAATCAAGAGTTTAGTTTCCTATTAATATTTTTTTATTTCTTTCATAGTCATAATAATCTTGTTGACAGTCTTGTCTCCAGTTGCCTGAATTAGTAAAAATACATAATAAAGTGTTCTAAAACGCAAGGTGATGGTTGAGTTTACTGCTGGCATGAGATCATAAATGAATTCTAAAATTGTTGTAAGGCACTCAGAGCACAGAGAGCATGAACATAAGATATTGAGCATTAACTTATTAACATTAAATGCAATATGGGTGGATAAAAACTCAGCCTAGACAGATGAAAATATATGTTAGACCAAGAAGTAATGTCTTCAAGCATATAAAATGGAAGACCTGCAATTTTCTTTAAATAAATATATAAATATCACTTAAGCATCCTGCTGTACATAAACAAGTTTGAGGTATTGCCATCTAAGTATATACATGAGTGATATGAAAATGAATAAAAAGTTGATTTTAATAGCAGTTCTGTACCTCATGCTACTATTTCAGTATTTCATGAAGCATATGATGCAGTTGACTACAAAAGATACTGATTAAGAAGAATTCAGTAAGGGATACTGAAGTAGAGTTTACACTGCTTCTAAAATCCAGGCTTGGCAGGGTGGCTCGGGGTACCTTTTACCATTTTGAAATATTTTCCTTCGTAGGTTACGTAGGACAGCAACACAGCTTATGAAGTAGAAAAGGTCTAAGGCTGCTCTATAGAGAAGCAGTCAGCCTGCAGATATCCTAGGAACTGCTCCACTAGGCAGAACTGTCAAGCAAAGTGCGTTAAGTGTCCTTTTCTGGTTTCTGAGGAGGTTTGCCATATACCATTGTCTGCCTCATCCTGAGAGGGCTACACAGAGGCAAGTGAGCCCCATTTGGACTGATCCACAGCTGGGTCATTGAAGCACTATTTCCCAATTCTTGTGAAAAATTATGATCTGTGAAAACTACCAATTTTTTTCAGTAGTTGAAATCATTGGCTTTTCTTGGATCTTAAAAAACTTATATCTATGCTCTTAGACCTGACAATATCACTACAAGCTTTTCTAGTTCTAGCTAAAGGTCTCTTATAAACTAATTTGATTTACTATGCATCTTAAGTTTTCTGGACACATAACCAATTGCAGGCTAATGCAGATGTATGTATTTTCAGGCTAATGATGGCTGCACTGCTCTGTATACTGCAGAATCTCCATACGCTCATTAAGTCTTACCCTTGAAGTGTAAAACATATGATGTAGAGTATAGTGTGTTTTATCTTAGTATCTGGATCTCTCATTCTGTCAGAGTTACACATTTTTCGATGGATACCAAGGTGTACTATATTCATGGGTGTTTGGCAATTACACACTTTTGGATAGAGCTGCAGACCTAGCTGGTTTTTGTTTGGAAGGAAAGACAGATCATGGTATGACTGGTGTGTCATCAGGCAATCCAGCTCTTGGGACTGTTACCTCCATATCACATGCTCAATGCCTGGTGCCTTCTTATAAAGTCTGTGTTTTCTGTTTGCATCTCCAAGTGCCTATGCAGCTTTTAAGACTCTATTCTTACCATCTTTAAGTTATTAAAGTAGGAAAGAAATGCCTCATACTGGAAAATAAAGCTTTTTTAAGTTTCTCAGCTTACTATTCCAGTTTTAGAACAAGGATTTCTTAAGATTTTTTGAACTATTGAGTCCGAATTGCATTTCTCACTTTTTAAGACATTAATTGATAAGGTGAAGATTATTTCCTTTCTAAGCTTTGTTTGGTAGAACACATACAGATACAGTGTGTGCCCGTATACAGGCTGGAATGGGAGAGAGGTTCTGGCAAGTATTCATGCCTTACAATATTTATTTTTATATTAATTTTTATATGCTATATCATTTAAATGTGTCTGTGGAAATCACTGTGGAAATCTGCAAACCTATACAACTACATTGATTAACAACAAGAGTATGACTTGAAGTGTATAGGCAGTACAAGATAAGATAACTGTCTAGATTTGATCCTCAGATCACTGACAAGGTTTCTGTCATGTTCCTAGGTCTCTCCTCTTTGAGGAAGTAGTTATTGTCAAATAAATCTGGAAATAGAATGGTCTTGTTATCACAGTGAACTGTGTAATCCCTGAAAGAGTAGAACCAAATTATTGTAGAGCCTACACATTATAAATAGGAAAAATCGGAGTTAAATTATTAAGCTACCTGTATTCTGAAGGGCAAAATAAAACATTGCAAAATGGATCAGACCAAGGTGATTAAATGCTAACAGCAACCACACCTCGCTGCTTTGGAGGATGTTTAACCTCTAACTTGTAACAAATCCTGTGTTTCATGGTATTTTAATATACTTGTGAATATTCTTATTCCTGAGAGCACATCAACCCTTTATAAATGCTGCCAAAATATTAATTTCAGCTGCCTCAAGACAACAGTTTTTACAGATACAAATATTAAATACTAATTTAATATTAAATTCAATATTGATAGCTTTATTAATACAGGAATATTTTTATTATAAAGAGTTGATTTTTTTTGAAGAGGTGATCTAACCCTTGTATTTATCTTCCCTCTAAACAAAACAGTCTTCACCTTTTTTTGTATGCTTTCATGGTAAGTTTTAATTCCTTAGAATTAGAGTTCTCAAAATAAATAGCGAATGTTCAGTGAATACAATTTGGTGTATTATTTCAAAATTGGTGTATTATTTCAAAATAATGAAGGGGTAATAAATTTTTCCAAAATTGGAAAAAAAATCCCCTGCACTTCACATGGAAGTACCCTAGGTAAAACATTTTGCCTGCTTAACAGCAAACTTCACCCAAGATATATATCCTTAGTTAATAGACCACAGGAAACCATGTTTACAGGAGTGGAAGAGGACTCATCAACTGTGAGCCTACGGTTGAAAATGCCACCTTTTACTATGAAATAGCTGTGCAATACATAGTCCAGAGCAGAACTTCAACAAGATATTAGCAACAAGACTCTAATAATTATTATTAGCCCTATGGAGATCAGCATGGATTGTATGTATATAATTGACATCTTTTTACAGGAATAATATCATTCCTTTAGACACCGTGGCACTACTATGATGCAATAACAGAAAAAAACCCCATTGTAGGAAGTGATTGCAGCAGCAAATTTCAAATATATTTGCTGATTTTACCTTATTTTATATGCAGAAAGGTAATATTCTCTTCTGCCTCACAGCTGCCATTGCTTGCTTTGAAAATCAAGGCAAACTCTGCATCCCCAGCCAATGCTCAACAAGTAAAACATAAAAATATGGCAGTCACATTTAACAGGTTATCCTCTCATATATCACTTTACAAAAAAAACCCCTCAAAAGGTAGACATGTTTGTGTTTAAGTTAAAAAACTTAAACTATTCCTGAATTTTATGTTTCACTTTTTGAAAATTCAGGAATGTAAGAAATGGTACACTTGGGACACTAAAGAAAATGTGCCTTTATAACTCTGAACCATCTCATTGTGTGTCTGTGACAGCAACCAGAAACTTCACTTTACATAAGACATACAACATCACAACATTGATCAGAACCTTTTTTTATTATAAGATTTGTATTTTAGCATTTTCAAGCCATTTCTGTATTTAATGATATCCATATAGCAAATCTCCCAAAAATGTTTTATAATCACATTCTATACGAATAACGTTATAATAAGTTATAGTAAATGTGCAATAAGTAGAATTGTATTTTAAAACCTTGCTTCTCCTACACTGTGTTGAAGGCAAAGAAAACTATTATATATACTTCTGTAAAAAATATTTGTTAGACTTATTTGTTTTACAGTTTAGAAAACTCTGCAGGTAGCCTTAAGAGTCTGTTCAATTCATTATCAGTAAATCAACAACCAGAGCTTCTTTCTGCCATTCCCTGGCAGGATTAATGGATTTTGGCATGATTTGTGCATTTAACAGTGAAAGCTCTTGCTGGGTGAGCTAGCAAGCTTGACTAATTCTCAGTTGTGCTAACTTCATAAACCTATTTTAAGGTTTTAACTTTGAATAAAGATTAAAGGTAATGACTTCACGCTACTGCCTTTGAATATGTGATACGCTAATACGATTATGGTTGAAAAGTGTAAATAAAATATAAAATATATATTTTATGGTACACATGTGAAAATATATATGTATGGCTATTTTACAACATCCTATAAACTGTCATTTTTGTGATTTAAAATAAGATTGCACAAAACAGTTGATGTATTAATATTAAAACACTTGCATATATTTAAATACTTGAAATATTAAATGTTACACAGAAACAGTAAACTCCATAACAGAAACAGATGATTTGTATTTCTAAAAAACTTAGACTTGAATCAGAGAACTGAACGATTATGATTTGATTTGATTTAAAGTTGACTTGCTCAGCAGAGCCATTTTAACCTGTAAAGTATTCCGGTTACTATTGGGGTTTTCACCTTTTCAGACAAACCTAGAATCAGTATTCAGAGAAGCCTAAAAAAAAGGAGAAAAGAGAGGAAAAAATATTTTCAGCCTGTCTGACAAGACTACATAAAAAGCTCCTGATCAAAGGGCCTTAAATACACGTTACTGGTGTGACAAACAACATTTTTGTCCCTTTATTAGATTTATTTTTCTTCTGAAAACTGCAGTGGCCAGTGTATAGTTTGTGAAAGAAAGCAGGCAGGGTTGTATTCTTTGATTCCTAATTAACACCTTCAGTCTCAAAAGAGAACTAACAGAAATACCATAAAATGTTGCAGCTGCATTGTTATTCCGCTTGGTTGGTTTGTTAAAAGTCGGCTGGGCATTGGCAGCTGCAATAAAGGGAAAGCTCAATGAATGTTTTGTATTGTGCCTACTGAAGTGAAAGAAGGCAACCATTTTATTTTCAAATAGGCAGCTGCATAGTGATGTTTAAATGGAGCTAAATGTGAGATTTACTGTTAATTTATAGTAATTGGTTATAAATAAAGTAGCAGTATAGCTCGGCTTTCATCTATTAAAGTCATAGAACACAAATTGAAGGGAAATGAGTTATCAAGGATAAAAAGTGGATAGTAAAATTACTAGAGTGCAAGAAAATGCTGCTTGAAGCAGTTACTTAGAAGGAGTAATGGTATTCAGTTTTGCAATGTAATGCAGCAGCCACTTTTGAAGCAGCTAGCCAAGCCTTTCTTTAGATCATGCTTTGAGGAGTAAAGGTAGACATTTCTTTGTCCCACTATACTGAAAATTTTAATGCTGGGATCGGAACCAAATGCAGCTCTGCCTGGAGACCATAGGTTTGTATTTGGAGTAGTAGAATAAAGGAGGCATTTAACTCTGGTCAGATAAATCTCACTCACATTCAAAAAATGCAATTAGGGAAATATGTAAATCTAGAAGTTTCATCAGATCCTAGCTAAGGGGTTACCAGTTCTTTCCTTGCACAATGACTGAACTAAAGAACTTCAGTGTCTGTGTAAGAACTATTGTCCTAGCCCCAGAGCTCGCTGGAAACAGAGTCCAGACTGGCCGTGGGAAATACCTACATATTTGACACAGGCCCCATTTCTGAGAGAAAAGGGGGTGGAATAGAAAGTATGGAGATTTTACTGTTGCATTCTAATCAGCCATGATCTGCCTAATTTGCTTTGATCAGGAAGATAAACTAATTTTCCTATAGGCTGGGTAAAAGTAATCAAGCAATCCAATGCTTTCATGTTTTTGAAAAGGGTAAAGAAAAGAAGAGCAGAAATTGTAATGGTGGGAGCAAAGTACCCCTTTTCGGCTCATCTGAAAGCATTGTTAGTGGAAAATAGGATGGTGTCATAGGAGAGAGGCCCTGGTTAAGGTGGCTTTAGGGTCTGGGATGTCATTGTACACCATGATCTATAAGGATAGGCAGCTGACCATTTTTGAAGATTGATTTCACATGAGTTTTAGTATATTTAGGTTCTGTTCTCTTTTACAGAAAAACATACTCTATGTAAAAAGCGTCTGCCATTATCTGAGGAAGCTGTTTGATTTCATACAGCATTTTAATACCTTTCTCCACAATCGCGTCAGAATAATTCAGTGGTTAATTAAAAGTCTGGATCTGCTGCTACTGTAAGGCTTTAAGATGAGGGTTTCTAAGACCACAGAGTGAAATCGATAACACCATAGCCAAAGTGAAATTACTGGATATCCCCGTTTTCTGATTCTGTTAGGTAACCACTGTGTGAGTCTGCGTGGCCGAGCTGTGACTGTTAGCCTGACACATGAGCTATGATATACTCATAGTACAACTCAGTTTTCTGGGAGCTGTTAGTCCCCTTTGGCTTTGCCCATTCCTTTTAAGTATAGATTAAGATGCCTTGAAAGATACTAAGTTTTACTATAAAACCCTTAATATGCAGACTTAATGAAAAGTCAGGACACAGAACTGCCATCTTTCTTTATCCAGGCAAACAGTATTCGTTCAGGTATTGCTGAAGTCCATAGGTTGCAGAATCCTCCATTTTTAATCCCTGTCATTGAAATGAAGATTGGTTTGGAAATATTTGTTAGCCATCTTAACTAGAATTAAACAAAGAAGCTTTCAAAGAGTATGTGTTCCTACTTTTTTTGTGTTAGACTGCTGCCAATCAGCAGTCTGGTGCTCTGTCAGTAACATGCCTATTATCATAAGCTAATGGATCTCTAAATTGCCCATTACACGTGCCTTTAGAAGAAATTACTGGACTGCGTTGTTCAGCTTTTAACTATCTCACTTTCACAAACTTGACTTACAAGGGTATAGAAGGTGGTTGAGGGAGCGTTAGAGGCCTAGGATACCCATTCCTTGCAGAGGCAAGACAGACCTTCCATAAGCATTAGGGCCTCACTTTTGTACATACTTTTGTGACGTGCAATTATAATGCTAAGAAGAATCATGTAACCTTAAGCTGTACTAAATAGAATTTAAGCATTACGTCTTCCACCTCGTTTCTCCATCTTTTGTATGATCTGGGTAGTTCAGGAGGCAGCTGGAGGCAGCCTGTTCAATAATTTTGTCTGCCTACCTCTTTGCATTTTGAAAGTTATATTTAAAAAGTCAGATAAACATAAGTTCTCTATTTTTCATTTCTGTTACAGTTGTATTACGGTCTACACCCATAACTGAGATTGTGCATCCACTCTGTTAGGAACAGTTAAAATACAGAGGCAGGCTCTATAAAAGCTTTCGTAGGAAAAAAAAACAACAGCTATTTGCCATGAATGGGAAAACCATTTTATGGTGTGGATGGAGAAACAGGGGCATATGTTCTATCTCAAAGACGCTCCTATTAAAAAAATAATATCCTTTAAAGACTGAGTTTGAAAAATTAATTTCCCCTGCCAGCAAGATGCATTTACTAGTATTTGAGGGGAAAAAACCCTATGTTCCTGTATGATAGCACTCTTAAACTGAAGTAGATAACAGATTTTTTATTTGTCTTTCTATGTCCTTAAATATGTTGGGGTTGTGAACATCTGCAGTATTTGTATATGATGTCAGCTGCAAAAATTAGTTTGAATGTGAGAACATGGCCACAAAAATAAAAACTGATGGAAGAGTTATAAAGAAAAGTAGAAGCATTCATTGAAATACCACTGAGAGTTGCGGTTAGCCTGGGAATATTTATTGGTTTTGCTTAAGGAGGCAGCACCACCTCATAGATAAAGCATTGGTCTGAGATGCAGACCTATATGTTCTTCTGTTTCCTTACTATATTGCTTAGTGCTGCAGCAAAATTAGTTCCTCTCCCACTCTACAGTCTCCTCAACTCCTAGTTAACTCTTTCTTTATGTTGTTCTTTGACAAGCATTGCATAACTGAATATTGCTGTACAAAAAGTAAAGGAGGGTAAATCCATCAAGAACATAATTACTTCATCCCACCCACACCCCTTGCCAATACACGTCCTTTTAGGGTATGGGTGAGTAGAAGTTGCTCCTTGGCACTCTCTCGGAGAAGAGATAATTTTGACTCAGACCTTTGGATTACATCACGTGAGCTGAAGTGTAGACTCCTATAGCTGTTACTCGCAACCTGAGGAAGTACAAAAAGATTGCTTTTGCTCCTCTTTTCAAGTTGCACAGAAATTAGTTTCCTAAATATTAAGAGTTTTTCAGAACAAAACCCATGAGGAAATCGGAGAATATGTGGCTCTTACAGGAGAAAAACTCTGACCCTAATCATGAAAGTTATCCTTTTTCTGTTGTGTTCTGTTCATTACAAATACACAACTCTCAAAATGATGTAGAAAAAAAGTTTTACAAGGAATAGTTTACACTTTGGGATATCACTCATTTCTAGTCCCAAGGAATTTAACACGCTTATGAAGCCACATCTACGTAGAATTTTTTAGGAAGATGTCTGTGAGTTCTGTCTGTGTTCTGAACCATCTGAAAACCATCAGCAAAACACTGAATCTGACCTTACCTGAGCACAAACCTTACCAAAAAGAATGGTTTCTATCTAAAACAGACATCTAAAAATCTGCATGGTAGAGAAACCTGCTCCATCTCATTGAACCTAGAGGAATCTGACTACAAGATAGAAACTCACATGAAGCTGGGCTCCCTAAGCTCTATTTTCATGAAACTCACCCTGAGTTAGAGAAGAAAGGTTTCAAAAGTATTTAAGTGTTGTTACAGCCTAACTTGCATTCAGTTTTGTTAGGGTTTTACTTATTTTTATTAAAACATCCTTACTAAGTATTCTGTATTTCTAGGAAGACCTGCCTGTTTACGTTTTTATAAAAGAAAGCCCAACAATCAAGACACAAGTCTTAATATACACTGGTGAAAGTAAAGACAACTTCTCACTTTCCCACATAAAGAAGGCTAGTTTCTTTCATAAAAAGAAAAACCTGAGTAAGCAAAGAGGCATTACATGGTGTCAGAAAACTTAAAGTTGCATTGACGCAGGCATTACATGATGCATCTGATGTCAGAAATCTTAAAGTTGCATTGACGCAGAGAAGGAATCATTAGAATCATAGACTGTTTTGAATTGCAAGGGGCACTTAAAAGTCATCTAGTCTAACCCCCTGCAATGAGCAGGGGCATCTTCAACTAGATTGGGTTGCTCAGAGCCCTGTCCAACCTGACCTCAAATGTTTCCAGGGATGGCACAATGGCCTCCTCTCTGGGCAACCTGTTCCGGTGTTTCAGTGTCCTCATCTTAAAAAATTTCTTCCTTATGTATTATCTAAATCTACCCTCTTTTAGTTTAAAACCATTACGCCTTGTCCTATTGCATGAGCTCTTGGTAAAAAGTTTACCCCCATCTTTCTTATAAATTCCCTTAAAGTATTGAAAAGCCTCAATAAAGCCTCCGTCGAGCCTTCTCTTCTCCACATTGATCATTTTTTGTGGCTCTCCTCTGGACCCGTTCCAACAGGTCAATGTCTTTCCTATGCTGAGGGCTCCAGAGCTGGACACACTACTCCAGGTGAGGTCTCATCAGAGTGGAGTAGAGGGGCTTGCCATGCTTCTTTTGATGCAGCCCAGGATATGGTTGGCTTTCTGGAGTGCAGGCACACGTTGTTGGCTCATGTCCAGCTTTTTATCAAAAAAGCTCCCCCAAGGCCTTCTCTGCAAGGCTGCTCTCAATTCCTTCATCCCCCAGCCTGTATTGATACCAGTGGTTGCCCTGACCCAGGTACAGGACCTTGCACTTGGCGTTGTTGAGTCTCAGGAGGTTAATATGGCCCCATTTCTCAAGCTTGTCCAGGTCCCTCTGGATAGGATTCTGTCCTTCAGGTGTGTCAGCTGCACCACTCAGCTTAGTGTTGTCTGCTAACCTGCTAAGGTGCATTCAATCCCACTACATCATTGATGAAGATATTACACACTTCTGGTCCCACTGTGGACCCATGAGGGACACCACTTGTCTCTGATCTCCATCTGGGCATTGAGATGTTGACCACTACCCTCTGGATGCAACCATGCAATCAGTTCCTGATCCATCAAATAGTCCACCCATCAAATCCATATTGCTCTAATTTAGAGAGAAAAATGTTGTGGAGGACTTACAGAAGTCCACATAAAAGACATCCATAGCTCTTCCCTTGTCCGCTGATGTAATCACTCCATCAAAGAAGGCCACTAGGTTGGTCAGACAGGATGAGCTGGTATGAGCTAGCTTTCCCAAGCTCTCCAAGGCTCAGTGTAAGCCCTTTCCCCAAAGCTTCCTCCTTTTCAAAGGGAAAAAAACTACGGAAGAAACCAAAATCACATTAAATATATATATTTATGTATTTTCTAAATATAAACAATTACACAGCAAGGATATGCAAGGCAGCAAGGGAAGAGGGGAAGAGAAATGGGAAAAAGGACAAAAATGAACTAAACCAAAACAGGCGTGCACAACTACAGCACCCGGCAACTAACAAAGTAAAGAATCAATGAAATCTTACCACCTCCCCCGTGGAGAGCTGGACGGCCAAATCCGACCCGTTAAAAAATTTTCCACAGGCTCCAGTAGCAGACAGGACCAACATAGGGTCCTCCTCCTCCCCATCCTTGCCGGAAGAAGAAGAGAGCGTACTCTCTTATCTACACCTTATTTATGTGTTGTGTTGCGTTAAAGGAGGATATGGAATACTTCTGTGGATCCTGACCGTTGTTTTTAAGGAAGGCCTGTAAAGGCCATTTTTTTTAAGGAAAATCTGAAAAATCCTGAAGTCAATCCACTACAAAGGACTTGCCCTTTGTGAAGCCATGTTGGCTGTCTCGAATCATCTCCCTGACCTCCATATGCCTTGAGCATAGCTTCTAGGAAGATGTGTTCCATGACCTTCCTAGGAAAAGAGGTGAGGCTGACAGGTCAGTAGTACACAGGGTCCTCATTTCTAGCCTTTTTAAAAACGGATGTGATGTTTCCCTTTTTCCAGGCACCTAACTGCCATGACTTTTCAGATATCACGGAGAGTGGCTTGGCAACTATATCAGCCAATTCCCTTAGGACTCTGGGATGCGTCTTGTCAGGTCCAAGAGATATATGTCAGGTTCCTTAGGTGTTTGCAAATCTGGTATCTTACACTGTGAGGGACTTTGCTCCCCCGTTCCCTACCTTGCAGTCCATCCAGAGAGATTGCCAGTGGAAAGTGAAGCAAAGAAGTCGTTGAGTACCTCAACCTTCTTCTCATCTGTTGTTACTATTTTGCCAGTCTTGTTCATCAGGGGGAGTACGCTTTTTTTAACCTTCCTTTTCTGACTGACATACCTGTAGAAGCCCTTCTTTTTATTCTTTGCATCCCTTGCCAAGTTCGGCTCCAGCCACGCCTTGGCCTTCCTGACCCCACCTCTACACAACCCAGCAGCGTCCTTATACTCTTCCCAGGATGCCCGTCTCTGCTTCCACTGCCTGTGCATTTCCTTCTTGTGGTTTAGTTTGACCAGCAGGTCTTGCCTCAGCCATACCAGTCTCTTGTCTTCCTTTCCTGATTTCTTACATTTGGGACTCAAGAGATTTTGCGCTCTATGGAAAGTGTCCTTAAAGATCTGCTGGCTCTGTTCTGCTCCTGTGCTCCTGAAGGCAGTTTCCCAGGAGATCCTACTTGACTAAATCCTCGAACAGCTGAAAGCTTGCTTTCCTAATATTCAGGGTCCTAACTTTACATTGTGTTTGACCCATATCCCTCCAGACTGTGAACTCCCCCAGTACATGATCACTGCAGCTCAGGCTGCCTCCAGTTTTGACATCACCAGTTATCTCACTTGCATTGATGACCATCAGGTCCAGCATCACATTCTCCTGGTAGGGCCATCTATTACCTGTCTTAAGAAATTATCCTAAATGCACTCCAGGAGTCTCTTGGACTGTATACAGCTCACTGTGCTTCTTTCCAGCAGATGTCAGGGTGGTTGAAGTACCCCAGCAGGACAAGAGCCTGTGAGTGCGATGCCTCCTGTCTTGGTCAACAGGCTTCCCTTGATTGAGTGGCCTGTAGTAGACACAAACCACAAGGTTCCCTTTGTTGTCTTTGTCTCTAGTTCTTACCTATAAGCTTTCAACCTGCTCGTGAAATCAAGGATGAAGATTTATTCATCTAATTTCCTTGCAACTCCACTAATATAAATATTGTGCATACATTTTATCTTGTAATTTAGTTGTTCCTGAAATCAACTGAACTAGTATTCAGATTCAGATTCTAAAATGCAGCTGTCTGGAGCAACCAGTGTCTCACTTAAGATGTACTCAAGTCATTGGAGAAAATTGACCAAAAAAGTATCTTATCTGAAGATAAGATAAATCTTTCTGGATTTAACTCTAGGAACCCAGAAGCCTGTTTCACATTCAGACAGCTAGCTCAGCTGTGTTAGGAGCTGAATCTCAGTCTCAGAAGTCAATGCAGTTGGCTAAACACAGGTATCTAGTGCACTCAATTTATGTTATGGTATCTCAGCTGGCCTTCAATTGTCCCTTCAAAAGACAACAGATCATGTCATGGCTCATAATGTGTTTACAAGGACTATGTAGATGTCTCAGGTAACAAGGGTGTTTGAATAGCTCTAGATACTTATATTTAGCAAGCTAAATTGAGTCTCCATCCTTTAATGTAGCTGGAGCTTCATTTAGGTGCTCACACATACCTGTCTTACACTATTTAAGGTACTCCAGGTTATCTGAGGCGTCTCCATGGGGTACATATAATATGGTCTCTATAGGAAGTGCATCCCCTACTGTATGGATAGTGTTGGTTGGAAACCAGGCAGGACACCCTAAGTTATCTCAAGAAGCGACCCACAAATAAAAAAATCTGGCCTAGTTTATTTTAATCATCCCATGGCATCGTTCCCCTACATTTCTTCAAGACACATGGAGAACTGCAGTATTATTAACACAGTAACTTGGGGTAGGGGACAGGGCAGGTTTGGAGTAGAAAAATCCTTCTGTTTAAACTTGTGTGATAGGCTTCGTATTAGTTTTACAGTGAGTTGGGCTGAGTGTGGATGATCAGTTATGCCACATCCAAGATGTAAAGAGTTTTCAGATTGAAATTATGAGGTTTCTTCCACTCATAGAAAAAAAAAAGAATGGGTAGGACATGTCCACATGGGTGGACAATAAGGCAAATGAAAGAAGCAGATGCACAAAGTAGCCTTCAGTCTTAGTTCATGTGATTTCACATATATAAATCCTTGACTAATCTTCTCCCTTTCAACAGTAGTATAGGAAAGGATAATCTTTGTGTATCCTTGTGAGGGATCTCCATTGAACTTCACTGATCCCTGGGCTGGATGTTCTTGACGTTCACAGTAACTTATCTAGTATGGTGAAAAGGTCAATTTGTTCAAACAATGAGATTTGTCTGGATTGGGGGAAATCTGACAGGCATCTGATTCTTTTTTTTAATATTAAAAAAATTGCCTAGCGTGGCATCGCTGACACCTCGAAATTTTCCTGGAGACTCCAGTGTGTGATCTCATTATGTTTTTCTTCTTTTCTGTGGTGCATAAATATTGTGACCTGATTAATTCAATAATAATAATAATGATGATGATGAAATGCCTTGTCCCCTTCAACATAGCTCATACCTTAGCTTTAATGTAACTTATTGGATGCAAACTACAAAAAAAAATTAAGAACAGCCTAAAAAAGGAGTATGTGTGAGTAAAGGGCAGATGGTCTGAGGTTTAAAGTCTGTCCATTTTATTTATTTGGAAAAAGGTAAATTAGTACAGTATTGCCAGCAAATGTGAACACAAGACAGTGTGTAACATATAAATCATTAAGCTTTGTAAATATATAAAGTTCTTATAAAATATCATAAAGTAAAAGTGTTGAATAATGATTTTTATGCAGTTCTTGTCTTTACTTTCAATATAAACCAAAAAATATTCTGACATCTGATTAAGGGAAATTTTAGATTGTTTCATTAGATAAAGAAATCAGGTTGTGCTTTAATCAGTTCCATTGTTGAATTAGAAGAAACATGCCTTCCACTCTTAAAATAGTAATGTAATTGTAAAGTTGTCAGTCTAAAGTTCCTATTTGAACTGACTACACTTGATAAAAATAACAAGCCATGACAAATGGCGGGGCTAGGTTTCAGTAATTCACTGAAGAATGTCTCTACCAAGTCTTTGTGGCAAAATGTCTTGTTTGCAGGACAAATGCAGAGTTGAAATAACAAGCCATGAATACCACTGGTGAAATGGCTATGTACACAAGGTGAATGCTAAAGTTTTCCCTTCTGAATGGACCTTTTAATCCAGGCATTATCTAGCCTCTGAAAAAGTCTTCAGTGGCCTTACGTACAGATTAATGGGAAAAGCTGAGACTCAGAGTTGGGCTATTTGCAGAAACAGTTTTCAAGATTTACTGATGGTTGACAAATGCCATTTAAGCTTTCAAAGCCATCAATATGCTATTGAAAGGGATTTAGAGGGAAATCCTCCCACTATAGAAGATGAGGACTTTGAAGGATCTTGGTGGAAGCCCTTGGTCTCCCCACCCCTTCAAACCTTTCACTGGCTTCCTTCAGCATATAGAGCCCTGAAACGCGTGGCTATGGGAAAGGGGGGGGAGGTCCCTTTCAAAGGCATTTGTATATAACTGAATGTGCCAATCTGCTTTTGTTCAGGCATGAGAACTGAATAGAAGTGTTTCCAGAAAAAGTCTCTTGTGCTCATGGTCAGCTTTTCAATAGGCTTTCTGCTAATAGATTTTTAATATGGGAGCTGGAAATGGCGAAATGCAAGTTTGAAAATTTTTTTGGATTGAAAAATTGCCCAGAAAGGCTCTCTGCCCTATAGCTTTTGTTAATGATGCTACCATTTCCTTCTTTAACACTGGCTTTTAAAGAAAAGTAACCTCATACATTATACATGTGACAAGACAAATCACCTGAGCTTTGACTTTAATTATTTAATATAATACCCTGTCTTTTTTCCACAGATATTTTAAAACCTGTTTCTATGTTCTTTCTTTTCTCTGGTTATTTAAAAGCTCATTTTCAAACCACATGACTTTATTAAAAAATGTCCATTATAGAATTAGGTTGAGAAAAAAGACACCTTAGGTGATTATGTTTTTGTTAAAGCGGTTTTAATTTAGGAGCAGGATGGCTTGAAGTCCTCTTTTTTTCCTGTGCTCTGCTGAATCTGCAGGATTCAAGATGAAAATTCTGAAGTGCTTAATAAAAGTGCACAAACAAAAAAGTGGCAGAACCTGCTGGACAGTTCTGGAAAAAGGATCTCTCTGGAATCTCTGGTGAATCATGCAAGGATATACTGGTACATTTTTTAGAAAGTTCCCAGTGAGTTTGTGTTTTCAGTCAGAACTGATCCCCACAAAACCCTCTTTGAGGTTCTTTTCATAGCAGCGATATTCATGTAGAGTTATGCAATGCCATCTTCTTCAGTCTGCCTCAGGTATGTGAAAGTTGAGATCCACATGCCAAGACCGTGACTGAGAGAGGCATCCTTCACCTCTCTAATCTTCACATGCTCCACATGGGCAAGGAGAATGAAGCCGGTCTATGGGCTGAGGTAGTCTCTATATACCCTGTATGTGGTGTGAAGAGTCTGCATCCCACCAAACCACTCATGAAGGGGTGGCAAGGCTGATTGGATTCTACAGAGTGTGGAAAATAGGCTAACACCATTCAGCAGAGGACCTGCTTCTGGCCTGGCTTTATTTCTCTTCTATATTTCATTTCTACCTGCACCATTTTGAAGCTGGCATTGGTTTTGTCACCATTTGGGGGAAGAGTGAGCAACAGTAGCATGTGGCAGGAAATGTCTTGTGCACTCTTGTGCAAGGTGAGATCAGTCGTCATCAGCGGTTGCTGTCGTGTAGGAGGTGGGTGTTACTGTGTTCATTTGTGCTACTTGTTCATCACAGGGCAAGTTAAGGCCATTAAGAGCTCTCCCAGAGTGTCTGAGCCTTGTCATCCTGAAATGTTGATTCATCTCTGCCCAGAAAGAACCATCACAATGCAGATTATTCTAAGTAATTCTTTCAGTTTCCTGATGAAGATGACTGAAAAGCTAAATTTCATGTGATAGAAAAATTGAGCAAAGGCTACGGAAAAGAGAGGGTGAGGAAGGAAAATAAGCAAAATCAGCACATTAATTTGGAAGCAGAAAACAAGGAATGAAAAGTTAAGTACCCAAATAGGTGGAGCAGGCATGACAACCAAACAGAAGAGAAAGAAAGGCTTTAACAGGGAATAACACAGAAGTAAAATAAACTTAAATAAACCGTTCCCTTAGATTTTTTAACCTACTCGCAAAAAGGATGATTGTGTCAGCAGAAAACGGCACTCTTTCCTCTCTTTAGTGACACAAACCAATAGCAGACCACCTTGAAGTCAGCAGATTTAAGAAACGATAAAACAGTGGAAAACTATGTAGAAAACTTTCCAGTGAACCCAGCGGTATATTCACTACTCCAGGCAAAGCAATGTGCTGTTGTGTGATTTCCGCAACTGTGAAATACTGCAGGTTGGGTACAACCTGGCATTAAGTACTAAGAGGCCTGGGATGGCATCTTCCTCCCATGGGAGTCAATGGGAGTTTTGCTGCCAGCATCAGTGGAGTCAGGTGTTTACCCCCAGGCACTCTTCTAGTACTGACATTGACTTGCTGTGTTATAAATTTAAAGACATGCCAGCATTTTTATAGCATTTGGAATAGCTAAAGAAAAGAGATCTTGGAAAGTTCATTTCATGTGCAGAAAAATAGAGCAGACAGGTGCAGTATAGGGGACACACTTATTTCACATATGCACACAGGTGCAATAGAGTTGGCAGCAAGAGTTTACATTTGTTAAAGGTTTGTTTTAGCTACTGATATTTTGTAATATTATTCAGTATTGTATCCAGAAAGACCCAAAACTGATATTAGAGTCCTGAAACTGAGACACAGCACTGGATTAGACTGAACAGCACCAGTTAATTGCCTGACCTGAAGAGATTGTCTGTTGAACATTCTAACAATCACAAGAAGTGGTGGGTCACTGGCCTCAAAATGAGGTTACCATACATGGGACTATGTAAATAGTGTGAATAAAAGGAAGGAAACAGGGATCCTTTGTTCTGGATGAGAGTCTGCTGCCTCTACTCATGCTACATATTAGCTATCCTTTGAATAGCCCATCTGATCTCAGTAGAAATAGTCCTGAAGTATATTGCCTCGATGTATTAATTGTGCAGTTCTGATCCAAGTAATTTAAGTCACTAGAAAGGGAAATATTTTATCCAAAGAGAAGATACTTTTATACTAGAGGGAACACGGCCCTTTTCTGTGAAGACAGTGCTGGTGTAGCTAGGTTAAAAATACATGCCACCCCAATCCAACACATGAGATCTCTACAGAGATTTATCCTTGGTAGTGTAAGTTAGCATATCTCAGCCCTGCTCCTTGACCTGAATTGTTTAAAGCTAGCTCAGGTATTTCTGTACTCTGCCTGCCTGAAGGGCAGCTGTTCAGTTACAAGCAAGCAAAATGTGTGGAGACCAGGTATATGTGATGTCAGTAGAAGATTAAGGACCTGGTAATTTTTGTATATTCAAACTATTTAGTACCAGCTGATATGAAGATATCTCATGATGAAAGTGAATTTTGAATACTTATGCGAAAAACTTTTACATGGTGGGGAAATACAGTGGTTTTAAGTGCATTATCTTTGTAAGAATCAAGCTATACATATTTCCTCACACTTAATGTTGCAGAAGCTCGGGTGTTCAATCTGTCAGTGAAAAATATGACAGCTCTGTCCTTCCTCTGCATTCAACAGGAGATGCTGGAAGAGGCTGTCAGCCAGCCAGAAGCTGGCAGATCTGGAGGCCCATTGTATTTCAGCAAACAAGCTCTGTTAAACATACAGGGAAGAAGTTCATGTACAAAAAAATCCACAACTTCGTATCCCTGCAGAAGATTTAAAATATTTATATCCTAAGTGTTGGATCACACTGCATTACTCTAGGCCAACACTGCCAGCTGAAAAAACGGTTCTGCTTCACCTTCCTTATTTGTTTCTTCTCTATGCTTTGGCTCGTGGAGGCACAAACAGTAATGTTATGAACCAGTTCAGAGAATTTACTTGGATTAAAAATTTTTCCTTTTTGTTTTTCCTGCTGGAGTTGTTTTAATTCAGATCAGTTGCCAAGTCTGGTTCAACAGCATCCTCAGAGGAATGGGCAGTGCTGGAATTGGGGAGGAGGTCAGGAGTAAGTCTTTTGGTAGCAACGTTGGATAAAAACTGGGTCTGCTGGTAATATGACATAAATTGGGTTGTCCACAGAATAAACAGAAGATTCTGTAAAGAACTACTTCAGCTACCTAGCAATACAAAAATGATAACATTAATAATTCAGAGTAGAACTCTAGTAGTTGTGATGCAGTGTAGCATCCTTTCATTTTCTCTGATGAAACTCTTCAGTTACTCTTCAACAGCACAAGGTGCAACTAAACTATAATAAAAGTGTAAGTGATGGTGCTGTATTTAAACAGATCCAGTCATTCAGCACCAATGCATAGGAAAATGAGAACGTACAGGATAAAAGTAATGAAGAAGCTAATCAGAATTTTACTGAAAACTCCTCTGAAATAAAAAGGTAAATTGGGAGGTAGACATTTCCTTTACCAAGACAGATTTTCACCCAGTCTAGAGTGTGTGTATTTTGCAGTGAACCATTTTGGGAATACCAAGTTTATATATATGCCAACTGCTACATGGCATCACAAAAAGTAGCATTGTGCAGAGACCCTGCATTGTGAAATTAGTACAGTCGTAACAGCATTCTGCTGTACCTGGGATAATTAGCCTTTCTGAGGGTACCTAATATGGGAATGTGACTTCCAGCTCTGGACCCAGCTCACTCATCTATACCTTGGGAAACTCTGCACGGTGCAGTGCCGGATATAAATTTCCTGCTGTAAATGCAGGTGTGTTATGCACACTTTTCCATATACTCAGACTTACACCATCACTGTTAGAATGTGTTTGTAGCAGATGCTGTGAAATTCAGTTGAACAAATTAAGACCAGCAAAATAAATAACTTACCATGTGTCTTGTAATGAATGAAATCAGGCTAATTGTGATTTTATTTCCACCCTCAGCAGCCTCACTGAACTAACACTGTGTATTTTAGTGAAGATGAGTTTATGCTGTGCATAACTTCCTGTTAGGTATTCAGCCCCATTGGCTGCATGGCCCATAATTCTTGATCTAGGAAAGCTGTACTTTATAACTTTAGGCTTGTCTTTTGAGTCTTTGTCTATGCTTAGATATATTTCAAATTAGTTTCTGCTGTAGTCAGGGTGCAGTAATAAACAATCTAAGCTGTGCTTTTTGTAGATGCTCTCTTCTTTAACTGTACTGTTCTTCATCATAAATAAGATAAACAATAGCTTGTATGAAAAACAGAACAAACGTTCCAGTAGTTGTCTTCATAAATTACAATAAATACTGATACATTTTCCTGTTGTGTATTGTTTCAGTGTTTGAACAAGATGAATCATGTGTGCATTACTGGTATAATCTATTTGAATTAGTGCAGCAGAAACAAGCAATAACTCACAAAGTAAAATAGTGCTAACACTGTCTGTGGGCATTGGAGAAAGAGCAATTCCATTCAGTAATCTTTTAATTGCTCTTCCTGACTTCTCTATTGTAAAATATTCCTTTAGTTATTTAAGCTTTAAAATATATGAGTTAAGAACAGTAAATGATTGACATGTTGGAACGTTTTTGAAACTTACCCTGGTAATTATTACTTAGCAAAATGAGTCTTCAGTGCCAAATGAACAGCGATGAATCAGCTTTGAAAGTAAATGGATAATTCCATCTAAGGAGCATCATGGATTCAAAATACAAAAAAAAAAAAAAGCAGAGAGCCAGAACCTTTGTACCTAAAATGAAATGTCAGATACTTGTCAGATTAATTCAGCAGTGTGTGTTTGATCTGATCTTTGATCTTTACTTTCTTTTTGACCTTAATTGTTTGCTCTGCCCTACTCCCTCTGCTGGAGTTTTGGATAAACTGAATGGCAGAATTGTTTCCTGAAAAGATTAATCATGCACGTACTGTTTGCTTTACAAATGTTTTGCAGTCAAGATTTAAGTAAGTCTTTGATGGCTGTTTATGTGACAGAATTGCTTACTATGTTCAGGGATAATGCATGCTGTTTAAGACAACTGTGTTGCAGATCTTCTGCAGTAATAAACCAAATTTTGCTGTCTGTGACATTGGAAGAATCTACTGACAGGTGTTAGGAGTGCAGAATTTTGGCCAAAACATTTTTTTAGTTTGTATTGTATCCAAATGGGGCCTATCAGCCTGGTTTGGTGTGATCCCATGTTTAAAATTCACCCAGTGAGTTATGGACCAAAAGATCTGCAGAGAAGAGGTATAGACAGAGCCTTCCTGAACCTGGTGGATCACCTTTGAGGCTTGCCTGATTTCAAGGTGCTTATTCTTTCCCGTAGATATTTATAATTCCAGTGGTTACGTAGAATAATAGAATCATTAAGGTTGGAAAAGACCTCTAAGATCATCAGCTCCAACTTTTCACCCCAACACCACTATGCCTACTAAACTATATCCCAACGTGCCAGGTCTACACATTTTTTTAACACCTTCAGGGATGGAGACTCCACCACTTCCCTGCGCAGCCTGTTCCAATGCTTCCCCACTCTTCCAGTAAAGAATTTTTCCTAATATTCACTCTAAACTTCCCCTGTTGCAACTTGTGACCATTTCCTCTCGTCTTGTTACTTGGGAAAAAAGACCAGTACCCACCTCATTACAACCTCCTTTCAAATAGTCATAGAGATCAATGAGGTCTCCCCTCAGCCTCCTTTTCTCCAGTCTAAACAACCCCAGTTCCCTCTGGTGCTCCTCATAAGACTTGTGCTCCAGACCCTTCACCAGCTTTGTTGCCCTTCTCTGGACATTCTGCAGCATCTCAATGTCCTCTTGTGCTGAGGGGCCCCTGTGTTCTGTATGTAAGCAAAATTCAGTGCTGGAACAAACACCACTGGTGTGCCAAGAAAGGGAAGGACAGTGCAAGAGAGAGACAGTGGGGGTATTTTCCATCTACTGGCATAAAGCTCTTTGTGAGGTGCATAGGCGCACATACTCTCACTGCAGGGTCTATTCTCATGTGACCACACAACATCATTTGCTTTTTGCAGGACATGTTTTAGTACAAAGCTGTTCGATCTCTGGAAACAATGAACTTCAATGTTAAGTAACAGACATTTTCTGTAAAAAATGAGTAACAAGCAATCCTGTTTTAGCCTTGCATCACTTCTTTGTTAATTTTTGAAAGTATAGAATGGGATCAGTTGCTGATAATTTGCTATTACAATACTATTGTGGGGGATAATTAATTTTAATGACATTTAATTTTATCGTTTGTCATTATAAATGTGCGGAAGTGCAGAAATATCCATGCTGTTGCTACTTGTTATTTACTGTGAATACCTTGACAGAGAGATTGGCTGGTCTGTGTATTGTCTATTGTAACTCTCTCTTTACTGCTTCTTGCTGCAAATTTACCACTTTTTTGCATGAAGATTTTTCCAAATAGAAAGATGTACTGCTTCAAATGTGGAAATTAGTGGAAATGCACATTTCCACATTTAGTGAAAATGCACGTCTTTCTTAATCATAGTTTACTACAGAGCTCTTCAAAGAACCACAGAAGAAGTTTGAAGCTAGTTGTTGAGGAGAAATGCTATCATTTAATTGTCAGGAACTGCTTACAATGCTTATTTATGCATGCTCATACTCTGCCCTGTGGTGCTCTGCATGGATGTATTAAACGCGCAATACGTGACTACCAATTTTCACATTTGTTTTCAAAGTCAAGGACCATTAAAATGAAAATATGGCCATTATTTTCTGTGGCTATTGACAGCTTATGCATCACCATTTGGAAAACCAGTGGAAATGTCATGGGATGGACAGTGTAATGTAATGAAAGAGCACTGGACAAATCATCATCAACATTTGTTCCTGTGTGGCGTATAACATGCTGTGTGACTGTGGGAGTGTCACTTCACTTTTAAGTCTTCGCTTCCCTTGTGTAAAATGATGGTAATTATTGTTCAATTTATTTATTGAGACCCTTGAATGAAAACATGCTGAAGGAATTATTTGTAAGAAATGGGAACTACTGCTACTACAGTGTTGGCAAATGGATCTATCTACTTTAAATAGCTGTAGAAGATGAAGTTATTTTTAATATCCATAGTGAAGTGGTTGTGTTAGTAGATGATGTGCACTTAATAGCTAGCATATTCTTCCATCATAGAGTGGAGCTAGTAAAGTATTCTGCCAGCAGTAGAAACAAGAGTGCTGTATTAAAAAGAGAAGAGAAGTAGTAATTCTCACCTCATTTCATTATTTTCCATTACTACATATAAGAAAGTGTCCAAGTTTGCTGTAAATGGATTAAGGAAATTGTCTCACTTTAGGAGCTGTTCTCAGATGATAAGAACTCAGGGAGTGTATCAAGTCTGTTGTCAGTATTTTTATATGAATGCTTTATCTTTCAAAGGCTTATCATTAATAGGTTATTCATTAATACATTTTGTTGGGCTAAGGCAGGCCTAGAGGAAACTTAATTAATAATCCTACTAATAATTTATGATAATTTTCTAAAATCAACCAGGTTGCAACTGTTAAATAAAAGGAGGATACAAAATTTATTGTCTTTATTATTGGGTTATTGTATTAGCCCTGTAATAGGTAGACAGGTTTGTACCATTCACTATAATAGAAGTTCAGCCTAGTAGTAGATTAACAGGTTGGTGAAAACCAGTCGAAGCCTTGTATATATCCCAAGACAGATTTTTGTTCTCCTTTAAAAGACATAAATATAATGTGGAAAACTGGTCTTCCAAGATGAACAGTCACTGAAACATCTCTTGTAATAACAGCTAATAACAGGTTAGTAACTTGGCCTCCAGACTCATCTATTATAAGTTAAGAACTAGTTCACTTAACTTGTTTTGTGGGCTTTTGGGAATTCATGGTGAACTACTCACTTTCAAGATGGTAACTGGGTATTTATTCCAGCGTGTGTATGCATGGACAACAAAACTAGAGGGAAAAAAAAGACCCCTTGTGTTTACCTTCCTGGACTCTTTTTTGCAAATGCCCATATAGTCACCAGGAAAAAACAGGTAGATGCATGGTGCGGTGTGCAGTATTTTCCGTTCCTCTAGGATTTCATCACAAATAGGATTCCTTTTGCAAGTCTCCGGAGACACAGCGCGATGATTGATTGGTGCAATGCATAATTAAGATGTCATTATAGTGAGCCATGTTGCCAATGCAGTCATTGAAGCAAATCTTTTTATCTTTTGAAGAGATAAAAGTTTAGTTTGCTGGTATGTTGCTTTTGTAGTCAGCAGTTGGAAAGAGGCTGCAGGAATGTTGATGGGAGAACAGACGATGTGTTCATCTCACTGTTCAAAATAACCTATCGCCTTTCCAGTACAGTGTGTCAGCCCAAGGTGCAGGTAGATCTGGCACTGTTGCTGTTTACGTTAGGAGCATTTTAAAACTCAGAGAGTACTCTGACAGTGCAGCTCCTACTGACATCAGTGGGGTTTGTATGTGCTTTGGTGGTGGGACACAGGAGTAGTTTAAAGATTTCAATATTGTAATAATTGTAAGTTTTTCATCACTGTAGATTGTAGGAACCTACCAAGTTTGACAAGAAATATTTGCAGCCTACAATTTATCAACTAGCTCTTTCTGGCTGTTAGCTGTGCTTTATCTAGCTAATAGCCATAAATCTCATCCTACCTATGTCTTCTTGTACTTATGGTCAAGAGGCTGGCAGGTTTGCTGAGAATCTTATTTATTTACCTCTTGAGCACTGTGAGGAGTTTCTGCTCAGTAGCTCAATTTTTCCTATTGCTCACACAGGATCCAGCGAATGATTGCACTGCATTAACTCTTTTTGTTTGTCTTACTTCTCTGAGGATCCCCCTTGAGGTAGCTCTGGGTCATGGGACTTCTCTCATAAGTCCCTTCATTACTTCAGTGAACAAAAATTGGATGAAATGAATCCATGGTGATTCTGACCCAAAAGAATATTTTGAGTCTAAAAACTGTAAGCACAGATGAACTACTGCTTTGCCAGTGTAAAGGATGTGAGATTTTTAGGGAGAAATAATGTCACCTATTTAGCCAATTGTTACAGTTGGAAGAAGTAGAGGGGTTTTATTTTTGTACCTGAAAGTTTCTCAGTTTTGCCAGGTGTATCAGCTAGCATAATCAAAGATATTACCTCTCTCTTCAGTAGTCTCCTGTGTATTCTTAAACCTTATACCTACAACAATAACAAATTGCCAGCATAGGCTGGAATGACCTGTGTGCTAGTTGCTAGTGTGTTAAAAATTAGCTTGGAAAGACGTTATTGAGCAAATTTGGAAATAATTTCTGTTACCTTCACCATCCCTGGTGGTATTTAAAAGATATGTAGATGTGGCATGTAGGGCCATGGTTTAGCAATGGACTTGGTAGTGTTAGGTTAATGGTTGTACTCAAGGATCTTAAGATTCTTTTCCAACCTAAATGATTCTATGATTCTATGAAATATGTATAGGTAACATTTAGCAGTTCAGTTGCACAAAAAACATCTTTGTACTTTGTGTTCCAAGAAAAGAACTATCTTGGGAAAAAGGAACCTATCTAAAGAATGATGTCATTTAACTAGTAGGTTTAAAAGGTCTACCAATTGCTGCAGCGTAGACTGGGAAAAAGAAGAGGTTCTCCTTCATCATGTGATCTGGAGCACATATTTTACCACGAGTGGAGTCCTAAAAGGAGACTAGGACATTTGGAGTGCACTGTTGATAAATCCACCTCTGGGGTCTAAAGATGTTTTTAAGAAAAGTGCATAGGTGGCTTATTTTCCTATCGTGCATCAAAACACTTAATGAAAGCCACCTTCTCTTATTTTGATCCTCTTAAAATATTAGGGTCTGGTCGGTAGATTGCTTGTGGCTGGTGTCATCATGGGGTTCTGTGGACAATACAAGCAGACGAGTACTGCCTACTACTAATAAAAATTAATATGCAAGAAAAACAGGCTTCAGGTTTCCCTGGTCAGCCAGAGGACTGATTAATGCTGGTTTTGTAGAATGCCCTAAATATGAGTCTATCTGAAGAAGAATCACTCCCATCTTCTACCAAAGCTGGCTTTTTAAGTCTAAAATGTGATTTGGTATGTTTAAAAAAAAAATTAAGAGGTGTTGAAAATCTCATGATCAAAATTATATTGTTGAAATATTTGACTTATCTTAATATTCAGTAGTCTATGGTTCACTACCTGGATGAGTTTTTCTTTTGCCAAATAGACCGATGTTTTTGTTCCTTTGCCAGTATAAATCTTTTGAGCCTTTATCAAAGTGAAAGGGTAATAACCTTCTAAACTGTATGAAAGAATGAGGTGATAAAGTATTGCAGTAAAGAATGAATTCAATAAGGACACACTTCTCAAATTATTCCTTGATTTTGAAGTGAACACAGAGAAGCCTTACCCAACAGTGTTTTGATAATTGGTGTAAAGTATTAGCACATTTCCTTTATTTCAAAATCGCTAAGTGAAGTACGCTTTTAAATTATATATTTTAAAATTCAGCAAAAGATCAAACATCAAAATTAACTATATTGATTAAAAACATATATTCTGTAATGTGAAACAGACTGTAAGTAATAAGAACTAGGTGAAACAGAAATAGTATGTCTGCCCACCAAAGTACAGATAACTTATTTACCTTGTAAGCTCTCAACAGCTGGAAGAAATAAATTATCTAAATACTACCTAAAGTAGGTGGAATTTATAAGCACCGCTACAGATATGTATGTGTTTAAATAATTAGGAGTTTTAAATTATCACATAACTTTTGCATGAAATATGCAGGTTGTTGACATTTTTATTTTAACAGTCTACAGGAATTTTGATACGGTTGTGTAAGTCGTATCTTCCACACGGAATTTTATTATGCAGTCTTCTTGCAGTTTTTATACTTAATGCAAAGCAATTATAATTATACTGTGGGGCATGGCAAAGACAATGGAAAACAATGAAAAAACATGTTAAAAATAAGAAGGTATTATATGAAATGTAGTCTAAAACATAGTTTGAATGAGCTCTGCCAGAGCTGATATGGCTGGTTGTTTCCTGTGCCAGGAACTACTGTGGAACCCCACCAGGAAGTGTGCTACAGAGCAGGATCACATTACACCCTTGTTTTATGGTTCATTTCACTTATTTAATGCAATTTGAGAACCTGCAAAAAGAGAGCATTCCAAAAAGGGGACGTTTATTATTAGAAAATATGTCATTTCTTTGACTCAAGTAAGCTGGGTTTTGGGGACACCTAATGTGCCTAATGTAAGGCAAGGCAAATCAGTATGACCATGTAGCAGGCTGCACAGCAGAAGTAAAATGTTTCCATATTCACGAAGTGTAATGAATGATGCAGATAGTTCATATCTGTAGGCTTTAGCCTGTTTACTTTAGTAAACCAAGTGTGCTACACCACTACAATGAAAATTGTAGTAGATTTCCTTTACTACTCCAAGTAAATTTCAATACAGTACAGTGGTTTATTAAAATTATGTAGGCGAAAAGAGTTATTTAGTGTTCCAGCTGATTTATAGAGTGTGATAAAACATTCCAAAATCTTTGGAAACCAGGAACACGCTACAGGCCGTATTTGGTTTGACAAAACTGTGTTCATATGAAAGAAAAATGTTTAACATATTAACTAGATAATGATTCATCAATTCTGGCAGAGGAACTAATTTTTGTTAATGTAGTACTTAAAAATGTGTGGAATGAACAGCTGGATACCACAGTTGTGGCATGCCATGTTAAGTCTCTGTCTGTTTTCCCCTACAGTGATCTCAGTATGAACAACATTACTAAGCTGCCCTCAAACCCCGTGCACAATCTCCGCTTCCTGGAAGAGCTGTAAGTATCATTGTGTCCTTGATGGGCATAGTCAGCACTAGACGCATTCCTGTGTTTGTCTCTCATACTTACTGTGGGAACCAGATAAAACGGTGCAGGAAAGCTGTCAGCCTAACACTTTTGGCACATGCGGAAGCACTTAGTTGAAAAAAAAAGTCAATTGCTTGTGATTCTGGAAATGAACTTATAAAAGAGTTATCATGAGGCTACAACTTTTCTAAACAGAGACAGAGCCAAACAAATTAAAATTTTTAAACAAGGGCTGTTTAAAAGAGCTGGATTGCTTTTTGGAAACAGTTAAGCAGCAGGATATTAAAAGTTTGAATACTGGCTCATGTTTATTAAAATGGCAAGTAAAGCTATAATCAAAACCAAAACCTGCTGCCTTGTTCTGCCTGTGTCAAGGACAATTGAGTCCACATTTCATAGTATCAAGACTTCTTGTCCAAATCAGTTTTAATTACTGTTTCCTTACTCTTAAATTTAACATCCCTGAAGGCTGACTGTAGAGTCCTGCATAAACCTTAGTTAAGCTATCTAGCGTGTTCACTGAGGGGAAAAAGTACAATGCAAAAACTAGCTAATCAAGCACAACATCAAAAGAGGAATGACGGTTTGAAGTGATGGTGACTAACCAAAAGTGAAAAGTATTGTGCATTCATGAGACATGGATTTGGCAGCGACTGTAGTTATAATGGCCCAGGCTTAAAAGAAAATTTTGGTTCCTGAGGAGTGACAGAGACTCTCTAACTGATGCACCATAGATCTTGTGGGAAAAAGCTGGCATCCGCGTTTGTGTGAGTACCTCTAAAAGTTGATTAAAAGAATTGTCTAGGCATCCAGCCTCTTATGAAACATGTTTTATAAGCTTTTAAAAGTGAAAGTCTCTTTTTTTATAGCAAGTTTAGCTGCTAACACACCATAAAACCCATGTAAGATACACAAAGCCGTGATGCTGCCCTTCTTGCAAAGACAGAGTCTACTTTAAGCGATGAAATTGTATAGTCCTCTGCAGTTTAGGTGGGTAGTGCACCAATTATTTCTGGTGCCCTCGCTAATGCTCATTTGAATTTTGCCGCCTGGTGTTTCCAGCTGGCATCTATGAAAAAAAAAGAAATTAAAACAGTTTTGGTAATCCTGCTTTGAACAATACTCTATTAGCAAGCAGAATTTCCTTTCAAGTCATATTACTGGGAGCATTTGTGTTTAGAAAGCATTATTTCTTCTAATTCTCTCTCTTCCTTTACTTGTTTTATTTGGTTGTCATTATCTGTATCGCTGTTGGTGCAACTTTCAAATAACATACAGACATGAACATAATAATCATAGAATCATTAAGCTGGAAAAGATCATCAAGATCATACTGAGATCATCAAGTCCAATCATCAGCCCAACACCATCATGCCTACTAAACCATATCCTGAACAAGGAGAGATGTCACACACCATGTGTTAACAGTATCGAGTGTATATGAAGTGAATGATGCCACAAACACCCCGCTTCTGTATTTTTGCGTCATGTTCATGTTTGCCTGTCCCATCTCCTGTCAGCTGTAATAACCTTACTAAAAGCTTCCAACACAATGCTTTCTCTCCAGCCATTGAAGAAAAGAAGAAAAACAAAACTTTTGGTGCTTTGTGAAAGGAAATTCTAATGCATTAAGCCAAGTTACATTGGTATTATTGTAGTATTATATAGTATGGTCAAAATTTAGATGACCCAAGCAGTGAGACTTATGTCACTGTTTGAGCAATTGTTCAGCAGTCTGGCTCATCTTCCTGATCAATATCTTTGAAAGTGTTCTTGCCTTATTCTCGTGTTTGGACTACTTTTTCCCCTGGAAATATTAAATCGTTATCCTTATAACCCTCTGTTGCAAATTAATTAGTTCAAATCTTTCATTGCTGGTAGAATAATATTTATTTCTTTATTATGTTTTGATTTACGTATACTCAGTCAGCTCCTCCATTTGTTTCAAACCAATTGTTTCCATTTCTCATCAATTCTGATGATGGTTTGTGAAACTCTTCAGTTTGTATTCACTGTTCAAATAACCATAGAAACTGGAGCCTGTGAAGAGGCGAGGCAAATGATTACCTCTTCTTAATGCAGATTCAAACTCATTGTGCTGAGAGACTTTTCGATATTCAGAGGCATGTAATACAATTCAGTCTAGTATTATGTAGAAAAATATCTAGACAATGGAAAAGGAGCTGACTATTCAATTTTACAGTAGGAGGTAACAGCCATTGTAGTTCCCATGGTCCCCTCATGCTCATTTCTGAGCAGTGATTGTACCTATGAAAATTATTTTCTCATCCAGGCCATCCAGGCATTGCCACATTACTTTTATTCCCAGCTTACCTAGGAATTCTGTGTTTTGTTTGTGACTCAGTTAAAGGCAACTATTGCAGAATATAACTTGGTCCATAATGCAGACATTGTAAAAGTAAACTTTTATGAGATCTTTAGACCAAAGCAGTGTTTCCATGAAATTAAAATGCATCTTAGAAATGCCTGTCTGCTCTTTGAAATACAACAGCAGGAGCTTAGAATGTGTATTTTAGTGTTGAAAAAGGTGTTACTAATCCCTTTATTAGAGGGCTGGTGAAAAATCTGATAAAGGCTAACAATCGATCTACTGAGTTTTAACTCAGATGTTATGTCCTAGATGTGTGGTTTGGCAATATTGATGTCATTACCACAAATTAACTGAGAATTTATTAAGGCAGTTAAATCAATTGTTTTGACTCCAAAGCAAGGATGCATAAGCCAGGTCTGTTGCCAGTTCTGACCTTCTAGGCTGAATCCAATGCACTCTCCCAGGCAAAGTCAGAGACCTCTGCAAGCAGCATTCTTCAGTCCTGAGGATCATGCCTGGTATTTATCCTTAACCACAGGCTTTGATCACTGAAGTACAACATTCTGAAACTATGCTGTATTTTTGAGGTGTGTGTTCCTCTAAAAAGTTTGGAAAATTTTGTGGTACTTTGAAAACTGAACTGTTCTAACACCTACAAAGTTTTGTTTCAAGGAAGTTCTTTTATTTTTGAAAATGATGATCCCTTCAGACCTAATTTTCTCTTAAGTACATATGATGGAACTCCCACCAAGAAAGAAATATTGTTCAGCTGCTTGATTATCAGCAAGTTGCTCTGCATGAACTTGCATAACACCATTTAGTCAAATTCTTCATTATAAATTCAAAATAACTGCAGATATTTATCACTATGACTGAGTCCAAGGCTTGATCTCATGTGGAGATCTAGACATGTATTTCTACAATATGTATTAAATACCTATATTAATAACGCAGTAAGTTAGAGTAATGCATTTTTAAAATGTGTAAAGAATTATCTAGAGTGCGACTCTTTAGATTTTAAGAGGCAACTACATCTAAGTTTAGACATATCATTTTATGATTACTAACACTTCAAAGCAGTGCCTGGAACTGTTTAATTTTATAAATTAATGTCTTGTGAAGAGTGAGGAAGAAAGCCAGTAATAATTTAAAACTATTTGAATCAGATCTAACTACAAATATCTCAAACTAGATTTATCTCCACACATACACACGTACATATGCATATCCATAAATATATGCATACAGCCCCACACATGCAGAAATATAAAGCTTTTATTTTAGTTTTAATCACAGGAAAATTCCACAGATAAGCAAAACTCCAAGTCATTTTTAGTACATTGCTATTTTTCACCAATTTAAAATAGTTGTTTTAGTAGAACAGCAACAAAGGACTGTTTTATTACAATTATTATACAGTCTGAAATAGTTCCAAATAGTTTCCATTTCACAAAATCACGGAACAAAACCACCGTAAGTTAATTACAGCCTACATACAGGTGCTATAAAGTTTACTGACACTTGTGTTATTTCTTGAAGATCCTCGAAGGGAATTAAATATATGTACACATTTTTTCAGATTGGTGACAGTGTTAGTACACCAGTTACTCAGGCAGAAGTGCCCTTAAAAGTGCATTTTATTACAATACAAAAGTGCAGAGTTACACATACAGTACTAAACAAACGTATTATTTGAATCTCATCGTGATTTGTGTGCAAACCCCTTTACACTGCAGAAATGGTCAAGAGGCCACTGAATGTGCGAAAACAAAGTCCTAAATTGCCAGATACAAGCCATTCCCATCTGTTCTTGTCTGCTGTTTTCCCATTACTTCTTCTCTCTCTATTAGCTCTTCTTTCCTACAAAGAGGTTTTCAAAGCTGTTAGTGGGTATTAGGTGTTCTTTTCTCCACTGACTTAGAGCAGTGCGAGTGAGCTCTCTGGTCATTTATGTCTGAAAACTGAGAGCATTAGCTCCTGGAGTCTTGTGCAGTCTTTATTTTTGTGCTGGTGCAGGCACATTGTGGTGAGCACTGAAAACTTATTCTGTGCTTTTTACTGTTGTGTAAGCCAGTAGAAAGCATGAAAGTGCTGCAGCCATGGTCCACACTTACTTATTGAAAAAAGTGAAAAGTAAAAATTTCTGCATGCAGTAAAAACAACAGTAAAAACAGGCTGTTGTCTAGTGGTCTCAAACTGTCCACACATGCTTCCTTCCAATGTCACTTAAATACTAGTTTACAGTTCTTGCACAGCAGGTTTTAGTGGAGCTGTTCCTGGTGGAGATTGCCCTGTGCACCTCTGTCAGCTAAAGTTTCAAGAACTTTCACTGCTAAATGACTTACAATCCCATAGGTAATTTCAAAAGCTGCTGGCAATGTAACACATAAGTTGTGAATTCAATTTCTTCACATAAGTTGTGGATTTGCTTTCTTCACTTCATACGCACATGAATGTAGAAGGAGTGTGTTCGGACTATGCCACTGTATTCAATCCATGGTGTTTGTCAATGAGATGCCTGTCACTGACCAGGCAAGTGGCCCATGGCACATTATAGATTCTGTTCCTGTTAAGACAGACTTTTTTGATAACTCAGGTCTCTCCAACTTTTCTTTAATACAGCCAGGGAGGCACTCAAAGTCTTGACAGAGGGAAGTGCACTGGTCATCTTGAAATTAACCATATGTCCGTGAAACCAGTGAGGAGATGTTTGTCTAGTTAATCATTTTGGAGAAATTTGGTAGTTTTCTCCCCTAGCTATTGCATACACAGTTAGTTTGATGTACAAAGAAAACAACAAACCCAAACACAGAAAATTCCTACTGTACGATAGCAACTTGTAACCTTTACATTCACATAGCAAGAGCCCTCATGTTCTGGAGCTGTCACTGCCTTTATTGCTGTCCCTTTTTTGCTACCAAAGCAAGTAACGACAAAGAAGTCTCCTATGTGGATATGTTAGCTTGGCACTCTCCAAACTGCCCTTTTTGCTGTCTTATCAAGAATGACAAGATGAGGAACAAAAAGAAAAGAGAAACAACAGTGCAAATGCCTTACCAAATTAGAGCTGCTTGCATTGCTTGTTGAATAGCTTGCGCTGTCAGACAATTATTCTGGAAATGTTAATGCAAATTGCATGGAGCAACCTTGACACTGGGACTGCTGAGCATCTGTAGAGTAAAAGGGCAGAACGGGAGAAGATGGGGGAAGGAAGAAGATAAAAACGAAACGAAAATAGTAGGGTATTCGTGCATGCAGAAACAGTAAATGTTCTAGGCTGATATCCAAGAAAGCTTGTCAGTGCTGCTGTGTTGCTCTTACTGAGCACATGTTCAAGTTTATTTTTGGCTTATAGCCTGTAAATTCTTTCTGGAACTTGTAGTTTATTATCCAGCAATATTCATTAGGAACTACTTTAGAATATAAAAAAAAAATCATAGGAAGAGCTTCTTTTTCTTTGCGATCAATACAGATACTGAAATTATACTTAATTACACTACGCTGAAATAATGCTTTATTAAATGTGCTATATATCTGTAGATCCTGAGGCAGGATTTTAATTTAAGTCTTACATATATTGTGTGTACTGCAGTACAAGTAGGCAGAAATAATTTCCATATTTGTCAGTGGAAGTTCAGCATGTTTGTAGACTGCTTGATTTCAGTGCAGTGAACACTTCTGATAATAATACATTCGTCAATTTTCCACTTGCTAATGATTAAGAGCAATGAAATCGACCAATATTACATTTATGTCTAATGGGTTGATAAGCACAATAATTTCAGCTTCGCCTGTCTAAGTTTTTTTTTTAGTTTCCAAACAGGAGTAAGAGTAATTTCTCCAGTAATTTTTTCGTGTTGCATCATTGTACCACTCGAACAATGATAGCAACCTTGAAACTTGGGTCTACCCAATTTATGCCCTTTGTCTATCAGACAGGAATGACAGAACAACTAACATGTTTTTGATTATCGGTAGTTTGATTGTTATGTGTTGTGCTGTAGTATACTTTAGCCAATTCCTGTTATTAATGATTATTGTTATTAGTTCATACTTTTTCTGGTGATACTGGCAGGACTGGGATAAAACCAAAACCAGCATCAGAAGTGTAAATGACACTTGGAAGACCCAGCCAAGAAAATGTAATGTAGATGTTCCACCATTTGTTGCCTCATCTTGCTGTGACATTTAAACACTGAGAAACTTAACAAATATAACATTGTTCTGAGAATAGTGATTTGGTGACAGCATTCTTCAAACACTGAAGTTATGTCTCTTGTTGATTGTATCCTTGGGATCCACCGTTGGGAATCAACATAGGATTTCCTGGCTGATATTTGAGTACCCCCCGACAGTTCACTTTGCTGCAATCTGAGGCAGATACCTGGTTGCTGTTGGAGCCCGGTAGAAGGGCGCTGCCTTCCGCAGCACTGAGAGCCAAATAGCCACAGCACTGGCTGTGGACAGTTTCATGAAAGGAGAGATCAATTGTCTTTAGCAGTTGTTGGATCACGCTCATGCCAGGTGCAGAAAGAGTCTCTGCCTTTTGTAAGTGGAGAGAGAAATAGTACCTTTTAGACCATATCCTTAACTGACAAAAATCTATGATCTGTTCTATCAAAACCAGCTCAAGATCAAATGCACACTGATTTCATTCCAACTGCTTGAGGTCAGATGGAATTATTCCAGTTTACACCCTATGAGAATTTGGCACATGCATTTTAAAAGGCAATTATGCCCTAAAGCAAGAGCAGACTGTGTTATATTTGAATTTTCAACTAAACTGTAAGTGGCAATAAATATAATATACAGCACGATTATGCCTTACAGATTCCCCTCCCCTTTTTAAAAAAAATTAGAATATCTTCACATTTTCTGCTTTGATCTTTCTAAGCATCAGGGTTTCTTAATATAGCATTTGATGCACATTTCTTTTTATATTACTATAATGATTACAGTTTTAATTAACATGACAGATTGAGACATAAAAAGATAATTAAAATAGAGAGTAACATTTAAATTACTAGTCTAACAAAGTAATTCCTCAAAACATTTTTACATATTTATGTTGATATCATCCCTTACTTAACTAATAATTAACACAGTAATTAATCACCCATTAATTCATACATTTCTATTGCATTGGCCCCAAAATAATCCTAATAGATAGAAAATTAAAATCTTATATGAAAATTTTACTTGACTTTGGGTGATCGCTTTACAAGTATACATATTGTCAAAACCTTTTTCGTATAAGAAGCAAGAATGTTTCATGTTACCTTTTATAGATGTATTTATATGCTGAATAAAATTGTAGTCATAGCAATAGAGAAATTATATATTGGCTATAAATTTATATAGTTGGACTAAATATGTGTAGTTATGTGCTTGTGTATCTTTGATTAAGTGTGACAGGGAAAAAAAATTGAAGCAAAAGATTGAAGATCAGTAATTCTTCCTTGATCAGAGGTAATTTTTTATGTCCAGAACAAGTTGTTTCAGAAAAAAATTTGGAAATTTGTTTTCCTGGTACACCTCCATGTTGTTCCTCCACAAACAAACATGTACTTTATTAGAAACTGAGATAATAATTTTAGGATTGGTATTCCTAGTGCTGTTGGTACAACTCAGAGAGGAGTAAATTACTGGCAAACATGATGCTGAGGTAGGATGCAAACCAGAGTGCTATTTCTACTTGTGTAAGCACAAATTTTTTCACAGACATCAATGAGATTAAGATTGCACCATGAATCTTTATCAGTTATTCAGAACAACTATGGCAGTTGGAGAGGCAGATCAGACTTTTAAGAAAGAAGTTTCAAATTACAAAAGAGAATTTCTTATCTGTACCCGAGGTGTAAAAGACACAATCCATGATTACATGTATTTTAATGGAATTTTGTACCTGGTGTGCTAGTGATAAAGCACCAAATTCAGGAAGGTTATTACCACATAGCAGAACTGTCCCAATTGTTGGGATTATTCACTGTTTCAAGTCGTCTGAACTTTCAATTTCCGTTCACAAAAGCAAATATTTTTTCACCAGTCTATATGTTCTTCTATAAAATTCCTTTTCAGTTTTCTGACTGGAGAGTTTGTTAGTTGTTCCAAGAAAACGGCTGAATATAAACCTGACCAAATTGTGGCATTATTAATTTTAGCCTACTCATCTTTAAACATATATGTATAACCAAATTCTTGATAGTATTCTCTTAGCACATGCAGTCTTTTCTCTCATTCCTTAAATAAAATCAGAAAACTAATTAGTAAACAGAAGTAAAATGCAGACTCACAGGGACATCAAAGCAATACAGTAGTTAACAGAATTATTTTAGTAGAAATAGCTCAGTATCCTTGCACTGTTGAAGGATGATTTTAAATTTCTCTCACAGTTACATGCTGTATAGGATATTGTAGTACATGGAGACTGATTAAATATGATGCAACAGAAGTGATGCAATGATATATAACCTAATCTACATTAAAGGGCATGCACTGGCATTAGTCTAGAGACATTGAGTCAGTCTGGTATTGTTATTATAGTTTACTGGCATAATAATAAGAATCCAATATATTTAACATAAATTTGAGTATATCTGTTCTGAAACAGAATTATGACAGTTTTCATTGATTTTTTACTTCTTAGTAGTGGAGCTTTACTCCTTTAACATTGTTTATTCCTGTCATATGTTGAGCCACACCAAGATCCAGAGTGCTATCTATTCTCCTATATTTCAGCACCTTGCAAGATTTGATGAGTAACTTGTTCCATAAAATCCTAATGTGCTTATCCTGTTAGAACACGGCATGAATATTAATAAATGTGAAGGTATGCTTTTTCCCAAGGAGACTATTGTCTTCCTTTCATATCCTTCCTATAGTTTTGATACTGCTAGATTTTGAAATACACTTTACAGGTGTTTGTTCAGCATTTTCTGGACTAGATCTTACTCAAGCAAAGAAGAAAAGCAGCCACTACCTGTACTGTACTGCCATTGCCTGTTGCAAACAATGAGGAGTAGCTGGGTTAGATTTACCACAGCTTCTTTCCACAGTTAGTGGAGAAGTGCTTTCTTTATTAAGTGCCACAGTTTGTTAGCTGTAGAGAGTAGACTTTTTAGTGTTTCAAGTTTACCTTCCATTCCAGCAGGTAATGAGGAGACGCTTGGTGTCAGGCAAGCCTTGTCCTGATACAGAAAACATGCATGCACAAAGCAGTTTTGAGTTGGAAAAGAAAAATTATTGTACCAGAAATGTAAAGAAAATAGCCAAGTTTGCTTAGTCACAACTTCATGTTTATTTGCTTCTTTCTGAAGAATGAAGTTTTCTTTTCAGACAGGAACAACAATCGAAGGAAAACAAAAAAAAAATTTCTGTTATTTTTTAGACCTTTCTGTGGGTGTCTCATTAGTTGTGTTGTCTTTGGGAATGTTCTCTTGACTTGGTGACTGCCATTTCTCAGAACTGTGACACTGCAGGAGAGGTCAGAATACACCAAAGGGATAAACAGTTGGGGAACACTAAACGAGAGCCCAGATACAACTTTACTGAGATCTGACCATATGCCCTGAATGTGACTTGCAGCGCTGAGATATTCCAACCGTGAGCAGAGATTGCCAGCTGGGCTGAACTGCCTGGAAAGATATTTTATAAACTGCTGCCATTTGAAAGGATGGAGGCAACATGGTTTTCTCTCAGCTCATTTGTTTTACATCTTTTAGAAAAAACATGCATGTATAAAAAATTGGCCTATGCTTAAGCCAAAAGTGTCCTAGTATCTTGACTCTGACAGTGGCAAGTGGCAGGCACTGAGGGAAGAAATGTGGTAACACTTCCCTGTAAACTTTTCCAGCCTCCATTAATTTGCAAGGTTATATGAAGTAGCATAGGTAAAAATCTAGTTCTGAAATAGTAAAGCTTCAAAAATATGATCCGAAATCGGCAATGCTGTGTATTTTGTTTCATGAAAGAGATGTGATATATTTGAGCCTGGGTGTGATTTTTGAGGTATTTCTAAAATAATGTCATAAATGCTGGAAATAAAAGAAATAACTTTTAGAAATTGAAATTTGAAGTTGTTCAAACAAATTAAGCCAGTCATTTGGTTATGTAAGTGCTATAAACAAGCTAGTTCATTCCTGCTCTCAGAAATCATTAACTAAATGCTGAACTATAGATAGTATGTCAGTCCTCATTTGTTCAGGGAAAGCGATATTTACCCAGTCAGACTAAAATCACTAGCCAAAGTCCATCCAAAGTTCAGTAAAATACTGGGAAACTTCCCTCAAATACTTTAGGGAAATGGCAAACAAAATCCCTGAACTGGATAAGAGTAAACCCTGATAGACACTTGATAGGTACTGCAATGTCAACAAAGGGATTAATTTTCCGCTATGCCTAGGCTGAGAATAGAAACACAGTAATAATAGAAAAAAATCTTTAAAAATGGTCAGGAGCAAATGAGCCAAACTTAATCAGCTTTGCAGCATGCCTTAAAGAACTAGTGTGCTTGTTTCTATCCAAGAATATTGGAAGAATTAGACAACGATTGCAAAGCATTGTTTTTGCTGATTTTTAGCAAATACCACAATGCTGGGGAATTCCAAAGGGCTGAGAAGATGCTACAGTTGTGCCAATGTTCAGAAGTGGTCTCATGGAGTATGTTGGGAATAGATAAGCAGTTTCCCTGAAGCCAGTTCCACAGAAAATCATGAAAAAGGCATCATGAGAAAGAATATGGTAACTGATGGCCAGACAACATATTTACATAGAAAGTAATTCTTGCCAAATTTCTACCTTTTCTGACATTGTCAGTTTGCTTGGTGAGAGGACTACGTGGACATACATATAATTTGGCGTTTGCGGTACATTTAATGTAGCCCTCTACTGAAATATGTATATACATGATGAGCATGTTCTTCTGCTGCATAAGCAGAGGAGCGTCATATAAGAGAGTTTCAATCACTGTCTGGAAAATTAGTGAGAGCTTTTTCCAAGCTGAAAAAAAGTATTCAAAGCAGAACTTCAAAAATGACCTGAGGTTTGAAAACCTCATAAGGAGTAAATGCAGAAGCTGTGTCTACCAAAAAGAAGATTAACATGTGGTTTCATGTGTCTAAAATGTTTGTTACAAGACATATTTCATAATTGAGAAGTTGTGATCTAAAAGGAAAAGAAACAGAGTACAAAACAAGGGTTGTAATCTGAAACAAAAAAAAAAGTGGAAAAAATTACATCTCAGTTTAACAGTGCAGTTAACTGTCACTCAGAAATGCTCAGGAACATGGCTCAGCATTTCTCACATACAACGGGCAGCTTCGGATATACTTCTGAAAGCTTTTGGAGCTGGGGCCATGTGGAGGGATCAGGCTCTTAGGAAGGTATATTGTGGGTGGCCAGATGATCCAGGCATTACAGTCAGAGTGACAACAGCTTAATTTGGCAAATCTTCTCCTGAAGACAGTTTGACAGAAAACCAGGGCCACAGAAGAAAACAGGGCAAAAAGTTACATGGAAAAGTTTCAGCCACCAGAGACTAGCTCAAATACAGCCCAGTGCAGCACAGTCTCACTAAAACCATCCTAAGTATCAGTGAGCCGTGTAGCATGTACACGTGTAGCTGTGTCTTTGTGCTTAGGTATTTCTTCCTAAATATATTAGACATATTTTACAGGTACCATAAAAATGTCTTAAAATTATGACAGTCCATTTTCAAAAAAATTCCAAACATTAAAGCCTACCACAAAAAGCAATGATACTCTCAAAAGCTGGGAAAAGGGATTATTACATATTGAAACAAAACTTTAAAGCTGCATACTGTCCCGATTAAACTGCTCTAGTCCTGTGTTTGTAACAGGGAGGAGCATAGTTGGTAATTGCCAGAGCCCTTCTCCAGGAGTTCTTAAACAGGTACTGTTTCCTCAGATTTACCATTTTATGAAGAGTATTCCAGTTCAAACAGGCAGTGTGAACATGTAGTGTGTTTGTTAGTCTGCATTGCGGCAGTTATGAAAATTGCCACAATACAGCCACTCTTAAGAAGGGATGGTGGCCTGAAAGAGGGCCAGCTGGAATCTTTAAATATGTGGGTTTAGTTCTCTGCTCTTCATCAAGTTTTCCATATGACACTCAAAGTTGTAACTTATAGGTGTAAGTGAAAGCCTCAATACCCATACCTACTTTTTTTTCCCGTAAAGTTTTGCAGACTCCTCAATTTCTGGTTCATACCACATTCATGTCCAGAGTCACATCCAGTCATGACATTAAAATAGCAGAGCAAGAGAGTTCTGTGGGTGTGAAGGGGATGTGTGATCTGTTTTTTTATATAAACTGAGATCAGCATTAGATGGGTTCTCAGTCTCTACTAATCAGTGATCTACAAATGACATTTACTTTCATGGACCCAGTCTGGTGCACCTAGCCTGCTTGATCCAGCAGCAACCCAAAAATCCTTGCCATTTTCGTTCAGACTGAAAGCTGAAGACAGAAAAGCGCCTCACATGTCTGAAAAAAAAATAGACTCAACCGATGAGTGCCTCACCTTGGAGCAAGAGTGAGCCAGGTTTGGTTCGCTCATCTGCCTGCAGGAATTCAGGTGCATGCACCCAATTCTCAGATGTCTGAACCTCAGACTCCAGTGTACTCCAAAGTGAGAGACAAGCTCAGCAGCTCTGTCTGAAGCTGAGTGCATCAGCAGAGCACAATGAAATTCATAGAAGAGAGAGAGAAACACTTGCTTGGAATTTTATACAGGTCAGATTGCTCAGCAGGTGTGTATGTACAGAGAAAAGCCCTTTTCACAAACTGAAAATGCCTGAAAAGTCTTTGGAGCTGGGATCTGGAATCATGTATTCTTTTCTTACAGCCCAATTTTTATTTTTAATTTCTGTATGAAAGAGCAGGTATCTAAAAGGAAGGCATGCTGAGGACCCTGTAGTTAGCTTGAGGCAGTCAACTCCAAAGGAAGGCCAATGTTTAAGGGACAGTCAGTGCTGGATCTTTGGGACTGTAGTCATAAGCACCTGGCCTTTTCTGTGAATAGTATTGGCAATTCTAGTGCCAACTTCAGTGTTACAGGTTCCTCTTTCCAGCAGCCTGGTACCTAAGGCATTTTCTGGATCCAGTGACCTTTTTTCTGTGACCTTTCCTGAGGGGCCAGAGGCCAAATCAAACATCGTCTGTTGTCAGATCAGCTGGTCTGTGGAAATTGTCTGCAATTTTGGTGTGCAATATCTTAGCTGATGAGAAATGTCAAATCTACTTTGCTTAACTTGGTCTGCAAATAGAAGGGAGTTACATCATATCAATCTGCATTTGTTGGCAGCCAAGAGCAGACAGCATGGCTCTGCTGGCGCAGAGTAGCTTGGCTGGGACTCTGAAGCCTATCAGTCAGTTGTCCATCTACGGTACAGGTATCATAGCACATTCAGGTTGAACTAAGATGTCAGGAGGCTTAATGCAAGGTGTTCTGGAATTACATTGATGGGGAACAGAAAAACGCCATTATTTCACATCAAATACAAGATCTCTTTCCTGGACATAAACCTTACAGAATACAGTCTTTTTTTTTTTTTTGTCAGAGTAACGCACTTACAGAGGTATTTTCTGTACTTACCTAGGTCTGTAAAATACTTTCAGGCATTCTGAGAAGGAAGATGCAGTATAAGCAAGGAAAAAACCCTACAAATTTTAGCAAATATGCTTTATGCCTATTACACATCTGCTCACAGGGAAAACTCCGATTTCACCAGTACAGCAGTTTCATGTGTAGTTATTTTAAAGTGGTAATTACTATGTAGATATATTTTGATATTAATGTAAATGAATTAAATGTGCACGGACATCATATATGCGTAATTCAAAAAGTGCATGCCTGTAAATCCAGTTATTCTAATTTTTGTCAGTGTATCTATATTTTTGTTGCTGAAATTGCTCTGATTTTAAAAACTACAATATGAAGAATCAGATGTGCATTTGAAACTGTAAGCTCGGTTTTCAATGAAATCGCGTTTTTGTCTCTGCAGTCCAGCTGTCAATAAATCAACTGTACAGTTAAGGGCTTCTCTTTTTTCTTTTCTTTTAAAAGTGTATTAATGAAAAAATAGGTCTCTTAAACTACTGCCTCTGGCATCAGTCGCTCAAACAGAGTTGTATTGCGCTTTTTAACAACAAAATTAATGCCACATGAAGAGAAAAAGTATTCATTCTCTTTCTTTTCCTTTTTTCAAACTTTGCAGACGTCTTGCAGGAAATGGCTTGACATACATTCCTAAGGGAGCATTTGCTGGCCTTTTCAGTCTTAAAGTGCTGTAAGTAAACTGTGTGTTGTTTGATATATTTCTGATTTCCTAAATGCTCCAGGGAACTAATTAACCAGTGCAGTTTTGATCAAGTAAATTACATATTTTGTTCAGCCCATTTTGAACAATTCAACTGAAGTGAAGGTACATATGAACATCATTAAATCTTTGTTTTTTCATATAGAAAATATCCTAAGCACAAAGGTTGGAAAACATTAATGGCATTCTAAAACCAACTTGCTCATCAAATAGATGTCTCTGTACAATATCAAAGGTAAAAATTGGTTTAATTAATAGTTTTTTTAATTGTTTCAAAAGTTCTGATTTCAAGTCTAAAATTTTTAGTGGACTTTTCATGATTACAGAAAACAGAGAGTAAATTGCCTTTTCTTTTTCTTGAGAGCTAGAGGGAAAACCCATTAATGTAGAACACCATGTAATTTAAAATGTAGTTTGCATTTCATATCTTGTTCTTTGCAATGTAATTACTGTAAGAGAAATTATAAAAAATGTGACAAAACCCTGTGTTATTTGGAGTAATAAGACAGTATATATAGTTACCAAATTATTGACAGGCCACATCTCACAATATTTGCACTAGAGGGGATGTTTGCTTATGTAAAGTTTACAGAAACTGCATTATTAACAAGAACACGAGCCTCTTAGGCAGCTTCAAGCCAAGCCAGATGCTACTGTAAGACTGTACAAAGCTCTACTGAAAAAATACATAAGTGGGAAAGAAGTATGAAGTTTCCCACTCCATCCACTCTTAAGTTGGCCAGCTGTAGCTCATGTTGGCCTAAGGAGATTTAGGCCTGCCAAAAATTATTTCATTTTCAATGTCCCATCGAGTATGCCTCATTTTGAAGTATTACTTCAGTTTTACCCTCATAGAATCCTTTTATATATATAGGAGTTGATCCAAATAAGGATATTAGGCTGTATTCAAAGGGAAGAAAAGATTCTTTTGGAATGAAAAGTGATTTTCAATCTTTGCAAGCTAAATATTTCAGAAGAGATGTTTTTCAGGTCATTGCTAGAAACTTTCCATTTGAGTAAATTTTATTCACTGGGAAAAATTTATCAGTTTATATGGAGATAAAATTTTATTCAAAGCAAATCATGAACTATTCATACAGTTAAAAGTTTTGTTTGCCATAGTAGCATTTTCCCAAGTAAGGATTTCAAGAGTCAGTCCTTCACAGCTTTACCAGAATAAGAAGCTGAAGCACTTCAGAAGGAAAACAAAATCAATACATGCGGATGACCATTTCAGAATCATGGGAGCCAATTAGGACTTCAAGCCCTATTGAAATCAAATCAGTTATATTCTTGTAGCTTCCTCAGCTGCTTTGAAAATCCTGCTCAAAGCTGATGTATAGATGTTAACAAAGCTAATATGCTACAGGTATTTGCTTTGAAGAGAACTGAATATTTGTGTACCTTTCCTTTGTTTCTGGTCTTGAAGTAGAACCAACACAAAGAAGGTAAGCTTGGAAGAAAATTAAAAATAGAAATTATTTTTACTGTGTTGATTATGGGTTTTGTGCTACTCAAAATATAGGATGCTGCAGAATAACCAACTACGTCAGGTTCCTACTGAAGCACTACAGAATTTGCGCAGCCTGCAGTCTCTGTGAGTATACTTGATAAATCAACTTGCAATCTTGCATGAACAGCAATATATGATTACCTATTAATTAGTTAATATCACTTAATAATGTGCTGAATCAGCTTTTTCTTTTAACTCTCTTTGAACTGCTTTTCAAGAGAATTCTACTCTCAATTAGTCATCAAAAGTGGCTGATTTCATTCCAGTAATTTTGTGACACCAGCAACTTCTTTGCAGCATTATAAACTGGTTCACCATCTAAGACACTCCTTGCCTTGCAATGCTTTCTGTCTGTCAAGAAGAACGTGATCCCTTGAGCACTGGTCTTTCCCATGGCTTCTTGTTCAGATTCTTTACAGGGGAAAAGAAAGAATCCCAGTGTATTTTTTTTCTTTTTAAGCAGTATGGAAAACACTATTAACTCATGAAACAAAGTATACTAGGATGCTTAATTATATTCTGTGCTTCAGGCAGGTCTCCATATTTATAGTTCTTGACTGTGCTGTGCTGACTCAGTCCACAAGCTTCAGTTTTAACAGAACTCTTGCCAGAACTGCTACACCAAGATTGAGGATTGACTGCTTCGTGGTATGAATGTAATTATTTTGGTGTGCTTCTGCCCTATAACAAAAGGATGGTTGTACCAGGTCACACTAAAAGCTGACCTATCCCAGTATCCTGTCTTCAATGGCAGGTGCCAAAGAAAAACTAGAAGGTCAGGCAAAGAATGTAATAACGCTCCTTTGGTAAACTGTCCCAGCTGCTGGAGGTTTGCGCTCAGGCATTCACTGAGCCCGTTGTGACTTCTTTGAATTTAATAGCTCTTAAATAATTTTCTTCTATGAGTATGTACAATTTCTTTCTGAGCCAATGTAACACTCCTGATTTTTTGTGGCAGCATATCTGCTGAACAGCTAGCTCTGCATAGCATGGTAAAGTACCTCCTGTTATTTACTTGGAACTTCCTACCACATTTGGTGTCCCGCCAGTGCGGCATCAGGAGAAGATGGAAACATCATTGGTGTACGCCAGATTTTATAGACCTCTGTGATATCTCCATTAGTCATGTTTTTCAGAGGTACGCTGTTAGGATTGTTTCTCATGTGGGAGCTGTTCTCTTCTTCTGGTCATCCTTCTCACTTTTACTGAACTTTTTTCCAGTTCTCATGTATCTGATTTGACATAAGTCAAGGAGGGATCAGACCTACACAGTATGTTTAAAGTGTTTGCTCACCACAGATTTGTAGAGGGGAATTAAGGGTGATTTTTTTGTTCGCTTTCCTATTAACTACCCAAACTTTGTTTTGCTTAATTTTTTTAACCATACTGAATACCTAACTGTTATTTTCATAATTATTACAGCTGTGTGACTTCTTTCTAGTATGTTAGTAGCTACTCAAGAGTTTGTTTTGTAACGTTTGGATTGCCTTTTCCTTCACCTGTCTATACCAAAATTCAACTGTCATGCTCTTGTTCGGTCAATCAAGTATCATGAGTTCCTTCTGCTGCACTTGCAGTTCACCTTTTGCAACCACAAGGCCACTCTTGCTTTCTTAATGCAGGGTGCAGTAAACAGAGTCTGTTTCTGAATTATCCACAGAATTCCACTGTCACCTGCTACAAAAAAAATTACTAAATTTTCTAAATCTACTGATTTTGAATGTGCAGCATAAAATAACTAGATGATTGAAGACATACATGCAGGGTCTTTGGACAGAGGAAAATGTCAACATACATTTCTCTGTGCTTTATTTGACCACCTCATATGTCCACAGAATTACTTGGAGATAAAATTATTTTCCTAAAAAGTTCCAGGATCCAAATGTGGAAGTAAATCTGGAAGTCAAATAATTATCACAAAAAAATGTTGCTACAGTGTGCACTGATCACCAGCGTCACTGGTTAAAGCCTAACAATGACAGTGATAGACTGAGCATCTATACCAGCCATCTAGTCTGGTTAGAGTCAAGGTGCATTGGTTGAGAATATGCTGTGTTGAACGTACTATTCTTTTTTTTTATGTATAGAGTTCCACCAGAAGATTAACATCTTTTGTATACATTAAATTCAGACAAAATCTGAAGAACAGAATTAATGAAATTAATAGTTTTCAGCAAAATTATATCATCTGTGTACAGCTCACAACTACACAGACACACATTATACTGTATTAGCTCCCACGTTCTTATGTCAGTCTTGAACAACATTTACCTCCTTAATACACAAAGCATTTGTTAAGCTTTCTAAAGGTGAAACAGCCCTAAGAATTAATTAGCTTATAATTGTTATTTGGTCAGTGCCTTTTTTCTTTATTGACCAGACACAGACTGAAATATCTCAGCCATATATTTTTGAGGTTACAGTTCTTTCCTTTGATCTTTGGACAAGTCATGAGAAAATGCTGGTCTAGTGACTATATTAGATTTTCTTTCTGCTAAACAAACAAAAAATATCTTGCTGAGATCACATCACTCTATACACATTCTGGACCAAAACACGATAAGCCAAGCAAACAAAAGTTCCTTTGTTGCTCTGAAAGAGACTGTTGAATTTTTAGCACAGTTTCTAGACAAAATGACAGTCTCACTTAAGCTTTGTTGCAAATATTTTTTTCCTTGAGTGAAGAAGTTGAAGAAGTAAACCAAACATAGCTTGTGCAGCCTATGTAAAAGACTGATATTTTGTGACAGAATTAAAACAGAGGGAGAATAGCAGTGATCAGTGGAAACCTTTAGACAGCTGTGTAGCAGACCCAAGATGGAATGATACGGGTTTGTACAGAAAAGCTGCTATCACCTGAAAGACGATCACCAGCAAAAGAGACCTCTTTGAGGAAAAGAAAACTATTATTCTTTTGTTTGCTTAAACGAAGTTGTGCCTGCCAGATAAAGGTGTGCACAGATTCAGTTTCTTGTTTCATACAATCTAGGAGTTTTCTGTTCACAAGGTGGTTCTTGAATTGGTTTCTGATTTACAATAGGAATTATTTCTTGAAACCTTTGAAATAGCAGGAGTCTTTTCAAGAGTGTAATTAAGAAGTTAAAAGCTTTCACAAAGACGGTTCCTATAAGATAGCAACTTCTTATATTTATTATGTTTAACTATGCAGGTGGCAAGATTTCTGGAACTTTCATTAACCCTTTGCTTTAGGTTAGTATAGATGCAAAATGTGAAAAATGGTGACAGGACTCAAATCTCTGTTTTCTGGTTTGACTCAAGAAAAGGAGTCATGTAGAGGGGTAAGCCATACTAATGGTCTTACTACCCTAATCAATGTGAAGAGGATTATGTTAAAATACCTTTTGTATAAGAATACATATATAATTGGAGGGGGGGGTGTACATGCACAATATATAAGCGTGTGTATGCACACACAAGATTTCCATGTTCTCTTGTAAAGCAAATTCTTCCCAAAGTTTTGCACAAAAAGGTATTTCTGAATTATATGTTCTCCTTATTAGCTAGTTCTAGGCTCAAAAATGACAGTATAGGTATCAATATTAATAGATACATTAATTGATGTTAAATGGCCTGTGGCACACAGAACAAGAACTGATGTGTTGCAGGAATGAGCAACAATTTCTTCCAGTTTCTTGTCCAAGTTATAATATTGCTGGCATGTGGAGTGCTGTGATAAATATTCATAAACTTCTTAAGGCTTGGTCTGCCTCTAGAATAAATCAGTCTTCTTCAGACAGCAGATATTATCCAATAAATACTGTAAAAGGAGAAAAAAAATGACCAAAACCTCTAAGACTTCTGAATTTCATCTTCAACAGCAAACATCTATGAGAAATCTTCTATACTGTTGCCTCAAAACAAACAAACAGTGTGATTCTTTTTTTCTATCACTGAGCAAAAAATAAGATTAAACAATATATAGTCTTCTCTAATTTTATAATAGTCATTGTAGTTCAGTAGTCAACAACAGTCACGTGCTGCTTTGATTAATAAATGAGTTCAGTTACCAGAGCTTGCTCAATGATTGCATAGGATTCCATTTCCCTTCATGGCAGGGGGATTTAAGGAAGCAACCAGAACATGTTGATTTTGAGATGTGGGTTTGATCTCCCAAGTTCAGCAGAAGGATGTCTTCAACTTATTATATGGGCTGTAAATTTTCTCTGAAATCTAGTGTGAATACAAATTATCTGGCTTACTAGTGCTAACAATTCAAATGGCATTTATTTATGCTAAGCCAGAAAGAGCAAAATATGTTCACAGGTTCCATGATTGAAAAGGAGGAACACAGTCATCATTATGTCACAACTTAGATCTTAGCAGCAGGGTTTGAAGTGTCACTTGAATGCTGTTTTTCCTGTTACCTTGAGCAAATGCATTTCTTTAGACCCGACTATAGGCAGATGGTCTCTGGATTTTGTGTTTCCCATAGCATCAATATTTCTATTCTGCTTTTAAATCAAGCCTATTAGTGATTTTGAATATGCCTGTATAGTCCAAAAAAGTTTTACATATGTATATTGATTTGTTTTTCAAATATCGTTATTAATTAGCAGCTTGTTTAAGTCCAGCATTTTTCTTTTAATGTGTTTATTTGTTTAAGTAGGTGTCTTTCTTTGTTTCTCTAGTGTAATTGTCTTGTCATTCCTTTTGTGCCAGAATTGGCACATATTTTAAGTCTTATTTTTGAACAAGAAGGGAGTAGTGAAGCATGGGAATTATGTAACTATAGTCAATAATTTTTTTACCTGAACATGTTAACACAAATTTTGTATTCCTAGCAACCAATAAGTTGCAAATCTCCATTTGCAAATGTTGCTAAATATAGGATGAAAGAGGAATTGGTGTTGCTGCTGTGTTGTCAGACACAGGAATAGTAAAAATCAAGAACAGCTCAGGTGGTACCTCACTGCCCATGCCAAACCAGTCATGAAGGATATTTAAAAGCAAGCATTTTTTACTGTGTCATCTGCTTTCACTCATGTAAAATTTAAAAGAACTTTTACTTTAATAGTAAAAAATAAGGCAGAATACAACATATCCCATCTTCCAAAGCACTGCGAACTGTTGAGAGAGGGGAAAAATACCCGTCTTTTTCCCTTGACAAGTTGCAAGGTTGGAATTTAGTGGATCAATTTTTTTCGGATTTACAAGTAACAAGATAAAATGGAATCAATGAAATTTGTTTTAAATTTCCTAACAGAATTTGTAAATCATTTTTACATTTTATTTTTATGATATTTCAGTATTTGTGGAGCACCTGATGGTGACACTGTTTTTTACATAAAAGGTTATCTAGAAATCATTTTGGATGTTCTTGATAATTGCCTGGCTAGAATGGGTCAGCAAATGGATTTCTCATCCTCCCTGTGTACCCCCAAATCTTTGACATTTCATGAGAAAGTTCTGTTCCTAATCCAAACAAAGATTTGCAGGATTTGAGGGGACAGACTTCTGAGATGCTTCCAGTTCACGTTTGAAATTAAAAAGCCTTTCTTTCAGAAATGTGAGCTTTAAGCAATTTTTTTTCCAGTTTGTTGTTTGTGTTAATAATCCTGATTTTTAGTTAAAAGATGAAAAAACTTTGATGAAATCACATTTTCCCAAGAGAACTGTTTTTTATGAAAAGGCAGGAGCTTTACTTGTGGTTTCCCATGTCACACGCCATGATAATGAAGCCTGCAGAAGGCATTATCCTTCTTAGGAAACCCAGCACCTTAACAGGTACACACAAACTCCCTGGGGAGGAATTTCCCACAGTTGTGTGTAGTCATGCTGGTGTCTGTATGCATACACATAGTCTCAGAAGTCACCATTGCAATCTCCTCATTTTATTGTGTGTCTTAACCATCCAAGTTACTAGAGCCCTGGAGCACATTAGATAACAAAGAGTGACTGAAACGTGGAGCATTAGTACAATACCAGACCACCCCTCTCAGTCACAGACACTTTTCTAGCTTGATAAGCATCTGGGAGGAAGATAGAGGTACAAGGTTCCCTAAAATGTACATGCTACTACTTTATTTGGGTGCAGTCCCTAACTCAACCAGCTGTAGGGCCAGCTGCTATCCAAGTGGGGTGCAAATAGGGTGAACTGGATCAGCAGTTCCAGGCCACTGGGCGTTTTTTCCTTTCATCTAGTAGAAGCTAATAAGCATTTGACTCTTTTCTGTCGTCTGATCAATCTCAAAAGGGTTCTTAATCACATTTGTAAGCGACAGACAGATTTCTTAACCTCAGAACTGCTAGCCAACAATCATCCTGCATGTCCGAAGACCACCAGGACATACACTATATATGAGAGGAAGTCAAGAAGCCACTGTTGGAATGGTTAGCAGTGCGGAGACTTACTCTACATATCCAAGGAGAGCTTCCTGGGTACCATACAGCCACAGACTGCTGCTGCATCCAGCCTAGCGAAGCAAACAGTGCTTCAAAGTGCTCCCAGACACTGGCCAGGGATTGTTCTGCTGCACTGTTAACATGGTCCTTGGCACACTTTTGACCTATGCCAATTAACATTTGCCTGAACTGATCATCAGGGCCACCTGGCAGTTTGCACACCACTGGGACCATCCCCAGTAAGCGCTCTGCATACAGCCACTTTGCTTGGACAGCTAGGAGAGGTCACTAGCATAGCACAGGCCACTGCGATCCAGTTGGCTGCAGGACCTGGGAGCATTTCCAGCCATACCAGATATGCCAGATCTGAGTCTGCAGCCAGATTCCTAGGATAACCCAACCGTTCCTGCTGGCTCTGACGTTTCCAACCTGTGAGAATTGAGATTAACTAATATCAGAGCCAATCTTTGTATAAAAACAACATTGTAACTGGCTGTTTGCGCTTTATGCAATGGACTAGCATCCTAGCCCACCACCTTGAATGCAGCTTTACCAGAACAACAGAGCAGCACGTTTGGCTATTACAAGGAACACTAAGGATTGAAAATCCCAGAGGTGCAGAGACCTCCCTTGTAAAATTGAGCAGTGGGACAGAAACAAATACTCCTAAACTGTGACTTGTGACTTTTATTTTTTGATCTTGCTGTTACCCTACAGGGTTCTCTGTGTCAGTCCTGTAGAAGCCATACAAGGGCAAAGCTGAAAGTGAGTTGTGGGAACTGTTGTGCTGGTGTATTGTAATTAAGCTTTTACAATAGTCCTAGCATTTTCCCCTGTGGACTGAAGGGATATGCTGCGTAAAGGGCCATGTTTGGAAACCATGGCTCACAGTAGCCAGCTGTACTTTCCTTACATCCAGTTTTCAGAGACAGTGTTGATGTCATTTGCCATTATTTAAATGAGGCTTTAGTCAAACTCCTGTGAAGAAACCCTTGAGAGGGTTCATATCACCAAATACTAGCAAAGACGGTGGGACTGCAGGTGAGCCCCTGCTGCCCGGTATATCCTCTCCATAGAGGTGCTGCCCCAACCCCTGTCCATCATTTCCCCATATCTGGTGGCAAAACTTGGCTGTGGCTCCCTGCGTAACAGAGCCAGGTCAGGAGAAGAGGAAGGTGGCAGAAAAGGGAGGAGCACACACTCCTTTAATCCACTATACGCAAAATCAGTCCTCGTGTTCTCACTTCTCTGCCTCCCCTGTTACATACAGTCCCTTTTCATTTGGTTTCACCTCTCCTATTTTAAACTTGAATATCAGAGGAAGTATTTTGTCCTTGACTACTTTATCTGTCTTTGTGGTTTTCTTCTTCTCTGGTCCATTCATTCTATTCAAGCCATAATCCATTGCAAGAAGAGGCAATCATGTAATAGCTGTTTAATTCAGAGGTGAGAATGACCTGCGAGAAATCTCCTCCATGATCCCCTATCTAGCATTTGATTTAACTCTGAATGAACGAGTAAGACACTCCAACAAGACATCAAGAATTTTCTTGATCACAAGGCACATCCAGGTTCCAGCTGGGCTTGCTCTTGGGAGGATAATCAGAAAAAGGAAGAAAAATACATATTCCCTTAGAAACCTACTGGTGGTGTAAAACTAAGTATCCAGTCATACTGAGTTGATCAAAAAATACAAATCAAATCTTTTTCCAACATCTACCTTCACTAATTTTAGACTACCAATAAGAGTCATATTTGCACTTTTAGATGAATAATATCTTTTCATAATTTATGCATATTGTCAAAGCATTCACAGTATTTCACAAGAAGGACCAGTGGGCTTCATGTTCACATAGCTCAGGCATTTGCTCTGAAAGGTTTGGATGTTTTAAGTGAGCTCATGGTGAGTTTTATACTGGCTGCTTTATTTACATGCTGCGTATCAGAAGAGATCAAGCATTTCTGTTTCCCTAAATTGGCTCTCTCTGGAGTAGCTTTTAAACTCACCACGTTATCTATATATTTTCGGTTATAAATAGGGTCATGTTTGTGAGCTAATGGGTTTAGTTCTGGAAGTGCCAAAACTTTGATCAACACATATGAAACAATTGGCTGAAAATGGCAATTTTGATCAATGCTTTATACATCAGTGTGCATTGCCTACAGTACAACAGGAAACATAAGCACTGCTGAAACCTTTTAATATCTGCAAGAAAGTAGTACTTGGAAATTTTAAAAGATTAGATAACAAAAGAGTACTTGAGCCAGTACTTCTTACAAGCACTTGCAGGATTCACTTTTATTTAAACAATAATTCAACCACCTAGGATTTCATACGTATTGCAGCAGTCCTGTTTTTCTTTCTACATTGTGTATTTTGTTCATATAGCCAGTGGTGGGTTTATATTTGAAAACTTGAGCTATAAAATCAAGCAGTTCCTTGATTTGCTACCAAATATTGGTAGGATAAAAATCCTGGTCTCACTGACGACAGCAGCAATATTACCATTTCAGCCACAGGATCACTTAAAGCAGCTGACTATTGGCTTTTCCGCGCAGCCAGGCATCCTGCAATTCCTGCAGAGTCAACGGAGATGTCAGAGGTGCACAGGCAGGCTTCCTATTGAACAAAGATGTTAACTGTAATACAGTAACACATTTAGTTTGAATAAAGCCTCCTTTCTTTAATCAGTGTAACTGTCAAACTAAGGCAACTGTAACTTCTTAGTTTACATACCAGCATCACCCAGGGAAGAAATTTACTTCTGAGTGAACGCAAAGAAACCTCATCTACTCATTCAAATTATACCTCATTTGAAAACACAGGCGTAGCATGGTTGTTGCCTGGGGAATGGGGGAGGTACAGCATGAGTATTTCTAAACATTTCCAGCTTCAGCCATTTGTTGACAGACCCTTGAAGTTATTTTGGAAGCTCTGTCTCTGCTGCCTGCCATGTCAGTTATTATATTGAAAATTTAATTGTACAAAGGCTTTGACACTGAACTTTATAAATTTGTTCCAACTGACCTTGTCTCAGTTATTTGCCAGCCTGGCACGGAGCCTTACAATCATTATTTGTTCTCATGCAGTAGGTAGGAGCAGCATGGAGCGGGAAATAGAACAGATCTGACATTTTACATAACTATAAATGAAGAAGCAGCTTTAAATAAGGAGATTAATATGCCCATCAGAAAGAGTATTGCATTTTTCTTGAACAGACCAAATCTAGGTTGCAGAGAATTACTTCTTTGTACCCTGGGTGTGTCTGTGTGTTCTGTAATGTTTTCAAACATCTATTTAAATTTGTTTCTGTTTCACCATTCACTTAATTACTCTTCAGCCATCTTTAAGAAAAGTTTTAGAATATGGCTTTCAAGTTCCAAACAACGTACAAGTCACTGCAACACGTTAAAAGCAGAAGAAGTGTATCAGAGTACAGATCACCATCTAGATGTTTCACAAAGTTTCAGAAGTCTGCAGCACCTTTTTAAATATTTCACTGAAAGCATCACAATGAGAAAGAATAACAGAGCAAAAGCCAATGCACATATGACATAATATTTCTAGCGCCACATCTGCAAAAGGTTTAGTAGATCCTTATTTATAGGAGTGTGAGAGCGAGATATCACCTGCAGGCTCTGAAGAGGTATATGTGCAGTTGAGCTCCCTCTGTTGGCTCTGTGGTGGCTGAAGTGTATTTAATAACTTCTTTTTTAAAATAAATGAAATGCATTAGCAACGCTAATCTCTATTCGAAAAATATTTTGCGCCACTACTAAAAAATGTGAACTTCAGTGCTCACTGAAATCATTGAAATAAACAATATGTAAGAAAAGATGAAACAGAAACAGAAACTCAGAAGTTAATTTTAATTTTGGCTCTTAGGGTGGGTGTCTAACGTATGGAAACCCAAAACAACTTGCATCTTGGTTATATATAGGCTCTGAAAGGGAATTTCTGGCTGAGTTTCTTACCATTTTTTATTCTGTGCTTTCAAATAACATCTTCATACCCAGGCTTTAGAGAGGCACTGCTCAAAAATGATCAGTGTGTGCTCTCGGTGAGTTGATGGCACCAAAAGGAGACCTGTCTGTGGAGAGTCAGCTGACAAGGAGACTTGTAAACACAACGTGAGGCTTCTGGGGTGAGGCTGCAAACAGGGTGGAAATGTAGACTCTCCTGGAAATGAAAAATGGATGTGGCAACCAATGTCCATCCTTTGGGGTTGTCTTTTTGGTGATAACTTCTGGTATCCATTGTGTAAGTCCACTGTCCTTTCTCAGAGTCAATTTTCTCTTTCTTTTTCTCCTAGACGTCTGGATGCCAACCACATCAACTATGTGCCCCCCAACTGCTTCAATGGCTTGGTCTCCCTTAGACACCTGTGGCTAGACGATAATTCTTTGACAGAAATTCCTGTACAAGCTTTTAGAAGTTTACCAGCACTTCAGGCAATGACATTGGCATTGAATAAAATTCATTACATACCAGATTATGCTTTTGGAAACCTCTCTAGTTTGGTGGTCCTGTAAGTTGCTTTTTTTAACCACAATCTTTGCTTCTTTGCAGGACTTTGACCATTTTGTGATAAATTACTTGAAGATGCAAGGTTTAATTTAGGCATTGCCTGAGACAACCTTTAATAATTAAATATTCCCCTAGTCCCCTCCCCAGTTGGCAAATGATAGGCAGATATATACATGGGTTAGTTGAAAGTCTCTTTTGTCTTACTTTATTAGTATTAAATTGATATCTTGGGGCTATAAATCTGTGCTTTTCCTTCTACATTTGCACTAGGCTTAGTGATATTCCTTTACCAAGAGGCCAATTCCATTTGCTGGAGAAATTATTCTTTTTGAAAAATAATTTTCTGGATTGTATATCACTAGAAAACTAGGGTTTTTTAAATTATCTTGGATAAAGAATTTTTTTACACCTTCCTGCATTTAAACTAGCATTTGCTAAATCACTAGTTTTGAACTAGCCTTAAAAGTTTCCATCTCCAGTAAAGAACTACATAAGGAAATTTTGAAAGTCACTCTATCTTTTCAGCTAAACAAACAGGAAGAGATGAATCGTGTGTCCTCTAAGCATCTAAGGCAGTGTGTACTGAATGAGGGAAGATTAGAAAAAGGAAATGAACTGAAAGCTTTCCGGGTGACTTGGAAAGAATGCTGTCCAGCAGAAAAAATGTGCATTTCCCTTCATTGAAAGTACATGTATTTTTGTATTTTGTTACTTTTGTGTACCAGTTCAACTACATGAAACGTATAGCTCACACCAAAAACCTGAAAGCAATGCTATGGAGCATAGTTTCAGCTTTGTATCTTCTGGGAACGTACGAAGTGGAAAAAAATCTAGACTGGCTGGAGAAGCTGGGGAGGAGAATTAAGGTGGAGAAGTTATTTCAGGATACTTTGGAAAATTTTAGGATTATTAAAGAAAGAGTAATATAGCCAAGCTTAACAAGCTATCTGAAACAACACTTAGGAAATTTTAGCATATTCTAGCCCCAGTGTAAGCACTGAACCTGGCACGCTTCAGGGTTTTCTGTTGATAGCTATAACCACCCTCTCTGTCCAGTGCTTAATGTAGTCATATAAGCATATAGGGCATCAAAAATGGAGGGTAACAGCTGCCTTACGACTCAAAATCTTTGCCTTCCATTTGCATTAAGCATCAGTCCCATTCAAGTTAAAGGGTGGTTAAACTTCTCATTTGTCTGAGCTTCTAGACTTATCTCAGTAATGCTAAAGACGAATCATGGAATCATCTGGTGTGAAAAAACCTCTGAGATCGAGTCCAACCATACCTGTCCCCTTACCAAACCATGTCCTTAAGAAACTCATCTACCCCCCTACGAAAAACTGTCTTGAATGTCATTCTCTAGATTCCTACCAGAAATGTAGTAGTAAGAGGACAGTTAAGAAATGCAAGATAAAATTATTTCTTTTTGTGCCCTGATTGCTCCTAGTCAGTTAGGTTTCTCTATATCCATTTGGCTCATTTCTAATCTTCTGGGCTTCATGTTAGTTAATAATTGAATCATTCTTTATGATCCACAGCATCTTGTATTTTTGGCTCATCAAAACCTTTGTGTGTGTTTCGGCTTTCTTCTCTCTACTACTGTATTCAGTTTGGCAAATTTTCAGCTAGTGCAAATATACATGGTCAGTTAGAGCAGGTTTGAAGGTCTATCATTACAGATCAAACATAGTTAGAAATTGGAGATGGACTCTTCATGCTAACTAAATAGTTAAAAGTCAGTGTAGTCATCAAAGAAAAAAGTTGATTAGGTTTCTTCCTAGGAAAGGAAAAACCTCTGCAACATTTGCATTTTGACATCAGAATCCCTGCTGTTTATGAACAGGTGGACTCCATTTCCATTTCTGTAGGTTCTACAGAAAATTCAGAGAGCCTCAGATCTATAACATTATTTTCTGAGCAGAACAAAGCATTGAAGGGGAAGTGCCTGGCAGCCCCTCATTCACAGCCCTCCTTATCTTTTAAAGTGCTCCTTCTGTAGTTTTGCTCCACTATAAAGGTGGAGTGTCAAGGATAAAATAAAAGGAAAAATTTGGGAAAAAGGCATCCTTTTTAAAAAACAACCCGAAGTGGCTATCTGCTCACATTAAGGAGCTTCACACAGAGTGGGCTTTTTCCATGTCCATCTAAAAGACTCAGAAATAGGCAGCACTCAGCCTTTGTGTGAAGTGCTTCGTTGACATATATATTGAAATTACTTTCAATTGATAAACATTTGAGAAAGTAGTTGTTGATTTTCATAGTTTTAAGGAAAGACAAATTACAGCACTTTTAAGATTGGTTAGTTTACTCAACTCAGTGAAGCTGTGATATTTTGTCCTATGATTTTGTGTGTTCTTTCATTCTACAAGCCTAATGTCCCTTTCTGCCATATTATCCATCTCCTCACCTGCTCCTGTTCTGTGCCATACCCTCTAACATCTACATCTTCCAAACATACACCTCACACCCCACACAATTTTTTTAAGGCAACCTGTTAATGAACCACCACTGAGAATATGTCTAACATTTCTCAGTATTCAATATGCTAACCCCAATCTGGAACTTCAGGATATACCCTTTGTTAACAGTCTAGGTGGTTTTAAAACATATCCTTTCTCTGAAACTAAATGGAAGCCTGTGTGGGTGGGGAGATATCAGGGAGAAGGGGGGAGGGCGGTGGAGGTGCTTCCTATACATGCTCTGGAAAAAGCATGACTTGCATATAATTAGTGCATGCCTGAAAATAAGTTTCTTTTGATTTAACCATCAAAATGTTTTGCTTAAGTCCACTGTGTGCAGTGTGCTTTCCTGACTGTGTGCTTAATGTTCCCCTGCAGACATCTCCATAACAATAGAATCTACTCCCTGGGAAAGAAATGCTTTGATGGGCTCCACAGCCTAGAGACTCTGTGAGTTGACCTCTTATTTGTTTCCTTTTTTTTCAGTGTTTTCATTAATATTCTGAAAGAATAAAAATAGCCTAAAAGCCAAATGTGGGGTTTGGCTTGCCTAATCGCTACAGGATCTAAGTGATGGTTTACAATGACTCCATGTAGTAAATCCTATTTTTAACTATAAAATTAGTTTGCCTTTTTAATAAGTATTGTCAATTGATAAATTGTGTGAAGGACAGTTGGAAACTGTACTAAGCTTTGAAAAAGAAGTGGCTATTCATGAGTAGTTAGCTTGCCTAGCTTAGTACTATTTATTTGTCTTCTTTAATCAATAAAGTGAATAAAATGAATAAGTGAATAAGTGGGAAATCTTCGCAATGAAAACCTTTAATATTAAGAAACTGCCTTGGAATAGAGGAGGTTTATAAGATTAGGCGAGTTTATTTTTTTTATCCCTAGAAAAAGAAAAAGTGCCAAAAGTAGCCAAATTATGTATGTGTTTTACAAGGGGGAAGAGGAATGTTTCAGTTGTATCCAACTTTTTGTCTTTGAAGTTCTCTGATAAAGAATAACACTAGTAAAGATTGAAATTTCCTCAAGTTTTGATGGTAGTTCTAGTAAGACCAATTCAAATTTCCTTGACTTTTCTAACAAAAATTAATTCTACAGAAGAAAGGGAAACAGGAATGCAGTGCTGATGGTTAGCACAAAGTAATCTTCTACAGTTTATCGAATAAAGATGTTTCCTGCAAGAGACCCCAGAAATGCTACAAGGACAGTAGACTCTTGCATAATCTTCCCCCTGGCACCTGCCAGAGTCAGCTTCATAATTTTCAGCGATTTTAGATATTTCACTTGACCAGGACAGAGGCTAAAAGGCCTGTTATGAGAAACGAATGGATGAAGTTTCAAATACGAATAATGCTAGTCTAAAGATGAGTATTTATTTGCTTTCTCATGCACGTAACTATGTACTGCCCACTTTCATGTTTCATTAAGATCAGAAAGCACGATATTTAGGGCTTTTTTTTTTATCACTGGTTTTGATTACATTGATCCCTTGGCACTGAATTGCAATTTTGCAATTTTGACTTTTAGCTGGCTGTGAGTTGCAAGGAAGTCCCTTAGTGTAGCACCGGAAAGGGGGACGGGAAAAGGAGAAGGAAAATGTAATCCTATGTTTTGTTTTTTCAAGTGAGATTCACATGGCACATGGTCAAAAATGGCGAAAAACAGAACAATGGAAAAAGTAATTGCAAACCCAGTCCCAGCCACCTGGCATGAGAGAGATGGAAACAGAGAGGACAGTCTTGAACCGGGGAATTTGTAGGTGCAGCCACTTCATTACAATAGGAGAATGTGTCACTTGCCTCAAGCATAGTAATTGCATACTGTGTAGACTGGCTTCCAGATAGTTTCAAGATAATCTAAATAGATCTTGATGTAAATTATGGATGCCAGCTTTAAGGTCATATGTTTGCATTGACGCGTAGATCTGGAAATCACATATCACTGGAGGGCAAAAACAAACCATACATGTCTGTAATCTCATTTTGTCAATAAGCAGAAGAGAGAGATTTACAAGCAGGAAGGAAAGCCTTGTTGAGTTCAGACAGCAGTTTCCTGCCTGCATTACTTCAGCCCGATACTATTTCAATTTCAATCTGTTGTAAACTGTGATTTGTGTTTTTCCTGTTCAAAAAAGCTTTTGCTCAAGTTTTTCAGACTGTATTCTTCATAAAGCAGTGCCAGAGAGCACCACAGTAAACTAGCATTTTAGTTTCAGGTACCTGTCTCCTGAATGCCAAAGGACGCACATGTCGTGCTGAGGGCAGAAGTAGGCTTACAGTCCATTCAACCTACCAAAATAAAGTCTAATTACCACAGCAAGATGGCCAGTTCTTAAAGCAGAGGTCACTACCCTAGCTAAACTATCGCTTTTACAAATTGTATGGTTAGAAACATTCTCCATATGAATATTAAGAGATCTTAAACTTAACAACACAGATAATGGTGTCACCCAACTTATTGTAGGTTTTACCATTTGTTTTAGCCAGAGGAAGAGTTCCCCAAATCATTTTACGCTGCAAACTCCAGGATCTCTTATTTTTACCACTTAACCATTAGAAAAACGTCTTTAGAGATTTTTTCACCAGAAAAAAAAAACCCTAATACAAACTAGTCAGTAAGTCAGAGGCAAATTAAACCTTTATAGTAAGATGTATTATCTATGTAAAATGCAGCTTACCATACAAAATTGTTGAATATTCTGCTTGAAAGTAATTTTTTTCCCATTAAAACTTTCAAGTAATAAAAACGATGGGCAATTTACAAAATAGTAAATCCCTTAGCAGTATCTGAATCCACTTATGTTTTCTTTATTGCAGCATAGCTAAGATATAACTAAAAATAGGGTGCTGGTAAAAAAATAGGAATGATAATGTGCCCTAAATAGAGTTTGTTGGAAAACATCCATATACTTTTGAGGATTTCCTGGCTTTCAGCTGTATGTGTTTATTCAATGCATGAGAGATGATATTTCATTACAAATGCCAACAATTCTATGTTATTCATTATGCAGTGCATAACCTAAATAATATCATATTTTCATACAGAGATTTAAATTACAACAGTCTGGACGAGTTTCCTTCTGCTATCAGGACACTAACAAACCTAAAAGAACTGTAAGTACAGAGCCCATATTAGGAAGGAGGATGTTTTGTCTAGTGTGTGTTTATTTTTTTAATGCTTGTGATTTTATCAGTAATTCTTAAAAACTGATATCCTAGGAAAAACTAATAAGCATGTCAACATGCATAAAATATAATTTTCAATATTCAGTTTAGACCATTCAGGTTCTGATGACTTTTACTTTTATACTACATCGTGCAGTGGTTTTTTTCCAGCAACTTCATTCTTGGAATACAGTAAATAATAAACACAATTAATTCACTCTGAGTCCTAAACACACCAGTTGGATTTTGCAAGCAATCCAATATATTAGTCTTTTAGACTAAGAAGAAAATGTAGCACCCTTATAAGTCCATCGGGTTTAAATGTCTTTAACTTCTTCCCTCCCTCCCCCCATTAAACTAAAGCAGTTTCTTTTCAATGAGTCCTGTTTAATACTGTAAATAAAACACATCCAGAACCATAGGCATAGTTTGCATTAAAAAAACAATTAAAAGAAACCAGCCAAATTTATTGTAAAAAATAGCTGAATTATATTAAAAAATCAAATTATATTCATACATCATACACTCAATGTACACATCGATGCATATGTTCAGAATACTTTCCGTTTGAATTACTTGCCATGTTACTGGCAGATGGATGTTGTTGTACCTCTGCCACATTACAAACTGAGCTTAAAGCCACTTTAAGTGGCTACCTGGGATTTTTTTTCAAAGCAGGGATCCAGGAAGTTGATCATCGCTCAGCACCTCCAGTGCTGGCAAAGAGTGCTGCTCCGGAGGAGGGAGCAGGGCAATGAGTTTCTCAGTCCAACTCTTCTCAACTGCTGTTACATCATCTGTCATCTAAAATAATTAGCGTGAAATCCAGTGGCATTAAAATATTGCCTTTTTTGCTGACCTCTGGGGTCAGTAGCCAAATATGGATAACCCAGGTTTGCAGTAAGTGCACCTTGCGCAGTCCAGAAAACTGCCTGATGTGCTTGAGATTACTTACAGACCCTGTAGGACTTCACCTGTAAGTATCAAACTTGCAGTTTCAGATAAGCTCCTAGGGTGCGAGAAATCTTTGACATGTGAAACTGCAACCTGACATCGCAATTCCAGTAAAGACCATGGAACTATGTGCTTCAGTGTATTGTTTGGGCCTTGGAAGCGGACCCTGTGAGCACGAGGATCGAGCCTGTGCATGCCCTGCAGTTCTCACCAAGCTCTCATCCATGCCCACAGACGTTCAGCTCTTCGCAGGGCCACCTTAGTAAGAGTGTTTATGGGTGGGACCTCCTTTCTCTCAGAATTTGTGCGTGGGCTGAAAACACAGACTGTGCATTTTTCGTCTGCAGCTTGCAGGCATCCAAGGCAGCCAGTCAGAGCTGGAGATCTGCTGCCAGGTGGCCAGCAAGTCAGGGTTTTATCTGCCTGATGTTAACAGAGACCATTGCCCCAGATGCTCTGCACTTCAAAGACTGCTGTAGGAGTAGTTACCTCTCCAAAATAAGTGGGTGTAGCTGTTACCCATGTTTTCCAGACTGGATTTTGAAGATACTTGTAGAAGCATTTTTCCCAATGTGGCTTTCATATAGTCTTTTCACCCAGGGATGCAGATAGATTTTACTGCTCTTTTGCTCTGTATGTTAGCTGGCAGGCCGCAAAGTGCCTTCCTTCAGGGTATATCACTTGGGTACGAGACCCAGGACACAGGCTGCAGATATGGGCACACTCTCTTCCAGCTGGCTTCAGGCTCTTCTGTGCAGAAATGCACTGGCATCTGTTCTTGGCTAATGGTGGTTCTGCTCCCTCACTCTAACTGAAGTCAAAAAGGTGATAAGGGGCCAGGTTTTGCCCTGGGAAGTAGTCATGTTATTTTCTCAGTTTTTCTTCCATGCAAGAAATCTCATTAAATACAGGCACAAAACCAGTCTGTTTACTGGTTCTACATTAAATGGGATCTCATATTGCATAGAGTCTGCATCTGCATGGATGCAGGTTTTTTGTGTGGAAAAGAACAAGGGATTCACAGCCTTGCTCTGTAGCTCATCAGCAGTAGCACAGTGCCTAAGCAAGTAAAAACAATAATGTGGGGCCTGCTCAAGTAATGGCCAAGTGCGTTTGCATCAGTGAACAATTTGAGGCTTTCTAAATGCATAAATTTAACCTGAGAAGTCTTTTTCATACCCGACTGAACTAATGGGAGTTTCCCACATGAATCATCATTGTTCTTTTGAAATCTTAGTTGTTTCTTTTGTTTTTCACAATGGAAAATTACTCATATGAATAAAATCCAGTAATTAATGATGAGACAAAGATTTGGCTCTCTGTCCAACAGGCACGGCTACACTGGACATGTCCACATTTAAAATATTTTTTAAAAAAGATGGTTATGGGAGGCTCAATATATTACAATATAATGTATAAAATCATCTACTCGATAAACTTGTGCAATTCATTATTGTCCCAGAAAAAGAAATATTTGTAGTTTAACAAGTACAGGGAGAAAGATATACTATTTTATTGTTAATATTTTATTATTATTATTTCACTATTAATGTTATGGGTTCATAAGTCTGTGCATATTTGCATTAGAACTATATACATACACACATAGAGTCGCAGATACATGACGTACAGCTACAAAGCAGTTTCCTACTGAGGGTGTCGATAAGTTTAAAATGCCATTTTTCAATTTACTTCATCTCAATGTTTTTGTTCATTTAGAAAAGTGTGTTATTCTAGCTATTTTGTTATTTTCTTTTGCTTTTTTCAGTTCTTATTTCAGAAAACAAGTTCATGCCTTTATATACACTTTTCTTATTACAAACAAAAAAAAAAAAATTGTTGTACATTTTGAATACAGATTGTGCCTTCAAGGGGTTTTTTTCTTACTGTGTAAACCATCTTTCCTTTTGCAGGGGATTTCATAGCAATAACATCAAGTCAATACCTGAGCGTGCGTTTGTGGGTAATCCATCACTTATTACAATGTAAGTGATAATAGTTTTTTCAATTACTCTTCGTCACAGAGTGTGGAACTAAGTATCATATTTGTGGCTAATTGTCAAAAAGGTCTTCTTGTGAGCATACTGCGTAGCACATCATTATACAAGCAAACAAGCTTATATCTTTCCAAATTCATGGAAAGATTGGCAGTTTGCTGGCCCTGTTTAAGGGAAGCAAGAAGCACTCCCTGGCCTTTGACCTTTCATTTGAACGATTTCTTCTAAGTCTCTTAGCATTACTGGCAATGTATAAGCTAGGAAAAATTACTCTTGACACATTCCAGTCTGCGTTCCCATTATCTTACGTGAGAGTACTTTTAATGGGCAAACCTCAAAATAAGAAACTGTGAAATAAATGTAAGAAAAATAGTGACTCATCTTGAGCAATGTTATTCTATAAGCAAAAGCAGCATGGCTTCAAAAGTGCCAGGGAACCTCATTCTGAGTATGTGAAGTTCTGGCTTCTTCCGCTGCTAGTCTTAGATTTGTGAGAGAAAAAGTGAATATTTTGTTGACCAGCTTCTGGCTTTAAAACCAAGAAAACAACGACTCCTTAACTATTAAAAATGCAAAATGTAGTTGATGGATATAGGTTAGTGAGTGACAAAAGCCCAGAGGTGCACATCTGCTACAACCAGAGATGCACAGTCTGTGATTCATTATAAAGTTTACTCATTTGCATATAGTATAATCATGGAGTATATTTAATTCTTCTAAAATATTTTTCATAAGATGTCTCATTTGTCCTCTTTTGCAGACATTTTTATGATAATCCTATCCAGCTTGTTGGAAGATCTGCTTTTCAACACCTACCAGAACTCAGAACTCTGTATGTGTTTACTTTTATGTTTTAATTGTCTTTATATATCACAATATTAGAGTTGTCCCACGCTTCCCTCACCACAATTGTATTGAAATTATGTTTTTAAATTCTAGGACTTTAAATGGTGCTTCACAGATAACTGAGTTTCCTGATCTGACAGGGACTACAAGTCTGGAGAGTTTGTAAGTACTAGAGAAGTACTTTAGCTTTATTTTATTTTTTTGGATACTAACTTATTCTAAAGAATATCTTAAAATATATACCCATTACACAATCTTTAAAAAGCTTTTTTTTCCCTTTTTTTTTTATAAATACTTTCAACAGGACACTCACGGGAGCACAGATCACCTCTCTCCCCAAATCAGCTTGTGACCAGTTACCTAATCTCCAAGTGCTGTACGTTTCAGTAAGATTATTAACATTACATTAATGCAAGAGATTAATGGACAAAAGAAAGCATTATGATTTTAAAATTACCCAATTACTGCTATTTCTGCGTATCACATTGCTTCTTAAGAATTCAGCTCAGAGAGGAGCCCGCCTTGTTACTCAAGAAGTTCACAACCCACTTAAGAGTCAGGATTTCCCATATGTTGCTGAAGAAAGATAATTACTTGGCATATTTTCAGGAAAGGGTAAAATGGTTCTTGATTTTGTTTAAAAAGCATCAGAACTACCTTATTTTCATTCATTCTCTCTCTCCTACAGTAGTCTGGAGGTTATTTTCCTCACTGAAGCAGGTAATTCAGTGAAATGCGGGGAAAATGTAACTGAGAAGGGAGGGTAGTTTTGAGTCCTTGTTTTGTTCCTGCTTTAGTTTCTTTTCTGACCAGACGTAAGTAGCTGACTGAAATTTTAATAGACTATTCCTTGGCATAGTTCACACAGTTTTTTTATACTAAATATCCAATGTTATTTTAACTTTGAAATTTCCTTGGAGTTTGCTTAATCACTAACGAAAGTAATCATTGCATCCACTTCTTTGAGAATGAGCCAACAGCACTTTCCTCCATGTATTACATCACTGGAAATATATTTGGTATTAGTTCTCTGGCCAACATTGAAACAGCACTAATTATAACACATTATTTGAATACCAGCATGGATGTCATGAACATTTCCAGAAAAAGTTTTGGTTGATTGACTTAACATAATAATTTCCAGAATGATAAAAGACAGAAACAGTGTCTGTTGCCACAAGAAAGTATGCATACAAACTTAAGTTTAAATATGTCCTGTATTATTCAAAACAATAACTAATCTCAGACCAGAAGGTAAATAAATACTATGGCAATTAATAACTTGTACAGTTCATAGTAGAGTATGACTGTCCATTGGAAATTCACATTTTTTTTTTATTTTTGAGCATCGACCTGTATTATTAGAACTGATATTTAAAAGGGTAGGGAACCAATTTGACAGCAATTTGATGTACTCAGAGTTGCTCTTTTCCCCTTCCCATCAAATTGGAATGAGTCTGCCAAGCAGACATTTAGGTTTCAATGTTAGTTTTGCCTGTACCATGAAGTATATCAGCGCTAAACCCCACAAGTTACTTGGAGACTGTGATCTTGAAGGGGCCTTCTGGCTTGTGCACAAACACTAGAAGCACAAACACTGCTTTGAAAGACAATTTGTGCATTCTGCCTAGCCACCATTACTTCTAAATGTAGAGTAATGTACACTGAGGCTTCCTGGGTGTCTGCACACCTGTAGTAAAGGTGTATGTGAGAACATGGTCCCAGCAGTCCTCAAGGGACTACCCTCAGCACAGTTGGGAATGCACCTCAACAAAGGAACCAAAACCACTTGCTTTCTGTTGCTGTTAAGAGCCTCATGTATTAAGAAAGTGGGGAAAATTCCTTAAAAATAAACAAGTAAAATATTTCCTGGAGCTCTTAACAGAAACTGAGACGAGAAGGTTTTCAAGTTTGGTTTATTTTTTTTCTGTGTGTAAAGAGGGAGTGTCAGCAAGTACTAAATTCAAGTCGGTACCATATCTTAGGAAGACCTAGATCACGAATCTGCGCATGACAGAATAGCCATAGTCTGCCAGACATACCAAACATCTTTTATCTTGGCCTAAAAGCCTCCAGCTCACTTGAATTCTGCTCTGCCATGTCTGATTTGGACCACAAAGTACCTGTGAAAAATACAAAAACAGAGGCCATAATCTTCCCTGCTGTATCAAAAAATATGCATATATTGGTGGTAATTTTCATGCATAATAAAAGCAGAGTGAAATACCTTGAAAACACAGTCATTACTTCCAGAAACCACATACAGAGCAGTCTAAATGCCCCTGTTGGAATAGTAACAGTAGAAATTAAATTTTACCAAGGAAGTAAATGGGTAGAGATGAACCAGTTTTGAAGAATTTGAAACAGGACTGAAGATAGATTATTCTTTTACACAATACTATTGAATAACTGTGGAAAAGGACATTTCTGTTAGATGTAGACATAAGAGTTTTCCTATTTCCTTTTCACTACCAAATTTCACATTCAGTTTTCCCTGAGCAACATGTATATATATAGGATGACACTATTGGGTGGTGGAGGCGGGTGTTTGCTTCCTTTTTTTTCCCCCTCCAATTTCTGCAAATTGCCAGGGCTTGGTTTTGATTAGCTATATTATATTATAAATCAGTCCAGATGTTTCAGTTATTCTGTAATTTGTTGAGTTTTGGCTCATGTCTTTTTAAGTTTTTTTTCCCCCATGTCGTGATTGATTTCAAAGTTAGTTCCAATATTTTTTTAACCATTTCCCTGAGTTATAACAGCCTAAGGATCAGAGGCAATTGTGCTTAAGTAGAAGTGTAGAGTGGAAAGCTGACTGCAATGCATTGTGATTATTACCAGAAAAGTACAGGATCTTCTCTGAAAAAAATATGAGTATATATATTTAGTAGATTATTTTAAATGGTTTCAATATTTGTCAGAATTTAAACATGATGAAGATGAAGCCTGTGATGCAAATCCAGTATTCCCTATGAGAACGTGGCCCATATTGTTATGGTCAAACACTCAGCAGAAGCCTACTCTTCAGGCAGGGAATCTTCAGACAATGCAAGGAATTTGCAAATGCTGGAGATGGAGTTAATACCCCTTACCTTTCCCTTTCTCTCTCCTCTTCAGTTACAAATCAAAATCTAACAGATGAGAGATGATAAGTGAGTTTGCACATTTCTATTCTTCTGTGAGTGTGGATAAGAGCAAGTTATTTAAAATTGAGCATGAAGGTAGACAAAGATCTTTTTCTTTTAATGTTACTTTGATGTTAATCTCTTCTTTTCTTGTGTATTACAGGGATCTGTCTTATAACCTGTTGGAAGATTTACCCTGTTTTACTGCATGTAAAAAACTGCAAAAAATGTAAGCATCAAACTGCCCTAAAAAGCCTAAAAAGAAGAATCTGTATACATTTGATTACTGCTCACCTATTATTTGATATATCCCAAGTACATGCTCTTACAATACGTTGAAGTGGATCATAAACACAATCTAAAATACCCCAAAATGTCTTCCAAGTGCCTTTAAAACTGAGATTCTTATTGCTATTTCAGTGACTTGCATCACAATGAAATTGGTGAAATCAAAGCAGACACATTTCGACAGCTGGTTGCTCTTCGATCTCTGTGAGTACAGCCCTAACAGCCATTCACCCAGGTTCTCAAAAACATGGAGTATATACTCTCTGCTTGCTATATGCTCCAAAACACCCTTGTTTCTGTTTTTCTTCACTTTAATCTTTCACTCACTAGGTCATAATTGTGAAAGGAGAACAAACATTGTGAAGTTTAGCATCTGCAGCAGTGAATTCAAATATGTAAACTTATAGCTATAAAAGCTAGTGTTTCTGATGAAGGTAGAGAGATACTGAGTCACAGATGGTATCTGCTGGCAGGTTTATGGAACAATCAGCTCTAGGCATCCTGAAATCTTTTTATAGAGAACAATCTCTTAAGAAATAGGATCCATTCATGTGCAGGTTTCTAGTTTTTACACAGATGCATGTGCTAGCAGAGTAAGTTTTTGCAGGATCAAACCCATACATATTGTAAGAGGTTTTTTCAGTCTTTTTGATTTTTCAGGGGAAGTGAAGATTAAGATTAGGAAGTTAAGCCTATTGAAAATGAATTAGTTGTTCTTAGTCACATCATGAGGACCTGTAGAAGTAGTCCATATACCGTACCCTTCTCTCTGGTGCCTGAGGAAGCAGACTGAAAATAACTACCTTAGACTATAGAATGCATTAAGATGTTTTAAGCTGTCAGTTTAACACCATTAGCTAACATAATTTAAAAATGTAAAAAATATTTTGCCCTAGGAGATATGAAGAATCTTATAGAAAATATTTGCATGCAATTAATTTCAGTTTTATATTTAGGCCTTCTAATCAAGTATATGAAAACTTCCATATTCACTCACTGGGTATGTAATTTTCCACTCACTTCTCTTGTAGGGATTTAGCTTGGAACAAAATAAAAATTATTCACCCCAATGCCTTCTCCTCTTTACCATCTCTGATCAAACTGTAAGTATTTGTATATCTTTTACATTCAAATTTTCACATTTTTCTTGCAAGAGTATGCAAAAATTTAGTAACTTGGTGCCCCAGCAGACATTGAGGCTTTCTCTATTCCAGTCTTCTGGTCTGTTGAATCCATATCTGAATGCCTGCTTTCTTGTACTTCACCAATTCCTATATGTATTATGGTAAAGCTGCATATAACACACTGCAATCAGAGTGTTTTGGGGTCCATGAAGAACATCAGTGTATCTGCCTTTCCTTGTTCAATTTCTTGTCCCTTTAGTGTCTTGTAGCAGTGCAGAATATTTCCTGTTATGTTTCAGGATTAAGGAAGTGGATTAAAAATTATATAAGAAACATTTTCCAGTATGCATCTTTATTTCATTGTTCCTCATTTGATGGAATATTTTTTCTTCTTCAGTAAGTTCAGTCAGAATGGTTAGAGGTCAAAACGTCGGCAGACAATTTTGCAGGCGTTATTCACAAGCACTTCTCAGTCCTTACTAACTTTTTCCTACTTGCCACTGTCATTGTAATGCCTCTTTAAGGTGAATCACTGAGGCACTGAAGTGTATGGGTAAGACATGAAAAAAGTTCCTCTGGAGTCATCCTCCTGCATGGTTGTCACAACCATAAACTGCTGGGCATTTACTCTTCAATAATCCAGTAGCTGCTGCAAAACCTACAGTTGGAAAGGAGTATTCATTTCTGTCAATGTGCAAAGCCTCTCCTCTGAATGTACAATAAAAGAAAAACCCCATAAAGACAGGATTGTCTATGACATCCCTTTTGAACCCCTTCTCAGAGCTTTCCTACTTTGTGAGGTAAGGAATAAATTGTAACTTTGGTCATTAGCATAGAACAGTCAGAGCAGGTTAAAGAAAAACACTCTTTAACACACACGCGTTAACACAATGTACCTATATTTCCTGAATGCAAGTCTCTAACCCTGCTCTGACTGAAGTCAGTGACCGTTTTTATCATTGCGGTAGGACCAAACTGTCACCTTTGGTATTTGAGTATGTTGTGAACAAGAGAATATGCTCTAAACCAGATATTTAGAAGGCCAGTCCATCGATATAAATTATTTTATGTCTAGCCCTTAGATTTCAGTAGACAGCTCAAGAAACAAGAACTTTGCTGTTCAGCCTTGGGCATAAAAGCATCTCAGCAACATTAGACTCCCCTTCTTCCTCCTTCTTGGCTGTTGACCATCTGAAGTATTGCAGTACAGTGTAGATAATTGTGAAGAGGACTGAAAAGGCTCATTGAATAAATGGAAAAGAGAGGGAGAAACAGAGGAAAAAACACCTCTGTCTTTGATTACTTTACCGTATCTCCTTGATTACTGTCACTTTTCAGTCACCTGTTTTACTTTCCCCAAGTTATGTATCCGTGATCGTCTGCGCTGTCTTCCCTCAACTCCTCAGACAAACCTCAGCTTAGAACTGTCACCTTCATCTGCTTCAGCCCAGGCCTGTCCCAGCCTTGAAACACACGTCCTTCTCATACACCTCATGTGCTCCCTGTGGAACTTGCAGGGCAGCCAATGCCTTCTAGCATCCCACTAAAACTTTTAAACTGTGGGAAGCTTTTCTAGCACTCACTGCCTTTAATTTAAACAATCTAATAAACAGATTTTAAATTCATTTGTTACTCTCAAAACTGGTGCTATGAATGTTTGGAGTCTAAATTTTGCAGCGGAAGCTTAGCTAACTGATGGATATCACTGTTAGCTTTCTGCTAGACACATGGGTGTATACTCCTGAGTGTTGCTGCAGCTTTGTTCTGCTGGCAGGGGCCTCTGTTTAATGCAGTCATTTTTGATTGAGTTAGAAAAATCTCAACAGTTTTTAAAACATAACAATTCAGCACTGAAGAAAAAAAAAATTAAAGCCTGTAAGCTGATTTTTATTTGTTGTCATGCAGGGATGTGTCATCCAACCTTTTGTCCTCTTTTCCTGTGACGGGGCTACACGGTTTAACTCATTTAAAATTAACAGGAAATCATGCTTTACAAAGTTTGATATCATCTGAAAATTTTCCAGAACTCAAGTGAGTATATCGTTGAAACTAATAAGCCACATTTGTGTTCATGTGCAAGGGAAGGTGTGTCAGTGTGTAACGCATGTTACTGCATATTGTCAGTCTTTGATCTGTGCCATTAAAACTAAATCAAATATGATAAAAATGATAGACTTCTTTTATTATGCTCACTTTTAACTGAAGAAATTATGAAGGGTTTTGAAATATTAACCCTAGTACTTGCTTAATACAAGCCACATCTGCTTCCTGGCGATATGTTTCAAAAGCTGTTAAAACAATATTGCTAGCAGCTTAGCGATATGTCCTTCTTCTACTGGACTGTGCTTACAGAACTTCCATTATATTTAATGAGCATATAGCAAGTATCAAGGGAAGAATATATTCCTAAAGTTCCAAAATATTTGGCTTCTTTTGCTTGGATGTGGGGTTTTTTGTAATCTTTTGATTAAGATTCAGATAATACTCTGCTATTATTAGTAAAAAAAATTTGATGCTAGTAATTTTATGCTGAGTGTTTTGTGATACAGGAAGGAAATGTTCTCTAGATCTCATTTGTAGTTCTGTCAGTCACTGGATGGCCGTAGAGAAATCACAGTAAAGAGAGTGCCTCTGACTTCAGGGTAGTTGGAAGTGTCCCCTAACTCATCCTTTTTTTTTTTAATATTTTAATTAGAGAATGCCAAGTGCAACGTGCTTTTTTCCATGTTTTACTGTAAAAGTTTGAAATTTGAAACAATTAAACAGTGTGCACATAGTTACAGAATCACAAAATGGTTGAGACTGGAAGGGATCTCTGGATGTAATCTTGTTGGACACCGTCTGCGCAAGCAGGGATACCTGGAGCTGGTTGCTCAGGACTATGTCCAGATGGCTTTTAAATATCTCCAAGGATGGAGAATACACCCTTATGTCCTCACTAGTTTTGCCTTTTGCACTGGGAAAAGTCTCATGAGTCTTAGCAGGCACACAACTCAAGGATACGTTACCACTAATGAAAAGGACTGGAGCATTTGGAGTTATCAATAATGGAGTAGAACTGCAGAGATGATTGAACCCCTGTGTACAGCACTGAAGGGATTGACACTAGAACACTTGTATGGTAGCATCTTAATATAAATAGAGAAAAGCTACAAAAACTCTTTACAAAGTTACGAAAAAATGCCTTAAAAGATCCAGTATTTGTAGTTTGTCATAGAGGAGACTGGGCAATGACTTCATCATAGTGTATGAAACTACTCTATAACATAAACATTCAAAGCACTAGAGGCCTTACTCCTGTCTTACGCCAGAGATTCTGAGGTCAACAAGCAAGCACAGTAAGAAATAGTGAATGATTGAAGTTGAGTTTCTGCTATAGTTTTGCTTCTCTCACTGGCCATCCACACGTTGAGGCAGATGACAGTTCTAAAATACCTAAAGGTTCTTTAAAAGAACGTGAAGAAAAAGCATTACTCATACCTAAAAAATATATAGTGATGTATATACCATAGCCTAGAGGCATAAGAGTTGATGCAGTAGTCCTAGAATAATCCAGTAATAAACTCAATTATTTTCAACTAATAATTTTTAATTCTTTTATCAAAATTATACTTTATATATTTTTTTCCACCAGTGAAATAATGCAAATACAGTGTATCTGGTCTGTGTAAGTAGTTAACAAGGATGTGTCAGGCAGTAGCTTAAGTCTTAAAACAAGGTATAAAAGGTGTAATTAATATATCCAGAGCTGTTAAACATCTTTAAGAACAAATTATATCCACTCAGGAGAGCATGGGGTAAAAACCTGACCTGGAGTCTGCAGGACTTTTACCATGAATCAAAATGAGGCCAGGACTTCACACTGGATCGGTGCACAGACAATACATGAAGCACCAAACTTGAAAAGAGATCTGAAACAAAATGAAATTTCACCCTTTGTAATTGTTGGAACTAGGCACCGGTTATAACATTAAAGACAAATTCCTGTATAAAAGCTTCCTGCTCATCTAAATGGGTCATTGCTCTTCAACACACAGACACATCAAAGAGCTGAGCATCCTCTCTGCCCCACTTTCAATAATGGCACAAGAACACTCTACAGAGCTGAGCCCAACCTGCTATGGCAAGCTATGAGGAAGTCAAGTTAGACTGCCAGCCACTCCTTCCTTCTTTATCTGATGCTTTGATTCAGTGCTATAAAGAACTCAGTCATTTGCTCTATCCACCATAACTGTGCCTTCCCATTCACCATCAACCCCACACCTTTGTGAGGTGGAAAACGACCTTGTGTTCTCTGCTGCTTAATCTGAAAAACAGGAAAAAGATGCATTCCTTACTGCAAAAGAAAAAAAATATCAAAGATACAGATATCATCAGTAAGATAAGCAGTATATAAAATTAATTCAGCCAGTGTTTCTAAGAGATCTAATCACCCACATCAAATAAACACTAGCCTTAAAAAGGACTGATTGCAGCACTGTGCACTTGAGAGTTGCTCCTTTTTTTTTTCCCAAAAGTAGCTTTTACAAGAAAGAAATTCCTCTGTCACCAGGAAGAGTTGATACTAATCTCTCTGCATTGCAAAGTATGTTTCGTCCTCTGTATTCTGGGTCCCAGGCATTCTGTGCTGCTGTTACGCTTTGCACATGGATTCGGAAGCGTCCACCCATATGAGGCCTGTATGTATATATCTTAGTAACCCAGGGGACAAAAACCCTGTTCAGGTTTAAGAAAGGATGCTAAAAAGGCCTACAGAGAGGATAAGAATTGAGAGTCTTGCCCTTTGAAGATAATTTAAAAGCAGTGAGGTTTTTTGGCTACTTCGTCAAAGCAGTGGACCAGTACAATGTGAGAAGCCCACATTTCCAGTGTATGACAGGACAGCAAGCTGGTAGGAGCACAACAGCATCCAGAAATACGTTATTGTAAAGCACATAGAGTTTTTGAATAATCAGAGAATGAATTTCCGTTGGTACCTTCAGCCTAAAATACCTGCTAGCTGTTCCTTTCCACAACTGTATCAATGTCTTCCAAAAGGTCTGAAGCCACAAGTCACAGTGATCATACAAAACTATAAGTGTTTCTTTTGATAAGTTTGGTTTTGTCATTTGTGGGGATTTTTGTCAGAAAAGGGGGCATTTCTAGTTTGGGATTGGGATTGGTTTTAGCCCAGGTGACTAGCTTTGAGTTAGTGCAGTAATCTAAGGGTTTAATAATTGTTTATTTAAGATGGGCTTCTGGGAAATCTGCTCGAAAATGTTTATCAAAATAATGTCCTTATTTTAAAAGGTGGCATGCACAGAAATGAGTTAGAAATGAAACATTTAAATCTGCTGGCATGAGGTTGCTTGATAGTTAGGTATTGGTTACCCTGAACTTTTGTTGAAGTACCTCTTATATAGTTATTTGCATTGAGAACAAGGGTACAGATTATTACTGCTAATTCCCAACAGAAATGTAAGTATATAGAATCTAAATGCTCCAAAATGCACTAATTTAAAAATATCTTTAGAGTTTCGGGTTCTGTTTGTTCCCCTTTATACCAAGCTTTTGGCTGGTGCACAAGTTTAATTTCTATTGGCACTGGGCCTGATTCAGACTTATTTCTTTGCAGATTTCCCAGGGGGTTAGAGGTTACTTGGAATGCTCATTATGTTAACTTACATGATTAATCTGCTGAAAGTAATCTGATAGGAGCATATAGTTCTATTGTATTCATTTTAGGTTAAGTTAGAATAAATTTAATGGCCTCTTTATCTTTGAACCTTTTGGTTTATTAAGCTTTTGGAGTTAAGGTGAGCTTTTAGGGTTTACTATATACTATTGTTGAATTGTGCAAATTAAATATCTCTGCTTCCAAAACATAAAATATATCTAAGGAACAGAAGAAATAGTCTATAGAACTTGACTATATGTAGCTCTTAAATGCTATCCCAGAATTTGCACATCCCGAAAGCGATTAAATTCAAAACATACCAGAAATGAGCAATTTTCTGACCAAAGAAACTCTCAAAATAATTGAAAATCACTGACCTATGCACAGTTATGCATACCAATGATTTTGAAAGAGCTAGGAATGAGCATCCAGTGTCCTGCAATGACTGTGCTCATTTCTAAGATATTGAAAAGTAAAACCTTTTCCTCAGTGACATCTGTTTTCACACACAGCCTTTCTGATTCTCTTTTGGTTTAGAACCCTGCTTTCTTGACCTGTGCACAAAAGACAATCTCCTTTTTGCCATCTTACTGTGAAAAGAATTTGACGTAGAAAGAGGTGGATAAAGTTTAAATTCCAAAAGATCTCCCAAAGCTAGAGAAGTTTCTTTTGGGAAGTGGTGGTTTGGTTTTCCTGTTACGCAGGTGGATGCAGTTGTGATCTTTGTATCTGCTTTTTTAAAAGAAACTATCAAGAAAGTAACATAGAGAAATTGTTGAGCTACACTGTAACATCATCCAAAACCATAAAATAGAAATACAGCTCTAAGAGTAACATTCACGAGGCTGCACGGCATTTGTCTCCCACTTTCATATCTCCCATGTTGTTTTTTTACTAAAATTAACCTAGAAAACATCTGCATTTCTGATGTGGAATTTTATTTGTCATTCTTTATTTTGTATTATCACAACCGGTTATTACCCGTAGATACTTTTACTTTCAGCAAGTTCCTTTATGCTAACAGAAGAGCAGTAACTCTGTTGCTAAACAAGTATCATTGCATGCTTCCATATTTTTCTACAGGGTCATAGAAATGCCTTATGCTTATCAGTGCTGTGCCTTTGGAGCTTCTGAGAGCCACTACAAAATCTCCAGCCAGTGGAACAAAGATGAGAACAGCAGCATTGACGATTTTCACAGGAAGGATGCTGGGTTGTTGCAAATTCAAGGTGATCTTCATTTTTGTCTTTTTGGCCTACCTGAATGCTGTGAGCAGCCTATGATGTTAAACAAATCCAATCCTCTTTTACAGTCACAGAGGCAGCCTCTCCTTCTGTCTTGACAATAATATGTTATCCAAGCATTCCTGTGCTTAGCAAACTCATTTTGTTCAGGTCTGCCTTTCAAAAATCTCACTCACTCATCTTTCTGTCCAAATAATAACTATAATAATGTGGGAAGTGAAACCTTCCCTTTATTTGAGAGACACGGAAGAAGAGCAGGCCAGCAAAGGTCCAGTTTCTTGCCAGCCTTGGAAGTAGCAATGCATCCTTGGCTCTCCTGTTTCAGGATGAGTCATGGGGCTTAGCTGCAGATATTTTTCCTGGCACTTCCTGGGTACCAGAGAGTGCATCTGCTCTCAAGGACAGAAGACCACTGCAATTTCTTCCCCTTCAGCACAAGGTCTGTTATTTGACCTGTTACCTGTTATGTACATGCACACATGTATACCATCCTCTTGCTTTCTGTGCTATCTTTGCTCTCACAAACCAGTAAGTCTCAGAGTTCAGGGCTAGACCCTTCAAGAACAGAGGAAGACTACATGGTGGAGCAATGACTTAAGAAAAACTTGGGTTGATTCTGACTACCTGGTACAACAGTAGAATTCATATTTTAAACCCATCTGGGCAGTTGTCACACTGCAAATTAGGTACTGGAGAATTCGGGTAAGTCATGGTGTCAGCTTATTACATAAACCTGAGTACAGCAATTCAAAACCAAGTAGGCGTACATTTGCTTCTGCTCATGGTTTGGCAGGCAAAGGGACAAGACTAGGCCTTAAATACCACAGACATTTTTGCAATTTGTACTAAAAGAAGTTTTCTTGAAAACTGCACTATCAAAGCTGGGTATTTTTTCGCTTATAGATGACCGTGACTTTGAAGACTTTTTCCTTGACTTTGAAGAAGATTTGAAAGCTCATCACTCAGTGCAATGCTCACCTTCCCCAGGTATGAAACCGCCAGACAGATAAGAATCCAAGCACTGTATCCAGATATTCTAGGTGAAGAACAAGCACTGAATCTGATGCTAGGACATTAACAAGATGTTTTGCAATAATTTGATGAGAATAACACAAATACATTGCATAGTAATATAAAATTTTGCATCGAAGTCCAAAAAAACTATTCAGCTACTAAATCCATCTATGAGTGTGACAAAAGTTTTACACAGTCCTCAGGCAGATCCTCACTCCAGGCCCCTTTTCACAGGAATTGATCCCCTTATCAAGGGAATGAGACTATGTTCTACCAAGGCAGAGATGATAAAAAGGAGCAGAATCATTGATCTCACTGTCTTTTGCAAATTCTTCTGAACTTCACTGAGTTGTTCTACACTTGAGCTTCTTGAAAAACACACAGTTTAGTTCAGTATCTAAGACGTACACAGCCCATCACAAAGGACCCCCAGCACTGTCATTTTCTTTATAGAACAGTGCATCCCTGGTTTCACGGTGTGGCAGAAAGGAAAAGGAAATACATTGATTGAATTGCAAAGTTACAGGCCACCAATTCCACTGAAAGTTTCCTTTAAGGCAAGGAAAGAAACATGTCTTTGGAAGCTCACTTCTAGCTTCAGCAGCTGTGGTCATAAGTTTTGCTTTCTTGATTCAAGAAACACTTTCCCTTACCATTTTTTCGTTGTGAAACATGAACACAAAAAAACCTCAGTGACAACTAGCAACTTCAGCATTCATTCCAAGCCAAGATTCTTGTTGGTATCAGCAAATAAGAATACATTTTTTTAAGTTATGTAAAGAGGAATAGAAAAGGCAAGAAGTCAAAGAATTTAGAACCATTTGACCATCACATATTCTCCTATGACTTAACTATAACTACTGATTTCACAGAAAAATTGCTGTTTCAAGGTAAGTTAACACCACCCCCAAGAGAAAATTTAGCTTCCATGCTGATCTGTCAAATGGTATCTTAGAATAACTTGCAAGCTGACACAATAGATTCTTATGACTACTTCATGGCAACAGCACACTTCAGCTGCAAGGTTTGTGCCTTCGTGGAGAAGTACAGACCACTGTGAATGACTTGCTTTGAGAGGCCATAGCTGACCCAGACCAAGATAAATAAGGTTTGTTAGAGGACAGAGCATTCAGTTTCGACCGCACAGCATATGCACCTCAGCTCTACGAGAATACACAGCAGGCCCCACTTCAGCCGTGGGTCATCAGAAGCCCCTCCAGAAAAGCAGCACTTCCAAATGCAAAGACAGCCTCAATTTTCTTGGAATATGTAATGACACATTACAAGATAGCCAAAGTGCATCTGTCCATATCCTTTACGTCACACTTCACGAGGACTCGTTAGCAACCTGTCCTAGTTCAGTGAGAAATATCTCTTTTGGCTTTTTTTCACACACTGACAAACATCACAGCATTTCTTGAAACTACAGACTTTTTGAAAAAAAGAAACCTATAGACTCTTCAGGTTGAGGAACAAAGACTCATGCACCAGTTACACAACATGAATATGAGCAGCATGTTATCAAGTTCTCAGATTACTCCAAAGAAAGAATAAATTTCAGGCTCCCCTTTTGGACCAAAATTTACTGCTTGGCTGTGCTGAGAACCTGCAAGAAGCATGAAATTTCATGTTTTAGAAAGCACAAAATTATTTTTTAGTTTACCTGAGTTTCCCTTACCCTTTTTATTTTGTCATTTCAGGTCCCTTCAAACCATGTGACCATCTGTTCGGTAGCTGGCTGATAAGAATTGCAGTGTGGACCATAGTGGGTTTGACCTTTATTTGCAATGCACTGGTGTCTGCTACAGTTTTCAGATCTCCAGTGTATATGTCCTCCATAAAACTTTTGATTGGTTTAATAGCTATTGTAAATACCTTGATGGGTCTGGCCAGTGGAGTCCTGGCTAGTGTGGATGCATCAACTTTTGGTAGCTTTGCTCAGTATGGAGCACAGTGGGAAAGTGGAATTGGTTGCCAAATAACTGGCCTTCTCTCCATTTTTGCTTCAGAGGTTTCCATTTTCCTCCTTACCCTTGCAGCAGTTGAACGTGCGTTCTCTGTAAAGCACACTACAAAATTTGAAACAAAATCCTCCATTGCTAGTGTAAAAATTGCCATTTTTTTTTGCTTTATGTTGGCACTACTCATTGCAGTGATACCACTCCTCACTGGGAGTGAGTATGGGGTTTCTCCACTTTGTTTACCACTGCCATTTGGAGAACCTACTGCTATGGGCTACATGGTAGCACTGGTACTGCTGAACTCCCTTTGTTTTCTGGTAATGACTATTGCTTATACAAAACTCTACTGTAGTTTAGAAAAGGGAGAACTAGACAACATTTGGGATTGCTCTATGGTCAAACACATAGCCTTGCTACTTTTTACTAATTGCATTCTTTATTGCCCTGTGGCCTTCTTATCATTTTCCTCCTTACTAAACCTCACTTTTATCAGCCCAGAAGTGATTAAGTCAATACTGCTAGTGATTGTCCCGCTGCCTGCGTGTCTAAACCCACTCCTTTATATACTTTTCAATCCACACTTTAAGGAGGACTTGGGAAGTCTGCGAAAGCAAACTTTGTTGTGGAGGAGATCAAAACATGCTAGTCTGATCTCTGTGAATTCAGAAGACATAGAAAAACAATCTTGTGACTCAACACAAGCATTGGTAACCTTTACAAGTGCCAGCATATCATATGACATGCCCACCAGCAATTCACTAGTGCCATCGTCTTATCAAATGACAGAAAGTTGCGATCTTTCATCAGTTGCGTTTGTTCCATGTCGCTAGTTTCAGTGGCACTACAGGAAAAATCTATGTTTACAGGTTTCTTAATCCTGAAAGTAAGTATGGGGGTGTGTGCACAAGGTAGAGTGCCTCTGAATTATCATTACACTCATCAGAAAACAGACAACGGCAAAAGTTGCAGCAGGCTGAAAAAAACAATACCTGAGCCTTCTCAGCCTGCTTCTGAAATGCTGGGGTGAAGAGAGAAACTGAAAGCTGCTGCAGTTTGTGTGGCTGTATCAGCTGCTCTCTTTTAAAGTAGCACTACTCAGAAAAGGCATCAGTCAGTCAAGAGCAAAATTACCATGTTTAATTGGTAGGCTTTTTTTCCAAAGCATTATCTGGTACAATTTGTTTTCAGGGATAGGGGTTTTTTAACCCCCGGTTGTTGTAATTTTGTTTCAATAATAGTTTTTCAATGCCATGATTTTTTTTCATAAGCATCTGTGTACAGCCCTCATTCAGCAAAGTGGAATCATAATCCTCTTGAAGTTCTAAAGGGTTCTGCAGAACAAGTTTGGATGAAGTTTTGTGTTTTATAAAACTGATTTAATAGTTTAACTGGCATTGAGTTTGGTTTTTAGAAGCCATTTGACTTGACATTAAAAAAATTTTTAATTGTCAGCTAAACCTACAAAACTAACAAGTTAGTGTGAAAGAATTTAATCAAGATCCTATTAAGCACTTAAAATGCAATTATAAATGGCAGCTATTTTCAGATGGATATTTTTCTAGTGATGTTCTGCACAGTTTGGTCCTGCATTGCTATCATGCCGGTAGAATCACCCCCAGAATTATTGCTGCTGAAAATGGCAGACAACTCATAGAATTTCAGAGTGGAAAATACGAAATCATCAATACAAAAAGACGGTTGTGCTGAGGGCAATTAAGGGACACCAAAGACACTCACATAGAAACATTCATTTAAGGTCATTTGTCTAGGAACAGAAACTGTACTCCTGCTCGTGGAATAATCTCTGTTCTGTCAAACAGTGATTCTAGAAAGCCTCTAGTTCATGGTCACTAGTCAGTTGAAGATTTAAAGGCCACTGTGTCCTTTTGGCTAAAGATAGTCAAAGCTAGCCAAGGCAATATCAAATAGGAGTGAAGAGGTTGCATGATCTGTGTTCTTAGCCCTGATGCAAGCACAACTAGGATATTTCAAACAGTTCTTGCATTCATATGCTGTAAAGAACATTATGAAACTGAAAAAGATATGAATATCATAAACTTAAAGCAAGAAAGAAGAAATTTAGTCACAGTTTTTAAGAGTTTATAAGTAGACACTTTAGGAACACAGAAGTCTGAGAGTACCACTCAGTCAAGAGGAGAAGAATCTGGTAAAATTTACTGGAGGTTTTTATTAGGGATATGCAGCATAGAAATAAAGGTACAAATTATTGACAGTGATGGTCGTTAGCTGGTGGAACTGTCACCAAAATGTCTAAATTCAAATTAGATATATTGCCAAAAAAAGGTATTGAAGCAACTACTGGAATTCAGGGACTTCTAGTGGCTTTAGTTGATGAAAAGATTAAAACAGAGTTCCTCTATGCTTTTAAAGCTCTTAATACTTTGCTGAAGCAAGGTATTTATGTTTACACATCAGAAGCGACCCAGTTAGAGAGAAGAAATTTCAAGTCTTTGCCAAGTCTACTGTCAAAATATCTCAACATAACAGAGCCGCATTCATTTCCTGGAATATCAGTGTTTGATCTTGGCCAAGCCACCAGGGGGTATTCCAGTGTTCTTTCCTCAGAGCTAGCACCTTTTCCTCGAGTGAGCTGATCATTTAAGACACAGAAGTGCACAAATTTACTTTTTGTTGTCGTTAAAAATAGCTCCCTCAGGAGTAGCACTTAATAGACCAGTACTCGCTGCTCAGTTAATGGCCACTCAACCTCCAGGTGAATGAGAGTAATTTTTTAACATTACCAAGGTTAGGTTAGCCCAGTAATTAAGGTAATCAGTTACAGATGATCTCTGTTGTTCATCCATTACTGTATATAAAACTTCTTGGGACTCAAAGGACAGATTTTCACAATGAAGAATTTCTTGCCAACAATGGATGTGCCTTGATTTTCTTGTCCATTCACACTGACATATTTATAGTTTTGTAGTTACAGATGGCATCAGTTGACTTTGGCTGACATGTTCATCCCTCAGAAGAGAAAATGAACCAATGCCGAAATTATGTACGATAAAGTCAGCTGAGTACTTATCTTAATCCTTTATCTCCTGTGACTTTTGAAGCAGTGCAGAATAGAGCTGGAGAATGATGCCTGAAACCACTTTGGATTAAACAGAGGATCAGTCAACCATTGCACAATACCTATTACTATGTTTACTCAGCTTTAATTTAACTGGAGTCCATCTGTGCTACACTGCTTAATGTCAGTGAAATTCCTTTCAGCTCGCTATATTTAAGAGGATTGTAAAGTGATTTGAGAAGCAAAATAATGTTATAATTCTAAAGACTAGTTAAAGAAAGCTTCTTTTATCAGAACATTTTTAGGTTGCAGAAAGTCCTAAAGGCTTTGTGTCTTATTTTTATAAGCATGTTTGAAATATTTTGATCAGATATTTTAAACTTGAAATTGTTAAAATTCATTTAATAGATTTTTAAAGTAAGATGTGTAAATATAGAACTGTATTTATTATTACAGTGAAATGCAACCACAGTAAGGGATGAGATTAAGCCCTGTACAGTTTCATATTGATATTCGCTATATTTTCTGCTCATATATATTACTAAATTCATTATCTGTAAATAATATAATGTAAATGTGTAGTGACTGTAAATAGGTGACAAGCTTTCTTTTCTATCAGTGTTCCAAGCCTATGTAAGTTGTAATAAAATGTGACTAAACAGTAAAGAGCATTTAATCCGGACCTAACACCTCACAAAATCACGTGCATCCTCAATTAATCTTTCCAAAGTTAATGTGACTAAAGCTAAATAGTGTTTCATTTCAACATAGACTGTCTTTTACCAAAACTTCACTCACAGACTCTTATGAACAGATCCTGCTCCCTGTGCACACTGTCCATGTCTCAGTGATGACCTCTCATATTTGCCACGTGTGAGACTGGCGCCTCCGATCGTGTGACAAGGGCATGCATCAAGTCAGGTGGTGAACGTGCATGACTTACCAACAGGCTCCAGACCCTACTGGAGCACATGAGTGATGAAGTTCTGCTGCACTAAGCTGCTGCTTCTGGTCAGATGGAAAATTCTCCCACTTGCTCCCTGATTTTCTCTCCAATCCCTTATGTGGCAGACGAAGCAGGTCAGACAATTCCTAAACAGTTAGCAAAGTTCATTGATACATGGCAGAGAGGCAGTAGTACCATCATGTACGAAATTCATAGGATGCAGATGCTGAAGGCAAATGAAAGGTGGGGCCCAAAACATGGAATTCAGCCAAAGTCAGATTGCTCAGGCTGCACTAGAAGTTACAGCACAGTTGAATTAAAGACTGGCAGCAGCTAGGCACAGTCATATCATCTAGGCATCAAGGAAAGGCAAGACAGTGGATGCATTCCTGTTAGGATGAACTGCAGCACAGGACAGTTATATGTGCTTGGTTTTTCAGAGGTGTTGATGTGTAGGTCGTTTCTGTGAAGTACCTGAAGGAAAGAGGTAGAATACCAACAAAGTACAAACTCTGAGAAGGGAATTTAGTCAGGAATTCACTCCATACGATAAGTAACAAATTACAGAGACTGGGAAAAAAAAGAAGGCAAAATTATCCTAGATGTAAATTGATTTTGGCAGGGAGTGTTCAGTTGTCAGTGTAGTTAAGGAAGCTACAATGGATGGGGATATTTCAGCCAGAAACGGCAGTGGATGAAAACCAGTTTTGTGGGTGAGTTTCAGAATAATCTTAATGAAGAGGGACAGAAACAACAGTGAACGGGGCTGAGAAAGCCATTAATTATTTTAGGAGAAAACAACACAGCATAGGGGAGCACTTAAGCTAGGGAGGAGGGATGGCTTCAAGAGACAGGATGCAAGAAGGGGAGAGTTTTATGAGATATTAAGAAGGGTGGTGAAGTTTTGTGAAGGGTGAAGAGCTCAGAGGGTATACAAAAGGATGGAAGCAGTGTGATGGCTGAGAAGATTGAAAACAGGCAGTGAAGATGCCTTAATGTGTACTTGTTTGCACCAGAAAGTAGAAGCGATATTAGAGCTGGGGGCCATCAGGGAGAAGAGTGGCCGAGAAAGAAGAGCCAGTCAGAAATAGAAGTGAAAGCCATAAAGAAGCTGGGTTCACCTGAGAGAAATATGGATGGGCATAAAGGTCAAGCCTTAGCAGACACTGACAGAGAAGCACAATGACGCTGCAGGAGAAACACTGCATCAGCTGGTCATGCAGCTTCAGACCTCGTTCCAAAATGGGGGAGAACATCCCCAAGTAATCTAATAGTTATACTTGATCTCAAATTGAGACCAGCCGCTTGCACAGTCCTTGCTGTTGGTGCTACTCCATGTTTGTGCTCTCTGCCTTAGTGGTCTACATATACCAGACAGAAAGAAAGCTGACACCTCAGAAAGTATTGAACTATCTTCTATCTATATTGTCTGTAATAGGAATTTCAGCTTAACACCACTTATTTCCTCTGTTTTATGAAACACTGGAACAATAATCTCGTAATCAGACATTTCTCTGTCATCAGTTTAGATTGCTGTATAAAAGTTAAAGTCTTGCTGAAAACCTCATTACTCAACCACCTAAGAAAGGCTCAAATAATTAATTTTTTTTTTAGTAAAATTAATGTTCTTCCTTCAGGAAAGCACTGGAAGAAAAGGTTGTGGAGACAGAAAAGTAAGAACATTAATATGGGAAAACTAATGATAAAAGAGCAGAACTAGGATCCCAGCAGCAATAACAATAGTGTTAGAAAATCCTTTCCAGATCCGTGAGGCACAGTAATTGTGCAGGTGCTCAGGTGCTGCAGGACAACATGGCTCTCAAACTCCAGCAGAGCTGCACTCCTTCCACCAGCAAATGACAGGCCAGCGTCTCCACCAACTACAATAAGCACCTCATGTTCCCTTTCAAGAACAAGTGTCAATCAAGGGACAAATCTATCATTCTCCAACAACTTTTTTTGTAAAAATTAATGTGGGAATTATTGTATATTATCTGAACTAAACCTAGGAAATTGATTCAATTCTTCATCTATCTTTGCTTGAACAGAGTCCCAGCTACGTGAGATTAGGAATTTTAAAGAAAAATGTAAATTTAGCTATGCTAATAAATAAAGTAGAAGGAATTCCATTTGTACACCTAACAATTCCAAGTGTACTGGAAAGAAAAGGGCAGTATCAACATTAAGAACATCTTTTTCAAATAAAGAGAATCACAGACTTATGCTGCTCCAGTGACTCTGGAGACAGAGGAAATACGAGCGTGTTCCCTTCATAAAACAATTTGTTGTGGCATTGTCAAAATTATCTAAGGATCTGATCTCAGTCATAGGGAAAAACAAACATTAAGGATATTCCTCTTGAGAACTGGCCCACAGCCAGGATTTCTAAAAAACTCAGTCACAGGCAAAGAGTCAGCTCAAAATCCCTATTTAATCTTTTCACAGGTGGCAACAGTTCCCATTTGTCAAGCAGAAAATATGCTTCATTAACAGGGGAAAAAATCTGTCCACCTGTGAATCTAAAGATGTTCACTAAGTATTATGCATGCACGTACCAAGAGTTTTCTCCAGCAAGCCTTGAAAGTCTCATGACTCCAAAATTAATGCTTTAAGGAAGTCTCAAAACATCTCCTTTTTCATCTGGTGTCATTCTTGATATGTAATCACTGTTTTAACAGGTGTCTGCAGTTATTAATTTGGTTCTATGCAAAACAATAGCTTGTCAAGACTATTTAGAGATGTCAGTGCAGTTATTATTGGCATTTCCAGTTTATGAACTGACATTTTCGTGGAGGAAGAAGCTCTCCTGGTCTTCTATGAAAAAAAGTAATTGTTATTCCAGGGAAGTACATAGAAGAGGTGATTGTTGAGAACATATCTAAACCATGGCAAAGTAGCCAAGTGGAAGAGTCAGCCATTGGCATATAAATTCATCAAGTAGGAGAATAGTTTGTTGACTGAACTGAATGCCCTACTGTGAATGTGAAATATTAAGAGGTTTGCTTTATTTGATATATACTTGTCCTAGTATGAAGAAAATCTTTTATTTTGTTGGATTTTCCCAGCGGTTTGTGTTGGTTTTTTTTTCACAGCAGCTGGTTTTTGGGGCAAATGGCGATATTTTGAAGTTCTTGAGATTTCAGCATATTCCTCAATATTAAAGTAACTGCATACAACTGCTATACACAGATTTCTGTGAGCTGAATATTCCTCAAGGAAATTGGCCATTAATTGCTATTGTCACAGTTCTACACATTAGCTCTTTTGTTTGGTGATGAAATGGTGTATTTGATACTTGTTAATTCAGTGTGATAGATGAGGGAGGTGGAAGTCCAGTGTGTAGAACTGAATGAGAAAGAAAGACATTTCCTTAAAAATTGGGTTTATATACTTACCTCAAGTTTCACTTACAGCTGCTCAAAAATTGTAGGAAGCTTGAAGAAAACAATTTTTCCACTGAACTTATCTCCATATTGCAAACAAATTTAACACTAGCCCACATCTATCTCCATTTTGCGGAATACAGAGAGGCTTGAGATGGTCCAGCTGCCAAATTTTCATCACTTGTGTTCACACTTGAAGATCTGAAGTCCACCATACTATGTCCTATCCCAAAATACAAGACATTATAGTAAGTCAAAGTTTACAAGACCTACCTTGCAATAAAGCATCTCTCTTCACAACTTCAGGAACAGTCTTTAATCTAGCAATTTTCATTCTGACACAGTTTGATAACCTAATATTTTAAAAGGAAAAATCCATCAGGACTACATTTAATGCCATTTAATTTCACTATGAATTTCTTATGGACAGGGCCTAGTTCTCCCCGTCTTGGGCAAGGTTCAGGCACATGGTGTACAGTACAGTCTATCTCCAGCAACAACCAAAGTCAATCAAAGTTTCCTCTTGGAGAACAAGAATCATCATGTGCCTGTGCAGAAACTCTCATTCATATTTTTTAAATGCCCTGATACGGTGAAACAGCCTGGTTGTTGTAAGTCCAGTGAGGAGGGAACATCCTCAGAGAATAAGGATATGTTTTGGGCACTATCCTATTCGTTTACTGCATGCTCCAAAATGCTGTCACCTTGAAGGCAACTGTGGACAATTTCTCTGTTCAGCCACAGACTCACCCAAACGCTCTTTTATCTTCCTGTTCGTATGAAATCTGCTTCTCTGGGTGATGCTGGTACCTTCTCACTACTACCTCTATCTGCTTCTCTGTCCCACTCCTTTCATGCTTGTGCCTAAATAATACCCTAGCATGACTCTAGCATGTCAGTTTAGATTCCAGAAAGCTTTGCAGTTTGGGGGATGTGCTTTTGCTTACATTTATCCCAGTGAAGGGACTCTACATCACCTCCTAGTTTCAAGTAATTTTCTTTCCCAAGTAAAGAATAATGATGACTTGTTCAGTATCGCAAAGTCAAAGAGTCGGTATGCTCTGTGAGAGAAAAATACCATTTCACTAGCAGTTGCAAGGAGGTAAATTCAAGACAGACTGGAAACTCTGTAAGATCACCATGGGCCAGAAAGGTTATGTGATGGCCTTAGGAAAATGAAAACTACAGGTCAGAGAGTTATTCTTTTGCCGTAGACTTCTTCAGAGAACATGGCCGGGGTCTCCAGCCCAAGCCCTCATGTTGGAGGTTTTTGCCTGTGCAATGAGTGGTGCCAAAAGGTCTGCCTCAGGAAATGCCACTACTGGAACCATATGTGGCCTTTACAGCTTCCTGAAAAAGCAGATTTGCAACTGAAAGTCCTAAGGCTTTCTTGCACTAGGCTTAAAAGTACTGTAAGCAGAGCACCCACCTGTAAGACAGCAGAGATGTTGTATAGAGGTTCAGAGGTGGAATTTGGAAGAAACATAAGAAAAGATAAACTTTGAAGAAGGTGGAGCAAAAGCATTTAAAAAATCTCATAGTCACTATGTACTTCATTCCAAAAATCAGTAAGGAGAAACTGAAAAAGGCAGTGGACAAACTGCATATCCACCCATGTGCTGGGTACAGGGAAGGACTGAACAATACCCTTTAATGGTATTGCAAAAGGGGGAAGAGAGATCTCCAGTCTTAAATGAAGTAGTGTATGTACATCCACAGTATGAGAATATTTGTGCAGCATCAGTCAAAGAAAGATGATGAAGCTACTTATGCAGGAAAAAAGCATTCCCATGAAAAAAAAATCATTTAAAAAACACCTTTATACAAAGGTCAGTAGAAAACAAACAAAACAATAAATCATTGTGTTTTATTGAGTTCATCAAGTGTGACACGCTATTCAAAATTCAAATACTTTTTTTCTTCTATTCATTCCACTTCAACAGGAAACAGTGATTTTATCTTGTACAGAACAGAAAGTAAGGTCAAAGTAAATTACCAGCATTAATTATTTAGTTCTGTCCCTGAACACTGTTTTTCTTCGTAGAAGAATTGATAGGCTTTCTCTTGAAAAATATTCTCTCTCCTTTTCCCATACTCTTGACGCTATTCTTCACACAACACTGCTGGTGTGCATAGGCCTTTCCAGATCTTTAAGCGCTTTTTCACCTCTTCAGAGGGCTTTACAGCAGTAAGAAATCTATTTTGTGAGCCATCGGTGAACTGTTCTCAGTATCGATCTCTCTCTACTCTTATTATTCTCGTGTTAGGAGAGAACTTTGGAGTTTTGTTTATGGACCAGCATACTATCCCTCTAAGTGCTGTCTAAATACAAAAGGAAAAAGGCTACTTGGAAGCTCTCAGAGCTGAACTTTGAATGCAAGTATAAAGAGAAAGGGGAAAACAAGGTAAGAAAGCCCACAGGCCTTTCCAGTGTGGAATTCAGAGGCTTTGCAAGGATCTGCTGCACCTCGGTAGTTTTCAACAAGTTTTTATTTCCATACCAAATATTCCATTTTGGACAGTGGAACTTCTCACATTTGTAGGTGGTGAACTACAGCATAGTCCTAGAAACGGTTGCTTTATGGTAGAGTTGAAGCATTTCTCATCAAATCTAGGACCTCATGAATGATACACTAGGGCTGATTTTTTTTTAGAAGGTAAATAAGTGACAAACAATACAGCCATTGTCCACTAAGTACCATTCTTAACACCAAGAGCCTTTCATAATGACAGCAATATCATAAAAGTGCTTTGATCTACGAAGGATCAAATATCTTTGTTTCCTATTAACATAACTTTCTTTCCCAATGGAGCACAGAGCATTCCTGATAATGGCACTCTATTAGGATAATTAGAAAAAGATTGTTCAGCTCTACTTCCCCTCTTAGAGCTCCCTGACAAATTTCTCCTTTTGTTTCATTCAGATTTTCTACCCCAAATACCTCTGTCATAAGGAAAAAATTTAAGTTTCACATTTATGGCTCAGAAGTTTAGGCTGCCAAAGAGATGTTAACCAGGCATTAGAAGATTCTGAAGAAGGCCCTAGACTGAAACTTAAACCATTACTTTTTAAAAACTAATATTTTTTTTATTTAATATGAGCAAAATTTTAGATAACTGTCATAGATCTTGTAATAAGGTAGCAGGAATGCACCCTGAGTAAATAAACTGCAAGGGAAGCATGAGAAAGCATTACAGGAAAAACTTACCCCCATGGATTTGTGGGTGTAATATGACTAGAAGCAGAATTCTTATGACAGATGACAGAAGGAGGAAGACAATTATTATGAGAGCATTCACAGACATCCTATTGGAAACTTACATTTCTTACTTTATCTTGCCATGTGATACTCAGGCTTTCGCCTCTTCCATCAGAAGTGTAGATCTGAGGTCACAGGCAGTTAGGACCAGCTGGAGAAAGTCAGTCTTGTTTCACCAGGCTCCTAGTGCCACCGTGTGCCCACATCTGCCTGGCTGCTATTGTGAAGCATACATTTATTTCCCTTTTCAGTTTCTGGTTCAGTGAGCCATCCCTCTTCCGGAAAGCTCATAAGGACAATCTGAGAAAAGTCCCTGTGCAGATTTTGGAAATTCTGGCTGCTCCCAGACCCTCCCACTTTGGTGGTGGTGAAGACAGGCACAAGGGTGCCAATGGAAGCCCTTATGCTTCAATCTGAAACCAGGCATCCTCGATCAGGGAGATCGTTGCCAGTCATGGCAAAACACTCTGAACTGCAGAAAGTAAATAATCAATGAAGAGATCAACTGATAAAACAGATGAAAGGGTTCCAACATTATAAGAGAAAAGAATTGCATCAGCCGTGCTAAGGCAAGTGATGGCAGAAAAGCCAAAGGCGTAGAAAACAGACCCCTGCCAAGCTGATGTGGGAAAACATGGACTAGCAAATCATGCACAGAGGACTCACATGTCCTTACAGAAAAGTGGTCAGGAAGTCAAGGAAAATAAGCATATTGGCACTTAATTGTCTTCCTATCTATGCATTTATTATTCTATAAAAAGAACATGTTCCTGTTTGCTTCTGCTGTCAATAAAGATAAGCTTTCAACATAAAGTATTTGTAAAGCTGGAGATGGGCGGAGATGTCTTGAACCTGTTAATGGATTACAGTTCCTGATTCCAAAACCTTAAGGCAGGTGGGACATTACAAAGTGATGGAGAAGCCAAGAAAATGGTCAATACTGCAGCCCACTTTGACAGCAGTCTCCCAGCCCACGTGCACAACCTAAATACTGCAGCCAAGCAAGAGTGCAGGTGGGCAAATTACGACAGGGATGTACGATAAGACACACTCCACAGAAGTGAAAATGTCCTAGAACATACTACAATATGCAGACACTTCACTGCTCAGACTGGGATCTTCATTGCCATCACCGCCACAGTTTCTATAAGCCATGTGGAAAAATAATCACTTTATTAGGAAAGCATCCTGTCTTTCACCCCGCATAACTTCTTACAGACTTCTTTAGTCACTACAGTCCTGAGAAGTTTGACATTTCCTGATGACTTAGCAGACCTGAAAGAAAAGAGATGTGAGGTATGCTGGAAGGGAATTTAGGCAGTGCCAGAAGACCAGATTCTACCTCTTGCTGCCTCAAGGAAAATGCATCAGGATCCTGTTTTCAGAAGTCTGGGCGCTTAGGACTTCGAGGATCCCAGCTCCATCCAGCAAAAATCCAGGAGGCTCGAGTTGGAGTGCTTGGCTCTGTGAGCTCTTCTGATCTGGAGTACCAGCACACAACCTGACTCATGCCTCTAGAGGCGGTGGCACTGTGCTGTGAATTGAACAGTCCAATGCTACTCTCTGCCTTCAGAGCATAATCCAGGTCTACACTCTTATAATCCCTCCAGTCCCTCTTTCCCTCAAAATAGAATGGTCTTGTCCATAAACCATATTAGGAACTGTGTCTGGTCCATTTTAATTCACCAAACAATATCTGCAACAGATGCTGCACAGGTCAAAACCGTGCCAGGGTGTCTACTAACGTCATGGTGAGCTGTTAGCCTGCACAAGACCATATTGTGCCCAATCACACTAATACAACCAATGTTTCTAGAGTTTCTGGCAAAAATCAGGCAGTTCAGAGGGAAAGGGTCTAGAGTTTGGGCTTAGCATCCTAGAACTGTGTTCAGCAGACCTGGAAGCACTATATCCCAGGCAATGGGGTCAATTTCTGACTTTGCTTAGAGACTTTCCAGTCCACTCCATCATCCAATTGCCTGCAATATAGCAAACACAACCCCCAACTTCGAATAAGGTCCAGTAGGCCATCAGTAGGTCCTTTGTGACTGGATCAAGGCTTCTTGACTCTAAGTTTCTATGAGCGATTCTCTGCGCAGCCATTCTTCCCAATTACGATTTAGGACTTCCACCGCATCAGGAATCAGAATGTGTACAGCACAGGGAAAGAGCTCAGGTCCTCACGTTGTTCCTTCATGTTCTCCACCCATCTACATGTTGGGTGAGAGAAGGCTGAAACTGTTTTCATTGCACAATTTCAACAAAGGCTTTTCATAACTTAAAGCCTCTAGACTGCCTAATAGAACTGGACAGAAAAAAAAAGGCAGAAAGATATACAAATATAATAATCAATCACAACCTTTGATCTAGGTTGATCTGATAAAGCCCTGGCACAGGGCCTTCAGAAACAATTTAACATAGTACTCTGGAAGGATTACGCTGAGTGATAAAAGCACAGGTTTTGTGCTCATTGGCACTTCAGAAACACTGACCCATTTACCTGCTAATTACAGGCAAAAACATTGACTTTTTACCTCACACATGAATCCCACTGGTCTTTTTCCTACCTCCCATCGTGCAATTATAAATCCACTTAGATTATTTATGGTGTGATATCTTTCGCTCTCTGCACCGCTCTCCAGACAATCCATCAGATGATACTGGGGTTCTGCAACCAGAAAACATGTGGAAGTAGGACTTTTTGCTTCCTGAGTCAAAACTGAACTACTCACATTTGGTGCAAAAGTCCCACATGCGAGTCCTTCAGGACATTGCTCAGCTGGAGCAAATAGACCAACTATAAAACAAGGAGGAATAGTTTTTTTCAGTCTAAAAAAGGTGTTGCCCATAATTCACTCTTTGGCTTTATCCGAGTCTCCTACATTTGGCTTCTGACAATTTAGCACAAAATACACCAGAGACTGCTGGCTGAATAATGTTTTAAGGGCAAGAGAATCCTGCCTCTCTTCTGCATCCAGGAGTGCGGGGGGAAGAAAGGAACAAAAAAATAAGATTAAGCCTTTCTCAGAGAGAATTACTGTCACAAAGACATGCTTGTTTTTATGATGTTGTCCAACTTCTGCTTCAAGAAAACAGGTATCTACATGATATTCTTCCCATTAGTGCCTTGTATAGTCAAAAATGCTTTTATCATATATTTGATCTGCAGGGGGCACAGTAACACACCATGAAAATCTTTGGTTCAAATTCAAAAGGGAATGAATGCACCACAAAGACCAACAAAATCCTCTTGATAAAAAAGAGCACATTATCTTCTATAAATAGGCTGATTTGATGGACAGGGAATGCTGAAAGCGGTTGTGAATGAATGTTCCCTGCATAGCACAGGTATCTCAAAAGCCCGTGTCTGCATACTCTGAAGTTCATCACAGCTTTCTGAGTCCACACTGGGTGCTCCTCCCAAAGACAGCATGGACAGTCCTACAGACTGCTAGCACCAAAGGCTGGTTTGAGGCATGGATTCTGATCTCTCTAAACTTCTGCTGTAACATGGAGGGATGCAGGTTCCTCTAAGAGGTAGGGAGCCTAACTCCAAGACTTTAATAGGTGCTATAGAGTACATAGGCACATCAGAGTCCTCTGCCCCCTACCTTCAATTGGCGACTGGTTAAGGAAGCAAAGAGTCCATATTGTCCACATTGGGGGCATGCATTTGCTACAGAATCTGGTCTTGTTATACACCATCTCTTGTATCTGTCGTCAGACCTTCAGCATACCAAGCACTGGTGTCTCTAAGGCATAACCTCAGCTATCGTAAAACATTTGTGAATGTCATTTTTCAGACCACTGAGTCTGTCCTTTGTGGAGACAGATTTTTAGTTGATCCTTTAATCATTTTATAGGTACAATGGCATCACACCTGTAACCATACAGTTTAGAGCCGCTGCCCTTTTGAAAGCAGCCCTCAGTCTTGTTGGTCTATCTAGGGCCATGTAAGGAAAGAACTGTCACCCTTTCTTACTGTCCCAAGAACAGATAAGACAAAGTTTGGCTTCTCTTGACTTTACAGAGTTCTCAGCAGTGCAGGTCTTGGTGGTGACCTTCCTACCAAAATCTACCCAACAACTCCTGGCAGAAGAAGGTGCATTAACATCTCTTTTAGAAGACAAAATAAATACACAGAAGACTCCAGAAGTGGAAGGAATCCTCAGGAGGGAAAGGTGAAAGCTGATGGGAAAGGCAGATGTGACTACAGTGGGCAGGGGCTTAAAAATATGGGCTATTCCTGCATCACATCATCACAATTAAGACTTCCTCATGTAAGCTTGTAGGAGCAGTTCTGCCTTCCTACTCATGCTGCATTAGCTCTGGTCAATACAAAGGTAATATACATCATTGCTCTCAAGACCCTTACTTAGAAGTTCTCAATCAGATTTCCTCAGCCACACAGTTTTCTCAAACCGAGCAGAAAAGGGACTGACCTAACTGGAAGGTTCACAAAAAATAAAAAGAAGATATAGAAATCAGTGAGGAGTATGTTGGGACTGTCCTGTGTAGGGATGAGTTGGACTCGATGATCTTTTTTTGGGTCCCTTCCAACTCGGGGGATTCTGTGTGATTCTGTATCATCTCAAAGAGCAAAAATTCCTCGCAGATCATTCCCTTTTTCAGAGCTTTCCAAGCTCGAACTCTTTGAAGCAAGCCACTTATATGACAGCACCACTGTATTTTCTATGCTATTTTCTGCTAGATCAGGCCCTGCTCCCTGCACTGAAAGGCTTCCCCTCATTTGCTCTTTTATCAACATTTTACTGAGCCATGATACGGTCACTTCTGCCAGTACCACAGGTGCAGCACCACAAATTTTATGACTGGATTTTATGCTCCCATTAACAGAGAACAAACAGACGCATAGATAATTCATTGCCAACGATTTTACAAGACTAGGTTTCAGTTACAAGCCATACCCTGCTTTATATTCTGCTACTCAGATAGGACAACAACAAATAGTAGTATGCAATAAAGAAGAAAAATAGCAGTTAACGTCTATATCCTCTTTTAAGTCGAATTTTGATCTTGGGTTCCTTGCAAACATTAAGCCACCTTACAGATAAGGATAAGCTAACACCCCTGCTCTGTTCTTCAGAGCAACAGCTATTCCCTGGCATGAAGCACTGGCAGGCACTGGCAAACAGCCCTTTTCTGCTCTCATCTAATTCCTAGCCACTCCCTAAAACCAATCATGAGATGACCCTCAATCTCAGGTGAAATGGTAGGATGTGTAAGGACATCTGCTGGTTTTAGTCTAGATTCCTCGGGTAACATAGAGCTCCATCTATTTCTGTGCACTGTAACTACCTCAGTAACATACTTGGAATTTTTAAACGATTTGAAAGATGAAAGTCAGTACTGCTACATCTTTCTTTGCACTCTATCCAAGCTAGTTAGGAACATCACCACATCTACAATTACACTGTCATTACAGAATAAATATATAAGCTGTATATCTTGTATGTTAGATAAAGTTAGGTAATAGATACTCCCTATATTCTTTACAAGAAGGTAACTCCTAGCAGGATCTTTCTTAATTTCCTTTTTTTTTCCATTTGACTTACTCACTGCTCTCTTTCTCCTTTCCCCTCAGAAAAGTTTAAGAAACTTGCAGATGAATTGGAGAATTACATAAGTAAAGGGAAACAGACATAGCAGGGTTCTGTCTCACAAGCTCAGGCAGTAAGAATAGTTCAAGGCTTTTCTCGCTTATGCACTTTGAAAAACAGTAGGCACAAGGATGCCTGAACACAAAAAAATTGACGAAAATTAAATTAGCATAATGCAATGAAAACAAGTTATTTCTAGAAGCACAGAAAAGAACAGTTCATAAGTCATGTGGGAGTTCCGTTTTGTCTCATTTATGCATAGTCAAATAGGTCCCCAGGCAGTGATCTCTAGCTGCAAGAGCCTAAGAGCACTCAGCAGAGCACCAAGGATGAACAGGAGGTAGCAGGGAAGCCGGCAAACGCTAAAGCTAATAAGAAGCTGGACAGTGGACCAAGCTTCTTGCAAGACTACACTGCTCTCCTGAAGAGATTCCAAAAGCTCGGTCACAGAACAAGAGGTGCCCACCTGACATCTATAGCACACTGATTGCCAATTGCTGTTACACTGCAACTCAGAGTTACCTGCTGCTCTTGACCAACTGAAGTTTTTTCCAGTCTTAACAGCACAGATGCTGGCTCCAGGTTTTCTCCCAGCACTACAATCAGGTTTTCTGTGCTCACTTCTGAAAACTTAGACAAGTTTGGAACTCTTCCCTACTCTATTATTTTGTGTCTTTGTGGTCTCAGCTTCCTGTATACCTGTATTGTATCTCTTTATGTCCAACATCTTCATACGCCTCTTAGAAGCTTAATAACCCTGCTGCTATCAAGACCAGGTGAATCCGCTCACTCGTTCATTTTAGGTAACATTCCTACGACACTGAAAATTTCTGGATTGTTTTTAGGTTTTATGTATAATCACAAAACACACACATCCCTTTTCCAGATGAATTACTAAATTCATATTTGAACCCAGTGGAAAGAGAAAGCGTCTTGCAGAAAAATCTATTTTGTAAACTTATTCCAAAACTTTTAAAAATTGTAGGAAAATACAAGTGTCAGTTATCTCAGAAATATTAATAACACTTAAACATCTGTACCTAAGTTTCTTACTCTAAAAGATTCTTTACCACCTCTCTGCTTACAATCCCCATCTTGCTTCCCCCTGCACTTACTTTCCAGTATGCCTTCACATTGCAGTTGTGGAAAGCATATGTATCACAAAGCTGGGTTAAACTTTTAACTTTTGTGAAAAGTAGACATCATGCCACACCAGCTGTTGGGCACTGTCTTGATGAGCACTAAAATGACTAACACTGATGCAGATGTTCATGTAGGTTTTCACTGAACGTACTGACAAAACAAACAATGAATAATTCCACTTAATTTTCTTCATAATAAATGCAGCAGAATGTTTTGTTCACGTTGCTTTCTTTGCAATAGCCAGGAAATGAAAAGAACTATAGTTGTAGTAGGAGTAGTAGCTTGGTGCAGTACAGTTAAATACCAAGACTTTGCTTCCAGAAAGACTCTAAACTAAAGGCCAAATAATCAGACCATTATTCATAAAGAAGTAGTTCTGAGCATAGAACATTGAATAGGATAGTTTCATGTGAAAAATTACTGTTCTTGCCTGCTAAAGCTCTTTCGTGTGCTAAGCAACTAGCACTTTGCTTGGTTGATTGGAGTTATCCTTCCTTCCCAGTTATTTACCACTATTGCCCGTAATAGGAAATCTATTTCTCCTAGAACAGAAGTCCTCAGGCGAGATCACTGATTTAAAACAAATAGTATGTAGATTAATTTAACACCCTTGGTTAAACTTCATTGCCCCTGGTGATGAATTAAAGAAGTTTTGCAAATGACAGAAAGAAACCACTTGGCTTGTTTCTTTGACAAAACATCTTTGTATCTACCAGGGTATCAGAGCACGAAAGGACTGAGTGCTAACTACAGGTCTGTGGACGCACTGAACCCTTCCTAGCAGTTTGTTACCCAGCAGTGAATTTTATTTTATATTAAAAAATATGTAGGTTCCTCACACTTCTTTATTCCAGCTTGTAAATTAATAATTCCTATTATTATGTGCCACTTCCACATACCATTAAGGCAAGCAAAATAGGGTAATAATGCCACATATAAAGTGGGAGCATTTTAATTAAAACAATATGGATTAACACCAATGGAAGGCAGAACCTTGTGGGGGTTTGGTTCCCTCTTCCCTTATCTCCAAGTACATGAGAAGCTGTTAAGGCAGAGTACCTTGATAAACAGTTAACACTTAAGATCTCCATAGAAAGAGACACTAGGCCTTTTGCTATAAAGTCACTGTACAGTAGGGCATGAATGGTAATAAATTAACAGTCTGAAGTATAAAATAAGCCTAAACTAGGCAATGTATAAAGACAGCAACAGAAGTGCTGTAGTCCTTGACAGTGTTAACCTTTTCTATTGGTAACAGTAGAATAGGTAAAATTGTATCATGCTAAGATAAATACTGCAGGCATTCGGGTGTTGTCACAGAGAACTATCAACCATTTGTCAGCGAAGCTTTACAGAAAAGCATTTAAAAAGTATTTAAGCAACAAGTGTAAGCTAGCATTTACCATATGTTAAGACCATACGTTAAGTGGGTTTTTAAGAAAAGAATTAAATACTGCACTTCTACGGTCTGCCTTTTTCATTCTGAGCTGTAGCACCTAAAAGTTTGAAGAAATCAGGATACCAGTCTATGACCATGAAGAACAGGTTTAAGCCAGCGTTTCTGATGCTGATTGCATAGTCTGGCAGGGAAATCTGGCCATTACGATGGGTATTTTAAGTTTTACTTACAATTCATGTTTAAATATGAGTTACCTAAAACCGCTTTAAGGTGCAGAATCACGCTCCATTCACCTGGATGAAAGCCAGGATTTCCTACTTCTCTTTAAGAGATATGCTTCATGTGTAACTTCAGATAAAGGAAGCGTTTTCGAAGTTACTGGAAGCTGTATGTCACAAACGACTATGTCTCAAACAGAAAGGCCACTCATTCACCCGCAACTGACATAACCTACCTGGATTTGTGCAAAACATTTGATGCCATCCCCCATATGACATCCTTGTCTCTTAATTGGAGAAAGTGGATTTGATGGATGGACCACACACTGGGTAAGCAATTGGCTGGATCGTCGCACCCAAGAGTTACGTTCAATAGCTCAATGACCAAGTGGAGATTAGTGACAAGTGGTGTCCTGCAGGGGCTGGTATTGGGACTTTAACATCTTTGTCAGAAACACGGACATTGAGATCGTGGGTACCCTCAGCAAGTCTGCCCATGACACCAAGCTGCATAGTGCTGGAAAAATCCCCAAGCTGTGTAGCTGGGGCAATCCCCAGTATTATTATAGACTGGGGGACCAAAGGATTTGAGCACAGCCCTGCCAGGAAGGACTCAGGGGTAGTGGTGTTGACGAAAAACTTGCAACTCAAAGCCAACCATATCATGGGCTGCATCAAAAGGGGCAGCAGGTCAAGGGAAGCAATTCTGCCCCTCTAATCTGGTGAGACCCTCACTTGCAGTACTGTGTCCAGCTCTACGGTTCTCAGCACAGGAAACACATGGACCTGTTCCAGAGAAGGGCCACAAAAATGAACAGAGGGATGGAGCATCTCACCTGTGAAGGCAGGCTGAGAGGGTTGGGATTGTTCAGTCTACAGAAGGCTCAAGGAAGACATTATAGCAGTCTTCCAGTACCTAAAGGGAGCCAACAAGAAAGCCGAAAGGAACTTTTTACAAAGGCATGTAATGACAGAACTAGGGGGTAATGGCTTTAAACTGAAAGAGGGCAGACACAGATCAGATACAGGAAAAAAATTCTTCACAATGAGTGGTAAGGTCCTAGAACAGGTTGCCCTCTTTCAAGTTGTGGATGCCCCCCCCAGAAGTTGTGGATGCCCCCCCCAGAAGTGTTCAAGGCCAGGTTGGATGGGGTTTTGAACAACCTGGTCTAATGGAAGGTATCCCTGCCATGAGGTTGGAGCCGGATGATCTTTAAGGTCACTTTCCACACCCTTTATGAATCTATGACTTCATTATTCATGGCATATTAACAAATTACCTATTCAAAAGCTGCTAAAACCATCTTCTGATATGATTGGGCACAGATGGAAAAAAACAGGTAGACAGAGAACCTGATGTGAACAGCCCCATCACTGGATCAGTGGGCTGACAGTATCTCTATAAATTTACATGCAGTGACTTCAGAAAGCATTTAATTAAAGATGAAAAGGACAAAATACAAAATGCACTTTCTATTAATGATGTGGTATTTTTGATAGGAAGAGTTGTAATGGGACAACTATCTGTTTACCTGACACAAGAGGAGGAAAAAAACTTGAGATGAAGTTATTCTACACCCACAACAGGAAGTTTAATGACATTCCCCTATCTCTTGATCAAAACAACAGAAGACAACAGATTTTCTTGTAAAACGGTCAGCTTGTATTGAAAATCTCTCTGTAAAAACACCTGTAATACGACAAGGTAGTAACAATACAAAACAGATCAATAGTAGCTTTCTTTAAACTGTTAAACTTTATTATAAATTAAAATTTCTTTACAAAAAATTGCACATAATTGACCACTCTTAGGTTCTGATGCACTGGCATTTGCAATAGTTTCTTTAAATCTTCAAGTTTAATAGTCTCTGCCGTGAGTCCAATGCAGAAAAGGGCAGTAAGCAACCCTCTTAGAGCCTTCAAGTGCAAGAAGCATACTTGTGGCCACGGCAGTTACACTTTCCTTAAGAGCGGCTGCTTTTGTTTTTAATCCTGTAATGAAAAAGTCTCAAAAAAGGTTTAAAAAAGGAAAAACCCACAATGGACTAGTTGCTTTTTTTCTGTAAACACAGCCCAGTAAATTAATCCCAAACACATATCTCTCAGGCATCAGTGAGAGTGTCAAGTGAATCAGGAACAGCAAAACAAAGAAAAAGAGAAAATAAAAAGAAAATATAAAAAATAATGTCTGTCATTTTGATTAACTATACTTACGTACACGATGTTACGAGATTCTGGCAGGGCCCAGAAGCAAGGCCAGACAGGAAGTTCATTTTTCCATAGGAGGGTCATGTTAATTGCTTCCACGTTCAAGGAAATCAGACTGAAGACTTGATATGCTCAGCAATACTCATCTGCCTTACACAGATCTTACGCATGGATCAGCCTGAAGAATCATTCAACTGATTTTGGCATTTAATAGGACTTACGGCTGACCATGCCCAGCGTTCAGTGATTCTTGCTTTCTGTTCTGTGTGTGTTTAAATTTAAAAGCTCATCTAGGCTGACTCCAACCTCTTGGCACTTGGAAACTAGTTTTCTCAGGTTATCAGTTTTACCTCCTCCTGATGCTTCAAACAAGAGTTGCTGTAAGAGATGGGGAAGCAGATATAAGATTTAGCCAGGGCATGAGCATCACCACATCTATGGATATGGGATATGCAGAGAATTTATATGAAACCTCAAACTGAATCATAAGGAGAAAACATTACATCTTTCCACAGTGATGCACATAGAGGTAACTTCTGAAGGGCTCTCTGATATAAATGATGGACCTGCAAAATAAGAACAAGTATTAAAACTCAGCACAATTTCATGCACTAAAAACGAGTGATCTGAAGCACAAAAATCTCCTGTAATAATTTTAAAAATCTGTTTTTAGAAAAGTTTCAAAGTCCAGCGTTAAATTGCTACTAAAAGCAGAGACAACTTTATGTCTGACCTTAAGTCTCACCTTTATGTACATGATTAACAACACAAGGACATTTTTCTCTACAAGACTCTTGCCTCATTCATTGCACAGGATGGAATACGCTCCAGGAATTAAGCAGCTTACTAAATATTTCTATTTCACCGCTCAATACGTAGCCTCAAGATCTTGCTTATTTTATACTATACCAGCCCTGCAAAAACTGTTTCATAGCCTTTTTTCCTTCAGCATCTATCTGTGCTTTAACAATCAGTAGACATCTTTGCAACTCTAAGAAGAAAAAATGGGTTTACTATTTTATGGCTGAAAATCGAGGGCCAAAATGTTTAATGCAAGTATTTACTCAAGTCTCCTTTAGGAACTGGTATCTAGAGTACCGACTTTAATCGGACAGTCATTAGGGAAGGTATTTGTTGGCCTTCTAAATACTCATACCCATTTTTATATTCTTCTATCAAAACTTTATAAGATCTGCTGAACAGAACTGCTGACTGGTGCTCCAGGAAACCCAGGATCTGAATCACAGCTCACTTTTAAAACAATATCCTATCTTGTTTACTAGAAAATCCAGTTATCTGAAGCAGTCACTGATTTGCGTATACACTTGTAAATGCTCACTACAGCCTGCACTAAGCGCCTTCCAAAAAAACCCAACTGCACTGTGTGTGCCTACTTAAGTGATTTTACTCCACACCATAAGTTAATCAGGTGGTTGCAGAAGAAAACCACAAGATTTCTTCTAGGTTTAATCTGGCTACAATTTTTTACATATGTCTTCATTCCAATTGGTTCATTTCCTTTAAGGACTCTTTTTTTTGACTGATTTGAAACATATTTTTCTAAATTTCTAACGAAGCAAAGCAGGGATTTTTTAAGTCAGTAGCTTCACTATAGGCAGTGATTTAAAATGTAGTCCATCTAATACAACGACTGAAGCAGTGTTCTGTGACTAATTACAGATTACACCAAACCACCATGGAGATAGAATTAAAGCTGTCTTAGGTAATTAAGTAATCACACCTTTGATACCTCCTAATTTGGAACTATTTGATCTTACAAATCAAATAACTGCGTGCTTAGAGAGTATTCTTCTTACATGTTCTAGGAGACAGTAAAAAACTGAAAGAATATTTAATATGCAAGTCTAACAATAGCCATGCTACCCACTATGGATCACTTAAAGCTTTAATACTGTTTCAAAGAGACTACTGACAGAAAAAAAGTATGCTGAGAATCCACCACTACAAAAGTGACACAAAATAAGACACAGAAGCTCAGAAACACCACAAACAAGTGGTGAGTCACAAACCCAGGCCTTGCAATCCCCCTAATACACAGCATCTTTCCACAAGCAGAAGAATATTTTCAAGGTGACAGCAACAATACCACGATGATCCATCCTGTTTGAACTGAAAAGTGACTCAGCTGTTGTGCCAAAATTCTTGTATTTGTATATAGTGATAAAAATACTTCCCTCCCCAAAGTACCAATGAGTAAACTTGTTATTTTTGAAGAAATAGAACTCATGTCTTTGGTGGGGTTGGGAACTACTTGAACTCTCTACATAGACTGGCTTGGCAGAGACACCCTTCCAACTACTTGGAAAGACAGTTGCCAGCATCTGCCAGCACAATCCTTCCTTCCCTGTACTGTATTTTAAGTGGAAGAATACAGCCCCCCCCCCCCCAAATGAGGGGAAAACAGTATATGAAAGTACTCATGATATAATCCATTCTACCTCAATTACCAAAGATATTTCTCACACTTGAGGCAAATTTTTCAGTGTTTATACGTAGAGTATTTCAACCATTTAGAAATCTTGGGTTTAAGGGACGATGATTGCTTTGGATAAAGCCAAGGTACAGAAAGTTTTACAGAATTTTATAATTATTTATTTTAGTAAATTTATTTTAGTGTTGACTTACTTCTCTTTGTCCCATTAGAAAGCACTCGGCAGCAATGGCTCTGAGGAAAAGAAATATATGAAAATATTTATTCTTGAATCATTTTAAATGCCATTAGTGGCAGAATACTGACTGTGGAATGGAATTACTAATTCCTTGAAAAGAAATGGACTAACTTCCAATGATGTTAATCTACAGTGAAAAGACAAAAACAGCCATCTTTTAAAAACAACCTTACATGAGCAAGACATTTCAGTGGTTCCCCATTATGAACAAACACTGAAGAAAAAGATCAGTTCAGCATCACTGGACAATGGAGATTACCGCTATTGTGATATATAAAGGGGAGGGTAGAGAGGGGGAGACAGAAGTCAATAATTGAATTTAAAAGGCAAGTTGTAAATACATCATTCATATTTATCTGAGTAATATTCATCCACTTAAGCTTCCCCAAGAGGGAAATTCTATTTCTCATTTTAAAGAAGTGACAGTACCTCTGTCTGTTGTAACCATCAGTTACTGTTTAAATAAGCTAATGAAAGAGAGCCTTCCAGTACAAGCCAAACTGGAAGGACATTTCAGATTTACCTTTCTGATGTAAACCTTATAAACAAAAGCAATATCTATGAAAACAGATGTACAACTGTTGCATTACATTTTCCAGATGGCCAGGCATGTTGGGATATTATATGTAAACATCTTGGCTTGCAGTTTCAGAATCTGAACATTGCTCTCCTCCCAGTATTGCAGAAGCAGTCTGTAAAAGGCAATCATGAGAAAGGAACACTGCTCTAATCACTGGGAAGAGAAAAGCAGTCCAAAGATACTAATGTATTATACATATGTTACACATAACATATTTTATATTCTACCTAATCTGAGCAAAGAGTGGCAAGTAGGAAAAATACCCAAGTCGCCATGTATAATATTGACTGAACATGCTCTCAGAGTAACCAAAAAAACCCCAAAAAGTTAAGATGCACTTTCAGACAATAACTAAGAACTGGGAAATCAGAGAGAAGACACGTTCTCAGCACATTCCAAGATCCACTTATAGCATGCACAAGGTAACTGTACATTTGAAAGGAGGCTAATCAGTTTTAGTCACTTGGCTAAGAGACACTCTTCAGTCAGTACCAAACTCTTCATGCAGTATCAACATTTTCTAAGGAAGTTCCATCTAGACAGAATCTCATATTGGTTTAAAACACAACTATTCAACCTCTATGTGCCAAAGTTAGGTGTGCCATCATACTCTCCCCACACCCTCAACCACACACACTTATTCAAAGCCTTGCTTTGGGGTCACTGATGATGATGAACAGGAAGTGTCTAAGGACTTTTCAAAACCATTCAATCAAACGTTCATGAGTTCAGTGCAGCCAAGTATGTTAAAAACATGGAATCTCTAATCCTGGAAGGGTACATTTTCAAATACTATTCAAAAACCAGTGCAATGCTTATATTAACTATTTTAGTTCCCCATAAATTTTTTTTTGAAATTAAGAATGCTTTATCTTTGCTAAATAAATGTCAAGTTAAGCCTTAAGCTAGCACTGTTACATACTGGTGTATCTAGTTTTACCTATTCTGTGTTGGAACTATTCTTTTAATAGATCATTAAGTAACAACAAGATTTTAATGTATCTGACACTTCTCTAAACACTTGAAGGTTTGACCATTTGTACTCATCGTGCAAAATGCAGAGTTAATTTCTCTATAATTATAACCTTTGTAGATGGAACACAATACAAATGTCAAATACAAGAAAGTTTGAGATAATGTCAGAAGGCAAAATAAGCCTCAAGCAACACGCAATAACAGAGGAAGTGTTTTACTTTTGCAGTAGAAAGCAAACGTGGGTGTCTTGCACAAAAAACAGTAGTTAATGTTACCCAGCTATTTGTCTTGATTGTAAGTATTTTTACACACCTCAGTGCAAGTCCAGGATTAGCAGGCATAGTAGAACAAAACCGTTCCAAGGTTTTGGAATGCTGAGATTTTGGAATGCAGCTCAAATAAAAAAGAATTACCTGTAGAATTTGAATTATAAACATTAATCCATTTCATAGCTGTCTAATTTTGCTAAGAATAATGGAATAACACACTATGAACATTATGACCAAAGTGATCTGCCACCTAGAGACCTTACCAACTACAAACTTATTCCACAAGGATTGAGAAATCAATCTGTATCATTAAAAAGTTACTGCCAAATTGCTAACACCACATACTTCAGTCCTAACCTGTATTTAGTAGGTAGAGAGAAATGTGCTGGATGTTAGCAAGGAGGGGCCCAGGATTTTTGTAAGCTTTATTCTGTCAAAGTGCTCTACTTGTATTTATTCCTACCTCTACTTTACTACTTCTGTTTCTTAACCATTGTAATTTCTATGATCAAAACTGACAGCTTTAATACTGTTTCCATCTGCCAGCGTTACAGCTCTGCAGACTCCTTTTGCTCAACTACTTCCCTCCCTTCAAAATTTTCTCTTTTCTCTAGGAAACAACAGTTTGTCATTAGAAGCTGTATTCACAATAGTAAATCATGCCATAATAAATTTTCTCTTTGTCTTACACCCGAAAAGGACACTGTTAAGAGTCTCCTGCTCAGAACACTACTCTTATCAGATACTTTGTTTCTACTAATTCCTAGCTCTCAGCATTCATACAGTACCGGTACTGCATCTGAATAAGTGAACTACAGGTACCTGATAAAAGGTCAGTCTCTTGTTTAATTAAAGCTGTCCACATACATTTTTACCTTATTATGAAACTCATAATTGGTCCAATAATCAGCAGTACTAAAAGGAATTGGGTATCGTGTGGGGACTGTAACCAGACATCTGTTCACTAGGTCAGTAAAAAGCTTGAATTCTTGAACTTTGTTACTGGATCCAACAACTTTGCTATTGATAAAAACAAGGTAACTGGAAGAAAAAAAACAAACAGAAGAAAAAAAGATGGTTCTGATAGCCTTCACTTAATAGTTTTGAGATCAATTTACTTTCGTCCCTTAAGAACTTACTCCAGCCAGATGTTCTGTACAGTTTCCTGCTGCATCACTGCTCCCAGAGCTGCTTCATAAGCATCCAGTGCTTCACCAACACTTGCGTGAAGAGATTGGCACAAACTGTTCATATTAAAAGTTAAAAAGTGTTGAATGTCAAACAGCGCATGTTCTTAAATATTAATATTAGGAAACAATGAAGAACTTCCCATTTTTAGATGCAAGAAAAAGTGTTTTCAGTTTAGCAGCATTATGGACTAATTTATCAGTCAACTTATTAAAATTGATACTTCTCGGCTGCAGATAACGAATAATACAGAAACCATGCAGTTTGAAATGCAACTCTTCATTGACATAGAAATTATGAATTCTCTTCTACTCTAGTAACAGAACCTGTTTAATAATCCTTATAATAGGGATGCTCTAGCTGCTACAGGATGGAGACAAGTCTTGAGTATCCATCTGGAAAGCTCCAGAACAATAAAATTTCAAAGTTGGATTAAAACCACTTGAGAAATGGTATCAGACTGTGGCAACAAAACTCATTCTCCAGAACAAATACTACTAGGGATCTGGGTAGAAATATGGCGATTGTGTCAGGAAGAAAACCCCTGACAAGAACAGTCAAAACCCCCTTAATTTTGTTCCACAGCTCCTCAAAAAGACCGATGAACCAGACCTCACCAAAGACAGAAGCAGATACATTTCTTGACCAAGACAGAGTGAACAATCTTTACTTCAAAGTGTAAAGTAACAGCAAAAAAAGGTGTGTCATAAGAGGAAAAAAACAACTCAAAGATGATGACTACTGAAATGCAAAATAAGATAGGACTGATGGCACTACTATGCTACAGAACCCTCCTGACCAGGGCAATGATTAGAGTGCCTGATTCTACTCCTGCTTTCCCCCAAGAACTACAAACTCAATCACAAATTTGCTACTGTAACAAGCATGTGCATACACATATATGTAGACACGCATACACTGATCTTTCCTAGTAAGAGATTGTTTGTTGAGCTTTGATGACTTCAACCTATTTTCACTGGGTAAAAGTGAATTTATGTCTTTTGTTTCCTGTACCTGAAAAAGGGAAAGACAAATACATAGGCCACACATAGCACTCATATAGCAAATCTCACAGAAACTCAATTACTAGTTCTGAAAGTAATTTAGGCACTTTCCTGTTAGAAGCAGGTGCTAAAATACAGGAATATCTGAGCTTAAGTCCCTAATGACTGAACAGTGACCTCAGGTATTTAAGAAAGTTTCTACTGTGCAAGTACCAAACTTAAATTGAACTTGTGAAGAGGTATTTTGCAAAAAAAAAAAACCAAAACTCAAACATTTAAATTGGTATCCATGGACAATATCAAAAGAAAACATTAAGATAACTTAATCTGAACCTTACATAAAGATTATTCTTGAAAACCATACATTTTACCTGTTTATAAAGTTGTCCACTGTTTTAAAATCTGTAAGAACAGTGCTGAAGGATTTCTGAGAAGTTCTGACTCAGTATCTGATGCACTGTCATCTTTGTCCCTTTATTTATATGAAAAGCCAAGCTATTTGAAGGTTGGCAACCCAGACCACAAAAACATAAGCTTGTTAAAGAGCCTAAGTCAATATCTCTTCTCTCTTTGGTCTCTTCTCTCAGGTGACCAGTGACAGAACTAGAGGGCATTGACTCAAGCTTCATCAGGGGAGGTTTAGGCTTGATCTTAGGAAAAAGTTCTTCACTGAAAGGGTGATTGGCCATTGGAATGCGCTGCCCAGGGAGGTGGTGGAGTCGCCGACCCTGGAGGTGTTTAAGGGGAGACTGGATGAGGCACTGAGTGCCATGGTTTAGATGATGGGTTGGTGTTGTGTTGGGTTATAGGTTGGACTTGATGATCTTAGAGGTCCTTTCCAACCTTGTGATACTGTGATACTGTGATCTCAGTAACTACATTACACTAAAAAGTTATAGACAGTTAATATGTTGGTCCTTACCAATCCTGGATATCGCTGTCATCAAAAAAAATGGTGGAAGAAACAAAAAAAGGACTGTGTATATGTGACAAAGATCTGTCACCTTTGCAGTCTCTTGCAGAGGAAAAGGTTACATTGCTGAATTACTTTGCTACAGACAGGCATCTGTGGCTAGTTCCAACTTCTATAGCCTGTTGATAATAGTTCCATGAACAGCTGAAACAGTGAGTAAAAGAAGGTGGGGAGATCAGGGCTAAACGAAGTTAAACAGAGTCAAGGAGCAATTGTAAAATATAAGTGAGACAAATGAAATTCAGAAGAAAGAATGCTACTAGCAGTAGTAACCTAGAACAAAGCTGAAAGAAAACATTGTTTTGTGAGATGAACGCACCAGTTACTGTTCCCAGAGGACAGAATTTCTGGAAGATTTCTCAAGTGGAGAATTTCAGTGGACACACAATTCGCACAAAACTGTCTCTGTTGTGCAGCAGGCAAGTAGGTTCTCTAAGGACTAGTAGATCACTTATTGAAAGACCCCAAAGTGATATACACTTAGGCAAATACTGTTCAGTTTTTGAAAACGTAATTTAGTCAGATCCAATATAAGTTTCTCAGAAATACTTCAAGAAAGTCTCACCAGTAGATCTGCCACAGATATGGGATTTGCTGATTTACAGCATCATCTGTAAGATGTTCCTTATAGAGGGGTGATGTAAATTCAATTGGCATTGGAAAATTCAAGAGGTATCTACAAGACAAAAAAGTAGCAGTAAATAAGAATATTCCTCTACATGGAAGTGTCCTATGTAACTGTTCCAAAATCCAGTTCACATGACCTCTTAAAGATGCACTTTTCCTAGGTTTCAGTTTATCTCCAGATACAATTTACACAGAATGCACGACACAGAAACACAGGAACAGTTTATGTAGGAAGTATTTACTCCCTCATTATGTATTAAGTTAAATATTTATATATCTGTTTCTGACCCCCTCTATCACGATGAAATACATCAAGTGCAATCATTTACCTACAGGCAGCTAAAACTTAATGCAAACTAATGTAAGTAGGAATAAAATCTAACACCTAACTTGAAGATAAAAACATTTTAAAGCCTCATCTGAAGCACATTATCTTCAGTGCAGAAGGTTATCTTTTGAAGGCCTTCAGAGGCATCTATTTTGACTACAGGGCATTTGAGCATTTCAGAACTTCAAAAAGTCTCTCAGTTGGATGCTAAATCTTGAGTGGAAAATCAGCGTGCTACATACAAACCTGTGCCTTTTCAGCAATAGTCATCTGCTGATTAATAGCATGCTGGACCCCTGGATTGAGGCTTTTAGTAAGTGCCTAAATATAGTACTTTAGGTATGTAATTTTAAGCTCCTAGTTTTGGCAGGGCAGGGACTAAATCAAAACCAAGCAAAGAGAAGCACCCCACCAACCAAGTCTGATATGCATCTGAGTAATTTCCATTCCCCAAATCCAGATATTCAGCTTGCTGGCTGCTCCATCTTTAAATGCTTGTGGTTTTACAGTTTAGTGTATACGCACAAAGTCAAATTAAAAATTACCAAATCACAATTCACACAAGTCTTAGCAAAACATGCCATGCTAAAAATAGAGAAGGTTAAAATTTCTAGATGACTTTTTCATGAAAACGCCAATATTACTGAAATTTAAATAGTAAAAAAGTATTCTGCGTGTTACCTTAAGAGATCCATGGGACTGTGCTCTTGGCATGTGTTCTCAAAGAAAGCTGCCACAAAATCTCGCAACAGGGGAAGAATGCTGCTTGACCTTTCCTGGTTTGGGGTTTTATTTTTTAAAAATAAAAAAAATTATCATCAGACATCAACCTAAAAGTGGCAAGAATAATTCACATGCAATAAACAATAAGTGGTGTGTCTATCTCTGCAATGCTCCATTGATTTTTTTCTCTCAAGAATGAAGCCAAACTGGGTCTATCAGCAGGTAGCAGAAAAAGCTGAAAACATATTACAGGGTTTACTGTTAGCTTTTCACAAGAATAGATGTTATTAACACTGGATTAGAACAATTCAAAATTTATATTTATTTTAAGTAACGCCGTTGATTATCTTTAACCATGTCACTAATTTTGCCAATTTTCTTTCCCCTTCTATATGAAGGAGAAATAGATGTTATAAAAATATGATGAAGATTATGAATCTGGTTAGTGTTTGAAGTCACATGCAAACCTTAAACTTTATAAAGCCAGCAGACCAAAAAAATGAGTTTTGGAGTGGAGTATTACCTGTGAAACAAGGAATTTACACAAGTGATAAAAAATTTCTGCATTCTGAGGATTTTTCTCAAATGCTCCAATCCATACTTTGTAGGCACTGTCACTCTGCTCCATCTGCAAATACAACGTGGCCAAACTCTCCAAGAGCTGACAGTTGTTAGGGGAGAGCTCCAATAAAGACCTGCATGTTTCTGCAGCAGACTCCCACCTTAAAGAAAAGTAAAGATAAGTTTTCAAAAAAGCAGAGCAGAGTACTTATTCCAATTAAAAGTGTCTTGAAACAACTTACCTTTCAAGAAGTTTCAGCAAAGCTATCATGTTTCTGTAGAGAGGAAAGCAGATAGCTATTCTTTTGTCAGCCTCAAGGCTTTCATCAGTACATGTTTTGACCGCATCTTCAAAACAGAATAAAATCAAGCCTTAGACTTCCAGTAATGTCAAAACCTTAACATAAAGTCTCATTTAACATAAAGAAATTATATAAGTGTGGAAAGCCATTTATGAGAATGCTGCTTTTGCAATTATTGAGAAAAGGAAGATGACCATCTTTGTAAAACCTTTCTTAACACTTATCACCACAGAGTATTTCAGAAGCTTCCTTTCTCAATCATTTCAAAATCAGGAAACATCCTACTAATGAAATGTTAAAGCCACATTACAGAAAGCAGCATATCACTATATTTAAAACTACACTCTGGGATTTCCAGCATAGCAGCTGAAAGTTACTGAAACAAAAGCTAACATTGGATATTATTTTTCTTCTCAGCATAATAAAAAGCTACCCAATAATGAACACATTATCACAGCTAAGACTGCCTTAACTCTCACAGTTGGGTTACTCAATCTATCCTCAAGTATTTCCATACTGCATTATCACCTGCAGCACAGATACATTCTCAGTGGCAATCCAATACTGCTGCTGCCTAACATGCTATGTACTGACATTTACACAGTGCTATTATAAAGTCTACTTTTGGCAGCAGCACTAGACAAGAATTCTATTTCTTCTATTACCTTCATTTAACACATTTTAAAAAGCTATTCAGCTTACTTGAACTTTGAATGAAGACAAACATATGCATTGCTCTGCCTCCTTCTAATGAAACACACTAAATCCTATAGGAAAGTAACTTTCCCGTAGACACATGTAATCGAAGAGAGGGGGGGCAAGAGAGAACGAAAACAGAAGCTTGGTTTTATGCTTGTATAAGCTCAAGAAAACTAACAATGTCATACTGTTACAAACCACTGGTCTTTATCTTGATGGAATATATCATAGTTTAGAGAAAAAGCTACGGCTCTGAACACCCGATGAAAAACTCTGTGTGTGTGTGTGTGTGTGTGTGTGTGTGTGTGTGTTACGTACCCAAGAACATGGATTTTCCTCACTGCTCTACTCAAATCAAGATTAAATACTCACTGGGTTAATTCGAATGGCTTAACATAGTCATCAGCAGTACTGCACTATCTCAAAATTCCAAAAGTTGGATAATACTTCTTGATTTATAACACGTGAACAATGTAGTTTACCTCCTTAATCTTACCTTCAAACATAGCTAACAGCATATCAGGATCGTTCTTCACATCTTGAACTGTTTGCCATGGCATTAAGAATGGCTCTCTGTTCATGATCCTTGAAGGACTCGCATTAGATGGATCATAGATCTTGACGGGGAGAATGCCAAATTCAGTTAGATGTATATAAGCCAGCCAAGCCAAGCAACGGTCACTTACAGTAAGGCGTTCTGATATTATCTTTCCGTTTGCCGATTTTAAAGCATTCTGTAAAGGTTAAAAGAAATATAAAGTATTTCAGCCATAAAATCTTTAAGATCTAACGACAAGAAAAGGGAACAGGAAGAATAATATTTAATATTCTCAAATAGAGAGGAACTAATTCTTGAAATCAATCAAGATTATATTTGGATTGTGTGAATGTGTAGCTGTATTCAAATCATAAGCATAACTTCTACTAACAGGTTTAAAAAAAACATAGAAGATTTGTTATTTTGAAAAGCGAACAGAGAGACTTCAAAAATGCATCTCCCAACACATGTTCCACTTTTCTGCTTAATTCTTGGACAATTATTTCCTGTTGCATAAATATAATAGATTAGCTCTAGAGACAATTCATCTACAATTTGGTTTCAGCTTGCTATATCCTACTGGGGTTTGTGGGTTTTTTGTTTGTTTTCTTTCTAATTTTATTAAGTTCCAGTTATACAGCTACTAAATTACAGCCATCCAACTCTACTCAAAGCACCACCATCTCTAGAGATTTTGTTTTAAAAAATATGTTGGAAACATTACTGTGAACAAGGACACTGCTTCAAATTTTCCTACCAGTCATATACAAAACTAGAATAGCCCAGTTAAATTGGCAGATCTCAAATAAAATCGTTAGAGCATGCAACTAGACGAAGTCTAAACACAATTGCTCCTAACAGAATTTCATGGGTAGCGAAGTGCCAACATTTTTCTGGATAAATGCAATACAATCCAAGAATGCACTTTCAACGGAATGAAAGTACTTTGCAAATTCAGGCAAACTTGAGCAGGACACTTGTCCTATAATAGGTGAAAACTGAAGTTTCAAAAACATTTGATTTATTCACCCTTCAAAACATTTACTTTAGAATATTTGCATTCTGGTTTTCCAAGAGTTTTTGACCTTGCTACTTACTCTTATGTAGCATTTACTTAGAAATTATCTTCTCTAAAATATGGTTAAAAAATCTCTCCAAGGCATTCTTTTTTCAACTACACATTTCAGAAGAACAGAAAAAAAAGTTTAGTTTTGTGATGATGCTTTGGGGAAAACTAAGGGAAACCAACGCATGTTATTGCTCCATATACACTACATTTCCATCAATTTCCATCAATTCAACACTTGATTCAACATACACTGAGTTTTTCTCACTCTGTTCTTTTTGTTCACTTAAGTCAAACATTCAGAGTTACATTTATGAGCACTGTTGTGTTCAGAACAGCTTTTGGAGAAAGTCAATACAGCATTACAATTTTCTATTAAAACTGAAACTAGAAAAAAGCATTACAATCATAAACGTCACAACTGAGAGACATTTGAGGGTGCAGCAAGTAGCAGGTGCCACCTTCTGACAGGAATGAAAAAAACTTGCAGTTGAAACTACAGCAGCTCCTATTTTAAGTAAGAGCTGATGTTACTCCATTTCTCACCTTCATCCACCCAATTCCATTGACTACAGACCACTCATAGTGACTCAAATTCTTTCTGCAGTCACAGTAAAAGCCTGTGATAACTCCATTACTTCAGAGTTCATGGGATCAATAAAGTCTGGTTGAACAGTCTGGAGATTTTGAAGCAGGGCAGTAATGTTAGATAACATCATGAATACTGTGCTGTTCACAAGAACTACTGGTCTGATAATTTCTGTAGAAATAAACAACTGAGTACCTGAAGCATGACACTACTCACAGGCCCTTTACTGCAGAAGCGTTCTACAGCTTACCAGAAATTAAGTACCAAAGCAGTTCCCTGGGAATTATTTTGAGATGTAGCTAATAGTCTAGACTAGTACATAAGCAAAGGAAAACAGGTAATAGAAACACCCAAATTCCCTCAGCAAATAAAAGAAACAGTTATACTGAAGTTGACATGACCAGAGTCACAGGCACTAGAAAGATGAAGATATGAAGAAAATTCCTGGCCATGGTAAACTGGAAGTTACCTGCAGCAGAACAAGAGCATTCTGATGTCTTCCTGTAAACAGGCTTAAGTGAACCCTGTACAACAGAGTCTCTAGCAGCTGAAAGGACACAAGATTCAGATTTTCTTCTCCCCCTGTCACTTCCATTAGGAACTGTAGCATCCTCTCACATACATAGTCTTTTCCATCAAAGGAATTCTCCAAATTCAAAAACTAAAGAGAAATAATCCATATAAATAAAGAATCATTGTAATCAGAATACTACAGTAAAGTTTCTAGGTAAAGTTTAAAATTGCATGAACCATAAACTTCAGATAAGGTCTTTTACCCCCTTACAAAACAATTCTTTCCCTCACACCCAATTTTCACATTAAACCTAAAAAATACTGTTTAAATATTAAAGGTCAAACAGTCAAAGTAAAATTTGCAAGCTTAAGTAACAAAAAATAAGAAACATAGCGTGATTTTAAATAATTTATTACTGAGAAAAAGTGATGATTTCTACAAATTTCTGGCACGCAGAATTTCAAATCACTTTTTTCTGTGCAACTTTCGAGTTTTCGAAAACCTATAGTGATTTCCATTTCACATTTTCCCTGTCGTACATACTAGATTTCTACTGGAGAAAATACACAATTACTCGAGGGTTTCACATACGCTCTTTTTTTTTACTTACTGTCCACCAAATTTGATAGGAAGCAGCATATTCCACTGCTGTTTCACACATTTCCTGTATCTCCTCCTTAGTTCCTCTTTTTGAGAAGAGTCTGAGGTAATGACACCAGATTTCAGGATTTTCTTTGTTGTTCTCAAGAGCTCGGGCCAAAACATTTAAAGTAGAATCCAAACACTCAGACGACGAGCTGTAAAAATTGAAAAAGCATTCTCATCAACTCCAAAAGTATTACAACTTATATAATATCAAATATGAAAGAGGATGCTTATAATTACAGTGGAAGTGACACAGCCGGCCTTTTTTTTAAAACATGTGCTGTCCTTTACTATGAGAGTTTCAAAGTTTCAGGATTTTCAAAGTTTCATCCTTCAAAGGTTATTATTAGCTGAAATTATCATAATGTATGGAAAAATAAGTTTTTCTAGAAAGAGTGCCAATTCAAATAAGCCCGATTTAATTGAAAACGGCTAAGACTCATCTCTAAGCAGAAGTCTCATCCTGCAATCACATAAAGGCATTTACATCACACAGACTTAAAAACTGAAGTAGACATTTCAAAAGCTTAGTAAAATATAGGCTATTTTTGTTGCATATTTAATTTACTTTCTACAGTCAAACATAAGCCTTTACTCCAATTTTTCATGCATGTGATATCTACTTCTAAGCCATTAAAAAAGGACATTTTACTTTGAGATAATTATGACAAGATGATACCAGCAAAGTAATACAAGACTAGCTCAGATAACTAACTATACTCCAAACCACAGAGCTGATCTTTAATTCATAAACAAAATTACATAAAAACAGAGAAAGCTAAGGTAACAATTATTCTTAAAACATCTTTAGAAATTACTTAGCATAGAGGAAAAACATACGTCCCAAAATAAAACTAGTACTGTCAACCATTTATAAGTCTCAAGCCTTTCTAACCCCTTCTATCACTATTGCCACCCACTAAATCAGTTTCTTCAAAGTACTGAGGCAGAGGGAAACAGGAGAGGTGCCTGTTTTAAGAAAAAGATGCATTGTCTTCCATCAGGTTTTCTCCCTTCTTTTCTTGGTCTTGGATTGTGCTTATATTCAGAAAGTGTGCTCTTCTCACCCTGCCACTTCCTGGTAATATTTTGAATACTTGGCTTTTCCAGTACTATCCTTTCCTAGTGTTCAGGCAGCTATTCATATAGCTAAACTGACCTTTTGCTACGTTTTCCATTATCCACGGTTTACACAAGTCTTATAAGACAGCTGCCCCCCTCCATTACCTTTTCCTCCCTGCTGTAGCTGCTTAAGACACTACCTCACTATTAAATAAAAGTCAATCTCTAGAATTCAACCAGAATAACTTAAAGAGAAATCTAGAAGTTAAAAAAATTACAAAATAAGAAACTGAGTGTTCAACTGGATCATTTCTATAAGGATAAAACCATACAACAGAACTTCTCTTGTAAGTAAGTTTTCTGATTGAACTAATTGCAAACATTATTCCAGCCATTCACTCTGTAGAGGAGAAACTGATCAGCGTTTACTGGTCCACTACTTTATCAGTGGAAGTACAACATTCCACTGTAATCTTGGTAATACACTAAGTTGTGCACTTTTCTATATTTCTCCCACACTACTTTCCACCAACTTCCATTCTGAATCAGAACCTACCTAAAAGATAAACTGTCAGTGTAATTTATTACTCACATACAGTAGGAAGTCTAACCTATTATTAAGCTGCTTTTAAGTAATAACTTGAGTGACATTGTTGAAGAAAGTTCTTTAATATCAGAAAGGCAGCTTGATCGTAGCAGCGTGGGTAAAGCACAAAATCAAACCTAAATGTGGAAAACTTACCCTTCATTTTGATTCAAGTATTTGTATGCCAGCTTAATCCAAAGCTGTACATCACAGGGGTTTTCTTGGACACTTGCCTCCAAGTTGGCAATATCATCAGTCTCACTTGTAAAATACCGAACATCATCTGGAGTCACTACGGCGTCAAGAGCTGGAACTCTTTTTTTATGTTCTGTAGGATGGGCTGCAAATAAAAAAGAAAATTAAAACATATTTCTTTTAAAAACAGAAGTGACCTGTAAGATCAGAACTTCCACAAGGGGTGGCATTTATGTATTTCAAGTATAGCCATGGACCAGTGCAAAATACGGTTACTTCAACACCCTCGAAAATTAAGAGCTATGTAGTCTGTAGAAAACAGATTACATTTCAAATGCAAAAGCAATAAATAAACAGCAGTAAAAGGCTGCTTTGACCAACAGAAATCAAATAAGGCAGTTCATTAAGCAACACTGGGAAATAATACACATCTGACAAAGAAAAGTTTCTCCATATAGAGTCTAAAAAAACCTTTTTATGGGATTTTCTAATAAATCCTAGAACTCTCACTTGCAGGAGTCACGTGTGGAACACTGTCAGGTTACTGACACTCTAGCAAGCTTCCAAGTCTCAAACACCTTTTAATAGCAGGCTTTTTTTAATTCCTGACCTCAACACCAAGTACTACCTCTGTACAAATCTAACATGATTGAACACATGAAGTTTTACTACTTACATCTCTGGAAGGAAAACCAAAAAAAGAAAGTCCTAATAGGCAAAGTTGAAACATTCTAAGAAAATAGTTCCTAATGTTCCTTTTAAGAAGAGGTAAGTAGAAGTTCCACCTTTACTTCCAATTACACATTATACTGAAAGTTTGGTTTTTACTTCAATACAACAAATTCAAGTCAAACTTTATTTTGCATAAAATTTTTGGTAAAGTGCATGCAGGAAATATTAAGCCAAGAGATAATTAAATGCATTGGTTTTCATAAGAACCACTTTAAAAATTAGGTATTGGGAAGAGATTGGTAGGTATTGTCACCCAGTACTCTTCTCAGTTGATTCCAATAATTCAGATTACCATATTTAATAGGTCCAACGAACTGTTCCTCTTCACTGCTGCTACTGTCTAACAGAAGCTTTCTCCGGTATTTTGGTCTCCATCTCCTTTTATCTTTCCACGTCGTAAATGGAGGTGCTATAAATAAGCAAAGTAGAAGAAATTTTCTTTTCTGTATTCAAGATTAAAACATATCTGTCAATAAAGATGCTAGACAAAAACATGTGGTGAGTGTAACACAACTGTATAAGTTTCAACACTACTTATTTAAAATACATTGTGATCAAGCGCGTAAGTCACTTTTCAAAATTATGACTCCAAAACTACTATACTTTTGCCTTAAAACAAACTCTTCTGCCTTTAATTTACCATAAGCAGAATTTATAATACTGAGATAAATAAACTAAGCAATAAAAAAAACCATTATTTGTTTACAAAATTGTCAAGGCACTTCCTTACTACAAAAAAATGTGGAAAAAAGTTGTCTTTAACCTAGCAAGTTACTTACTGTGACTTTTACTCTCATTGATGTTACTGGCCAGAAGAACAGCCATCTGATCCACTGACATACGGTCTCTATTTATACCAAAAAGTTTTTCAACATATTTTTCTGAAATAGGAATATTTGTATCTTAGGTAAACACATACATGAAAATGGATAGGTAACTTAACAGCCATTTAGCACAACCTATGCTATTCATGAAATATGACTGCATCAATATGGTAACTTAACAGACTGGAAAAAAACAACCACCTCAAAAACCTGAAAGTTTTTTCAGCACATGGCCTATATGGCAACAGTGCTGTACAGAATTGCAGCTCCACTGAAAAAGATCAGTCCAGTATCTACAAAAAGAGGTGAGGAAGGCTAGAGGGAAAGAACCCATGCCTACTGCTCCCCGAACACACAAATCCCAGAAATATTTTATTTTTTTGAATGAAACATTCCACAGATCAATGTTTTACTCTTTCTCTAAAGACACTAAGGTAACTAACCACTATAAAGGGCTGAACTGGACAACTGTAGAAACATACTTTTTCATATAGCCGTATCTTACACATTGCTTTACATCAAAGTACTTGCACTATAAGCTTTTCATGAAAGCTATTTCCTTCACAAATGAGTGCATATACAAAATCGAACAAAATGACTTAAAAACCTGTGGCAGTGCTGATTTCTTCATCAGTGCTTTTTTCTGAACAGCCAATCAGTTCTAAGTTGTAAGACAGAATATCCTGAAACAGCTGCTTACGGTTAAGAGTGCAATCTTTCATGTGCTGCCTAAAACAAATAAACAATTAATGTATTTATAACAGTAACAGTTTCACAAGTTGTAACTAGGAAGCTCCCATGCTAGGGTGAGGCATAAAGAAAGTTATAAGCACAGAAAACACTACAGACTGATTTAAAACTTCATTTAAATATGTCTGGGTCTTCTCTAAACTTAAGCCTGCATCAGTAACTTAATCCTATCCTTCTTATTTCACTATAGCCTTACTCTTTAAAATAAACCTCTACAACACACTCATTTCACACTAACACAGAAAGACAGTACTCGTAACTTTCCAGTTAAAACAAGGTAGTTACAAGAATTAGATACCACTTTGTATTTAAAAGATTCAAATTATGGTTTGATGGTAACAGCTAAAAACTTATCCAAAAAGCTGTCTGCCATCAAAAAGGGCAAAAAAAGAGCAGATGCCTGCTTCTACTATGCTTTACCAGTAGTTAAAAGTTTCCAAATTGAGTTTATTTCTGCAAATTCACACCCCTTCGCTCTTGGAGCAACTTTTAATACTGTGCAACATGGTTAAACAAGCTATTTTTAATATAACTTAACACAGGCCTTCAAAGAAATTTAACTGGTATTTTCCCAGAAAACTAGAATTCCACTATTAGAACAGATTTTTTTTATGTAATCACACATTATTTGGTATATGCTTTGAGTTAGCAGCATGATACATGTCTAGTGTGCTATATTGGCCACTACCCATGGTTGCACGATGGTCTGAAGTTATGCTGAAGCCATAAAGCACGAAGAGTCTCATGTGAACTAAAAGGCAACCAAAAGGTGAAATAGTCTCTAACAGTCCATAACGCTTTTCTAAATTTACATATAAAAAGCCTCCTTTCTTTATGGCTTAAATGAAAGAGGGTTTTTCCAGCCAATCAAGTGTCTGCAAAAGAGTATTAAAAATAATCTTCTTTTCTAGAACTTGTGAACACGATCATAAACCCAGATCTTTTAAAGAAGTGGAAAACATGCCTATTCTGGTCTTTGAGTAAGATACCTAGAATAGATATTTAGTTCAAATGAACAAAATTACAAAGAACTCACCACTGACAGTCATCATCGTTACATGTGCCCGTTAAATCAAAACGACAGAAACACTGTTTTGGCTCAATCATATTGCTATATGTTATTGAACTGAGGTACAGTTTTTCCTTGGTTCGAAAATACGGACTAAACCTAAAATGAAACAGTGGATTATTGTGACAAAGACTACAAGGTAAAACAACAGTTCTACTAGCAAACCATTTTAAAAATAATCACTTTGCTTGTATTAAAACTGATTATATCCAAAACTCTGTTACTAACCAAAAGCATCAGTGACCTATGTGTTAACAGGAAGGTGGAAACAATGAGAGAGGACGGGAACAAAACAGTACTTCTCAATCTAAACAGATTCTGCTCTAGCATTCTCCCTTATGTGCAGAACTTCATTCATATAAAAACAGGAAGTGTAGTAATCACCCGGAAGGCAAAGTAAACTACCAAAACTGAATTTCAGTTTAGTTCTAGAAAAACTGCCTTCATGCTCTAGTCAGCATAAGATCAATGTCAACTGCAAGTATAAAGAGGACCAACTAAAAGATTAACCTGAAAAAAGGTGAAAAAATCCACATCAGATTTTAAAATGTTTGAACAAACCAAAACCAGTATGAGCTGCGCAGACTACTGATTTTTTTAAATCTTTTAGCTAAAGTTTAACTATGTCAGTTTTGGGGATTTCTAGTTCCTTAAGGAGTTGAAGCCATAACCTACAAAGAAGTTAAAACAAATACTCCTTTATGACGCATCCTCTATCTTTTGCTACTTAAGAATACAGAAATAAAAAACTAAACTAAAGCACATAGCAGGATTCAACTGCTTCAGTTTAAAATCCAGACTTCTGTTTCCTACAAGGTAATGTGTAGGAATAAAGATCAGTCAAAAGACAGATGCGTTAATTACACTTGCAGGTGTCTACTTCAAGTCAAGATGAATCACTGTGGCTGTGCCTCTTTCCACTAAGCAGGAATCCAAAAATTGAGCCAATCACCTATCTTGACTGAGATTATGTAAATACTAGCCAAGGTTAAAGACTGCATAATTGAAATACGCTTCTGTTAATTTTTTCCTGGATTTTAGATACCTTCATATGGGACATAAAAGTCTTGTTTTCAAATGCTTACCTATTATTTTTTGATAATCCAGTTGTAGCAAACAGTATACAATACAATGTAAAAGCAGCATACTACACAAAAGTAAGGGACTCCTGCATACCAGAAAAAGTAACTAAAATCATCATGTTCCTTAACTAGACAAGGATGTTTCAAGGATAGTCAAGTTTCTCACTGCAGCTTCTCTTTCTGTATATGCCTGTAGTGAAGAATAATTGAATCAGAACATATATACACAGAAGTAAATGAGCCGCTACAGTCTTCATACCTGTAGGATTTAAATACTAGAAGAGGACTATGATATGGTCCAAATGGAAATGGTTTCACTTCAGTTTGTTTATTTTGCGATGTAACAAAATCCATGTCCACTGAAATTTCCTAGAAAACAGATAAACAGATATATAGCAATTGCAATACTACCTAATAAAGACAATCTTCACAGTTAGTTTTAAAGCATTTACCTGACCACACAACACATCTTCCTTAGGTACTACAAAGGCAGTACTTTTCACTAGCAGCTCTCTCAAGCTGTCAGCTTTAGCATAAAGTTTTTTCAGTTCATCAACATTCAACCCAAGGAACAGCTCAGGCTCCTCTGATGCCTTTTTGGAAAGTTTATTTATAGTTTCCTGTTTTGGAGTGTCCATATGTTTAAGATTTGGTTTAGTGAAAGAATTGGATTCTCTAAAAGATCTCCTTCGTTCTCGGTTTGAATTAGACAGAACTTCATCATCAAAGTAGTTTTCTCCACTGTCTAAAGACAATTTATCCTGTGTAAGATCATGAAGTGATGGCTGAGGTAAGGTAAATTCAGATTCTTCTTCTGCATGAGATGCAATATTTGCTTGTTCCTTGGTTTGAAGCGCACGGGCCTCCTTCAATTTCTGAATCTTCAGAGCATATTCATACTCTAATTGCTGTAGTCGTTTCTTCTCTAGTGCAATCAATTCTGCTGAATGCTTTTTTGGACTTGATGTAGGGGAGTTGTCCAATTTCAACATTTTGCTTGGCTGAAAAGAAAAAAAATCCCTTTATTTCATTTTCATATTTACTGATCTATTGACAGGACGTAAATTAAACATGGGCAAGATGTTTAATTCAGAGTTTATAAAAACATATTTTAAACTCTTGCCAGAAAATGTCAACAAACAGCACGAAAACCACAGAGTTTGCCACAATTCAACTGGCATGTTTGCAGGTTTTCAATAAAAACTACCCTATACCATGTAGAGGGCTTCAACAGAAGTTCTGGCCATGTTTAATGTATGCTATAAAACAAGTATACACCATGATGCTGAGGGGAGGAGGGGAGGGAAACGCAAAAACAAAAAACTACAATAATATTTTAGCTTTGTTTCTCTGTACTTGTGTTTCAAAACAAGACCTGATCCTCACTTCAAGTCTTTGATAATTTAAACAAGATCACTTATGTCTACAGAGAGTAAAGCATTTCCTTCATTCATAGACATACAGCTCCTCTGGTTATTTATCCATTAATGGCATTCCCTTAGCACAGAAATGCAGGTTTTGAACTATTTTCTTTTTTAAATGCTTAATGATTTTCCTGTCATATTCTCAAAAATTCAGGAAACCAGTAGGAAGGTTCCTACAGCGCTCTGGATACGTTTTCCTGAAATTCCATTTGAACGAAGTTTCCTTACCAAAATTGCTACTGCTTTTAAAGTATTGCGTAGTTTAAAAGCATGCAACAGACTTACTCCAAGATGGTCTTGTTCCAGTTTTCGTTTCCCAATTTCCTTACTTGCTACTGCTTTTGCACGAGCAAGTTCTTCCCCAAATTTTAAAGACAAAGCTTTTTTTACTGTAACTCGTTGTTGAACTCTATGAATCTGAAGAAAAAAGGAAATATTATATAAGATACAAATTTTCAGATATGACCACACAATAAAATATTATCCGAAAAGACATGGGGAATTGATTAATTCAAAAGAAAGCCTACTGACTCCAAAAATCAGGCTTCCCATTTCAAGATTTCCAGCTCTAGGAAACAGAAGCATTTTAAAATTAAAGTTACCTGCTCCTGAAGCTTCTTGAGAAAAATCTTATTAGCATTCAAGATCTTCTCTGTTGCCTGTAACTGTTCAGCCAGTTTGTTAATCTTATTTTCAGCAATTCGGACATTCTCTCTCTTCTTGGCCTCTTGTTGCAACAGATGTTTCAAGACAGATTCATCCTTCATCAACAGAAGTCTAAAAAGAGAAAAGTCAGGTAACAATTTTTTCCAAAGAGAAGTTTCTCAGAGCTAAAATTCCTCCTGTAAAACCCTAGTTATAAAAGAACCCAGCTCTTTTTCACTTAAACAACATTCTAAGTTTATCCAGATAGTCTTATGCTAAATACTGGCAGAATATACAGCAGATTCCAATATCCCAACCTGAGCATGTAAGTATAAAGCAGATGAAAACATCCTAGTTATGAGGACAGGAAAGGTAAGTGAATGGTGTTACCTTTAACACCGTTTTCAACATTATAACATTCAAAACACCCACATTCTTGTTTTCTGTTAAGTAACAACACAATTCTTCCTTAGAGCACGCATCAGTAGATTACAAGCTGCAGTGTTACAGCACAATAAACGAGTAATTAAATATAAAGCTATGCATTAAAGGAAGCAAGAAAAAGACTTAGATGTGTGTGAATAAAGGCAGGGTGGTAGAGTGTCCTTCAACTATGTCTGACCAGGAACTATTTATTCCCAAGACCACACAGAAATAATCAAGTGGCAACTGAAGCAGAGAAGAATAATGCAAAGCACTTATATTGTCCACTGTAACTTGGAAGAAGGGCAAGAAACACAGAAAGGGCATACTAAAGTGAAGAGGCATACAGGGAAAGCTTCAAACAGCACACCTGTTCTGCAGAAAAATTAATTATATGTATCTGGCATATCCCATTGAAACACACTATGCTCAAGCACAGTGAGTAGTGACAAGCATCCTTCATATTTGAGAGTTATTAGGTGGAACAGATGATGTTCTATTCACTGAACGTAAACACAGATGAGAACAGTTACCATGACAAATCATACTAAGTTACTATCAAACACCACTCTGGCACTACAATACAGCAATAGAATTCAAAATGGAGTAGTTCAAGAGAACAGAAAAATCAATTGTTAGCTGTATTTAAATGCTCTACATTCAAAAGGTTATTTACAATTTTCATCCTGCTAAGCAACAAGGTAAGACTTAGAACAGTGAAATACATACCTGTTTTTCTTAAGCTTTGCTTCTGCTTCTGTAACTTGTTTTGTCACTACTGCTATTCTCCCAATTCCATCAACTTCACCATCAGAATTTGCAGGGGACGAATTGTTCCTCAGAGGATCAGATTTAATTAAGCGTTGCTTCTCACGACTGAAACATGTTAAAAGCAAATAAGTTCAGTAGCTTCAATGCTCACTTCATTGTGTACTCCCAATAGTTTTAAAATCTTTAAAAGAGTAGCAGGATAAGATTTCAACCTAAAAGAAAAAAACCTGCCACAACCACCATCAACTACTGCAAGCGAGTTTAAATCCAAGAACTTGCTTCTCTCCTATATTAAAAAACCAGTAGTAAAGGACTAGAAAGAATATACGTTTTACTTTAACTATTTATTCTGGTTTTAGCTTACTGTTCTGATTTCAGCTAGGACAAAGTTAATTTTCTTCTTAGTAGCTGGTACGCTAATATTATTGATAGTAACACACTGACTTTTCAGCTTCCCATGCTCTAGCAGCTAGCAGGTGCACAATAAGTTGGGAGCAGCATAGCCAGACAGCTGACCTAAATGGCCAAAGGGATATTCCATACCATATGACATTATGCTCGGTATATATAACTTGGGGGAAGCTGGAGAGGGTAACTCGGGAACTAGTTTTTTTTTCCAATTCTCTCCCCATCCCACTGCGGGAGTGGGACAGAGACAGGGGGAGCAGGCTAACAGCTGTGCAGTGTTCAGGCTGCCTCCTGGGCCAAACCACAACACAGTTAAACTCAGTCGTACCTGGCAATCTCTTCTTTCAAGAGTCTGTATTCTATCTTCTTATCTTCTGGTAGAGCCTCTGGAGTTCTCATTGGATCATTTTCCTTCTCTGATTTTGGAGGGGCTTTGATTTTTGAGGCCTGTTACAATAAGGTTCAAGTCAATACTAATCACACTAGTTCAAATACAGCTGTTACCTACTATTTTTAAGAGACATTTCAGTACTTAAAGCTATTCAAGGCTAGTAAGACCATGTAATCCTATTTTTCTTGCTAGTAATTAAACATGTATTGAATTTTAACTGAAAAAAATGAAAAATATTACAAGACCTATTTTCAGGATGCCACCTTAACCAAAAAATTATTTTAATCAGCTTGTGCCATCCAAGTCACAATGCTGAGGTCAACACAGGAGTAATGTACTCACTCTTGTCCATTTCTGATGTAATCCAGTATTTCTTGATCAAATTCTAAAGTTTAAATTCCATTACAAAGCAAAACCATTACAAAATAAACCTATTAAATGCTGATAATGTTTTTACCTCAACATTTCTCCTTGCTTCTTTTATCATAGATTCCAGTCCTCCAAACACACTGTTAGTTGAGTTAGACGGTTCTCCATCAGACTCACTATCATCTGAATCATTTAATGTAACCACAACAGACTTGTGTTTTGGAAGCTGTGGGGAGAATGAAAAAAAGTTTCACTGCAAGAAAAAGTTAGAGACAGATACAACTAAACACATATTTTCTAGAAGAGAAAAAGGAGGTTAACTCCTTTTGTTACAATACGGAATTTGTGTGCCACGCTAAGAAAAAACCTTAAGCGTTTGTGCATCTCCATTACAAGACAGAGATACTGTGCCCCTTCTTGATACTGTAACATGAAAAGTAGTCTGACATTTTCAACCTATTCCCAAGTATTTGCAGTATATTTAAGTCTCTCTTTATAGCCATAAAATGTGAATCTCAAAAACTCCGACTCCTATATTTCATGAATTATTTCAACGGGAATTAAAATTATCATCTGCCATTTGCGAGCATTTTTAAGTAACTGAGAGGTAACAACCAGTCAAGCTCACATTAGAAATGCTGCGGCAGACATACCAGAACTCCCTCATCTTTCTGTCACACAGTTGTGATGCTTCTTGTCCCACATTTAAACTTAGCAGACCTTACAGTGAGCTGCTCAGGCAGTTATACTGGCAGAACACCAACAGTACATAAAGAACATATGAAACAAGATTAATCACTTTTTGCCAACATGACTAACAAACAGCTCACTGAAGATCAGATGACTGCCAATCCCAGCACAAAGAAAGATGCAGAAACAAGCAAACAATTTATATTGACCTCAAATGCTCTCAAGTTACAGCTTGAAAAGAAGCAATTTTTTTCATATTTCCAAGACTGCTCTTCCCACTTCTCAGTGTAGGTCTGGACAATGATAGTTCTACATTTAACCTTTACCTCAGAACAGGAACTGTTCAAAATTCTAGATGTCTTCTAAAGCACACAAAACCCCCTACTTTTTTAAGTGAAAAAAACCCCATTTCCACATTTGTTTCTTTTTCATATTCACTTTCTGGACAGTTCTTAGAATAAGGATCTTATCCACTGCTTCTCAATGTACTACAGCTGCATCATTTTTACACATCATAGCACAGGTAGGTGAAATTACAATTTATATTGGAGCAAGAAAACAGAACAGTGGGCAAATATTCTCTGGCTGTATATCCATGGAAACCTAAATTAATCAGACAAGGCACTCCACCCTCCTCCTCATCTTCAGATGCTCAATACACTCCTTGCCTATCACTGGCTCTTAGTATTAAAAGCGCAAACCTGCAAAGCTGCTTTTGGCATAGTTGTGTAGGGTAAACTCTAACTGCCTTCTTCATTTTTTGTCTAAGATGGATAGTGGAGAAGGTCAAAGTCAGCTTTCCTCCTGGTGTTCTTTCTCAGATGTTAGTTTCTTATGTGGCTCAGCAGAATGTTTAATAATCAGTAACGTAACACCAGGCAACTAAGATCACACTGCCTTCAGTAACATCACCTTCTACTACTGGGGAGCTACAGCCTCAGCTGTAATGAAGGATCTCTCCACAGTGTTCCTAAGACACTTGCATTCTGTGGTGAACAGATCCAAGTGTCCATGAGAACTTTCAAAAAGGGTTAAAGCTGTCATAGAAAAAGCCACCCAGTTTCTGGAGGCTATGTCACTATGCAGAGGTCCTCAACTCCACAGAAGAAATCCCAAAGTCAAAAATTTAAAAACTCTTCTAACTATAGCTCAGCATACTCAAATGTTCAAAAGCTACTAAACCCCCAAAACCTTTAACTTAGATTTCAAAAAGCTGATGAATTTGCATCTTCTATACCTTCATGACTTTTAAAATTCTTTTTAATATCCAACAATGCTCACAGAAAAACTATCAGGTTTTAAGTTCAAAATCAAATTCTCATGAGTTCAGTTTTTTTAGGCTCTAATAAGAAACACTAAATACTACAAAAGTAAAAAAAAATCATAAGAATTCAATACCAATAGTTTAAGCTTTTAGAAACAATCAAGAGTAATTGCTACTGCTTTCACATCAAAATGTTTTCAGAGGACAGAAATACCTTGTGACTAGTCTCCTGTGAATATTATTTGGCTATAAGTTTTTTAAAACACACAACTATTTTACATATAAATATTTCATTTCCAAAGGTATTTTAAAAAAATTTATCAAATGCAAAATGCTTTGTTTCTATAATCATTTTCGTATAAAAGACGCTAGCCAATCTAGCTGATCCAAATACAAGCTATTAATCTGTCAACTTTAATTAAGCTAATTATCATTAGCAACAGGTATTAAGTTTCATTTGCAGGTTAACATTTACATAATGCTTTTCAACAGTACAGCTGACGAGTCATTTATTACGCTACTAAAACAAGCCAACAGCTCCCTCCCAGTGACATACGTTCTCCCTCATTTATGCAACACCAGTTACTGAAGTCTCATCCGTGGTAAGCGTAGGGCAATAGAATACATGCTAATTGAAGTGGGTTTTTTCAAAACAGGTTTAGCATTTAAACATGAATAAGAATATTTATAAATTTAAGATTAAATAATTATAAAGGATATAAGCATGCCAAAATTGAGCAACTAGTCTAGTTATGGCTACAATTTAAAGTAGATTGGGAAGATGGGTACAAACAAAAAAATACATGCATTTAAGCTTGACAATACAATTCTACAGAAACAAAAGTAAGGCCACAGAATGACCAAAAAGGGACATTCAGGCCTCTACTGTCTTAAGCTTTTTATTTTCATTATGGAATCAAGTGATTAAGTGATCATACAGTCTGTATTTATGAGCAAGAAAGCTGTTGGACAGATACAGTTGGATCTGACAGTGATATAAGTCTCAATGATACTAGTATCCTCCATATCGAGCTAAAAAAATCAGTTTATTAGAGACTCCATCCACTGACAGAAAGGCAAAGGTATGGACTCAATCATACTACTCATTAGAAAATCTGCATGGGAAAGAGCTACAACTCCACTATGTACGGCCCAGTGCCATAAACAGAACAGTAGACCGCATGGCCTTCCAGTCTGGCATAACACGGGCAAATACATTTTTGTAATGTTTTCAACAATCCAAGGAGAATGTAGACATCACAAATCAAGTGCTAGCTGCACTTACCTCCCATGACCATTCAAACGAAGGTCAATTTATAGAATATTGCTAGCGTAACTAAGTGTGCTGCTGCCTGAAGAGAATACTCTCTCCTCTGTCTTCCACCCCCAACTCACAGACATGCCACCTGCCATCACTTTTGTGCTAGCTCTGATGCTCACACGCTGTTCACTGAAAAAAGTTCAACTCCCCCAAAAGGAAAAGTGCTCCCCCTCCAGTTAGTTTTCTAATCAATTTAGCACATTAAGCAAGTCAAGCAACAGGACTGATACTCCAGCCCCCAGTTTAAAAGAATGGGGACACCATTCGAGCAGAAGAAAGAGCAAGACCACCTCTTTTTTGGCAACAGTGATTAGATTGGCCAGTTACCACTTTAGTCCATGTTAATCTGGAAAATAAATAAATTTAACTGTACTTAAAGCCTCTTTTAGTACAGGTGAGTGCTGGTGTGTATTGATGCTCTTAAGGTCTAAATTCTTCAGTGCCAAATTCTTTCTAGAAAAGTTAATGGATTATCCAAATTACTAATAATTCAAATGTTTAATTGAACCTCCACCATTCTGTACTGTATCACTAGAAAACCTTAAATGTTCACTTGAACGGAGGACAACCTCAACTCAAGTCTTATTAATAGAAAGCACCAGCATTTCCTTACTGTGATCACTGCTCGTGGAAGCCTTGGAGCTCTAACAAACTTTGTGTTTTGTACCCGTGGCTGGGACACAGTATTAATACTGACAGCGGACAGATTGCTTCTTGGCACAGACTGCAAGTTATCTGGAACAGGAGGGGACGGTGGACCACTGTTACTTGAGGTTTCCTAACAAAATAAAATGAAAATACAGTCATAAAAATACAACTATACACAGCTATTTTAAAAGACATAAGCATAAATGAGACTGTTCCATACACGTCTTGGAATTTAGAACTGTGATTTAGGCAGACTATCCTAATGTATAAGACAAATCCTGCAATTCTGCAGTAATATCAAAGGCACACAAGAATATGCCACTTGCAGGTCAACTGCAAAAAATCTGTGACCTTTTAATGAGGTCAAAAACAGTCTGAATTTTTCAAAACCACAAACTTCACTTCTCACTCCAAAAATAAATAAAAAAAAAAGTTAACCTCTCCTAACTCCTTTTCCTAGAAGGCTAAAACAAAGTGTCTTGTTTTCTAACTGACAGCTGGTAAACAGCAAAATTCTTTCAGTTTTGTAATTCCTTCAGAAAAAGACAAGCTGCAATTTAAAATTCAAAGGGTGTTCCAGGCTGCTTTTTGTTTTGTTTTCTTTTGGGCAGCAGAGGATGATGAAAATTCAGAGAATTTTTTTTTAAGTCATCAGAAAAGCAGCATAAAAAAAGTCTGTAATCCTCAATTAGCAGGTCGAATTTAAGTTTTGGTCAAGATTGCCATCTAGAGGTTTACATTCAAAAAACAACGGAGTACCTCAGATCTGAAAGCTCGTTTGTTGGCTAAAGACTTCAGTAATTCTTCTCTTAAGAGCATCTCCTCCTCCTCTTCCTCATCTGCAAATGGAGGTTTCGGTGGCTGTTCAGGCTCTTCAGGGGGAAGAGGTGGAAGAGGTGGAGGCGGTTCAAGAGAAACACAAGCCATACTCTCCGCATAAAGCTGGTTCAAAGACTGTACGGGCTGAGATAAAACAGAAAATAAGGGTCTGAAACTTGAAAATTGCTACTTCTTTATGATTATTCGGCAGAGGTTGACGCCTAAATTATTTTATCATTTAAAACTAATTCAAACTGCAGTGGATTTAGATCACTGTCAAAGCCTGCTGCTAAACAGTTAATAAAATAATAACTAAGAGAAGATAATGGAAACAAGCTTACATTTGGATAGTAAGTTAGTTTAGACATACAAACTAAATATAAATGAGAATTCAGAACCAAAGTCTAGCCACAGAAATATGGCTGACCAGACAGGTTCACACTGCTTGAAAAACAGTCCTTAAACAGTTTAATGAATTTGTCTTATCTAACAAAATTACAATTTCCCTTAGTGAAAAATTCAGAAGCTGTCATGGCAGGGAACGGTAACTTTCTGCTGCTTTACTGAGAAGGGTAAGAATCATTCAGTGAACAAAGTGGTGGGAAAAAACACACACTAATTCCATTTTCATGTGGACTCCTAAGTGAGGAGGCAGACAGCATACAGTCAGAACGCACAAAGTTTCAAAGGACTGTTATGAGCTACATTTGTTTCTTTTGCCTCACCCCCACCCCAGTCAGCAAGTCAAGGAATAAGCATATGTACATACATGGCCTACAAACAAGAGGCAAATTTGCTTTGCATTAATAATTCCAATACATTATTTTCCCTTATATACTTACGAAATTTTTTCTAACTGTTATAAGACAGCATGGCTTTAATAATGAAGAGAAATTTAGATCAACAGAGAGAACTTCCATTAAACAGGAATTGGATAAGCCAAAAAATAGCTGAAATAAAGTTTTTAGGAAAGTAACCACAAGTTTATCAGATACTTCAAGATTATTCAGGGAATCCCCAAGTAGATAATTGTATCAAAAACAGAATCTGAATTTAATAACAAGTTTTTCATTAGAAACAAGATAAAATAAAAAATTAACAACATTTTCAAAAACACACTCCTTTCAAGCCTACTTACTGGAATTGGAGGTGGCAGTGGCAAGGAAATTGGTGGTATCGGAGGTGGAAAATACCCTATTGGACACTCAAAAAAAGGTGGCTGTACTGGAGAAGCAGCTGTAATAAAAAAAATGAATAAGAAACATGGCAGGTTAGTACTAAACACCAGCTTGTGCTTAGACTTCAATTGATTTAATGATGCAGAAGGAAGAAACAGATCTTTCTGCTATGCATCAATGTGAAACGTAACACCAGACACAGCACAGTACATTTCTCACATACATGTATATAAAAAGAGCAATTATTTGTTCTTTTTCTATTTTACATGTGAAATGCAAGTACAGCCAAACAGTACTACTAGGGTAGTGGTTCAGAACGACTCAGCTCTCATATTTGATTTAATTTGCAAGAATTTACCTTCTTAAACTAGGTACCTCAGAGTCTTTTGACTACTGGCTACCAAAAATACAATACAAATTAGCACAGAAGCATACCAAATGCACAGCTGATACTGAATTCTGAAACATAAAACTAGAGCTTGAGACACTTTGGTCAAAGCAGATTCAGGCAGCTTACTTGTCTAAAACAGGTACAGTGTTTTAGCAAACTAAAGGATAATGAAGCCTGACAAGGAGCAAAAAGGAAAACAAAAAAAAAGATGGAAGATGTGGAAGATGAAAAGCAAGGAAAAAAAACAGCCAATAAAGCAGTATGCTTAATGAAGCTTACTCAATACTCCACACGCTGAGATGGAACAATGAAAACTGAATACCTTAAAATGCACTCCAAACTCAGAGTCATTATTTAGGCTAGAAGAGACCTCTGGAAAGCACACGCCCCAGCACAGGTGTCCAAAACAGGGCTGTCCCTGAAGTCAGGTTACTAAGGGAAGTTCCAAGTGTATTTGAGGACGGAGATTCTACGTTTTCAGTTCTGTTCTAGTGTTTTTCCATCCTCTGTGCAAATTTTCCCCTATATCTAATCAGAATTTACTTTGCTACAATATAAGTGTTGTCCCTTGTCCTTCCATTGCACTCCATAGAGTTTGGTTCTGCCTTCTAACTGCCCACCAGGCAGTTGAAGATAGCAGCAAAAGCCTTCCTCAGGCTTCTCAGCTCCTCTAGCCTCTTTCCATAAATCAAGTGCTCCAGTCTCCGATAAATTTTATGAAGAACAGGCCTGAAACAGTTTCCTTTTGCCAGACTCTTTCTCGTACGTTACTATCTTTCTGCTACCATGGAACCATAAAACTGATACAGTCTCCTCAGTGTTTAGCAGCCACCTCCAACCACTCATCCATTATAGCGGCAGAGCTACAACCAAGGCTGCAGTTATCATTTATCAGCTGGAGCCACTCTGCTGACAGACATTTCACTTGATGTCCACTGGGACCCCCAGGCCCTTTTCTGCAAAGCTGCTGTCTATCCGGTCAACACACTGGTGCCCTCATTTTCTATGCAGCTGCTTGGTAACGTAAAGAATAAACTCTACAGTACCGTAATGAGAACCCTACAACCTTGAAGACCTTCAAAATACCACTACAGCAGAGATGCAGAGGAAAGAATATTAAAACAAGATATAATTAGCTCACCTGAAAATGTTATAGAACTAACCGCCGCATCTCAAGAGATGGACTTCCCTTCTAAAATGATCGCTCATTTCCTACTTGTTAAATACATTTACCAATCACCATATTTGAAAACTGTAAAGAAGTCTTACCTGGAGAGTTAGTTTCACTATCTGTTTCCATAGCAACTTCATCATAATTATCATACTGATATATGCCTCCTGCACTATCTGCAGGTTGCTTATCCAAAGACCATCTCAAGTCCGTATCTGAAGACTAAACAAACAAAGTATATATTATTTAAAGCAAACTGAAGATCACCTTTCAATCAAATCTACTGCAGATAGTGACTTAATAAATCAGCAGGCAGTTTTAAAACTGTACCTCTTTGGCGAGGGGAGAATGGGGGGAAAGTCACAATACATATAAGCAATTTTTAAGTACTTATTATGTCATTACGTATACGGTAAATTGCCACAGTTATATCTTTCTGAAAGACTTAAAGATAATTAAATGCTTTATTATTTCTGTTAATGTCATGGTAATTACAAGAGCACTTCAACTACCCTTGTTAGGAACAACACAAAATTGCACAATGATAATCTTCATTATGACAAAGGTTGAGTGTTTAGGTGAATTAAGTCCTGATTGCTATAAGACCAATGTCTTGGGTAGAGAATCCTTTTATTGTCCTATAAGGAGCCACATGCCACACTGAAACACACCCAGAGACTGTCAACTAATAAATCAGAAGGTTCAAAGAACGTCTAACACTATATAGATGCCAACTATGACTTCTTAGCTTCCTCAATTTGCATCTTTCACAGGCACATAGTAGACATTCCATGAGCTTTTAGGATTTCTACTGTTTACTGTTAAATACTTCTAGCACCAATTTTCCATTCATTTTTATTAATTGGACTTTTTTATAACATGACCTCAAACAGGGAGTCATGGTTCCCTTAGTTACAGTTTCAATTCTCATTACAGCATCAGTAGCTCTAAGCATCTTGAAGCATCTTGATGCAGCATCTGTACTGCTTCCATGATGAAATAATTAACACTGAAGAAACACTGTCACTTTTTTCTGTAATGCACCAATGTTTTAGAGACAGAAAATTAGAAACTAAGCCTCAGATGACACTTGAAAAGAAGCAGGCCACTGAAACTGCATAGACAGAAACTTTGAAAATGCGAAGACAAAACTGCAGAGCAAGAGAAGAAAGCCAAGAAAGTTTGGTTGATTGGTTTGCGTTAAATTACAAACTGTTCTTTGATCAGCGTTCAAGATACCCTTAGGACAAAAATGCTTCACCACTGACTTGCAAGCATACAACTCATACAAAATTTGTTATCCAACCCAAAGGGAAAGCCTGGCTAGCACAGGATTAAAACACTGTAAACACTGGAATACGAGGTTTTTCTCCTTTTTTTTTAAGGGGGCTGAGATAGCAGGAACTTAGAACCAGAAGGGGCACAAAGACAGATATCACTCATGAATCACAAATATAGCAGCTTTTATGATTGTACTCTATGATATTAAAGGTCTTCTCCAACCTAAACAATTCTGTGAACAATAACAAATGTTACCCTGCTTCTTGATCTCCTCTTTCCACCAACTAGCTTCATAAACCGATTGTACTGCTCTTCTTGATTTGAGAGGTCCCTAATTTTTCTGATTTCTTCTTCTCTCTTTCTTCTCTCCTCCTCCTCTTCATGTTTCCTCTGGTCTTCCTCTTTCTGACGCCTGTCTTGCTCCTTTTGCTGCTGCATCTTCTTTGATGTCATCTGTTTCCTCAAAGTTTGCTTGGCTTTAAATAAAAAGGTATGTGATTAACTCCACCTTACCTAAATGGTTCCCCCTACCTATATTCTTCAAGAAGTCTGAGTAGATGCACAGCATTTCAGAAGGATTAAAGGTTTACTGCCCAATGTTTCACATAAGGTGTTTTTTATTTCAGAGGTAATGCCATTGGTAGCCATTTCAATAACATTTAACTTATTACCTGTGGCACTTGTTTTTTTTGTTGAATGTGCTTTTGTACTGGTTTTGACCTTCTGTGTCACACTCCTTGTTTTTGTTAATTTTTCCTTGCTTTCCTTCATCACCTGTTGTTCTTTTTGCTGCCATTTTTTACTAGCAGACTGAAGTGCAAGAAGACGAAGTTCCAATTCAGACATCTCCTCCTCATCATCAAATGGTTTCTTGAGACAAGAAGATACAACAAAAAGACAAGAAATATCAATTAATTACATTTTTTTGAAAAAGTCTTTTCAAGTCTGTCCCAAAATTTTTACCAGAAGGTTTTAAAATCCTACCGTACTGTTAAGTCTCATTCCTTAAGAATGTATTGTTTCTATTACTGAAACATTGCTGGACTGCTATTTGGAAAAAGCCTTCCAAGTATCATAATGCAATTACGTCTCATCTATGGAGGAACACTGTCTTACCTTTTCAGATGTTACATCTGAACTGCTAAGCTTACGCCCTGATGTTTGTTCTTTGTCTTCGGCACCTTCCAAAAGAAAAATACCATACTTGTTAGCAAGCTGTTTCTCATGAGAAAGCTACATTAAAATAATGCGCAGAATTTAATCCACACAAGCTTATTTCATCAGCATCACTGGTACATAGTGTAAAACAGAATAGCAGTTGTACGTATAAAAGCACTTCAACAAGCATTAATATAAACTTGGCATATCTGATGAAATCTACGACTGTGATGCCATAAGCCTAAGGCAAGATCTGTCATTTTTTAATAACTCTCCATCTTGAAGTTGACACATACTTTCACAATAAACAAACAGATGCAGAGACAAGTGGAAAAGAAGACTTCTTGCCATCCATTTTATGCTATCACCTCACACCAGCTGCTGTCCTGAGCATGTCAGATTCCACTGACAGCTATTTTGAGTACCTGCTCAGTCTTCTGCAGAATTAAATTTAAACACTCAAAGTTGCACTAAGAGCATACTTGCTCCATTTCTGAAATACAAACAGCCCAGCCTTTCAGAGTTAGTTACTTAGCATTAGGCCATAAAATTGACCTACAAATGAAGCCTCTTGAATCTGCAAAGCAACATGACACAGCAGACCTTGCTTAGCGCTAGTAGCTGAACTTGTGAAGCCTTAGGCCTTAAGCTGTGCACTTCCACCTAGATACAATTAACTTATGCTGAACTTTTACTGAGTTACACACAAGAAGGCCACACAGCCAGCTCAACATAGAGGATAAAGGGCCTACAACCAACTGCAAACCTTAAAACTAAGGGAAGAGACAGCCTGCCCAGAGACAAGGAAAGAACCTAGTAACGCGCAAGACAACCCCAGCCCCTAAACTGCCACTGGATCAACTGCCCCACGGACAGTGAGTGAAGAGTCCATGGGGGGGTGGAAACTTAGACTCTTAAGGGTATAATTGTCCAGGGATTTCTTTGTTCAGGGTTCCTCTCCATAGGCACCCAGCTCGAGCTGTAACCTGATGCTGCACCACGAATAAAGCAGCCTGACGTAATTTGGGAACACTAGGGTGGAGCAAACAAACTGCTTTAACACTAGTAACTTAATATAATTAATAGGAAATTTTAATTATAGTTATATAATTCATATATTTATGTACAAGAGGAATGAAATAAACATTCAGAGAGAAGTTCGGACATCTTTTCCTATATTAGCCTTTCTTCAAAGAAAGATGTCTTCTCACAATTCAAATTGGTAGAAAATAAGTTTGCATTCCATACAGCTTTTACTCTTCCTTGCATTTTATGAAGAGTCACATTCAGAAAGTTGTTTAAAATATACCAAGACCTTACACCTAAAGGAAAAAAACTACGTAGCAAGTCCCAAAGCTCTTCCTGCTTGCACACGCATGCATTTTTTAAAAGCACACATAAAAGAGGAAGGAAAATATTAGGTAATACCCATACGTATTCTAAAAGGAAATTCAAAGAAATGATCACACGAAGCAAAGACCCTAACCATTCAGTCCACAGAACAGATGGTACAGTAGCTTCTGCAATGCAGAGAGACATATGTAGGGATATACCACACAAACTAAAATGCTTCTTCAAACCAGAAGAGCAATAAGGGAAGGAAAGCAGGCAATACAGTAAAGCCTCTGTCACAACAGTTGAACCACAAAGAATTAATTCTAGACATACTGAGTTTTAAGACAAGTTCTTCAACTTGAAGAGGTTTGGAGAAACATCCAGTACACAATTTAAAAATACTTATAATGGGAACAAACAAGTTTTGCAAATTTCCTCATATAACATTACCAAGTAATATACATTCACTTGACAGCCATGAATCTGCAATAACTGAGAAGGGCTGGGTTTTTCTGCTCTGAAAACCTGTATTACATTGCCACTCATACATAAAAATAATCTGAAAGCAGACAAGACTGTGTCACGCATTTGAATGGTGTGCAAAAATTAAGATGTTCTTAATGTACATGCTGTAACATCTATTTTCACTGTATAAGCTGTATTTTAAACATCAGTACTTCTCAGTTTTGAAGTTGGATAACTTCTTTGAAACTGCTTTGCTTTTTAAATAACTCTTTTACTCCTGCCTTGCTATGTTCTCCTCCTGCAAGCTATAGGTTTTTCTTCCATGGTCAAGATATACTGTTTTTCCTCATGTCTTCCACTAGAAACTGTATTACCTCTTAAAGAAGACAATTATCTGGTTTTGTTGGTTTGGGTTTTGTTGGTTGGGAAAGACAAGGGGAAAAATACCTAGAAAGAGGGGGGGTTTACCTGTTTTCTCTTTAGGTTTCTTTACAGGCTTTGTCTTCTAAATTCTCATTCTGAAGTTACATATAAATCATTCTAACTTTCAGTGCTCTATTCCTACCTTTCTTCATACTTCAACTAATTACCTGTGCTCTTAATTCATCCATTTACTACTTTGTCTCTTCCCACTCAAACCGCTAGTTTATAGACACTGACAAATTAGCTAACATAAGATGACAACTGATAACCACAAGCACACCCTCAATCACAGCACATGTTTATTAGAACTAGATGTAGCCTCAGAACAGAAAGTTTAAGCAAGCCACCTTATTTTGATACAGATTTAAAAGTAAGCTCAAGGACTTTCACTATGGCTCAGCTGGACAAAACTAATTGGTTCACACATCTCGGCAATTATCCCCCATTGCCTGTGGCCAGAACTACCTGGACAAGATATTTAATTCTATCCTTCAGCTACATTTCTTCCCTAGATTCTTTTATCTCTGGCCCATGATTTCTTCACTATGACCAAAATAATTCTGGTGAAGATATCTGATACAGGCTTGTTACACTGAAGAAAACACAGAACAACGACGAAATGCAGAAAAAGATCTCTCTTAAATGTTATCTTTTCAATAACCATTTTAAGTGAAAAAAAGTTTAAGTGAAAGCGATTAAAACCTTCAAGTCTAGTCCTCCTGCTTTCTGCCAAACTATCAGTTAGCCTAAGAAAACACATTAGTTAAAAAAAAACCCTAACCAAAACCAAGCTTCCAAGCATGTTTATGTAATTCAAGGAATTACATAAAGCAGGAATCAGATACACTAGATCTATAACGTTAAACATAAAATATTTTAAATAAATTAGTATTTTAATTCAAGTAAAATTTTCCCTAATGCCTAATAAATGACAGGTAATGGCAAACAGAAGAACTGTACAAGCTAAACCAACCTTAAAAGTATTTACCTTGGCCAGGTTCTGCACCTTCAGATTTTTGTGATGACTGCTTTGTTCCTTCTTTGGCTTTTTTTAATCTGCTCCTCTCAGCTGGAGTAGGCAGTTTTTGTCTGAGAGGTTTCAGCTGAAATGACCGAAAGCCTATAACCGGAATTTTCTCCTCAGAAGATACCTCCTTTACAGCATCCATTTTAATACTGTCATTTTCCACAGTTACTTGGTCCTCAGGGTCCACTTTATCATTATCTTGTTGTTCATTTTCTTCCTTGTTGCTCAAAGCCAGTCTTTCGTCTTTATTAATGCATTCAAGCTCTAACTGTATCTGCTTGTACTTCAAGAGCAAATCCTCAAAACTTTCTTCCACAGAGTTTTCATTTTTTGAAGAGTAGTTCTGCTTTCTAGATGGGGACCTTCCAAAAGCTTTGGCTTAATTATTGGTCAAGAAAACTAAGACATGCGCAAATATAACCCTAAAACAGTAGCAATATTACCACACCAGTCTAAATTATGACAAACAGAACTTAAAATCATTCCCATACTTTAATTTTACCTTAAGGCTAGCTAGAAAAATATCCTCTATAAATATGAGCAGCCTGCCAAAGATGCATCCATTATTATATATTCATAGCTTAGATAAACATTTTCTTTGAGCAAGAGATAACAGCTGTAATGCTGAGAAGGTTCCTTATCACAAAGGGTAAGTCAGACTTGCAGAGTTTATAACTAAAGTATTGATTCTTCACCTGACATTCTGAAAAAGACACGTTAAATTCATTCTCACTCATTTTATCCTTCCATAAAACGCTATGGTCTACCCACAGCACAATCACATACTGCAGGAACTGTAGCTCAACAAAATGAGGCAATGCACAGAATAATCAACAACTGAACTTTAAAAAGTAGCTAAAGACTTACAATCAAAACATTCAAAAAATTCTACAAGAGGACTGGGAATTACTAATTACTCAGAAAAGGTTGTTTTATGCATGCCTGAGGGACAGATTTTCCTGACATGTTGTCCAAGGCAGGCAATGGCAATATTCTTAGGCAACTGTATCCAGAATAAACTTCTCACTACTAGAAATTCACTTTCCCTTACCTTAACACTACTTTGTAAAACAATCATGCTCAAGGGAAAATATTTTAGGATACAGAGTCATCCTTGACTCATTCGACTTCCAGTATCAACCCCGCTGTGACAACAGCTGACTCACACCCAGTTATGTGAAATGCTTATTCATCAACATCACCTCTTAAAACAATAAATGGAATAAAACTAAAAGCTAAAACAGGTGTCCTCTGAATGCAGACATACTGAATCCAGAGGAAGACAATGTTCTATTTGTCTTCTGCTCACAACACACAACAACTTGAATGTTTAGCTATGTTAACTTCTACCATAAGTATGAAGAATTTTGGTAGGTACCAGTTTTGTTATGTTTTGCTACACAATGCTTTCTTAGGCTTCAGCACAAAAAGTGGAAACTTGTAAAGACAAACTACATAAAATCCAGAAGGCCATCAATCTACCAATATGCTGAAAATATGAGAAAACACTAAGAGCTGTTTACAGAATACAACAAATTATTACATAAGCCTATTTGACAAATTCACTTTCAAGATATTTCTGCTTCTAAAAAGACACTACATGCGTGATTTAGTGAGTCATGGGAAAGCCTGGAGCTAATTAAGTAATTGAACATAATTTATAAAGATGAGTCTATTATTTGATATCAAAATATTTCAATAGCTTGAGTTTGGTAACTAGACAAAGCTTTAAGATTTTTTTTTGTGCTCAGAATAGAATTGCTAGAGCTCCCACAATGGTATTAATCGGAAATTCTGGCTTTCCCATAGGTAGCAATTTTTTTTATATGTGGTTCTACACCCAGGGTGCAAGAGTAAACGGAGCGCTAGGAAAGGCAGACAGGCACATATATATTAAAACAGTTACTCTTCAATCAAGTCTACCAAAACTTCATCCTACAACCAGAGGAGAAACCAATGGGAAGTTAGAAGTGAAGAAAAATGTACACTAACAAGAGTTCAAAATTCAACAGAAACAGAAAGTCACATATCTGCAGAATGCCTATAATCAACAGCTTCATGTTCGTGGTTAGGAATTAGAAGCCTGTTAAAAGCTAACACCTAAAGAAAAGTAACAAGCATTCTTGAAATGCTCCAACATGTCAATTACTCCATTTACATATACTTCTACAAATCATTACGCAAAGTACTAATTTCAAGGATAAATTAAAAAAAGTCATCTCACTCACTCAGCAGACATTTAAAACATTTCACTTTCCTGGGGGAGTTACAGATAGTACTCCAGGCCACAAGCCCCCTTGTGCCAGTTGATGTGAAGATCTCTTCTGAGGTCACATACCCATGAATTATGCCTCTATTCCATTAATATTAGCAACATGTAGATACCTCAATATTTGTAAATACTGTAATTTCATACCCTTGCCACTTATGAGATTTGATAAATACAGAAAAGAACTTACATTTCGAGAGGAAATTATAGGCTTTCTTTAACTACATGATACAAAAAACACTGAATGTCACTCATTAAAGAGCAATAGTATCAGAACCTTCTCTATTATATTTGAACAGAAAAGTTATCTTAGGTACAGGGAAAAAAAATTCCTCATTTTCTGCTTTTAGATTGAAAATGGAATTATCCCTTTCTGAATGCTCCTTTACCTAAAAGGCAGGAGACTATATCAGTATTAACAAGTGTTGCAAGGTGTGTTTATTATCAATGTGTTCACCCTGCAAATTACTCATTATACACAAAGTAACCACTTTCTGGTAGTTACAACAACACTATGAATTAAAAGACTTACAATCTATTTTCAGCACTAGAAGCATTTGTGAGAAAATAACAGAAGATTGACAAGGAGTATTGCAGACACGCTCAAGTGACTTGTAGCTGGGGTGTAGAAAAACATATATAATACTAATCACTTTAGTCCTGTGTGCTTGACAAGTAGAACATCTGTGTTTCGATAACATAGGCCTGTGACAGACTTAGAGGCACCCTATTGAACATGCTTGAGATTCTTGTCCTATTGTGGGAAAGATCAAAGCACATTGGTAAACTACACCTGCACAGATCCCTGAAGTACAGGTTAAAACAACAGGTTTGGTAACTCTTCAGCAACAACAGAGCTCCACAGTGTCTGCAACCCCACTGCTTACATGCCTCTGCCTAGGTGCTGTTTCAGAGATCACCTCATTCACGATCACCTCATTCACAAGGTTAACGAAAATAAATCTACTCTCTACATTTCATCCATGGTTTTGTGGTTGCTCTGGCATCCTGCCTGCTTCAGCTTACACAGTCTTCCTTTGCAGCCTTGGAAAAAATCGCATCTTCATTTGCTCCTCTCAAGATAAGATTCTTGAACGTAGAGTTCTTATGAAGACTTTCATAATGCTGTAACTTTACCAGAGGACATTAAATAAAAACACCTCTATTACTGGTTTACATATTCCATCCCCATTAAAAAATACTGACATGGATAAATAATATCTAAAATAACTTAAAAATCCAATGAGTATTCAAAGCCTTTAGTGCTGGCACAAGTAGGAAAAATTCCTGTTCCTGGGATCAAACGGCACAGTCAAGCAAACAACACACATCTTTTGACTACTGGTACAGAGGACAATAAAACACTTCAAGATTCTAGAGTTTTAAGTACTAGTTCTCTCGCTCAGCATTTTTCATGTTTGTCTACAACAATGCAGTTAAATCAAGTTTCAGTACCAGGCTGCCCCTAAGTTACATTTGGCATCAGTTCTTTATGTCTTTTTCTATATCAAACCTGGAAAATGATAGAAGCTTTTTCTACCACTTTCGCAGTTCCTACTCCTAAAAACAAGAAATATCAGAACTCTATTACCAGTCACCTAACTAACTCTAGAACAATCAGTGGAGAACATCCAACAAGTAATGAAGTAATGCTGGGTATGGCTCTACAGAGAAATACAGCTTTTCTCCTTTACTCAGACTCCCATATAAACCACATTCCATGCACAAAGCCCCAGTTCAACTTAGAATGAGTTTTCAGCTGAGCTTTAGCTATGTGTAACAGCCTCCAAACAGCTGTAAGCAAAACAAAAAAAAAAGTGCATTCCCTCATTGCCCAATAAGGGGAATTAACAAGCTTAGTGTTTTAGCTTTACAACTGTGACACTTCAATTACACATATTAAAACTGCCACACCAAAGACTGACCCTCCTTCACAATATTTGCACTTTGGGCTAGAAAAGCAGCCAACTGGGATCTAATTGACTAAGACTTTGTTTAAGGCTATGCTTTTTCTGTTTCCCTACACAGGGCTGATCAACCAGATTGCAAGCCAAGTCACAGCAGTAATCCAGCTTCCCAGCAGCCTGTCCTTGAGGAGGACCTGCTGCGCCAGCCACGCCTGGGACTGGAAGGGGAGTATCCCTCTCCATTACTTCTACAGCAGTCCAGAGAATCACAAGAATTGCTTGGTCTGAAAAGGCCTTTGAGATCATCTAGTTCGATGGTACCCATCCACTACTAAATCGTATCCCTGAGCACCTCATCTACCCGTCTTCTAAATACCTCCAGGGATGGTGACTCAGCCACCTTCCTGGGCTGCCAGACACTGGCCTGATGACCCTTTTGGCGAAGAAATTTTTCCTGATGTCCAAGCAGGAAGGAAAACCATCCCTTCCCGGGGCTTTCACCCAGTTAAGACGGCACCGACACGCTCAGGGCTGCCCCAGCAGCACTGGCCTCCCTGCCCTGCTCCCTCTGACGTCTCAAGGATACATTTTCGAGGCGAGGGCTCCCTCCAGCCCTGTCCGCTACTGAACCCGCCGCCGCCTCCTCCCCCTCCGGACGGCCTCCCCGGTGGGTTGCCTCCCCGATCGCTGGCTCCTCGGCTCCTGTCCCAGCGCCCTCCGCCCCGGTAGGGCCGGCCTCGGAAGCGGAATCTGTCCAGGGCGTTGTGGCTGCGCTCCCAGAAGGAGAGCCGGGGCCCCGTCTCGGAGTGCGAGCCCGACGGCATCCGCGCCGCGGGCGGCGGCGGCGGGTGGGGGCGGAACGAGTCCTTGGGCCGGTAACCGCCGCGGCCGTGCGGGTGCCCCAGCTCGGGCGGGGGCTGATGCCGCGAGCGGGGGAAAGGCCGCCCGCAGGAGGAGGAGAGCGAGAAGCCCCCGCGGAGGCCGGGGGGCGGTCTTCGCCTCGAGTACGGCCTGCTGGTAGCCTGGCCGCTGCCGCGCTCTGAGCCGCCGCCGCCATAAGGCCCGAAGCCGCTATTGTCATCGTCGCTGATTTCGCCGTCTTCCAACTCTCCTTCTTCCTTCGGGGACAGCCCGCTAGGATCCAGCGCCGCCGCAGCCGCCTCTGCGGGCGCGGCCGCCACCGCCGCCTCCGCGGCCGCCATTGGGGCCCAAGGGCCAACGGTCCCGGCGAGGCTGCTCGGGCTGAGTCGTTCCCTGCGCACAGCGTCTCCGCCGCGCCACTCCCCGCTGCTCCCTGAATCCCGCGACACGTTGCCGGAACTCTCGCGATACCGCTCCCCCGCCCGAGAGGGAACCCCAGAGCGCCGGACACCCTGGGTGGCGTAGGTCCCAGCTGGCGGAGAGGCCATGCCAGGCGGGAGGCAGGGAAAGCTCGGACTCAGCCTATAGCGGCGCGGGGGCGCGGGGCGAGCGCCAATGGGGGTGCGGCCCGCCATGTTGGTAACGGAGGCGAGTAGGGAGGCCGCCATCTTCATAGAGTTACAGAATCATTAGAATCGTGGATCGACGCGAGTTGGAAGGGACCCACAACGGTCGTGGAGTTCAACTCCTGTCCCTGCACAGGACAACCCCAACATTCACTCCATGTGTCTGAGGGGATTGTAAAAGTGCCTGGTCTAGTGGAAGGTTTCCCTACCCCTATCAGGTTGGAACTGGATGATCTTTTAAGGTCCCTTCCAACCCAAACAAGTCTATGATTCTTGAATATTGTCAGTCTTGGTGCCATGACTGCTTCCCCGGGGAGCTGTTCTAGTGCTCCCCCACCCTCTGGATGAAGAACCTTTTCCTAATATCCAACCTAAACCTCTCCTGGCACATCTTCCTGCCATTCCTTCAAGTCCTATCATTGGTCACCAGAGAGAAAAGATCAGCGCCTGCTCCTCGTCCTTCCCTTGTGAGGAAACAGTAAACAGCTATGAGGTCCCCCCTCAGTCTCCTCCAGCTAAACATACCTAGTGACTTCAGCTGCTTGTTATATAACTTCCCCTCTAAGAGACCCTTAACCAGCTTTGTGACCTCCTCTGGACATTCTTCAATAGTTTGACGTCCTTTTTATACTGTAACATCCAAAACTGAACACAATATTCGAAGTGGGGCAGCACCAGTATGGAACAGAGTGGGACAATCACCTCTCATGGCCAGCTGGCAATGCCGTGCTTGATGTACTCTAGGCCATGATTGGCCCTCTTGGCTGCCAGGGCACGCTGTTGAAGGGAAGCTAGCTGTGCAGAAAAGTACTGTAATGAAGTGATGCCGACTGGCTCCGTGACAGCACGCTGTGCTGCTCTCTACCACAAGTGTCAATGGAAACTTCCTGTAGCACCATCCAAGGCAGCGCCAACCACAGGGTTTCTGGCACATGGGCCCTCCCATGTGCTCTCATAGAATCATAGAATTGTTAAGGTTGGGAAAGAGTATTAAGATCATCAAGTCCAACTATCAGCATAAAACCAACATGCCTACTGAGTTAATGCTTGCACTGAAATCATGATTATTTTCAAATTTGAGAACAGCTCTGAGTTTAACTACATCTGTATCATTTTGTGCTTGGAACTTGCTTGTGGAAGGCCCTTCTGGAGCAAAGAAGAGAAAGCTCATGACTGACTCCTGGGTAGCTGGCAGTCATGCCCATGCTATCCTTCCTTCACACTTATCCCAAAGTGCCACTTCTACATGTTTTTTGAAAACCTCCAGGGGACTCCACCGCTTCCCTGGGCAGCCAGTTTCAATGCTTGACCACTCTTTTAGTAAAGAAATTTTTCCTAATATCCAACCTATACCTCCCCTGGCACAACTTGAGCCTCATGGGCGCTTATTCCCCTGAGCCACAAACCATTTCTCCTCTGGTAGAGCTTGTGTCCTGCCACCCTCAAACAGTCCACAGGCTGATAAAGAAGGAAAAACAGCAGGTGTTGTGGCAGTGCCCAGCACCCTAGTAGGCATCGTCCACCTGCCAGCTCTCTCCCAGTAGCTAAATCGCTGTTGAAATTTTTAGGAAAGATGTTTCTGGGAAGCTCTTACGTCCTTTAATTGCTTTGAAGTTCCAATTGGCCTTAATAGCTTCTGTGACAGGAGTGAGAAGTGAGCATCAGAGCAGGTAAAGCAATTACAGAAACTCCTTAAATCATTTGTTTTAATTCAATTTTTCTTAACTCTGTGTATTCTGGTGCTACCTCATGGTCTGTTTCAGGGATGTAGCCTCCTACCAGTGTGTTGTCAGACAGGCATGGCTTTCTTGGGTGGAAGGAGAAACTTTGTTGCAAATAAAGCCTTTCAACCTTTCTAAGTCAAATTAGTGTCTCCTGGAAAACTCACAAAACTTGACTTGTAAAACTTGCTCTACATACCCTGAGAGTTCCTTTGCAATGATAATGCATGCTAAATGTCTTTGTAGACTTGCTATGGTTCTCAAACTCTGAGAAAGATTGCTGCCTTTTTCTGCTTTTCTTGAGGGTGAATTATGAGCTTTTTCAGTGAATATTGTACTACGAAAGCAGTAGGAGGTCAGGCAGGGTTCTTAAGCAGTGCTAGATGCCTATGCACTTGTCTGAAATCTGATCCACTGTAATTACAAACACCTTTCAATTATCACTACATCTCAGCTGCAGAAATTTCCCTTCCTGCAGTCATTTTGCTTACTTGGGCATCCCAGAGATTTGCATTTATCTGGTTCCAGTTAACTTTGTGCAGTTACCTCTATTTATAAATGTTTTCCTCTATTTATAAATGTTTTCATACACGAGTAGGAAATTAGTATCAGCATCTTTTAGAGCGGGAAGGAAAATGTTTATAGAACTTAAGGTATTGGCAAAAAAAAAGCAGCTGCTCTATGGGAAGTTAACCTGATGTGGGTATTCGCACTCTGTTGATTGTTACTGTATGTTTACCTACAGTTCATCCAACAAATGTGCTGACTTTATTCAACTATGCTATATGTTTTGTATATAAATTTCTACCAGAGATGTTTAACCCTCTGAAAAAGAAGATCCTGAGAATCTTCCATATGTCCCTTCTTTTATTTCAGTCATCTGATACTGCTTATTTCCTCTCATGTAAGGTTATTTTATAACTAAATTTTCAGGAAGAAGTGGATTAATAAACTGTATTTGTCACTGTTAAAAAACCCAGGGAAATTCATAGTGTTAAATTCTCTTTTGTAAAGAGAGTAAAATGGCATGTGTAAAAAGAATGTGTTGATTTGATGGTTTTGGTATCTACACATTTGAACAAGAGGCTGTAAATATTTGAAAACTGCAAGGGAGCTGTTATTCAAAGAGAAGATGTTAAGAAACTGCCACCTCATACATGGGAAGCATAATAATCCCAAATTTTTTTTGGCTCTGAGATAGCTTGCCTTTTCTGAGACTATTCTGATGCGATAGACAACAAATACTGAACACTGCAGTTACATTCCAGATACAACAAGATCTAAACCAGCCCCATGAGAGCCACAGGTATGCTAATGTACCCCAAATTAAATAGGTTCCAGGGAAGTATATACAGACAATGATGTCAACTCGTAGTTTTGTGAGTAATCAAATAAACATCTAGTATCATTCTGACAATAGTTTTGGTACAATTACTCTGTCCCATGTAGTGTGTTGTCTTTGTTTTCAAGTAACAAGTGTTCCCGGCGTAACTAATCCCAGGTGGTGGGTAAGGGTTGGAGATTCGTGCACACCTGTATTGGATCAACTTGGATTAGTTTCCATTTATTGTCACTGGGGATGATCCTAGAAAAAGAATTTCTGCCTTCTGGTGATTCAGTCTTTTGTTACTGACAAATTACAAGCTATAGGAAGCATGGTGACACATTCCCTAGAGTGATAAGGGATATGGGAACACACCCAACATTTTGAAACATCTAAGTCTTTAGCATAATAGTAGGCCAACTGAAGAAAGGTATTTTAATAGTTTATGTTACAGTATAAAGATTTTCAGCTCTTGGAGGACAAAGCATCTTTTTAAGTTCCATTCTGCTCTTCTTGAGTTATCGGTGTGTCACCTTGGTGTAGACCCAAGTCTGCAGGTTCCCAAAAATGACACATTCAGAAGCAGATTCTGGAAGGACTTCTTTTACCTGTGAACAAGTAGTTCTCCCACATTTCACTAGAGCCTTGCAGCCTTATTCAATATAACATCATCAGCCATCTATAGCTTGGATCTATGTAGTGGGTTAGGTGGGGTGTGCAGTAACCTTATTTACTCATTACAGAGTCATAGTGGGATAGTTTGTGTGTTTTATTCACAGTGCTGTTGATTTGTATTAGCGCCAATGGCAAAGCAATTGGCCATTTAAGGCCAGTTTCTTCACAAATTTTGGCCAGTATATTTCTTAAAAAGAATTCTTCCTTTCAACAGCTCCACAGTGTAAATGCTGTTGGATTCCTGGGTCTTTACAGACCAGCTGGGCAACTTGTCCTATGAAGTGAGTCCCCAGGTCACTGGGGTATTTCAAAATTGAGGCATTCTCTCAAAAGTTTCTTGGTGACAGTAGTAGCACCTGCTTTTCTACATAGGCAGACTTCTACCCGTCCTGAGGAAATGTTTATGACTACAGAAATGTATTGATAGTTGTAGGGTTAAAGCCTGGGAAGTAGAGTAACACAGAGGCCTTCACAGGGTTTGATAATGAGCTGAGAACTGGCTAACCTGGAAGTAGTAGAGAGTCCCGAGCAGTATATCAGCAGGGATTAGGTAAAGAAAAACAGAATTTGTGCTACCAATAAAGAAACAGCTCAAGGTGCATGTACAATGACTTTAACCCAATCACCGATGTTAAATTGGTGCATGGACAATGACTTTGCAAAAAGATTGTTATAAAAGAGCAATTTGTGTTACAAATAAACGATTCCGATTCAGACTTTATTTTGAATGTGCATCGGGGTCCGTGCCTTTATCCGCCGCAAATAGTTACAGACTTTGGGCATCTGTCTACAATCCACTTTCAAATTTGGGCGTGCTGCCACATTGTGGTGTTGACCCTTCATCTGATATTATGGACCAAACAAATAGGACAAGTGCTGCAATGGTGTTGTGCTCTTACAGAGAAATCTGGAGCAAACCAACATTGTTGTAATGCTGCGGTCACCCCTGCTTGCCAGTGTGAGCCACCAGGTGGATCACACAAACCAGGTAAGGGTGCAGAACCTGAGGTGCAATGAGGTAGCCATCCAGGGAGCACCACAAGGAATTGAGGTGTAACTGGTAGCCCTGGCACAGCCAGACAGCATTTTCATCTCTTGGGGCTGGGTCATGTAAAATTGATGGTTCTGAAAGAGACGTAGGCAGTGACTGCTCTGTGCAAAGGCTGATGAGAGTATGTTCAGGAGCGTGCCACCCAGAAAGGCCCATTGCCCTTGCTGATTGATCAGCTAAGGCATTTTCTTGTCTGACATCATCAGAAGGAAAAACATGAGTTCAGCATTTTACTATTGCTAAAACAAAAGGTAATAGTAATGCTACCAGAGGAGCTCCAACATAGCAGCCATTTTGATTGCTTGGGGGGAGCTGATTGCCCTTGTGCAAGTACAGAGACATGAGTCAGGACAACAAATTCTGCAATTTGTGCTGAAGAGATGACTGGCAATGAATAAGTTTCTAGACCACTGGAGGAAGTAGAGAGAACACACCCTGCAGCTCAATGCCCTGTCGAGCCATGGGACAGGACCCAGCTACAAAACAGATTATACCTGGCTTCTGCAGGGGAACATCTCTGAGGTCATGGAGGGGTGCCAAGGGTTGTTCTGTGGCAGGAAGACAGTTGCAGCAGTCTCCATCAGCAGGGGCAGGATGTAGTTTTGCAGAGTTAAAGACAGAATAGCAAGAGAAATGTTAGCTGTTGACAGGAGTTGTTTTCATTGGAAAATGTGTTTGTGCAAGTTGGAAATATGCTTGGTTTTCCCTTTTAAGAGGAGGACTGCAACAGGGTGGGGAGCAGCAACAGTTAGGGCATGACCCAGGACCAGAGTATTCATGTTTTTTTTTCAATCAGACACCCAGCAGCAGTGACTTTATGTGATTTCTTTTGTTTTGGTTTGGTTTTTTTCCATTGCATGTCTTTTCAAACCAGCTGAAAAAGACATCCCCTTAGACCTGGGCCATGAGGTCACCTGAGTTATTTATGCTATTAAACACATAAGCAAGAAAGCCAGCCATCAAAAAATTAATGCCTTATAAAAGTTATACTTAAAAAAAAAAAAAGGAGTATGTATGTTGCTTCTTAGTTGGTAGCTGTGAAAATTGTTGGGATTGCAGTCCTGGAGAATTAAACTGTTATATAAAGAGGTGTGGCATGACCCTCACTGCCAGGACAACTTTTTCCAGCTTTTCTTGTGGCACTTTACTGTCTTCAGCCTAATCTGAACTAAGAATATGTAAAAAAATTAAAGAATGTGAAGTGCTTTGTCCAGCTCCAAACATCTTCTCTTTACACTAGCTTCAGGAAAGCTCAGGAGCCATAACTCAACAAGAAAACAGAATTGGGAGAGGATTATATTCACAAACCCCCAAATTTAAAGCACATAAGCCTAATGTTTTACTGTGTCTGTGTACTTGTAAGCAAGTGGGATTGGGTCCAGTCACTAAACTCAAGGCCAACTGGTGCATAGGACTGCCCCACTCTCTAGAGACCTCCTGCAAACAGCTTGTTGGAGCAATCCAAATACAGCTGGGGAGTAAATTTACAGCTGAGCAGTGTCAGTTACGCGGAGGTCAGTACTTCAGCTGCACCCAGATCCTATTTATTTAGCAGTGCACATTTATTGTCGAAGACTTCTCTCTTTGTCAATTAAGAAATAAAAATTTCTCTACTGGTTGTTTCAGTTCACTTAATGTCAAGTGCCTTCAGAGGGAGAACACACAGCAGAAATCTCCTTCTATATATTAACAGAAGGAGAGTGGCTACCATGAACTGAACGTATCTTTCATATATACAACACCAGTGTGCTACAGCAATGAGTCCATGAACATCATACCGTGAGCCATTTCTGCAAATGTCAGTACCTTACATGCTACTAATGGCCTCGTTATTGTATAGAGAACTTTTCATTACTAGCTATTCTTCAGATGTCAGTATTTTCTAGTGAAACTATAAGATCAGTTTTCAGGGAAAAAAAAAATTCAGAAGCCTTTCTGTGTGGCAGTACTGACTCTGTCAGAGGTCTTGATTTCCTCGCTTTCAAGAGAGAAATCTAAAGCCTTTGACAAAAGTCCTTTTGGATTTGAGCTTTTAGGAGAAAAATAAATATTTTTTTTAATGCAAGTACTTTGTTCACAAAGACTGGAACAGCACCAGTGTTCCTAAGGCATACAGCTAAATCAGCTGTTGACATGAGAGAATTTAAACATATAAGATGAATTCCAGATAGTTGAATAGGCCTAAAAGGTGGGAGGCTCAAATAATTAATGTATAATAAAAGGAGGCTGGGTGAAGTCTCAAGACAGAATAAAGCAAAATATACTGAAGAATCATGATACATTCTATTAAAATAATCATGGATGTTAAAAATACTCATTTTTTATTTATATGTTTAGATTTCTCCTGAGAAGATTTTGTTTGACTCCAAGTCATTCTCCTTTCTGCATTCGTATTATCCGATGCCTGTGCCATCAAAAAAAAAAATCAAATGTAGCAAGACTTGGAAGCTGTGAGATAACCTGGTTTTATATTGATGTCCTAGACTTCTTAAAACTAAAGTATCTCAGATTTATGTGGAAAAGCAGAGCATCAAGTTTTATGTTTGTCATGACCATGCTAGGAAATAAATACAGACTCTTTTCACAGATTAAAAATGCCTCTTTTTTTTCACACCTAGTAAAAAGTACAGTCTTTCCTGAGATTAAATCGATGGTACCTTAAAGTGTTTTCTGCAGTGATAGGGAGCTCTGCAACCTCAATACCAATTTATGACACTGGGTGGATCCCTGAAGTCAGGAGAACAAGAAAAGAAAATCTTAATCGACACTGTCTTGGCACGAGAAGTGTGGATTGGGCTGCACCCTCTTTGTTAACGTCCTGTTTTCTCCATTTTTCCTCTGTTTCATAACAGGATGATTTGCTGTGGCATCACTTTACTGACTGAAGGAATATGAGTAAATCTCCTTACAGCAAAGCAGCAGAATAGGCGACTTCTGATAAGAAACTTAAGTTGCTGAAAACATTGGGAATCTGCAGTCAAAGGCAAGCTCATCTTGCCTTTGAAATACATTTTCTGCATTGATTCTACTGAATCTGGACTGAACAGAAGTCTTGAAAGGTAAGGGATATTTCCACATAACTTTTAAGCGTGCACTGTTATAGCCACCTCTTTTAGGTAAAACTTTCCTTCCTCACTGTGTACTTTTGGTTTTCTAGGATCCCTTCATATTTCTTACATAACTATCCAGTCTATAACATGAAAAAGTCTTCTACTCCTTAGCAGTGTTTAAAGTTAAATGTGCAGGTATTTGCCTCAGATGAACTAGGACTAAAATCATGTATTGCCAAAATAAAAAATATTATATTTGCATGAGTAAAGTACTTACTGATACAAAAATTATTCTTTATTAAAAAGCAAATCTCCTGAAATCCAGTTTGTTGGCCACAGAGAACTTGCTGCTTTCATCTATCTGCAAAACATAGCTAAATCAGTAGTGTCTAACAAGTTTATTATCCTCTAACATACATCTCTCCAAAGGAATTAAATTTATCCAGTTTAACATATGTCCAGGTACTCCAACACATATAATTTTTCAAATACAAGCTTTTAAGTAATAATTTACAATCTACTGTAAATCTAAGAATTATGGGCTTTAATTTATATTATAAACTTGATAATAATGCTGCAGTGCAGGTACGAAAAATAACCCTCTGTAAAAACACATCAGACACCATTCCTATCTGCAGTAGTTTTTAATAGGCTACTACTAATGCGTAGGGTCTTCTGTGTCCTAAGACCAAATACAAGGCTTCTACAGCATAGGAAATGTGCACAAGGTCCTGTAGTGCTGTAGATTTGAATCCAGGTACACCCTTCAGCTGGATAACTCCTTCACAAACTTTCCTTAACATTTATTTGGTAGTTAATGAGGGAAGAACTGAAGGTTGACTATATCTTTTATTTTATTATATGATCTCTCTGCTTAGGACTTAAAGCACCTTATACAAATTCTTACTAAAACGTTTAATATAATATTTCATTGTGTATGAAAGAACTGGCAGATCATCTGGTTTTATGTTGGTCTTGATTAAGTTTCCCAAGTGATCTGGAACAAGATGTCTACCAATATTATTTCCCTCCCTTAAACTGTGCCAGAATGTAATGTTTGTGAAGTTTTTTAACCTCTTACAATTGAATGTCTATAGAAATACAAAGTGTGTGTTACTAATTCAGAGAGACAGCATACGCTCAGTACTTAACTGTGTCTTCATAACTGATGCTCCTGCCTCTCAGATGCATATAATATCCAGCCATAATGTTACACTAATAGTGCCTTTGTGCCATAATTCATTCATTTTAAAATTCAGATTGCTTTTGATACTTCACTTTCAGCTATTCCATACTTCTAGTAACTTAAAAAAAAGTGAAATAGAGTTGCTTTGAACTTGATTTAAAAGGCATTTTACATGCTTCACTAGATTCTATATAATGCATTATAAATTTAAGAATATAAAACTGCAGAAAAGAGTTGTGAAAGCTATTTTCCTGTGCTTCTCTAGTCAGACCTGAATTTAGTACATATGCAGTAACCTCTATTGTGCCTCTAATCATAATCAACTGAAACAAATACAAATGAAGACCAGAATCAATAATGGATGAAGTGTTGAGTACTTTATTTCTTCTATGAGAACTACCAGGAGCACATCAGTATTCATCATATGATTCGACTGAAACAAACACACTTATCACTGGAAATATGAATTATATCACTTACATTCATGCATGTAATACCAGTCCAAACTGTAACAGCTCAGGCAACTAAAAAAATATACTAGCAAGGACAGAGCCTTAATGATCTGTCTTTATGAGATCAGCAAAGCCTGGTTTTGTGGCCCATAGCTTTGCTATATCTGAGTATAATTATTTCTCTCGTTTAAAGGAGATAAATCTACAAGGTAGAGGTGACCTGAACCCAGGCATTTTGTGATTGATCATTCTGAAAACATTTGTCACTAATAAAAAACACCACTTCCACTTATTTCTCAGAAGCAATTAAAAAAAATGTCAAGCAGATATTGAATAAGGAATAAGCAGCAAAATAGTAGAGATAAGAAAATAAATATATTTAAGTGGTGTTTAAGAACCAATCTTTCCTTGAATAAACAACAATTCTCACTGCAAGTCTGCTTTTAAAATAATAATTAATGAGCAAATACATCCATTTGATGGCATTAAACAGCATCTACCTTGAGCTTTTGGTTCCGATCTGCACATTGTATAATACACATCTTCACTGACTTGCATGGCATTGCAGCATCATACAGCCATAAAAGGTTCATCCCAGAATTTATGTAAGTTTCTGCTTGGTTAGAAAAGCATCCTGCCCTCCTTCACGTGGAAAAAGCAAAGAACTGGAGTCACTATAGTTGGAGCAAATATAAAAAATGTTGGGAAAAGAGAGTAGGAGGAGATGTGAAGTCATATCCTGACAGGAAATCTGGCAGATGAAACACTACCACTCATTGATTACCTCTGGCAGAGTTACCCCTGCAAGCAGCCATTGTGTAATTCAGTGCTGCTTTATTTCAGATGCAGATAAAGACATGATGAACAAATGCTTGAAAAGTCGTAGTTAAAAGCTATTTGCATAGACACTGCATTTTGGTACTTAAGCCACTGCTCAAGGAAAGCATAGTCTACAGTCCTATTAAAGAGATTATCTCTGAAAAATGAGTCATATATTTCCCTGTTGCTTTTCATCTTCCAGTAGACTGGTTTATTTTTTGAGCCTCTACAGTGAAACAAAAACTCAGCAAATACTTGGACTTGATAGCCTGTTTGTTTCTCTACCAGGAAGAAATGTTTAGGAACTCTACAAACCTTTTTTCCCCTTTTCTCGAAGTGCTGTTGTGCTACAACTAAAACATATTGGTTTCAACTAATTTTTTGTTGCAAAGGTCCTAAAGACAGAACAGAATATGGACAAAATTCTTATTACACGGACATCCCTTACAAAAACTAGTAGTCTGATAGTTGAAGTAGTTGGTTAAAAATAGTAAACCCACTTTAAATCCTTGTTCTGCTTAATTTTGTAAAGATGAGTAAAGACCAGTAAATACTGGTCTTCCACATTCCCAGTGATTTCCAAGTCTTGGAAATCATTTGGAGGTGAATGCACTTGATTTAATATTTTTTTGATGAATTTGTCATGTCCGCTGCCAAAAATCTGAGCTCAGTTCATTTGATCTTACCGACAAGAAGACAAAAAAAGAGATTTCATCTGTTCACATTTAAGTCTGAAAATTAATGTTGAGGTGTGCTGGATCATCTACATTGCACTTGTGCATCCACTCATTATATTGTCTCTATCTTCCTACCAATGTGTTTCTTCTTGCAGGTGTCATTCAGCAAAGCTTTTTCTACTTCCTGTTCTGCCTGAGGGTTCTTCCCATGTTCCATTCTGTCTCCACTACTGTTTCCCAGGCATTCTGTCTGCTACTGTGGAAAGTCACGTCTTTTCTTTACAATCCTCTTCGCTTTAGATTTTTTTTTTAACACAAAGCCACTAATCTTTTATATCAAGCCCCAACTCAACAATTCCATAGCTACCCTCTGTCCTTCCTCTGGACTGCATTTCTAAGTATTTTCCTTTTACACAACTACAGCTTATGTCTTCACAAATAGTTAGACCCCATTTCCAACTAAAATCAATGGGAGCTTGGCAAACTCGTAAGAATGCACTAATAATCTGGAGGACAATATTTTTTATTAACACTTTATTCCATATCTAGATTTAGCTTTGGTTAATCCTCTTCCCACTCTCTACCCCACCCTCCATCTTCTCTTACAAATGCTTGTAAACACAGTAAAAAGTCATTTTAAATCTTGAGCAGTATTTACCAGGATTCTCCAATTCTGCTAAATACTATGGAGTTAAATATGGCAAAGTTCTTTTTCTGAAAATACTAAACCTAACAGTTCGATCTATGTAGAGAAAATGTGTGCAGTTCCATTGCTTCTGCCTAAACAGGTCAAACTGCTGATTTGAATCATTATGTAGCACAAGTTACGCCCACTTGTGTTGAGGTAGACATGAAAGAGTATGTGTTTTCACAGGCTAAAATATTACGTAACTCAATGATTCTGAATCATGTAAAAGCTATCTAAATCTAAAAGCCAGCAATCCTGTTCCCTTTCGTAGCTTTTACTGTATGTCAACACTGACTACAGTCTGCATAGCAAGGTGATGTGGAACTACAATGCAGCTTTGACACCAGACCCATATCTTGTTATTCATTCTGCAAAGCAGCATTTGTACAAGGTTCCCTCCAGGTACATTCAAAGGGCTCTGACTTCACATGTAGACTACTCTGAAAATCCTTCCTCAATCATCCACGTTCCTTGTGCATAATCCTTTTGCATCTTTACCTGCCTTCTTGTTACTCTTCCCCATTGCTGAACCCCTTATTTTTTTTATTACCTTAGTTTTACAGTGTAGTTCAATCTCTTTAACTTCCCTGCTGTGTAAAATGCCTTCCACCTCTCAGAAATCCAGTAACAGCATTACTTATTCATCTGGAAGTGACAAAGGTATCACAAAAACAATAGAATAACTCAGCAACAGTGCCAGGAGGTTGCTAACCTCAGGACTGCTACCAAATACAAGAGGATCAGTGAGCAATAATCTATTAAATTTCAAGCAAGTGGTGTTCTCAAAGAACTGAACAGTCCAGGGGGATATGTCTTTGGCTGAGCTCTGGATAGTAATGTGGGTCTCTTGAATACTTTCTCACTTCCACAGAACTTAAAAGGATGAAAGGACAGAATAAAACCACTGGTTTAACTCAGAACCATTACTGAAAGTGTTTCAGTGATGGCCTTGAAGACTTTGATCACTGTTTTGACTACAGTGGACTTATCTTTGCTAAGCTGGTTAGCTACTCATTAGTAGGAGTTAGAGGTTGCAAGACTCCACAAGGCAGTGCGTACCCTTCTAAACACAAATATGGATTTCAAAACATTGCATAGGAATGCTAAAGGAATGGAGTCAGCTCAGTCCAAGTATGATGTTTTCTCCCCTAATAACTAAGTAAAAAAAAAGCAGGGAGAATCAAGATCACCAAAGGGGTTCTTTTTCCTTTATTGTCATATTAACTATCAGACAAACAATACTTGTCTCCAAAGATAAGTTTAATAACCACCTTTTCAGCTTTTAAAAACCAATAGCCAGCTCTCTTTATTTTTCTTCTTTCCTCTACTATAAGCAGTACTTCTTACCCTATAAAAAAGACTACAGAGGTGAAATGGATTATTCCATGGTAAGATCAGCATTTGCTATTAATTTTATACCACTAAGGAAAAAGAATAGAGCAACGAAAATACCCTGACAAACATGAAATATTTTAAGCAGTGAAGAGAAATGGAGAGTACTGTCTCAGAAATACCAAAAACCCTCAAACCACTAGGCAGAAAAACAGAGCAGAACAGAGTCTACTTCTAAAATCTTCATGAAAATTTGGAAATTTTATGCTACATTATGGCAAATCTACTAAATTCTAATATATACTTAGGAAAAGAATGTGTGTAAAAGGGTCATTAGCATGCTATGTACAGTAACGTGCTATTATCTTCAATTTGTCATGCTGTCTTCAATCATATTACATTCTTGTCTCCTATTAAATCATGTTTATTTTTACGTCTAGACTCTACTCAGGTTGTGCTTTGCATCCTACAGATTCAGGTAAAAGGTAAGAAGAAACTCTTCTAAATATTTAGAATATCTTCTAAATACAATTTAAAATTGTACCTTTTTAAAATTTTAACTTCTCAAATTTTTCTTATTTCAAGTATGTATTTGTATGGAAAATGTGGGGAAAAGCTTTCAGGTCTATTTGTCTCAAGCAATGGTAACTTATTTTTTAATTATCAAGCTTATCAATATTAATAGGCATGAATGAGGAAAGTGCTCTTTTATAAGTAAAATGGTTTATTAAGTGGATGCATTGCATGTATTAAATATGCATAATACTCTTTCTGATTTAAGGTGGTATTTTAAGTATGTGAATTCTAAATTCACAATATTGTAAACATTTCAATTTTTAAAAATAAAACTTTTGCCCATTAAAAGTACTGTGTTTTTTTTTTTATTATTCTTGCAGGACTTAGTAAAAACAAAGAGCAAAATCTATAAAAGAGGACTTTAAACGTAGTATTTGAGCCAATGACAGTAACTGCTGTAGACATTACTTTCAAAAGCATGGCTACTCCTTTCAGTTTCTACATGTAGAAAGACATTTAGGTTTGGGTTCATCTCTTTTTCATTTTCTAATCTACTGGTAACATTTAATGCATACCAAGCAAATGCAGGAAAATTTACTGGTTTCATATAATCGAAAACACTGGAAAATGGATGTATGAAGCCACATTTAATCAAAGTCTCAGAGCTGAAAGAGGAGCCAAAGCCAACATTATTTATGCAATGGTAGTTACAAATTTCATTACTACAGCCACCTTTCTCACTCCAGGTGTTGACAGCAGTACTCTCTTTTGTTTTTCTTGCTCACATAAACTCCAGCAGCAGCGACATCTGTGGCTTTAAGCCAAGATGCAAGGTCTATGGATAAGCCAGTGCAATAGTCTGACATGTCTCTCTAAATCAGCTTAAGTGCTACTTAACACAGGTGTGGGATCTACAGAGGAAGCTGAAGTGTCCTTAGGAGCTCCACAAACCTGCCCCCTCTTCACACTAGCTCGTGTGTTACCATTGATCATTGTCCGATGGTTGTACAGTCCCACAGATATCATCCAGGGCTGTATGATTCCTGCAAGAACCTTTGCTTTTCCACCAGAAATTCCAGTATCACTGTATTGCAGATTAGAAAACAAAAAGTAAGAAATAAATTAAGTAAAGCAATTTATTGCAGTTGATTGTCTATTTGAATGAATAAATTTATGGGAATTGGTTACACCTAAACAAAAAGCTACTTGTTCAGCCACCAATCTAATTAGAGTTGATCTTGTTCTGGTTGAAAAATTGCCCTTTGAAAGGCACTCTGTTCTTACAAAGCAGCCCAGTTACTGAGTCTCTGATTTTTAGATTTCAAATCCAGATCTCAGATGGAGGTTTAATGAAAACTTGGGAGGTAAGAAGGAAGGCCAGATATACCAAAGTCAGTCCTGCTACATTAGTATTAATGCTTTGGGGGTCTCTAATTCAGAGAAAATTTGAGAGCTCTCTTTATTATCAATAAATACAGCAGAAAATAAGATAAAGCTGGTACACCCTTGTCTATGGCACCTGGTCCAAATTTTGGCTCTGACTGCCTGGAGTGAATACATCCAAATGTTATACTTTAACCTCTGGAATAGGTCTGCTCTCTTCAGCTAAAACCAAGTAACTGTAAATCTTTGTAGAATATGGTCCATAGTTCAGGCAACATCTAAAGAAGAAGCTCTGAGTGAACTGAGTATTTCTTTCACAACAACACAAAAATATATCTAAGTTTCTGTTGGAAACAACCTGGACTGTATTCACATCCTGTTATATACTTACTCCAGATGCTGAATGAAAAATAACAGAACATGCCTCAAAGATGAATGGGTGCCAAAGAGACAGAAATAATCTTAAATTCAGTAGGGAAATTACCAACTCTTACACTGAGTTTTTCACATAAATTTTTTAACTTAAAAACTACTCCTGTTGTACGGAAAAGATATTTTAATTCACATTTTCCAAATCTTCTGCCTCTCACTGAATACTTAAATATTCTGTTCTGCTACTGCTTCAAGTCCACAGAAACAAACACGTGAGGTTACTGTTGTTCATGAGGTGACTCATCTGTACTAGTGTTTGTAAACTTGAAGGTTTTTGATCTACCTTCCATTGAACAAATGTTGAATATATAAATACAACTTCAAAATTATTTTCTGTCATGCGTAAAGTCATGTTTAAGTCATAGGCTGCTGCCTCAAAATGAAGGAAGGGTTTTGAAAAGTTGTGGAGCTTCACTCACAACTTGTGTTAGGTCTTTCATTTATAGACAAGTGTTTTGGGGCTAATTCTGGCATGTCCACAGGAAAGCTGTTTGTATCCCAAATTAACTTTAGGAAATGTTTCAAGTCTCTTCTTGCAGCGCTCTTGGACTCTCCAATGTTCCACCCAAGTATTCATTGGTATCACAGATTATCAATCAATCTCATACTTTTAATCACAGACAGAATCATAGAATGATTTGCATTGGAAAGGACCCTAAAGATCATCCAGTTCCAGACCCCGTGCCATGGGGCACAGAAACCTTCCTCTAGATCAGGTTGCTCAAAGACTCATCCAATATGGCCTTGAACACATCCAGGGGTGGGGCATCCATGACTTCTCTAGGCAACCTGTTCTAGTGCCTCACTAACCTCACAGTAAAAAATTTGTTCCTAATATTTAATCTATACCTCCCCTCTTTTCAGCTTAAACCCGCTACCCCTTGTTCTGTCACTACACTCCCTGATAAATAGCTTCTCCCCGGCTTTCCTCTAGGCCCTGACAGTGGTGTAATTCCTGTAATCATTTCACAAACAGGCAAACTGGTTTTGTGTTTAACCGGTGTTTCTTCCTTGGGCATCTATATTAATTGTTGCTGTTAAAGCTTGCCATGTAAAGCACTGAATGCCACCAGGTGGAGGGAGGCAATTCTCCCCCTCCTCTCCTCCTCTCTCGTGAGACACCACCTGGAGTATTGTGTACAGTTCTGGAAACCCCAACATAACAAGGATACAGAACTATTGGGGACAAGGGGAAATGGCTTTAAATTGGAAGGGGTACAATTTAGATTTAGACATTATGAAGAAATTCTTCATAAGAGTGGTGAGGCACTGGCACAGGTTGCCCAGGGAAGCTGTGGATGCCCCCTCCATGGAAGTGTTCGAGGCCAGGTTGGATGGGGCCTTCAGCAGCCTAGTCTGATAGAAGGTGACCATGCCCATTGCATGGGGGTTGGAACTGGATGCGCTTTAAGGTCCCTTCCACCCAAACCATGCAACGGTTCTGGGATAAATCACAAAGGTGTGGAGATGGCTGACTCGGGAGCGGGCCCAGAGCAGGCACGCTTGCGAGGGGCAGACCCTGGCTGTGCTCAGGCCCGTTACCAGAGAGCCTGGGAAGGGCTCCGAGAAGGGAGCGCAGCCCTAGCCCCGCACACACGCCTGCGGAGCGGCCATAACTGTACAGCCCCGCGGCCAGCGGCGCGCGGGCGAGGCCGAGGCCGAGGCGGAGAGCGGAGGGCGCAGGGAAGCCCGACTGGCTCAGCTTCACCGCAGCAGCCGCCTCCTCCCTGCAGAGGGGAAAGGCACGGGGGTACCGCTCTGGGGCGACTCCCACGGCCGGGAGGGTGGCAGCGTCCTGCGGCAGGACGCAGCCCCGTCCCAGGCTAAGAAAAAGGAAAAGGCTCCACTAGAAGAAAAACAATGGTCGCCGGGGCGCCCCTGCAACACGCAGTCGCACGCAGGACGCTGCCGCGGGCGGCACTCGAACACCGCCTCTCACCCTTCCCGCTGGCGGAGCATGCGCGGGGCGGCGGCGCGGCATGGTCGCGGCGCCAGCGGGCTGGGGCAGCGGGTCGGTGCCGGTGACGGAGCCGGGCGGGGCGCGGGGCGGTGGCAGACGGGATGGGGGAGCGAGTCGGGGTCAGGGTCTGTGCCGGGTTGAGAGAACGAGGCGGGGCGGGATGGTGGTGGCGGGGATGGCGGCCCTGGGGGAACAGGTCGGTGCCGGTGCCGGTACCGGGGGGGCAGAGGGGCGGGCTGGGCCAGCGGGTCGGTGCCGGAGCCGGAGTCGCAGCCGGGCAGGGTCCCCCGGCATTGAGCGCCGTTCACCGCAGCCCCGAGTGGGCCTGGGGGCGGAGCCGCCCCACCGTGAGTGCCGCGGTGTCGCCTCGCAGCGCCCCGAGGTGGAAGGGGCAGAACGGGTGCGGGCCGGGCCGGGCCGCGGCGCGGGCGAGGTGGAAGGAGGGGATAGCGGTGTCACTGATGTCCTGCCCTTCCCCGCCAGGAGTTCTCTCTCTGGCTTCCCATGTCCTGTTCCGAGGAGGACTTCTTCAAAGACTGCCTCAAGATGATGGCCAATATTGTCATCCTGAACTTGCTCATCGGGATTTCTCTGGTTTTCTGGGTGGTGTCTATGACAGCAAGTACGTACTACGGTGAGTCCGGAGGCCAGGGAGAGGTTGGCACGGCTTGGCGAAAGGAGAGCCCAGCCGGTGCTTGCCACCTGTCCTGATACAAGAAGTGGTTGCTGTAACAAAAAGTGGAATATTTTGATTTAAGCTAAAGTTTCATCTGAGTATCTGTATTTTTTTGAAGTTTGACAGAATGTCACTCCGATACCATGATTATAGATAGCATGTTTTTTTCAAAAAGTGTTTTTCCGTACTATGTTCAGAGAGAAATGATAATGTCTTGTGTTAAGTACAGTCTCTGCTGAACAGATGTGTCTTGTTCTGTCATCACCTCTGTTTGCAGCCTTTCCCTGACTAAAATGCAAGGTCAGACAGACAACTGGCTCCAAAGCTCCAATTAGGAGAGATTTGGCTGTTATGAAGTTCATAATAACATTAAAATTAGTCCTTGGAAAGTAATAGAATATGCATAAGATTTCTGGGAAGATTTGTACCGATGCCTGTAAGAGGGAAATACATTCTGTCCCCATTTCTTGTCTCATTACACATGACTGATGGAAATTATTCCCTCATTTGCCCAGCGTTGAAATTAAAGGATACTCGCTTTCTAAAACTCCAAAACAAGTCTTAGAGAGTTTATTTGCCAACATTCTCATTATCAGTCTCTCCAGTTCTGGCTGACTGGAGAGAGAGAGCTAAAAGAGGGCTGTGCACAGCTCCTTCCATCCTCAGCAGGGATGAAAACCCGAGTCCTGACGGTAGCTGGTAATGGTTTAGTGGTTAACAGCCACTGTATCTTTCTTTGCAGCCCTGCCCAGAGATCTCCTTGAATTTAAAATCTTTTGAGATTTATCTTCCTCAAAGAAAACAAGATAAAAAGTGAAAAGAAAGAGCAAGCTGATAGAGGTCTTCATCAGGGAAAGTAGTGACAGAATGGGAGGAGTGTGCGAGCCTTCAAAATGGTTTTAAGAGTACATGAACAGGCTTTGAACAGAGCATGTGAGAATTCCCTGGTCAAGGTAGAAAGAAACAGGAAAGGGTACAGGAAGAAACATAGGAATGGTGTCTCTGGTGTGGTGTTCTGTTCAGGCAACTCAGGCAGGCTGTGAATTTGTTGTGTGTAGTTGCAGTGGTGCTAGTACCTGTTATCTCAGTTCTAGGACCATTTTTACAGCAGTGTGCAAAAGGGGCAGTACTGTCTTCAGCATCGGTTCAAGTCTACAAGAATTTAACTGCTTTCCCAGGACAGGTAAAGACCTGTCCTCAAGACCTCAGCCAATTTCATGCAGGAAGAGCTCTGCTGTCATTGCAGTGTTGCTGTTGCTGCACGTGCCTAGGGATGTGTTATGAACACTTCTAACTGCCTAGTGTCACCATAGATCCAAAAGGAGCTAGAATAAATATCCCACTGGCATAAACTGACTTTTACAGTGGGAATTGGATGTCCTTGATCAGTGTTTTTTGCTGGTTTAGGTTTTATTAGTCCTGGTACAGCAGTAATTCTGAGTTATTTGGACACTACTAATGTGGTTTGCAGTAAGACGCCAGATATGTAGAAGGTATGCAGAAGCATGTTTCACAACCACATTTTGTTAGTGTCATTTAGAGCTCACCAAGTTTGGTTTAAACATGTTTTTATTTGTGCATGTCTGCTCTCTAATAGGTGTAGCTCTTTGCATTTTGCCTCTATTTAGGGTATTCCAGTCCTTGCTATCTAACATGATTTAGAATTGACAACATAGAGTGGACAAGCCTGATATGAGGTGAATCAGGATAGGGACTGATACAAAGGAGGACATTGCAGACAAATCCTCCTTTTTGTAGAGAATGATTATGTAATAAGACATACAGCTTTTGTCTGTTTGCCTGAGACCTTGACTTGAGAAGATGAATGAAGAATTTAGTAGGAGTGGATTTAATGAAGTGGGAGAGAGAACTTAAACAATTTCAGCTTGTAAAAGTGATGAAATTCGGTCCTTAACCATAAATATAAAAATACTACAGATATATATTTATTAATTTACAGTTTATAGTAATGCTTAAGAACCAGTGACCAAAATGTTGATAAAATAGAAGTATTAAAGAATCCGTAATAAAACAATGAATGTGTTCTATTTTAGACTTAATCTTAACTACTTGCATTTAGTAGTGATGTAGTACCAATAATTTTTCTTTTTCACTCTAGAAAACAAAAAAGACCAGTTTAAAACTGATCCTAAGGTGAAAGTTCTGTTTGTGGTTAGCAATACCAGACTACAGAACTGGAGATCTCTTCATACACAGCCAGTGGTCCTTTTCTTTTGAGTTCTTTGAGTCAGCTCTTGGCTGCAAGACTCCCCTGCACATCTCCTACAGCATCAAGGCTTTTCAGTACACAGAAGAGAAGTTTTGATCTTATGAATCTTTGTGCTTGCAGTGACAAGTATTCTACTGTGAAATTTGTTTGTCCTATTTTGCACCAGGGAACATGTGTATCTGCAAAGGTTTAGGTACTGCTAACAGAAGTTCTTGTTGAAAACCATCGTGTTTAGCTTTCCAGCAAGATAAGCTTCTGTGCCTGCTTGAGATTTTTCTTCTGTGAGATTGAGACCACTTTAATGCTAGACTTGTGATGTCTTTATATAGCAGATGTGATAAGTAACTTTTCATGATTTGGGGTTTTTTTGGTTCAAAAGCTGTATTAACGATTAGCTTTACTTCTTAAAGATTTGTGAGTTTTTTAAAAAAACTGTCATTTGAAACCTTGCTGAGATAATGATCAGCTTAAACGATATTTTTAAAAGCTTTACATGAGTTTCAAAAGGATTGAGAGGGCGTATGTTTTAGAAAGCGGCCAGGCGATTTTCACCTAATCAACTGGCTTTCTTGTAATTTTTCTGGTAGTGGATTTTTGTCAGAAGGAGTAGTGTAGTTCAGGGTATAATCAATAGCTTTATTGTCTCTGACTGCAAAGATGAAAGACCTTTTAAACTGTAGTATGCAAGAATAATTTCTTCTCAGACTTTAAAATTTCGATATTCTTTACAATGTAATTTTGACATCTTTTGCAATGAAATCTGTGTTTTCAATTCCAAGGCAAAATGAGGTGATAGAATATAAAGGTTGTAAGAATCCTACTGCTAAAACAGTAATTTATTGTGTCAGGTAATAATACACCTTTTAACTGGACAATCAAAACTCCTTTATTAACTGGTTTTATTTTTGTAAGTGATCTGCAATTTTAGAAGGAAAGAAATATGTTTAGGAAATTGGTGATAAATTGTCTCCTTAGAAGTTACTATGGACACTAGTGCTTTATGGAATTGTATGGAATTATGGCAGATGAGTGGGGTATTGTTTTCCTGTTTCGCAAGCTTTTTTAAATTTAAATCATAGTGACTTCAATAACCAAGCAAAAGGAACAAATGGAAAACTCAAGAAAATGCTTTTTAAAGGTAACCATGGATATTTTTTGTTTTCATTTTTGTTTGTCAAACTAAATCATGTGTAGCTTTGAAAACCAGCAATTTTTTTTTGTTTGAGAATAGTTCAAGAAGTTTTGGCAGTTTAAATGTAAGAATTGTCAGTGAAGAATATCATGAAAAGCAATTTCTCTTGTAAAAAGTTTTGGGTTTGACAGATTTCCAGTTAAATACTTCAAAACATTGTAATTGGGTTTGTTTTCTGTGTAACGTAAGGAGGATAACAGGTAAGCCGTTTTTGCATAGATTTTAATACTAGATCTAAAATGACTTATTTTTCTTCAGTTCCCCAAAACCAGTACATTTTCCAAATACAGAAGCTTTGATTATGTAGAATTGTTTATATTTGAAAGCAAAGAATCAATAAATTTAAATTATGCAATGTATTTTAATTGGATTGTTAGCTTTGTGAGAAAACCAAGAAGCTACAATTGAGTATTTGAGTAGCTGTAAGGCAGGAAGCTCAGTTTCATTAAACTGTGTTAACCAGTAAACAAAGTGAAGATGAAGTGCAGAGCTATCCTGTTAATTTTGCCACTCTTAAATTCACTTGTTCTGTTCACTTAGGAAATATGTAAACCTGAAATCCATACTTACATGAAATCACAAGGCAAGACTTGAGTAATGTGGCAATTCCATTTCAGCTGCTGTCAGAGAACAGAAATCAGTGGAGGGATTTCCCCGCTATGTTGGGCACATTAACTCATAGAAAAAGAAGGCTATCTACTAACTTAGGTATCTATCTTCAGTCTATGCTGAATATACCATGGCACAGAGAATCTAATTTCTCATGCAAGCATGTGCAAGCAAAAAGAAATTCTCTTATCACTGAATCTGTTTGATTGTGCTGTTCTAGATAAAATTGAGGAAAAGTAACAGAAATAGCAGAATTAAAAAGGGTTTAAAAAGGAACAGTTAAGACAGCAAGAATGATCAGAGCAGGTAACAGCATCCATTTGAAGAGGACTTAAATATGTAGAAATATTTTAGCATAGATATAGGTCATGAATGGCAGGAAGAATGTGAACAGGAAATCATTATTCGTTTGGTCATAAAATTTAGCAGACGTCTAATGGAACTCGAGCTAGCTGGATCTTTTTTGTTTGGGATACGGGATTCTGAGTCAGACGACATTTGGCTTGATCCAGTTTGGAAGTTCTTGTGTGTAAACAATCAGAAAGTTTTGGTTACCAACAAAAGAGGAGTCTTTCTTTTTTAAAACTGTAAAAGAAGGCCAAGCATCTAAACTTCTTTTCTTGCATCAGTGTAAATTATCAGTAATGCTTTGATTTAACTGATAACACAGATGAACAGAATAAAATAAATACATACATGAACTGCAAGACTTTCTGCTAATTTTATTACATGACAACAGGTATCATTGTAGCTCAACTAAGCACTGAAATGTATTATAGAATATGTAAGTTTTCCAAACAAGAATAAAAAGGATATGGTAATACTATTAAAGCTATAGAAACACAGCCATTAGCTAGCTTATATACATGCTGATGTCTTCTCTCCACATAGACATGAAATTAATTCTGAAGAATCCTGTCAGCCAAGTAGCATCAGTACTTCTGTTAAAATAGTGTAAAATCATGATTAAGGGCATGAACAACGAAGCGACAATATTAGGCACATCCTAGGAATAATTCAAAATACATAGACAATGAAAAAAGCGATGAAAAAAAGTTCTTGCTTTTCATAGCCAAGAGGTACCAAGCTAAAGCTTTTGATAAATATGAATGACTTCCTAAAAATAGTTGTATTTGGGATAGCTTGAAAAACAAGGTTATGCCTCCAGTATTGTATCAGTTTTCCTTCTGTTACAATGCTAAAAAGCATTAGTGACCATAGACAGTGTTGTTCATTCCCTTTACTGTTGCCATCTTTTCTGAAACATCATCAAAAAAACACCCCAGTAATAATAATGATGATAATAAAAATTCAGATTTGTTCCTTTAGTTTACTGGAAAATCAGTCATAACTTGATCTATGAAGGAAGTTCTTGTACTAGTTTATTTACGTAAAGTTGTTTTGCAGTCTCTTTATATGAGACGAATGCTTATGATTTGTTAAGTGGAATTTTAGTTTGAATTTTATACGTATTTGAAACTGAATTCTGCATATCTTATTGTGGTTATATGGGGGTTTTCTTCTAAAATCTGGATTTATCTGTTCTATTCCAATTAGGTTTCAGGTGGTCTTAATATTTTGAGTGTTAAGTTTTGGAGTTTATGAATCCCTTTTAGAGTGGAAAATATCACTATGTATATTTCTTGTCACATTTGCTGGGTTTTGGTAATTAATTTTAACACGTAATTTTTTGGGGGGGGGGAAGCTGAGTACAAAAATTGAGTAGATTATTGCAGGTATTTGTGTCTTCTGTTCATAAGAATATTTTTCTAATGAAGGGTAAAAAGTTTTCATCACAGTATCACAAGGTTGGAAAAGACCTCTGAGATCATCCAGTCCAACCTATGACCCAACACTAGCACCCACTCGTCATTTGAACTATGGCACTAAGCGCCTCATCCAGTCTGTTTTTAAACACCTCCAGGGGCGATGACTCCAGCACCTCCCTGGGCAGCGCATTCCAATGGCCAATCAACCTTTCAGTGAATTTTTTTTTTCCTAATATCAAGCCTAAACCTTCCCTGATGAAGCTTGAGACCGTGTCCTCTTGTTCTGTCACTGGTCGCCTGAGCGAAGAGACCAACCCCTGCCTGCCTACAACCACCTTTTAGGTAGTTATAGAGAGCAATAAGGTCTCCCCTGAGCCTCCTCTTCTCCAGGTTAAACATCCCCAGCTCCCTCAGTCGCTCTTCATAGGGCTTGTGCTCCAGTCCCTTCACCATCCTCGTTGCTCTCTCTATTAAGATGAGATTTTAAATATATAGTGGAAGATAATGACTTCTCAGATATAAAGGCATGAAAAAGGCTTGTAGGGGTCACCTCTAACCCTTCTGTTTGATTTACCAGATACTTTGCGACCCATTTCTCCATGGCGTTGGCTTTTTTCAGTTTGTGTTCCACTAACGATTGCCACCCAGGGTTTTAAGAAGAAGAGTCTTGATTACAGTGGTGCATTGGGAGGTAAGTTTTTTTCTTAGACTATTAAGCTCAACATTTGGTAAAACAAATTAAGGTCCTTTTCATTGTATGTAATATTCCTATGTAGTTCTATTGTAATAAAAGTATAAATGTAAGCATATGCACCTCAAATTCATACTGATTTTTTTCTCATGCCTGTTTGAGTTGTCAAGTTTGTAATTAGTTTGATTAATATTTTTATTAGATTTATGTAAACCTAGGAGATTCTTTTAAACTTCAGTACAGTATGCAGTTAAATCACATGTTTTGGTTTAATCTATAGATGGATTCAGATAGAGATAATGAAATGGCAGAGGCAGTAGTAAAGAAATAACATAAAACTGAGCCATGTCAGCAGGAAAACAGTAAAGATAATGTGGTTCTCCTTTCTGTAATTTGAGCAGTTATAGACATTTTTTTCCTCCCAAAAATAAGAAGAAAATTAAATCTGTACAGCTAAGTTTTTTCTTGACCACATAAGAAAAATCCCAACATAGCGTACAACAGTGTTTGAGGAAATCTTATGCAAGATTTCTGGGTGAGGTGATTCACCCTTGTCTTGTGACATTGTCTGAATTGATGGCCAGAAAAGATGGAAAGAAAGAGGAGCTCAAATCCTTTCCTCCTGTGTAACCCATTTTGAAAATTTTGTTCTGTCTTGTGAATTAAGGGCAGCATTTTATAAATTTACAAAAAAAAGAAAAAACTTTTCTCTTCTGCTTTGTTTTTACCTCTTAACGTAACAGCTCTGCAAGCCACCTTATATTGGCTTGTGCTTTAAGCGCGACCAGTTTTCGTTTAGTCATGAAGAATTGTAATCTCGGGGTGGGCAGTGAGAATTAGACCTCCCCTGTGAAAGAGGAGATAAAAAATAAGCACATCCAGGAGTTCGACTGGTGTAAATTACAGAAATAAAAAGATGTCATAAAAATCAGAAACAGAAGTAGTAAATGAAGAATAGAAGGGAGAAGTAGCAGCTGTTAAGATATGGAGGAGGGTTATCCAGGTTATCTTGAAGACCTTGGGGGGGGTTGATTCCCAAACTAAAGGTAAACATTTTGAAGAGACACATCCACTGCTGTATACATGCTTCTAATGCAAACAGTCATATTCCCCAGGCAGAGTACTTAAATTTCAACTAGGTATCCTTTGACTTTTTTAAGTTGCTCTGAACTTCCGTTTTTGCGCAGTGTTACTGATTTCTGGCAATAGAAGGTCTTAAAAATCACACACTTTAGCAGTAGCAATAAAATTAGCAATTTAGCAATAAAATTTAAGGGAAAATGATGAATTATTTTTTTCAGTCAGGTTGTCTGTGGAATTCTCATATTACATGATTGTCTTAGGTTTATCATGAAATTACTTTTAATAGTCAAAAAATTCTTAATTACTTTGCAAAGCAGACATGGCTACGTGAAGGAACTTTATATATGTTTTTTTATTCATAGGATTGGTGGTTGGATTTATTCTTACAGTTGCAAATTACAGTTTCTTCACTTCTTTGTTTGTATTTTTTGTTACTTCTTCAAAACTTACTAAATGGAAAAAAAATATAAAGAAGCAAATAGATTCAGAATACAAAGAAGGTAAGCTATAGCGTTTTAATTCTTTCAGATCCCTTGTAGAAAATAAATACTGCATATTCATCTTCCTTTTAAAGGGTCAGTTGAGATGTACTATCCAGAATAAGGAACTCTGTTGTCTGTGCCTCCCCTCCAGCTCATCCCTATGAACATTAGCTAACAACTTTGCTTTTGTTTCTGTTGTATTTAATAAATTGCTGTCTGCTTTCTGTGTGAAAGCGTGTCTTTTTAAGTGTAACTTGATATATGTATATTTTGCTTTTGTCTCATGCTGTTGTCTGTCAAGGTATTTTGCCTGAAAATATTAAAATTTTATTTTTGTCATTTTAGGTGGGCAGAGGAATTGGGTGCAAGTATTCTGTAATGGTGGTGTTCCTACTGAGCTGGCTATCTTATATATGATAGAAAATGGACCAGGTGAAATTCCAATTGACTTTTCAAAGCAGTACACAGCATCATGGATGTGCTTGTCCCTTTTGGGAGCTCTGGCATGTTCTGCTGGTGATACGTGGGCTTCAGAGATTGGTAGTGTTATGAGTAAAAGCAAGCCAAGGTTGATAACAACTTGGGAAAAGGTTCCAATAGGTAAGATGTTATCTGTTCTACATGTGTTTAATGTTTTGCTGATCTGTTTTGAATTATTAATCCAACTTGAAAAGTTAAAAAAAAAGCCCTAGAAAAACAAACATCAGAAATTTGGGATTAGAATCATAGAATCTTTTGATTGGAAAAGACCTTCGAGATCATTGAGTCCAATCGTACCCATCCTCTGCTAAACCATGTCCTTCAAAAACTCATAGAATCATAGAATCATAGAACCATAGAATCTTCTGGTTGGAAAAGACCTTTGAGATGATCGAGTCCAGCCGCACCCTTTCTCCACTAAACCACATCCCTCAAAACCTCATCTACCCGTTTTTTAAACACCTCCAGGGATGGTGACTTGACCACCTCCCTGGGCAGCTGTTCCAGTGCCTGACTGCCCTTTCAGTAAAGAAGTTCTTCCTAATATCCAATCTGAACCTCCCCTGTCGCAACTTATGGTCATTTCCCCTTGTCCTATCACCTGTCACTTGAGAGAAGAGATCAACACTTGCTCTTCCACAGCCTCCTTTCAGGCAGCCTCAGCCGTTCCTCATAGGACTTGTTCTCCAGCCCCTTCACCAGCCTTGTCGCCCTTCTCTGGACGCATTTCAACACCTCAATGTCCTTGTTATAGTGAGGGACCCAAAACTGAACACAGTACTCGAGGTGCAGCCTCACCAGTGCCGAGTACAGGGGCAAAATCACCTCCCTTGTCCTGCTGCCCACACTGTTTTTAATACAGGCCAAGATGCCATTGGCTCTCTTGGTCACCTGGGCACGCTGCTGGCTCATATTCAGCCAGATGTCAACCAACACCCCCAGGTCCTTCTCCACCAGGCAGCTCTCCAGCCATTCTTCCCCAAGCCTGTAACGCTCCATGGAGTTGTTGTGCCCCAAGTGCAGGACTCGGCATTTGGTCTTGTTAAACCTCATCCCGTTGGTCTCAGCCCATCGATCCAGCCTGTCCAGATCTCTTTGCAGGGCCTCCCTTCCTTCAAGCAGATCAACACTGCCACCCAGCTTGGTGTCATCTGCAAACTTGCTAAGGGTGCACTCGATCCCTTCGTCCAGGTCATTAATAAATATATTGAATAGGACTGGACCCAGCACTGAACCCTGGGGAACTCCACTCGTGACTTGCCTCCAACTGGATTTAACTCCATTTACCACCACCCTCTGGGCCCAGCCATCCAGCCACTTTTTTTTACCCAGCAGAGGTTGTGCCTGTACAGGCCAATGGCAGCCAGTTTCTCAATCAGAATACTGTGAGAAACTATGACAAAGGCTTTACTGAAGTCCAGGTACACCACATCCACAGCCTTACCCTTGTCTGTTAACTGGGAATGTTAGCAGGAATGCATTCTCTGAAATGGAAGAAACTCAGTTGTGTTTCTGCCGCATCTCATTGGTGAGATGCACCGACGTAGCATCCAGGGAGCTAAAACAATTCTTAGTGTATGCTGTCTCTAACAATATCTGGTATTATAAAAAGTGTTTATATTGCCAATAATATAAAGAATACAAGTTATCATCTGAATTTTTCAGATATTAATATTTTAATCAATAGAAGAATATATATGCTAAATACAGCCTCTACAGAAAATTCAATTCTTAACCAAATTGTTAATTGCCTTTAATAACTTACTAAAGGTGGGTAAAGTGAATCTTTTGTCTGTCAAAACATCTTCCTTTCTATAGATTTTGTTTTTTCTTTTAAATGTGCTGGTGAAGTATGTCTTGCTGTATTATTCTGAAAGAGCTGTTGCTTTAATGACATTCACATTTCAAGCTCTGCATTTCTTGGAGCAAATCTCTTTTTCTTATCCTGCCTCCCACACCTTACAGCAGACAAATGCCAGGTGACATTGAGAGGTGTGCTGTCTGATTTTGTTTAATTTACTGCTAGTGAATATTTCTAGATAGAGAATATTAGAGACAGCAGCATAATGGGAATCATAAGTAAAAGCTGTGGTAGCATGGCCTTGTGGATCAAAGGGGGAAAGATCACTATGAACACAGTTTTGATTTAATATAAAACATTTGAACCAATGTAATTCTTTAAGAAAAAGTTTGTAAATCAGCTTCATTTGTGTTTGATTTAGGTACTAATGGAGGAGTTACTTTAGTGGGCCTGCTCTCAAGTTTGGTTGGAGGCATGGTAGTAGGTATAGCCTACTTCCTAACACAACACATTTTTGTGGCTGATCTGGAGATCTCTGCTCCTCAATGGCCAATTATTTTGTTTGGTGCAGCAGCTGGCTTACTGGGATCAATTGTTGATTCATATTTGGGAGCTACAATGCAATACAGCGGTAAGATTCTTCTCTTTTTCCCTTTTATTTTCTTTCTACCCTCTCCTAATGTAATGTTAAAAAGGACTTGGATTCTGAAAGGGCTGAGGATATGATTTTTAAATGGAAAAAATACAGAATTAGCAACACAAAGGACAAAAGTGATGAACGAAAGTGATGGAAAGTGATGGATGTCCTAATGAAAACAAGAGCAAGGGCAGTTGGTCCTTTTAAACTTTCTGATTTGTTTATCTTATGTTTCTGTCTTGTTGATGACCTTGGAAAAAGCAATTGCTGCCCTCTCTTTTTCTATATATCTAATTATGGTAACATTTTATAAGAGCAAATGTCAGCTTGATTTTATCTATTCACTTAGATTAGGTTGTTGCTGCAGGAGCTCCATTTCTAACTCTGAAGACTTAGCAATAGTCTCAGCTTTAAGAATTAAATAAAAAAAAGCTCCAGGAAAATGTGCACAATATTTTAAATTCTGAGGGTTTTTTTACTTAATAAGACTACTGTTGCCTTTAAGTTAAGCTTATCGCGAATGAGTTGTTACTTTGAAAAAGTCATGTCCATTTTTAAAAAAAAAAGTTGGCTGGCTGATTTTAGATTATTTCCATATTTATTTACTCACTGCCCTTAAGGGTCATTGTCTGTGAATAAACACTACAGACAACCTTTAGGGTAAACTGTAAATTTACCCTATGTTTAAAAATTGTTGAAAGACCATATTTGACACAATTCTATTTAACAGCTGGTTTGCAGAGACAACTTAAGTTTTTGGAATTTGTTGTCAGTGTACTTATTTGTTGGAAGTCAAGGTCTGAATGTGCAGATGAACTGCGTGAGAGATACAAGTCCACCACCAGAGTGAGAACTACTGTCAATGCTGTAGATTTGGCTTTCCAGCATTTTTTATGCTCTATTCCTTGTAATTCCAGAAAAGTCCAAAACATAATGGAGTGTTTAACCGTTTGAGGAATTTTTGGATAGAATATTTATGTACTGAAGAGGAAATGTTTAAGCACTCAGACAGTGTTTCATGCTTCTAATGAGGCAGATGCATTAAGAGAATGTGGTAAACTTAGCTAATGCATGCCTGGGTTTATCAGCATCTGTTTCTTCTTCACTTCAGATATTTTTCCATACTCAACAACTTACTTTCCTAGCTCCAGCAGGGACAGTGTGCAAGGTCCATATTTTCTTCTACAAATTCATAAGCACTGCTGGAGTAGGCATACTATATACATATATATGCTGTGGTGTATGTGTACTGTAATACAGATTTAAATAGATGCTCGTTCACACTGTTAGGTTTTGAGTCCCTCATACAAAATATCCCAGTCTCTCTGCAGCATCTTGATAAACAATGAATAAGTATAGCAGTGGTAATAAAGCATTGTGGGATTTTTCGAAAACATGATGCTACCGCTGCTTATCCCCTCTGCCGGTGTTCTCCCTGTTGATGATCTTTGTAGATTTGGTTTATGTAATAGTCTGTGATGCCCACTATTTCTAAAAGAAGGTCCTTCCCTGCCTACGCAATTATTAAGTAAAACTTTGTTTCAATAGATGTGCAGAATTAGATTCAAATTTCCCCACGTTATCAGTCTTAAACTGGCCCCTTCAGTAAAAAACCAAGCTAGTGGATTTACCCTTCCTATTTGTTTATGCTCTGAATCTGTTTTGTGTGCACTTGAGCTGTGTATTTCTAAAAAGTTATTCCCAGTTTTTATCTTGAGGAAACTTAAGCTGCAAGTCTTAAAAGTTAAAGAATCAGGTTTTGAAGTTTGATTTTTCTGTAGCTGTTTTGCATTATCTTGAGCTTGGTTTAAATGTATCATCCAAACGTAACAGTGACACCAGTTGTGTACCAAGCAAGTTTGTTGTGTGGGATTTTTTTTAAAGTTTTGTCTTAGGTGCTAATTTTTTCCTTTAAAGAAAAGCAGCAGCTCAAAATGGAATTTCCACGTTGTGGGTATTATCAGATATTCAAATCTATAGAGAAAAATTATGTTAATTAAAAATGTACTGATTTTGCTTGGAATGTTTTTTCATGTCAACTTTAAATGTGTGCATGTGCATATACCCAGTGAAACTTCACTGTACTGTGAGTTGGCATTAAAATCAAGGGTGCTTGAATTTCATGCTTTATCAGCATAAAAATAATGTAGCTGGACAAAATCTAGGATAACAGTGTGTGCACACTAACAACTAATGAAACATGATACTACAGTCCTGATAGTACAGAGGTAGAGCAAGAAATGGTTTAAGTACTAGGAAAAAAATCCAGTTGCTGGTTTTATAAAACTGCTCTGTAAATAAATAGAAATGATAAATTCAGTCTCTGTAAGGAGCTTGTTTTCAATCAGATCAAGTAATAATATTATTTCCATAGTTTTCCTTTAAAAAAAAGTATCTTCTTAACAAGGAAATACATGTTGCTCTTGGAATAGCTTTTTCCTTTTCTTGTTTAGCTTGTGTCATTCCTTTATTTGCTATGAAATTCCTTAAAGAGAGAAGTAGACCTGACAGAAGTATAACTGTTCAAAAGGAGTAACCTCTAACTTGAAGTATTGCATTTATGTCCCATTCCTTGAAGGTACCAGATTATCTGTAATTTAGTTTAGTCTGTTGCTGTCTTTTCTTACACAGGTTTAACACTGTAATCATAAACTAAATTTAGCAAGTTGCATACACTTGGTTATTGAGTTTTTTTTCAGGTTGGTTGACTTTGTAAAATGAAGTCTTTATCTTTTCCCAGGTTTTGACCAGAATATTGGCATGGTTGTCAACCACCAAACCAAAGACTCCAAGCACATATCTGGAAAACCTATATTAGACAACAATGCAGTAAATCTTTTTTCTTCTATAATCATCGCTTTGGCGCTTCCAGGCGTGGCACGGTATTTCTGGCCCAGGGGTTGAAATGGGTTCAGGTTTTCTGCATGTGATTCATTTATATTCAGTCTCACTGAAAGACTTTGAAGAGTTCTCTTTGAACTCTTCTGAAGAGAGGGATCTGAAACTTTCAGAGAGCCAAAAGACTTTCCATCTCAGGAAGGTTTTGTCAGTATGCTCTTGCTGCTCTTTAAATGGATGTAGATCATTGCTGGCTGAGGTGAAGCACTTCATTTATCCTCATGGAGCTGAAGGATTGGCGTCTGTGTTCTCTCCAGTCCCCAGCATCTGGAAGGGTAAGAAGCTGAAAACAGAAGTCTAATCTAAATCTATCAGTGTGATGGAGCTGTTGTCCAAGCCAGACGCAAAGTACACTGCAGCTGTATATAGGAAGTGGTAATAAGGGTGAAATGGGTGAATTCTGGTATTTCCCATAATCTACAGTATATGAAATTTTATGGAAATAGTAGGAGGAGATGGAGAGAAGTGAGCTGTGTTGCCTTGTCTGTATCCTGATCTGCACTTCCCTAAGAATAGGGTTGGCAAAAGTGATGCCACTACATAATGTTTGAAGCAAAAGACTATGGTAAAAACTCACTAGTTTTTCCAGTAAGAATAATTTTTTGTCTGTGCTTTTTTAACATCTTTAATTCCAAAATAATGATTATTATTAATGTTGTGTCAATACCATGGTACTTATTAAATTACCTAAAATTAAAGATTACAGTTGTGAATTCACATCATTTTTTTCAGAAATAGAACATCTTTTCTGTAAGCATGGAATTGTTCCATAACATTTAGCATTCTGACTGCACTGTACTCTTTGCCAGCAGTGGAAGTATTTCCCACTTTGTTTGGGGTTGTTCTTCCAAGATGTTATCCTTGTAGCGAATGGGGGAAGTCTCACTTATAAACTAAATTAAACTTTTGGTTAAACACAGGCAAATTATTACCTATCATTAATTTATAAATGAGGTGAAAGTAATTTAGCTGGCACAGATTGTATTTAAACATCAGAGGTACCGTTATAATAACCTGTCCCTGTCAACATTCAGATAGTAGGACCCATACTGTTAACTTATAAAAAGCTTTTTGTTTTTATCTTTAGATATAGGTATTTTGTATAAAACATTGATTTGCTTATGAATGTCTTGTGTATATTGCCTGTGTTAATTCACTTGAATTGTGTATTATATTATCTTTTATGGGAATGTTACAAATTTTAACACCTTCCAGGCTGAGTTTACTCTGTTGAAATCTAGTCTATATAAATCTAGAATGGATCTCTGGAGCTAGTTCACTGTGTTATCCAGTCACAGATGAGATTTCAAGCTTAGTAAAAGCTTTCTGAAAGGAGCGAATTGTATGGCTGCTGCTGTCTGTTACTGTGGAAAGGCAAAAAATTATAAAAGGAATATGTGCACCTAACCTGTAATGAGAAATACTGGAGATTTTTATGCATTGTTTGGATTTATGCTATTTCTAAATAAACACTCTTACAGTTGTCTTTTAAGATTTTATTGATACTTTTGTGATTTCTAGAATTATGGAAGACAAAATTTTTGCAAGATACTTTTTCTTTCATTTAAATGCCTTATTTTTTTTAATTCTTTTGTTTCCTGGAAGAAAGTATACTTTCAAATTCCAAAGCAGACATGGTCAGCTTTTCACTACTATGAGTCTTGTTTGAAAAACAGCTTGCCCTGGTGAGAGGAAATCTTGGGATTTAAAATTCGTAGCAGCATGAAATGCTTTGATCTATTATTATATGAATGAATGTGATCTGAATGAACTCCTGCAGGTAGGACCTTCAAAGGCCATTTTTCAGAAATTTTTATTTGTCGTGTTTTAGTGATGACACTGAGTTGCTTTTGAAATTCCCACTCAACCATCTCCAGCTTTTACTAAGATATGAGTACTCTTGAACTCTAAAAAATAGACAGCGTTAACTCTGGGTATGTTGTATTGAGTGCTGTATAGCTTATGCAAATATTGTTACATTTAATTATTTAGTAGATGTAAAACTGTTAGCTTTTGCGGGGATGGGATAGAGGGAAGGGAGTAAGGGATACAGAGGAGAAGTTACAGAACATGACAAACTTCCTGTAAACTGGTGTGTGTCACTAAGAACAGTTCCTGAGCTCAGGAGGGAATACACAGGGATACCCCCTGTGTACATGCCACTTGGAGGGACAGAAAATGCCGCAAGTAAAGGGAAAGTGAGAAAAATTGGAGGAGCTGGGAGATAACCAAGGAAATGGGTAGATTTGAAGGTATAGAATAGGTCACTGCAGTAAGCAAATTTAATTCCATATTTGTTTTGTGTCAGAGTCATTGGTACCATTAGTGTATGCGATACTGCCTTTTCCTTTCATATTCAAGTGGCACCAGTATTTCCACAGCACATTTGGTATTTTTTTTGATTGAAGAAGTTACAGCTGTGAAATATTGGTCCTCATTCCTGGTTTGATTTTTAGCTATGTCAGAATTTCAAGTGAAGAGTGTGATTATGAAAGAATTGCATCAAAGCAATCTTCAGGCAGGTCTTGCTTAGGCTTGGTGTCTTGATCCTGAGTGTTGAAGGGTACCTGGTATCAGAGCCACGTATTTTCTGTGTTTCTATTTTGCTATTGTAGCTATAGATCATCTTGCGTCTGTGCATGCTGCCACTGAGTGGTGCATCATTGCAGCTGTAAACGACAGCTCTCTGGGACAACAAAATGAAGTGTTATAAAAAATGAAAGGGATGCACCACCTCTCTTGGGTACTAAGGACTCACTGATGTTCAGAAGACTGGTGTTTTCCGGCAGTAAAGGGCTGAAAGATCTTGAAATACTGTCGGTATTTATAGAACCTGATTTGGGCTCTGGATCAATGCGGCAATAGATTGATATTCACATTAAAATCTCTTAGGACTGGGCGTCTCACATTTATAAGCAGGATTTGTTTTCCCTGTGCTTTTTTAGAATTACATTATCCAGCAGTAAGTCACTCTTGTTCAAGCAGGAGTTAACTTGTTTTACAGAAAGCTTATTGACTTAAAGCTTTGTAGGTACATTACATTCTCTGCTTCTCGCTATTGTTGTAACTGAATAATAACTCTCAATTTAAATATTGCTTCTGCTGCGGGGGTGGGGTGCAGCTCTCACAATTATGTGCAGGTACATGAATTACTCAGACTATATGGATCCCTGTAGTGCCTAAGCCTGCAGCCACCTTTAGTAAATATTAATGCAAGTCCCAAATGAAGATGAAATATGGGGATGTGGTAATAAAGCTGCCAGGCGAATGGCAGATTTTACTAGGGTACTCCAAAGTCTGTAAAGCTTGAGTCCAAGTAAAGAAAGTCCACTGGGAGAGCATTTATTCAGTAACTTTTCTACGACTTTCATCCCCTAGGAGAAAATTGGTCAATTTTAATATCTTGCTGCTGCAACCATGAACTAAATCACAGAATCATAGCACAGCCCAAGTTGGAAGGGACTTTGAAAGATCATCTGGTTCAACATTTTGTGGAAAAGGTGGCTTGGATTAGATTATCTAGCACTCTGTCCAGTTGTGTTTTGAAAACTTCCAGTGATGTGGACTCTAGTCAGAGTTTCCCTTGAAACACAGTAAGGCCGATGAACAGGGAAGCAGGAGACTTGTTCTGGCTGGGAAACCTTCCACATGACAGACTGATAATGTGAAGTAGTAACATCATACATGTTATTACTTTGAAAATACCTTTAGAATAAATATATTCTTCTCTAGCAGACCTTCTGGCAGGATTGTTTGCTCTGTGCTGCTCTGGATTCTATTATCTTCAAGGGTGGGCAAGTGCTTGTTCCTAATCTAAGTGGTTGATGAAGAAGAAGAAAAGGCCGGGTTGAGCTGAATGTGTAAGAACCAGTCTGAACCGTCTTGAGGGAAAAGCAAGTGAAATGCCACCAGTCCGGAACCAACTGCCAGTTTTAGAGGACTGGTTGGACCTCCAGAGCTACCAGTGAAGCCCTTTATGACTTGTTTGTTCCTGATGGCTGCTTTTCTTTGGCTTTGTTCATGCAAGCATAAAGCAGAATTAAACACTGCAATGTGATCACTATCCAGATTGGTCTTGGAGGTTCAAACCCACATCACTAGCAGGGATGACAGGAATTTAAAAAAATATTAATGCATTCTGGACTTAGAAGAAATGTCAGTAGAAAGCAAGGAAGCAGTAAGAAATATTCTGGTGCTCGTTTATTAATATCCTCTAATAAATGCCGGAACTAGTTTTTTAAGGACTTTGCAACTGCAGCCCTAGTTGCAAAGCTAAGAAGGTAAACGGATAAACTCATGAGATGTATAAACTCATTTCAGCTCTAAGAAATTACATCATGCATGTAATGCAGCAGTGCTTGTTAAAAAGGCCAAGCACTGCACCCCAACCTAGTGGTACTGCAAACTGTGGAGAATACACTGTTCTTGGTTCTTTGTTTCAGTTAACCCAGTTACAGTCTTCATACAACCTCTTGGGTTCCCAATATGTGTGTTTGAATAAATGCATCGATCAACATCTACCCTTATGACTTAGCACAGCTATACATTTATAAAAGCATTAAAATCCCCATGGAACCGCCCAGATCACTTATTACCAATTCTTGGCTGGTATCAATCATGGGGGCAACAGTAGTGACTGTGCTCTGTTTCTTGCTGAAGGTCTCTTGCTGTAGTGACTTCTGCAGCATTAGCACCAGTGCTAGAAAAGCAATGGCTTCTGTCATCCTGATTTTTTTGTTGCCACCACTGGTTATCCTGATATTTCATTATTCCACTTGTTGACTCCCTAAGTCCTGAAATCATTCCACTGAAAAAAGGCTGCTGCTCTCCCAAAGCAACTGTAGTTACAGTCCGTCTTCATATTGCCAAATGGCACTGGTGATGCTGCTTCCAATATAGATGCATCACCTCGTTGCATTAAGTGCCTGCTCCTAATATAATTTAGAATGAAAAAGTGAAAGGAGGTGATGCATCATGCATTGGGATAAGAAGCAAGAGTGTATTTCACCTCTGGAAATCTGGAATGCCTATGTCTTTTGGTAGGTGCCACAAGAAAATGAAGAAATGAGTGTCAGCATCTGACATTGCGCTCAGCGGTGTCTGTTCAAGAGATCCTACATAACCTTTTGCAAAGCTATACTGGAAAAACAAAACCAAACCCTAAAAAATGCTTAAAGCCATTATCAGAGACAAAATGGAAGCATGGTTTATTATATTTTGAGTTTGGATTAGTTTAAATTTGCTCATGCTTTTTGTCCAAGAAGGAAATATTAATGATATAAGCCCAAAACATTTGTTTTTAAAATTTGAATGTAGTTAAGCTATTTAAAATTACTGTTAAATCTGTGATACCACTTAAATTTACTTATATTTTGTCTGTGTGCTCTTGCATGGAGCAGCTCTACTTTGGTATTTAGACTAGAAGGTAAAAGAAAAAGGACTGTGATAGTAATGTGTGTGTATCAGTCCATGCTCATGCCTCCACAAAATTTCCAAGTCCAAAACCAACACCTGTACCTATGGAATTTTGGGATTGTTGTCCCTAGTTCTTTGCAATTGTAAGCATTAAAGTATTATTTTAATTGTTACGTATCCTCTCCTGTTTGTTTTCTACCATTATCTGAAGAATCCAGTTTTCTTCATTCCAGTTTCCTCTATCACTGTTTTACTGCTTTTGCTCCTGGACTGGAATCCAGAGCTCCTCTCTTATCCTTATGAATGTGAATTAGAGGAACCACAGAACAGTGGCTCTTTTCATAGCAGCAAATACAAAGTTAGTGTTTATTCTTCTGTGCATGGCACAGGACTGATCTGTTTTGTGCAATTATTTTTTTCTTTGCTAGTGCAAATAGTCACATAAAAATACTATTTAATGTTCTCTGGGGCCTGTGATGTGTTTCTTCCCATCCAGGTTTAGGGAAAAGTGAAATATAAAACAATAAAAGCTGACAGCTAGGGTTGAAAGTTGCAGAAAGCTGAGCTCCACTTCTGCATTAAGGGTGCTGAGGAGTGCTAAGGTGCTGTCTCCTGTAAGAGAGTTTAGTGCAAAGAGATGCCTTTAGATTTGAAGGAAATAAAAAAAAAAAATCAGCTCAGCACCTTCCCCCAGAGTGGAAGCATCACTCCTGTGCAAGTCTATATCAGGACAAAACAGAGACACATCCACACAAGGATTATTTTACTTCTCTACCCAAGAGCATGTACAATAGGTTTCTTCCCATTGTTTTACAGCTAAGAAAGCTGAAAAGCAGAAAAGTAAATTAGCTTTGCCAAACCACTTGCACTTTTATTGTCCTGTCTTTAATAAGAAATGATCGGCTCAGTAATTTTTATGAAGACTCCTTGTAACGAGGGCACTTTTATGTTTACTATATCAGAGCAGTTTTAATTTGAAGTGTCATAAGCTGATCGAAGTTTTCAGCAAGGTTATTTTCCTACAACCTCTTTTCAGCACAGGATTTGTATGAATCTTTGCACAGTTGATAATGCTGTTGCCGTTTTGTCAAGGTCAGTGGCATCAGGCAAACATCTTGGCTTGCAGTTTCAGAATCTGAACATTGCTCTTCTCCCAGTATTGCAGAAGCAGTCTGTAAAAGGCAATCATGAGAAAGGAACACTGGGAACAGAAAAGCAATCCAAAGACACAAACATATTATACAAAATATATTATGCCTAATCTGAGCCAAGCAGCTCAAGTTCATTAGTGTTTGACCACACTAGGTGGAGAGCAGCGAGATACTAGCCAGCAAAATATTCAAGCACACAGTTAATTTTAAGCACAAGAGCCGTCCCACTGAAGTATTAGTAATCGAGGGATGTGCTAGTGTTGTTCAAATCTAGGCAGACCTGAAGAACCTTGCTGAACTGCAGTCAGCTTGCTCCCCTACATCACCTCTAGCCAAAGGGGCCCTGCTCCTGTGATAAATGTTCATTAAGTGCATGCACAGTTGCAGGACTGAATTAATCAGATTTATCTTTGATGTGCTAAATCTTCAAATATAAAGTCACTAATTAAAAATCGTTGCGTTATTGATGCCATCACTTCAGATCCTCCCTACCCTGGCACTTACTTTCAGCCTCAGAAAAAGCTTTTCAGTAGTCTTCAAAGGAGGGTTTAAAGAAATGACTGTGGATAGGCTATTTAAAATTGCTGCATCCAGAAAATGTGTGTAGTAAAACTCCTTTAAATTACATAGTACTAAAACAATCCAGGTGGAAAAGAAACCAAAAGTTCTTCACATGAAATGGGCATTTAGAGAGTGGCTATAATTACTCAGATAGAACGCTGAAGCCATGATTGAATATTTGCCTAAAATATGAGCTCTTATTCATATAAGTCAGGGAAGCTGTCATTAAATTAGACAGGAGGTGAGTCTAGATAATGGCAACAGTATGGTTTGGCTTGATGATCTGTGAACTTTGTGCACTGACCACTTATATGAGCCTGGAAATGTGTCTGAACAAGCAGTGACTCAAAACAATGTGCCTAATTTGTAATTGAAAATGCTCTCATCAATATTTGTGGGGGTTATTTATGCGTAACATAGCCATTTAACCACACACTAATCACATAACAGACAAGGGACATGAATTATATATTATACAGCCTTATAAAATGTCTCATCAACTAATTTAACAATGAAGGCAATCAATGTTTCAGTTTCTTATCCCACTGAAAACATTGGCACCTCAGATACCAGAAAGTGCCTTTCAGGCTATGCTGCTCTAGCAAGCAACCTGTCATCTCTACAGTGGTGCTTCCTGAAGCCCAGTAGTGGGAAAATCTGTGGAGTGGCTTAGCTACATTCACCCACTGCCACTTACACTGTATGGTATCACATCACCAGGCTGCAGCAAAGTAAATTTAATGATAAGCAGCAATCTAGGACCTATCCTTAACATTTTACCCATTTGTGTTTTTTTGATCAGCTTATTTTTATACAGCCATGCAAATGTACTGTCCTCCTACCTTAGCTCATTCTGTCCTCTGTTTTGCATGAAAAAGAAGCAAAATATTTTTCTTTTACAGAGAACAGAGTTATCAGCTGGTGCCTGTTGACATAAGCACGGCTTAATATCAAAGGAAGCATTTCTTTGCCTTGAATTTGCCATTACATATACAAGATTTCTTCCACTGCTAACATTAATACCTTTAGAATTTATTTGGACACAAAAATACTTAAGCAGCATAAAGCATTCAGACACAAAACGACTTGCAGGCCTTTGATGGTGAGAACTGGTTTTCTGATAAAAACACAAATTACTAAATACAGTAGGATTTCCACAGAGGTTTGACTCAGCAGAGCTCCACTATGGTTTTAATGTTGCAATAACACCACTGGAAGAATTTAAGCCATATTTCCATTATTGCGGCAGGTCTGTAGGTTCTGTGTCCCAAGGGACTTGTCAATTAATTCTGCTTGCTGAGAAGACTGTTCTAATGCATTACAGCAATTCCTGAGGTAGGATTGGCACATCAGGTCTGGGTTGACTTCTGCCAGGCAGCACCAGGGGTGCAGTCTCATTCTGCCCTGTGAATTATTTGCTTCTGTCAATTATTTGAATGCTTCTGATTGTTGCAAGTAGGTTTTGTGACCCACTCCCTGGGTGACCTTTGAGCTTTGTGAGTCAGGTTCCTCAGTCAGTGCCCAGGGAGTCCAGTGAGAAACAGCAGGAGATGGGGCTAGAGACAGGACTGGGGAGCAGGATGCAGCGTTGATCCACAGACCATCAGACAGGACTGGAGACCAGCAAGGCTATCTATACCCTAAGTCTCAAGCCCATCCAGCAAGACTGGTTGATAAGTGAGGATAGCAAGGAACAGAGCAAGGCACAGGCACACCTACGACTTAGCTCGGAAAAGGTGTGGGTGCTCAGGCTGGAGCTGCACTCCTGGGCCACGGGCAGAGGGTGTTGTGGGGTTCACAGACAAGGCTGGTCAGGGCCATTAGAAACATCTGTGTATGCGTGCAGAGCCCTGACAATCCTGCTCTTCCAGAGAGCAATTCAGATCAGAAGATTTTCTTAGGCATTTTCATAGAATCATAGCATGCTTTGGGTTGGAAGGGACCTTGAAGACCATCCAGTTCCAGCCCCCCTGCCATGGGCCGGGACACCTCCCACCAGACCAGGTTGCTCAAGGCATCATCCAACCTGGCCTTGAACACTTCCAAGGGTGGGGCATCCATGACTACTTCTAAGCAACATGTGCCAGTGCCTCACCACTCCCACGGTAAAAAACTTCTTCCTAATCCCTAATCTAAATCTCCCCTCTTTCAACTTAAAACTATTACCCCTCATCCTGTCCCTGCACTCCCTGATAAAGATCCCATTTACCCCTTTCCTGTAGACCCCTTTTAAGTAAAGTTTTGAATTATCTTCTTCCATGATGAACTACCAGTGAAACCTACAGGTCTCAGGTCCAGTAGTCTCAGGTCCTGCAGCACCTGCAAGCAGAAGCCCAAAGCTGGCTTCCTGAATACACCTGCTTCTGACACTCATAGGCTGCGAAGAGGCAGCAGAGAAATCCCTTTGCATAGATGAGCACTGTATTCTCTTCCATGGCATAGGTTCCCATACCTAAGGATCTTCTTGTGTAATTTATACAGAGGGAGATGACAGAAGGTGTAACCTGGCAGACTGCTGTAACCTGAGATAATTTGGCTGAAATGATGTGAGGAGCCAGGTAAATATGATACAGAATCAAAAGATCCTGGTTGGTTCCCTGTTGCTGAATTTATTCTGCAATTTATAGGGACTTGTCTGATAATGATGACATCTCTGAGTTGTTGCAATGAAAGATCCTATGGTGTTCAGTGAAAAGAGCAAAGGATAGCACTGTCCTCTAGACTACTTGCATGCTGCGTTACTGCAGTCTGTTTTGTTCATAAATATTCTGGTGAATTAAAGTTTTACAGCACTGTTAATTTCTTTTTCTTCAACATTTCTGCACGTGTCTGGAGCTTGTACTGAAACTTCTCTTCACCATGCTTCAGTAATGTCTGCTCGTTTTATCTGCTAGAGAAGTTCCCATATTTTGTGCAGAAGCACAGATCAAAGATAACAAACAGCCAGGGAATGTTTTATGAAATGGGTTACCTAAGAATCAGTCATCCTCTTTTCAATACTAACCTTTAGAAACTAGTTAACTTTGCTTTTACAAAATAAAGGCCAATTCTTGAAAAGCTCCTGTAAACTATTCTTTCCCTTTGTTTCTATGCCAAAATCACAACCCTTAGAGTTTTGCAAATCCTATTGTACAGCTTCTGTTCCTGATCTGCTCACACGCAAAAACCTCCACTATGAACTGTGTGCTGTGCTGCTCCCCAAGGCTCTCACACTGTAGGTACAAGCTTTGCTGCCTTCAACACAGAAAGGTCTATTCTACCTTTGGCCAGAGAAAACTGTTGTGCACAGAACAATGCAACAGATTAGGGTATTTTTACCATCAGAGAGATCTTATCTGTGTGTTGAAGTGCATAAGCAATTGGTTTGTGTGTCTCCATGGAATGAATCAATTCACATACACAAGTAATTTCAGCCTTCACCTTTTAAACAGGATGTTTATACTGATATACGATTTTTTCACATCTGTCTTTACGGTGTTAACAGGCTGTGGGGAAATAAAAGTCCAAGAAATTACTCACACTTCCTTGGAGAAATAACAGCTCAATGGAAAAAGAAGTGGAAAACTAGTCATCACCTGTAACTTCAGACGTTTTTCTAGAATGCCTCCACTGAAATAGGGTCATTCTCCAGTTCCTCCCATCTCTTCCTTTAACAGTAGCAACAGCTATCCTTTACGAAACTGAAGTAGGGAAACACCAAAATGAACCCTGAGGCTTCAAAGGCACTAGCTTGTCGCCTTCATTTCCTGTGACCCAGCCATGTGGAAGTTTCCCTTCTGGGCCTTCCTGGATCTCGTACTGTTTCTTTGTCAAATGCATGCAGAGATATCAACTTTTCTAGGCCCCATCAAACGTACCATCAAATCAGAGCAGAAGTCTCAGCCACTTCTGGAGAGTGGCCACTGCAAGATGCCTTAAAGAAAGAATCAACTTGAAGTAAGAGAACTGGCGTGGGCAATTATGAGCTGACCTACGTGTAGTGGATGTATCTCAGATAGAGGCTCAATTTCCTGGAACTCCAGAGCTTGTATCATTACTTCAGCCACTGCTGCACATCTGGGGAGCTCAGCAGTCAAGAAGGGAGACTTGACAGAGATGGGAGCTCAGAGGTACGTGCTCTATAGCATTTTAAAACTCCTATCACACTTTCATCACCTGAAAGGCAAAGATAATTGAACCTACTCTTACACTTGTCACCCTTGAAGCTTCACAGCATTACCCTTGCAGTGTCCTCATGTGGTAAGTACAAGGCTGATGAGTAAAAGCCACCATTTAAACTAAATGTTGCTGTTACATGAGACAAAACAGTGCAGAACAGCCAACACAAAACCAAGCTCAGTTGTTGTTAGTTGTTAAAGACTCTCTTCAGCTTTGTTTGAACTGCTATCCATATTTTAAATGAATGAACAAGTTGAAACTAGCTTGATTACAAAACATCAATATGGAAATAAAGTTTTACTAGTATTAATCACAGTAGCCAGGATTTCTGTGCCCTGCCAGGCAAAGTGATTAAGCAGCTAGTTCTGCTCAGTCAGCAAAGGCTATCCTGTGAGAAAATTCCCGATTTGTATGCAGCCCTGATATGAACTTTCACTCTGAAGAACCAACGTCTAGTTCACGCTCCACGTCCTTCTGGCTTGCAGCAAACAAACTCTCCTTCCTTGCCTCAGTACTTGTATTGAACAGAGCAAACAGGACTCCTACCAAGCATGCTCGGCTGGGGAGCAGGAAAGCTGGTTCACTCATCCTATCCTCTCCTGCCGGGGTAGGGGCTTCTTTCAGCACTGGAAGCAGACACTGGCAGTAAAGAAGAAGTCCTTTTGGTCCATTCAGAAGAGGACTGCAATGCCCTTGTTGCTAGTAACAGGTGTTATAAACATCCCCCCCCCTTCCCTCCCTTCTTCCTATTTTCATTGTATTAAGTACTGTTTAGTAAACACCATCAAGCTCCCGCCCTTGTACGCATGTGAAAAATGTATTAACGAAGAATGCAATAGTATTTTGGATCTATGTGCTTGTTAAGATGACTTGGAAAACTGGATTTCCCCCAGAGGGCTTCATTTGGGTTTGGTTTGGGTTTTTTTGTTGGATTTTTTGGGGTCTTGTTTGTTTCAGTTGACAAATGCTTTTTTTTTGCTGGAAATCTGTTAAGAAATCTGTGGGATTTTTTTAAATGAAAACAGCAATATGTCTTGTAGTCGTCAGTGTCTCCACAGGGAAAAACAAACTACCAAAACACTGCAGAGAATCGCACTCTTTTAAAATATGTTGTTGGCAGAAGATCTGCTTTTTACAATAGTACTGGTCATTTTTTTCTGAGGTACATACAACTAATGTCTTATATAAACTATTTCACTCCTCCGTATAGATTCAGGGAGAGCTTCAAATGAAGGAAATGACAGGATCATGCTTTTTGGATAAGATATAAGCTCCTCGTTTCCCTTTATCTACTGGAAAATTAGTGTGATCTACCTGGGAATATTATCAAGGCCTAGAGAAACACTCACTGGGGAATATAATTATTCCTTCACAATTTACTCCAAGTAACCCAATTATAAGTGGTCTCCAATTCCATCCACAGCCCTAGAGCAGTCCCTGAGTCAGCATGTTTCCTGGCACCCCACAGGTGAAGAATTATGTTTGTGGAAGCATAAGGTTCAGAAAATAATTTGTGTGGGGAAAGAAAAGTGCATGATTAAACAATGTAACAAGGAAAGTTCCAGCTCTTTAATGATGCTAATAATAATAAATGTGTTTATCTTAATGTTGTTGTTGGCATCTCCTTCTTTATGTGGCAAGACTCAGGCATGAAACAACACCACGCTGGGCTAGGAGCAGTTCAAATTCAAACAATCTGGACATGACTAGGTGTATAGAAGGCTGTATAGAAGACTGTGTATCTTCCTACCTGAACTCTAAACTGGAGGGACAGATGATCAACTGGGCCTGATAGCAAACAGATGCTTTTTTGGCCACAGCTTCCAACAAAGGCACAACCTGCAAGGAATTTTGCTGAGGAAATATAACAACTGTTTTTAACAAAATCTGGTCACTGTACTACCTGCTTTACTATAAAACTTTTTTATTATTATGATGATTCAGTGGGTTCACTGTAAGGGTTCAACTAATATTGTGAGAAAAGAAGTTTTGCATGTGTGTTCAGAAGAAACTGCCACCTCAAACTTCTGCATAAATTCACCTGCAAAATTCACATCCTAGTAGTAGAACATTATGGGCATTATCTTCAGGTTAGGGAGAACAAATCTTCCAGAAGTTCTCATTCCATGGGGAACAAGGAGGTTTGGAGGTTCATCACCTCAGACCCTCCCTGTGAAATTCCCACGAGCCTACAAAGTCTTGAAAGTCTGACTCCAGAAGTAAGTTTCAAAGTGAGAAGCTTACTGGAAAAAGAAACACTAAAGATTCGTATCATTTGCTCTCAGAAAGGTGTATTGAACAAAGTAGGTTGAGGCCCAAAACCTCAGCTTGGATTGAGAGATGTTTTATAGTAATGTTATGAGGGTTATTACTATAAGATCAAAATAAAATATAAAACCAAAGTGTAACCCAGATAACACGGTTTTGGGAAGCTGTGACAGTCCCATGTCACTTATCTGTGATACCATCTTCATTATAGATAATGACATATTTTATATCTCTAGCACTAAAGACTGCTATCTTTGGCTCTAGACCTGTCCTCCTTGGCTTTAGTTTTGGATCTGAAGAGTCTGTAAAACCCATCTCTGCAGGTGGAGATGCAGCCTCAGACACTTTGCCAGCAGAGGAGAGTATAGGTGCCACCCCATGAAGGCGACAGCCACAGCAGAGCAGGCTGATGCCGCCCACAGCAGCCCCTCTCCCCTCCCCCTATCCTACTCTGGGGAGGTGCCTCTCCTCACATCCCTCTGGGCTGAGGCCACTGGCACCCACGCTGTTGCAGCTATTTAAGTGCAGGAACGCAATGAGCAGCCCCCTCTGAAGGACATCTTTGCCATAAAGTGGCAAAGGTTCTGCTGGCTGGATGTGCAAACCTGCTACAGGGGATGTTTTTTACTGATTGACTTTGAAACCACTTGATATAAATAAGGAGTTTCCAAAGGGGCTCCCACTGGAAGAGCCATGTGTTATTAGTTGAATGACCACAATGAGCTTAATCTTACCCTTAATGTCACTTTTTTATATTTACACTATATTTATACATATAATAGACAATTATATATACATACATATCTCTCCATATTTACATGCACAGAATATTACATATGCTGTTGTATTTACTTTCCAGAGACTGTCTGACTCAGTGCTGACAGGCAGCCCACTCTGGGGTACAATGCAGCAGTAACTTGGTATAATGCTTTCGCTCACAGCCAGAGGGAGGATTTTGGCCAGCAAAACATCACTGCTGTGTTTTGTTGCATCGTGGTTCTCAAAATCGTAATCCTAATCTCATTGGGCAACCTGGAGCCCAGCAGGGCCACTCATGTTAAGCATCTCCTCACTTAGCACAGGAGGTTTCTTGTTTGTTGTAGAACTGAAATGATGGGTGTAACACCCCACATCCCTTCAGCCCCTCACACTGCCCTGGAGTGTCAGTTGCTTCAGATCTGGGAGCAGCAGTCGTACTTAAGGATTTTTCTAGGCAGGAAATGAAGCCAATGTTTCTATTGCTACAGCTCTCCACTTCTAACAACAAGAGATTTTGCATTTTAAAAGAAAATACTTCGCTGGCCAAAGCATGGAGATGATGATTGTTTTTATGGAATGTGTTCTTCTGAGAGTAATATGCAATTGCCCTTGATAAACTACACTCTTTTTCCCCATCATGTCCATGTGAAATAGGGTTACTTAGTGTAATTAAAGAAGAACTGGCTTTAAATTAGAAATTTATTTGGAAGAAATTATTAGGGGAGGGAGAAGGCTAGATGACTCTATTTTATTTTTTCAGTTATTAGAAATTAAAGAACTTTCCTTAAGAGCTCGTATGATAATCCAGGTGTCCAGTTACTTGCCCTTCATACAATATTTTAAAATGCAGGACTGAATAGGAGTGATAATTGAGTATGGAATTATTGTTGCTTATTTGTTTACTTGCTTGTTACCAGTATCTGTACTAGAAAGCACTTTAAAGAACACTTTGCAAAGAAAAGAAATTATAAAATTAAATGTGTTTTAGAGTGCAGCAATAAGCTTTATATCAACGGTAAAGATTGAATGATATTATTAAAAATAGCTTATCTGCTTTTTGCCTTGTTTTGAAGGCTACTTAGAATATACTGCTTCAATTTAAACCATACAATGTAGTCCTAGGACTGGTCCACTTATTCTCATTAAATATATGTTAAGAATGCAAGCTTTCCTCTGAATTTTAGAAGTCTTAGATGAATGCACTATTTTAGTGAGACGTGATTCACATTTTGGGCATTAGTAATTCTGACTGACTTTATTTCAGCACTGAATATGTTGATTGCAATATTGAAAAAATAATTCAAATTATTTTTATATTATTATTAAGTTTCAGAGCTGGCAGAGGTGGTCAATCTCCTGCAAACTACACCTGGTGACTGCCTGAAATACAGTCTGTGTCTATCCAAAGCTATGCCATCAGGCTCTCCATTAACCCTTAAGCAAAACTGCCAAAAGATGAGGAATCATTTGTTTCACTTTGTCGTTTGTCTTGGTTTTAAACGTGTGTTTCATTTTAATCTGAATTTGTCCGGCTTTGGATTTCTGCTATTAGTTCTTTCCTTGTGCCTGTCCCTGCCACAGCACTGATAAACTGACCAAAGTGAGCCCTTTCCTCATCTGTCCTTCTTTTAAACTGCGAGCCAAATTCGAGTAGCAGTTTTATCAATGCTATACACTGAGATAAAATCATCTCTTCATCACCTCCTTATTTCACCTCCAGAAATTACCTCAACCCTGTTGCTACAGTCACACACTGAGATACTTGTTAGGTTTTGACTCTCGTATTCTTTACGTTGCCTAAGAGCTATCACTCATACACCTTGCAATTTTCCTATTTTTCAGGAGATGATAGTTTTTCATACAGTGCTTGCCAGCTGCCTTATTCTGATCACTGCTTATTGCACAGTGCCACATCTCTTCAAGGTTGATTAGCACTGATAAATTTATTTTCCAGGCCATTAAGGAAATCCAAGGAGCCCCAAAGAAGATACCAATTTCCAGAGACAATTGTCTCACCAACAGCTATTTCGAACTAATCATCCAGTTCTTGACACACTGAATCTGTGCTTTATTGCATTATTAAGTAATTTCTTTATGATTATTAACATGTGTCAAGCACCTTAAAAAATTAGTACAGCTATGACATTATCTTCTAACAGCTGAGCCTGTAATTTCATCTTGGGTTTCTCTGACGAGACCTATTTTTCCATTATACTTCGTTGATTGGCACACATAATATTATCACAGTATCACAGTATCACAAGGTTGGAAAGGACCTCTGAGATCATCAAGTCCAACCTATAACCCAACACTGTTCTTCTGTGTCATTACCTTTCTTTGTGCCATCATCTGCTCCTCCCCACAGCTGAAGGTAAGAATGTCATGGTGATGATGGGTGAGTCAAGATCTGTGTGTGTACAGAAGGCCATATGAGCCTATGAGCAACAGGGAATTGTCATTACTGGGGAGTTGGTTGCTGTTATACTGATGATGATTTGGATGAATATGTATAATTGATGAAGCAAGCTTTCAATGATGCAAAGCAGACTGCTTTTGCTGAGAGAAACTCATTCCTTTCCTCACCCATCAATTACTGCTGCTTAACAGCAGCTCAGTAGCACTGAAACACATGGGCTTTAGGAAGACTTTGTTAGCATCCATGCTTCCTTTCCATGTTCCATTCCCGCTATAGGATCTCTTGGAAAATTTACTGGCTAATCAGCCTGTAAATACAAACCCTTTCCTTTATTATTACTGCTGTGACTGAACTGCATCATCTCACTGGGGATCAGAGTGCATATCACTCTCACTCAGAGCAGAATCTGAGGGAATCTGTGGTGCCACTGACTTCCTCATCTTCTGCCACACCACGCAGCAGTAAGTTACTCTGGTGGGAAGTTTCATGCTTTATTCACCCCAGGAAGTAAATACAGACCTGCTGTGTCAGTACTGCAACCTCCCTGCTTCTGTATTTGGAAATGTTAGCATGATTATTTAAACAAGATTTGCCAGGGACAGATATTAACCGAGGTAGTTTATGGCTGCATGGATCCCACTTTCACTTTTTAAATTTTGACATAATCTTACCAGTCCTGCCTTCCTCTGGAATTTCCCTGGTCTGGCAGCATGAGTTTAAAATGAGCATTTCTGTTTTATTCATGTTTTCATTGTTAACACGTTACAGCATATATCTAGTAAACAGACTTTGGGGTAAGGGAGATACTGGCTTTTGTAGCTATGACATTTTAAAACTATAAACTTTATAAGCAATGAGTTTACCCTCCGCTGTTTGACTGCCCTGCTCATATTCTGCCTTTCATTATTTTAAATGACTACTAATTGTTTTCTACTTCCCTTGTCTTCCCTCTCTTTTTTTAAACTTAATTTCTGCTCTTACTCCTCCAGGTAGGGCATTTAGCGAAAGTTACCTCTTTGTCCTTTTTTAAATTATGGAATTGTGATTTTTCTAGCCTTACAAGGCTTTTTTAGAGAAGTTGCAACTATGACTTCCACTTTGCTTTGTAATTAAAAAGTTTTCTTCCTTTGTGAAATCAGCTCATTAGCTAGTATTATGATCAGAGGAATGGAACCCCTCTCCTATGCAGAAAAGCTGAGAGAGTTGGAGGTTATTCAGCGTGGAGAAAAGAAGAAAGAGAAAAGAAGGCTCTGGGGAGACTTATTGTGGCCCTTCAATACTTAAAGGCAGCCTGCATGAATGATGAGGACAGAATTTTTACTAGGGCGCCTGTTGCGATAGGACCAGGGTAATGGTTTTAAAATAAAAGTGGGTAGATTCAGACTGGATATAAGGATTATGATAAGGACAGTGAAACATTGCAACAGGTTGCCCAGAGAGGTGGTGGAAGCCCCATCCATGGAAACACACGAAGTCAGATTTGATGGGGCTTTGAGCAACCTTATTTAGTTGAAGACATTCCTGCACATGGGAGAGGAGTTGGACTATATGACACAATCCAACCCAATCATATTATGATTCTATGATTCTACTAACTGGTAATGTTCTTTTTCTGCCCATATTTATGTCCCTGATGCCTAGGAAACCATTTTGAATTCCATGCCTCTTTTTAAGTATTAAGTCCAAAGCAAGATTGCCTCATGTTGCCTCATGAGTATGAGAACAAGAACTTTAAAAAGAGAAGGGCAGGAAACTAAGGATCATTCTTCTTTGCATAGTGAATGGCAGAATTGCAATAAATTAATGAAGCATAATAAAGTCTTTCCTTTTTTCTTTTTTTCTTTCTTTTTCTTTTTCTTTTTTTTTTTAGCTCTCCAGTATCTCCTTCTCTGAGCTTACTCAGAGAATCTATGCATCATTCTGTCCTGCTCTCAGTTTCTCTCATGCTTTCACCCAAGTGTTCTTTACTAAGGGGTTAGAGGGGTCCTTATTCCAAGGCAAGTAGGAGAAGAAGAAATACTGAACAGAATATTTAGAGCCCGAAGAGGGCCTTTGCTCCTGCAAGTGAAAATGCCAAGAGCAGGAAGTGGACAAATGGTGGAGGAGCATGCTCCTTGCTGTTCTCAACACGCAGCCAGAACGCTGCCTGTCAGTGAGGGGATCTATCAGGATGGTATTCGGCATTGTCATAGGTGTCGCCCTGTAGTATGAAAAAGATAATGCAAAGTGGCAACTGATTCAGAACCGCTTATGCCACGGGTCAATGACTTTTGCAGACAATTCCTTTACAACATGGAGAACTGAACTTTATAAAAATAACAATCTTATTCCTTACAAGAAAAAAACAATAGTTGTCCCTTGCTGGCATTGTTTCTTAGCTAGAAATCAGATTTCATGTGTTACGTGTTTCTACAAATTAGAAATTAATTTCATGCTGCACAAAGCCTCCAAGCACATTACTGAACCTGTCAATACAGGCACACAGAGGCTCTCAGCAGTGACTGAGTGGCTAAAACATTTTCACGGAAGTCCCTCTGGGTCAAGTGTCTTCCTGAATAATTTGCTCTTTTCTCTCCAGGTTCATATGCTTTGCTCTTCACCTTTACTCTTCATCATAAGGACCTGAATAGTCATCTATGTTTTTGAAGCATACCACACTTTTTTTACTACTTTGATATTTCTTAACGTGCACTTACTGAATTATCATGATTTAAGAAATCCAAAGTATTGGTCTCACCCTAGATAAATATCCCTTCTGTATTTCTGATGGATACATTGATGTTCCCTGTGATGGACATTGGGTAGAACAGTGTTACTTTCTCTCCATCTAGACTGGATATTTGTATCATCAGTCATGTTAGAAGCACAAATAATACACGTCTCATTCTGAGCATCTCTCTTTCCTGAGGGTACTGAGACTATATTGCTAACTTCAATTTAAGTGGTTTTGTTGTTTTTGTAATTTTTTTCCTTGTTCTGTTTTCTTGGTTTTATGAACATTTATAGTTTCAAGGAGCCATTTGGTCTTATAAAACGTTATATTATTTAGCTGAGATTTTGTACTATCTCTCTTTTCCAAGTAAATCTGATAAAATCAAAGGATTTTACCACAACTATGACAATTTATGCTCTGAAATATTCTCCAAGGGGAAAAAATGTAAATATAAGACTCACGTTATCTGGAATACAACAGCCACCTTCATAATTTACAGAAAACTCGTAATTATTCCAGAAACCAGTTGTGTGCTGTCAGTGGCATGGGAGGTGTTCATGCTGTGGTAGGTTTGACCAACCAGAGTAGCTCCTCTGTACAGCTACTACATGCACTGAAGTTCACACAAGAACTAAGACATCAAATATTTCTATAAGAAGATCTAATAATGCAAGCCAAAAGAAGCATATGATTTTCACTTTCAGAGAGGACACTGCCTGTGAAGTAGAAGGCTTGAGTAAAGTCTTACCAACATTGATAAAATGTAATGGCATTGTAGTTTCTTTGAGAAATAGAAAACATCTCAAAAAGCATTTTTCATGCAGACATTATCAGAAACATAGTTAAAACTGAAGGTTTGTACAAGTATTTTTAGGAAGCTATGTAAAAGGGAGAAACACACCAAATTAAATGAAACAGAAGCATTCTACTCCTAAATAAGCAGAAATAAAATAAACACTTCACAAATTAAATTGACATTATCAAAATAAAGTAATTTGATAACTATCACAAATAGCTAAACCTGCAGATTTTAATAAGTCATTTGTATCAGATTACAGCAAAATGTGACACTAGGTAGCTCTAACAGAATTTTCTATTCTCACACAGATCGGCCTTATAATTCCAATTGTACTGGTGGCTGAAGTTTTGGAAGGTACAGGACTTCTCATACAAGAAAATCAGTAATCACAGGTTCTGCATGAGAGAGAAGAAAAGAGAAATAATGGAATACAGTAGTTACTTGCAGCAGCTTATTGTCAGTGGGAAGATGCATCTTCTGACTACACTGTGGCAGAGGACTCTTGGAGAAATACAGTCTGTCAGAACTGAACTTCAGTTGGTGTCTTATGCTTCACTGCGCTCTCTTTTAGAAAAACAGCCCTCACAGTTATGCTGTCAGCACGCATTCAGCACATGGACCTCATACAGCGGGTCTCTCCTGTAGCCCTTTTCAGAATTTCAGCTCCCTTTCTCACTGGAAGACAGCCTGTATTTCCACCACAGTGTTCAACATAATAATACACTTGACTTAAGACTGATGAAAAATCACCCATGCAGAAAGTACCCTTTTAACCAATAAGATGTAACTGATATGTGGATCTTTTCTATTCAAAGGAGAACTGAAAAGTACAAATCAGGTGTATTTTTCAGTATAATCCTGTGTATTTATAAAGAATGTACAAAGAACCTGCTTTTGTTGAAAACAGTAAAAAGCTGCAAGAACAGGAAAGGTTTTTTGCTAACAGTTTTCAAGACGATCTTCCACGCAACCCTGCATCTCAGCAGGTGCATTGGCCACCATTTACCCAGGAAAGCCTGGAGCTGCTTGGCCCTGCAAGAACCTCGTGCTCATGAGCATTGATTTCCATTGTCTTCGGCAACCTGAATCCCAGCCTGGTCTTATGTCCTCCTTCTATTCAGTCTGAAATAATAACTAACACGCCAGTCAGTTTTACTGCCTATAGACAGAGGCATGATTGACAGAAGCCAGCATTGCTTTCCAGCAACAATATTTTTATAGTAACTTGCTGAAACCACTTATGTGCTAATAACACTGAGAGTTTATTTGAAGAGAAGATACTCCTGAAGATTGTGTCTGCATTGATTTTTTTACTTTGTCTCATTTTCTTTATTTACATCTGGAGAAAATAAAAACAATCCATGTGAATATAATGCTGCTCAGTAATGAGGCATCTTGCTTCATGAAATTTGATCTTTGTTCCCCTGGACATGTTCTCTGTTCTTTCCTCTATTCCTTCTCAAATGGTATCTGACAGAGAAAAAGGAAATTGCACAATGATGTCTTTTCATAAGCATAATTTTTCTTACCACTAAATGATCACTAGAGAGAAGTTACGCTGAAGTACTTTGGACTGATTTGTGAGGACTGCTTTCAATTAAGGACTGATATCCAGTTTTACAAGGCAGCTATCCAGTTCTTGAGTGAATGAAACACTAGCAGAGGAAGATCCTTACAACCAAGGAACCTGACAGAACATTCTTATCATGCCTTTCTCATCACCTGCTCCCACATCTCTGTTTTAAAGCATTTTATTACAGACTAGTTTTTTTGCAAATATTTAGATACCCACCCATAACTCTGATCACAGGAAAACGGCTGCTGAATCTGGGAATAAAAACTGTGCTTGTGATGTTTACTATCTGTTTGTTAGAAGCTTTCACCTTCTGTTCAGAGGAAGATGCTTGGTAGCTTCATTTGCTGCATTTGAAAGCCTTATTATGACATTTTAAATCAATATGCATGCATAAATCCTGCATGGCCTTCTATCCCTACCAATGGTTTATTCCTAGATACAGTAAAGCTATTTGTTACGCTCAGGCCTGGAGTGTTACTCCTCAGTGATCTGCCTCATCACTCCCCCTTGTCACATGTTTTGGGGAGAGGTGGGTATTTTTATCAGGTTGGTGCAAAACTAATTGCTGGTTTTAACCATCAAATTTAAAGCAGTGTATCTCAGCTTGGAATAAAATTCACTAATCAAAATAAAAAACACTAGAAACTATGCTTTTTTTTGCTAAAAAGAAACAAATCTATCTGTTCTAGCAGCATAGAATTCTGGAGTCCTGGAACTCATGAATTTTTCAAAGGTGTTATGAACTGCTGCTTGGTTGCTAAAAACCTCTTGCAGGAAAATGCTGAGAAGCTTGAAAACATGGCAATCGGTGGGAAAGTGGTTTAATAGGTATGCTGAGTGATGCACAGTTCCACAGCCCAGTTTGTGCAGCTTCTGCAGTGTCCTTTGAGAGACATGCAGTCGGGTGTTGTCATGGAAAAGAACTGGTCTTTTTTGATTGACCAATATCGGACATAAATGCAACATTTACTTCTCGATGCATTTTGTTGACTTTCTGGCAATGCTTCTGTGCTGTGATGGTTTCACCAGGATTCAAGAAGTTGTAGTGCATGATTCCACTTGCCCACCACCAAACAGTGACCATAACCTGTTGATGCGGTTTCAATTTTGGGGAAGAGTTTTGGTGCTTCACCTTGGTCCTGCACGGAACGCCATCAGCTGTCACATAGAATTGATTTTCCATCACGTCACAATGCAATCAAGAAATATAGATTGGTTTTGTCGCACAGAAGAAGCACAGAGCAGAGTTCATAATGATGATTTTTTTAAAAATTTCATTCAGTTTTACGCAAATGTCACGCAACTGTTGAATGGTCAAGGTTTAGTTCTTCTGTAACTTCTCGAGTTGTTTTGTGTGGTTTGTTGCTGTTTATTATAGAACGACATCAGCCACCCTCCTCATCTTCAAGGCTCTCATTTCCACTACAAAATTTTTAGAACCAATGTTGTGCTGCCCATTCATTTGTGATCCCCTGGACAAATGCTTGGTTGATATTAGAATCACAGAATCATTTGGTTGGAAAAGACCTTTGAGATCATCAAGTCCAACCCTACCCATCCACTACTAAAGTATATCTCTGATATACTGCTTTAAAATGCTTTTAAATAGTATCTTCTACATGAACACAGTTAAATAAAGGTTTACTCCATGATAAGCATCGCAGTTTCCAATGAGAAACCCAGCAGTAACAGAAACTGCACGGAGACCACCCTGATGGGGAGCACCCTCCCACCCCACAGTGAAACCTCTGCAGCAGCCACCTTCTCCTGAGCTGCCGCTCCAGCTGCCCTTTACGGGCAATGGAAACACCCAGCCACCTCCAGGAGGTGATCCCCTCACCCTCCCCTGCTGTGCAGGTTGAGGTGGCATTTGAACTACTGCCCCTGTGGCCGTGCAGGCACTCATGCAGGACCAAACTGAACCAAACTGAACCAAACTGAACCAAATGACCGGGGAGAGCATATAGCTGCCTTCCAGTACCTGAAGGGGGGCTATAGAAAAGATGGGGAGTGACTTCTCACAATGGCAGGAAGTGATAGAATGAGGGGGAAGGGCTTCAAATTGGAAGGGGGAAGATTTAGATTAGATATTTCAAAGAAATTCTTCACAAAGAGGGTGGTGAGACACTGGCACAGGCTGCCCAGGGAAGCTGTGGATGCCCCTTCCCTGGAAGTGTCCAAGGCCAGGTTGGATGGCACTTTGAACAGCCTGATATGGTGGGAGGTGTCTCTGCCCATGGCAAGGGGATTGGAACTGGATGGTCTTCAGAGTCCCTTCCAACCCAAACCATTCTATGATTCTACAAAATTACTTGGATCCAGGACTTGAAGGTTTAATAACTAAGTTTGCAGATGACACAAAATTGGGGGGAGCTGTTGACACTCTTGAGAGGTCCTGCAGAGAGATTTGGACAAACTGGAGAGCTGAGAAATTGCCAACTGCAAAAAGTTTAACATGGGCAAGTGCTGGATTTTGTACCTTGGACAGATTGGGGAGTGAGAGGCTGGAGAGCAGCCCAGTGGAAAGGAATTCGGGGGTTCTGTTTGATGGCAAAATGAACATGAGCCAACAGTGTGCCCTGGCAGCCAAGACAGCCAACAGTGTCCTGGGTTTTATCAAGCATGGCATCGCTACCCCATCAAGGGAGGTGATTGTACCATGCTATTCTGCACTGGTGAGGCCCCACCTTGAGTTCTGTGTGCAGTTTTGGGTGCCAGAGTATAAAAAGGATATAAAAAGGATAAGTATACTGGAGAGTGTCCAGAGGAGGCCACAAATCTGGTGAAGGGTTTAGAGGGGAAGACATATGAGGAGAAGCTAAAATCACTTGGTCTGCTCAGCCTGAAGGAAACTGAGGGGGGACCTCACAGGCTCTTACTGCTTCCTCACAAGGGAAGGAGGAGGAGTACAAATCGAGGAAATGGCAGGAAAATGTGCCAGGAGAGGTTTAGGTTGGATATTAGAAAAAGGTTCTTCACTTAGAGGGTGGTGGAGCACTGGAACAGCTCCCCGCGGAAGCACTCCTGGCACCAAGCCTGACAATATTCAAGAATCGTATAATGGTCTGAGTAGGAAGGGACCTCAAATATCACCTGGTTCCAACCACCCTGCGATACACAAGGACACCTTCCACTAGACAAGGCATTTGGTCAATGCCTTCGACACACGATGTGAGTACTGGGGTTGTTCTATGCAAGGACAGGAGTTGGAATCGACGACCCTATGGCACCCTTCCAACTCAGGTCATTCTATGGTTCTGTGACTCTTATGACCCGTGCCCAGCCCGCCCAGCACCCCCTTGCGCCCCTGCCAGCCCTAGTAGGCGGGGGCTGAGGGAGCTCCTCCCCGGCTCCGGCAATCCCCGCCCCCTCATCGCGCAGGCCCCCGCCTCCGTCCCTCGAGGCCCCACCCAAGGGGAGG